>SRSE01000949.1:3136302-4437604 GCA_005024645.1 Planiliza haematocheilus | reverse complement strand
CGAACAGAGTCCTGATTCAATTAACTGCCACATTGTCAGCTACTGCACAAAACTGAGCGTCGACAATGCGAGTTTGCGCTACGAGTACGTGTAGTGTGGCTATATTGATGGGTTTCTCAAGCACTCGTTTGTGTTGTAACGTCATCATCTGTATAAATATGTACAGTACGTTACACAGCTGGGTAGGGGACAGCAGCAGAGGGAACCAGGCAAGAATATGTATTCCCTCAAATTTTCATTTTCACTTGAACGAATATGTGGAGCTGTGAAACAAACACCCAGGACTGGTTGATGTTCCTTTGGGTTACTGGATGCCAAGACAACTTTGATTTGTTTGTGCGTCTGCAGAGTTTGTAGCTTCATGTAGCCGGATTCCATGAGAGATCGCTTGGATAGTCTGGAGACACCTGAGAGTCTGAGCAAAGACAGTAATGCAGTATTTTTATTGTGATTTGAAACAAAACTTTGTATTTTAGTTGTGTACCGACATTGAATTTGACTTTCTTAAAGAAACTATGGAATTTGCATCTTCTCATGCATCCATTAGTGACAAACACGATCAGGCATATCATTGAAACCACCTCCTAATGTTGTGCATGTTTCCCCTGTGCCTCCAAAGTGGCTCATCAAAGAATAGACATGGACCTTCTGAGGACGTCCTGTGCTGCCAGGCACCATAGGATAAAGTGGGTTTGGGTCTTAAGGGTTGACAGGGGGGCCTCTGTGGATCAGACTTGTTCCAGTGCATCCCACAGATACTTGATCAGTTTAGATCTAGTGAATTTGGAGGTCAGGTCAAAACCTTGTGCTGTTTTTCATGTTTTTTTGAGTTGTTCCTAAACCGTTTGTGTGTGTGTGTTTGTGTCAGGCTGCATCCTGCTGGGGATGGCTTCTGCCATCATGGAGTGAGGTCTGGTCTGGTCTAGGTGGGTGCTACATGTCTAAGTAACATCCACATGAATGCCAGGTCCGCCAGAAGGACATTGTGTTGTCACAAGACGGTCAATGTTATTTACTTCAACAGGTCAACCGTTTTAATGTTGTGGCTGATCTGTGTGTATTTTCTTATCCTTCAGAGGGCCATGAGGTGCCTGTGTGTGTGTGTGTGTGTGTGTGTTGTTGTTTTTATTATGTTTTGGAGACCAAACTCTTGAAGGAATGCTTAAGTTGCGGGACAAAGTTGTCCTTGTGGGACCAAACCTGTTAGGAATGGGTATTAGGTTACAATTAGATTAGATTAGGTTAGGTTAAGGTTTGGCTCTTAGTTGTGATGTTTAGAATCAGGGTAGGGGGCATGGGAACGCATTATGTCACTGGAAAGTCCTTTGAAAGATAGAAACACGAGTTTGCGTGTTTGTGTGGGTGAGGGGAATAAAAATGTAGAGGTCTGAATGCTTTAGTGGGTGGTTTTTTAGCAACTTTTGACTGACATACATCTTCAACACATTTATTTGAAGAACTGTAAACGGAGACAGATGGAAATACAAAAAGGTGTTGGGTTTCATATTTGTGTATATGTGAATGGGTTAGCATAGCTTTGCATGTCTCCTCTATAACAAGTCACTGCAAACGGTATTGTAACCACAGAAGAATATCTGTTTATGTACCTCCGCAATCGTAAGACCCAGTGTGGTTTCTCATTTACTGTGGCAAGTGCACACAGGTGTATTTGTACACGGTGTGCCTGTTTGTATATCTTCGTCGCTGAATTCAGTGGATCTTACCCCCATGGAAATAGGCCAATTTTCTCTGTGAGGCATCTTGTGACTGCTTTGAAAGAGAAGATGGAGATTCCTTCTAGTTCCAGCTTGGCCAGTAAATGGCGCATGTCTCCTCCCATCAATCACGGAGCCGCACTAACAGACAGCCGGCTGCCTAATATACACCTCCATTAGGAGTATCTGCTCCTCGCTGAAAATCACCGGAATCTCCGTAGATGCTGTGAGATTACTGAGGACTTGTCCCGAGGCAGATTTGCCTACCTTTCCAGACAAACGTGTGAATGAGTGTCAGGATTTCTGTTAGCAGATTTTCAACCTCAAACACTGCAGCTAACATCTGAGGCAGCAGCAAATTACTAAGCTCCCACTGACGGCTGAAGACAAATGAAGCAAACAGCTTGTAAATAGAATTTTATTTTAATATCAGACTTTAGGCACAAACTTTTTAGTTTTTTTGTTTTGAAATATTAGTAATATAAATCTGTGGACAAGTCATATAATTATTTAGTAACACAGAAAATATTTACCCTTCTATATACTGTATATTCTCTTATTTTGGTGCTGTTCTTCTTTTTTAATGACTGGCTGTGTTTGGCTTGCTGGTGACAAGAAAACAAAGTTGGGTGGGTGAGACCTAGAACATTGAGTATTCAGATAAGGCTGTCTTTCCAGGGCAATAAAAATCATTCTACTGCCTCCGCAGTACACTCTCCTGAGCCTGATCCATCCAACAAAGTACGGATATGTTGCACCTTTTGGATACTTACTGTATATTTGGAGTTATCTATTGTCCATTACATATTTGTAATTTATTTAACCTGCTATCACGTTGATCATACTTTATGATGCGGGTTTAACCAGGACCACCCAGGACTTCTAAAAAGTCTGAGACGATTCCTTGGTTGTTACCTGCAAAATGCACCGACTTTAAATTTTGCTGCATCCTAGCCCCTTTAGTGTTGCTGTGCATGGCACGTATTCTCCCTAAATTGATGATAGTGATGGGAGTAAGTAGATTTACTATTAGAATTCACGGTCTTCCACTCATTTGAGATGCATCTTTGCCAGCCAGCAACCGTGGATGGGCAGAAAGAAATTCTCATTCCCATGATATCAGGAATACCTTTCCAGAATTTCTTTAAATTTGCCGCAAATGTTTACTTGGACTCAAGGATAAACGGATTGGATTTGGGTGGCTAAAGGTCACTGCGACCCCATAAAACACTTTTTTTTTTCGTCTTATGCCAAAGGTAGGCGAATTTGCCACAGGACAAGTCATAATCTCACAGTTTCTGACAGAATTTCACACAGATGTCCAGCACAATACAACGAAACACTTACATTTTATATCCAAATGGTCGGAGATCAACTTCACTGTGACGATGTAATGCTTTGTCAAAAAAATAACGCTACTACCAAATTCCGCCACACTCCTCACTGTGTACATTTCACGAGTATGGACATGTATGCATGTAAATATTAACTTGTTTAGTTTGTACAGGCATACAAAAATGCATCCATCTAGTTTCTGTACTGCACCAATAATGGCAACATTCAGTACCACATTTGTTTTTACTCAGTTGTAGCTTGTCTATGCCAACGCTTACAACCCAGAAACTAGTCTCCAGTGGAGTTTGATTGTTTCCAGTTGATTTGTAGCACTCTAGAGAGATATATAGAGTGTCTCTTATGACTAACAGCAATGGTGCGAAAGGAGACCATGGATCTTTAACTTACTCTGCTAATTACAGCGATGTAGGCAACAAAACCTTTGGCGACACAAAGCAGGTGGGTAATTTGGAGTAATCACAATTTTGAGTTGGCACAACCAAGGCAAGGATCGATCGGACCGACACATAGGGTTAATTGGCATTTGATGCAAACAAAGATTTCCCTGAGTCACAAGCAAACCCCGTCCACCATCTTTGGTTCCTACGACCAAATTCACAGTGCGGATAGTGGGTCAGGTGAATCTGGATGGAGCTGCAGCCGGCTGACGGTATTTTCTCTTCAGGTAGCGAGTGGCGACCATAAGAGGTACTAGCAACCAAGTGTCAGCTACAAATCAATGGGCGATGAGAGAATCACTTCATTCGTTGACGGGGGCTCATGTTCCCTCACACAGAGAAATTCCAAAGCCTGATAGTAAGGCTGAGCTAAGGTTGCTAAGCTAGGGCCAAAACAATACGCTTATTCATTACCGCGTTGTTGCCGGCAGTGACGGAAAAGGCACTTGATAGAAACATTCGATTACAGTATTTCTGAGATAAAATCCCTTCTGAGTGCAGCACTGTACGACTGATCGGAACAAAAAAAAAGAGCTTCAAAAGAATCAAAGGAATACGTGGTTAGTGGGTCAAGCAAACATGCCTTGTGCAGAAGGAGCCACAGATAGTGTATCGACTGTCACACCTCGGCTATGTCAACAACCATTATTACTCCTTCACAAAAAAATAAAGATGTAGAAAAAGGAAACAAACAGTAATTCATTGCTGTTCTTATGAAGTGTGCACTTTGTGAGAAGACACAATGAACACCCAGTCAATCAATACCTTTCCCCTCTTCCTGCTGTCTCTCAGTAATATATTGGAAATGGAGTTAGAAAGATTGATTCTGTACACAGCGCTACAGGCCAAAGGAAAATTAAATGAAAATGTAAATGAAGACTGCTGTGTTTGGCGCCTTTTCTCCCTCGACTTGTTACCCTACTCCGAGGCCTTTGCCGTAGCCATTTGGTTTTTGGTTAATTTGCTGTGTCTCTCTATGAATAAATTCTTAGAAAGAAAGGAGGAGACGGCGAGAGAGAGAGGGAGAGAGAGGGACGAGAGGGTAAAGGAAGGTGGGGGGGCGGGATGGTTAGATTGAGATCGTAATGATTGTCGAATATAACTAATGCATAACATCAGCTGTGCTGCATGGGCTGCTGTTAGGAAGAGAGCAGCCATCGATTTAGGAGAGGAAGACATGGCTGACGGCACAGAAGAGAAGGAAAAACTTCACTGAAAGGTCAGAAAGCTATTTTAGAAACCAAAAAAATAAAATAAAAAAACAAACACATGCCACGCAAACCTGAGCAGGTACATACACACGTTTATAGACACAGAAGACAACAAACACAATCACCTTGCCTCAGGGTTCCTCACCTCTGTACAGCCACTCAAGTTGTCAGAAATGGCATTGAGCTGGAAATAAAAACAAAATATATATATATATTTTTTTATTGTGGAGGTTAATATCTGAGCCAAATAAACTGTGAAAAGGCTGAAGAAAAAACATCAAGCTCACAGAAGTCAAAGAAATGAATATGCAATATGAGAGAAAAATAAAGTTTCTTGCCTTTGCCTGTAAGAGTAGATGTTTCTCTTAAATGTCCTGCAACAACCACTGAGAAGCTGTAAATCCGTTTTTATTTTTCCCCAACGCAAACAGAGAATTAATTCTGAGCATAACCGATATCTACGCAACTTTCACAAAAATTCATCCACTAGTTTATTTCAGACAAGGCCGTCCGACCGGTCTCTTCAGTCGCACCGCCAGCACAGCTCAAAATTATAGCCGGGACACTGTAAGGATTATAACCGTGACACCAAATGCCATGCTGCCCGCGCGATCCTTAAGAGGAAAACTCTATTCTGATACAGATGACATTTTCAAAGCAACCTCCTCGACCCTGCTCAATATAAAGTTCTTATTTCTGCCTCAGACAGTTTCATTTGCTTCTCACATTAGCATTTCCAAGGTAGATTCTCTCCGACTAATCCTCTTCATGTGGTCTGCGGCGGGCCTTCGGTAAGCGGCCCTGTGCCCTGTTCCACAGGAAGCGAGATCTGTGGATGACAGGCCGCTATAATACCTCATATGAAGGTGTTGTTTGTCTAGATTAAAACCTCTCGGTATTGTATTGTAAGAAGCCCTCCTTCCATTTAAAACCTGTATAATCCCTGGCGGAAGGTGACAGGCCTATAATAGTGGAGCACAGATCCCCGGCATTGATGTATACAATAGTGTTAACCTCACACATCTCTATTAGTGTGCCCACTGACACAGGCATTACAATCCCCCGTGGGAAGTCAACTAAGATAAACAGCGGAGAGCAGCAGACCCGACGCTCATGCTTCAAATATAGCCGCTCATTTTTCAAAACACAGCAGGTGGCGATACTTCAAATGTGATAGGGCATCTGTCTGCTTTTGAGTTAGTTCCATTTAATCTCGTGGTTATTCTGCAGAAACTTGCAGCATAACGAAAAAATAAAAAAATAAAACATATAAAAGGTATTACCATGGAACATTGTATCGAGTGTGTCTGTGAAAGAGAGAACGATAGAGAGAGAGAGAGAGAGAGAGCACGGGCGTGTGGGTGCATGTGAAAGTGTGTCCCTGTAATGATGTTTGGAGTCTGTAGGGATGCACAACGACTTTGATATGCAGCCGTGACACACATTAGTTATGTGTGCACGGATCTGCATGTGTTCTGTGGTTTGCATGCGTGTGGGTGACGGTGACTTTGACTGTGACACAAACCTGTGCATCTGTGTGTCGCCTTGAGTGTTGGAACACTGGCCTAACATCTGTGAGGATGTAAGACAACTTTTATCCATGACGGGGACATGGAGGAGATCACAAAGACCCGGGGGGAGGCCGAGGGTTTCTGGTTTAGTCCAGACCTCCTGCTAAGGGAAGAGGGGGAGAACCAATGAAGGGAAGGGAAGGGGATCAGAAAGACGTAGGGAACTTGTTTTTTAGGGCTGTGGGCAACAGATGAGCAGGGTGTATAAGCAGAGGGAAACGGAGATCTGGCTTTTTGTAACACAGAAATACTTCCCTCCCTCATGCACCAGCCTCCCACTCCGCTTTCCTCTGGCTTATCCCTGGTCTTTCAGCCAAGAAAAAGACGGTGTTTGTGTGTTGGAGCGAGGAGAGGATGGGTTCTGCCTTATTTGCTAACATGGTCCAGCCCAACAGAAGGCAAATCTCATTCCACTGGGGGAGTCTGTCCCGTTCCCGTGGCAGAATTATTTCGCTTTGCGCCACCCGACAATAAATCACACCACACCCCTCGAAGGTCTGGACATACCCCCCCTGGCAACTAAAACAAGCGCTTCACTCACTCTGATTTATTCCTCCTATTGGAAGGAGGAGAAGAGGAGGTGCTAACAGGGTCCTTGGGAATGGTGAGCAGAAGGTGTTATCTTGCTTGCATGAGTGTCTGCGTGCGTGCGTGCTCACGTATGCCTACTTAAACAGTCTATAGATGCGGAGAGAGAATGAGGAAAAGAGGACAAATGGCCAGCTCTGCTATTCTAAGTTTAGACCACCCTGATATCTTTTTACTGCCCCACAAGGTAGCAGCTATGTAAGGCTGGCAGAGAAGTCGGCCTGAGCCTGGCTATGCGCTGGACTCACCCTGGCACCTGTGGATGCTGGAACAAGACCTCCTCCAAACACAAAATTAAGAGCCACACATGCAGGCGGGAGTGCACGCGCAGGTACACGCACAGAAACACACACACACACACAGGCCCAGGCACTAATGTGGGCATGACTGGGTTGATATGTCTGAGAAAAAGCTTCCTCCAGATACCAAATTAATCAGCAGGCTGGAAGATGCAAATGACTGGCCTACATGGAACCAGCAGCACGAAGCCAGAACTCACACAGCACCACGGACAGATGGCCTGCAGGACCACACCAGCGCTCTCATACCTCTCCCTCATTCTGCGCGTCTCTTGCTCCGTCGGTGCCATCCCTCTCATCAGCACCTCATTCCATCTCAATCTCCTTGTCTTTCTCCTTTTCTAACTGGCTCCGATTCACACTTTCTGCGCCCCCCCCGCCTCATTCTTCTGCTCTTTCACTTATCCGTCTTTTAGTCTCTCTGCCCTCATTCTGTCTGTAACTAAATGTACACAGCTTCTGGGTCGCACAGGTACACCTGCAAACACAAACACTGGCACCGAACCAAAATCCTATAAATTAAAATGTACAAGCGCAGCCAGATTTTTCAGTTCACACGAGTCGAGGCAAAGTTAACTAGATTGTTTTCCATTTCCTGCCCTTTCTGACTCTAGCAGGCTGCAGCATAGCTAGCACAGTGCAGAAGGCAGGGAGCAGAGTCTCTGACCTATTTAGGAAACTGGCAAGAGAGCAGCCAGGGAACATCAAAATACTTCAAAGGCTCCCTTTGAATCCATCGTTACGCCCAACTTAGTGCGAGCGTGTGCGCGCAAACGCACGCGCGCACAAACACATCGTCTCGGTGCGCACGCAAACTTCATCAGCCAGCCTGCCTCGCACTCTCCCCCGTACACACAGCGGCATCCACGTACACACACACACACACAGCTTCCCCAATATATTCTGTCTGAGCTCTTCGTTTGAACTGCGTCCCACATTGCTAAGTACGGAGAAGTCGGAGAAATCACATTTAACGGTGGGTCTGCCACCGGCATCATGACTCAGACTGTACCTTGGAAATTCTGCTTCTGACCCGGCTGTATAGCATCTATAGCGTCCCACACTCGCCCTTCATATATATACTAAAACCTTCCTTCTTGCAATCTTGCAAAAAAATTAAAGTTAAGGCAATTCCTTTAGCAACAAACTTAAAAGATACTTGGACACTGAAATTAACACATATTATTTTTTATTTATTTTTTTAATTTGGCCCTACAACACATTTTAAACACATTCACAACAACTATTAATTATTAAGTGAACATCTTTTTATTTATTTTCTCTTTTCTTGCACAGCATCTAGGCACTGAAGCAGGTTTCAGCACCGCGGACAGCTCCTATGCAGCACCAGTTGGTCAGGACCATGGACAGCACCACAAAGCCACTCTCTGCACTCAAAGGCACACATCACAAACCTTGGAAAGCAGCAGCAGCAGCAGCTTGTTGTGTGGGTGCGAGTGCGCGACTGGACACGGGTCCGTGCTCACGAGCGGGTGCGTATCCTTTTGTGACATCCCCGGCACAAAAGCACGTTTGAATTTAGAAAGCTGAATGCTGTGTGTGCGTATGCGCGTCTGGACTCCTGCCCCCGTGTAACTTTCCCTTCTGACAACTTCACCTTAGATCACAGATCGATAGAAATGTGATGAGAGAGGAAGCCAACAGATGACAAACAGAGAGGGGGAAAGGGGATATAAATGTATCAAGTCTTAAAGCTGTTTTTTTTCCCCTTCTTATGTTTACCCGTGTGTTTTGGTGAACCGTTTCGCCCAGGGGGGCACAGTTCCGTGTGTTTATTTGTGTGGGCACGCACAAATCACAGGACATATCAGAGGCTTTCTTTGAGGTCTCGCTACGGTGCCTCTTCACAGTTTGAAGACGTGTGCGAATGTGCTGGCTTGAACCAGTGATTATTTTCTCATTTTTCAGTGTTTAGGTCAGTGTGTCTCTGCATGAAAGGGAAGACACAGGAACAAATGCATGTTTTTTGCGCATGTGTATACGTGCGCACTGCCACTGTAACCAGGGGGCAATTCTTTACGCAGCGTTCCTGTGCCTTGGAGCATTAAATAAATGGTAGACAGAGCAGAAAGCATTAGCGGGCCTTTTAGTTTGGAAATGTCAACAGGGCGACGTAGGCCCAGTGCTACTTACTGGTCATGGGGCAGGCATGTCATCTGGGACAAACTCTATATTTGTGTCCATGTGTCTGTAGCAAAAAGGGAGGATTGTGGGGAAACTATATAACATTAAAGTAAAGTTGAATTCGTCTGCATCTAAAGATTGTTTGCGTCAGAGACTTTTTGGTGGTAACTGGAGCAAGCCCAAATGGACCCCATGGTTGTTAGAGAGAATGCTGCGTCCCGCTGAGAGGGATCTGGGACAAAGGAGGGGGTTACCTAGCCCCGGGCGGCGGTACTGAGGGGTGACTCCGGGTAACATGGAAGATAAGTGGGTACTCTAGGGTGAGTGGCTTGGGTTATGAATGCATTCAGGACACTGGAAATAAAGGGGGGCTGTTTGACACGGTGCACATGGCACTATTTAGTCCACGGAGGGTGAAATTCTCCATAATGAGGGATGTTTAAGGCAGATTCTGGAGTTAGGGGACGTAATAGGCAGCAAGCTGCTTGCAAAAATCAATGCGTTTTAGAAATGAAAAGAAAATACACACATAGAAACCCGTATCAAATATGCATGAATCATGGAGAAGAAGCCATAACTCTGAGATCACTATCCCAAAAATCATAGGGATACACAGCATCAACTGCACATCTTAAATTAGTTACGATTAAGGTTTCTTAACCAACAAAAAACTGCAACATATACTTGAACCTTTGAGTAAATGTAAAACTTATTATCCTAACCATAATATAACGTACTTTTGTTTTTTGTTGGTGCAGTTTCTTTTGCAGTGTGTTTGTGTGTGTGCGTGCATTTGGAGCAGAGGTAATGCAAATTGATGTTCATTATACAAAATGCATAAATCTGACCACTTTAGTTAAATTAAAGCCTAAACCGGCGTATTAAGGAGACCTCCCTCTGCTCCCTGAGGTGGTGCGGTTGGGGGGGTGGGGGTGAGGGTTACATAATCAGGAAGAACCTCGTAAAGCATATTGCGACGCGATTGAATTTACACATTTGGCTGTCGCCCGCGACTTTTCAATGCAAGTGTCAGGAGACAGTATTTTTTTAATTTTGCTTCCAGGATAATGAAGTCATTGCTTAACAGATTTACCGCATGGAAGTTTTAGTGTTTTAAAGGAGGCTTGCTTTTATTTGTCACATTTCTCGTGCACTGAATTTTACACGTCAAAAACACAAACTTGCGTACGAAGCGCGTGCTTTTCTTTAGGTCTTGTGTAAATGGCCGTGTTTTGGGGGTAAAGAAAGCTCGTGATCAAATTACTCATAAACTACAGACCCTCATGAGCCTATTATCGTCTATCATAGCCCATTATAGCTATATAATTTACTCTATTCACCTGGGTCACACGGCTTCATTGTAGAAACACAGTGAACGGCACCTTTGCACTGGGTGACATGTTCCTTCATTGCGGAATGAGAACTGTGACTTATTTTTTTGTCACTCCCAGATACACTCACCTTTCTCTTAATAAAATAAATGGCACCAAATCCACTAATAGTGCAAAAACAGTGAAAGACAAATGCTCCATTTACTCGATGAGTCAACCGGCTTTTTAATTGATGTGCTACCATCATCCAGTACAGGAACCAGGTGAAAACTATAGGAAGTATTGACTTCCCTGAGATGTTCACATTAAGAGTAAACACAGATGCCAGTCTTACCCCGTATCCTGACAACAGTGCAGCTACTGCATACTGCGCAGTTCTGCGAGGCAACACCGCAACACACGACTGCGTGAACACAAAGCAGGGCGACGCTGAAGAGAAGCATCTCTGTGTGTACTTTGCAAAAACTCTTTTTAAATTGCTGAAGTTACCTCGTTGCGTGGTTTCGTTATTTGAGCGTAATTACAGCAATACATTTCATTGACTGTCCACGAGAACGGGGCTATCACATTTTAATCGCCTCCCTTCGGAAATTAAGATATTTATAAGACAGCACGGGTGAAAATATTGGCATATCGTCGTGGACGCAGTCGGCAGTGAGATGTTAGAGTGCTTTCTCTGTAAGAATCCTGCAAATCAATTGGCTAACGGATAACATTTATTTTGTGAAAAGGAACGGCCAGCGTGTCTCACACTCTAGGAAATTGCTTTTGAATAGCTGGACCCCGTCATTTGTAACGTTATGGTTTAGTTGAAGAATATGGCCATAGGTGTAATTATTAAGTTGAGTACTCTGCAAATGCACAAAGCAATGAACGGCCATTGGATTTTCTGAAAAGCGGACTGTGTTAGCCTTGATGCGGCTAAGTGCTTCGGCATAGTCACAGATTTTCAGTTTTCCCAAGATACAGAGGCGCACACTTTGTCTCTTCAAACACAGCTGCCACAGCTGGCTGATGGGATAAGAGCAGACACAGGTAGGCCAGCTAGGCTTTGTGCCATGGCTCCCAGCTCCAGGGCAGTGGAGTGTCTCACAACACGGAGGACAGTGGAGCAGACAGGAGCGAGAGCCGCGGCCACTATATCCCTGGGCTGTGCTGACATAAACCCTGGCCAGAGATGATGCCTTTGTGCCCCCGCTGCAGACCTCTGCCTGAGCCACTCTCTTCAGGCGAACACTATCGCAGCCCGCTCCATCCATGGCACGAAGCAGCGCGCTTAACACTTCCGCAACACCCAGAGAATTACACAACACAGCCCTGGATGAAGAAAAACACCTGCTGCAAAGTTATGCCCGGTTTAAGCAGCCAACGAGATGAATGAAAAACACTGAAAATTAAATCAACTACATGCAGGTTTGAACGCCTTGGGCTACAAGTTCTCCGCCGGCCTCCACCCCCTTCTTCCCAAACGCTCACCATCAATGGTGCAGGCAGATCCTAGCCTCGAGGGTACAGACCTTCACGTGCATACTGACGAACCCATAAACAGGCCATTTATTCCCATGCCACACTGCACATTCATGTCTGACAGCATGTGGGCCGATTGCTCCAACAATATATCCTTTAGACCATCTTTGAGAAACGTGTGCCACCACGCACACAGTTTTAGCAATGTAAAGCAAAAAAAAAACACAAATGTATACAGTACCATGTGATAAATATACACCGTTTATTCTTTTTCCCTGTCAGTGAGGTACTCTCATCTGTGGGGCAACAAAAAAATAAATTGCCTGTGGCTGCCTCTTGACAGAAATACCCATTTCTATTGCTGACCACTAGCACGAACCGGTAAAATCGCTTAAAAAAAAAAAACATAGCCAATACATAAATTTACCAGTTTTGATCATTTTTTTTCCCCCACGTGCATGATTTGAATTCAACGTATGAATAAAATGACAGAATTCACGGCACAAATATGCAAAATATAAAATGCAAAAAAACTATTTAAAACAAAACACATGAAAGATGAAATAAAACATCCGATTGAGGGACACACACGATGGCGGGGGCAGAGAGAGAGAGAGAGAGAGAGAGGGAACGAGGTGGGGTTGAGTGGGAGAATGGGAGGGGGAGGTCGGGGGACGCGCTTGACGCCAGCTGATTGAGTGGAGGCTAAACTGGGTGGAACAGTGAGCTATGTGTGCTAGAGAGCAGCTATGCCACAGAGAGAGGAGGCGAGTCAGCCAGCATGTGCATCAAACGCGCACCGAGGAGAAAGCGCTTGAACAGGGTCCTCATAGCCAGTGTTTCCCCCGCCTTTGCTTTAGCCGCCTTGAACCGTCGCCGCTTACAGCAGAGAGACACCGCTGAGGAAATGACACTAGTCATCCTTTGCAATGCCCACTAGAGAGCTGCGCGCCTTACAGTGATTTCTGTAACTGGGTCAGGCCGTTGGAAGAGACGGAGGGCCGGCACGCCGCAGCTGATAACGTCCTCTGCGTGGCCCATAGAGGGAAACGCTCGAGTCCGTTTCGCATCTCGGCATTAATAACCCGTTTGTTTCTAATACGACAGGATACGAGTGATATCTGATATTCTACGGAAAGCCTGATGTGCGCGTGGAGGCGCAGCAGAACTAATGAGAAAGTTCGGTTTTGTTGTGGATATCATAGCCCCGTGTTGATACGGTGCTACACCGGGTGTGAGGTGAAGCGCCTCGGGCAAGGTTCCCATTAGCAGACGCCTGCAGCAAAAAAAAAATAAATAAAAAAGAAACAGCAGAGTGTAGAAATGAAGTGGAGAATGACAAGGGAGTCTCTGGTTAGTATTAATGTAGACGCTCTTAGAACACAACATACAAAAGCGTTGTTGAGCAAGTAGCTACATGCTGTTCTCAATTAGGAAAACAGCATGGAGCGTGGGTGGTCAATCAAATGCATCCCTCCTGACTTCTTATGGTGCGGTTTTAAAATACAATGACTAATCCACTCAACTGGATTCCTCCCCTTAGGCCTATGGCATAGATTTTCTTTTACAGCAGTCCACAAACAACATAAAAATGAATTCAAGAGATTTATTATGACATTAATTATGGATTTATACTGTATGAGTGTGCAAAGAGAAACACTGTAGGTTTCACTGTAGGTGGAGGTACAATGCAGCAATACGGGTGTACACTAGTATAAAATAATGCACGGCCTAGTGGCCTGATTCTGCTACAGCTCGCAGCATAACAGGGTGTTATAATACCTTGTGTCAATATGAGATCCATTAAGCACCTTGAACTGAAAAGACGGACCCGTCTGAATCGCCGGATTTTCTGAGTGCGCTCGGTGTGATGAAATAATGAATGTGTTTTTATTGAATGTTGAGTAAAATGAAATGTCTTGTAATTGTCTAAAACCGAACCAAAAGAAGAGCTGACGGTATCATAGCAGAGTCTCGCATGATGTTATGGCTCTTTAAAATTCTGATGAAAATCCGGATACCTTACGATTGGGCTTTATTCGCATCCTACGAGTGGTATCAGCAACTCATTTTCCTGTGCCTACGTCCAGACAGTTCATCTAATATTTAAATGATCGGACCGATGCAGCTTCGCAAGTGGACTTGCGTACTCCCTGATAAATAATTTCGACTGCGGTTCGACATCCTTGCCATCGGTTCGATACGCCGTCGAATGCGCATATTACTCGGCGCCCGAATGTGAAACGCGATAAAACGAAACACTGTGGAGCTGTGGAGCTTTAAGTTCACCATTCAACAAACAGCCCTCTCATCAGAAGCTGCCGGTTTAGTTGAAACCCTACCCACAGCCGGCGTTTATTGATCAGAACGAACCAGTCCGCCTGCCTTGTCAGTAGGTAATTTCATTACGTGACTAATAAAAATGAATCTATCAATTAAGGGCTATAATCTGACGGGCGCTAACCTAATGCAACACAGGGCCCAATTAAATTCGTCAGCCACACCCTGCTGATCAATCCATACTGCAGAGGTGCTTTTTGTGCACTTTAGCATTCAGACGCACACACACATGCAGCTGTAAAACACAACTGAGCATTTAAAACATGGACTAATACAAACTCTCCAAGGAATTCCCACTTCTTTATTGATGCTTTATGGTCAAAGTTTGGATTTTGCTGCCATCCAAAGGAGATGTAGGCTAATATTACTCGATCTTGCTAATGGACAACACCCTCATGGTCCAACAATGCTGTTAATTCTTCTTTTACACAATGACAACCTGAAATTAATACATATATCTTGTAAACCAAACTAGTAGGGCAAACAAAATTACAGCATGACCACTTTGAAGTCACAAGTAAATGGGAAAGACTTTAAATACTTGATATAAATTACTTCCAGACTGTTGCTAGCTTGTGATTGCACATCCCTACTAATACACGTGAGGGTACGCAAACATGCAACACCAATTTACACCCAACGTCCACACCACTCCAGCGTTTGTCGACCAAAAACACACTTTCGGAAACCGACGTGTGCCCAATTTAGTTTGATAACTCTGGTCCGCCTGAAACTGAGACTTTCAGAAGCTCGGGTTTGGTTGAACACCATTTACATCATTTTGGCTGTGGCATCAATATTTGACAAGGGGAAGTTAATGCATTCCCAAAGTTTGCCACTATCCTTTTCTCCCCACTCCCGGGGTAATTTGCGGATATATTATAGGAGCTGGATAGTGGGCCTAAAGATGGAACCCACTCGCGTGCTTAAATGAAAATTGCTTGGTTTGCGCGTGAAATAATACTTTTCCCGAGTTCAGAGTTTGCTTCTGCACTTTACATTGGAATTACATCATGCAAATATTCCTAGCATTTCTAGGCTCCAGGAGAGATGTATAAATATGAAATAAAATTATTAAAAATCCATAACAGAAATTTTTGGTACGGTACCACAAGTGATTACTGGGGGGGAAAAAAATAGCTCAATCCAGCTCTCTTATCTATGTTGCGTGGGAGAAGGCACTGCCTTAAATATGTCAGACTTGTTAGCATATTAGAAATGATTGACATCAGTCTTGGCATATTTCAAGTAATGCAGGGAAACGTCTTTTTTTTTTATGTCCACTTGTATTATGACTTCAGCGATACAGGGTGTTAAAATTCCTCGCTTTGTGATGCAGGGATTGTTGACCAACTTTTAAAACGGCTCCTCTTTTATTAAATGTAGAGGAAAAGTACATTTGAGTTTTTTGTGTGTGGTAGAATTAGTCTCACTTACTGGATAAATAATCTTTTTTTTTTGTTTTTAATAGACCCGCGGAGGAAGAAATCAGCATGCAGTGCACTAATGCACGCACGCACACTCACAGGGGCTTTCACACATGACGGTAGGCTGCGGCTATTGCCTCCATACGTGTAATAAACATGCACGTTCACTTCAAATTACACCCAGTAATTGTGGAGCACTGCTCCCCACACTAATCTGCATTGTTCCACAGAAGTGGCCATTTATTTGGAAAACTCACCAGCATACTGCCAGAGAACCTGCTTTGTCTTCTAGATTATGTTTGCAGCCCCGTGTGAAGCCGCGTATTACCCATCAAGCACCGCTTCTCATCTCCTCAAGCACCGGGCTGTTTTCTGACAGTTTACTGCACGTCAAATACGAGTCTCCATGAAACCCTGCCGAAGAATGCTGCAAGAAAAAGCAGTCTGGGATGCACTTAGGGTAATCAATTTCTAATGCACATCATAAGATACACTTCCCACCGTATTTTCAACCGTGCAAACGTGTTTTAAGGTGGATTTGGGGCCATTTGAATTATACAGCACCGCTACTGCTCATGTCAATCACACAACCCCATCATTTTAAATAAGCAGCATTCCCCTGCAGCGGAATATCAAGGAGTGGTGAATCTGGTTGTGTTGCACAGAGAGAAAACTGACTGAACCAGTCCAGGCCCATCACATCTTCTGTCCTTTCCCATTTATTTAACCACCCTACTAAGCATCTTGGAGATCATCAGCGGCGTCGGCACCCCAACGCGCACGCACGGCAACGTCCGACCAGTATGCGCATTCACAATCTGACACATACACGCACATCCCGCTGCGATACAATCAGTCTGCACCACCCACTGGAGCAAAAAAGACAGAACGACAGGACGTCACTCAACCCGGACCTCACACCCAGGGGGCAGGCAGCTTCATAAGTGTTGTCAGGGCAACACTGCAGGGTGTCTTTCAGGTGTCACTGGTGATGGAAAAAGGTAAACCCCCGCCCACATCGCTGCATCATTGAATATGGATTGTTCCATGTGGTTACGCTCCTACTGCTCGTGGCGCTCTCCTTTCACCATTTATGCTTGAGTGACAGAAGCAGGTAGCGGTCGGACTCGTCGGTGGGTGAGGTGATCGACAACTTCTCCTACCTAGGAAATGTCTGCTCTTTCTCCTTCGATGACTCTGATCAGCGTCTCGAGGACAAGAAGCAGAGAGAGAGAGAGTCGAGGACTCGGAGGCCCCGGAGACGTTACGCGGAGTGACAACTGTCCTGCGGAAGGATGCTTTTCTGTTTCGCGTATTGGCAGCGATTTCATAAGCGTGCGCCTGCCTCGCAGTGAGCCAGCCAGCAAGACAGACAGCTTGGAGAATGAGGGCTGATAAACGCCCCATTAGACAGGTAATTGCCAGAGTATTCTTTAAATCTTAATTACATTACACGTCAACGCTGATGCTATCTTGTGATAAAGAGACAGATGTTCAACCCATACGATTTTTA
Source organism: Planiliza haematocheilus (assembly GCA_005024645.1). NCBI lineage: Eukaryota > Metazoa > Chordata > Actinopteri > Mugiliformes > Mugilidae > Planiliza > Planiliza haematocheilus. Next base: position 4,420,204 of record SRSE01000949.1, on the reverse strand, counting down.
CCCTTTCGTGTTTTTAGAAAATACTGTATATGCAAATAAACACCACGCTAATACTGGATGGGATCCCCATTGCTATTAAGATAGTCCTCCTAGCATGGTTTCCACAAGATTCTAGTCAAACAACAGTAGGTTCACGCTGTGAATCTTTCGCTCCATCGCCTCCCAGAAGTATTTTATCAATCCCCAAACGCTGGTCTGCGAGCCAGTACCAGGCCACAAAGCATTTGCTATCAGGCTGTGAAGACATGGTATGATTTGACAAAGTCCGCATCGCTGGCAATTTATGTGGCACGGCCTATCTGTACTTCATCATTCTTCACCACAAGAGGATGTCACTAGCCGGAGTTTTTGAGCCACCAGAGGGGAAAAAACTGGTGGAATAGGATTGAGGAGTGGTTTGCAAAACTCGCTTGTGACCTCTTCAGCTTGCACGGTGAACTCAATTTGTCACTTGAGGGGAGAATAACAACTGTCTTCAAGTTGGCAGTTAAGTATCTGCATTCAAAGCCAGACTGGAACTGTGGGGATAGCACGTTGACAACATTCCCACTATTAGCTGAGAGTTTGTGGGAGCCCGAGGCTAGACCGTCCTCCTCAGCTGGCTGCGCTGTCGACAAAATTTAACCGTTACTTTAAAGATGGCCCGAGCAAATACAAAGTAATGGATCCGTGAGTCATCTGTGAATATGTGCCGGTGTGAAGTGTGAACGGTGAATGGTCCACGTCAGCGCGGGAAGACGATCAACCCCTCAAGGTTCCAGTTGAAGGTACTTATTGTCGTCTTCATGAGACCACTTCTAAACAACCTTTGCTCCGAGACGTCGTGCAGGTTAATTCTGGAAGTAGGAAAATTATATTAGGGAAAATTTAACCATGAGTAAATGAACACGGTAACCCTAACCCTCGGCTGAGTGATGTGCCAAGAAAACATTGCTACGCCGGCCAGGTCTGGTCCATAGATTCATGCGGTTCACGCCTCATATTGACCCCACCATCTGCCTGCCTGGACAGATATCGAGATTCATCAGAGCAGGCTGCGGTTTTCCAGTCTTACTTAGTCCCTTTTCAGTGCTGCTCACAGCCTCGGATTTCTGTTCTTGGCTGATAGAAGTGGGACTTGACATGGTCTTCAGCTGCCGAGGTTATCGGAGTTACTGCAGCCTTTCTATCTGCTCAAACTAGTCTGGCCACTCTCCTCCACGAGGCATCTCCGTCTGCGGACTGTTGCACATGTAAAAACCCACGAGATCGGCAGTTTTACACATTATGAGATACATGTCCACCATGCCATTATTACTCATTACAGCGCCTGACTTTACAACTATTAACTATAGGGAATCTCAACAGTAGCACAGCAGTCATTTGTAATAAAGGGATAAATGGCCCAAAAAAATAAGATTTTTTGCCCTTTTCTTTCGCTGCAGGAATAAACACGAGCAAGAAAAAAAAGAACATTGATATGCCCTTTTCATACCTGACAGCTTCTCCATATTGCAGCAGCCTTCCATAACACATAGTGAGTACTAATGAATAAACTCAAATCCACACACTGATTCCCTCACTGTGATTTACTGTTGTTATAATGGCTGAAATAGTCGTTCTGGCAAAGGAACAAAGCCCCACGTAGCAGGCAAACTCCACACAGCTGTATAAACAGGTCAAAGGTTTGCCCGGCTTTCGACAATCCTACTTTGTAGATGAAACTAAACTAATGAGCGCCTAATAACTTTCCCCCGGGGACTGAAGCGCACACAGCAGCAGCAGAGCAGATGAGATTTACTGTAGTTTCAAAAACAAGAGCGAGCGCGTCGAGGGAAGCGGCGAGCCTTGCGGAGCTCCGAGTCGATCTAATGTAACAGAGGCCACCGCTTTTCATTTTCCTCATTCGGATTTTAGTCACTTCCTGAAATTAGTGAACTGAATAAAATCAAGTGGAAGGCGCCTCGCGAAAATTGAATGCTGTGAATGGGTGGGAAGTGGCTGCTTTGTTTTGGAGTGTATACCTTACACATGGGAGCATCCTGAGCAATGAAGGTGTAATGCAGCGGAGCTCATCTTCATTTCGACAGCTTCCCCTCTCGTGGTAATGACGTTAAGTGATGTGAGTCAACCCTAGCGCGTTTCTGTTTCCTGGCCTCTATAGGAAGAACTTTTCTGATTGGCCTCATGCTGTAATAAAGAAAAATAAATAAAAAGAAACTTTAAAGATTATTGATGCAACTGATGGTGAAACTAATACAAACGCAGAGCAACTCAGTTTTGAAGTTGGGGAAAAAAAAAAGTGCTTTCTTTCCAAAGTCCACATATCAGGATTGAAGAGAGACCCAAAGGACATTTGCCTAGTCAACTCTGGATTCTTCCTGTCATTTACCTAATCCTGATGTTCACACTCCAGTGGTGTGAATTGAGGGACAAGGAGACGGGTGATGAGAGGATGAGAGACAGAGAGAGACCAGGGTTGTGATGGCTGTCTGCGGAGGGTCCCAGGAGGGTGAGGAGGGTTGGGGCTGGCTGGACCCGACTAGCCGGAAGCTAGAGCATGCCTGACAAGCCGCATCGGAGCCACTGACACATCTCCGAGCCTGAGCACTGACTCAAGTGGACACTACAGGACGCAACACAGCTAGAATCTCAAACACTGTCCTCCAGGCTGGGCCATTTGAATGACATTACAATGTATTCTACCAAGAGTCATAAACTGTTTCCGACGCTCTGTAACATTTCATGACTAACATCATCAAGTAAGGATAAGAAGAAAAAGGATTCTTTAAAAATATATATAAATATATATATTCTGGAGCATAAACCACTGTGACATATTGTAGCGATTAGCATAATTCAGATTTATGTGACAGAACCCATTTGTAATGAATTTAAAAAGTGAAACTAAAAACTACAAATGCAGAGTGACACTGCGATGTGCGACGAGCTTTTACTATTCCACCAGGAAGAAAATACGCAACTTGCACGCCGAAGTAAACTCTCCAACTGACTGAAATAAACCACGAGTAGTGAAGGCGTTTGGTTTGTTTCTGCTGATGCAGTAACCGTGACAACGCTAGAGAGGAAAACACATAAATCAGCAGATTTCTCTATAAGTTAATTAACCTTTCTGTCAGAATAATGTTATTCATACTTGGCTTCTTATTGCTTAGATCACATAAAACTGTTACACTGGCATGCAGGAATTAAAATGCGCTCCCACCCACAACTTGTGAGGCACACTCTACTGAATGTGGTAGTGAAAAGGTTAATTGACAAGGGCGGCTGGGTTTTCTATCAATTAAAAAAGATAAAAAAAAAAAAAAAGTGAAAAAAAATATGTGAACGTCTTATTAGCTTTCCTTGTGAATGGCATCATAAATACGGCTTTAAAACATGTTAGCCACGAAACCAATTCTGTGTTATAGGACAAAAAGTTCCCATTATTTTTGCACATATACTGTATAACATAACAAGTCTGAAATGAATGTACTGCAACTGACAGCATCAGACAGCAGTGGTTTTGTTGCTATTGTTTCCTCACAGTTTATGACATTATCAGGAATTTTATCAACGGTTTTATCAGTGGTTCATGTACATGTGCATTCTTATGGGATGTTGAACGCCATGAGTTGTGCAGTACCGGTGGGTAGACTTGTGTCACACACACGACTCAAACTGAAGTTTGGCTCCTTTGCGTTGCCATTAAAGTTTGAATTACTTTCTGTAATGATTTTCTTATGTTTTTCATTAAAGGGGAACTACTGTTTATTTTTACAACCTGGACCTTATTTCTAGCATAAAATACAGTCGTTCACTCACCCAAATAACTTGTGTGTGTGACTGCTGCTAGTTTTTTGCCAAACGGCTCAGTGTTTTTCCGATTCTGAGGTTGTGGACGAACCATAGCAGCAGCAAATTACAGGTGCTCCGCTCAGAGATGACATCGTCCAGTTCAGATGACATCATCTGCATATTGACCTACAGACCCCGGATGACGACAACAGGCAACTCCGGACTCAACGGGGAACAGCACTAGCGTATCATCACAAAACATTAGCGAAATAAACGAGTTTCACGGCAGACAATGCATGATTTTGGGACTGCGTTCTATGGCTACACGTTGATCTAATTATTTCCTAAACGAGTGCAAATGACACAACAGTTATTTGGGTGAGTAAACCGTATTTTATGCAGTAGTTCCCCGTGAAGCAACAGAAATACTTGGTTAGGTTTAGGAACATATCATTGGTTTGGATAAAAAGTTTATCTATATGGGTCAGGACAGTTCAATGTCCAACTAAATTTTGTTTCTATTTCATGGAGTCTGGTTCATGACTATTTTCAGTAAACTAGCACAGCTTCAGTGTAGTATCAGTCAGTTTTTGACTGATGACGTGAACTGCTGTATCGAGAGAATGTTTTTCTTCTTCTTCTGTGGTTCACATTTTTAGTTTCTCATCTGCACATTCTTTGTGAGGCTTCTGCTGCTGCGCGAAGAGGTGTGGCGGGGCATGCTGGGTGCGTAGCCTCGACAACAACCCTTTTGATGCAATGCAGTAAGCAGAAAGGGGAAAAAAAAACGCCCCAAATATCTCAAAAGTCTTTGGGAAAATCACTTTTATCACACCTATCGTATCTATCTCTATCGTTTTTTTTTCTTTCCTTTCTGATGCAGGTTTCTTTTTTTTTTTTATATATATATCAGAAAAAGTTTGGTTTAACCCACAGAGTGCAAATTGCCCTCACTCACTTTGCACCACTACTCTTCCACCTGGTATCCCTGCGCTTCAATCTCTGGAAACATCTTTTCTGAGATGGGCTTGTGCAGGGAGATTCATTTGGGCCTGGAATTGCACACATCACCGCAATATTGAATCTAACCAAGCCAGACTGCAGCAAAAGGACATTTGGACCGGGTGAAATTGGATATTCTAGTAGTTCAATAACTTTGAGGCCAGAACTGCATGCGGGCAAAGGCAATTATTCATGTTCAACAGTGAAGTTGGCCAAAGTCTGAATTGCTTTTAAATAAAACAACACATCTAAATGGTATCATTACTGCTTTCAGTAGCGCTGATGAGCTTCTTGGATGAGCGGCGAAAGGCCTGCAAGAACAAACTAGCCCATCTGTTTTTGACTTCAACTTCTACATATCCTCTGACCCGAATGATGAAGTATATTCACCGACATTATTTCTGTCCCACTGTTTCCACGCCGGGCCCTGATTTTACTTCTTCCCATGTGGCGAGGATCATCTTTTCTCGGCGGCATTTCTAAATAGAGAAATTGTTTGTTAGGAAAGGTCAACACTGTTAATTGTACACCTCGCATGAATGTCCCCGTGAGATTGAGGACGGTGTTCATAAAACTCCCTCCCACCAGAACGGACAGGTTTGAATCTTTAATGTTGCCATTACTGTTCTTTGAAGCATGCGGTCTGAAACGATTTGTGCATGATCATTTCTAACGTGCGCACGGAGAAATTTCAAGTCTATTAGGCGTGAAAGTACGAGGCCCTTACACAGTGGCTCTTGAAGAGAAATTACAATGTGAAGAGTGTAATGTTGACCCCATTTCACAGTTCCTTTGCCTTTGTTTAAATTGCATTTGTTTAATAGACTTAAATAATTCAGCCTTCGAATTCAGCTCCATATCTCTGACAGGCAGGCGTGTTCTAATTACAGGCCATATATTTTATTGTGATTACAAATTCAAGTGAGAGAGAGAGAGGGAGAAAAGAAGGGAAACTTTCTGACACGTGTCTCTGACAATTCTTGAGATGATGGTTGAAATGATGGGCAATCTGACAAGATTTACATGGGAGCCTGTTGTTGCCAATCACTTCAGGACCACCCCGTGAAGCTTGCCTTTGAACACCGGGAGAGGAGAAAAACACCTATCCCGTTTCTAATGAGCGCCTGGATCATTAACATTAGTGAAAAGAGCAAAATCGCTTCCTTCACTTTGATGAGATATTTACAAAAAGTCTTGATTGTGATCATTTTAGAGAAGATTGGATCTCTTTTTCTTTTTTTTTCTTTCTTCCCTTTTTCAAAATGCCAGATTGCATCTCATCATCTCCAATGTTGTCCGCAGTTCTGGCAACTAATGACGTCTGATTTATGGGTGATGCATGCAGGACAGGAACCGGAGTTTTGAGCCCATTTTTTTTTTTTTTTTTCCTGCATGTTACGCAAGCACATAATGTAATCTATATGATTTAATGGACCGCAAGATAAAACACTGAATCAAAAAGATGCATTGCGCTGTGCACTAATGGAATATGTAAGTGAATCCTGAAATGTCGAACAGTATCTTTAGTGCACTTACCAGGAGCTGAGTGTGCTGGCTGATATTATTTGTTTGCTCTCAGAGTGATCTGAGGCTGTGCTGCTGTGCTGTGGGGATGGAGCTTGATGGACATTGAGAGGTGCTTGGCTGTGGCCTACTGTAGTGGCTGATCTGTCTGGGATCAATAGCAGCTAATTACAGCCCACATTGATCCAGAAGGCTCACTAATTTAGAGCTGAGCCCGGGCCCTCAGCATACAGAGCCAGTGAAGCAACTCCAATCCCAGCCCTCTGGCCCTGCAAACATCTCACTCAGCACTCAGCAGCTCATTATCTCCGAGGAGCAACTAGTGGGACATTTGTCTGTCTCTTGGGGTCAGCTTCGACACAAGAAGGCTAGAAACCTGTGTGTGGTGTTAAAGATTTTCAGATGTCACATTTATGCGCTTTTTCCACCAAACTGATGGCTAACATGTCAGGGATTAGATGCAGTTAATCATTTAGGACGGTTTCAAAGCTGCTTCCTGACTTTATTAGATTATTTATGTATTTTTATTTTTTTTCAGCAATTGCCTGATACACAGATAGTTGTTATTTGCTACAGAAAGTGAGGGGGGCTTTTATTTAGCTATTTAATTATCTAGAACCAACTTAAATAAATACAGCTGTCAGTCTGATCACATGTCCAAAAGAAAACTTTTAATTTGGAGAACTTTCAGACCATCTGGACGGACAGTACAAAGGTAATGCATCCATTTGGCTACCCGCTGCAGTGTGCATGTGTGCACACATGTTTTGGCTCGAGTGTCTCCAAGATCAAGGCCACAATCTTTTCATCCTCTGCCCTCCTGCAAGCAAGCTTTGATCTGACGTTTGAATGTTGCACCTTCTGTCCTTCCGTCGTTGTGTCCTTACACACCGAAGCCTCTGCTGCGGTGCCTTTGGGATGCTTGGTCTAACTTTTGTACAGCGGTTCTGATGGAGGGTGTTCTGGGGTCAGTGACCCATCCTGATTCCACCCAAGGAGCACAAATGGAAGCAGCAAAACTAGCTGAGAATAGCAGAGCTCACAAATTTAACCACCAGCTCTCACACAGTGCAGACACGGGCAGTCTAACCATGTTAGATGCATCTGTCCTTCAGCGTGTGACCTCTGCTTCACAATAGCATTCAGCTCACACTAAGCTCTGTTTTTACCATACCGTCTTAGCACTTTCAACACTATTCAACTCCACAAGATTGCCTCGCTCTGCAGCTATTATAGCGCATCGCCACTCTTCCAGATTGAGCGTTTTCACTCACACACCTATCCCTTTCCTCTCCTGTTTTTCATCCGTCTCACCCCATTTCCGTCTCTTGCTCCAATTGCCGGCTCACCCCAGGCTCTCCTAAAAGTCCACATTCACAGCGGCTAAATTCAGCCGACGGGGAGCTGAGGGTGTAATTGCTTTTTTTCATTCGCGGCGGTGTGGTCATTTAATAGCACATGCATGCACACGCAAATGAGCACGCATGAAGCGGCCTGAAATTCAAATCTCTCTCGGACCCACACACCGATATCAACATAGGTGTACACACAAATACCATTATAGGAAAAGGTTGTCATTATTTTGGTTAAGGGCTTAAGTGTCTCTTACCCTGCTGTGCCAGACAGAGGCGGAAATGGGAGTCTCTGCTAATAGCATGTGATGAATAGGGCACGCAAAGCACTTTTAATTCCTTGTGGATTTTTTAAAATATGCATTTACCTCAAATGGTCTTCATAACAGAGTCGTCTGTAGCCTAAAGGTTGGGGGGAAAAAATGGGAGTTGGCAAGTTGGAAAAGCTACCACGGTGAATTCTAAGATTTTGAATTTTTACTTAAATGAAACCAAACAAAATCCGCTACATTATTATTGGTAACGGACAGTCGAGTTCCAGTAATGAGGTAAGGAAAAATGTAGTACATGAGGCGAATGGACTGTTCTCATCTCAGGGGTGCTGGGGTGAGAAAAGGGTCACACACTCTCCTCAAAGAGTTGTGCACAGTCTGGGACAGTAGGTGCATAACATGCACACTGATATTCCCCCATTCATCCAAAAACCATGGATCCTGTAAACAGCATATTCAATTTATTTAGAGATCTCAACAGAGCATTTTCAGATTAAGACATGTAAGATATGGCAGTACTGTTTTTGGAAATACGTATTGTATGCATCTTAATTGGAGTTATTCCTGCAAGTTTACAGTCCCTGTTGTGCTTCGTACACTAACCAGTTTGCCAACAGTTTGCAAGGCTGGCCTTGAGACACATGCCCAAAAGACAAGCCCACATTTCAGATCGGAAGGAGACCAGAAATGTGCTTTTAAACTTTATTAAAGACTTGGATGTCATCTGCTTTTTTTTTTACAATATGTGCAAATGTCATTGCGCTGACCTTTACCAAAAAGGTGGTTAAAGTAATGAAAAAGAGGCCGGCAGTAATCAAATCCACGTCGGACGGAAAACGTAGATAAAATCCTGCCGCATGTGAACAGACGTATTAGTGGAATATTCACTTTCATTAGCCATGCAAACAGCTCAGCGCGTACGGCCTTTTTCGGAAAAATTGCAAAACTTATAACATTTTGCATGAACACAGTCGGTGGAGAAGTCTCAAAGCTTACCGCTCACACAGAGCAGGACCTTACAAAACGGAAACCATGCTCACATCATTGGCCACCTGTCACTCAGCTTCAAAAAGTTCAACAAGTTTTCCACCATTACATTTGTTTCTGTAACGTTTCAAGCGTACTTATATCTCTATACAGTCAAATAAACTTTTTTTTCTTTAATTGCAAAGCACTCTAACTCTAAATACAGTTTTTTTTTTAAAGTACACTTAGCATGGATGTGTTGAGATTACATTTGCAGATTACAGGTGCGCAAAAGTTTTCTGGCGATGCATTTCATTTAGGCGTTTCCACTGGTGTGTGCGCATGCAGATTTACTTATGCATGTGCATGAATTAGCTTGTGGATCTGGTGTCATCAGTGTGAGCGAAAGATGAGAGTTGAGAGAAAGTTTAGATTCTGTCCCTTAGCGCACATCAAAAAGAATCCTTCCCAGAATGTTAAGTCCTCTGTTTCCCCGAGCCATGTACTGCAAAATGACAGCAAACAATGCGAGACACTGTTTACAATGAAATCCTTTAGGACAATCCAAAATATGCTTGACGTGCCAACCCCTTCACACGATGTGCTTCTTTGCACTTATGGATTTTTGGCATCCCAATAATATCTAAAATACCATTTTACTGGAGGGCTCAAAAAAGGTTGCCTATGTATGCACCTGTATGCAACTGCACTGTAGGGTTCATTTTAGCTTGAAAACAAATCTTTGATTGTCAAATTGATCCCTGTAGTCTTAGATTGAAACAGCTCTATAACAGGTGACCTTATAGCTCACCTGGTTGAGTTGCACACTATAAGTCTGGGCTACAGTCCTCAATGAAATGGCTCTTACTTGAGTTCAGACTATCTCACCTATAAGTCTCAGTCTTACTACTGATTAGGGCGATAAAACGATAACGATATACATCGCGATAGACACGTGGTCGATATCAATAGAAAATACGTTCGATAGAATCTTCGAATTTCACTTGAACTCTGTAAGACAATACAGGAAGAAATAGGAAGAAACCCCCGAACAACTGCAAGTCATTCTGGGGGATGTAGGCAGAGGAAGGGCTTTAGCCTCTCGACCTATCATGTAGATAAAAAAAAGGAAAGATCATGTTACCAGTTAGGAAATAATTTGGTTATTTTAAGTCAGACATGAGTCAGATCGGTGTTGTCTGCATACTTGGTAGCAAGTGAGCATAATAATCGGCTCTTGCCTCTTTTGATTAGTAGTGTAAGAGTCGGTTAAGTTTCGTTTCTCTGCCGGCCGAGTGAGTGGCTACTGACTCGGTTAAGCAGGGATCCAGGAGCAGCGGTTATGAGTCAGTTAACTTTCGTTTCTCTGCGTATTGTTTGCTGGTCAAGTCGGGTAGTACGTTTTGTTTCTCTGACGAGTGAGATGTAAGATGTTTGAATGGTGCCGTTCATTGTTTATCAATCAAACGTGATAGGACTCAACCGAGCCGGTTAAATAGACTCTAGATTTATGATTCTCGTGTCGTCTTTGATGGCCAGTTGCATGAACCGAATCATTTTTTCCACCGCTACTGAATTAATTAAAAATGAATGAAAATTAAATGCTATTGAATATGTTATTGTTATCACCTCAAAAAAAAAAAAAAAAAATGACAGATAAAAATGGGTTATGATGGGATTTTTCAGTCAGTCAAAGCGACAACAAAAAAGTGAAACACTTATATCGTGAACTAACATCTGTCAATCCACACATAAATACACATACATACGTAATATTGCATTGAGGTCAGACTTGTTTTTGTATGACCTGCTCTTATTTCTCTCTTAATGCGGCTTTCTCCACCTTTAAGTAGACATTCATCGATGTTGATGAGTCCATTAACTTTCATTTCTATCATCCAAAGTCAGGTTGACCACCAGTCTGGATTTATCCCGCACTGCTGTGACTGAATGTGACTCACTTGTTTTTTTTTGGCCCCAAAAACCTGCTTTCCAGGTAAGTCTCGTAACACAGGATGTTGAAGCAATCATGCTAATGGACCGCTCTCATTTTGATACGCGTGCTAATGCATTTCTGAATCGCTGCCTTCCTCCACTCCAACGGCTAAGAACATTTTACAACATCTTGAAAACATGTTAAATTTGGAAAAACACGTAAACAGAGTGCCTGCGCTGGCGGACCTCTCCAATCGGCTCATCCGAAACATTATTTCTGGCGCTCTTCAAGTATTGTTTTTTACCCGCTCGCGCCCCTTCCCCGGAGAACGCGAGCGAGGGCGCCTTTTTTCCCCCTCTACGCCATTTCGGCAGAAGGAGCTGGAGACAAAGGAATACATTTCCACATGAAAAGATGGGGACAGAAAAAGAGCGGGAGGATGTACAGAATATTGTGCCCTTCATGCGTGTTACCATGGGGATTAACTGTACTGCACCCTCCAGGACTCTAATTGGCTGAAGAGGGTTCCATTTGGCCTCTTAGAGTCCCACTCATGGGTTCTCACCATCGCATGTTCCATCTAGCCACTTCACTGTCCTATTCACATGAAAAATAGAAATCTTGGATGCACTGACAAACACTAAGACAACTTTTTTCTTTTCTTAAAAACCTCTGGCCACTCATACACTTTACTGCACCATGGCCAAAGTCTTTGAGAGTGTTTTATCATCCACATAGAAAACGAATTTGTATCAAAAAACTTTTGTCGACTAAATTTCTAAAACTTCCACACACAACTGAGCACAAGAAACCGGTTGCAGAAGGTCAGGCAAGACGTTTTACGAGGCGCAGGTCAAAGCTACAGGTGAAATGTTTCATGATCCGATCACTCCTCCTTTTTTATTTATACCCCTCGCTCTCGACCCAACTCTGCGTCTCGAATGATATTCACAAAAGGTTATTTCATCAAATCCGCTCACATAGCCCTTTCTGTTATCAAGATGAACTGCTGATGTGCCTCAGCGCGGTAGACAAATGTGCAAAGTCAGACGGCACCCTGCCCGTCTCCAAAAGAATGCCCTCAGTCAAACAAACGCGCTTATCTCAGATGTATTCGCACAAAGTTCTGCGTGCTGACAAAGAAGTGCAACTTTAAACCGGAGTTTTTGCTTGACACATGTCAAAATATTACTGAGACACGGCGTGATTGTTGACATCACCCCATTGTAAAGCCCTTTATCGTGTTTACACCAGAAGTAGGGGAATTCAAAGTGACTATATTTAACGCTGCTCTGACTTTGAGCCTCGTCTCAGTTTTGCCTTCACTTGTCCTTCAGGGTAACGTCGGCAAAGTTCTTCATGCAATCAGCCGGGGATTAGTGCGTGTCAGTTTTCTCTGTCTTATCACATCCATGGCAAACATGCACAAAATGTCCACCCACGTAGCTCCAATCTGGATGATGTACTGGCACTGTGGTGGTAGTTAGTAGTGGATCTCATTACATGTCCTCATTTTGGGCACACTTCATTTCTTGTTGCCATATATACAGTATATACACTGATCAGCCACAACATTAACGTCGGGCCTGGCATTTGTGTGGATGCACCTGGCCTCCAAATTCACTAGATCCCAAACTGATCAAGTATCTGTGAGATGCACTGGAACAAGCCTGATCCAAAGAGGCTCCTCACCTCAACCCTTAGGACCTAAAGGGCCCCACTAATAACATTCAGTTGCCAGACACCACAGGACACCTCCTAAAGACCCATGTCCATGCTCTGATGAGCCGCAACTGTTTTGGAGGCACAAGGCAGACCTACACAATCAGCCCATTATATGGATCCACCCTGGAATTTAACAAAACTAGAGCAGTCATAGCCCCAGTGGATAAAGCTCACCCTCTTTAGTGGTTCTCTACTTTTTACTTATGATGTGAAATATATCAAACCCTGCACAATAATCATTTTTTCTTTGTTGGTATCCAGTGTGAATCCTTCTAACTTTCTCTAGCCACTGTGAGTTCCAGATTTGTGGTGTCATCTACTATTAGATTACTGACACGTTCTCCACATAATTAAAATAACAACTTAAGGTTATCCCCGGATTTTCAGCTGCACCCTCAAGTTATATCTTTTAATTTTCCATCATTGTTATTCTGAGGAAGAAATGACATTCTAGATAACATCACATGTACTCTGTGAGTCTGATTTGCTCACCAGTCGATGGCAATTTTCTCAAAGTGAATTAACACAGAGGAAAGAGCAACAGAACATCTAAAAAGAAAAAAAAGAAAAAACGATTAAGCAAAATGCATAAAATGCCTCATAAGCTCGGAACAATGTTGTGAGAACACCAAAGCAAAATGACCCATCAGCTGCAGCCACATTTCCATCGCTCCCTCTCGCTCCCTCTCAATCTGTGGTTACGATGCAATCAAACCATAAAGTTGTGGATTCGGCAGCTTGACACGTAAGGCTTGAAATGTTTTCAGAAAACACATTATACATAGACCACTTTGAATAAAGCATAAACTGATCATTCATATGCAAAAAAAGATGTTCCAGACAGAGGAGTCTCCTCCGGCGCCGAGGCAGTCTGATCTGCCTTCCTAACTACCAGACACTGTGACCTGAATACAGGGAGAAGGAAACTGTCAGCACCGTCTTCTTTTCTGGGCTCATTTGCTAGTTGAACAGATGCACAGGCCCTAAAGCAGAAACAATGAGATAATGTGATAGGTTCCGTCAGACGCATTCTGACAAATACAATTGACCTTGGTGTAATGGCTCTGTTCGGAGCAGCTCAGTTAAAAAGCCCCGTCATGGCGGGCAGGGCAAAAAAACACAAACACCGGAGGGACTGAGAGTAAAAGTGCTATCGACACAGCATAACGACAGATACGAGAAGATTACACTGAAATGGCCAGTGTAAATCAGGGTAAGATAAAAGCGAATGAATCATATGTATATAACAGTCTGCAAAAACAACAGCAGCAGTTAGCAAGTACAAGGAGGCAGGGTTTGGGTTTAAGGTTGAGCGTTTTCTTTTGCAACACATGTAAGCAACAGAAAATATCTAAACTGAATAACAATGATGCAATTATGCATTCCCAGCAACAAATCAGAATAATAGGCTTCACGACTCTCCTTGGGAGAACAGAACATTTAACAAATATACTGTTTTAGATGATCCAGTGTGGGGTTTAGGGGGATCTTTTGGCAGAAACTGATGAAACTGCGGTGTTACGGTTACATGCAAGGCACGATATAATGCAAATGTAAAAGGAGGATAGTGCAAATCTGACAAGAGCGTTAATTCAGGCAAAGGGAAATAGTTTTACTTTTAATGCAATGCTTAGTTTAATTCTAAAACGTTTTGAATACATGTTTTTTTTCAGCAAAGCCAAACTGCTACAGTCAGTGTCAGATAATAATAAATCTACTCAATCCTTTCTGAAATTCCTTGGTTGGGGTTACAATGGGAGAGCAAGTGAGGATTCCTGGGATATTTGTGGTAAAAAAAAAAATACATTACATACATTTTCCGTGTAATTTTAAATGAAAAAATCTCTCATTTTATTTTTCAACCGATATTTATATGATAGATGCCGAATGTGTGTTGGTTTGTTTTACACAAATGTTCCAGTAAGTAACAACGTGATGAAGTTTTCACCTGTCAGTTGGTATGTGGAGAGCCATGTCATCGTCCAGCTCCGTCCCGGTGCTCTTTCTCTTTGTGCCTCTCTTCTTTTGTTTTAAGGTCGACATTACTCACGTCTTCTGATTCTTTTGCTTTCCCCCATCGCGCCTAAAAAGTTGTGTCGAGTTACCGCGCGGCGTTACACTTTTGCGACAGCAAACACATGCACGTCGCGCAGCGCCAACGAGAACGGGCCGAGGTGGGAAATGTAGTTTAAGTGCCAGTTTGAATAGACAGGTGAGGGTGAGACGTACGTTACTAGTGATGTGCCGTGCGCAGAAGAGCCGACTCTACCGATGCTTGGTAGTGAATCCCGATTCCCATCGAGTGAGAGCAGGCTCCACACATTCATTTATTTCTTTATAACTTTTGCTCGTTCATCTTTGCTCATGTCAGAACTTTGATTTGATGGGCACTCCATGTGGCCATGGGCGTGTTAGTGGGGGGAAAGGGGGACCTGCCTGCCAGAGTGGTGTTATACTGTATTTCAAATATATTGAAAAACATCAACTGAGAGTATTAACACATTAATTCCAACATATTGGACATTCTGTTTGTGTTTTTGCTTGTGTGGATATGATTCAGGTATTTCGTTCATTTGTTGAAATATTAAATAAAATTAGACTATTATTAGACTTCTCATAAAAAAAACAAAAAACAAACGATGAATGCAAAAGGGCCCATTAACACACAAGCCACATGCTTGTTGTGTTGGGCTAAAATACCAGGGAATAAATGATACTAGTAAAGAAAGTAAAGAGCCATTCGGGAGCTGAAAGAGCCGGCTCTTCTTTGGGAGCCGTGGCAAAAGAGTTGGCTTTTAGAAAAGAGACGATCTGCCCATCACTGGTGCGGCCTGCTTGTGAGAACTCTTGATATGACGGGAAAACTCTTGGAAGGTCATAACTGAGTAAATGGAGGTTTTGCGTAGCAGAGAGTACTGCTATCCTATAAAACAAGCAGCTGTTGTCTTAGTGATATTCAAATCTTAAAATCGCAACGTTTTGAATGTTCAAATGATTTATGTTTTTCCTGACTTAGCCACACGTTCATTCATATGACATCCATTATTATCATTGATTCTCCAGAAGGTTATTATAATGCACATTTACAGGAATGTATATAACTCTTAGATACAAGCCTTATTCAATAAGTTACTGTAACTAACTATATTTTCAAGGATTCTCATGGTGGTATATGGTGTATTAACACACCAGGGAGTTCACTTCATCATTGCAGAAATGTAGTTTGAGGAGTGTGCAGTCTACAGGTTGGAGCCACATGTGCTAATACCCAGAGTGTGAGTGCCGCTAAATGCTTTTTAGCAACTAATTAACCCCAACGATGGAGAAGATGGATTTTATATTTGCCCAAATAACAACAAATGTGGAGAAAGTGCCGGTGGGGGAATTTGTTGTTGTAATTATCAAACAATGTCAAATAATGTACCAACCAGGCCTGTAACAAGGGTAAAAAGGAATTAGCAGCCCGTTGATGAGAACACGAGATGTAAAAACACCTGAGGCGGTGATCCCCCCCCCCCCCCCCCCATATGAAGTAAGCTACACATGACCACAGCCTTGGTTTGTAAAATAGTTCTTCTTGATCAGTCTGGCGGCCCAGCATTCCTATATCTTGTCTCAAATACAGAGCTATCGAATCACACCAACAAAACTGTTTCCTATTATAGAACTAGGATTTATACTTTTCTGATATGTGAGCAGGGGTGTCTAAAGAATTCCATTTTCTCTATGTCCTGATCCCATCAAACATCTCCCCTATGTGCACAAGGCTGCATGTAACAGCTTTTGGAGAAACACAAATAGCATTCAGTGGGAATGAAAATGTTACATGATTTTCCTACTTAGCCTCTGCAGTCCTTCCTCAGAGACTTTTCCTTTAACACTTGAATAAAAGGCATTTCCGAAGTACACTTGAATTGAATTATTGAATTTCTCATCATATACTTCTACTGAATGCTAATTCACACAGATTCTCTTCAAACACTCTCAGAGTAATGAAAGGTATTTTTGCAAACAATTGGTGCCTCCTCTCCTGCTGTGCGCCAAAGAGAGAAGCAGCAGTGACTGAGTGAGCTCTGACATTGTGCTAGCATCAGCAGGGTCTCGTGGAACTGGGCTCCCTGGCACACAGAAGTTAGCCAGGATTAATGAAGATGCCAAAGTCACTCCTCGGCTCCTGGCTCTAATGGCACGGCACGCAACGCGAACGCAGTCGACACAATGACGCCATATGGCATCATTGCCACTGACACACCGGGAAGTTTTTGGGCTGAAACCCTGGCGCGCTCGGGAGAAAGCGTTGCACATTCGCTCGCACGTGCGCTCGAGCACACGCACACGCACGGGATTGTTAAAATCACATCTGAGTGAGTCTCCGGCTCATTTAGACCAGCCTTTTTAGCAGGAAATCCTCTGGTGCCCAAGCATGAGTGATATACAGATCCACCCACAAAGGCCCTGGCTCTATCTATCTCCCATGTCATTGGCATTCTAAATCTCTCAGTCATGCCTGCATCCATAATGGCCCAATTACTGCCGATGGGGATCCCACTCCCTATCTGACAATTACATCTGTTAGAGTTTGAGAGCGTTAATGCCTAAAAAATATCAATTAAGGTGATTGATCAGGATGTTAATATCCTATTAAACAGCAGTCTGGGGCTGCAGAGCATTTCTGTTGATTGGGCTGAAATGAGAGAGACTCTCCAGGATGAAGTGACTGTAGCTTAGTGGGCCAGTTAGATTGCTGATCTAATGAACACAGCGATGGCCCAGAGTTGCTTTTTATTGCCAGATAAACCTGGACAAGAACAACTTTGGGTAATTGCTACTGAAAGGCATTTCATGGAGCAATAAAAAGCAGAATGAACAACTTTCTAGTCGACTGAGCCAGAAACAGACAGGTATCTATGCTGTTGTACCAAGAACAGAGTGACACGGGCTTTGAAAATTACACTTTTAACATTGTATCACACAGTGCAGTATTTGTCAAAGGATCCTTCACTTTAACTGACTTGAATCAATATTTATTTTCCATTAAATGCTGCCATTCATGCCTGGTCTCGAGGTACAGTACAGTGTGCTGATTCTCATTTTCAAATTGACTGAATATACTTTAGCACCGTCCTCTTTGTTGGAGGGCTAAATTTGTTTCAACAATGTCTTATCTCAAGGTGATGGTATTCTCTTTTCCTAGGCATTTGTCGCCTTAGCGCGGTGTTTGAAGAGCTCTACCGGCGCAGTCTGATATTTAAGATGTGAGCCATGCACGGAGCAAATTTTATTTCTCCATCCAGCCCCATTCAGCATGAGAGGAGGATATCTGCTATTTAAGCTCACCCAGAATGATTGGACATATTTTCAATTGCAACACGACTCCGTTCTACCAGACTGATTGTTTGGGAACATAAAGGTTCTCTTTGCATTGTTGAAGCACACAGTGAAGCCCTGAATAGGGGGCAATTAAATTCAAAAGTGTAATTTTATACATTCGCAGTGTGTTACAAAATGTTTCCACTTTTTTTATCGTCTTGTCGATGATCACCAGAGTGCTGCACTCATCCCTCCCCCTGTCGTTCCTCCCCCGCCCTTCCCCCCTCCTCCACCACTTCCATTTTTGAAAGGCTTCTAGCCGTTCCATTCTTCCCCTGGCACGGCATCACACACTCATTTCATTTCTCATTTACAGACTGATAATCAGAATGTCATTACAGTGTCCACACTGGGCCGCTGGAGGGGTAATTGAGCAGCATAAAAGGCATTTGAAAGAGGGATGAATAATAGAACTGGAGAGGGGGGTGAGTGGCGAGCTGGACCTAGGCCTGCTTTCTCAGGTGTCTGGCTGCTATCGGGTGGCATCCGCCTTGGCATTACGGTTAGCCATGTCTACGTCAACCTCATTTTTCACCCCCAGCACATTAGAGGCTGAACAGGCATCAACGCTCATCTGGAAGAAAGGGAGAAAATCAATAGGAGAGTTTTAGAAGGTCAAAGTCAAGCATCAACAATCACTTCACATCATGCGAGCCCCCTAGATTTAGATGTTAAAATGGAGGCTGATTTTGTCCTTGATGGGGGTGGTTTTACGTCTTGGGGTTAGCTCTCCTATTTGCATTTGCTCACAGAACACGTCCACCCAGGTCGAGGTTAAGTCCATGTCTCACCTGCATCCTACAGGGACTTTATTTTCTGATAATGACTCAGAGCCGTCTGAGCTGTCTTTATTTCTTCTAGCTGATTAATTAATCACTGCTGCGAGCTGTTGTTTTCCATCTTGCATCGTACAACAATGCATTTTATCAGAGCCCTTGTAGTACCAAAATTGAGCGTGACTCCTGCAGTCGCAGTGGCACCCGTCACAATAGTTGCATCTGTATTATAACCTAATGTTTATTTGTTTTGTTGCGTACCCCTCCCTGCTCCCGTCCGCCCCGACTGTGGCGTGTCAGCTTGGCACAGCGCCAGCCCCCGTTTGGCCGTGGTGGTACATTTCCATCTCATTCATCACATAAAGACAGATAATCAGAAAGTCATTACAGTAGCTTGACACCAGTGCTTGCCCCAGGAAGACAGAGTAATTGAGCACCGCAGAACGGGAGAGAGCAGACTGAGCCAAGGCCATGTGGTAATGAATGTGAGATGTCGACTTAAGAGGAGAGGAAGGGAGGATCTCAATGCGCAGATACCTGGACGGACAGGCGGTTGGACGGACTGACAGGGGACAGGGGAGGTTTGTAAACTAATGCGTGTGAAAAGGAAAGAGCGACAAAGCTGGACAGACAAACACTGGCATGACTTTCAGGTAATTTAATCCATGCATACACAGTCAGGGAGAAGACACCACCGACACATCCTGTGATGTTTTGGTTGAACGTACACAGCTATGGTTGTGATAAAACTGCTTTAATCAATGGCACTGAAATTGCTTTTTTGGCTTAATTTTACCTGTTCTATCCATCAGCTCTGCTGGTGCCTCTGCATTAAGTTAGCTCAAAAATGCTGCTTCTCAGCAGCCCATACCCTGCGCCGAGTCAGAGAGTTAATGAGACATGATGCAAGAAGAGACAGAAGTGAGAGACAAAAGTTAGGATGCAACCGTCTTCTTGACAGATACACAAGAGACAGAGGCAAAGGTGCTGATGATTTAGAAGTTAAAGAAAGTTGGAAAAGGAAGAGAAACTGATCCTTAACCAGGGCAGGAGTCCGGTGATACGCGGAGGCTGCAGCCCCTGAGAGAAGCACTGGTCAGTTTTGTTATTGAGTTATAGTCCATTGATCCGCGAGAAAGTCTCACAAGCTAAGGTATACAGTACATATATAAAAAGTATCCTGTACTTCAACCACTGCACCGCTGTAATACTCTGGCAGAAAGTCTGGTTCAGACAGCCTATTAGTACTTTCGCCTCAAAAACCGAGCTTCTGTATGTTACACGATAGCACGCAAGCTGCTTTTAATAATAACAAAGTGAAGTGTAATATTTAAGACACTGATATGGCATACAAAATCCATTGTATTTTAGATCTGGAAAGGAACACCGCTCAAAAAAGACAAGAACTAATGCATAATGCACAAGGTATAGTCAGAACATATTTATATTTAAAAACACCCGGGCCACTGTTAATCCCTAAACCCCTTAAATTCACAGGGATAAATGAACAGACCTAAAGAAACACTGGTTGAAGTGTTAAACACATTGATATAGTGGAAGGAATATGTAAGGCTGTAATTAATTTCAGCACTTACCACCAGCACGACTTATATTTGCGTTGCATCCTTTTACTGAGACTTCGACCGAAGTGCCACACTTTTATGTTCCTGATATTTGCCGGAACCGGGCATGCATATTGTATTAAAACCCATTACGGACGTAATATAAATCATCATATTGTCGCAGTTTGGCTGCGCACATAGAAATACGACCCACCAAACACCTAATGGACAGAGGTCTGAAAGAGACGTCTCCATTCTTTAGAGGATAAAGTTACAGTGGCTCTCAGTTACAGTTCCGGGTTACGTGGCTACTGACACCAAATCAGTCAGTGCTTCACACCTAGACCACCTGGTGAACGCAAATACGCTGGAAGAAGGGAAAACTTGCCAAAGTTTAAGTCCCAAGGACCTTGATTAGACGACTGTTGCTTTGACAGTCCCTGTTTCTTTGTTTTTTTTTTCAGACTTTAGGTGTTGGTTGGTTTATTGCTGCCTGTTGGTGCCAGAACAGCTTTTAGCCGAGGATGATCTCATTTTCGGGGCTGGTGAGTTTCCAGGGTCTTTTAAAAGTTGCTTGTGTTTGAAACTTTCTTTTTTTTCCCTCATCAGCCACCTCCTGCAGTAAAAGATTTTATAACCAGCTTTTTTTTTTTCTTTTCTCACAATTACTGCTATAACGTGTGCTTTTGTGCGCAGAGGCGAGTTTCGACTGCATCCATCAATAATTTAGCTCAGAAACAACTGTTGATCAGAGCTTCCTGTTACCGTACATCTCGAAGGAGCTGAAGGCGAGAAATTCCATCCATAAACAGCAAGAGGTTGCGGTGAGTTCCTTGAAAGACGGCTTTCCGAAATCACAGATCATACCGCTCCACTGGTTCAAAAAGAAAAAAAGAAAAGCCTGAAAACCAATCAAGAGTTTAGCCTAAATAACAGACTCTGAAGGGCGCCTAGGACGCGGTGCAGGGCGACAGGGTTATCAGCAAGATAAATGTTGTTTTCTGGGGTCTCCACCTCTTTCACAAATGTCTCCGCCGCAAAGTATCTCCACTCCACTTAAAGCACGTCTCCAGTGAAGAGGAGGCAAGGCCTATTTACACTATGGAGTGTTATAAGGACTCTGTGGAGATAGAGCTTTGTTGGGATTTTGGATTATAACATGGTATGGTGAATTGCACGAGAAAGTGCTTTATTCTCAATTCTTGAAAGGATCTTGAAAATTCAACAAAAAGAAAAGGACACTCTGAAATGCGTCGCAGGAACTGGGTTAGGTTTTTGGTTATTTTTGGCGTTTTTTGAAAGTGACTTTAAAGAGGAATTACTGTTTTTTTACAACCTGGACCTTATTTCTGGCATGAAATACGATCGTTTACTCACCCATATAACTTATTTTTTTATTCAAATTTTCTTTCAACAATTACAGTGTCAGGGCACATCATACATACATAGTTAAACACTCATCCTTATATCAATGTCCTTATTGTTCTGTCACCCATATAAGTTTGATGTAGTTTGGAGTCGTTCAGAAGATATTTAGATCCACCAGAGCGCCGCATATATCCATATAGTGAAAGTGACTGGGGCACCGAAACATACCCTCTAAATAATGCATTATCTGCCGCGAAACTTATTTATTTCACTAATATTTTGGTGCTATTCCCGTTGAGGGAATTACCTGTTATCTATTTGCGGACATGCAGCTGTTTGTTCTTTGGACAGCTGTTCCTCTCTCAGCCTCCGCTTCCTCCTTTCAACAAGCTCCTAATCCGTATACTCTGGCTCAAAACGGTAAGGACGTCCAGCATAAACAAACTCGTCGTCCACAACCTCAGAATCAGAAAATTATTCAGCCATGTTGCAAAAAACTAGCAGTAGCAAATTACAGGTAAACAAGCCAACCGTCACAGGGTGCGTGTGGCGCTCAGAGATGACATCATCCAGGTCAGAGGTTAGTAGGTCAATCTACAGACCCCGGATTGAGATAAGTGGTAACTCTGGACCCAACGGGGAATAGCACTAGCGTATCATAACAAAATATTGGTGAAATGAACGAGTTTCGCGGCAGATAATGTGTTATTTAGAGGCTGCGTTTTGGTGCCCCAGTCACTTTCACTATATGGATATATGCGGCGTAAAATATCTTCCGAATGACTGCAAATGACGCCAAAGTTACATGGGTGAGTAAACAATCGTATTTTATGCCAGAAATAAGGTCCAGGTTGTAAAAAACGGTAATACCCCGTCAAAGCAAAAATAAATAAAGGAAAATAAAGGAAAATCCTATATCAGTATTGCTATGCAGTACCAATTAGTTATCTAGACGAGGCCCACAAAGATAAGAGATACAAGATCAATGCACTTAAACATATTAAATACAGCCTCTTGTAAATGTAGGACAGTGTGGTTAGGTACATGGTACTCTAAATGTTAAAGTGTGGTAGATAAGAATCAACACTGACCAAAACAGACCCTTTGCTAATCTATTTTATGGCTCAACTGAGAGTGATGTGCTGAGGCAGCTGTGGAACACCACCTGCTTGGTTTTGACCCCGGCCTAGAGCTCAGCTGTATTCAACCAAGAGGCGCGGGGACTGGCTGTGGACTCTATAGCTCCTCCAAGGGCACCTGGGTACCATCATAAATCTATTGCAGTGAGGTGAATCTAAAAGGCCGCATTTATAACTCCTTGCTCACATCTGTTATTTTGCCATTTTTTATTTTTTATTTTTCATCCCACCAGCAGAGGGATCTCTTCATTACAAGCCAGACGAGAAGCGAATTAATTTCACACGCTCATTAGTAAGAGGCATTTATGAAGGCCTTTCTAAAATTAGTTTTTGTTGCTTTGCCCCATCTACTCATGTTTATGCACAGCCAATGGTCTTAATGTTGATTTAATGTTACAAAGTGACTCTGTTACTGTATGAGTTACTGTGACAAAGTGTTGCTTCCTCTCAGCAGCGTGGGTGGTGACACATGTTTTCATCCTACGGCTTAAAGGGAAACTCCGACAGTTTTACACATCAAAGTCTGTTTATGGGTCTCAGAGAGTGCAACCGCACATGTGGAAAAATATAAAAAAATAAAAATAAAAAAAAGTTTACTAAATCCTTATGTGGCCCCGGAGAGAGTTGCATATATTCTGCTCCATTTGCCTTAAGGGATGTCGGTTAGATCTGGAAACTACAAGTTTGAAAAAGAAGGAAGAAGTGATCTTGTACTCCACTCTTGAGCCTCTGCTTGAGGCTAGCGACTTTTAGCATTAGCTGGTACAAGCACAACATGTCCAAATCTCTGCATAAACAGTCAGGCGGTTGAATTGCATTACATACCATGGTTTCAAGTAAGAAATGTGATCTTTTTAGCCGTCCATTATGAGCACATTAGTGTAGGGGTATGTGAAGAAATGGGTGGAAAAGCAGGAGGAGTCAGAGGTGTTGAAAATAAACGGTTTGTTTTCACAAAAATGTGTAAAATTAGGGTGATCAGACCAGTAACACACAAAAGAAACTGCCTAAAATGTTCCACTATAAACGGAACAACCCTGTCCTTTTGATCACATTGAACTAATGCGCTTCAAGCTAATACCAAATATCTTTTAAAAAGACTGCATGAAATTAAGGATTGCTGTGTGTTCTGTGAACTATGTGCCAAATTTCAAAAGGTCACCTGCCTCATGTTAAACTGAGGTTCTGCTCCTCACTAAAGTGGCATGGGCCCTTTGCCGCATGTCATAGCCTCCTTCTCATCCCATGATATCCCTGTCTCTCTTTACTTTCACGATCGAATAAATGTATAAAAAGGGTTGCAGATGCAGCCATCACAAGTGGACGGTGGTGTAATTTAATACAACTTAATGAGCCCCCCCACCACCACCACCATGACAGGAGTAGTTGATATTTCAATGGCTGGTGTTTCAGTGTTTGCCCTGACTGTGTGTAAAATCTTTCAGCCAGGGCAGGACTAGTCTCCACGGTATTCAAGAAAATGGCACAGAAGCTTGTGCCAGGTCAGATAATTTCACCTTGTAACATTTGTGAAATGTGCAAGTGGCTATTTGAACCCACAAACTCTAACCAAACCTTTTTTGTGTGTCTAAACCTCAACCAATAATAAAAAGTTAAGAAACAATGATCTGACATTGGACCACATTTTCAGGGCTTAAGAGCCAGCTTTTGAAACGGGCTGTTGCTTTTTATGCTGACATCAGATTTGTAAATGGTCGTATATGTGATCTAACACGTCGTTTTGGGAGTCATCTGCAGTTGACCTAGTCTGTTATGTGCAATGAGATGTTGAAATTAATAAAACTGTTTAATATAAGTGAAAAAGTCAATACCCTTTTCTTCCAGCACAAAAGGGAAACTGGTAGTTCCAGTAACTGCAGATAGTCCTCATCCAGGTGCTTCTCGTCGATACGTGTTGAGACTGCTGAGCTTGTTTACTGGAAATCTGACTCGCATGCTGGTGATACAGGATACAGCAGACAGAGCTAATGTGTGGTCTTCCCATAAATACTTATGTGTACTGTGCTCAGACTAGATAGTACTTCTCAGCCTGCCTACTGGAAACTAAACTCAAGCTTGTCAAAGGATTTCTCTCTAGTCTATTTTTTTTTTTTTTTAATGATCTGGGTAGTTGCTGCGCATCCACTCATTTGTGAGAAGCGCTTTTGACTCTGTGTCAAACAGGTATCACTGAGTAGGTACAATTACCAAGGATCAACCAAATAAAAAGGCCCATGATCAAGAACTAAAGGAGCCTGTGGAGAAAATATCTAAAAGCCAGCTCAAAGGCAATTCCCCAAGTGACCATGAAGTGTGGCATATATCACTGTAATGAGTTAACCCTACTGCTGTTTTGCATGAGTTAGATCCCCGTGAAGCACAGATGTGCACACAATGGCATTCGTCTCTGATGGGGGAACTGTGGGGTTGATGGTCGTGAAGAAACGAAGGACAATTAGTAGTGAACATGCAAGAACAGCTGCATGCGAACAGTGGCAACTCAAGAGAGACATTAACAACCGCGCATCTTGAAAAAGTTAGACAGACGCCGAAGCTCAAACCGAAGTAACGACATCCAAGCCAGCACCGCATGCAAACACCCCGTCATCAGATATCCAGCTGGTGTTTTAAACTGTCAAGAGAAGACGTTGAAGCTGCTGACTCAAAGAAACCCACTGTGTTCACCTGAGAATACCAAGCAAAGTCAACCGCACAAAAAGCGTTAGTCAAACAAAAGGCAGCACTGAAGAAAAGATGGCCGAGGGTAAGAGTGTCTCAACCATGGTCCTCTGTGAGAGGAGTTTTCTGAGAAGAATAAAGCGTTGAGAAAATATCTGGAAGCAGCAGATGGAGGTGTAGATGAAAAGGAAGCACAGGCAGATCCATGGGAAGACAGGACGCACCACTGACAGATAAAAGAGGTGAGTGACATGAAAATATCTGACCAGTGTTTGGGAAAGGCCATGGACTGCCAAACAGCACAGAAAAATGAGGTCAAATGTAGGGCAGCGGAGATGTCTGACAGACTGTTCGGGGCAATAAGCAGATAGGAACGGCATACACTGAGCTGTGCAACCAACTTATTAATTGGAGTCTGCCCGAGAAAGGACGCTCCAGAATGCACTAAAAGTTGTGTAATTTAAAAACAAACTGCAGCAGCAAGTGCGCCCATAGTTGGCAGGCAGCAGCAGCGGGAATCAGGAAGTAATATGCACAGGCTAACAGGCCAACAGGCTAACAAGCACTAAGCCGACTGTCTGACTCTGGCACATGAAGGAATCTGACAAGCCCCGAAGCTCCCATTCGGTAAGTTGCTGAGTCGAGTCGAGCATACACGATTGTATGGGTTTCTCAGGAGCAGGAATAAACAACTATAGTGAGGAAAGAGGGGAAGTTGTGTTAGTCAGCAACCACCTTCAGTGCTTATCAGTATACTTCTGTTTACAGAACTTATTAAGGACACCTGTTCGACTCATTAACACAAATATCTAATCAGCCGATTACATAGTAGCAAGTAAACATAGTCAAGACCATCTGTTGAAGTTCAAACTGGGAATCAGAACGAGGAAGGAAGGTAATTTAAGTGACTTTGAATGTGGCGTGGCTGTTGGTGCCAGACTGGTATGAATATTTCAGAAACTGCTGATCTGCTGGAATCCTCACACACAGCCGCGCCTATGGTTTACAGAGAATGGGTCTGAAAAGGAGAAAATATCCAGTGTGCTGAGGTTGTCTGGTCCGCTGCGTCAACGCCAGAGATCAGAGGAGAACGGACCGGCTGGTTCATGCTGATAGAAAGGCAACAACAACTCAAATAACCACTTGTTATAAGTGAAGTATGCAGAAGAGCATCTCTGGACCCACGGCGGCAAGAAGATCACACCGAGAGCCACTCCTGACGGCTATGAACGGAAAACTGGGCTCACAAAATTGGACAGTAGAAGATTGAAAAACAATTGCCTTGTCTGATGGGTCTCAATTTCTGTTGCAGCATTTGGATGGTAGGGTAAGGTCACAATGTGGCCGCCTTGTATCGACAATTCAGGACGGCGGCGTTGGTTGTGTAATGGGGTGAAGTATATTTTCCCTGGCACACTTTCGGGCCACTTAGTTCCGAGTGACTACAGTTTAAATGCCAGAGCCTACACGAGCACTGCCGCTTACCGCGTCTGTCCCTTTGCGATCACATTGTACCCGTTTTCTGACGGCTAATTCCAGCAGGATAACAGTCCAAGCTAAAATCTCCTCAAACTGGTTTCTTGAATGTCACAATGCGTTTACCGTACTCAAGCAAGATATTTTGTCATGTCTGACTTTATGGCTAGTACATAAACACCAGTAGAAACTACTCACATTTTTAACCAGTGCCACTGTCCACAAGAGAGCCGTTAGAGGTGCTGGTTTCCTCTAATTTTCATTTCATTAAAGCCTCCTCTTTATCACACCCTCTTTGCTCCATTTTTTCCATTCCTCACTTCATTAACACTGACCTAGGTGCGAGTCCTTTTTCTAGGCAGAGGTGGGTAGCTCTGCTAAAAAAACTTGATTGAAATAAAACTTGTGAGGGAAGGAAAAGAGGGCAGCACCCCCTTTATCAAGATTCCCTGAAATTGCTCACACACGTCTCATCAAATAGAAAAGCCATTTGAATTCAATTTGCTTTCAGGCATTTTAAACCAGCACCGGGAGCGCACGTCCCATTTTTATTTTTTATTTTTTTGCTTTTGCCGAGGCATTCTGTTTATTTGTTAGCGGGGCCCATCTCCCCTTTGTCATGCGGTTTTCCACTCGTTCCTCAAGCTCACCTGAGGATTTAAGGGCTGAATGGACACGTGTGAAAGCCGAGTGAGGCAGATGAGAGATGAAGGAAAAACACAGACCTACAAAAACAACTTCGAAATGGCATTTCCATGGAGTATAAAGCAGTTATTTGTGTCAAAGTAAAAAAAAAAAAAACTGGAATATCACCTTCAAAAATAAAATGTGTGCGTACTGTACATGTAACCACCTTTTTAGCAAAAAAAATATTATTATTTTTGCTACTTTGACGTAAGCAACCACAGTTTTGCTGTCTAGCATTGCTATGTAAGTAAGGAGCTACTGTTGCAGAGGTCTTGGTATTAGTAGCTAACAGTTTCAGCTTTCAAACGATATAGTGAAATCATATTCAGAATCGAGGGGTTAAAGAATATTGAAGAGTCTTTTGATGAACACACAGACTCTGACTCATTGCAATTCACAGTTGAGACCCAGCCTGCAAGGCTGCGCTATTGAAATAATGACATGTATTGAAGATACTTCTGTGTTTTCTCTTTTTTTTTTTTGAGTTTCTGTTTTACCCGAGTCTCCTGTGAATAGTCTGCATGCCGAAGCACTCACGAGAACATATGCATTCTCGAGCATGTGTGTGGGAATACACACAGGAATGTCGTGCGTTTGATGTTGAAAGCTCCAGTGGGAACACAACGGCTTGTTTGAAAAGGAAAATGGTTGTATTTTCTGCAACTACCCCCTGCTGGCTGCATGGGGGAAAAAGAGAAATGTTTCGGCAGACCCCCTCCTGTTTTTAGTTACAGCCCCGTCACTCTAAGCGCTCTTCCCCAGCACTTCCAGGGAAATCACTAAACAACGCAGACAGCTGCATGACTTTCACTCATGTACGGTGTGCGTGAGCGTTCTTGTGTTTTGGTGATGCGGGGACGGTCGCGCACAGTTTTGTTACCGCGTTTGATGCTGCCTCGTGCTCTGCGTGTTTGTGTGAGAGCGTGTGTTGGCATGGTGCAAGCAAAGCTGTGCGAACCAAGACTCTCGGTGAAGAAGTCTGACACCACTTTGAAATGCTGGTGTTTGCCACACTCCTATTATTGGGGAAAAAAACATAAAAATAAACTTAATCTAGAACACTCACAAATATGGAAGTTATTGCTTATACAATATAATGATGTATGATGTAGATGTCCTTATTGTTCTGTGTGGAGTTAGGGATCATCCATATGATCAACCAAAACATAGCATGCACACAAAGATGCACATCTAACCCAAACTGTACGTTCACCGTCAGTGATCGCTCTTGGTATTAACTTCTCCTAACAACAGTCATATCAGATTCTGTGCTCTTACTTTCAGACCATCAGCGATTATTGGTACTTGAAAAAAAGTAGACTGTACAGTTTCTCAGAATGTAGACCTTATTTCCTCTGACTGCCAGAGAGTTATTCAATTTACTGCAAACAACAATATGTTTGACTGGGTTGAATATGACCATTTCAGTATAATTGTACTACAAGCATAAACACTACAAACTGAAGTAGATACTTAGAACTCCTAACAACCTGATGGTCAAGAGCGCCTTACTTTCACCACAGATAGCTCGGTTCAGTGTACACAATTTGCTCTGATGTTAGAGATGTAGGTCTATGTATCATACAGCCGCGATCGGGTGCTTGAGAGACCACACCCGGTTTGCAAAAGTGTACTCTTGTGAGGAATTCTGTTCCGGGGGTTGAATCATTTTGAGACTGCAGGAGTCATTAAAAGTGGCACTTTGTGATGAATTTGGAGAAACCACTTGTAAGTGTTTAAGTGTTTAGTGTGCCGAGCTTCTTAAATTGTTCTTGTTTATTGAAAACAGCTGCTAGTTTGTGCATTTTGCCAATAAACCCAATTTGCAATAGGGGTTGAGTAATTTTGATTGGAACTGTATTTATGTCTACGATTATAACAAACTGTGCTGCGGCGTTACGTGTATATTTCCTATTACATTTTAAATCTTAGCCTATAAATATGTATTTTGAGCGTTTTGGCACAGCTGGACGAGTGGGGCTATCCATAGCACTGACAGGGAGCTTTCATTTTGCCATGTTAAATTAACCTTTTGTCTGTAAGTATATATTGTAGCTGCCTATTTAATCTTATATAGAGGGCACGCTGAGCTATCACACTGTGCTATTTTTTATTAAATAGGTCATTAGAATTATGTATAGATAAGTGTTTTGGCATGCCTGGTTGAGTAACGCTATCCAAGGAATTAATTCTGCCATGTCACATTAGTATTTAACCCTCTTGTTTTATGCTGGTATGATCGCATTCTTTGTGTTTGCACAAGGAAAGGCATGAGAGTTAACGTGAAGAGGTTAAGCTCCAGTCCTAAAGTTGTTAAATTGTGGTATTTCCTCAAATGTTTCTTTAACACCTGCAAGAACATACAAAACGTAGCTCATATAGACCATGCAACATTTCTGAAACATCAGTTTTAAATCTGACCCTTAATTAACCCATAATAGTGCATCAACACTGAACAAAATCGACTTTAAATGGGTAAATAGGGAAAAAAATAAAAGATTTTTTGATTTACAATAAACAAGTGACACCTCATTTAAACCTGACATCACATGTCATCACTTTCCATGTCCCTGCACCTAAAAATCAGAGTTTCATTTTGATTTATTTCTGTACTCTAACTAGCCCTGAAGGTTTCAAATGAGAAAAAATATTAAAATCACCGTGGGCATTTTATTGTTTCCGGCTACATGTCAAAACGAAGATCACAAATCGCACAGTTTTAAGAGGCCACCAGCAACTTCACAAATCTAAAGGTGTGCAGCACAGTCATCCAAGAAATGGATCAATAAGCTGCCAAAGAGGCATTGATGGCTGCGTTCAAACTACTGTCAGTCAAACAGTCATTAATCGACGCTCAGCGTTCGAAACCTTACCGATCTGTGATTTGGCAAAAACAATGGCCACCTGGATTCATTTTTCACAAAAGTGGTTGCAGAACTGAAAAAAAAATCCAAAAAAAAAT
Source organism: Planiliza haematocheilus (assembly GCA_005024645.1). NCBI lineage: Eukaryota > Metazoa > Chordata > Actinopteri > Mugiliformes > Mugilidae > Planiliza > Planiliza haematocheilus. The sequence goes on along the minus strand of SRSE01000949.1, from coordinate 4,389,631 downwards.
CGTCTTCTGAATAAATGGCCTGCAGCTGCCACCAGTTTCTCTTTCCAAATTAACCCGGAGTTCAACAAGGGGGAAAAAAAAATTAGTTTAAAAGTACTGGCTAAATTTCCAAATTTTTCAAACTTAAGACAGGTAAAGACTTAAAATCTGTAGGACGAGGAATGGGTTCTTCTCCAAGTTTCTAAAAGGAGGCAATAACCATTATTCTCACAATAACAGAGCACATCATTTATACTTGTACAACTGCAGTTTTGTGTAAGTACGGTATCAGATATGCACTGGTGCATACTGCATGAGAGAACAGCCATAAACACTGACAAAAGATTTTGCCTTCTTGGCTTTTATATATTAATAAGTAAACACCAGCAGTATGAATAGAAGCCTGTAAAATGGCAAATAACATTACAAACTCATGTGAGGACTATGACAAAGTGTGGCTTGCTCTAAGCGAGGCAAATGGTGACTGACATGTTTTGCCCTCCAGGTTTATATTGCACTGCTGGGACTGTTTAGAGCGACTAACTGGTATACTCAACTGGTCTGGACCGTGCTGGACAAGACTGGACAGGACTAGAAATGACAGGGTAGGTAGGACAGGACCAGAGAGGACAGGACAGGACTGGACAGGACAGGGTGAGCAAGGACAGGAGTGACGCTGACAGAATCTCTCATACGTCCTCGGCGCCCTCGACACTTGCCGTACACTGAACTGTGGTCTGCATGCTGAAGAGGCCGTTCAGGGCTTCGGGGCATGCTAGATAGTACTTGTTACCCTGAGGATACTATTCCTGGCTGTCTGCTGACTCTGCAAAGACCTGCTGCTGCAGACTGACTGATGGACAAGTTTTATTTGCGTTTCTCATTTTGATTTGTAACACTATTTTCATCCCTGTAGTGTTTCTGTATTACCCTATTACCTTTTGATTTAGTATAGTACTCACTCAACACAACACTATTGAAGTCTGATTGATTTCACAAGCATGCTTTAAGTAGTCTATAGATTCATATTTCAGAGGATACTGGAAGAATTAATTTTCAATTTTGAGGCCTAAATGATGTGCAGCACCCAATACTTAATTAATTTATTCTACGGGGCATAAGAAATATACATCATCATTTTATTATTATTATTTGCAGTGTTTTGTTCCTTCCATCGTCACCTTAGTGCTCAATATGGAGATTTCAGGCTTTGGTTATGTGAAGGGTCTATAGACCGTTTGAATTCTTAATGAACCGAATTAATTGAATTGAATTTACTCAATACATTCAGAGGGCAGGACCAAGGTTTATCCATTTGAGACCACTACCAAACACCCGTGCAGTTTCCAGGTTTGGGGGCACTTGGTATGCGACGGATAAATTGCTGTGATGCATTTTATCTGCTAAAATCTATGCACAGGGTCCACTACTGCTACAGAAAGCCTTCAATTTTGGTTGCATTTCAAAGTACAGCACTCAACTTCGTGCTGCCTCACGACGTCTTGAAGTTTTAAGCTGCAGCATGGCGCGAAAAGACCTGTGTCATGCTTGTGTCGCTGGAATCCAACACAATGCCTTTGAAAACACTTATGGATTGACAGAGATCTTTCTACTGACGTTGACGTTGACCCGTCGGTACTTTCTGGAAGTGATCCAGAAAGTTGGTCCAGAGCTGCTCCGTTGGGAACTGCAAAGATCTGCCAGGCCAATCAAATAATTTGGCCGGGTTTTGTGTGGTGATGGACAGAAGAGTAGTCATACAGGTCACCTGAGCTCCATGGGGTTGGGTTTGTTTTCAAAACAGTGGCTCTGATTGGTTGAAGAACTATCTAATAGTATGCAGAGATATTCTTTCTTTGTAAACCCCATTGCTGTGTTACCAGAGCCGGTAACACCAGGCTAGTGTAACTAGTTCCAGGGAAGCACAAGATCCATAGAAAATTCAGAGGAGCACGGTTCAGAACATCCACTGTCGCACAGAGATCTCACCATCCTCATTGTAGCTGAGCTCCACAGGGGGAGTACAAGTAAAAACAGGGGTTGGGTGAAATGACAGCAGTATTGTAGTTTTGATTGTATGCTTGTGTCAAATGGCCATAGTTTGGATCAGACCTGCTTTTAGGTTAAGCCCTCATAAGACTGCCACATTCGACATGACTGCAGACACACTGTACATTCAAATTACCAAATAGTCAAGCCCACAGTAAAATCAACTGGATGCTGGATGCAAAGTAGTTCATATGTACTGCTGTCTTGTCTAAATCTGCGGCAGTTACAAAATAAAAAAAGAACATACCATTTTGGAAAAATGCCTCACTTAAAAGCCGGACAAAAGCACAAACGCAGATAATAACGTGTACCTGGTAATTTAGGCATTGCCTTGTGCTTAGACGCATCGATGGAGGCGGTTGAGTGAGGAATGAAAAAGAAAGCCGGCGAGATCTTCATTGTGCGCCTGACCATTTGTTGCATGAAATGGGTGTCAGCTTTTAGGTTCCAGAAATGTTATTAGGGAAGGAGATTTCAGATGGAGTCTGATCAGCCGACAAGCACTTTGGAGTATAGCGAGGCCTTCAAGCTCATGAAATACAACATAATGTGGCCATTATTTTTCACCTTTCTGTTATTTCCTTTCAAATGCAGTCCATGCCTGTTGTCTCGGGCCTTTGCATCCTCACAAACAAAATCCATCTCCCTTATCCTCACCTCCCTTTCAGCAGATCTATAAGCTTTAACCTAAGTGTATACTGTATGGTGTTTCGTTGTTTACATTTGCAGGATACTGGCACCTCGCTGGCTTTAGGGCTCACATTCCGCTGGTGGCGCGGAAGCACTGGTGCAAGAGAAAGGGGGTTAAAGAGAGATAAACACACGCAGGGAAAGAGAAAGTATGTGTAAGACAAAGAGAATGAGATCGAGAAATGGAGGGATTGAGGGAGGTGTAATGCCAAAGCTGTCTCTCCCAGCTCTGGGGGTCATGTCAGTCTGATCTCATTATCCAGCACTTAGTCCTAGAACAAACAGCCAGTGGCCTCCTTCCTTCCCTCCATCGCTCCATCTCTCTCCCTCCATCCCTTCCTAACGACTAGCACTGCTCATGTCCTAACAACTCGCTTGGCTCACTTACTGTCTAATGACTGCCACTCCTTATAGCCTGTGCTTCAAATCCCATTTATCTCCACTATTGTAGGCTCACATTCAAACCATTCTGTTTCTAATGCCCTGAGAGAGCACAGTGTATGGAGAGAGGGAGAGAGCACGGGGGGGGGGGAGGGAGGGAGGGAGGGAGGGAGGGAGAAATATGCGGGAGGGCTGGTGAAGGAAGGTATCAGAAAAGGGCAGAGAACTTCCTTCTGATATAAGTCACGCTGGTAATGAAACTTTCAGGTGTTTCCATCAATCCCGACCTCAAAATAGTCATGTGCTCGTTTCCTCTCTTTCCTTTCTCGCTTCATTTTTATGTCAGGGCCCTCAAGTGGCGGCGGTGTTTTGTTCGCGACGATCTCCTTCCCTCCCCCACTTTCGTGTCATCCGCTCGCATCCTCTTCCTTCCCTCTGTCCCCCTTTTCCTCTCTGTCTTTGTCCTGAGTGTTAATGTGTTAGATGGAGGTCTTTCACCCGACAAGCACCATTACAGTCATTTCCTCTGTAATGTGAATGACGGCGATCCATTATTTATCTCAGACTTGCTCATTACTCCCCAGCCCATTGCATACTACACTCCCAGACAAGGCTCTCAGACATTACTTTATTAAGAGGGCGAGGCTGCGGAGGGCCGCCGTGAACAGCGGCGTAATGATGCAGGTGTGGTGCACGCAATGGTTAAGTTCATCATCAGAGGGTAGAGCAAGATGGGTTGCACTGTTGTCTGGAAGCAAATTGCCAAGTTCCCCCCGCTGGCCAGGAAAGGTCAGGATTAGCGGTTCAGCTATGCAGAAGATTTCTTAACAATTTTAAATTAGTTTCTTTTACTTATTAGAGACATGAGCTGATAGTGCCACTTATGCCAATTATGTAGTGTTTAGAAAGTGATGTAAACACAAGTCAGGCAATATGATCTATCTACAAAGACGCCGCCACTATTTGCATATTTTTTTTCAAAAGAAAATGTGCCAATTCCGTGTCTCACACTTAAAACCTGGGCCCCTTCTTTTCAAATTTGGAGCCGTTTATAAACCATTTGAAGCTGTCTGGCTTTTAAAACATTCAGCACTTTGGAGGAACCTCATGCTGTCAGGCTGGTGCTCCACTCAAAAAGTGGGAGGCTAGTTAGAATAATTGGAAGCTAGTAAGCCCAGCTTGCTTACTTCACCGCTGGTTCTCCCCTGTCATAGCTTCTCATTCACGTCATTTCAGCGCTCGCTGAGTCACTGGCTGCCGCTTGCACGCCGCAGTGTTCTGTTTATCCTGCTGCAAAATGCGGCTGTAAAAAGGAGCATTAGCATTAGCCTCCATTAATTTATGGAATGCGACATGGCGATGGCAAATGGGGAAACCACACAGCAACACTTCATAACCTCATTACGTCAGCTTTCCCACTGTCACTGGAAGGCGAACAAAATAACTGCTTCGATGCGAGGCAAGCATTCTTCCTCACTGTAACACGACTTTTGATTGTTTCTCGCCACTAGAGTTGCTGTTGTTGCTGCTCTGATGGAAAAAAAATGTATTTTTAAACTCTACAAAAGGCCAACACTCCCATAGAAAATGCGCATTACAGAAAATGCAAATCTAAAAGTAGCAGAGGCACTGAATGTGTTCACATCTGATGATATTTTTCGTTTTTCTCTGCAGAACATTGGCAATCCATTCATTGCAAATCAGGGAGATGTAAAGACAGTTTCATTAATCTCTGGCTTTACCCGAGGTTTATGGAGGGCTGCTTAATAAAGCTTCACACATACAGAATGTTCTTTGCTATAACTGGTAATGATTATAGGATATTAATGTCTTCAGAAACTAATGAATCTGCAGCACACACATGACCTCTTTTGGCACCGAGTTGAATTACAGTGATAACTCCACACAAACTGGACTAGTGCTTTTTTTCCCGTGCCCGGTCTTCATTTCCTTATTTTCACACCGACATCGAGCACACTCCCTCACCACGTCGCCTCCTTCCACACCCCCTCTCACCTCCCCCCTCCCTCCGTCCCCGCAGGGGCTGCATAGAGACCTCCCCCTCCTCTACCGCATACCTCCCCGTTTTCCCCGCTGCCTACGACACCGAGCGGTGGAGTCGGAGAGGGATCCAGTGAGCAAGGCTGGCTCCGTCTCTGCTGTCAGACAGGCCTCAGTCACAGTCTCTACCCCTGTCTGCTGCAGAGGTATACACACATGGCAAATTAATCCCTGCGCCCTGTCTGCCGCACATAGCGCTCATGTCAAAAGTAGTCCGCCGTGTAGAGAGTCGGGTGACATTTTCGAGAAAGACAGACACACTGTGGGAAGCCATTACGCTCAGAAACAACACGTTGAGAGGAAGCGATGGAGAGCGGCCGGCCTAATGAATGAAGAGACTTAGAGAACAGGAGAAAGAAAACGGATAAAACAGGAAGGCTAATGAAGGGTAAACGAAGGGACACAAATAAAGCAGCTAATGAGACAGATGCATCAACCTGCTGTGACCTTTTCCTCTTTATCTAATCATGCATGCCTTATTATGGTCTTTTTATTCACTGTTTACCATTAATAATAGTTGTTGCTGTCTCTTGCAGCCCCCATGCAGCACTCACACAGATTGCAGCCTCAAATCAAACCCATTTGTTTTACTAACTCCCATTTGTTTCACTTAGTCTTTTATCTATTGATTGCATTCATCTTTGCTCAAACAGTCCTACTACGCAGCAACCAGGAGCAGTTTTTAGGCTCTTTAGAAACACATGACGATGTCCTTTTTTAGAAGGTCTCGTCGAACTCATTTGATAAGGAGAGGTCTGTGCTGAAAGTTAAGCCGATGACTCATTCAGGTCAAATAAACTAAACAAAAAAAAAAAAATGTAAAAAAAGGCTTGGGAGAACCTGACCTGAGGGTCACCTCAGGAGGTCCAGCATCCTGACTCACCGCAGCTTGCAGTAGTCAATTGTGGCCGGGCAGCAGGGCAGCATGCCAGCATTTCTTGCTGTCATGCTTGTGAAATCAGGAAAAGCAAATGCCCTTTTCATTTGCCAGGTGGCAGAAAACATTATTTTTTCTTACACAGCTGATGAATGCCACAGCTATTTGAGTCAACCTCCAAACGTGTCTCTCAAAGGGAGTTTAACATTACAAGCACAGAACACAGGCACAACGGGACGCAGTTCTAACCAGGCGTGCGTCTGCTGCAGATTCGGCAAAGGAAGCGTCGAATCTACAGCTTTTGGCCTTACTGATCCGTGGAGCCTTCCGCCAGATGTTGCACCACAGCTGGGTTTGCGCTATCAGGTGCTTCAGATTGACCATACTCGATTTAATTGCTTGGTTACTTTGTTATCTTCATCCATATGTAGTTTCTGAAATCATTTTACAAGCTAACTAAATCAAGCTGCCATATGCCTTGGTGTGTTTTCAGCAGCCCAGAATGAATGGAGCTCTTAAACAAAAACAACTGCTGCTCTTCCCCCTCGAGAACTTGGGATGAGGGACTTGCTGCTTGCTTTTTTCTTTTTCTTTTCTTTTCTTTTTTTTTTTACAGCATAATGCTTTCCCATCATAGATGGAGGAGCGCAACCAAATGACTAATGGCAATTTTACACAGGCGCACAATTATTTGTGTCAGGGAAGACAAAAACACTCTGCGAAATGGATTGAAAGAACACGATTCTGGTATGTTCCTTTGAAGGTTCTCAAAGAAAACAAGTCCCCTGAGAAACATCTGAAAGGTCCATACTGGAAAATGAAATTAAATACTGAGCTGTTTGATCTTTGAAACCATGTCTGTTCTTTCTCAGGAGATGTCTCACCACCAATCACGGCTCTGACTGCACCACTCTCAAGCAGAGTGCAAAAATAGACAGTCACTTGAACCGGTGCTTCCTTTCAATTTTTTAACAAGAATAAAGACTCAGTTATTTGGTTGCATTAGACCTGTGTCATTTAATCCTGTGAATATGGTGTTACATTAGAGAGAGTACGTGTGGAGCGTCATCAGACCTTCGCTGCAGGGCAATGCTGTTTGGTACGCTTTCAAAGCAACATGCATTTAAGCATCTTAGGCATCCTTCCATATCACCTGGGAAGAACTTGAGGACAAACCTGCCAGTAAAGGATATGGTCTGCATACACTGTGAAGTTAAAAAATAGCTAATCCCGTTAAAGAGGAATTTCACCTCTCAAAAGAATGTAGTGTCATAAATCTAGGCCATCGGTGTAGTCGAAAGATGCAGCTATTTGTGAAACTGGTGGTCTATGAATAAAGCAAAAAAAGGTTATGTTAGTTGCTATCACTCGAACGGGGGCAAATCCTACAAAAGACAAAATATTCACAACGCTTTATTATACAGTGCTGCTCCTCAGGCATGTGTTATTGGCTCGACTATGGCTTTCAATGGACAGAGAGATCTCAGTACAGCTAACATATAAAGAATATACCTCAAATACAGTACTTCTCAGTTTATAACATAAACTGTATAAATATGGACAATGTGTCCCCACCAGCGCTATTTTCCCAGGGATCTTGCAACTTTGGATTATGGTCCGAGAGTGGAGCCACGTGGAGCCGTGATATCGATGACCCATGAAATTGCCACATCCTGTTTCTATAGCGTCAAATAGCTAACTAAAACGAACGTCACTGAAAAATGGACACTTGAACATGCACCGGTGTTACATTAACTATTATCTAAAATGACAAAATGATACAAAATTGAAGTGTTTAAGTTTGGCTGGAAGGGGTGGAGCTTATGACTTATACCTCAGCCAGCCACCAGGGGGAGCTCTACTTGCTTTGGCTTCACTTTTGAGGACCTGTTCTGCCATCTATCTTTAGACAGTCTATGGTTTGTAATGATACAAAGCCTGTTGAAATTGGGTGAGATTTGCAAAGGGCTGGGGCTAGGTATAACGACAACACACAGTCTGTGTTGGTTTGCTTCATTTGGAATGTGAAGACTCATGTAGGTTGAGGAAACAACAGCGCTTACGGTACGTTCGGAAAGTGGCAGAGCTACAAGGATCACAGATCAAACCGATCACTGGCACCGATGGGAGAAAGTAGAGAAGAAGGGAATGGAGGAGAGTTTGACAGAGAGAGTGAAAGGGAAGTTGCCTTATATTCAGCCGACAGGCTCTCAGGTGTGAGGGAGGACAAGACGATTATCTATTTTCCACTTCATTCCTGTTGATGCCCGTCGCTCCATCCACGCTATTTAAGTAGCGCGCTAGGCATGTGTGTTTGTGTGTGTGTGTGTGTGTGTGTGCGATAGTATCTTCCATCTTGCCTGGAGACATGGCACTGTGTTTCACAGCTAGATCAGCAGTAACAACCACTTCCTCTACCAGAGCTGTCACATGCCGCCACTAACAAAGCTACAGCTCCCACTGCTAACACAGGTCACATTGAGCAAGAATAGCAGCATGAGTGGTGGCCATACTGTTCTTAATGCCTTTTGTTCTTTTTCTAATTTCTCATAAACTGCGTGTACGGTGATCGCACAAGCACACACACCGTGAACACGCGTTTCCAGATGCACTTGTTTTCCAGGAAAGGTGTTTTGAGCCGTACCTTTCAAAAGCAGCGTTTATTTATGCTTCGAAAGAGATTAAAACTTACATAACCAAACAAATACATATGGGATTAATTAAAATCAGTAGCAGTGGCATTGATTTTCCTTTAAAAGTGAAATAACGTTGCACTTATTTGGATTTCGCATCACCACTTTGGGGTAATCCTTAACTGGCTGCTAATTAAATGGGGAATTGACAGCCATTATGTGGAACAAAGTGGTGTTAGCCAGCTCAGGCTCTCTTTAAAAATCTCCATCATTGCATAAAAAAATAAAAAATAAATAAAAAATAAAATCACTGTTAAATGTGCAATTAGTTTAGGGGCCAGGTGGGGAGCAATAAATACCCCTTAATACTTTGATGAATTTAAAACAGTTAAACACAAATGCTGCTGCATCACTTGTTTTTTTTATCTCTCTTTTTTTCCCCCTAACCACTTCCCCTAATGCTGTTTGCAACGTAAGCAGCAGGGAGGGACAGGGTGATTTTTTATTTTTTATTTCTTTCATCTCATCACGGCTGGCGAGACAATGGAAAGAAAGATAAAAGAAAAGAGAGGCGCGCCGGGAAGGACACAGGTAGATAGTGTGTACGGAGAGATAGACAGAGAGATAGGGAAAGAGAAAAGGACGTGCAGGCTTATCCCGAGGGAGGTGCTGGCCTTAATTATGCTCGTGTGGCTCATCAGTCTCCAGGCTGGCCTATGGCCTCCACGTCCTTTCTCCTTGTGGACTGGGAATTATACATCGCAGCAGTGTTTGTCCATAGAATTAGTCTGACAGATTAACAGCTAAACACCCACAGATCACACCAGGAGCCCATAGGGACCCTGCCGCCGAGGGAGCAGTGCCCAGACAAAGAATGAGAAAGCCGTAGAGAGAGAGAGAGAGAGAGAGAGAAGGATGGCGAAGGAAGCAGGAGGGAAGGGGGCTTCTTATTCTACAAGACACAGACAGAACTTTACCTGCTTGGATATTTGCGCCTAAAAGTCTTGCAGAGCCTAAGGCAGGACGGAGGCTAAAGTTTGGAATATAAAGGGAGAAAAGGAGAAAAGAAGCAGGGATGAGAGATGGGGAAATGGAGTATAATGGGTGTATATGGGGTAATGTGAAAGGATGAGGAGAAGAGGGGAGAGGAGAAGCGAGCGAGTCAAGTCATGCAGGGACTTGCTAATTGGAACAACAGCAGCAGTACTCTATTCCTGAGTGACTAATTCGACGCCAGGAAGTATTGTTGGTGACATCTTCCAGTCGGTGTAGTAGCTTTCCAGCTACAAATGCTGAGAAACGGCGACAAAAAAAAAAGCCCAAGAGACGAGGCATTTCATTACTTTATAATGGCTCGGTAGAACGCGCACTCGGCGGGAAAGTGAGGTGTGGATTTTTGAAAATGATGAAGTGAAACTAAAACATGCATGAGTTTTAAAAGGGAAATGCAGGTCTTTTATTAATGCGCTCTGTTTACGTATTTATTTATTTATTTATTGTTTTTTCAAATGGCTCAGTTACACATTAACATGTAAAACACTGACTCCGAGGAGTTTCCTTGATTGTGTATTGAAAAGAAATTGAATTTGCAGATGTGACAGCGTCTTGGGCAGTTTCAAAGACCTTGAGCTTTTTTTTTGGCAACAGAATCATTTCAATTTCAACTTTAAGTCCACTCTTCACACATTTATTTTGTTGTTTGCACTCTATTGCCAAGCAATTTGCAAACATTAGCAACACAGCAACGATTCAAAATGAATTATAATACAGTGTAAATGCAATTCTAGTTAACTTGTGTATTTAGTAATGTACCTGGCAGCGGTTATTACTTGTTATTGATTACTAGTAGTAGTACTAATAGAAATCAAAAATGGAATAGTACAGAGTGCAGCATATGGCAAGGTGAGACCCAACAAGAAACAAAATGTGCAAAATGTAAAAAAAAAAAGAAAGAAAAAAGAAACGTGTGAAGTGTGAAACAGAATAATGAATATCATAAACACTGGTGCTAAAATCCGCTGTCACTTGATCAAAAGGCCCTTGCGCGTGTGTCAGCTTTCATATTGCTCGCAGACAACACTGCTGGAAGGGACCATTTACAGCATGTAGCTTCAGCTTAGCTTGAAATGACTGCGTTGCGCAGCTCTGGCGAAGACACCGGAGTGCCCATGGAGTGAATTAAAGTTTTTTTTTGTAACACTCATTCTCTTTTTGCGGTGCAGCCACTCCAGCGAGCTGCGAGCGTAAACAGAGAGATCTCTCAGATCTATTCACCGCAATCCTGTTTTGATCGCGACAGTATGACAGACAAATGCAAAGTGGTTGCAATGAGAGGTGATTCCGAGGATGAGGCCTCCCTCTCTCACTCCCTCGCTCTCTCTGTCCGTCCCTGCGTCTCTCTCCACTTAACTCTGGTGACAAAGATATTATACGGTTTTATCTCTGTGTACAGTGTAAAAGGGGGCTGGCGGTACCTGTTCTCCTGACAAAGGCCAGCTTTTCAAGAGAAGACAATGGTGTCAGCCTGAAGGAGTTCTGTTGTAATTGAGTATTAATGAAGGTGGCGAGGAGGGGAAAGCCTGTTGTCTGATCCGTTAGCAGTGGCAGGGCCTCTGTGGCGCAGGCAGCTAGTGTCTCTGTGTTTTAGAGGATTTGGTTATCTATTATGTATGAAGGATTAGTCTCCTTCCACCGGTGGGATATCAGCTCCTCGATAGCCTTGAGTGCCAGGCTCCACACTTGTTTGCAGTTTCAGAGCCCCCCACCAGCGCCACCACGCAGCTCCGCCCTCAGAGTCCTGTTTAACCTTGAAGAGAGAGAGAAAGAGAGAGCCAGTAGTGGTGCTAACGATCAAATCCTGGCGGGAAAACCCCGCGCTCGTGCTCTCTGGTACGTAACTGGTGGCTCAGGTGGTCTGGGACGGGGTAGGGTTAAGCGGTCGGTGCCAAAGTGAAACACAGCCACACAAACACAGATACTGTACGGCACACACATATACTATATATTCACAGGCAACTGCCACACACGCTGATTCCTGCATATATATACACAATGGGGCCGCAGGGTTCAGCTGCTCACCGACAGCTTAGAATTGGCTTGTTTCATATGCATATAAATATTAATAAAAGATCCTCGACGGGCCACAGTCCGGCTATGCTCCTGTAATCTCTTACAATTGAAAGCCAAGGCTCATGAGATGAGGAGGAGAGGAGGCAGCGAAAGAGGGAGAGAGAGGGACAGGAAAAGGGAGAGAGAAAGAGGGGGTATAAAAGGCCTTTGTGATTTATCATTCTGAAAATGTCTCAGATGTGGAGAAGGTCTGTAATCCATCAAAATCTCTTTTCTTATTAAATTCTTCAGGATACACTTTCCACTCCCTAAATGTGGTTCACTGTCCCTTTTGATTTGATGCATAAATAGATAAAAGACCAAGAACTAAGTGAAACACCCGCACCTTGGGAGGCAAAGTAAGGTTCATGAAATCACATTCATCCTACACGTGCCCTGATGCGCATGTGGGACATTGCCGTGGCACGGAGGAGTCAGGAAGTCAGATTGCCTCGTTACGTGGCCGACACATTTTTCTTTCTCCAAAAATTTGACTCTTCGCGTAACGTTGCTGAATATTACATGGTTCACGGGCCTTCGAGTGTCTCCCGCGTGTGCACGTATAAAAAATGGAGCGCTTCTAAATGAAGACCACGATCGGGATCAAGAGACAAGGGTGCATGAAACAGGTTTGTTCAGCTAAAGTTACAGCGCGTAACAGCTGTCATACCAATAGGCCTTGTGTCTGGTTTAACACACCAAAAAAAGGATCGCCTGATTAGAAATGTGCTGTATTCTCACATCGGCCTCTCTCTCATTCAAAGACTGCGAGGGAAGCAATCACGACACCTTTTCTGCATTAGGCGGAAGCTGTGCCAGTAAATTATGAGTAGTAGTTGCATTAAAAGTGCAGGATTAAAGAAGAAAAAAAATCTCACAGTCAAAAAACACGGAGGCAACAGCGATGCGCATCCACATCCACAGCCGATCTCATCGTCACGCCGACGCAGCGATTCTGCTGTGGTGACAAGGATGCGGCCCCTTGCTGGCATCCCTCCACTTTGCGAGTTCGGTTACTTGTAGGGCACACAATGACGCTGCTGGGAAATAATGAATAAAATAAATTAGAAAAATGTAAAATATCTGAAGGTTATATGATGTTTCAGGATATTCTGACCTTTTCTAACACGAGAACAGAAGTACCTTCACAATCCCCGTCCTTTTTCCGCGTGGAACCCTTAGAAAATGTAAAAATGATTTGCTTCAAGTCAGTTTTAAATTACACAGTGCAGACAATAGGATTTTAGAGAGCTGCACAATGTTTCAAATTCATAATGAAATACAGGTTAGGTAAAACGTGGTTTTATTAATGCAGAGGACGACACAGAATTTTCCTTCCACTTTCAAATGATTTGCCTCAGTGTTTTTTTTCTCGTCGCTTGAAACAAATAAAGTAAAATATAATTTAAGCTGTAATTACGGGAAAAAAGAAAGGAAGGCAGAGAAAAAAAACACACACACACACTCCACAAAGGCAGAATAAAAGACACAAAGAATGAAAGTGCACGGGCACTGGCCACCACCAGTGACTTTCTAATGAGGTAGTAGTTGCCATGGAGACACGGCTTTATGAGACTCTACTAAAGAAAAGGCCTTGCCCTGTACCAGTATGGTGTGTTCGTGTGCCTGCATGTGTGTTCAGACGTACGAGCGCTGCCTCGCTGCATCCACAGACGGGCTTAGGTTGAATTCTGCCCTTTCTCCGAGGGGTCGGATATGGCGCTGCTGATTTCCCTGGCTCAACCCGCAGATGACACTCCATAGGGGTCTACATGTTTAATTACAGTCCCAGCCCCGACCTTGGCTTCCTGACTAGCTTGATTTGACCAGCGAAGTAGACCACAAGTCGTAGCCTCTGTCTCTGTGTGTTGTCCCTAATGCCACAGTATTGAGTGGAAAATCAGGCAGGGGACCTCTGCCTAATGCTTCCCGATGCTGTTAATTCAATAAGTAAGCAGCCTGGACTTGACTTACCCTTGTGGAGCAAGTGAATGGACGTGGAAATGCATGACTATAGTGCAGAACAGAGAGCAGATGATAAAGAAACATGACACCAGAGAAGGTATATACTAAAAAAAAAAAAATATATGGGTCGAAGGCCATGGTCAAAGGTGTGTCCCTGCCAAAGTCGAGGACCTGTTATCATCAGCATCAGGTGTGGAACAAGGTAAGCTTAATCCTATCATCTATCGAACAGAGAAAAATAAGGGTGCAGAAACGTTATCAACAGATAGTTATTGTCTTTTTTTGTGTTTTGGATGATTTTGTTTGTTACTGAGTGTTTTATTAGTGTTCATTAATATGTCCGACGGTCACCATGTGCATGGCTAACAACTCCTCGCAAGCTAGCATCCTGAGGTGGGAGTTGTCGCGTTCCCGAAGCCTTTGCATCATCCCGTCCATGTTTGAATGAGCCAGGCTCCGCCACTGGATACGGTGGCGAGGAGGTGAGCTTACAAGCTTGCTAACTACAGGAGGAAGCTCAAGCGGCTTCGACGCCCGAAGGTTGAAATCCCTGGTTTTAGAAGGAAGGAAGAGGAACAATGAGGACACAGTGGCATGACAAGTCCTCAGCGAACTGGTCATTTCAGTGTTACGGCAATTAAACGTGCTTTTGTGTGTACCCTGTTTTTGTTTAAGCTAACTGCTAAATTTAAGAGGATTGCAACCGTCAGCTTGCTGTCAAAGTTTATCTAAGAGCTGGATGCTCACTCTTCCCAAGGGTGTTTGGCAAGAAAGGTATAGCAGTCAGGGAAGAATGGTTAAGAGCATCACGATTCCCATCACCCAGGTATGATATGGAAGAAATTGAAACTGTCAAACCTGTACGAACTTTAATATTTTAAACTTCATGCTTGAAATTTAAAGGAGTAAGTGTAAGCGGGACAAAGAGAAAGACAAGATGGAGAGGGGTTAAAGTACTCTATAATGTAACCATCCAGTGACGTTATAATGGTAGTTACTGTTTCCTTGGAACACATGCTTTTATTTGACACATTTCTATGATTAAATGTCTCGCTTGGTCAAAACTGATGCACCTGCGGATGTTGTGAGTTCGTATATCATAAAAATTGTCAATGAAGGTTGTGTTACATTTGAATAAAGGTTTCACTAAAAGCTTGTGTTATGTTTGAGATCTTCTCTACCTGTTTATTAAAATGGCTTTTCCTGATCTTTTCATTGTCTGGCCTACATACAGACCAACACCACTGATGTCAGAAGAGAGTGCATCATCAAAGCTCTGTGTGTGTATCTTTTCAGGCTTTCACAGATTAAATAAATGATAGCTGATTCACAGAAATAATGTTTATATGCGAGTTAAAACTGGGACTGGTACAACATATCTATCTTGATTTCCTCCCCCCTTTTTTTATGTGAAGAACACAGACGGTGAAAGCTGCAATGATGGAGACGTTTGGTATCTTCATTCGCAAAGAAAGTGCAGAGACAGATGATGGACCCGAAGATGTAGGCATCTTTGTGGAGGTTGTGCAAGTTCTGGACGAGTTGGGAAATGTCTCGCTTGCTGTGGTGATGTTGTACGCTCTTGTATATGCTCTTAACCTCAGCTACCCTCCAAACCTGAGATACACCTCAGAAGCTTTGCAGAAGGTCATCATGGAGCTGGATGGAAACACTCTCAAGAAAAAACAAAACAAAACAAAACAAGCACTGAAAAATCTACTTGCGCGTTAGTCATCCTCAGACTGATGGAAGGCATTTGAAGCCATTTGATGAGTATATGCTTTTACGAAATGGCAAGCTGTGTTTGTGCATTTGAATACTTCCAACTGTTACTATTTCGGGGTTGGAAAATAGAATAATGTTTTGAAATGTTTCTTTAAAAGAGATAAGGTAAAAAAAAAAAAAAAAACTTGCTCTCAGTTGCCAGGACCACGTTCTGCAACTGATTGTCTAAATTCTAACTGTGTAAAAAGCTTTGATTTGTTTGTGTAGGAACGTATGTTGCAGTGTTCATTGTCTACCAAGGTGTCTGAGTTTCCATAGATTTATTTTACTGGCATAAATGCATTTTAGATGTTGATGCTGAATATGAGACGTTAACTGGGGGCAGGCTCAAACAGCAGGATCCAATTTCCTAACGCAGAAGTTACAATTTTCACTTTGTTGTAACATCACTGACAGTTGACTGTGGAATATTTAATAGTGAGGACATTTCACGACTGGACTTGTTGTTGACAGGTGGCATCCTATCACTGAGGTCCTCAAAACGACCCATTCTTTCACAAATGTTTGTAGAAGCAGTCTGGATGCCTAGGTGCTTGATGTTATACGCCCGTGAACATGGAAGTGGTTGGAACATCTGGATTCAGTTATTTGGATGGATGAGTGAATACTTTTGGCAATATATTGTATCTTGTCTCATTTTATCAGCTGACTGCCTCCCAATAAGCGAAGCAAACTTTTGAAACGTTGGGAAAAAAATAAAGTGAAAATCATTTTTATTTGATGGTTCGGTGCAAGTAAGCTGTATAGTGTGCCTTCAGTCTAGATCAGTTTAAATTAAATAGAAGGAAAGGGAGTTAAGGTTGCAAAACAAAAATGAAAAAAAAAAAAAAACCTCAAAAAAGCAGGAGAAGAAAAAAAAACTTTAGAAACTAGTTAGCTGTGCAATAACCATTGAGCACAATCGATTTTTTGAAAATTGCAAAATAAATGGCAAACACCTTATCTGAGCCTACACACTGTTTCCATAAACAGCAATACTTAAAAATCTGCATGGACATATGAGGATAGAATAGAACGTATTTATTCATATTTTTACATTTTCATGTCAGTGTGAGATCCACACTTTGATTAATTAGTAACTCAGGAATTTTCCCAAAGTAGACATAACTGTCTTCAACACGCACTCAAAACATAAAGAGGCTTGAACCTCGAAGATTCAAGGTTCAAGTGAAGAGAGACATGAAGAGAGGTTAAGAGGCTGCTTTCTGCAAATATAGTATGCAGTGGCTGCTTGCATGTACTTTAGATTAGATTTTTTAACGGTTGCTAAAAAAAAGACACATGGAGAACTGATGCAAAATCCTAAGTACAAAAAGGCTGTGTTGTGTTTAAATTGATGAGAGGAAAAAAAAGGGAAAGGTCATGTAGAAATGAAGTAAGCAAAAAATATTGGTCATATTATAATGTTGATATTATTGAGCAGAGTAAGGCTGTTGTTTTCTACAAACTACTATATGCCATAAAGTTTAACTTAGATGTCTGACTGTAGTTAACATAGCATAGCACATTACATCAGTAATATATATAAATGCACTGATCAGACGCAACAGAACTAAATAAGATTGACCATCTTGATACAATTCAGTGTTCTGCTGTTAAACCTTTGGACCTGGCATTCATGTGCATGTGACTTACACATGTAGCACCCACCTAGACCAGACCAGACACCCCCCAACCCATAGCAATGGCACTCCTTGGTGGCAGCAGCCATCCCCAGCACAAAAACAGATTAGAAACAACTAAAGACATGAAGAACAGCACAAGGAGTTGACCTGGCGTCCAAATTCACTAGATCCCAAACTGATCAAGTATCTGTAGGATGATCCACAGAGGCCCCTCCCCTCAACCTATAGGACCTAAAGGCCCCCATTTACAACATTCTGTTGCAGGACACCATAGGACACCCTCAGAAGGCCCATGTCCATTCTCTGATGAGTCATAACTGGTCTGGGGGCACAAGGAAGACCTACACATCATTATGTGGTGGTCATAATGTTATGCTTGATCGCTGTACACATTTATATACATTTATACATTATTAATGAACATACTGATGAAGATCAGCAGCTCCTTAACGAACTCTCTGGCTGTTTTGTTAATCAGTTTCTTACTTTCACCAGCTACTGGCTAACTTCATATGTGCTGGCCAGGTTTACGTAGGTTTGCAAAAAGATTTGTTGGCGTAAGTGAGTGGTGTAAACCTTTAATAATCTGTTCTGTAGGGACATAAAAGCAAGTAAACGCTTAAACCAACCATCTCTCTCTCTCTCTTTCTCTCTCTCTTTGGAGTAAATACATTATTTATGCATGTGTTTGCTCCACAAGTTGCAGGGAGGGGCAGAAACCTGGCAGCAGCAAAGCAGGTGGTTCAGAAGAGTCTGATGTGATTGATAAAAAAATGGAGTCGATGCGGGCAGCGCTGCTGAGAATGCGGGTTCATCTTTTGGTCATCGTCCTCTTTTCGGTGACCTCGCTGTTTTCAATAAGGTTGAAGGACTTGCTCATATTACGCAGCCATTTGATCTGTTGTTATTGTCATAAAAATATTTGTTTCTTCATTTTCCCGGAACCGCTCGTCCTCCGGAGGGCCCTGGGGCGCTTTAGATGTGATTTCAGGTGAAGGCAGAAGCAGCTAAATGTTTTAGGCGCTTAAACCAGTTTTTGTTGAATTGCCGCACCGTGCAGTTATCTGACTATCCGTAATTTTATTTAAATCCATATCTCCGGCACTGTGCAATTGCCGGTACCTCACTGATTGAGAGTGTCTCAGTAAAGCTAGGATAAAACACAGAGGGACCAGGTGCCCAATTTAGCTAAATATACAGTATGCAGAGTGCAGGTTGTGGACTCTTGTGGAAACAATGTTTTTTTTTTCTCTTTTCCTGTGATGTCTGTGTCCTCCTTCCAAAATCCTACATACAACACGTGGGTGTCTCGGCTTTGATATTTCTCCGGTGTCTCTGTCTAGTTGTGTGACAGGCTTTTTATTCAGATGGCTGCTGCTGCTGCTGCTGGCTCTGTTTTAAGAGCAAGCAGATCAGCATGTCATACAGAGGGGCTACCAAACAAGTCACCTTTGAAATCCTGCAGACAAGCACTCATCAATTAGCCTGGTCCTAGATGATAACGTAGCTGTTTTTTCTAGCTGTTACATCACACGCCATTCAATTTGCAAGAGCGCCGTCGCAGCGAACGCGGTGCAGTGAAGGCAAAATGTGTTCATCCTGTGTTATTTTAGGTACTTCCGTGCTAGATCTTTAACTATTAAACACAAGTCAGACTTACAGCACATGCACATGCAAGCTACATCGGTGGGAAATCATTTAGAGCTATCACTGTGTGTTCACTTAGTAAAATTTCCATCCTCCAGGGGAGCAAGCCACTCGGAATAACTCTTATAAGCATATGCAATTCTGACTCGCAACCTCACAGCAGGTCGTGGATTTTTCAGCCTAACGAGAAGGGTTCTGATGTCTCCGCGCATGAGCCTTGAAAGTTCTAAGATCAAATTCCTCCGAGCCACATAGGCTTGTGAAGGGAATACCGAGATGGGCTCTGAGGCATCTCTTTCCCTGGTACGGTGGAGTGTGGGAAGCTCCTGTTTCTTCACACAAACAGATCCATCTGACATGACAGACCTTAACCCCAGAGGGCCCACTTAACTCACAGTCACATTAAATGAATCTGGCCCTCGTGGAAGCGCCGGAGAAAGCCCATACCATGAAATCCATTAGGATGCAGAAAACCGAAGATTTGGAGCAAAAGAGAATGCATGTCACGGGTTGAGGTTTGATGTGTTGTGAAGCCAATGAGACGGAGGACTGTGATGTGTGTTCTTCAGATCATTAGGCCGAATCAGTTGAGATTCATCTAAAAACATAGCTTTATGGAACAATTCTCACAGCCGTCTAGTTACATCTCATGTCTCCGCGCCGTCTCTGCTGTCTGTCTATCTCAGCCTCGCCTGTCTTGCTGCTGCTGCTGCTGCTGCTTGTAATGGAGCGGTATTCTCAGCCTATCTTTTATATCAGTGTTCCTTCGGGGATCTCCATGGAGATAAAGTTGACCTACTGGTATGTAATCATCCTCCTCCACTTCGCAGGTGAGAGAGGTAAGGGCAAGGAACATAGCGAGTGCATGTATGCCAGCGCACACATACGTTGGGAGAGAGAGAGAGAGAGAGAGAGAGAGAGAGAAAAAGACGCGCAAAAAGCAAACACGCCACCTCTCTGCAAACACGCTCCTTCCGTTCACCTCAATATAACCCCCGTGTTTACTCCCAAGAACAACATTTTCACTCTGTCTCACTCTGAGGATTAATTCACTGGGTGGAGGCTGATAATGCGGACCTACAGAAATCTGGGGCTCCTCCTTTTACAAATGTCAGATAAAGTCATCATCATCATTTTATTACACAAAGCCGATTACTCCTCCAGCCAGGCGCGTGTGGGGATAAAAGTGGGGATCGGGTGGAGAGCCCTGACGCAAATTGGATTTCTGCTCTCCTATATCCTTAAATATAGATTTATTATCCATTAACACACCCGTTTCCCAGGCTAGTTGCAACATGGGGATTTACTCTAATGAATAGAAATCATGCTGTATATATATATATATATATTTATATATAAAATTGTATAATTTACTTTCTGGAGCTTTATTGAATGCAAATGACTGAAAGGGGGCAGTGGAAGCACTTTGTGTTTTGAACGTAGTGCCACAATCTATTACGGGTATGGAAATCCATCTAAAAGGAGAATTAAGGACTAATACATACCAGACTATTCATGCTTTCATTGTTTTTTTCCGCACTTATTTTGTAATGCACTGGCGTGTCACGCTGTAAATGAGTGCGAGCTCCAGTGTGCATGCGTCGTTCAGCTGCTGTGAAGCGACCGAAACATGCTCGCGGCGGATTCGCCTGCGCGCGCGTCACGCCGCCTGCATGTGTGTCTGTTCCCCTATCTCTGCGAGTGTGCGCATGTTTTGAGGGTCAGAGTTTGTTTCTGTCCCTGGCTGGTTGCTGTTGGCAGGATTAGCGGCGGGACAAGATGTTCAGTAAAAGCCCTCGGTTAGCTACGCCAAACATTGCATAATGCTCCATTTAGCACAGCGCAAATTTGAGGATTTCCTCTCAGACCTCTGACCTATCCGTGGGCCCTTTTCCGCGCGGATCAACGTACAATGAGTTTTAACAGATGGATAATGTTTGTGGTTGATTTTACTTGGCTTAGAGGCTGGAATATGTTTTCGCCTTGCCTGTGAGCTGTTGTCTCCGTTCCCATCACGCAAGACGGGCGAACCGGTGGCTGCTTGCTCTCGCTTAAAAACTCATACAGCCGCTACACGGAGTCGGTTATGCAGTATATATGCTTTACTCAGCACTAGAGCTCCTCCTTAACAAGGCAGCACCGTAGGAACTTGTACAACCTTTGACTCCTAAAACGGTAAGATGTGTCATTCATCATTAAACACAAATCACTCATGTGTGAGGACTAAAACTCTTCGCTCTAAATCACCCCGATAGTGGAAACTAATGTCTGACTCCTCCGTGTCTCTGCTGTGCTGTGCAAAGTGATAGGCAGAGGGAAAGAGTCTGGTTGAGCAATAATTCAAAAGTGTAACCTGGGGCTATCTGTGGATCTTACAAACACTGGAGCCTATCAGGCTCAGTGCAGTCAACACTGAGGTATGATGAAGGAAAAGGGTGGTATTTGGCAGAGGATGAACCTGTATTTCTTACACAAAGAGGCTTTCCGGATATGGAAATGTCTTAGGAAACACACTAAGGATGCTCCTAGTGCTATATGGGCTACTGTTATCCTTGACTTTCAGCTCCCCGTTTTCATCCACCTTTACTATACTGTACATCACATCCTCACTTATGGCGCTCTCATCTCTTTCCTCATCTTCCCCATCTTTCCGACTATCTTAAAACTGCCTTCTTGTGTATCAATTCTGTTCCTCGCCCTGCCAAATTCTCCTCTTTCTACTCGATTCTATCCCTGGGTACCTGGCTTCCTCTCATCCACTGCTTTTGTTGGGCTATCTCTCTCTTTCCACGCTCCCCTCTCCTTTTTTTTTTTCTCTCTCCCATCCCTGAGATGACTCTAAGTCATCTTCACATAGAACTACTCTCATCTCCTCTCTCTCCATCCCAACCATCTCTTTATTGACTTCTACTTGTCCTCCCATCCATCCTTTCCATCTCTCCAGGCTTTTAGAGTGAATGATACAGATAGATGCTCTCTGCACCCTTTCTCAAAGCTCTCACACACAATCAACAGCTCCTGCACTCTACCTCTCATCTCCCTCCCTGTCTGTTTCTCTCTCGCGCACACGCGCGCATACACACACACCCGTCGATGCACACAAACACCGCGCAGGTCTCTTTACACCTGGTCCATCTTGGATCGGAGAAGCGCAAGTTGATTCAATGGGGGCAGCAAAACACTTCACTTGTTTTCATGAGCACTGGCTAAAGGGAAGAGTTTTACCTCCACCCCTTTGATTAAAAATATAAATTGAATTATTCTGCACTTAAGTACAGTAAGTACCTACTACGGGGTGAGAAACACGTGTTTTTTTAATTATTTTTTTTCCCATTGCCCTTTGTGGCATTGTGCAATTTCTTATCTTATTAAAGATGAAATAGATAATTAGCTCTAATACATAGAAAATAGCTAAATAGCATTGTTAATATATCCAGTCACAAGGAAATGCCCTGGAAAAGTGTTATCATTAAATAGTGTAATGGTTTCTCTCAGTGTGAACGTGTAAGCAGTAGTATTAGTAGTACTTTATTGTATCATTAATTCTGATTTTGCATAGCTAATGACACACAACCATAGAATGGCCATGCAAAATATTTTGTGAGCTCCTCACAGGGTTAGTACTCAAACACATGTGGCAAACGTATCAAATAAATGTACTGCATAAAAGATGGATGCTTATCATTGAAGTGTAGCATTACTGAAAGAGCGTGGGTAATGGGTACATGGGCAATGAGTCTTTATTCAGACTTTACAGACAACCATGGTTTGAACTGTCGCCCATTAAGTTCAAATGAAATATTATTTTTTTACCTTTTCTCGTGATAGATTTTGACAGTGTGACTTATTCTTGATAGATTAGGTGTATGTTTCTCAAATCGTTATTAATCAAGCTCTTCCAAACGTGTCGCACTTAAAATAAAACCACGTTTAACCTTTAAACAAACTTTAAACAACCATGGCCAATTTAACAGTAAACACATATATGAGGGAATTTCATGCATAAGAGAGTCCAATATTACTCTGTCACTCAGTCATTAATATGGAGTGTGGTCAACCCCGACACGGATCAATGCATTTAGACGTTGTTGGATACTGTCCACAAGCTGATGTCGTCAATAGGCAGGGCAGATCTGGGGCTAATTCCCAGGCATGCTCAATAGGCTTCATATCTGGCGAGCAAGCAGACCATGGAATCAGCTGCACCCTTTCTGCATTAACAAATTCTCTCACTGCAGCTGCCCTGTGTGCTCTAGCATTGTCATCTTGCAGCAAGTTGTTCCTATAGACCTTTCTTTCGTGCAGAAGACAGTGGCTCTCCAGGATGTCCCGGTACACGGCGTTGTTGACATTTCTATTCAGCACCACCAATGGCGTGACCTACTTGTGTGGTTTCCTGGATGCAGTCATTGCAGACATTCTGGTGAATCAATCCTACAGATTGGCAGGAAACTTTGATTCCACGGTGTCTTCCCCACAAACGACGAAGGTGGCTCAAAGGTGGGCTGGGATTTTCCAAATACTACGGTACACATTAAGCAGTTGCCAATTATCTTGTCTAGTACTTGACGTGGAACCATGGACCAGCTCTTTACCCTCACTAGGGTGCTGGAGGGGAGATGGGAGTTTGCCCAACCAGTCCACATGGGGTGGATGGCTTCTTACTAAGGGCCATTCAGTCCCTGTACCGAAGGAGTGCGAGTTTGGTCCGTGTAGCCGGTAGTAAGTCGGACTTGTTCCCAGTGAGGGTTGGACTCCGCCAGGGCTGCCCTTTGTCACCGGTTCTGTTCATAGTTTTTATGGACAGAATTTCTAGGCGCAGCCGGGTGGGGGAGGGTATCGAGTTCGGTGGGCGGAGGATCTCGTCTCTGCTGTTTGCGGATGACGTGGTCCTTTTAGCTTCGTCGAGCAGCGACCTTCAGCTCTTGCTGGGGCAGTTCGCAGCCGAGTGTGAAGCGGCTGGGATGAGGATCAGCACCTCCAAGTCTGAGGCCATGGTCCTCAGTCGAAAAAGGGTGGATTGCCTACTCCGGGTCGGGGAGGAGGTCCTGCCTCAAGTGGAGGAGTTTAAGTATCTCGGGGTCTTGTTCACGAGTGAGGGTAGGAGGGAGCGGGAGATCGACAGACGGATCGGGGCGGCATCTGCAGTGATGCAGATGCTTAACCGGTCGGTTGTGGTGAAGAGAGAGCTAAGCCGAAAGGCGAAGCTCTCGATTTACCGGTCGATCTACGTCCCAATCCTCACCTATGGTCATGAACTTTGGGTAATGACCGAAAGAATAAGATCGCGGATACAAGCGGCCGAAATGAGTTTCCTTCGCAGGGTGGCCGGGCTCAGCCTTAGAGATAGGGTAAGGAGCTCGGACATACGGGAGGAGCTCAGAGTAGAGCCGCTGCTCCTCCACGTCGAGAGGAGCCAGTTGAGGTGGCTAGGGCATCTAGTAAGGATGCCTCCCGGACGCCTCCCTGGAGAGGTGTTTCGGGCATGTCCCACCGGAAGGAGACCTCGGGGACGACCTAGGACACGATGGAGAGATTATATCTCTCGTCTGGCCTGGGAACGTTTGGGGGTTCCTCTGGAGGAGCTGGCTGAAGTGGCTGGGGAGAGGGCTGTCTGGACTTCCTATCTGGAAGCTGCTGCCCCCGCGACCCGGACCCGGACCCGGATAAGCGGGAGAAGACGAAGATGAAGACGAAGTACTTGACGCTGTCATTGTGTTAGAGATTTTCGTGGCCTTGAATGAATCAGCACGAAGACACCGGAGAGGGGACGAGCAGACAAAGTACAGGTGTAACGTTACCCTGCAAGAAACGAAAAATACGATTAAAGTAAGTATTAAAGTAAATCTGGTCTTAAATGAAAATGTATTGGTCGTGATATTTCTTTTTTGTGGGATGCCCAATTTATATGTAGAAATGCACATTTGCAAAGGTGACTTAGTATGTTGTCGTAAAAGTGGCTCGCCTTTTGATTTCGCACTGCCAATGTGGCTCTTGTGAAAAAAATAGTGAGGATCACTGGGATAAGGCATAGTCTAGGTAATAATTGTTAAGCATGAATTTGTTTCACCTAGATAACTGGGACTTGGTATGTAATCGCTACACCTGGTGAAAAATCTTACAAGGTAGATGGTGCAGGAAATTTAAGGGGTGCACAGATAGAGAGCAGAAGTGATGTGAAGCCCTGAGAATGTTAATAAAACCCGCAGAGTTATAGCACTTATAGGTGAAATAACCTCAGAAGTAGACAGGTGTCAAGTGAAACTAAGCTCAACTCTGAGGCCATGAACAATGGAGGTGACTGATATAGTTAATAGTGATGGCGACACTGAGCTCCTCGAACATTTACTACAAAGAAACATTGTCCACGACATTGGTTCCTGCCACTTAAGCCACATGCAGTCTTCACCAAACAAACTGCTCTCACAGTTTAAAAAATTCTGAATCTGCATTGTCCTGTGAGTATACACATTTATTAATACCGTAACTAAATATGAGCATGTTTCACATGGAAACAATTGGATTAGAAAATATACAAAAGACTTGTCTTGGCAACCACAGCCAAGCAATGTCGATGAGCGAATCGTTAGATACACAGATGGGGCCTGACCTTTTGCTAAGCCCCTCCCAGGAATTTTTACTTCAAGAATTAAACAGTTCAGAAAACCTCACTAGCAGCTGAATCCATCGAAGATCAACAAAATCTCCTTTCTTGGCTCAGAGGTAAGACGCTTACTCATGTTAGCAAGCTCGGCACACAGGCCTTAGCAAACACAGATGGTTGAATGTCAATCACGAGTTACTTTAACTTCCATTCAGATTTTCCTAGCAATGGTCTGAGGCGCGTTTTAGATCACTGAATGTTGCAACATCTTGCGCTTGTCGTGAAGGGAGAGCTGCTCTCAGCGTCAGATGAATTTTCCAGTCATTTCAGCAAAATGCATTTTCTATTGTAGTCCTTCAGAATAATCCACAACACTTTGTCTCTGTTGTCAGACATGAGCACTACAGGTCTAATTGCCCTTTCATTTAAAAATAAGCTCATACCATGGCAGTGCTGCTTCTCAGACATATACCACGTTGTCTTTATCTACAGTATAACACAAATGCCTCTCAATATAACACGTTCTGTCCTTTACAGCGCTACGGCACAGAATCATTGTGTACGTTGTGTCTATATTTTCGCAGCAAATTGCAGGAAACAAGCATGATGTGTTCAGCACAAAGGAATAAAAGATCTTCCTCTCATCTTTATTGTTAGCTGGGGCGAAGAATGGAGGACAATTAAACCACCGGCTCGAGGGTATTGTTGCAAAACTATTTCAGTGCATGAGCCGTAACCCTTTTTTTTTATAATTCTAGTACAGTGCCTCATGTATATGTTTCACGTTTTGTCAGTACTGCAGCCGATTTTTGCGCTAGAACCGTCACTTTTGTTCTGGGTCTGACATTTAGCAGTCGATCTCTGCACCACTTCCCGCCCTGTCATCCGTTCGTTAATACCGCTTCTCCAAATGAGTACCGCGTGATGGTTTTCATGTTGATTGTCTTGTGTATTCAGAAGTGAGAGGTGAGACGACATTATCCTGATCAAGAGAGGTTCGCCTTGGATCCCTGTTTCCCAGATGGCTGCGCGTGTGGGAGGTTAAATTAACATGTCACTCTGCGAAAACAGAGGATTACAACACGTACTGTAAAAAATCTCTCTCTCTCTCTCTCTCTCTCTCTCTCACTCTCTCCCTCTTCCTCGCGCATACGCAGATGTGCACACACGCTCACTTCCTGCTTTACAGCATTAAGCTCCTGTGGTACACATTAGGCTGTGATGATGAACGAGCCCTCTGTCTTTTACAATGTGATAAAGCCTCCTGTCTGGGCCTGGATGGGGAAGTTATTGTTGGAGCACTGTAACCTTTTATTTCCTCTGCTGTAAAAAGAAATCAATTAAGAGCTAGGTGGGTTCCTGCCTTGCTTTGAGCACAACTAATCACATTTTGCTCACCCACACTTGAGGGTTTTTTTTTTGTCTTATTTTCTTTTTCTTGCTGCATTTTCCCCCCACTAATTCCATCTTTTCATGTCTTTCCCATTCTTCCCTGCTCTATCTCTCCCTCTTTGTTTAATTTGTGACAGCAGGAGCAGTCAGAGCTCCCATTTAACCCTACGCCTGCAGCTTTAATAGCTTTAATCACCGCCTTCACCATGGCAACCTGTCCGGACAACCAGTCAAATCCCGCCAGGGGTATTTTGCTGTATACCGAAAGCACACCTCCGATTGCTACCATTTCCAATGCAGAGGCCAAGGATGGCTCACACACTTAAAGCATATTTCAGTGAAGCGAAAGGTGCAAAGATTTATGTAAACAGCCAATTAATGTGTTCTGACAAAGTATTAAACTAATGGAACATGTCAAAGGACATTAACTAGTCAATTCTCGCACACTGTCACAACAGAATGTCACATGCATGGTACATCAGAGCCAACAGTGTATAAATACTCGTTATACACTAGAAAGGTAAAGATGATTGTATGTGCATTAAGTGCGTCTATGATCAATTGTGCAGTACTTTAAGAGGCACACTTTTAGGTGTCTTAAATTGCGCATCCCTTCTGTGCCGTATTTGAGCGCTGCATTATTGCCGAAGCCGCCGTCCTCAAAATAAGTGGTGTGCTACCTTCGAGATACACAGGGAGGGATCAATGCAGAAGTGGCTTTCCCTCAAAAATGCATCATGCTCAGAAGTATCTTCTGAGAAAGAGAAACTATTAGAATTCCATTAAACGATGATTTAGAGGAAATGGCCTTCGCTCAAAAACGCAGAATTTTCTGAGAAAGAGAATCTATTAAAATTCCATTAAACAATTATTTCAGAAATGTACAATAAAACATAAACTTAACAACCTGAATCTGAGTTGTGTTTGATGCTTTGGGATGCGGCTTGGATGAGAAGGTTGAAAGGAACCTGATTTAAATCTAGCTGAGTAAGTGAACTGGTCGCTGGTGTCAGTTGTGTTGTTGTCCATCGTGTATATTGAGTATCAGTATATAACTGTAGTTATTTCCAGCAATAATTTCCTCTGTGTATGCAACGTTGACAGAAAAAATGGATTTTCTGAGCTGCCCTGGTTTCGTAACTGTTGTGCAGAAGGATGCATTGTGTGTGAGTTACCTGCCCAGCTGCTGGGAATGGACATTTCACACCTGGTGCTTCAGCCACCTCTGTGCACGGAAAGTAATGACTCACTGTAACAGAAGTAAAATGCATAAATTGAATAACAATGCATGTGGGTAACAAGAAGCCATGCAAGTAGTGCACCCGTTTTGAGAATTAAGTCACTCACTCCTCCTGCTGGTCTTGGTTTTCCTTTCCACTTTATCTGTGGAATCCCAAAGAAGGTCTCCATCACATCTTCGCCCAGCTGAGGAGTAGAGCATTCATGCATTGTAAGACACACAGGTTGGGGTCGGCTACGGCGTTCAACAAAGGCAGCTTGTGCTGGAATTCAAGGCAGCAGAATGTTTCTGTTTCTTTTTGAGCGGATGTTTGATTGGACCAAATGCACCACCAATCATTGTTTGCTCTCGGTACCGCGGCTAGGCTAATGCAGCTTCATGGCCTCAAGCCGTCCCCACTGGGCTTGCTTCCTGCTGTCTCCAGTACAAAAAGAATGAGACCCTGTCTGTCTAGCTGAGACAAACCATGCAATATGAATCGCGTCCTCATCAATATTACACTCCTCTCTGCAAGCTAGCGGCTTGTAGTTATTCCGAGAACCAATGATGCCACTGGTGCCTAGATGAAAAGATTTTGAAGGTGAAACACGGTAAAATGTAGAATATTGCTATGTTTGTAATTTGATCACTAAAGTTCTAGTTAAGAATCATTTGTTAATCTCAAATCTTTTAAAAGACTAAAGCCATTTTCATTTCCCTGGCATGCGATAGGCGCAGAATCTGTCACACAACAGCCATAAGCACACTAACATTTCATGGCATAGTTTAGGTGCTATTCAATATGTCGTGTCCAGTTAGCACACACTAACGAGACACAACACTGAAAAGGTACCTTATGAGGAATTATTCAGATTTACTGCAGAAACACAGCCGTGGCTCTGATGCTGCTCTAATTAGCAAGTACCTGTAAGACATCGCACTTTCACTCCTCTCTGTTCCTCCCCGTAGCTCTGCACCTCGCGCCATCTATTGTACGTCCCAGTCACAATACGCTCTGTAACCTGTCTCCTATTTCCTTCCCCTTTTCTCCCTCTTTGCACTGTCTTGGATTTCATATACTGCCTTGGGGGTCTGATGAAAAATAAAACAAGGTCAAACAGGTTTTCTCATATTTTCTAGCGTATAAGCGGCTTCTCCACTGTCTCCGTACCTTATACCACTCTCTGCCTCGACGAATAAAGCTGAGAAAGATTCTCAGTTGTTCCCAGTACCTGCTCTGCACACGAGCGCATTTCTGTTTATCAGTCAATCCTGCTTTGCCCATACAAAACTCTCCTCCTCTCACCTTGATGTTACATTCTGTCCCTGCGTGCCTGTCTCTGTCACCGGTGGACTCATCTATTTCCTCCTTACTCTCTCCCCCTTGCCATCTCTGTCAGTACATTCCTCTGCCCGTGTCTCCCAGAGGGTAGGAGGAAAGAGTGGTTTTAATTAGGTGAACACGTCTTAGCTCCGGGGGAACCAGAGATGGCACGTTGACACGCGGCCTCTACTTAGGCACCCTGACCCAGCTGAGGAGTTTGGCGATCGCTGCGGAGAGAGCCTCATCTTGCCCATTCCCCGGAGGCGCCGGCACCGCGGCCTCGGCATGGTCCCCAGATCTCTGCTTCTTGTTTGCGTCAGTGTTACAGTACAGCTTCCCATCAGCAGCAGTAATGGTTGTCTAATAGGGCACTCCAGTCCTGCCTGTGGACGGTAATGAGGACGGCTGCCAGTGCGGCACAGTCGCCCATTCTTTCCACCATGTGTGTGTGTGTGCCTGCCTGTCTTTGGCACTTTCATCAGGAAGGTAGCAATCTCCCTGGCACCCTCCGACACCCATTTCTTTCTACTCTCACTTCCTGTGTCACATAAACAGTCCCAGACTAATTCCATCAGTCATCCCGAGATTATATTACATAAGCAGTCAAAGACTCAGTCAGAGTTTGGCCTTGAGGTAAGTCTGTTTGCTCTACCTTAGATACCCTATAGTGATAGTCAAGGGGGGAACAATTACATTCTAACCTGCAGCGCTGCAGAAGAGTACTTATATTTCTTCTTTCATCTCTTCCTCTCTGTCTATCCCTTGCTCTCGCTCAGTTTCTATCCATCTTCATTAGCATCACAGTACGGCTGTATTTATCCTTCTTGGAGAAGATCAGTGGCCTGCCTAGAGGCTCGTGTGATGAAGTTAGAAACTCACACGCACGCACAAACCCAAACTCGTGCACAGAATCCTGGCAGGT
This sequence comes from Planiliza haematocheilus, assembly GCA_005024645.1. Lineage (NCBI taxonomy): Eukaryota > Metazoa > Chordata > Actinopteri > Mugiliformes > Mugilidae > Planiliza > Planiliza haematocheilus. The sequence goes on along the minus strand of SRSE01000949.1, from coordinate 4,359,370 downwards.
CCCGAATGTGACACGACTCCATACGTTCGCACGCGGACCCTAAGGATATTGGATCTAATGAGGACACCGGTCTTGAGCGGGGTTACCATAACAAGCTTAGCTCAGCGTGCGCGTTGGAACTACACACATGTGTTCCACGCTGTCCTGATCAAGTGAAAAAAAAAAAAAAAAAAAGCCTTTTTAGCGGCAAAGATACCATTAGCCGGCCTGCAATCGGCCGGCGAGGAAAAGATTGCAAGAGGCGAAGGAAGAATGGGGTGAACAAGATCAAGAGATGTATAAGCAATCCTTTCATCTCCGAGTTTGCAGGTATCTTCTAAATTCCGTCCACGTCGGGCTGTTGGCAGAGCCCTTTATGGACACACCGGTCTTGCCGGCTCAATTATGAAACCCAAACCCAAACATCCCCCCCATTCCCCCTGCTTCATCATTCTTTAATTGGGGGCTGTTAATTGCTTCTTTAATGGCTTCGGCTGGACTTAGAAGCGGCACTGTGGGAGACAGAGGCCAAGGATGGCTCATGTCACCCCACTTGGAAGACACAAAGCTGGACAGGGAAACTCAACCCCATTGACCTGGCAGCTGGAGACTGAACAACATCACTGGGCTTAAGGGTCATGTCACAGCGGCAGCCAGCAGAATGTATGCATTAAGGAAAACAAATGACAACTTCCTTCATCGCCTGCTCAGTCTTTATTGGAAGCTTAAACATCCCTCTGGAATGTAATTATTATTGCAGGTGTTGCGTTGTGTGTAGTAAGGCAAAACTAATTAAATGAGTATGTGTATTGGGCACTGCAGCTTGACCTTTAGGTGATACTGTGTGGCTCTTGGCTCCAGGTAAAAATCCTTTACTCTGCACCCAGAGTTCTCCCAAACCAGAGCCCCCCTCTGTCCCTCCTCTATTAGAATTACCAACTTTATTCAGCATTTGCTCAAGCCTCTTGCCTTCCCGCCGACCAAGTGAATGCAAAGCTCCAATATTTGCTCATTAAATCTACCACCTGAAAAGCTGAAGTGCAGTGATCGAGTCGTTTCCCCCATCTCCCTAATGATTAAAATGCAGCGCATGAAACCTAGCCAGAAATGTCAAAGTGCTCTTTGTGTTCCCACTCCATAACCACTGTGTCATATCTGACCTTTTCCCTCCATCACTGTCACCGCCACTCATGTCTCGATATCAAGCGGGCATTGTACACCTGGAGGACCGACTGACTGAACAGCAAGACGGCATGTCGACAAACCGAGGGGAAACAACCTTTCGAATGAAGATCAAACTGCCATTTTCTGTTGTCGGTGCCGGTTTATCAACGCCCTGTTAGTGGAAACTGACAAGTGCAAGACACGCCGTTACCTGCAAATTGTTGATGTTGATTTGAGATACAAACAAAAGTGAGTTGCTGATGGAACACTCTGAGATAATGCATTTTTCATGACGGTGTATATGTTTTCTGCACAGTATGGGAAATATAAAGCTTCAGAGGATTATTAATGCAGATACCAGCTAGATGCACGGAGGCTGCACTCAGCACTAAAAATAAAAAGTCTACCATTTCTTAAAGAATCTGCAAATGAAAAGAAAGATGCAGCTTTGAGAAATCATCGGTTAAATGTACTACAAAACGGGGGATGAAACATCCTCACCCTGAGTGCAGCATGCATCAGCTTTGATTTCATCTGATCACAGAAAACAATCGATAGCCCATCACAATGTTCCCCTATTAATCTCACATTTAAATCAATTCAGTTTGTATTCCTATGAAAACGCAGGTAACAAGAATCTCCACACAATAGCAGGCGCTCGCTAACTGCACAATTACCCATGCAGCACCGGGCACTCACTCACAGATATAAACGAGCTGTCAGAAAGCCACAAGAATTCTAATTGGATTGAGGAAAAAATGAACAAGCATTTTGTCGTTTGGTCAATACTAACAGCATGGATTGGGAGTTTTACATAAAATCTACTTAGACTTTGACAATAGCCAATTGATGTGGCCTTTGGGGGTAAATACAATCTCTGTTGTGTTGCCTTTCTCTCGCGGCTCAGTTGTAAGTAAACATATTTTCAAAGGCAGGCCTTTAAAAATAAATAAATAAATAAATAAAAAGGGAAAGGGGTCCCCAAAGACTGCCTGATTGAAACGGGTGGAAAGCAGATGTGATCATTAAAATATTAACTCGTGAATTACGAGCACGCACAAACGCTCGGGATTCCTGAGGACGCGGCCGTGCGGTCCACAAAGCTGTCAGTGCACGCCGTGCTACAAAAGGATCAAAGCCCGGTGAAAAGTGTAGAAGCAAACAGCGTGACCTTGCGGCACCTCAAAGAGAAAGAGGTGCAAGCAATTACATACGAACACACCAGACAAATCTGGTTGAAACGAGCAAACAACAAGCGCAACTCTGCGACTAAATCTGTGTCAGAAGCAGTTTTTCACCTCCCCTTTTATATGGTAGCATTCCTCATATTCCCAAGACCTTTCAGGCTTGGATGTAAAACTGTCTTATGTATGATACATCACAATGGAGCTCTTACCAGACGCGCGCGACAGAATATAGGTCTCAACCCAGAAAGGGGATGTTTAAGTCGGTGACTACATTTACATGCACACAATATTCTGCTAAGCTCTTTATATGGCTCGCTAGTTTCAGAGTTCTGCGAAGGACTTTGAGAACGCAGCCTCCGTCTTTCATTCTTGTAACCGCCTTCTGGAAAAAGGACGCCACTGCAATGCATGAGCACATTCAAATACCTGGTCGGACATTTCACAGTGTTCCTTTGCTGGCCTTGCAAATAGTTTGTAGTTGTTTGGTTTGCGATTGCGTAATGGAGTAGAAAAACCCTGTTGAGATGCATATAACATATGCACATGACAGAAGAATGGCATGAAATAATAGTATATTATATATCCCGCACTGACTTAAGTGGGGAAATTATACGTTTAGAAAAAGGCCACACTGGGACTACTCATGCAGAAAATCAGTGGCGTATCAGCGTGGATGTAAATGTACTCTTTCAAATGTCGTAAGGATTAGCCGGGTTTCCACACAGCCGGCATAAGAAAAGAGGCTCCAATATTTACTTTTGTCTAAATACTAAAATCAAATCTACACCTAAGCCTCGCTTCTCTGATGTTAACAAGCGCAGCACTTGCAAAAAACTCAAGGCTGCAGCGGATCTTCAGCCAGCCTAAGTGAATGCATTCAGAACCCGCTAAGCTTTGTGAGAAATGCTGCACAGCAAACAGGTGCGTCTCATGGTTCGCGCTGTATCCCATTCTGCATCCTGACAGACACCGTTTGCGGCGGTTTGAGTCATTCATCTGATTCATTTGACGTCAAACGCCTTTGGCTGACAGATGCAAACAACAAAGCGGGAGGCTGAATCAGAACAACTTCACTCCCGCGGAGAAAGTGCCTTCAGATTCTTTCAAAAACTCTCAAAGACTCCCAGTCATGAGTCATTATCACCTACTCACACTTAAGTCTGAAGTCAGAAGTGAGTGCGAGTGTAAAAGCTATGCAGTGAATAAATGTAACTCCTGTTACCTCACCTGGGGCCCAACTTAGCGTTATGCCGCACATAACATATATAATCAGAGTTAAACTGTATATGCATGGAGTTTTACTGAAGCACTATGTATTTTAATGCGCTCGCACGCATACACACGCGCGCGCACACTCACGCAGATAGTAGCAGGTGCTCTCTGTTGGATGTGGATGAAGACAGATGAGCAGTGATCATTCTCATTAGAGCAGTGATGAGCTCCCGTGAAGACATACACCTGGACCAGTGCACACCTGGGGAGACAAAAAGAAAGTGTATGAGTGAGTGTGTGTGTGTGTGTGTGTGTGCGACTTGAAAAAGAGAAAAGAAAGGAGGAGAGGCACGCATTAGAGAGGCAAAGAGACAGAAATGAAGGGAGGTGAGGGGGGGGCGGAGGGTTGCCGGGATCCACCCGGCGCGTAGACGCGCAGCAGGAGATAAAAAGTCGCTTTCAAACGGTGTTTATAGAAGAAACCGTTGTATTGATGGGCCAGTCAGTCCAATTCATTTTTCTTACTATTACAAGATACATTTCTTATCAGTATCACTAGATATACCTTCAACCAGCAGGTTCACTCGGCGGGAATACAGAGGCACGCGTGCACACATTCTTGCTTTATCTGTGATGAACCTGTCGCTGAATGACTCCGGCTGTACGAACGTATTGCAAACACTATTTAATGCACCCCATTGAAGCCGCTGCCTGCAGTATAATGGTCACAGTGTGCTTGGATGTTTTTTTTTTTTTTTTTTTTTTTCCTTCCCCAGAGATACGCTATGGGAGGAAAATGTATTTACTGACACAATCCGAGGCCATCTTGAGCTTTACATTGAAACATAGCATCTCGGGTCAGTCACGGCTTTAGAGAAATCATTTACCACTGAATCCAATTACAGCTTATTGTTCGACTTCATGTCTGAACTTTAACACCACACGCTTTTTTTTTTTTTTTCTCTCTCTCTGCTGGAAGTAACATCCTACATGCCCAGCGGTTCTTGTAGGTGTAGAAAGCCGAGGGCAAATTTAACAGCCCGTGTCTGCTTATAAAACTACACCATATATCTGTGCGTCTGAGTGTGTGTGCACGCGTTTTACAGAGATTGATATGGATAGGCGGGACAAGGTCGGACAGGGAATGACCTAAATCATTTGTTGATTGACGGATGCTGTCATCCAAATCCATTAGGATTGTTCCCACACACCTTGGCCGGTTGCTAATTTAATCTGGGCTCTGATAGAATGTAATTTGGTTAAAAAGGGCCCCTTATTAATATTTCCAGAATCATTTTCAGCCACTGATGGGCCGGGGAACTTTCATTACGGAGAGAAATTACAGAGGCAAGGTGGCGCGCAAAAGGGGGAGACAGTGAACGGGACTGGACAGAGATTTATGAACGCATGGATGCAATAGCTGACACTGTTAGCTTCAGCCAAGCAGCCCGAGCACGCAAGCGTATGCACACATGCACAGAAGAGCATATGCACTGCATGGACGCTTTTTTTTTTATGCTAAGATGCTAAGGATGTCAGATGAGCATTCAGCTATCAGTGATGGCAGAACATAAACCAAAAAGCTTGAGCTTGTCGACAAACGCTCAAGTGTCTCGGCAGCCAGACAAGCACAAAGACGTCTCCCTCGTTCAGCCTCCCACACATAATGGCCATTTTCAGTGTTGCAGTGATTTCAGTCGAAGTAACTGTTTATCCACATTTATTTGCTCTGGCTCCGACGTGAGCCGCTCACCTCCACTTGCCATTGTGTGAAGAAACTCAACACAGCTATTAGCCGTCTAGCATTTTAGCGGCGTAATTACAGAACAATGCCAACACGCCAGCGCACAGGTACAAACACTTTCACCGGCGGCTCCTCGTAAACCTGCAGAGTGAGTATAAACCAAGTTTAGACACCTCTCTCCTCCCTCCTTTAGGCCAGGGCTATTGCACTTCCTTGATCTTTTAGCACACTCCCTCTCTCCCACCCCCCTCTCTTCGCTCTCCGTCTAAGCGGGTTAGCGGCAACCCAAAGGCGTGTCACATCTGAAGATTACACACGTAACACAGCACTTTTGTGTTTCATGCCTTAACCATAATAGCTGGCGGAAAGTCAAGTGCTGCAGTATTTGCATGTAGCTCCGTGTTCAAAGGAAACGGCAGCAAAGGATGGGGCAATACTTGACAAGCGCAGTTGCTCCTGTGGTGCATCAATGCCCCCGGACTAGTCTTCGGATGACTTCTTCAACCAGCTATTCTTCCGCTCCAACGCTGACTTTGAGTTGCCCAGCGGAGAGAAGAATGAATTTTAGCAGGTAATCACTAATTTCTGGTAGATTAAATTTAGAAGAGTCTTCCTAAGTCTGGCGTATAACTTTGGAATTGCTTCTGCTTTAATTTCCTGCTGTAGTAACTTTATTCACTCATAAACCCTACACCTGTGCCCCCTGCTTCCTCCATAACCTCAGGCTATAACCCAGATACCTCCCCTCTCCTGTGCTCCCTGTTCCATCTTCTTCTCTGCCCCCGACCATAGCCTCCACGCCCTAACGGCGCCTCTACTCCTTGCACACCTCCTTTCTTTCTTCATCCCTCTGCCTCTCTCTCTCTCTGCTTCCCTCTGTTCATCTCTGCCCCAGGCCACCCTTCTTCTCCAGTCTCATCCAGCCTTTTGGGATAAAGAGAATACAGAGGATCAGTTCTGCTCAGTGACCTTTGGAGGTGGCCTTCAATCTAAAGGTATGGCAGGGGAGGCAGAGCTTAGAGAGATTTACTGGGGCTGCCTAGGGCGGAGAGAAGAGATTTCTCCCCCTGCCAGTTCTCTGGAGGCAAAACGAGGTGAGAAGAGAAGAGAAGAGAAGAGAAGAGAAGAGAAGAGAAGAGAAGAGAAGAGAAGAGAAGAGAAGAGAAGAGAAAATTAAGACTCTTTATTAAGACTTTTCTGAAACACAGGCGGATGCTGGTGCGTCGGATGAAAGCAGATAAGAGGGAAAGAATGGTAAGGAGAGGAGAGGAGAGGAGAGGAGAGGAAAGGAGAAGTGCCTGCTGGTCACAGTGGGGCAGCGGTCATTTGGAGCACAACTGGATGCACTGACCACTGAGAGAGGATGACAGATGCATAGATACAGTATAGGATTAGAGAGATGCATGGGGAGCGAGTGCATACCATGAAAGGAATAGAATAAAAGCAATATCCTTTAAAAGGGCACTACAGAGAACTGAAACAAATAGGTTCTTCTTTGTTCACGTCATTATGATCGCCGCTATAACAATGTTACACCTACACCCTGTCAGCCACAGTGGATCTTTCTTCAAGAGGAATGGAAACAGACATGTTTACCTGCCGCTGGGGCAGCTGAAGGTTAAAGAAGAAGAAATCATACTGCGCGACGTATGTGTGTGTGCGTGTGTGTGTACAAAACTGTCCCACGAGGGGTCCCCTTTGCAGGTGGCTTTTAATTTTGCTCCAATTTGCATATATCCAATCAGGTAGAGTAATTGGGAGTGTGTGAGATAGCGCGGGGAGGCTGCACGCACACACTCGCACACGCAAACGCAGAGGGCGTTGGCCTGTCCCGGGATGCTAGGAAAATTTGTCGCAGACGAGCCGATGACACTGATAATTGTGACACTGAGTGATGGCTCTAATCAGCAAAAGTATCTTCCTAATCAATTGACCTTCCTCCCTCCCTCCGATCCCGTCTCCTATCTCCCCGGCTTCAAAACAGCTCCTTGTCCCCACATGAAAGGCACCCGCAGCGGAGATGAGCATGAACGGCCCGCATTACAATCACTGACCTTGGCGGGCAGCATTTAGACAAAGCACAGCAATAAGTAACGCCTGTCAGCTGATTACAGATGGGCTGCGGATAAAGGTGGAAAATTTCGGACACCTCATGGCACAGAATTTAAAGCAATTCAGAGTATCTGCATGCAGATCTGCAGATACTTCAAGTAATGACATGCATTATTTCCACTTTGCATAAACGCTTCTCCTCTGCATCCAAAAGCTTCAACAAAATGTAAACAGAACCGATGTCACACAGTTGTCACGTTTTTTTCTGCCTCTGCTGCAATACCGCATGTCAATATTGGACGGTTTTGAATTTAAGATTAAGAAACATCTCATGTTTCATTATGGGGGAAATAATTATCCTAATCCAAACGCTAAATAAACCATTTGTAAACCTGAGGGATTACATGAAAAGAAAAGCCGACAAGAAAAGCTCCTCTTGTGAAGTTGCCGTTATGTTTTTTTTGGGGCTACATATTTTTTTTTCATCAGACAGCAAAACTGTCTGAATGGAATTAGTCTGGTTTAGATGTAATGAAACTTTTGATGTTACATTTGTGAGACAAACTGTGAGAATGAACACAGCAATATGACAGTTTAGTGCTAAATCAAATCTGATGGAGTCTGTCAACCCATTCATCATTTTGTTTTAACTCCCTCAAAGAGAAACATTTTAGAGTATGTTTATGAGCATGAGTAAAATTAAATGACTTAAATGACAAAATTAAAAAAAGAGAAATGGAGTAAAACATGTGGTTAAATGCACACATGTATAGGTTAGGGTTAAATATGCTAAGAAATACAGTAAACTGTAAATGCTAAATGAGTTTGACAAAACACAAAATCATTCTGACTGTGTGTGCACCATGGCCTATTTTCCAGTGATGGGATTTCAGCATTCAGGGATTGTTTCTTCCACTCTAATACATTTGTTACGGTAAACTAAATGTTACGAACGCAGAGGGAGGAAAGGAGACTGCAGCCTCCACTTCTGATATAAAGGGCACAGGGAGAAAAAAAAAAAAAAGGAAATCAGAAATGGCACCTTGAAGGAAACTAAAGACGCTCTAAGACAAAGATGACGCATTACAAGCTGTGCTATAGGTATGGACCTCCTGTCTTCTTAGTGGATGCTGTCAGAAGCATTGTGAGCACTGGGAGCATAAATAAAATATCTCTGTTTCCTTACGCTAACATACAAAGCTACAGGTTAACGCTAACTGAGAAATACTGGAATGGAATATCTTTGGCCCCACTTTTAAGTTTGGTAACGGACGAAAAAAATCAACTTTGGAGTCCAGTCTCCAGAATGAGTGGAACAGAGACAGATACAAAAATCTAAAGTGTGACGTCTTGTTTATGAACTGTCTGTGGATGCTACTGTGTATTTTTGCAAATGATCCGTTTAAGGTTTTATCAAGCGTGGGAATAGGAAAATAGGCAATGAAGTCTAATAATGCAGTGCCAAGCATATGTAATTTAACATGCCTTTCAGATAACGACAGAAAAAATAAGATGGTTCTCCCTGCTCCTGCAGCAGAAATGGTAGACAAAGAGAGCTAATTGTTGCAAAATATTCAGAATAAGGACTTTGTGTGCAAAGGAAACAAAGTAACTGATTATGTGTTGCAAATAAAAAAAAATAAAAAAAGACATAATGAAATTTGCGGTGACATTTTCGGGAATATTTATATGCACGGGAGCGCTTGTTTTATCTTTATCTGCGGTTCAAATGCGGCTTCTCTTCTCCGGCGGCACGGTGAAAAATGCACGCGCCTGGAATGACAGCTAATTTTGGGAGAGAGTGACAGAGTTTGTGGATTGTAATACCCCGGAGAAGCCTAATCAAAAGGAGAAGGGCCGGCTTGAGAGGAGAGAAACACTGAGAAAACCGATAATTACCAACAGGCAAGCAAATGGGCCATCTAGGCACACAACCACTTAATTGGTAGTTAGGTTCTTCTGTGGAAAGGCACAAAAGCACCAGAGATAATTTCTTAATGGGGGCCTATTAAGTCTGAGGATCTGGCATTTAGGGCTCACATGGAGGCAAACACAAATATAAGCATTACACACACACACACGCAAACTCACGCACGCAGACAAGTTACACACTCACACCGCGGCTGTCCACTGTCCACTCACACATACTGTCACAGACACCTCACCATGGCAGGCAAGATGGCCGGTCGCTTCGGTGTCTGTGTTTCTCTAAATAGCTTTTACTGACACCGTTTACTGCTTTGAAGGGAAGCTTTGTTAAAGCACGCACGGCAATTTCCCGTCTCCATGTAGAGATAACAAGTTAGAAATTGACAGTGTTTGCTTTAAGTCATGCCTCCTTTTTCCCCTCCTTCGCAACCTTCTCTTCTGTTTTACATCTCTCCTTTATTTTTTATTTCCAGCAATGGGTACCTTTGCAAACTGCGAACCTTCACCAAACCCAGAATAGTATCTAATTCACATCATGATCACACATTTCCCAGTCCACATTTTTTTTGTGACGGGTAAGAGCTCAGATCTTTCAGTCATGAAAAAGTGTAAAACGTGTAAAAGTGGTCTGCTCCTGCAAAAGTGCACATAATGTACTGTAGGTTCAAGCACGACTGAATTATTATTATATCTGACATTATTTGACTTTCAACAGGGATTAATTAATGTGTAAGCAGCATTTATTTTTTTATGGTAATCAGTTTTCTATCTTTGATCCTTGAATGCAACTTCAAGTGCTTTAGAGAGGAAATCACATCCTTTAGAGCTGTGTAGCAGCTCCAAGATGACTGAAACATGGATAATCGTTTCAATAAATGACTATTAAGTGGCTATTGGCAAATGAGGCAACAATGTGGTGATTATATATTTGCATTATTTTGACCTGGGAGATGACATTGCCCAAAACAACACGAGATGTGTCATCAGATCATTTCCAGTGGTTTCAGAGATTGCTTATGCACACTTCACATGTTCTGCTGCTGCTCCTTCACAATAAAAACTGTGAAAAACACACGTTGACTTTTACTTTAAAGTGCTCACAGTTTGACATATCACGGTGAGTAATCGAACAAGAAGGGGCGACCTCAGTGAGCTGTTAGATGAAGAGCTGCAGGGTACGAGTTTCCAACGGAGATAACCCAGTCCTTTGACTATCCTCTCCTGTTCACAGGCTCATGCTGTGGGAAGCATGGGATCAGATTAGACCTTGGAATGATAAAAAAAAGGCCAATTTCATGGGAAAATTTTGTCAAATTTGTCCTATAACCCGCAGTTGTAAACTGAATGCCGCCAGTAACTTGCCACACATCTTTGCCCTCTGCGCACATCTTTGCATCTTTTACACACGTTACACTGCTAATCACGATAGTCAAATGATTACAACCACCCTAACTCATACTCTGTTAGTCTGCTCATTAGTCTGTGCTGCTCTCTGTTCTGTGGAAGCCTTTTTATAGGTGCATCGTCTCCCGAGTGTTTTGCACTGTCCGTATTGTGTTGTTTGTCTTTGCACTGTCTCTCGTTCTTGCAGGGCTGGCACTGTTGTCTGCACTGTTGGTACTGTTTGCACTGTTTTGTACCGTCTGCATTAGCTTGCACATGCGCACTTTGTGCTCAGTCCCTTGTATTGCACTTCGTTCTGTGCCTTCATGTAGCTCCATGGTCGTGGAGCAACAAACCTCTCATCTCAGTATGTACTACACCTGCTATAAATGGTTGAAATTACTTTTTAGTGCCACCAAATTATTGTGTATATACACACACAACACACAATATCAGGTGATCTTGTTTTTTTGTACTCCAGAAGAACAAGGCTGTAGATTTGAATGAGCATGCGCCTCTAATGAAGGCCTCTGCAATGGACTAATGCAGTATTGCTTGTTGTACAGTTGCTGTAGAGTTGCTATAATGTTGCAGTTCACACACTGTCAAAGGAGATACGCACACACACGCACACGCGCTATTGTCCAGCCTTGCAGCTGCGCTTGGTCAGTGCAGCAGCCAGAGCAAAATTACACTTGAGAACATAATCTTGACACCGTGCTGTGTTATCTCAGCTCGCGGTGATGTTGTTTCAGCAGCAGGAACGGCGGCACACATGACTGAACCTGGGCGGAAACGAAGTGTGATGTTCCTCTGTTAAACTTCAGTGTATGTGGGAATGTCTCAGCGTTGGGACAATCATTTTCTGGCACACAATTTGTTTTTATTTCCTAATTTAGTTTGGCACAAAAACGCGGAGATTGTTAACTGAAAAACAACAGACTGCAGGAAGAATATTTTTAGACTGGACTTGAAAAACAGCAGATTTACTGTACGTGCGGGATTAATTAGGGAAACATTTGCTGATGAATGTTTTAAGACCTAAGTGACATTTTTATAACTCGCTCCTCCTCACTGTACTCCATCAGCAGTCATTTATTTTGTGACAAATTCCTGCACATGAGGACGCCTCATCTCATTCACAGATGATATATTTCAGGAGCTCTCTAAGCCGGCTAGCTAGCTTCTCCGCTACGCGCCAGCAGGGAGTAATCTCTTGCGAAAACATTTATCTTTGAGGAATCTTGCCTAATCATCTCCATGGTGTTGTGCGGCTCAGCATCTGAGGAGTTAGGTGGTTTGGATTAGGCCCTCCTGCTGCGTTCGAGTCTTATCACAGCCTCCACACTACATCCAGCGACAAGTTGATGGTCTTAGTCCAAGAATCCTCACTCGGAACGAGCCCAGAGTTCAGCTCCTTCCTTATTTTTTGTCAAGTGACAATATCCGTCTGTAGCTTCGAGCAACATGATACATCAATCCCATAAGGTGCTAACCTCAACAACCTTTTTCCCCCCTCTTTGAAGCGGTTTTATTTATGGACACAACTATTAATACCAGTGGCAGCAGGTGATTTTTCACCTGGTTGGGGGGCACCGAGGGCTTCTGCTTACACATGAGCAATGTTGTTGTCGGCTAGGTGAACTTGCTTCAGCTTGAACTATAGAGGACGTTCACACTCGACAACAGAATGAAATGAAAAAAAAATAATAATACACACATCACCTCAGTTTGGCTGCTATCTTTTCTCACCAAGCGGAAGGATCCTCTGGAAACTAAACAAACCTTGGAAACTTGGGTTAAAAATAAAAGTTTTAAAAGAGTTTAAATTTGTATTCTACATTTTCCCTTAGTGTTTTCATAGAAACACTAAAGCGCTGCCTTGACTTGGCTGTAATATTCAGTTTTTTTTTTTTCCTGCTTAATAATTAAAAGGCTCACCGCGTCTGTAGTTTCAACAACACAACTATGCAATAGTGCGCATAAAAAGTGGCAGCAGCCCAAGTTTATCCAGCCTCATCATGCGCCGCTACTTTTCTTCTTGTGCTGTTACGATCTGCTCTGGAGATGGCAATAAGTAATGCAATGGGTAAGCAAGTCTCGTGAGGCTATTGCGTTACAGGTAGACCTAAAGCAACAAACAGATGAATAAGGTCAGACTCCATTATCCCTCCTGTTTATATGATCTAATAGAAAACTATATTTCTTGAGTGGACTAAAATGCCTGAAAGTCTCTCTGCTCTAACAATAAGCTCCTGCATGAGAGATACAAACAGAGACAGCCTCCCTATGTGAGGTCTTCATTAGGTTGTGTTCACCATCTTCTCATGAAAAGTCCTTATGATATATTTATGGCCACGACACGGGAGCTTTTCAATAAGTTACCATGTGGTTGTGGACGTTTTCAGAAATGTCAGATGTTGCAAAATGACAAATTGAATGAATGACAATAATTCTGTCGCTTGTCATGATCACGAGCTCGAGAGTTACAATTGAAGGCAGTGGCGATAAAATGTTTTTGCAGTCGTCATCATTTTGCAAATCTTTGACCTTTTGCAAATGAAACGTCTCCACGCCGTCTTTTATGATGTTATACAACTTAGGTTAGGGAACAAGCCCACGTCTCATACAATCTAATTACCGCTGCCTATTTAAAAAGGTGCGTCTAACCTCAGTTCTCAAACCCTCCCCACCTAACCCTGTTCTTCTTCCTCTTTACTATATCATTGTAGGAGCTGAACATCTGAAGGCCATCATTAATCTCTGCACCTCTTTCTTTATCTTACTCCTCTTACCCCCCACCGTCAAACATATGGCCCAGGGGCAAAAAAATGGCCACCGGCGGGTCCAATCTGGCCCGCAGGATGATTTTGTTAAGTGTGAAAATTACATTAACTGCAATTTCTCAATAAAAGTAACAGGTATTCAAAATATTTTTTTTCCCACTAGAACAGCTGTTTTAGTCTGAGTAGCGGACATAACACAACACCGTGACACAGAACTAAACAGCTGATGGCAGCAGTTGGTCGAATTAGCACTTATTTTTCTACGGAAACTACATTTTTTTTACAACCTGGACCTTTTTTCTGGCATAAAATGCAAACGTTTACTCACCCATATAACTTTGGTGTTATTTGAGGTAATTCAGAAGATATTTAGCTTTATATATCCATATAGTGGGAGTGACTGGGGCACCGAAACGCAGCCTCTAAATAACACATTAACTGCAGCGAAACTCGATCATTTCACCAGTATTGTTAGTATACGCTAGTGCTATTCCCCACTGAGTCCGGAGTTACCTGTTATCATCATCTAGGGGCTGTAGATTGACCTACTAACCTCTGACCTGGATGATGTCATCTCTGAGCGATGCACGCACCCGCAATGGTCGGCTTGTTTACCTGTAATTTATATGAATAGTAAATAATCTACATATTTTATGCCAGAAATAAGATCCAGGTTGTAAAAAAATGTAGTTCCCCTTTAAGAAATTTCAAGTAGTTTTATAAAATGCTTTATGAAAGGATGAATCATTAAATGTAAGGGAAAGGGAAACATTTGAAATTCTCCTCGGTTATTATGCTATAACGCCCCCCTTGAGTTTAATATCCCTGCTCTAACTCTTCTTAACCTGGTCAAAGTACCCTCTCATGTACCTACTGGGGTGTGGTCTTGTGGGAACATTTCTCGTAATCGGCACACGAGTAGTCGCGTTGAGTCGCGGGTTGCTGCCGACGTTACCACTTGAACGCCAAACGTTTTGTGTACACAGCTTCCCGTGTTGTACCACAAGCTCATGAAGGCAGAAACAGTAGGGAAAGCACAGTATTAATGACGACTCAGTGCTATAATTAAGTAAGCACAGTGAAGCAGCAGGCACAAAAGCAGGACCTCCTCTAAACGGGGATGCAGCCATCGTTAATACATCTGTGCTATCCCCGCTATGGCAAATCAAAATGTCTGCTGTGAAAAGGGTCTATTACACATGAATCCCTTTTGTTTTATGGCCTTCAGCGCATGTGAGCAGCGGCATTTGTGTGTGCGCCATACATACATGCACTTAGTGGGCGGTGGGGAACCAGCAGTGAGTAGAGCGCGGTTCATAACTCTGCGGGACATAGAAGGCGTAACCTATGCACATAGCCAACGCCGGTGCGAGCCAAACAATCAATTTGTGGAGCTAGAGAAGTGGCCGGAAACAGTAAAGCGTAAATACACTACAACCAAGTGGACTGATTTCAGGGTACGGCATTAGGGTCAAATAGGCGCAGCAGCATAAACTGCATAAACATCGCTGTGCTTCAAGTAAATGTCATATAATAACAGCCTCTTCTGTGTAGTATTCAGAACCCAGAGTTTTAAAAGACGCATACATGACTTCCCAGGCTGTTGAAGTCTGCAAGAGAATTTAAAGTAGACTAATTTTGTGATTAGCATCTTACTGCAGACTTCATTTTATTAAACTGTAAACACAAATTGATTTGCTCATTTAAAATGTTTAATAAAAACTCGCTGGCTTAGTTGTAGATGCATAATGACTGCCTGCTACTGATTAATAAATATTTAAACTGCTATTTTATGAAGCTTCAGTGTCAGTGAAGTTAGGGACTCGTTCTCTGTCAACAGCACCTTATTGCTTGTCCTCTTTGCGCCTTTTTTTTTTTGTGCACCACAGCTCACGGCTAGAGAGAAAATGGCCGCTGCGGGAAGCAGACATGTCACGGAGTCACGCAGGGAGGTTAATGATGGGCTGGCTGTCATTCCCGAGGCAGAGATGGAGATAGGTCGTACACACATGTACTCGTTGACCGCACGCGCTCAAAGACGGATGTCAGGGAAATGAGTGATGCGTGTTACCGCGAGTGTTTCCGACAAGCCCGAGCGGCCGGGGAAAACAAGGTCACGCTGCGTGATTACTAACTGACACATGAATATGTGCATACCGGCCCGGCTACCTGCTTCGAGTCCACTGATGAGTGCTCGGTGTGTCTGTAAGTATGTGACAGAACGCCGTCACCTG
Source organism: Planiliza haematocheilus (assembly GCA_005024645.1). Classification (NCBI taxonomy): domain Eukaryota; kingdom Metazoa; phylum Chordata; class Actinopteri; order Mugiliformes; family Mugilidae; genus Planiliza; species Planiliza haematocheilus. Next base: position 4,343,700 of record SRSE01000949.1, on the reverse strand, counting down.
GCCTCGGTGTACTTCCAGCATTCCCCAAAGGCACTCTGCACTGGCTGTGCTTCCCAATAATTACCCTTTCATCGCTCTTCAAAGTGTATATCAGAGGGAATGTGTGTGTCTCAGTATGCACATGTGTGCCGCTGCTGCACACATACTGAGGGGATAATTATCCTTTCATATGTCTACAGCGTATTGCCCACTCAACCTAGCCTCCCTGATAGAGAGGATATACCCAATACTCTCCCTACATTCTATTTTTCCTTTTACTTTCCCAATTTGCGTCTTAATTCATCAGTCAAACCCTTTTCCAACACTATCGCCTCACCGGCCTATGAAATACCTATTTCCTCTCCATCTTCCCACCTTGCCTGTTTTTCTTGCTCACGCCTCACTCCTCCACCTCCCTGCTGCTGTTTGGCTGTTGTGTGTGTGTGTGTGTGTGTGCCTGCGTGTGTGGTTGTCCACACGTCTGCAGAGTGGATGGAGCCCAGCTGTCGGAGCTGTCAATCACTTTGCCAGGAGATGAAATCAGGATGTTCAGAGGACACACAGCACCTATCTGGTGCTCTGCAGATAAGAGCGCCGCGAGCCCTTTGTGTGTGTTTGTGTGTGTGTGTGTGTTTTTGGGTATAGGGAGTGCAAGGTAGGTGAGACAAAATGATAGGTATGTGAATGTTTGTGTTCCTGTTCTACCTAATATCATAAGTAAATCAAGTCGGGGATGTTGAAGTTGTAGTTACCTCCACACAGAGGACAGTTCGAGCGAGAAGCGTTTGCTCGTGGGTATTCTCTCACCCATTTTCATCACTTAAATCTGTTTACCAGAAATAACCTTCATTTCCCTTTTATGTACTGAGCTACAGCTGTCTATAGAATGTGACAAACTGCAGGTCCTAATTGTAGGTGCAGTTAAAACTGTCGTTGTCACTTTTGAATGCTCCAAGCACCGCGGATGCTTCGTAGTGTTTGGCTAATTACAGGTCATAAAAGAGAAATATTACACTTAAAAATCTGCAAAGAAATGTCATTATAAAGGATAAACATATCCTTTCTGTGAGTGTTTCTAGCCCGGAGCTGAATGTTTCTCATCTGTGGCCCTGGCTCCACCAAGCATCACAGTGTTTATCTTTTTACTTTTTTTTTTTTTAGAGTTGTCTGTTTCTTCCTAACTGTTATGCATAATTCTCCAATCTACTCGTGATACTTCATGAGCCTCTTTCCATCCTACTCACCTATCTTATAACGACTATCATCACTGATGCTGCTATTTATTCTTATCACAGTAGCTCCATGAGTGCATAGTATACCTACTAAACATTCATTTGAACACTTAGCACCACCTGTACACTGTAAATTACACGTATGTGTAATCCAGATGTATAAATATATCTGGCTGCTTCTGATTCTCTCTTCTTCTCCTCTCCTTCTTGTTCACATCTCTTTCTTTTTTCTCGACTCAGCCGACCTCATGCTGATGGGCTCGACCCCGTATGACCTGGGTTCTACTCAGAGGTTTCTTCCTGTTAAAAACGAGCTTTTCCCTGCCACCCTCACCTTAATTCTTTCTCTCTGGGTTTTAGGCTTTGGGCTCTGTAAAATATGCGGAGACAATTGCTACTGACGGCATTTAAATAACGTCTAACAAAATTGAATTGTACTTTCAATCGTGGCCGCTAGCGTTTAATGCAAAACAACATTGCTCTTTAGTTTTACACAGTCAGAGAACCATTATGTGTCCCCAGTGTGTCTAGGAACCCACAAAATATCGGGAAAGACTATTCCATTTCTTAAAATTCCCCTCTCCATTGATTGAAAAGAGTGTGCCTGAAAGAGCACCTTAGGATATCGTAAAGGGATAAGCACCATCCCCAGCAGGTCCAGTGTCTACGACTCAACTCCCGTGTTTTGATTACCAGCCATATTGGTTTTCCTGCCTCGGGAGTATCCATGACACCAGCAGCAGCAGAGGCACAGCCTTCTTTTACCGTGGTTAGCTATACATCATGTTGGGTACCGGGCTAAATCCATAACACAAGGTAGACTGAATAGCCTGTGCAGTATTTTGAGCTTTCATTCATTCATTCATTTTCTGTAACTGCTTGTCCTCTGGAGCGTTTAAGGAGCATGGTGGTAGGAAGCTGGAATACCCGTAGACCCACACAGGCACAGGGAGAACATGCAAACTCCACACAGAAAGGCACCACTCGGCCGTACCCAGAACCTTCTTGCTCTGATGCATCAGTGCTAACCACCACACCACTGTGCCACCATGAGCTGAAACTTGATATATGCAATATGTAGATATTCATTTAATTGTTAAAATGCGGTATAATATGGGACCTTTAAATATATAGTGACAGTTTTAATTCATCACATTAATCACCATGCACAAAGATTCCTTTTTTTACTTTTCTTGCTGCATAATACAATTCAGAAGGACAGAAACTCCCAAATCGACAATGGAAGTTTTGCAAGTGATAGTGTTTAATAATAGGCTGACTAAGAATGAGTCATACTTGCTGTGTGGTTAAAATTAATTACAATAAACTGACCAATATGCACCATGTCAGGTGAAATAATGAAGGTTTTCTGGCTAGGTTTTGGAGCAGGGTCCCTGCAGGACAGGGCATGGAAATCTGGTAATAAGGGTTGTTACCCTGCCAGCTCATTGCGCATCCGTTGTGCATATTACCATATTTCCAAATAATTAATTATACCACCACGGACAAATTGCCATACATCGGACCTGGGATTGTTGTTGTGGGTGGCCTTGTGCCGGTGGCCTGTTTTGCTGTGTTGGTAATCCAGCATTACTGAAACATGACAGCAGATTTTAAAATCACCCCATCACCAATCAGTCCTCATCATTTTTAATCAAAATATAATTTGATTTGGCTCGTAGCGAGGGTTTTTGCTTCCTCATAAGAGGCACTCAGAAGATGAATGGGTGTTATATGTGAATCACTTCAGGAATATTTTTGGGTAAACACATCCTGGGCCAAAATGGTTCCACAAAATTTCCTGCAAATCCATTAGTCACTTGTTTAGGATACAGGCGAACACGCGAACAGATGGAAGGGGCAAAAACATAACCTGCCTTCTGACTAGCTCTGAGTTCATAATGGGAAAAAGAAACAACCTCAGAGGCGTCCTCTAAAGCCTTGTTATTTACAGAATGAAGTTGAGCTGGTATTTTGAGGCGCCGCGGTGCACGGCGTCCTTTAAATTCACACGTGAAATTGCAAAAGAACTGATGAAAGTCACTTGTTGTCCTATCTGCGAGCTTTATATTTAGAGCAACACTGCCTCACTGAGTCGTTCTGCAGACTTAGTAGAGTGTAGCTGTGAAGGAGCTCACAGGCTTCTTTAAAGTCGGATAATCGCATTGCCACTTCAGTGCCAAACGTGTCAGCAATCCCAATGTAAACTCTTCAGATATAATACATATTGGTATTACTTTAGAGAGAGATTAACTCAAATCCAGATCTGACCTCAGCCCTCACTCCAAACCCAAGTGTGTGTGTGTGTGTGTGTAGATGTGATTGTATTCATACAATATGCGTGTGTAATGTCAATCCGCTCTAGTCATCCTACACTTATCCTTCATCCTCTCTGCACCCAGATTTAACTGTCGAACAGCCACCCTTAACCTGCCCTAGCCCACCACCACTTTCTTACCCTCAGCACTTACTCGGCCCCCTGGATCACAAACACGATATTTTATCTTTCCAAAATGCCTGGGACGTTTTTCTTTTTTTCAGTCTCTGACTTGTTTAACATTGCAAAAGGAGCCAAATTGAACCAACTTAAAAGAACGAATGAGGTCTTTTGAAGAGAAGCATGACATAAACATAGCTGAGGATGAGAGAGAAGCGGAGGGCTGTACATGCACCCCTCCTCCTCCTCCCCTGCACTTGTCCAATCCCCATATGTGCATATTTCAGTCTCAGCGGAAGCTCCACTGCTCTTAGAAGTTGTGATTTGCATGGATTTGAAGAGGAGATGGGGTGGATTTCCAAGACACTCATGAGTGAATGTGACCATGGGGGCATGCTGGATTAAAAGGCTGGGTCTTTGATAAGGAGATGAAGGGGAGCAAGGGAAAAGCAGTAGAAAGGTGGTGTGAGGCCAAGGTCTGACACTGCCTGTAAAAACGGTACATTTCTGAAAGTGATTCATAGCTTAGGTGTCTCAGGACATGGAGATCTGCTGATACAGATATGTGGAGATGGGGAAAGGCTGAGAATGAAAATAAAGCATGGTGCCAAAAAGGAAAACACACACACAAAACCACAGATGCAATGCTTTTGTCGATGTAAATGTGCAGGAGGACGTGGCAAAAGTTATGTCAGGGGTTTTAAACATGAGCAAAGGACTTCAAACACAAGACAACTGAATACTACAATTACTCTTCTATTACATTCAAAAGTGTCTGATCAAAAGAAATTATTAATGAGCTTTAACGCGGCTTTAGGGAGATTCACCCCCACCAAGGTATGTACTGGAGTAGCGGCAGGAGAAATCTTTATGTCCCAACAGCTAGGAAATCTATGTTTACACAGAATTAAACTGAAACTTAAGCAAAAATAAATAAATACATTTATTTGATTGCATTCTGTGTCTATAAAGATAGAGAGGCCGACGGTAAAATATGAACACAAGGTAAGAAAGCAAGTCCAGTAAACAGTAAACTGTGTCTGGTCAGAATCCGCCTTATAATCTTTTTACAGCCGTGGCTTCAAGGTCCATTCTAGTGAGGACAATATCTCAGCGAAACCTTGAGGGATTCTGCTCAAATTTGGCACCTTCATGTGAGAAGTGCTCCAGCCGGTTGAGTCATGTGTTCTGTTTCTGCTCCCTCTCTGATGTCTGTTGTCGTTCCAGAGTCCTCCCTCCTGCCCCGGTGTCTCTCCTTCCTGATTGCTTGCCCCGCCCTGATTGAGTTCACCGGGTGCCCTTTGTATTTAGTCTGTACCCATTCTCTGCCAGTTCGTCTTGGGTCATTGTGGCAAGCGATCTTCGTTTCTAGTCTCACGGTTTCTAGTGTTGGCCTGAATTTTGGATTCACAGAACTGGCATCTTACAGGCCGGACTGAAACCTGTGGGGAAGGCATTGGGTGGCGGACTGTGCCACTGAGTTCCGCATCCTGGCCGCCGACAGTGGTTGGGACACTGCTTCTCTGATCAATGCCTTCTTGGGTGGTGTCTTGGAACCACTTAAAGACAAGGTAGCTCCAGTGGCATTCCCAGAGGATCTCGACTCTCTTATTTCCACTGCGATAAAAAAATCGACAATCAGGTGGCTGAAAGGGAGAGAGAGAGAGGCAGGATGGTAGCTTTCTTGCTAGATAGATAGATAGATAGATAGATAGATAGATAGATAGATAGATAGATAGATAGATAGATAGATAGATAGATAGATAGATAGATAGATAGATAGATAGATAGCCAGCCTTTCTGATCAGTTTGTTGATGGTCACTCCCAGGGATTTGTAATCCTCCACCACCTCCGCATCCCTACCAAGGATGCTGAGGAGCTGAGGAGCAGTCCTCCTGAAGTCAGTCACCATCTCTTTGGTCTCGTCCACGTTAAGCAGCAGGTGATTCCTTCCAGCCCACCCCACAAAGCCTGCAAGAGGGAAGTCCCACCCACCCACTGTGATCCCTGCACTTGTGCGAGTAGCTAAAGTTAAGCTTTCCCTTTAAGAACGCCATTGACGTGCACGGGAGGGAAGATGTATTTACTGTTCCCAGCTTGGCTACTTCCTTTGCAAGTGTCCAGCAAAAGGCAAGGCTCATCAGTGAAGAGATGATCAGCATTTTCTAATGACCATTCTCGATCAGTTTTCACCAAGACTGATCTCTTCATCTTTTACACTCCTGAACGTGCTGTTTTAAATAACGATTGAGGGCCTCGAAAGCATGAGGCAGGCAACGCAGATTGCTGGTACGCTTGTAACAAGGAGCAAAGAGGAACTGGCAGAGAATGGACACAGACTAAAGGGCAGTAGGTGAACTCAATCAGGGCGGGACAAGCAATCAGGAAGGAGAGACACTGGGTCAAGAGGAAGGACTCTGGAACGACAACAGACATTAGAGACGGAAAAGAAACACAGCACATGGCTCAAATGGAGAAGCCAAATGACTAGCCAAAAGATTAGGTACACTAGTGATACAAATGCATTCTAATATAACAGTCCTGCACTAAATCCCTGTTCTGATGTTCACTTTATGTTAAAACAACACCAGAAAGGCAGGAATTGAACTGTGTGATCATTTTGGAGGATGTGGTTTGTGGTGCTGTTGAACAGGATTGAATTAAACACAAAGTGATTCTGTCATTCAGCCTAGCTCGCTGACTAAAACGGACTACAACACACTACAACTGAATAGTGCTACAACCCACAGCCTCCAGAAGTTAAACTCAGCTGAGTCAACATCTCTCTTAACCAAGTGCTGAATACCATAACCTTCACGATGCTGCGACTGAGTGCGGGTTTTGTTATATTAGAATCCATTTGTTTGGGAGCCTGCACGGACGTGAATACAAACTGCAACTTGACTGCAAAGTGAAATAAAATAGCAAGCCAGTCAGGTTGTTGACAGGAATGAGGTTCTTATTCATTTTTTAAATTAGATTTGGGGTCAAAGTGACACTACCAGCATTACTTTACTACAATATATAATTTCAGTCCAAGGTCTGTCTGCCTACTTATATACATTTATTTTTTTCTGCTTGGTGTACAAAGCCTTATGCATGCATCCAGTAAGCATTCACAACATTCATGAACACATGTAAAAAAAATAGAAAGGTTAAATACATAAGAAGCAGCTGGTTACAGAAGCTGAGCTGAATCAAACTGCAGCCTTTTGATACCTCAGTGTTAGATGTTTTTGAATTATTGATTCAAAAGAAGAAATTCTTGCTGTTCAGACTTAACTGTCGAATAGTCTCTCGGCTGAGGCTGAATAGAGTCTTAATCATTTTGTCAGACTAGTAGACATATGCAGTATTAATGTTACGTCCTGTGAATTCTGTGAACTGTTTTTTCCTTCACGCCGAGCAAAAACCTGCATCTCTGCTTGCCATTTGATTCACTGTTTATCAAAGAGAAGGTAATGGGAGTTCAACTTTGCCGCAACGTGAGGACGTACAAACCCAGCCGGCGGGGACTAAAAGAGGAGCGACACTTCTGTTTGCAGAATCCGTCTGCGTCATTCAGTCAGTGTCTGTCTTTTAAATGTAATGTCTTGGCTCTGACTCAGTCCCCTCGGATTTTTTTACCCTCACTCACACCGCCACTGAAACTCCCTTTGTCAGCTTTCCCCCTCTCTCGTCGCACTCCTCCAGCCCCGTGCGCTCGGTTTCAGTCTTGGTGGCCTCCCCCGAGTCTGGTGTGTCTCACCAAGCTGTCCGTGGCTGTCTGTCAGTCACACATCAACTCTCAGCCCTGGGGGAGGGACGGAGCGGTGCAGAGGGAAGAGGAAGGCCACATTTACAGTGGGACGGACGCGCGGCTGACGATCTGCGAGGCTCCTTCAGGCCTCGAGCCTTGTGAGCGATTTGAAAAGAGCTCAACTGCCTGGTTGCCAATGATCAACTTGACAAAAGGCTGCTTGAGAGGACAAGAACTTCATTATAATACCGCACCTGGAGTCATCTATACAATTGTGAGTCCTGCATTGTATGAACAAGTGCTTGAAAATAATATGACGCCATCTATATGGATCCTAAGGACACTAGAAAACTCAAGAAAGGATGCATCAGTAAGAAGAAATGGAGAGTTATAGGAGTGCCTGGACTAAGCTCAGATTTGAATCCTATTGCACTGCTGTGGAGTGACTTGTGCATGAAAGACGACCCTCAAACATCTTGCAAATGAGCGAATTTGTCAAGAAAGGATGGCCAGAATTTGACGTCGGAGGCTAGTGAACGGCACCTAAGAGGCAAAACTCACTCCAGAGGGCGAGCGTGCTTACTTTTCCGACAGAACATTACATCTGTCGATATGTTTTGTTGAAGAAACGGCCGAACAAGCTTTATTTAATTTAAAATCAGATGTTTGTTTTTTCCACTCCCTACGTAGCCGCCGTTGCTGTGTGCATTCGACTGCAAAAGGACACATAAAACAAAAAAATTCTTTTACAAATCATTCCGCTCTCCCCCTAAAAACCGCCGTGATGCCTCTCACACCCGTGTTTCATTCGATTTTCCCCCCGTCGGCTCGCTCCCGCTATTTCTTGAGTCCCTGCTCCCCGTGTCGTCTCTCCCCTGCCTTTCTGTTCAAATGACAGGCTCCCCTCTTAGCCCTTGTCACCATAGCTGCCACCTTGGCAGCAAGTGATAGCGTGAGGCTGTGTGGGAGTTCTCTGTGTCGCCCAAGATGTCTCATGCTATTTTTTTTTCTTTTCTCTTTCCCTTTGCCCACCGATGAGGCTTGTGGATCTGGATGAGCATTTAAATATCAAATATGTAAAATAAGACTCCTGGATCCTCTTAACCTCACAAGCGCTGTGATATCGTATTAAAAGGACAAGCGTGAACCTTTAGGATCCTTTTTATCTTTTAAGGTGAAGAAGGGGATGAACAGGAACCAAGTATATCTATCATTACCCGGCCCCCTGCCTGCACAATCTCCTTTAGAGGGACCGCCCACAGTGACACACTCAAATTATTCATGGGAATTGCAGACCACCTAGCACCTACCAGGAGTATCACTCATCCATCCTCAGATACATGGACACTTTAATTTGATAGTGTGAAATTGGAGTGCCTCTGAAGAACCTCCCCAAAATCTTATTTCCTCTTTCCTCACTGTCACCGGCATGTCTCAGAAATTTGAGAAAACTTATAATTTGCTTTTCTTTTCCTGATCTTTTTTTTTCTTTCTGTTCTGACTATGATCTCTCTCCGACTCTTCACTCCATTTCCTCCCCAAAACTTTTATTACCATTTTACTGTGTCGTTTGATACTCAGTTCTATTTTGTGGATTGCCTCATAAAATCTGTGTGTGTGTTTCTGTTAAATTACTTCAATCCGAGCGGAGATCTGATGCTAGTTCTTCCTTTTAATGACGCACAGTCAGCTTTTTAAATCCGCAGTTTGATGTCGTTAGTGATGTGTTTTTTTTTTATCTTCAAATTTCACACAGTCACACAGGCTGAGGTGATTGTTATAAACTTCTATGACTAAATTAAACCTTTACACTAAAGAGCTGAGCTTTACAGACAGAAAGTTCATTTCATGTGGCTGTACTTAGACGCAACGTCAAAGAAATGACTACCGGGCCGGCAGGAATTTGGCTGTGGTTTTTGGTCTCGGAGGTTTCAAACTGAGCTGCCTTGGGCTATAGATCTGGCTGAGTGTTTTCTGATAGATGTGCCTCTATATTCTACTTCTGCTTCAGCGCGAATGCGTCAGAGCGGGATAGACTAAGAACACATTTACTCCCAGTTGTACACACTGCCCTATTTTAGTCCAACACCAGAGCCCCCAGTCTTTCTTTTGACTGATGTTTGCGGAGACAAACTGAAAAGAATATATACAGTGCATACAGAGTGGAAATGGACAACAACATTTCTGACAATTTTCTGAGCTTTCAAGTACTGAGTGGTTCACAATCTTCATAAAAAGGAGCTCTTTACTCATGTTTTTCCCTCTTTCCCTATTTTTAAGCTTCTTTTTGGACTGCAGGTACATCCACCTGTAGAAGGGAGGCGCACATTAAGCACCAGGCTAGTTCCATTACTCCCTGCTTTAGCTTGTTGGACTTTCCTTGAAGCTGGGCAGTCTCACAAAGAGTTGAGGCTGCACAATCCTGGCAGGAAAATAGTCCGATATACATAAAATAAACTAACATAGAACCTGAAAGACACGCATGGCAAGACATCATAAACAAAAAACATTTCGTGTTTTTGTGTCATAGTTGCAAACAACCGATGCCACTCCGACTGGCTTTTTGTGTGAAAACTTCCATAGATGTTTGCAGTGCAGACCACTGGTAGCCCAAAGCAGTCTTTCATGCACAACACAACAGAGAAAGAACAAACAACCCATACTGTGCTCTTGATACAACTTACAGACGGGTCCATGCCTAGTTTTCAAAGTACAAAACTACAAGTATCGTCAGGTCAACATTGGTTAACTTTCTTGTTTTGGGTAGTTTGTCTCCGTCACTTCCTTTCTAAAGACGTCATGCAGGTCACAAAAGACAGCAACCTATGATCTATGAATTCCGTCAAGGATTTATGATAATGAATCTTCTTTAATCTGACACTGGGATCCCATCAGACAACAACGTAGTATCAGACGGCAGTGGCTGAGAGCCCTCCTCAGGTCTCACACCTGCAAGGACCTTAAAGTGTTAAGTTATCCTAACTGTCAGCTAAGAAGCGACAAAACAAACTGCCAAAACATACTATTGGTGCTTCCCTCTAGGTGTTAATATGTTGCATGTGTGATGACAGCCTTTGTAAAGAGTTGTCTTTTACCTTTCCCCTTGACAAACCTACACCCAGGCTAGAGCTAGTACTATTAAAGTTCCTGATTTTCTTTTAATGCAATGCAATTAAATTCCTACATTTTACTGGTTAATACTTAATCAACATTATCAAAGGCAAAGAGCCCTTTCCATTTTGCTAACCTCAGTTTGCACTGCTCACAGCAAATTAAACGCTCTAATACTATACATATTATAAGGGGGGGAATCCCTCGTGCTAATATACATTACAAGCACATACAATTAATATTAATGTGTGTGTGTGTTTTGTTTTGGAATCATCACAGAGGGAACAAAAGGCTAGAAGAAACAGAGAAGCTGATAAGACAGTGCCAGGAAGCAATCCTAAAGAAACTTCTGCCCTCAACTTCTCAGTCTCTATAGCAACAGCTGCTGAGGCTCCGTGCAGGAGGAAGCGCTCCTCTGATTTCCCTCTCGCTCTCCCGATTCAGGTCGTTGGACATTAGTAATGTACTGTATTTTTTTTTTTTTTTGTTATTTGTTATTTCAGAAGATGTAAACTCAGTTTCACGGAAAAGTACAGACGTGCTAACTCACAACAGACTCAATATCTTTGGCGTAAATTAGTAGCAGCGTTGAATTAGTATATCTAATTTGTATCTCAGACAACTCACTCACCTCGCAAAGATCCATACATTGACTTTCCAATAAATTGCACCTGTTCTATGCTCCTTCAACGGATTGTGTGAAATAAGTGGAAATAGTAAACCTAAAGGCTCATTTAAAGTACTGCGGGACTAGACACCATAGCCTACGCCAGTTTGAGCCGTTTATACTTGTGCGCTCTTCAACCTCCCCAGTTTGTGTTCCATCCTTACTGATCCAAAACAGCCACCTATAATCAAATTTGTGGAGATGGAGAAGCAGCCAGAAAATACTAGCGGAAACAGGCTACTATCAATCACAGCTCTTGCGGTTTCTGAGGAGGTGCGGATCATGTCGCTTTAGCTAAACCTAAACTGTGTATAAGAGTATAAAAAGTGTATAAAGTCTAATGTAAAGAAAGTTGTAAAGTAAATGCCAGCCTGTCTTCTCCAATCGTAGCTACTCTTTACTTCTATCCTCTCTCACTTACAGCAGTTTGACATGGTGCTCAACGGGGGACTGATTAAGCACAAAGGTCCAAAAGATAAAAGAGAAGAGAAAAAAAAATAATAAAAAATAAAAACTCCCCCTAAAGACAGCCACTCCATTTTGAACATCCACATGTTTCACAATGTGCATGCATTGAGGAAATTGCCAAGTTGATTATAGACTGTGGCTTGTGCACTTAGCATTATGTGGGAGAGGAATCCAAGAGCGAGGCAAATTGTTGAGCTGAGAAAGGGCTGCTTTTCACAAAAGTTTGTGCAAACACGTGGAGGTGCAAAACATTTAAAGTGACGTACAGTGGAACTTTTGTTTCTAAGTGGAAGCCATGCGCTGAAGGATAGTGCTCTGCTTTGGGACTTTTCTGTAAATATTAGCTTATAAATATTTGAACACGGCAAGGCTGCAGAGTACATGTGTCCTTACTTTGACCGCAAGTGCTTCGCCGTGACAGCCACGGAGACGCAGGCACAGATGCTGGCTTGTATCGGTTTGTCAGCAAGAGGTTATCAAGAAAACTTTTGCTGGCTGTGCCGCACGAGTGTGTGTGAAAAGGAATCAAGGGAAGGCCACACATTTTCACGGTGCCCGGGGGCAGGGACCAATCCACGGCACAGCTGGGCTTGCTGAGAGCCTTGAGGCAACAGGGCACCCCTCTGGTGCCTCGAGGGCAGACCACACCCTGGTGCCCTACAGGCCGCAAGACGCCTGGCGAAGGCAGGGCACAGATGGAGGAGCGCGCGCGTGCGTGTGTGTGTGCATCAACCCTTTTAGACGTGATTGTTTGATATGTCAAGTGAAAGTGGAAGGTACAAATGTTTTAATTTAAGGTTGTTAGACTGACATGTTTACTGCGGTTTTATGTAGAAACATATGGGAGTGCATTAAAGCCGCCCATGACAAGTTAATTACAGTTCATTACTCTTTATTTGATTGTGTGATTATTTGTGTGACATATTCTCGTTGTCCAGTGGCTGTGTTAGGTGATCCCATCGTAATGTGTGAAAATCTTTCTTCATAGGCCAGTGGTGCCCACTTTGGAGAGCGTGAGCACTGCATTCCCCCGCTGTACTCACAAATGATTTGCTGGATCAGGACTGTTCAACCAATCAAGCGCAAATCATACCTAGGCAGGGGGCTGGGTGGAAAATATGCTGCACCGGGGCTCCATGGAATCTGAGGCCTTACTGAACCTACTAGACGAAGCAAACAACATTGTTTCAACCGTGTTTTTTTCTATAAGTCTTTAACAATCATGAAGGAGCATTCTCCTAATGAGTGCGTATACGCCCTTGAGATCATTCTGACAGACCAGAAACAACTAGAGCTTGCAAATCCTTCGGGAACGTCACTTAATCTTGTGCTCTTGGAGCAAAACAAACATTTTATCAGTTGCTGATGTCTGTCAGGAAACCTCAAACATATTTAAAGCACACGCCGCCGCTTTGAGTGAAACGCAAGTGTCAGCGCGCCGCAGCGGGGACAACATTTGCTAATTAGCGCGCATACGGTCAGCGGAGGCCGACGGGAATGCCATTACTTTCCGAGGTATTAAACCACAGTACTCAACAAATTGAAATTCTGACCTAATAATGGAGATAGATTGAAAGTCGCTCTAACAATTGCTTCTGATGGGGAATGTCTGCACGAAATGTCACGGCAATTTGTCCAAGAGTTGTCGAGACAATTCACTCAAAGCTGCAAATGTCAACCTCACGGTGGCACTAGAGGAAAATCCCGGAAATGGCCGAGGTCATTATTGAGATTTGTGATCTGATGGGGCGCTCATTTCCGTGCAGAAATTTCAGGGCTGTTGAATCATTAATTCTGGATCAACACCGGTGGGCCAGCATTGTCATCCGTAGAGTGATATTGCTAGCATGGCTAAAACTCACTCTAAGAATCCATTAAAATATGTAAATGATGCATTGGTAGGAACTTATAAATGCAGGTTTTTTTTCACTGATTACAATTGTTAAGTTGTGCTGTAACCACTAAAAAAACACTAAAAGATTGAAATTTGTGTCTGATAATCGACAGCGTCCTCTCCCTCCTTTAGGGAGAATGGGATTTCTCTTAGACGTAGAATGATATCTTGGAATAAAAAGAGTTAAGAAGAAATGTAAGTATTTTGTGGTCAACAAGTGCAGAAATATGCAATTTAATATTTCATTTTGTCTGCCAGAAACCTGCTCCACGAGCAACGGAAACGTTCATTATCTAATCACTGGCATGCAACCAGATTTAATAGTCTGAATGAGAATGAAAGAAAGTTAAAATGAGTTTTTAAAAAAAATTACAATAATAAAACAGCTACCTCTCCTTCCTCTACCCTTTCACAACCATTTCTGCTTGAAAAGGAGAGCTCTGTGAGCGTGCAGTTCAGACTGTAAAAGGCGGGAAAGGAGATGAAAAGGCGAAAGAATGAGAGAGAGCGGAAAGAGAAAGAGAGAGAGAGAGAGAGAGAGAGGGGAGACAGAGGGAGAGAAATTCTTTTGATGTTCTCCGCTACAACACATCACAAAGTCAACTCAAAGGGTTTGTTAAAAATGCATGACATGCACACAACTAGAAAATAAGTAATGAACTTAAAGAAATAAAGATCAAGTGATTTCATACACGCCCCGACTTCAAAGAATCAACTTGACTCGAGGGGAAGAAAATAGAGGGAGAAAAATACATATCAATGATTTCTTCGCTCTGAGATTGCGGGCTAATTATCCGCCTGTACCGCGGAGTGGGCAGGACAGGCCTGGAACGGCACCGACGGAACGGCTGAGACAAATGAAAGGTAGGCTAGAGGTTATTTGGACTTTAAGAGAAGTTTAGGCAAACATTCAGCCCGTCGCCCGTTTGCGACTGTATCCTAAGTGAACCTGCCATGCCAGCAGGAGTGTAATAGACACAATCTGACTTTGCATTACAGCGATGGAACACCAGTTTGAGGCAAGGAAGCAGATAATTGCTACATAATTACATGCAACAGCAGCCATTAGAATATCCGATAAAAAAAAAAAAAAAAAATAGAAGGGAAAAACACAATTATAAGAGGGCGATAATGAGGATTCAATCGACGGGGACGGCGTTGCCAACACCAGAGAGACCTCTGTTCTCTCCCACTTTGACTCACATATGCTGGCCCACATTCCACCATCTGGAAGTGGACACAAGCATGAAATGACCAGACACTCTGCAACATAATGACTTTTGCTTTTTTTTTTTGGTTCATCTTTACGCCACGTGTCATTCTTTTACACCAAAGTGGTACCGAAGGGAAAAGATGAGTCGTGCACCTTTTACCCAGCGACACTTTGTGTGGAATTTGACGCTGCGAGCCTTTCTATCAAACCACTCCCGATGCCAGATCAAAGCTTGGGGATGGAGGGCAGGGAAACGGCAGATGCGGCTTCTAATCAAATATATGCTGGTTTGCCAGCTATTTAGATGTTTAGCCAACAGCCCGGCTGTATCTGCTCATCAACCTGGTTAATGCTGTGAAGTCTGTTTTCACAACGACGTATTAGTGAGCCATTGTGGCTCTTTTTTCCCCCCAGACAACCTAACCTCCCTTTCCTCATTTGTCTCTTTATTCAGCGGTCACAAATGTAATCCGCTAAATTTGAAGTCGTTCCCAGCTCAAGTCAATGAATGCAAACGTAAACCCGTGGTGGCTAAACCTCACGAATAAATCAGCTGAGAGAGAAAAGGGGGGAGGGATACAGAAAGAGGAAGGGAACTAAACTGAATTTTTTTTCTCCCCCTCAGGTTTCCCTGCTCCCCAAAAAGTGTAATCGGCTTAACCCATGGTGTTGCTGCGAGTTCTCTAGCATGAGCCAGACTGTGCCAAACCAGATCTCACCAAGACCAGAGAGAAGCAAAAATCAATGCCACGCACCCACTGACTAATGAGATTTCCTCCGATGCGTTGTGTGTCAAGACGGTGTGGGCATGTGTGTGTTATGTGAGTTTGTGTGCATGTCTCAGCCGTGCATGCATGTGCTCCAGCGTTTTTCGTGTGTGCATGTTTGCGTGAGTGTGCATATTTGTTAAGGAGCTGTGGTGGGTGGTAAACGTCTGACATTTCCTCACAGCTGGGGGGGAGCTCGGGCATGCTCGGGGGTAGAAAGCAACGCGTACGTGCTGAGGGGAGGAGGGGGATGGCAGAGAAAGAGGCATGAAAGGGGGCACGAGTGGGAACGGGGGAAGAAAAATGAAAATCGGGAGAGGGAAAAAAGAAAAAGAGGGAGAAAAAAAAGCCTGAGGCTCCCAACTGTGGTGGCACTGCAGAAAGGTGTTATTGGAGGGGTAGTGCTTTCCCGTCTCTCTGTTTTCAGGGCTTGTGTTCTCTTTAGCAAGAGGGGAAATTAATTATTAAACTGAATCTAGAGAGAGAAGGCAGGGGAAGAAGATGGGAGGTGCTAAATGGGATTGGCGAAACCTGGCTGTGTGGGATTGAGCAGAGTTGAGAGTGAGAGAAGGAAGTACAAAGGATCAAGACATGTCAACAGAGAATAGCGTGGGTGGAAGTGCTCCACGGCCACGTTGTAAAATACCCTGCCGGCCAGATATACCTCTGTATCACTCGGCCCATTTCACTTCGCTTCTGGAGGCTCTGGCCGAGCTACACCTGCAGGAGGAGGAATTACCTTTCAATTACTGCTGATAAATCTACGTAAGGCTTTGGGGAGATTCCACTTTTAAGCCGGGTAACAAGACTAATTAACTAATGAGAGCTGGAGGGCTGTGCACTCCCCTCCCCCGTCACTGTTACAGATTTTCTCTTTAACCCTATCTCTTAATCTGAACCGATTTTTGATATCATAATCTTTTTGTCTCTCACAGTCGGAGCGTGGTATAACGCGCGCGGCTGCTCGCTGAGTCACGAAGTCTAAATATTGATGAAGCTCGTGCATTGTTTTTTTTCGGTGAGCGTCCAGCCCCGAGTTGGCGCGGGCACCACTCCGAGTGCGCCGCCACGGGGGATATATAAACTGAGCCCCGGCAGAGAGTCTAATGCAACATATCATGAATAACTAAAGACGGTTTGCCGTCTTTTTTTTTTTTCAACGCGTGGGATCCCGAGGAGGCCTGTGAAATGGTTTGGCTGTGCGAGTGGTAAGGTCTCAACCCGGTAGGACCGACGGGCATTACCCTGCCGAAAGCAGCCTGCAGCTGGGTAATAGCGTGCATGCACACAGCTGCAGGAGCCACTCAAATATTTACACCCTTAAACGTACAGAGAATTCCTCGTGCATCTTGTGCCGTCTATTTCACTTCCGCCTCTCTCTCTCAAAAAAAAAATCATACTCTGTATTTTGCCTCTTTCGTTTCCTAGCGGGAGCAGCAGCGCCTTTGTGAGCAAATCTCTCTGTTTACATGGACCGTTAGCGCACATATGCATATTTGACTGCATCCAACCCTGTATGATTGGTGTCTTTAGGGACAATTTAGGGAGCATGTAGTGTAAATAAAGATAATAATGATGACGCTAGAACAGTGGTTCGGACTGTGTCAGGATTGTGTCAGTTGCCGGGGCTGGGGGCGGGAGGAGGGACCGGGGTGGGGGGGGCTCACACATTCTAGCTCGCACATTCTCCCGTCTCCTGCTGGGCCGACTGCCGCTTTCAAAGCAACACTGGAGATGACAGGGGAAAAAGTGTCGTGCCAATTATGGTGCCGAGAGAGGAAGAGAAAAGGAGGTGGGTGCGGCAGAGAGAGAGAGAAAGAGAGGGGGGGGGGGGCGGGGGATGAGGGGGGGTTACAAGTGAAAGAGGAAAAAAATAATGGCCCTGCGCGGTCAGGATGGACGCCGAGCCAAACAGAGGGAGAGTAGGAGGTAAACACCAGAGGGACAAACAAGTCAGCGGGGACGAGGGAGAGAGGACGGGCGAGAGAGGAAGAGGGGAAGAGGGACGGGGTGATGGAGGGAGGGTTAAATTGGCCTATCTCCCCTCAGGCTCGGCGGCTTCACAATGGCGTCTCGCTGGTAAAGAAAGTAACGCTCCAAACAGGACCCACAGGGGACACAGGTGTGTGCTCGGGCATGTGTGCATGTCAGGAAGAGAAAAGGAAATGACAGACACAGATAGTACAGCCGGTTGAGAGGACATATGTGTGTGTGTGTGTGTGTGGGAGAGAGAGAGCAATCCTCTGTGGGCTCTGCGATGAAGCTTGTCACCAGTGGTCGGACAGACGGACTAAGGAGGATTTACAGTAGGACTAAAATTGGAAGTGAACCTTGTTTTTTTTTACCAAACTGAAGGCACAACAACAACGGCGGCGACCGAAACAAACAGCGTCCTTGTTAGCCGCCTAAATAATGAGCTCACACTTATAAGGGATCTTTCGTTTTTTGTTCCGCGCAAAAGTCTCGTGAATTCAAGACGAGACTATTTGAATTCATGAATTGTATTTAAATTTGTTCATGATGCCTCACAGCAAGAAGGTTCTGCAGCCTCTGGAGTTTGCATGTTCTCCCCGTGTCTGCGTGGGTTCTCTCCAGGTACTCCGGCTTCCTCCCACCATCCAAAGACATGCTTGTTAGGTTTAATTGGTGATTCTAAACTGGCCGTAGGTGTGAGTGTGAATAGCTTCTGTCTCTCTTGCACCATTGCAGGCCACAAAACAACACAATATGCTGCTTTCACAGGATGGTCAGAAGCAGCGTGTGATTAAAGCGACCTTTATGACATGATACCGTTACGCCTAGAAACATACATGAGATTTACAGTAAACATTTGGTTTGTCAGTGTTCAAATTCCTGTTGCTTCTTTCTCGGCTGTCGCAGTTTAACACCCACAGACCTGTGGGACACATAACACGTCGCGGACTCATCTGATCAGCCCTTAAAACAGTCCGCCGGGCTCCACACCGAGCGGCCGTCGCCTGAGTCTGATCGTGGCGGCAGCGTTTTAAATCTTACCACCGTGTTGGTTTCTGTGCTGTAATTGAGAGAAGCACTGGAGCCCCCTGCTGTTCTTGTTTATCGTGCTGTCTGTGAGACAAAAACTATTATTTTATTTTATTTATTTATTTTTTTTAGAGCCGAAGCACAGTTTGAGTGCAATCAGCGTCGATGTCCACCTCTCTTCTCTGAATGCTCTCAATGGGATCTAATCTGTTACTCACCGCGCCACTCGTTTCGGGATTGTTCATCTGGTCATTACGCACAAAGAGTTTAATTGCTGTCACCTAACAGTGTGTTCGTACGGCGGCGGGCGAGACAACCCAACGCGCTGCAGCTTGAGAAAAAAAAAAACACAAACAAAGTAAGAAGGCGTCCTTATCGACTTGACAACACTTCCAGCGCAGTCAGGAACAGAAATGCAATACAAACAGCGCTAACTACGACAGAAAGATTCCCAAGGGGACCCTAAAAAATGATGACACGGGCCGTAACAAATACTTAAATATTGTTAATGTTGTGAATCTGCAGCTTGTGCATGGACTTGCTTATAAGGAATCATGGAATCAGGATGTAACAAACAAGCCCAAAAACCTTTGAACAGCAAGCATGTCCCAGCAAGGTTCATCGGGTTTGTGAGGATGTGTCGTTCCAATTGATGAAAACATTTTCTTACTTTGCGTTTTTTTTTTTTTTTTGCATGTGAGTTCTTTGCTAGCAGTGGTTCCCAAACTCTGAGGTCTCCTAGGTCTCTGGCTGTTTGCTACCGAATGAAGAGATCCTTTCATAATGCTGAGTTACTTTGCACATTGTAATGACCAAAAGATTACTGTCTAATATAAAAGAATAATGTTATGGCGGAATTGTTTGTGCTGCTTATTTGTATTGAGTGGAAAACCAATCAGATGCTCTGATGACGCAACGCTGTTGCAATGCAACAACTGACGCATGTGAACTAAATCTCGATTATAATGCGCATCGTTGCCATTGTTTCAAGTATTAGAGCCTAAGAGTGACATGAAACAACCGGTCGGTTTTGTTCCCTTTCTCCCTCTGCATTTCTTTTTCTCTCTGCTGATTTATTCACATGCTCATGAGGTTTAGCCACCATGGGCTTGTGGTTGCATTCATTGACTTGAGCCGGGAATGACTTCAAATTTAGCGGATTACATTTGCAAACGCCAAACACACAGAGAGAGAAACGGGGGAAGGGAGGGTAGTCAGGGAAAAAGGGCACAGTGTGTTTGAGCGCTGCGCATCTAAAGTGATTGTTCAGGCAGAGAGCGCCGCTGGAAGTTCTTCAGATCGCTCGAGAGCTACGAGCTCCTTGGCGGCCACGTCATACATGAGAAACGCGTGAAAGTTATTCAAAGTTGGGAACATTTGTGACCATGTCTAAATAGTCTGGCGGAGGCGACGAGAATCCGGGACTATATCTGAATGCTTTAACATTTCACAACAGTTATCAAAATAAAGCATGCAACACAGTGTCATGGAAACGTCTGCGACGCCAAGCGGAAATTTGTGACGGTTCACGGAAAATGATCGAACACCTGTTTCCTTTTAAACCTCGTCTCATTCTTATTGTAATTAAGAGATCCTAATCTTGCGATTGTGAAATTTGGTTCTTGGAATTGTGAGATCGTTTCTGTAATTATGAGAAACTAAATCCTAATTATGAGATATGGACATCATAAATATTAGATAAGGTCTTTTCTCCCCTTACGGTGAATACAGAGCATCAATACTGTGAAATAACATCTAGTTAAATATCTATATTACAAATATGAATAGTGCAATAAATCAACTCAGCGCTTGTTTTTTTTCTTGTTATTACATTTTAACTGATCACATGTGTTGCTGTTCTATTCCCTCTGCTGCTGGAGCTTATCTTACTTGCCTTGCATGCGGTTCTGGCAAAGATATTTACTAAATGTGTCTTGTCATACAGTATATTCCTAGATTTTTGGAATCAATATCAGTGTGCTTTACAGTGCACTTTTTCGCATGTCTTCTTTCCCACTTGGAACGGTCAATTCCTCCTGCACTAACCAACATCCGCAGACTGCCCGGAGATGCTGCGAGTGGTCACGTGTCTCCCCCGTCTCCCCGATGGCCTGACCTGCTTCCTTTTCTCAGACAGTGCGAAGCATCACACGGAGGGGCGTTCATGCTGGTAAACAGCGCACAAATCCGGGAGTCAGGCAGCGGCATATTACTCCTTTATTCGCGGGGCATCTGGCGGGCCTTGCACTCTCGCATAATTACTCACAATGCATCCAATTTCCCTTCCCATGTTCCCGAAGTCCAATTTCCTTCTCACTCACACACACTGTCATAGCATTTTCTGACTTGTTATGCTCTTTGATATTTCATATCAGTTTCTCTTTGGAACATGAGCATGCGGCAGTGGCCGAGATAACAGGACATCATGGTTTTAGTTACAGCTGTCTTCTGCATAGTCACCTGGCATTTAAAAAAAGAACAACTAAAGACTCTGTATAAGATCATTGGGACTTAACTGCAGTGTGAGACATCATTTTGCAATAATTATCAGTAAATGCTGCTGTGAATATTGATTAACTCCAGCTCATTCTATGTGGCTGGTACTGTATATAAGCTGAGTCAGAGGAGCTGAACACTGCAACGTTCAAACACAACAATAAGGCCCTCACGAACCCTTTGTTCCAGATGCTATTAATGCGTTCAGCAGCTGGCACTAAATGCGCGCCATGTGTGATGGCATTACTTATCACTGCCTCATGTGTTTTATTATTACTTATTTAATTTATTCATATTCAATGCAGATTTAATTCAGACTGTGTGAGGGGAATATACACCCGTGCAGCTGCTCTTGTTTTTTTATGGGTGTCTCTATTGCGGTTGTTCACTGCATTGTTTGTGTCCTTGAGCCCGACAAATACATTTAAAACATTTGCTTGGCCATTTTTTTTTATTATTATTATTATTGTATTCTTCCATGTTTACATCAGCCAGAAATATTTGCTTCATTTTGCCACCAATAAATGTTTATTGTGCTTTAGCGTTGGAGATTCATATTACACAAATCAGCCACAACATTAAAACCACTGACAGGAGAAGTAAATAACATTGACCATCGTGTGACAATACAATGTTCTGCTGAGAAACTTTAGGACCTGTCATTCGTGCGGATGTTATTGAGACATGTAGCACCCACCTAGACCAGACCAGGCACCCCCACCTCATAGCAATAACACTCCTTGATGCAGCAGCCTTTCCCAGCAGGATGCAGCCTGACACAGGCACACACACAAATATGGTTTAACTTAAATAACATGAAGAACAGCACATTCACTAGACCCCAGACTCATCAAATATCTGTGGGATACACTGGAACACATCTTATCCACAGAAGCCCCTCCCCTCAACCCATAGGACCCACTAACAGATAACACAGGACACCCTCAGAAGGCCCATGTCCATGACAGGTGTGTGTCTCGGAGGCACAAGGAAGACTTACACAATATTAGGAAGGTGGTCATAATGTTATGCCTGGTCTGTGAAGCTTCTGCACGGCTACTGCTACACCGTACAAGCTGCTATTCAGTCCCTGTTCGCATATTTACACTGCTGACCAAATCAATTTCTGACAATTTTAAATTCCATTTAAATTCCAGCTACAAAGACACACACAGAACGTGTGAAGTGCGCACAAAGATGGAAGGTTAGAAAAGGGAAAAGTTACGGATTTTCTTTCCGAGGGAGCTTCTTTGTCCCACTTGTGCTACTTGAAATGACAGTAATGCTAAGGCTGTCATCCCCGTAACCGTTTTGAACAACACAAAGGGAGCGCCTGAGTACCTTGCTGTTGGGTCCGTGCTCCAAATGTAACATACTAAGACCTGAGCTGGTTCCCAACAGCGCGCAGCGGGGAAAGTATTTTCCAAGTGGGCCGAAGTTTATTTTAACTTCAGTTTATTTCCAGTAACTCTGGCCCGTTTGTATACATGTATTTAGCGATAATAATGACAATTCTTGAAATGTCCGCAAGCTGGTACACATTTGGAGGAGAAAACTGAAGTGGAAAGGACAATACATGCCGCATGCCGTCCTTCACAGTTGATAGACTTGTTCAGCTAGGGAATAACAACTAAATAACGACTGCACTAATTGTTAGGCATATAACATTTTATTTAAAAAAATAAAAATAAAAAAATAGACAAATAGCCAGTCTTGGAACCTCTTCTTGAGGACGTCAAACATAAGCTACTGAATATTATCGCACCAGTCTATTACAGCCAGAGATGTCCTTATTTTATTTATGTAGAATTGATGCATATTCATCTTCACATCTCTGGCAAGAGTCTATTACTAGTATTACATGTTCCATTTGGATTTTAGCCAGTTTAAATTAGCTGTTGCCTTGGTTATCGCGTGTCAGATTGCTTTTATGGCCTCATTTTATTCCTCATTTCTCTCTCATGTGTTAAAGGCTAAGGGTGCAAAAATGAAACCTGTGATCGCACATGGAGAGTGGCAATGAAGGATGCCGTTGTACCAAGAGTTACTCAAATTGCCTTAAACCTTGGAGCCGGCTCTGTAACCAACAGCCGGTCTTATCTGGATTATTAAAAAGGTCCTACGCAACGATCTGGGTGTCTGAAACATGAGTGTCAGCTGCCAGAAAACTGATTGCAGGGAAGTGAGCCCACACCGGTATTGGGTCTATCATTTATGGCTGGATTAATGAGAAGTGAAGCCTGTCAGGCCCTCTGATCAGTGTTCCACCGGTCGATACGTGTACGTCAAGCCATGTGTAGTAGCAGGGAGAGACCTGTTGGCAGCTGCCAGCTAGTCCTAATTCAAGTTTGAAAGACGGAGCAAAAATATGGGCTAGATATCCATTTAGGTCAGCATGAATCATTGGCTCATTTGGAAACTGCTTTGCTATGGCTACCGTACTAAAATCAGCCTTTTGAGACAGATTAGTTTGTAAAATACCCTTTGATTTCCTGTTTTTTCCAGTTATTCCTCTAAAAGAAAAGTCATATACAGTCATTTTGCTGTTCTATCTAAAAAAGAACTACGGACAGTCATCTGTAAAATGACTGCAGCGTTATTGCTCTGATTTGTTGGTTATAATAGTTGACTGGTTTTTATGCAGAGTGCTGGCTCCTTGTTTATTATTCAAGTTAGCAGGACTAACTCAAGCATAAATAGATAACCTGGTAATTTCCCGTACCCTGTATTCAGTGTGGCAGGACAGCCGTTGATGTGCTTTTCCCTTGCTGCCTGGGCCTCTTACTGCGATTTCTCAAATTGCTGTGCAGCCACCCCAACCTCCTCTAGCGCAGTGTATCAGTAATTGGCTGACGCTCATTCTTCAGTCTTTTATTATTGTAATTCCAGTTTTTTGGTACACTGGCTTGAACATGCAAGGGTTGATTTTAGAGTCTGCTGTGATGTGAATTGTCCTGACAAATAGCTTCAGCGGATGTAGCAGCCGCTGACGTGCTCAGAAAATTTCTCAGCTCCTGAAGCAACTGTACTGGTGTTGTATAGACTCCAGCTCCTCTAACAGTTATATGGACAACAAAGACAAAAATGTGGAGGCAATATCAAAGGGGACCCAATACGCTTTTCCTTATTTTACGTGTTTAGAATGTTTTAATGCTGAAGGTTCGTAGGCATTACTGACAGGAGAAGTAATTCATGTGGATGTTACTTAGACATGTCCCACCCACCTCGACTATACCGGACACTTCCATAGCGATACACTCGTTGATGGCAGCAGCCATCCCCACAAATACAACCTTGGCTTAAGAACAACTCAAAAAAATATGAAAAACATCACAAGGTGTTGACCTGACCTCCAAATTCACAAGGTCCCAAGCTGATCAAGTATCTGTGGGATGATCTAGAGGCCCCTCCCCTCAGCCCATAGGACCCAAAGGCCCCCACGAACAACATTATGTTGCCAGACACCACAGGACACCAGTGCCCTTAAGTGTAGCAGAGGAAATTAGGTGACTTCTAAGTATAAAGCTAGTGGCTTGTCTCTCAAAGTATAGTTACAGTGAAAGAGGAAGTTAGCTAGAGACCAAAACCAGTCTTCATGTGTTTATTCATTTATTCATGCTATAAATTTGGGCATTTTAATATGTTGGCCTACGCTGGGGACTGACAGACTAACCCTAACCCTAACCCTAACCCGCCTTAAGTGGTCATTTGAGCTACTGCATGCTTTTGGCACCTTCGAGTTGGCTTCATTTTTCTAGCACTGGATGTTGCCAGTTGGTTAACTACACGGAGAAAGTACAGATAAACATCTGGTATATTCACATAACTCTGCAGCTTTACACAAGAACACACATTCATAACGGCAAATATATCAGATATGCATCACAGAGCATGATCAACACAAGATGAATGCCTGAGATCAAAACAAATTGATCACAAAAGTTCATAACCATACGCAACAAACCTCTCCCTTCCCTCATTCTCATGTGCACACATACCTACACATGCACACCCAAACACACACACACACACACGCTTCCCATACCATCACAGTTGAGTGGTCTGGCAGAGCGACAGCAGCAGCAGTGGCGTGGAGCTGTCTGCTGTTCTCTGTGCACTCACCTTTCACCTCCTGCCATTTTAGCCTCAGTGATTCCATTAGTGCACCTGAATACAAATGCCGACTTCAGTCCCCTGCTTTGTACTCACCTAGCACACGTGGACACCGGTGCAACAAACGTAACAGACAAAGTATAACAGGTAAAAGAGGGGAAACGCAGTAACAATGAAAATCAGGTACAAGGCTCGATGACAGCCAGAGAGGCAGTAGAGCCGCTGGTGTTTGCCGCATCTTGACATAATTCGTTTTACGCTTGTTTCACCTCACGTCACTCTGCTTCTTCTTTCCTTCTCCCGCCTCTCAGCCCCTATCCTGTGTCTGTGTCCATTTCACCCTCTTTTGTCTTCACATCTGTACGGCAGGCGAGAGTGATAAACGAAACGAAAGAAAAATACAAGTGGACAAAACAAAAGCCAATTAAGAAACCGTCCTCATCACCTTGACGACGCGTGCGCTGCAAACACTCTTAGAACAGCTGAATACAGAATCGCAGTGCAAACACAAGCAACAGCAGCAAATATGCAGCAATGCAAGTGGCGCAAAAGACAATGGAAACGTTTTGTGATTGTGTATTCAGTTGTGTTGTGAGCATTTTGACATTTGCACCACATGTTGTGTCAAATTGATGACGATATCTCTTAATTTGTGTTTTCTCTATTTGAAGCTCTCTCGGCCACCATATATCTGCCACTACAGGCTCTGCTGTTCTCATTCTGAAACGCATGTCAGGATGTAAGGATCATGGTATTACAGCGGAGCTCTTAGAGAAAGCATTTTATGATTGGTTTGCATCACTGATCATGTTTCCACAATGCTACCGTATTCAAACATGAATAGCTAATGCAGATATGAACAGGAACCAAATGATCACAGTAACATTTGTCCACCAGCCTGAGTCCTTTCACTCAACTGATCACAAATAATGGAAGGGGCACTGCTCATTACCTCGGATCTGGGTTGCTATACATTCAGAAAACACAGTGTCACAGATTTGTTGCACAGAATGAGGATTGATCATGAGGTTCTATTGAAGTCTGGCACTTTGTGCAGCTTGACAGTAGTTTGTGAGCCTATTAAAAGTGCATGCCAGTAGGCCAAAAGAGTTTTTCTGATGGCTGCCAGTGACTTTATTGCTATATTTCAAAAGACTTTAAACACACTAAGAACCCACTGACTATTTAAGTCCGTAATGGCTTTTTTTAAAATTTCTTTTGAGACACTTGAGACCAGTGTCACGTCATTTCTATTCATAAAACAATAATGCAACATGGCAATTCTGACCCATTCTGACCAGTTGCTATTTCCACCGTTCAGCTCCACGCAGAGTGTATGAGTAACACGACGAGTCGCGTTGATATCAGTTAGGACATCAGTACGGATTCGGCGCATTGTTTCACGCTGTGTCCTCAGCCATAACCATCTCACATGACATTTACCACCATAAAATGTCAGGCAAAATGTAAAAAAAAAGAAAATGTGTTGCCATGATACGCAAGACGTGCCACAAGGTAATGTATTACCACTTTTATTTAGTTTTAATTAGAGTTAGTTTACACCTTTTATTTTTAGTTATTAAAAAGCATTTATTCTTTAATGCTTTAAGCCAGGTGCATGATTATATATTTTTATTCTGTGTGTTTTTGAGCCATTATATATACATAGGTACTTTAATGTGTAAATTAAAAAAAAACATTAGTTTAATATAGCAAAATAAGCATTCAATTATAATATACAGATTACTATATTAAATATTGCGTTCGTCCTCTGACTCATCCGTCCTTTTCTCTCCTTCTGTCCGTCTCTCCCTGAAATAAGCGATTGGTATGCCTCCTTACCTCCTCACCAACAGCAAACATCATTCTCATCAAAGGCTCTCGTCTTTGATCAGGTCTTCAAAGAAGCATGTCATCAAAGTCTATCAGGTTAGATATGAACTGTGAAAGGAGAGAGGGAGTGGGAGAGATTGCCGCGAACGCCTCTGGGCTGCGGCACGAATGCATGCAGTAACAGGTCACTAATTACTAATTTACTACCGTGGCTCACACACACACACACACACACACACACACACACACACACACACCGACACGCCGACTTCTCTTAGATGACGAGGAGAAGCCGTGGTTTTGGATTAAAGCATAAACGAGATATGTATCACAGAGTCCTTTAACTCCAGCGGCTTTACCATGCACCCGTAGAATGAGAATAAAATTGAGACGGGGACGGCAAAGAGCACAGAGCTGTCTTCTCTGCTGGATGACGGTGTAACATTTACTTCTTAATCTTAAACATGAATAGTCCTCCCTGGTGGCACGGCGTCCATAACAACGAGACATAACACAACACAGATGTCAGGGATTAAGCTGAGCGAGCACGTATAAGTAGACACAGCAGAGGTTTTGGTTAGAGAAAAGTAGAGGACAGAAAAGAGAAATGATCTCCATAGATAAATGCCTGGATCACTAAGTGACGCCCTCCCCAACTTTGCTCACTTTAAAAGAGACAAATTCTCATGTAATGTATCCATAGCAGCACACTGCATTACTCCTGTTCCCCAGTGCTGAAATATGAGTGCTATGTCACCTTAGGCTGCCAAGC
Source organism: Planiliza haematocheilus (assembly GCA_005024645.1). Taxonomy (NCBI): domain Eukaryota; kingdom Metazoa; phylum Chordata; class Actinopteri; order Mugiliformes; family Mugilidae; genus Planiliza; species Planiliza haematocheilus. Next base: position 4,315,975 of record SRSE01000949.1, on the reverse strand, counting down.
TAACCGTTTGCCTAATATAGGAGGGAGCGACGCAGCAAAAGAGAGAGAAAGGCAGCATTAAACGGCCTGATGGAAAGAGAGAGAAGGAGCGATAGAGGCTCCCGAGGAATAGTGCCATCTGCATGTGAATGAGTCTCACCCGGGGAGATCTCTTTTGGAGAAATTAATGATCTCAGGAAAGCAGAACAGAGACTGTGCAGGAGAGGGAACGACTCTTCCGTCAACCAGGTTTCTTTTTCCTCTGCTCTTTGTACTCACCAAGATATTAAACGTCCCTGGGCCTCCTCTGGCAATCCTATGCATATCTGCTTGTTTAAATATCATTATGTCAGGGGGACTGGGAGGCATATGGTGAAAGGGTCATAATCAGAGAACAAGAAAGGAGGGTTATATTAAAAGAGGGGGAGTTCGTTTTTGACAGGAAGCAAGTTATAAAAATAAATAAAATGAAAGAGCGAGACCGGTCTCGATAGCACTGACATCCAGCTGAGGGCTCTGTACCTGAGCGGCGATATGTGAGAATTCAAAAAGCAGGAACGGGCTAATAAGGGATAATCAGCTCTGTATTGTGGAGACCTCTATTTCTTACCCCGTCCCTCATTATTTCTTTTGTAGACACGTCAGTGTACTGCACGGAAAAAAGCAACGTCAGAATAGCACCTCACTGGTAAGCACCTTGCTTAAATTAAAGCCCTGCACTTTTCACACTTTGAAGTTCTTTAGGCCCAACTTTTGGAAATGCAATTTTTAAAAGACGTATTTTGTTTAAAAGTGGTCGAAAAACTTGCCTTTTGCATGTAGGCAGTTGGAGGATAACTTTGTTGAGATCATGTTTTAACTCAATTAACTAAAGGCCCATTTGCAAAGGACTAGCATCGCCAGGGACCTCTTGTAATTTGCAATAATTACAACGGCCCTCTGTGATCTTAAGCGCGTGAATCTCCCTTTGTGAATATAAACATTCCACCGCAAATGACGTACTAAATTCCACCGAACACCGGCGTCCCGTGATGATTTGAGCTCTGCGCCAGTTGGCATCTGGGTTAGTCGGGTTTTTGTGTTTCTCTTTTGTAAAGATTTTGGCTTCCTCCGCTCGAGAATTAAGGAGGCTGCGTTGGCAATTACAAATAAAGCATTTATTTATTTGTGGTTGGCAAACCATTCACAGAAAGAGCAAGCTCAAACCCATCAGAAGAGTGAGGTCTCAAAGGATGAGGAGATGGGTGACATGCATGGATGGAAGAAGTGAGTACTTGTAAAGTCATACTGCTAACTGGAGATATTTTAAACGGATATCATGATAACACTTGCCGATCGATATTAGAGTATGAACCAACATTATCCAGGTAATCCAGGTCGACGTATAGCTACAAAATAAGCTTAAACTAAGGCAGCTGGACTTGTTTGAGTCCTGTATTGACCAATCTGGTTCTGATGTCCTTTCAGTCGCCCTAACTTTCACTTTAGTTTCATGTAAATCCCTTTATTACAAGAGTAGTTCTGTATGGAATCGCTCCCAGTATAGGCTAGCTGGCTGAGGGGCGCAGCCTGCCTGCGCTCAAATTCGGCTGTTTACAAAGTCTAATAAGCGTGTCCCCGTGGCAGGCCATGCAGCTGCACAGGAGTAGATTGCATTTTAGCTCCATTGTGAGGATTGTGGTCCCCTCATCAGATCTGACAGGCAGTATGACAAGTCCTATCTGCCAGCTAGCTGATAAGTGCAGCTCGAGCTGCGCTTAGGTCTGCCTCAATCCAATCATCTGACAGTCCCAGTGAATGGCGTTCACTCGCTGCAGCCGGGCAGGACTATCCTGGCTCAGTCGCTAATACTGTAAGAGTCTAAGCCGTGGCTGGAAAGCTAGCCATGCAGAATTCTAGTGTACTGTGTTAGATATGCTACATCAGCTTGAGTTGTGCTTGGTTTATTTGCAGGTTTCTGCTATTAAATACATAGAAATTGTGATGTATCTTGTGTAATTAAAGTGGCTTTTGGTTAGTTTTGTACTTTGGCTGTTCCCTCCCCCCTCCAGGTTAGACCGTTTTACTGTTTAATATGTTCTCCTGAAACTGATTCAGTCGTTTGCATCATTGTAATCGCATTTTACTCATAATCCGCAAGTATCTAAATTAGAGTTTCTTACGCACATCCGCTAAGGCAACTATTCAGGCAGCTACCTTGACTGAACTGCAATTATCAAAAAGCCTCGGATACAATAGAAACTTCAAAGCGCAGTTTGCCAGACCTTGTATAGAGTTAATCCAAGCTATTACCCCTGCACTTTCATGTTAGACTTTTACACAAATCCAGCTGTTCCCCGCACTGATAAAGCTAACGCGTGGCTTTAAGGTAAGGTTGGTTTTATTGTCTAAAGTCCCATACTGACGGAGCTCCAGCACCATCAACGTCGAACAATAAAAAGCACTTCAGCTTGACATTAATCATATGAGAACTATTGATATGTGCAATGCGAGTATGCCTACATTCCCTCAGTCCCTTCTCTTCTTTCAACACTCTGCAACAAGGAAAATCATTTTTTTTCTTGTTCTGCCATTTCAAATTTCTTTTTTAGACTGTAATTCTTCCTCTGAACATTTCTTTACCTGGAGCAACAAAAACTTTTCTTATACGAGTTCTAGGTTTTACTTCATTCGTCCTGACCACTCAAGACGGTGGACTCGTAGAACCGAAGTAACAACTATAACTGCACGTTATTTCGTGTATCGCTCCCTGAAACCGCAGACCTAGTATTTGTAAAACGTGACCTGTCTGATATCATGACCACATGGGGGAACGGCAGTATGCTCCAATGTTGGATCCAAATCAATTTCTTCAGTTTTAAAAACATTGATGTACATAAGAAGATGGCTCCATCTCCCTGTGTACAGATGATCCTCTCCAAGGAGCTCATGAAATTGGAATGAAAGGCTCCAGGCTATAATTATAGCCATATTGGGAAAAATACTTTTAAGGGCCTGGAATTATTAACTGTGGTTTTTTTTAGAGTGCTGCCACTCTGCACATGTCTTCAGATAGGCAGGCCTTTCAGCAACTTCATTTTGTTAGTCTGCATACTATGCCGATACATGATGATAACTGCATAGATTAATTAAAATGATTCAGTTCATTTGTCTTGTAGTTGCATTTAAAGGCAAGCATTGGCTTCTTCTTTATACCTATATTTGTAGTCACTCTATTCTTTAATTTCCTTTGTGATATAAGTTTTAGTTTTGTGTTTCTCAACAGTTTCCTGAGATATGATTAGATCAACACAGCCAGAGTTATAGTCAGTTATTGATGCGAGCTCATATTAGTATCTGCATCCGGGAGAAAATCTTCCAGTTCGTGCAGAGAAACCCATCCTCCCAGCTCCTGTGTCGGGTAGCTAGACCACACATTCCCTATATAGCCGTACCTCGCCTACTCACTGGTTTACTGCACTTTATGACTGACAAGATGGATGATGCTATGATCAGAGTTACCAAGACGAGGCTTTTACTCTGACACTAAATGATAATGTTATTTATTGCGCCCCACTTCGATGTTTCTCCAATCAACAGTGGTTAAAATGACCTAGAAAAACAAAAGGTGCATCAGGCTTATCGCGTAAGTGCCAGGAAATGTAGAGATTAAATATAACAGATGCAAACATAGGACAGTTAATTCCCTTGTCAGGTAATGTAGATAATGTGTGGAATATTATTTATGGGGAAAAAAACATGGCTGCCACAACTTATAGCAGGATTTTCGAAGGAATTCACTGACACAGTGCAGTTCTTACGTCTATCGCTATTTCTGGTGGTTCCCTCTCTCAGGAATGTTGAAAGTAACCCAAAAAAACTCCCAGTAAGTTGCCCACTTACAAAAATGAAACCGTACACACTTTAGCGTAGCTGCTATGCACGAGCATCTCAACAACCCGACCTGAAAGCGTCAGTACATGGACTATTACGGTGAGTTTTGTTGAATTCTTGGTTGGTGGTCAGCGCGTGGAAGTCGTTTTCAGGGAAAGACTCCCTAGAGCAGGTGATCGTTGGCATGGCAACGCTGCTTTCAGGTGCATTTGCAAGCTATAATCAGTGTGCGTTTATGCATATAGATCTGTAAAAAAAAGAAAAGAAATTAACAATATGGATTCCCATTAATGTAAAGCTCTGAGTCGGTGTACTCGTGCACATAAATAATGCAGCTATGGGTGGCACAGTCGTGCAGTGGTTAGCCTCACAGCATGAAGGTTCTGGGGTCTGGGTTTGAACCTGCTGGCTGCCTGGGGCCTTTTCTGTGCAGGGTTTGCATGTTCTCGCTGTGCCTATGTGGGTGTCCTCTCACATTCTATAGACATGCATGTTAGGATAATGGGTGAGTGTAAATCGGCTGGAGGCGTGAATGTGAGTGTGAATGACCCCTCTACAGAATACTACAGCTGCAATTTCAATTTCATTCAATCATACTCAGCTCTCTGTATCCTGAATTTAATAAGCACCTGCGATAAATAGGGTCATTAGGTAAAAGTTAACACGTTTGAAAGGGGTTCTTCATTCATAGATATTGTGTTAAAATGTACTTTGAAAAAAAGTTCAAAAGAGGAAGTTATGTTCATTATGTACTGGTTAGCCAAAGAATTATCAACGACTGAGAAACTAATCATTAATGTAATGGACTGAGGGCCGTAACACTAAACTTACAAGAGTGTGCAGATTCACAAATCTACATTTCAGTTTTTTTATGTGTTATCTCCACTATCATTATTAACGCCTGAAAAAAATAAATAAAAATGGGTTAATTTCTAAAAGGGCGCATGCATATTTGTGAACATGCTTTGTAAGGTGACGCACAGCAATTCCACTGTGGGATAAATAAAGGATTCTATTATCTTATGCAGTGCGGTCTCACAATGATGGCACCAACTGTCTCTGTCACGGAGCATGTGAAAAAAATCAGTCAGTTGGTGTAAGTTTAATACAGCATTTCTGCAAAAACCAGGCAGCCGTGAGGCAAAGGTAGAAGCAAGTGCACCACGCGGTGACAAACAACAAACGGTTTCCACACAAGCAAACAAATGATGCCCAATACGAGCTCATGAGCGGGATTCTGCACATTTTGCTTCCATTTTGGAGTAAAATTCTCATTATTTTCTACATGTAAAGCCTGAACTGATTATACACTCTGCGCTCAGTTTGTGGCTCAATAAGTGCGGAGCAGTTCTGGCCCAGTAATCCTCAGTCAGTCATGCTGACAATAGGGCTTCATGGAGAACCAAGCCAAGTCCAATTAACAAGGCCTGTTACCATCTTCTGTTGAAAGGAGCCACATACTGGGCTTTCATTTGGGAATATAACAGCAGAGATGTAATGTGCGGTAACAAATGGTGTTTTTCAAATTCCCCTCTGTTTTGGAGAGAAAGAGAGGTGACAGAATAGAGAGCTGGCAAATTCCGCTGTAGTGTTAAGCGCTCACATGTCTCTCCCTCCCTCTGAACCCACTCCCCACGCATTGCGTGGTTACGTGCTTTGGACTAATATTGTGGAGCTTTCTGTAATTCATCGTAAGAATCAACATTTTTGAGGCGCAGAAGCTGAGAAGACAACTTGACGTGGAGCCTATATTTGAACAGTTTTAGTGAAGTTAAATCTTTAAAAACACACCGAATTTAGTTTAAATAAGCATTTGGAGATTTACGCCGTCTTACCTGTTCTTTCCGGGCCTTTCTGCTGCATCGCATGGTCACCATCATGCTGCAGGTGGTGGGTGCGTGGAGACGGATCTGTGGATATGCATGGCAATATATTAGGCCTAACTCATCAGTGACAACTTGGTAAATGATGAAGACCACAGTTGGGATTGTTATGTGAAACTCATATTTCCATGGTCAAGAATAAAGCGTCTATGCTTTACATACAGAATTTAGTCTTAAGTATTACTATTTTATCATTCACTAACAGTGCACTACAAAAACAAATATTTAATATGTCAACCAAAATTTATAGTAATCCTCATCTATAAAGACCAGTACGGCAATTTATGCGAGTAAAACATAGTAGATGCTTAAATGCTACCCTGAGAAGCAATGAAGACTTGAGGTGGTATTTACTGAAAAATGGTGAGTCCAAGATTGTCTTTTCTCTCTCTCTGTGAAAGCTTATGGTCGGTTGGAAAATCGCAACAGTGAAGGCAGTGGGCTTGTGCTCTGTGTGGTTTGGCAGCCAGTCATTCATATGCCTCCTCAGAGTTTAGCAGTTTAACACCAAGCCTGTTAAAATGCCCCAGCAGCTGTCAATCTGGCTGCTATCCTGGCCTTGTTAGAACCCAGATAGTGAGAGGGGATGATTTCAGCCTCTGATACATAACATACCCCCTGTACGCTGACAAGTAGACGGTACGCGGCGCATTCCAGCTAGAATAACAACAGTCTAATGAGAGGCAGGCTACATAGCATGTGCATCGCTGTGAAGGCAGATTTTTCAAACAAGTGAAGCAGTCAATTGGTCAAAGGGTTAAGTGTGGATAAACGAAGAAGGCCAAAGAGAGATTACTTAGCATTCGTGTCAGGGAAGGTTGGCAGGCAGGAGACTTGGAGGGAAATACTCTGGGCTTTCAGTGGGAGCTAGCTGCAGGGTCTCTAATAAAGAGTGGAGCCTATGGAGCCCTTCCAGGTCAAAATGCCTTGTGGATCAATCAAAGGGACGCAGACCACATTCCCCCTGGCAAGTCCACAGGTGGAGCAAACTAGGAAACAGTCTAGAAATCAGAATCGCAGAGCTGAGGGCTCCCTATGAGTTCCCTTTAATCCTTGGCCTGGTCGGGATAACAGCGCTGACTGCACTTGAAGGGCAAGCTGGACATTCTTCTCACAGGGGTCAAGCTTCCTGCTGCCTGCTCTCAGAGCGTCCACATAAAAAGGTCCTTTGCCGAGGCAGGAAGGTATCCCCACCTTTACATTCTCTTCACAGCTAGAAAACACTGTCTCCATGGAACCTACTTCCACATCAACCACACTTTTCCTCTATTGCTCATTGTTGCAACTGATTGACTTATTTTTTTTCAAGCGCAAACATTTCCACGTAGGATGGCGATGCAATGCAAGGACAGAAGCTTTATTTTCCGCTTTGTTGTTCATAGTAATCAGCCTGGATTGTTTTGTTTACTACAGCCCTCTCTAATGTGCTATCTTGATGCAGGAGTTGTTGGACACTTATCAAGACGCCGCAGATCATTTGCATTTAATCACCGAGGACCGGTGCGTGCAGCATCTTCGAGGAGTATTCGTGCGAGCCAGAAAAACAAAAATCTGTCAGTAATCTTAGACTTCTAGCTTTACCATCAAAGGAGCAGGGACGTCTTTGATGAAATATTAACAACATACGCATACTGGCTAGACACACACTTACAAATTGTATAAGGCACAAATGAAAGGTATGTCAAAACGTCGGCATGTCCAAGCCAACATATTTAATTCAACGTCTTTATGTTTGGTTTCAACAAAGGATATGAAAATCTTGCCCGCTTGTTGACTAATCCTTGACCATCAAAGATAAATGGTTGGGTAGAGAAAGGGCTTTTCAGGTAACTTTGCAGTTACCTGAAAACTTTTACAATGTTATCCTCACTGTATTACTCAAGATCATAGGCAGTATAAAGATGGACAGCGGTACTGCTCCTCAGAAGTGAAGTCAAAGCACGTAGAGCCCCCCCTGGTGTCTGGCTGTAGTCATAAGCTCCTCCACCTCCTCCGTGTTAGTGGGCGGGACTTGGGCCAAATTACACATATCAAAAATTTGATTTTCAAGGATGGTTCCTATCAGTTCAGGTAGTTAATATAATGTACATGCATGGTCAAGATTTAATTTTTCATTTTAGTTGGCTAAACTGGTTCCAAAGTCGCAAGATGGCGCTGCCTGTATCCCTGGAAAAATGGCGTCATTTTGGTCAATGCAAGGGAGTGGTGATACGTCGTCCATATTTATTCTCAAGACCTACTGAAGTCAGTTCTCCATCCTGCTCTGGGTCACAGATGTTCGAGCTATAACTCATCAAACGGATGCAATGCGACGTCGGTCAGTATTATTATGTTACGACCAATGAGTTCACAACACTAATTTTATTTGAATGTCAACTACACACTTAAAAAGTTGAGACAAGTACTATGCTATAATCTTGACAAATCTGTCCTAAGCCAGACAGACAAATAGACACACATAAAAACATGGCAGCTCTGACTATAGCAGATGTCTCTGGGACCATATTTTAGCACAATGACAATTACAGCTCCAACCACACTATTGCGTCTGGCATTGTAGTGAACTATTGTGGATGAAACAAAAAGTAGAGCTCAATCTCCCAGCCAGATTATTGTTGGATGTATTTCACGCTACAGGTGTGAGAGTCCGTACATGTTGTAGCGCTGCGTTTGGTAGTACAAACTCTACAGCACAGGCAGTGGAAAGCTAACAATGAGACCAGAACTGACACTGCTCTAGTTGGCGACTGGAGACAATTCCTATTTCTCTCTACGCACCAATATCTTCCTCTAATCCTCCCCTCAACTCTATGCAGTGATTAAGGAAAAGCAATCAGATCCTCCTCAGTGCTGAGACATGTCAGCCAGATCAATAAAAATGATAAACTCTTAATGAACGCCACTTTTCATCCCCTATAATTCCGCCACGCCTGCCAGTGTGAAAGCTTCCGTGCACAAAAATGCCATTTAATATTTATTTACAGCCGGCGAAAATCAATAAATAGATTTTAAATAGAGCTGGAAGACACCCGTTTGCCCTTTATCGCTCCTTTTTTAATGAAGGCTTTAGTCCCTTTGGGGATGGGAGGGGGAATTTGTAAATGAAATGAAATGCACTCCAAGCATTTTGGGGTGAAAGGAGAGTGGATTGAAGTGGTGCATGTGTGTGCGTGCGCGGGTGTTTGCGTGTGTGTGTATTTAAATGTGTGTGTGTTTTTTTTTGAGGGGGGTGGAGGTTGTCATGCATGTGTGCGAGTGCGTACTGGTGAACACGTGCGTGGAGCTTTAGCTGACAGTGTTTGCGGCTACACAGAAAAGGAGAGAAAGTCTGAATCAGGGCTTTCAGTAATCAGTGTCACATTGTCAGGGAGGCTGCCTTTGACTAATGAGAGGTGCTGACAGCCTGGCTGCATACTCCCTTGGCTCTGCTGAGTGGGACAGATCTGTTTCAGGGCCTTTGTCAGGTTCATTCTCCCTCTTCTCCCCTCTCTCTTTCTCCCTTTGCCTCCCCCTGTTTCCTTCTTATTCTCTCGCCGAGTGTCAGGGAGAGCAATGACCAGTGGTCAGCCCCAAGGACACCTCCTGGCATTCCACATGGTGACAAATTGACCATGGGGGACAAGGTGCCTCAAAATTGCCTCGGAGATGAAGAGTTTTTGAATGTCCCATTCTCCCCCTAAGGACTGGAAACTGCAGATCCTTGGAATAGCAAATCCAGGAAAGACGTGCTGGGACACAGTATCAGAAACTAAGCAAAATAGGAAGGGAAAGGAAGGCAGGACCGGTATCAGAGGTGACTGACTGTGGAATTGATAAAAAAAGAAAAGGCGGGTATTGAACTCCCGACGTGACACAGTTGCCTGTTCAGCATGTTCATGTACCAAAGGCCAAAGAATGACTCCTTCCATGATGTTGTATTTGGCTCATTTAAAATGCTGCACAGATGACCTCCATGGGTTGTGGCTCATCTTTTGATATCACAAAATCTACCCAGTGTGGGTGCAACTTCTGTTTATTTCCCGAACACAGATGGTTTATGTGAATCCCAGATTCATGACAAAGAAATCCACAGAGTGTGTCTGACCTTGACAGACAATACTGGAGTCCTAGAGAGCTCATGAAGTTTCAAATCTACGAGCGCGTGCTAACAGGATGATTGAACAGTGTCGAAGAAGAGATTCAATATTAGAGGGTCAAGTCAGATCGATACTGCAGGTATTAACTGATCATTCTTGTTTAAAGTCAAGTGGAACCCATCTAGGTGTTCTTGAAGTGTGTGAGATCGATGGAAATAAAGTTAGGGTGGCTTAAACATTCCTGGGCTCCCCACTTGGAGGTGTCAGTCACGGAGATGATTTGTGGTCTTATCATGTGGCTCACTTTTGAGAGTACGTTACCGGCATAGGGTCTGTCTCTGTTGCAAAATCCAGTTAATGGCACATTTGTCAAGTCTGCTCTCAGAGCTAATCTGACACAAACACATTTGTTTGTGTGCCCCTATATAAAAAAAAAATCTAATTTAAAACAGCCTTGACACCAATCAACACCATTCAAAATGCCAAAGGCAGACAAAACAATGCACACAGGTGTACTGTCAAGCGGTGTGCGCTCGCATTGCGGGAGCTTTTCTCACTTGAGTCGTCTTAGCTGGCTGTCTCCAGTCAGGCCTACCTCTGAGCTAATCAGGCCGTCTCAGTTCCTTAGATGCCACCCCCTGGGACAGCACAGCCACCAGCACACTTAATTGGTTCATTTGTTCCGTCATGTTTTGCTGGGCAGAGACAGAACAAGAGGAAATGCTGCGGCGGAACCATTGTCTCTATGCTCGTCTCCGAGGATAAGGGAAAGTGACACATGAATGCTCCCCCAGATAGATAAATAGACGAATGGAAGCAAGATAAAGCGTCTAATGAAAGGGTGATGTCGATTCATCTTTTAGCTGCAGGGCGAAGGTTGTGTTTCATTTAATGTAAGTTCATCGAAGATAAGTTGAACGCCGAGCATTAAACAGCAGGGCCTCATAGCTATTAGGATGGCATACAATACACACTCACCTTCCAGTTCATTAGGTACACTAGTGAAAATAAATGCATTCTACCGTAATAGCCTGCACTAAATCTTAGCTTCATGAAGGTTATGGTTTTCAGCATTTGTTTCAAGTAACAGAGATCTGTCAAACGTGTTTTGACGTTGGAGGCTGTGGCTTGTAGTTCTGTTGATTTGTATTGTATTTTGACAGAGATCTAGCTAAATACTAGAAACACTCTTTCTGACGCTGTTTATCTGAACATTACAACAGTCATGAAGGGAGAATGTAGAGCAGGACTGTTACATTAGAATTCATTCCCACTGGTGTATATTAGCGGTGTACCAACGAGTCGACTTTCCTGCTGTAACGTGGCGCTTTAAGCAGAAGTCGACTTGACGGCGATCACGTGACGATAACAGCACGGACGCCTCCGAGAAGACAGCTGAGGAGACCCAGTGGGTCATTGAAGCAAACTAGCAGCGGCTCATCAAGTGTGTGGAAATACTTCAATAAAGCTAAAGCCCATTCTACAGTGACATAAACCAGTCCTGAAATACAACAAAAGTACTACTGCTATGCACACTCATCTGAAAAGGCTTCCGCTAACGCTAGCGGTGGAACGGTCCAAATCCTCCCGACAGCAGTCGGTTAACAACTTCACCAAACATCCTGCGGTAACAGATAGAAAGAGGCTGCAAATCAATTTGTTGGTGAATTGCATTGTCTAAAGTTATTAGACCTTTACCTGCTATACACAACAAACGGACAAGATGTACCACTACTTTATCCTATCTTACAACACGCTGTGAAGTACTATTAAACACTACTGATGGTGCCAGTTTATAGGCTATACATATCTGGAGTGCACAGTACTGATAAGCTCATGTGTTCATGTTCAGTTCTGTTGTGTTCTGTTAGTTGACATTGTTGCTGTGGTTGTAGAGCGTGTTGTTGTCTTTTTTTTTCTTGGCCGAGCGAGGGCCGCATGTTTGAAGTGTCAGACTGATGGTGTTGATGGTATTGTCGTGGGCTACGTCCGACAGTAGCCTGTGTTCGAGTTACAATAAACTTGCAGAAAAGCCTCTGTGAAACGCTGTGTATTCAGGCCGAGAATATAGATTTCATTGTTGCAAAGAATTTCTTTCTACTGTGTTTCCATGTGTGACATCATCAACTAGTCGATGTAGACTCAACTTTCACAGCATATTAGTTTCACCACTAGTTGTTCAACCCCTAGCGTACATAATGTTTTGGCAATTGATGGTGTACAGTAAATGCTAAACTGCTAAACATCTGAAAAATGGTGAAACACTGGCTTTGGCTGTGTCCCATGGTGACCTCTACTACGGTTTACCGCACGCTTCCACACAAAGAAGCACACAAGGAGAGGATCCGGTTGCTGCAGTATAACACAGTCGCACAGAGAGCTTAGACGCCATAGCGCCTCTGCGTGCGCTCCCCGAGCTTATCACTTCCATCTGATGAATGGCGCAGATTGGATTGGGGTGCAGGCATGGGGAGAGGAAGGGGCAGACAGAAAGTATAAAGAGGCGGTGGGCGGGGGGTGGGCCCCAACCAAGGCACCACGCAGCTTAATTCTCCCATGCCGGCTCCTAAGATTATCTGCCATGATTTTCCAACATAAAATAAAGATAGATAAATAAAACCCAGAACCGTATTGAATGAATAACAATGAAAACCCATAAAGGCTTCTGGGCGTCTCCAAGTAATTTATTCACCATTTGCCGGAATACCTGGAGCGCGAACAATTCAGTGGAATTGAGGGATGAAAAAGAAATAGAATATTATGTTGTAGTTGATAGGTATAAAATTACATCTGCCATTAACTCTAAGCATAATACTACCACCATAATGAAATGATGCCTCATCAATATTGATGATTATGTGGTAGAAGGACAAAAACAATAGCACCTGATTAGCGATCGTGGGGCGTGATACTGTGGGGCACGTATTAGCCCTGTATTGATACGCAAACTGTGAGGTTTGCTCGAAATTACATCAGATCTTGCAGGATGTGCACTCAGCAGGCTGATGCAGGGGAATGCCACCTGCTCGCATCCACACATAAATCCCCACAATATGTGAAGCCAGGCATATGTAATGATGGTAATTGCGGCGGCCACACGCGCAATGTTGATGAGTCTATCCCGTGAAATGAGTGCCGTTCAAAGGTTTAGGTTTCAGCAGCCTCCTGTGTATAACATTTTAAATTTGCTTCACATTCGGTGCGCAGAAATCAGACAGATGGGCTTTAGCTGAGATTACCTCAGGATCAACCTGTCATCCCGCTCTGCTCTGCTCCTGTTTCTTGATTTCTAATACTAATCAGGTTCCTTTAGGGAGAGCCGCGGCATCCAACTCAAAATAAGACACAAAGGGGAGAAAACTGAAAAAAAAAAGAGAGCGAAGAAAGCACTTCACCTCCTTTATCTTCTCACATGTCTTTTCTCGTCCTGTGTGCACAAAACTGAATCAAATCCTGAAGATTAGTACTGTCAGTGAAGATTTGACACACTCGGCGCAGCACAGGACTGCAGAGCATGATGATAGCTAACACACTCACACAGTGACAGATGGATCAGTGCTAACCAGCAGACACCATTAAACTGAACCTTGTGGTGCTGAGTGGAGTAGCTAGTGCAGTGAACAGGACAACTCCACCACTACTCATAGAGCAAAGCGCTGTCAGCCGGCTCTTTAATGACCACTTACAGCAGAGGGATGGGCCAAGTCCAGATCGCACTCTACCACCTCCAGCAGGAGCTACATGAAGACGGAGCCTGTCTTGGCTTGCTGCCCCACTGTCACAATCTCCGGGTCCGCTTTAAAAGTGCCATGTCCGGGCAGAAGGATGGTGATGACGGTGGGCTGGCTCGGCTGTCTGGAGGCTGGGCACGGTCTGAATTATACTCTGGCAGGGCTCTGGTTAATGGAGGCAGGTCGCTCGGACATCTGTTTCTGGTGAGCAGAGGAGACAGAGAGAGAGATTTGTAGGAAGCGAGGGGATTTCAAATGGTTTCTTGCATGTATCTACAATGGTTACAGTGGATTGCACTCATGCACACACCGATTTCTTGCTTGCACGTCCTTTTACAAACCACTTTGGAATACAAACTACCTCATGCAAATTAGGGGCACTGAGCGCAGAGCAACACATTCTACACCTCTCCGCCCTTTGGCATCTTGCAACTGATCTGTGTCATGCTGACAGACCATATCTTCCTCTGTGCCCTCACTAAAACCAGGAGAATGTCACGGCACTCACATAACTCTCAGAAAGATGGATGCTCCGGCAGCAGCATCACACGGGCTTCAGCTCAGTGACTTTGCTAACCTTTTACAAAGGTCCGAACCAGGCCCGCAGCTAGTCAACACAATGCTTATCTTAGCAAATATCGCCGAGCTGATAACTAGGGCCCTCATAACCTGTTTGTACACATATAACCCGAGGACTGTTCCTTCTGTCAGAAGCACTCCAGATTTACGGACCGCAACCACTGCGTAAAGGCTTTTGTTTTGTGGGTGCATGATGTGGCAGAAATTGTAGTGCTGGTGGAGATATCTTATTTTGCAGTGTGCCTGGCTAGCGTAACAAGGACTGATGTTTTGCGTTTGTAAGTACACTACACATGCAGAGGAATGAAAAGATGCAGTATATAAAGCATATATGAAAGGATTTCTATTGAAAGCAAGTAGGGGCCGTGATCTGTGGTAACCCAGTTAGTGACTTGGTCCATGAGGGAGTGTTGTTGCAGTGATTCTGACAGATTTCTTGTGTATCTTTGAGACCAGCGCTCACACATAGCATACGCAATATACAGTTTGATAGGCAGTTAGAGACCCGGCAGTCTGGGGAAACCAGACAGGCGGGAGATGAAACAGCCAAGTCCCATCGGGATATAGTCTTCAATTGATCTGCGACAGCAATTGGAGGCTTAAATCAAAACAAAAGTGCATATATATTTCCTTCTATAGTGACAGTTGACATTCATATTTGATGGGCAGCCCATGTGGGAATAGTGGAATGGGAATCTGGTTATCTGCTGTAGAAAAGCAGAGAGCAGTCTCTGAGTCACTGTATCCGGGTGCATGGAGTCAGATAGTGAATGTCTGTGATTAAGAGGCGCAGCTGAACATAACAGTCTGATTGAATGGATATGTTTGAACTTTTGATCTGTCAAATCTAAGAGAATCTTGCACCTACTGGGGTGGGGGTGGGGAGATTGTTCAGGGTCACAGAGACCTTGAGTCTCGAGAACCAGCATATTTAGCCAGTTTCACCGAAAGGCGACCATTCATCCCTATAGGCAATTCACAATTCAGATTCTCATTAACATATCTTTAAACAGACTCCCATTCTCTCCTTTACACTGATCAGACCGGCTGTCTTGAAGCTCATAATGGAGTCAAACGCTTTTTCTTCATTGAAACTAGATGTCATTTTCTTTTGAGATCACAACATTAGAGGACAGTTCAGCAGAAAAGGGTGGAGGTGTTTGATGATTCACCCTACTGTCAGACTGGTCAAAGGATGGATCTGAAGGTGATGAGAGTGGTGTGATGAGCAGCTCCACTAAGGCTTGCTGTAACAAGTACAGACATCCAGACTAGTGGGGAAACCTATAGAGGCCCATAAGTGCTTCACCTGCGGTTGTATCTCTCGCCTATTTCAAGTCTGTTAAATTGAAACGGCTTTCTATGTGTGAAAACAGGTTACCTTTCAGGTTTGGCTTAGTTTGTTTTCCTGCTGTGACAAAGACATAAGAGGAGAAGAAGACTCCCCTCTGCTTATGGTAAGGAAGCTGAATGCAAAGAAAAGTAGGTATATTGGCTTACAACACTTTATTTCCAGCTCCGGACTTGGAACAGGAACACCAGGCGCTGCGGCAGACTGGCGTTATCATTAGACTGAGCCCGCACAGGCAAGAGAGGGGATAGGCCTGATCCATCCCCTGCCTCAAGACGCTATCTCTGGGCAAAGACACACAGACTTGGCCTTTTGCTACAGGCCACGGGGTGCAGAGCACACCGGGCCAGATCCCTTTTGAAAGGCAAAGCTATCGTCTGATGAAAAATTCCATCACAAAGTCGTGTTGAAAGAGAAATAGTATGCTTCTCAGCTCTTAACCTGTGGTGTCACAGATAAAGCCCACATCTAATGACAAACAGCATGGGATAGGAATGAGTTCGGGGCGCTGAATCCCCAGCCTGAATTGCCACACTTGAGTATGACCCAGGTCATGATGTTAAACCACTTGAAGTAATTTGAATATAAAGACAGGTGCCTTTCATTCCTCTGCAAAGCTGTGACAGGGCGTAGGATATCAGACTTGAAGACTTTTGCAAACAGGTAAAAATATAAAAAAATAAACAAAACATAACACCTAGTACTGAAGGAGTCTTGTGTGAATTAAGTGTGAATTTTGCTACACATCCACATAAAGTTCACTCAGGGTCTACACAAATGAGACTGTCTCTGGGGAAGGCGATTGGCTGGAGATTGCAGTGGCAAGGGTTCCCACTGAGGGACGAATGTACAATGGGGCCCTGAGGGGCCTGTTGGAGAACGGCGTTTAGCCTCCAAGTGGCCCCCTGTGGTAACTCTATCTCAAGGGTGGTGGGGGGCCCTCAGCTGGGGCTAAGTGGAGGTGTGTAAGTCACTGTTCCTCCCCTCCGGCTGTACCACCTCCCCGAGCTGGGAAATAGAATTGGTGACTGATGGTTTTGGTTCTTTTCCTGCTCCTCCACTTTGCTGGCTGGGAGTACTTTGTGTCGCATGTTTGAGATAACCTTGAAGAGCTCTGCGGCAGATAAAAGTGGCACCTGGGTGGGAAATTTATCACTCAGCGGGTATGCCTTTATAATCTTAATACAAGTCTGCATGCGCGGTGGTTGCTTTTGAGATGTGAAGCATTGCACCAATTAATTTAAAGGTGCTTAAATTATAATCATTGTTTTTGGTGTTTTATTGTAGCTTACATAAAGGACACTATGTGGAAATAAAAGTTTCCAGTCTACCTGCTTAAGTATTTCGTATATTCAAATCATCATAAGCCAACTCACATGAAATAGACTACACTGTGAATGGCATAACACCGAGCACAACACCGCAGGAAGCAACAATACTACCTTCTCTTTTATGGGAAGCTACACTCAGAGCCCACAGGTGGATGCTGGGGGTGGCTTATAAAATGCTATATGAGCAGTGGCAGCAGTGGGTGGAGTGTGACTGCAGAAGTGGTGTGCAGAGCATTGATAGTTTAAGTGCAGCAGCATGATCAAAAGGGTGCATTGGATATCTGTTCCAGTGATGGAGTATGCTTAGTCAGCCATCTGAACCAGAGTGCAGGCTTTGCTTTTACTGCCTAATGTCTGCGGACAGTTTGGGGTAGTTATTTTTCCCCAGTGTGATATAAACCTTTCATTTTTGTCTTTCCTGCTGCTAAGTTAACAGAACGTTTCATGGATTGAAATTATGCTTGTGGTGTACTTTTCCGCACACATGCCCAAGTCAACCAAAGCCCAGTTTACACTGGTGAAAGACAGCAAACGAGAAAATATTGTACGTAAAATCAAATAGACCCTGAATGAAATAAAATAATCATGCACCTATACTGTCTTGCCTGAATTGTTCACGGTCACAGGTCTCGAGTACCAGCATATTCAGTCAATTTCACCAGAAGGCTGCCACACAAAAGCGCAACCCTTCATGCTCACACTCATCCTTATACACAATTAAAAGTAGAATTTCTGGAAAATGTGTCTTTGAACGTTGAAGGAAAAAGAATCTGGCTCCCATTCTCTCCTTGACATTGGTCAGTCTGGCTGTCTCGCGTCTCATAATGAGTCAAAAGGTGCTTCTTCATTGAAACTGGATGTCATTTTCTTTTGTGACCACAGCACAGGAGGGCAGTTGAGTGGAAAAGGTAGAGATGTTTGATGATTCACCCTACTGTCAGAGCGGTCAAAGGACGTATCAAAAGGTGAGGAACGGTGTGATGAGACGCTCCACTCGGGCTTGCTGTAGCAGGTACAGGCGTCCAGGCTGGCGATGAAGCCCATGGAGCCACGTAGGTGCACCACCTGTGATCACAGCGATTGTATCTCTCAACCTACGCCATTTACCTCGCGGTAAAAAGGCGTCGACACTGTTGCTAAACTAATGTTTCATCACCGGGAGAGCGAAGGCCTCGCTAATGCACTCTGACATGGCTATATATGAACACCACGCTTCATCTCCCGCTTACAATAATGTATGTGAACTCGCAGACATAACAGCTTCACAATATATTTGCATCACCACAGTGACTATGGGTGCTGTGACAATCTACATTACATGTAGTTAGGTTTGTGAATGGAAGATGATTCCTCGACTGGAAAAAATAGCAAGCGCCGAGTGTGCTTAGTAAATCCAATATGACATTGTACTATTGTGATGGAGGCTTTATGAATGATAGATTTCTTCCTTTCGTTTATTTCACGTCCAAACTATTTGCTTGATTTTTAATTATGACGCAACATATGTGAGATCCTCTCCCAAAACCAATCTGTGCATTTTTTCCCCCGCTTTGTTTAAATGCGCCGATCAGCCGGCAGCTGATTACATGGACAGATTTCCTGTTTACACCCCATTCCCTAATGACACAATAAATCAAGTATAACCCACTACAAGCTAATAAACAACTATTGTAGTTTGTTGTTTGTCCTAGCGGTGTACATATTGGCAAGGAGGAACATTTCTGTACACAGTGATCCATGTGATGCTTGTCAGAAGTGTAGATAAATCTAACGCGGAGTGGGATGAAGATAACAAGGTAAGGCAATAGACTGGCATCGGGCCACTTCATCTTTCACTCTCCGTCTTTTTCCAATCTCTCGCTCTCTGTCTTTACTGTATAATTCTCTTTCACCCCTCTTATCTCACATCTATCTTTTTGTCAGCTTTCGCCCTCTTTTACAATGCCAACACATCTGTTCTGTCCTTTCAACACCTCTGCTGTGCTGTGAGTGATGTTGCCTCAAGCCCCGAAACATCAGAGAAGCCAAAAAGCAGGACAATAAAAGAGAATCTCTCTCTTAGGAGCATTCCAAAAGGTTCTTAGCCGTTGCCCACAGATAGCCGCTAACATCATTTTTCATTGTTGGAAACATTCCACTTGCAGGGAGAAGTCTAACTTTGTAAAACACGTAAGTGATAAACCTCTCCAACTTCACTTTCTCCGGCACTGACTGTTTTATAGTAAGTCTTTTTTATTGTTGTGTTGCTGAGCATTAAACACCATTCCAGACTGGATTACTATGGCATTGAAGGTTATTTTCAGGGAAATACACTTTTACAATCAACCTGAGTTGAACAGTGTCATAAAATAGTAATGATGTGAGGTCATTCTCTTGGTGTGTTTTCAAGAAACTCTCAACAGATTTAACCTTATTTGAGAAGCTTGTCCTCTCCTTTTTTTCCCATGATGAAAAGCGATTAAGCAATACAACACCTTTGTCATTCGTTAATGCAGATCTTCCATTCAGCCCAATTACCCTTTCTTCCAGCGTGTGCACTTCTTTCCAAGCTGTCAGTCGGAAGGGCATTGGCCTTCACAATCTGTTGTTGTGCTTAAGGCCCAATGAGGAAGTGCCTTTCGCAGCTCTGGCGACTGACTGCCTTGCAAGCATGATGACAAGGGCCTCTTTGAAATCTGTGACTGAGGAGCCATAAAGGCAGCGAAAATGCCACAGAGAAATATTTGGGGTATGCAATTTTTAAAAGCGAATGGAGGTGCATTTAATGCCGTGTTGTAAAAGGTCTGGCCAAACCTTGTCAAGGTGTAAAGCTGTCACTCTAACACAAAGAGTTTAATAACGGAAATCAAATTTATGCATGCACGGAAATGGAAGACTTGAAAATGGGAAAAGACTGCTGAAAAGTACAGACCCTTTTGTGGCACAATGTCACAATTACGTCACGGCGGTTAACTGGAGACAAAAGCCAGAGCTACTGTTTTCAAAATGAGCTCATATGCATTAGCCTATATAACTATTGCATATATAACAAGTTTGTAGTTAATTTTGCGGTTGACAAATACAATACGTAGGTAACATACCCAGCCATGCTAGCACAGTCAATTGTCAAGACGTAGTGAGTTGAGCCCCTAGTCCACATTAACAAACTTAACCTGTGGATTGTTTTGCCTCCAGCCAAGCCCCGCCCACTAAAAAACTCCATCATGTTATCACATCATCGTGTTTACTAACACAAAATGGGTCTATTGGCAGCAAAGCAATGTAAAGACCAGACCAGTGTCAGTATCACTACAGTTATTATATTGCATATATAACACCCCTTTGTTTTGAACATTAGGTGTCTGCTTTTTCTTTTTTTCTTTTTTTGGTTGGTATTGTTGATTGTGTTGACATGGGAAGATGTTAGCCTCAGCACAGGCTGATGAGCAGAACACAGAAGAAGAATGAAGAATTACTTTTTGATTCAGTAATAATGAGTTGTTTCCGGTTTTCATAACTACCCTAAAGGTAAAATTAGCAAAAGAAGCAGTTTGTGAAATGATTTGACACAAAACAAAACAAAACCTGGTTTTCTCCAGGTGGGATCAGTGTAGTTTCACTTAAATGGCCCTCAGATCCTGAAGACGGTTTTATAACGGCATGCTGTGCAATGATGATGATATTTTAATGCAAAGTGTAGATGGGAAAGATTATGTACTAAATTACTGATTAACTGCAAAACAAGATTATGCAAAACTGTGACATTTTGGTTTCTTAATCCAACTTCCAGCTTCATTTCATGGGAGCAACTGATTTTGTCTTAACCACTGGCAGACACTGCTACAGCTAGGACATTATCCAACAACCAGTCTGCATAATGATCTGCCGGATAATCTATGTGACCTCGGCTCGCTGCAGACACCAGGCATCCAGCTGTTAATTGGTGCCACCTGACTCTTGGTTATCATAAGCAGTGTATGGGAGGAGGAGACGACAGGGCAATAACAACTTCAGCCATAACTGTGTTTACCTTTAAATTCACTGACTACCTATACTTGAACGTAACTGATGAGGTTTGAATCATAGATTGCAACAACATTGCAAGACTCAAACAACGCTGTGCTTGTGTTGTGCTTTATTTTTTGCTCCTCCCCCCAGACCCACCACACACACACACTGGTCCTTCACCTGCTCTGTATTGAATATAGCCTGAAAGAAAAAACGGTGTGAAAGCATTTGTGTTGTTCGCTAATAAACATTGACGTTACCACCGCTGTTTAATGTTTGTGCTGTTGATTTTTTTAGACTATGGAGATTACAGTTGGTCAAAACCTGGAGGAAAACCTCCTGATGTAATTTGAACTAGCTTAACTTTACAAGATAGCTAGCTAGCTAGCAAACTTAGATTGAAAGTCAGCTATTTATTACAAACGTGTTTTATTCGCTAATAGTTTTTAATGTAACCTTACATACGTTTGTCCATAGAATACCATGTCTCAACAGCATTATGTTTAGTATTCATGTGAATAAACTACACAGGCAGCTAATATTTGTCACTAAATCCATCATCGGCATTACGGTAATGTCAGACTTATAATAAATAAAAAAATAATGCAAGATATTATACGTGCATTATTTTAATATACTGTATCAATTGTTTGTAATAGGTGGGATACTCTTGAATTTAAAAAAGACAACGCCATGGTATCACGAAACACTAGATAGACATCCCTGAGATGAAGTCATAGCTATTAATTGTTGAAAATGTTTTGAATGATCTAAGCTTTAATTTTTTTGGCAGCCTTACAAGTCCCTCCCTCCAGTTACAGTTATAGTCGAACAGACCGACTGTACTGTAAATACAAACTCTGGTGTCTCGTCTGAAAGCCGGTCTTTCCATCAGGAATGCTTTTTCTGGCTGTGACCTTGTCAGCGCCTTGTCTGTCTGTCAGCTAGCTCTGCTAAAAAGGCTAAAGCAATCTGGCAGCCTCCCCCGGATAAAAGGGAGGGGTGAGAGTAGAACAAGGGTGGTGGAGGGAAGAGGGAGATGTGACCTTTCTACTTCCTGAGAATTGTTTTTAGGTAAACAGCCTTTCAGAAATGAGCCAAAACGGCAAGTTGGCACATGCTATACTACAGGAAGAGAACATTTTTCCTGGTTTCTCTCGAGTTCTAACAGTGTTTTCACCGACTATCGATATTTTCACGATTGATTTCTCAAACAATAGTTCTGTGTGCGTGTCGTAAAAGCTTGCGTTGAATTCAAATGCACCGCTACACAGTATATTCAAGCCACTGCTGTTGAAAATACAAAGCTGATATATTTGTTTCCAAGCTTTCATCTAGTTTCGAAACGCAACACATGGATATGAGAAGGCTGCTCTGAGCCGTTTATTTACTGAAGTCTTTGTAAGTAACTCTCTATTTCCAGCCCCGCTGTAATATGTCACTACGTCCTTTTGAGTGAAACACAATGCATACTGATGCTGTCCTAGCTACCAAGGTCAACCTCACAGCGCTGACGGCTAATGCCACAGCTTTTGTGATGTAAAGGCAGTCTTTAAAAATGCACTGAGGTCGCCATCTTTGAGTGGTCGGGGCTAAAGAGAAAAGCTCAGGAGAGGTCACCTATATATGCCCGGCCTGACGGCTTTATTGAGATACACCCATGGAGACAGAAACACACAATATTTCTCTTTTCACACACACACACACACACACACATATCTTATCCACACACACACACACACACAGAGTGAATGCTCCCTCAACCAGAAAGGAGACTGAGATTGGAAATAAAGACCATCCTCTGTGTCTGAGGACTGTGAATGGGAGCGGTAATGTTTTCAATTTGAGCTCCGAGAGCAATAATAGAGCTCATTCTACATCACCTAGATACTGTAGTACTGTTCGCCTTAAAGCCTTAGGATTCTATCATCCCTCACCCTCTCAATTCCTCTCCCTTTTTCAGACTGTGTGCCGTTCATGAAGGGATTAATTTGAGGAATAAGAAGACGGGGTCTCGTCGCGAAGGCAAAAAAAAAAAAAAAAATGAAGAAGAGAGATTCGTGGAGAGTAGAGAAAAGGGATAAGTGGATGAAGAGGTGAAGGGCAGATGAATAAGTCTGCTTTCGACTATGGGTGTTATTTCAAACTCCGGCCCCTCACATTTGAATGACATCCGCTCCGAGCTGTTTCATTCATTCACACGGTATAAGAATTCAATTTCATAGCAGAGATTGAGTGTCCCGCATCTCTTTAGCGTTAACATGCCGGGGAGTGAGTCATTTTTCCTCCGCCAGAGAAGAAAGGGTAAATTCATTTCATGTCACGAAATGTAATCCAGGTTATTGTCTCTGCCCAGCATCCAAGTATCCTTTAAAAGACTTTTAAACGCTCACCGGGGAAATAATGTAGCGAGATCTAACTGCTGAGCCAAAAGCAATTGTGAAATATTCAGATCTGAAAAAACAAAAACAAAAAAAAACATGATTACCTTTGTTGACTTGAATATATTGCTGTAATAGTCTGTATCCTTGAAAAGTGCTATGTCGAGCACAGTGAGAAGGAATTCATAAAGAGCAGAAGTGGTACCAAAGGTGTCATACAACATGATCCGAGAAAGAAAACTTTAACTGGAAATTGGATTGTCATCAACTATCAGCCCCCAGGACGGTGGGGGAGATTTTTTATTTTTTTTTACCTCTCGTAAAAAAACAAAAAAACATCAACAACAAAACAACAAAGTGGCCACAGTGTTACACCTCCGCGCTGTCATTCGTGACTACAGTCTGTTACATCTGACGAAAGCGTGTGCAAGTACAGAGACAAGGTAGTTCGTCTGACCTTTAAAGAAACACATCTGAAAAGACAAAAGTGAGGGAGGGAGAGAGAGATGTTGAAGAGAAAGGACGAGCGAAATAAATAAATAAATAAAAATCTCTAAAACAAATGGACAGTGACAGCCTCCTTCCTCCAAGAACTGTTAAATCTGCGTGTCTGAATTTCTCGCTCTACTCATCAGAAACAAAAGCCCAAGTCTGTGCAGACGATTTTGACCACTGATGCTTTTCATTTTGGCCCTTGATGTCCCTTGAGAGATTGGGGCATCATCAAGGACCGTGTTTGTGTGTTTTTCACGCCTGTCAAAGAAAAGTCTTCTCGTTTTCGTGCTTTGTAGCCAGTTCCTTTTTCTGCCCCCCTGTAAAATTCGGCATGTATTATGCAGAAGGCTCAAACTGTGTATATTTTACAAGTTTGCATTGTAATTGTTTCAGACCAATTTTAAAAGATGCGCTCCGTGTTTCTGATTTCTCAAGATCAAACTGTCACAGTCGTCAGCATAAGCATGCCCTTGAAGTGAGAGGGATGATTCAGCACTCCGGTACCCTTCACTTATTATCCTTAAATAAGATACTGCAGCCGCTTAATGCGTATGTTTAAACTAAAAGGCCACGATCAACAGGTGAGATGATGCCCATGACGAGCAGCCCGAGCGTCCTTGCGCCTGTTTCTGCCACAAGACGAACATGTAAGAGCACTTCACCTTCAACTTTGAAAGCGTGGCAACTCTGGAAAGATTTCCGAGCCTTCGTTTTCAAAGGATCGCTGCTCTCAACAGCCCGTCCTTCGCCGGACTGTGACCGACACGTAAGGTGCAGCTTGATTGGGCCGCGAGGACACAGTCAGCTTGAACCACAGTGAATGCACGAGACATGTGCACTGGGTGGGCAGAGTATGGGCTGTTATCAGTCCCTTCAAACAGAGAGGAGTCTCTTTGATGAGATTATCATGAACTAATGAAGTGGTTTCTACTATGTTTGAGGCATAGGTCATGGACTGGTAACGGCGTACCATATGGGGCCACATCGGAAAAATCCACTGGACCATGTGCATGCATACGATTACAGTGAAGCGCCTGTTTATTGTACTTTAACTGGGGCCAAGGCAGGAATAATGAAAGGGATGCTGTTCTTTCACTGCTCACCCAGTATGGACAATTCCTACTATAACCTAAAGGGCCTGAGCTTTAATTGTATTGTGTTTGATGTCCTGTGTGCCGGGTTAAAGAGCAAAAAGACTGCAGTGTGACTGCCCAAGCTATGGACCACAGTCTGTATCTTACGGTACTTACTGCCAGATTATCCAGGTGCTGCCACAGGTAGTCTCAGTAGTCCACACGGTTGTGACCATAAGGTTGGGTGTGTTTATGCATCTATTTATAGAGGCCCCATACCTGACGAACTGTGGCAATAGACGTTTGCCATAAAAGACAAAAGCAATCCCAGAGATCCTGTTCCCTTACTTGCTAAATAACTTCATGTCTTCATACTGTACTGAGGGAAAAATAGCGTTTTTCCTCTTAAATGAGCCTTAAATATGTCAACTATAATACCAGCGTATTAGCTGGCATGTGTTAGGGTTAGCACGCAAACTTAGGCTGGCAACCAAACTGTTACAGGACTCACCAGATGGTTGGTGACACAGAACCACCTGAGAAGACGTCCTTGGAAACCGTAGATTGACGTCACAAATAAAGAAGTTCCTGCTAAGGTGCTGAGTGGTTTGAACCGTACACCGGTTTGCCTCTCTGCATTAGCCCTGCAACGGACTGGCAACCTGTCCAGGGTGTACCCCGCCTCTCGCCCAGTGACAGGTGGGACAGGCTCCAGTCCCCCTGCGACCCTCCAAGGGACAAGCGGTTACAAAAATTGAATAAATGAATGAATAATTTGAAGAGTAAATGCTGCAGTTAACAAACACAGAAAGGTTTAAATTATGGCGCTTTTACACTAATTGCTCTGAAACCAGGAGGCTGGTGTGAACACTCCGTCCTGGAACAAATCAACCGAGCTGGGACTGGGAGGTCGGACTCAGCCCACTTGCTCCCCGGAGCAGTTTGTTTGCAGTTTGTACCCACATTACCCACTGACTTATATGACTACCCTCATTACCTGAACAAGGGGTTCACCTGATGCAACCACAGAAAAATAAATAAATAAATAACAACTGTAGCAGCAGGGCACTGCAGCCAGACAGGCTACTCTCTTGGTTATAATTATATAACCAAGCAATTAACCTGATGAGTCTTTAGAAGAAAACACATCCAGACACTGATCTGGCACAACATTATGACCACATTCCAAATATTGTGGAGGTCTACCATGTGCCTCTAAAATGGTTGTGTCATCTGACATGGGCCTTATGAGGGTGTCCTGTGGTGTCTATCAACAGAATGTTGTTAGTGGGGGCCTTTGGGTCCTATGGGTTGAGGGAAGGGGCCTCTGTGGATCAGGCTTGTTCCAGTGCATCCCACAGATACTTGAACAGTTTGGGATCTAGTGAATTTGAAGGCCAGGCCAACACGTGGGCCTGTGTATTGTGAACACTGGTAAATGAACCACAGAGCAGCATTAAATGCCATCGCTGATGCTCAATTTTTGATCATTATTTCTTGATATCCAAATTTTTCCACAAAATTATAACGAGCACGTAGCATTGAGTGAAAACTTTGCCTTATTTGCCCTCAGAACACAAATCTATCTGAGGATAAACGCAACACTTTTCCCTGAATCAAAACAAAATATTACTTAAAAAGAGTCTTAAAGCACGCTGCCAATGGTCCGTCCTTCAACCAGGTATTTTAGGGCATTTAAATAAGCTCTGATATAACTGTTCTCAGCATTCAATGCGATGGCAATGACTTCATGTGCTCTTGTATCTAGAGGCTGCACCCATCCAAAGTTGATGGTAAATACACAGTTTCACAGAAGCAAAGTTTAAATAATTATAAAACTGATGACTGTTTTGATGTAGCCACATGATAGACTGGTGACCTGGACAGGCTCCAGAGCCCACGCAACCCCCTCGGTGACAAGAGGTTTCGGAAAATGAACGAATTTTGATGTGTAGGATTATTTGTGTCGTTGTTAAGTTAAAACTCTGAAAGTGGGAAGGCTCAACGAGAACGCATCTAATGGGGCGTTCTATTTGTCCACCGAACTCGGTTTCCGAGTTGGTTTCCGGAGTTACGAATCGGAAGTTGCAAATAGAACGCCCCCGAGGTCGTATATACAGGTCGTCAACTCGTCGAGGCTCAGAGGACCCCGAGTTCAGTTTCCAAGATGGCTACCACGAGCATCACAATGTGGTTTTCTACTATTTTAAGCAATTTTGTCATTGTTGTAACAATAGAAGTCGTACACAGTGTATACGGTTACCTAATGGGCATGTCGCTACAACTAAATACCGCTTAATAAGTTATTTTCTAGCTTGTGAATGTTTATGTAATATGTAATGAACATGTGAAATACGCCGTGGTTGCACTGTAAACGAGATAAACACTATAAATGTTATGAATCCATCTTTTCTCCGACCTGTCGTAAACAGAACGCAAAAACCCGCTGTAACTTTTTTTTTTTTTTAACTGTTTTCCGTCACTCCCGAGTTGCAAGTCACGCTTACAAGACAAATAGAATGGGCCATAATATTGCTGGGGTCCTTAATCATTTGTTAACTGTCACGTCCCTAATATACATGCGCCGGTGAGAAGTATCTGTTTAGACCGCGTTGACAAAATGCCATTACTGGACAATCTGGGAGTGAGGACAGGTTGCACCACACCTCTGTATTTACCCCAGGCTGACGGCTCCAAGCACCACTGCAGAGAGCGATGGCAGCTGGTTATGCCTGAAAAGGATAAAGGTGATTAGAGGGGTGGAAGAAAAAAAACAACAAAAAAAAACAACAAACAGATGCACCTCGTAAGTGCTAAAAAGGGGAGCGGTAATGAAAGCTCGTGTTCATTTAGGCCTCCTGTCTTTTTCCAGAGAAGGTGAGACAGGACAGCTTCATCAGGCTTTTTTTTTTTTTTTTTTACAGGTCCAGGAACATGGTGTGTGTGCGCATGTGTGTGTGCGCCAATGCTGTGATGGCCAGCAGGTTTATCTAAGCTGACAGAGATGAATCTCCCAGCAGAGGGCTGGGCCTGTTCAGCTGTCCTGCTGAGGGGAGCCCACACCAGGGCTGACATTAAATTATTTCAGGAGGTAATTAGTCTTCTGTTTTTCACCAAGATGCCAAAAGCTCTCGATCTCATGCTCTCGTGCGCGCATCGCAGCGCGCGTCGCAGACAGACCCGAGGTGCTGATGAAGAGGAAGCGGTAGAACAAGAGAAAACTGCGGAAGAATAGGTTTTCACAAAACATTTAACGTATCTGACTTTGCTCAGCGAGTCAAAGAAACATGGCTCTGTAGATGTGGACCGGGTATCCGGATGAAAAGCTAAAAGGTGTTAATTTCAACAAAAAATGTCACTGCGTATGAAATGCTAACAAAACCCCCGTTATTATCTGGAATAAAAGATTTTCATCACCCACTTTCCTCCGCGGTTAAATTCTCAGTTTCTAATTTGGTTAATGACACTAAATTAAAGCCTGCACCGGCTGACTTGATGGCAACAGACATTATTAACTTCAGTTATTCAATCAGTAAACCTTGAGAGATGAGTGCTAAAGATATGTTCACAACTCAACAAAGGTGCTAGGTTTCTTTTTTTCTGGTTTTCCTCACTGCTGTCAGAGATCTATCCCAAACCGAGGGCTGTTTTTTTTTTTTTACCTTGCATCAAAACTAAAATGAATGTTGATGCCCTATCAAGTAAAATGTGATTTGGCTGTCACATTATGAATATTGTTGCCTTTATGGACTATATTATGCAAAGTCATGCAAATTAGATACGCAGCTATCAGAGAAAACAACCCTTAATTTTGTCCTTCTGCTTTTCTTGTGTTTAGCGTGTAATTTGGTTATGTGTGCTGCCAGCAAATGAAAAGTCACTTTCATGGCATATTATTTTCTCATGTCGCTCGCTGATCAAGTGCTGCATTTATTACCGCCACTTCAATCTAAAACAAACAAACAAACAGAGTGCCCACTTATACTTAAACTTCCCCGACGTGCTGGACGCGACGCAGGAATCCTGAAAACCGTGACAAACTTTCCAAACACACACACACACACCTGAACCGTAAATGCACCGCTTTATCCGTTTGTAAATGAAGGTGCCGAAGCGAAGCGTGCCTTTAAAGTAATCTCTCCTTCTCATGTCCGCCAATAAAAACACATTGCGTGGCGCAGTAGTTTACAGTTACTTAGCGGAGCCCGTGGCTCCGTTCTCTCATTCAGTGGGTCATTTGAGGGGTAAAGAGTAATTTGCCATGAAAATCCAATTGCTTTAATCTAATTTCCTTTGATATAATTCACAATAGGCTTAGAGCCACAAAACGTTTACCTAGCTGAAACAGTGGAATTGTCCCTGGGGTACAATTACAGTCCAGCTACAAGTACCTGACTCACACAACAAGAAATAGCCAGCATCTCCTGCCACTGGATTTACACTGAAAGGAAGGAGATCAAAAGAAGTGGGTGAAGTTAGAAACTCAGTTTTATTCAGAGTACTCTTAGCAAAGGATTTAACCGAAAGCAATGGCACAAACAAAGACCCTTTGTCTATTTACTATGCATTAATTCCAGACAACAGCTTTATTTCTCTCCTTTCTTTGATGTTATTGCTCCACTGTGGGTATTTTAGGCAACTTAGAAAATAACAAAATTAGCAAAGACTGGCCTTGTACTGCCGAAAATGAATGAAATTCTATCTCCAGCACTCATTTTTAAAAGAGAGACACCGGCACATTCCGCGGCTGCAATTACTTTTTACATGCAGAGGAGCATTGTTACTCTGAGAGCCAAATCTCTCCGTGGCCCCTACTGCTTCAAAGATTGCAGAGGACACGCTGATTAATCTGTTGCTCTCCTGCTGGAGACAGCAGGAGCACAGCGCAAAGTCTGATGCTGAAGCTTTTTCCCATAACACAGCAGATGGGGTTCTGGTAATTCTTGACCAGAGGTTGTAACGCACCACCGGCGAACTCAAGGGGCATAATTTCACAGAAAAACAGCATTATTAATAGGTGGGTTTTATGTAAGTAGATTTTGAGCTCCTTCAGGACAAAAAAGAAAAAGAATAAAAACATTTCCTCATTTAACACCATGAATATTCCACCAAGTGTAAATGGTGCCACTTCCCAAGTTTAATTCATGTTTGAATAATATTAAAGACCCACTTGTCTTTGTTTTCTTCCATATTAATACATATTTACACGTAGCATCCCATCGTAAACACGAATCAGGTTTTATTTTGGAAGACAATGATTCGCAAAATAATTGCATTTGCAAGTCGCATCTGGCGCTGCAACTGTTTTTCTTTTGTTGGTCTCCCATGAAGTCTGTCTCACTTCTTATTAGGAATGCAAAAGGCCCAATCAGATGTACTCACAAGCGCGGAACAGCAAGAAAGGTGATTCTGTTTAATGAATTTACACCTGATGATGAAATTATTTGACTGGGGGGAAATGATCGTGCATGTGCTTTGGATGCACAGAGAAAAACAGGAAATAGTTCAGTTAGGACTAGCAAGAAGTGTCGAGTGTACGGGTGTTACCTGTGACCAAGGGCATCACAAACCAAATATGTTGATGCATGTTGCAACGATGTTGATAAAGTGCAAGCTGTTGCATTGACAGTCTATAATTATCTGCAGAAATTGACAGAAAGACCTGTTAAATCTGCTCTGTGCTGCTAGATTTTACCTGCATATACTGGCACAAACCACACTCCAAATTGGGTGCAGGTGAGAAAAAAAAAGAAAGTCATATAGACTCTGTTCTCATTCTGGCACCTCCTTGATGATGCAGTGCTCCGTGGCTCCAGGTGGAATTGAACCGGAGCAAGGGACACGCGGCGACCACGCGACCTACATGGAGAAGTCTTGCTACCAGAGGAGTGCGTCATGCAAGAGGTCTCATCTCCGCGGTTTGAGGGCTGTCCATGCGACACATGACGCCAAGCGATCACACGTCAAGCTGATTGCACATCGGATGCGTGAAAAACTGCGGGAAGAGTGAGAAAATGGCTAAGGTGTGTCGTGCTCTCCCCTGCAGCCCCGACACCAGCGCTTGTCCTACTGCTGAACCAAACCGTTTCAGACAAATGGGCGGGCGGGGAGGGGGGCGGTGGTTGATATCGATCGTACAGTCAGGATGCTGTGGCATCCCGTCGTCGACAGAACCCAGACAGAGGGATTTAGAGGAGCCTGTGTTTGAATTGTGTTTGCATGGTAAATCACAGCGAGCCACCTGTTTTAGTATCTTTTGCCTATTTGATTTCACAGGTCTGTAAGCCACTTCACAGTTAGACTTAGTTCCCTCTGAAGCCATTCAGCACGGGTGACCTGCGCCGGCTGAGGGATGGGCACACATTTTTTGTTTTTATTTTTTCCTCAACCATAAACATTGTCATTTTCAGTGAATTTCTGATCACACAAAGTCACACCCGTCTCAAACCGTAAACCATAAGAGATCGGTGGTAGGAGTTTGCTTTGTGATTGTAACATATTGGACATTTGAACTACTATGCTTCAACCCTGCCCAGTGATTTTATTTTCTCTATTCAGAAGTACAGTAAACATATCAAGTTACAGTTAAAAAAAGTCTGAAGTGGTCTGCAAAAGTCACTTTCCCTGCTCTTTTATTCAAATACAATCACTGATGAATTGCTATTCTTCCGTATTTATTTAATACAATAGCTTATTTTGAAGGTGAAAGCGAAGAGCAACAGCACGAGAAGCGAGATTACAATGAATAACAACTGTGTTATGTCTTTTGTCCTCTATCTCTTGTTTCCTTTCCTCTCTCTATAATCTCATTTCACAGGGGACCTCGGCGAGGAGGAAGGAAGTTTTCCCGTGGTATCACACACACGAGACTAGTCTTCCACGGGCGGAAAAAATGAAGCGAATAAATAAAGGCAAAATCGAATTCCTTCGGCCGTTGCAGGAGTGCCAGCCAATGAATCAGCAGAATAAATTCTCTCTGGAGATAAACAAACATGATATTTCAGCTGGGAGCCGCGGGACGGAAGGGCCGCTGCCGCTCTCGTAAAGTTCAGAGCGCTCCGGACCGTAAAAGGGTCCGCCGTCTCAATCAGGGAAGCCTCTGGAAAGGAGGCCTTTACAGCAGAAGCCCGAGATGAAAACACACGGAGAACCCCGTGCACGCATGCCTTCTTCTAGGGCTTTAACACCACAGATATATGGCCTCATACAGAAAGCCATTAAAGTGGGATTTTGTGGCACAAGTGTCTCCCGACACACTGTCAACACACTAAGTGCTTCTAGTCTTGATTTACAAGCCCAACAAGCTACACTGTTCCTGCATGCTGTAATCATAAAACACAGGGCTGCATTCTGATTGAAGCCATGCAAAAAAAAAAAAAAAACACCTTGAACCACGAACCTATCACTGGGTTAATTTCTCCGGATCATATTGTTTGAAGGCACACGGCGCGGATTTTAATATAGGCCTACAACTTGGATACCCTTTGGCGATCGAACCCATACATCACTGTGAATTGTGAGACTTTTGTGGTTTGAGCGTCGAGGCTCAGTAATGATAACAAGACAACGGTGACAGCGAGAGTCAACATTTATGCCGCTGACTTTAAAGGTCAAAGTCTCATGCGGGTTCCCTCGGCTTTTTTCACACCTCCAGGCGGAAGAACAAGCTGCAGATGTGAGAGAGCCACTCATGTGAAGTGAGACTTGAAAGGGGAAAGCTGGAGGCAGTGTGGAATCAGCATTTAAAGACCCTTAAGGGGAAAACAAAGATGTCCGTTAGTGGGTCTTACTAAATCTGAACGCCGGGAAAAAGGTATCAGAGATTTAAATTGGGAATTGTGTTTAGAATATATACTGCACTTTATTGTCGGACTCTTTTTTTCATAAATTGATCACTTTGTTTGTTTAGCAGAACGATAGCCGTGTATGGATTTCTCGCCGCAGGTTTCGTCTCTGGCTAATTCATCGGATTGTTTCCAAACACACCGAAACCCATGCCTTGACAGGTTAAATGGTTCCTGTAACACAGAGACACATTACTTTGGCACAGGCGGAGTATTTTGGAACAGCATGGAAAACTGTAAAGCTGCTAGTCTCTCGTCAAGGAAACAGCACATAATTGGTCTCGGCACTTGAACTGCTAGTGCTGTACCACACGTGTATGGGGGGTAGGTGTCAGCTATCTTTGGAGATAAATGGATTCTGCGTGAACAAAAAGGGCACACCACCATTCATTTTACTTTTTCTGTGCAATTACAGCAGTGGCATTTATTTAAAGCATGTAACAGCAAATGGACAGGGACAGTTCACCCCAAAATCTATTGTGCAAGTTTTTCCTAAGCTGTTTATCTATTTTGATGTCAGCTGCTGAGTCGTAGGGATTTTGTGTCTTCTCCTAAATTAAATGGGAATAGATGGCACTCGGCTTGGGGTGCTTGAAGCGTCAAAAGAATTTTGTTTTACTCTCTCAAGCATTGTGTCTTTTTAAAAAATCTTGACTCACTTATTCACACACTATGTTTTCGGCTGTTTCTTGCTCTTATGCCTACATAACTACACACAGCAACAAATACAATTGAAAAAGCAATGTTCTTGAACAAAAATAATGGTAAGACATGGTGTACTTTTTCCTTTCTCTTTTTAAACAAATGACATCCTCGTGAACTATAAAATCCCATTGCACGCAAACACACAAAACATGCTGCTCTACACAATACACCAGGGACAGAGTTTGACTGTGGGGGCATTTCAATTAATCAACCGGCATCTGCTTCTATCAGGGAACTGATATATTTGGTTGAAATGCCTGGAAATTTGTTTGCAAACAGTAACCTGAATGTTTCTCTGTTGGCCAGAAACATAGACTGTATATAAATATGGACAACGCATCCCCACTTCCTTGCACTGACCAAACTGACGCTATTTTCCCGGGGAAATGGATGGAGCTATCTTACTACTTTGGAGCCAGAGTCTCTCTCGTTTTTGTTTAATTAATACTGTGCTCTGCTCTACCTCCACCGGTTACAAGGAAATGTTGGATCATACACTGCACTCTCTCCAACTCTCATTGCCCTACGGGAGCCCTTTAAGGAGCGGTTGGCATGGCAACTTGCAATGAGCATGACAAACTCAATCTAAAATGACAGAAACCATCCTCGCAAAAAAAAGAAAAAAAGAAAATGGACATGTATTTTAGTGTTTTAATTTGGCCCAAGTCTCATCCACTAACATGGAGGGGGTGGAGCTTATGACCTATACCGCAGCCAGTCACCAGGGGGAGCTCTACTTGCTTTGAAGTCACTTTTGAGCAGCTGTTCTGCTGTCCATCTTTATTTGGCCGATAGTCGGAAAAGTCCAGTGTGTGTGTCGCAAATATATCCGTTGCACTAAGGAGACACGTCCACAACCCACAGTTCAGGTGCTGTGTGGTGACTCTGCCAATTAGCAAATTAGCAAAAGAAGAGCAAGCTCTCTCCTCTTGGATTTTCCTCACATATGCAGGATGGTCTGCGGTCCTTGGGGATTTCATTTTTTGTCTTCTGGATCTGAGCTTTCACCACAGCCTTTCCTAGCTCCTTAAGAAAGAGCCTTGTGCAGCTCCCTTGTCATCCAATTTGGACTGAGTGCAGATAATGATTGTACACTGTTCTCACATTATGTATAATGCTTCAGCTGGAGGCAGCCACAAGCCTGCCTTAATTTCCTTTTCTTGAATTGTTGTGCATTATGATATTTCTTGTTAGGCTTAGGATTCTACTGACCACAGATTCTTCCACTCCTGTGGAATCAGAATGTTATTTTATTTTTTTTATTTTTTATTTTTTTTGCCATTTGTGTAAATTGGCAAACCTCTTCCTGTCATCAGCAGTGAGGATGGAAGCCTTGATATGTTTTTTCTTGTTTTTTTCCCCCATCTGTTTCCTCTTATAGAGCTGTTGTCCCAGCTACAACAGATTAGAAAAAAGTCAGGCTTTCCATGGCCTCTATCAGAAGGCTTTATCCATATATAAACCGGTTGCAACTTTGGATTTTTATTTTTTTTTTTTGGTTAACGAATCACAGTAATTGTATGCTTCTGATGTTGTTGATGCCTCTAAATCATGATTCCGTGAATTTCCGAGAGCGCCGTGTTTTTATCCGTCTGCACACGAGTGCCGCTACAACAAGTGGGACCGTGACCTTGACGAGAGTCATTTTAAGTAGATGTAATTTAACATTTTCAAGTGTTAAGGAGATGGTCTGGCCTCCTGTATGATTTGATATTTTATCAGTTTTATTTGGTTATTATTCATATTTTGGTTTCCATTTATACAAATAGTCGTGTGATAAGTGTTCGACATGTTCGAGTCAAGTTGTGTTCTGACAGACAATAATATTGCTGGTTTGGTGCTGGCGTAGGACTGTATTAACTTTTACGCAGAAAACTGATCAGGGAATGACAAAGGAATCGGTAAGTAGAACTGACAGTTGTGACGCTGATATCGAGCAAATCTAATCAATTCCCAGGGAGCCGGTGCATGAGCTCCACAGAGAAAAAGTTGATTTTCAAAATGCATAATTACAGGACGTTTATTAAGCGCTGATGTATTTAATATCCTTTTTTTGTTTCTTTTTACCAGTTCCTCCTGTTCTTACTTACATTTACACACTCGTATTAGCCTTGAGTCTAACATGAATGCTGATTTTTGTACGTTCTTTTAAACAGAAACCAGAGCGAAGGCCAACGAGTCGCTGGGTTTAAAAATAATATTAACTGAGCCATTTCTCCTTTTACTTAACGCGGAATACGAGCCCGGCAGAAGGGTTAAAGCCCGATATACGAAAGGCTCCGTCCCACCAGAGGATCTCACTCAAAATCGATAACAGCCACCGACATTGTGAATGACTGAGCTATCATCCTTCACTATTTATAGCGTGTGATGCTCTGTGAACCGTGAAATTAATAAATAGCATGCTCAGTAATTGCCTGGAAACCAAGCGCTGTGGCAAAGTGAGGTATAAAATCAGTGGCATCAGATGGGGTTTCTAATAAGTTGTCACATTATTGTCAATGACCTTCAAGCAATTAAAGCAGTAGAGGAGTAAAAGAGAGAGAGACTGTGAAATGGGGTGGAGGGAGGGGGGGTGGGATGCATGGGGAAGTGGTGGGTAGAATAAGGAGGAGGGGTTTAGAGAAGCTGAATTGATGTGAGTACAGGAGGACTCTATTAGGACAGGAGGATCTTCATTAAAAGGTACTGACTGAGAGAAGGAGAGCAACAAGTTTGGCTTATGCAGTCTTTTTGTCTAATCTGATGGCTGCGACACAGAGGGCCTTATAAAATCAAGATTTTTCTCAATTCAGCTAAACATCAGGGGGTTAGATGGGAAGCAGATTGCTTGATGAGCACTGCTGGTTGATTCAGGAAATACTTTCTTTCTTTCTTTCTTAACGGGGCTTTGGCAGAGTTCAGCTACTAGCAGCGTGCGCATAAAAAGGAGGATTACACACATGCATACAATGCAGTTAGCAACAGTTGGCTGATTTCACAAGCAAGCGAGCAGAATTTCGGAGCAAGGAGTAGCCAAATAAAACAAAACGCATACAGTTTGTGTTCGCCCTGCGCTAACAATGAGGTCGCGCTCATCTCTAAGCGCCTCTAAGCCACTTTTTTTCCCTCTTTCTTTTCTTCCTGTGTTTCTTTTTAAAATTCTTTCCCAACCTATCAAACGGATTTTAATGACCGGGATCTCCGAGCAGGGTCATGACTACTGTAAACCGCAGTTGCATACCGTTTGCTATGGATCAAGTCTCCCAGCTCATTACATTTATGGGCTGTTTATTAGTACATCATGCTAAGCCAGGCACTAAACTCTCAACATCCCATAATGTCGGCAAAAACAAAGCAGAACAGGCGCAGCAATAATGGGGATCAAGGCGTACCAATCAACAGTTTGTAGGCAAATTAGGTGCTAAAAGACAGGGAGGAAAAGAAAGAAAGAAACATTGACGTTTTATTGGTGTGGTTAATGGGCAGACGTTTGGGGAATAAGTGAAAACCGTAACATCAAATATTGAGTATGTAAAGGTTTGCCAGATGTCGGGAACTGTTGCCACGAGGTTTTCTAACCGCTGAACTTTCTGCAAACACTCTCTCTGTTTGACAAATTGCAGCTGACTGGATTCACAGGATGGTGTGCACTTTCCACCGGATAACTGCTTCTTTGTGCACGGCTTTCATACAGTATGTACGTATATGCATCCATATTATCACCCCCACACCGTATATGACACCGTTTTCCCATGCATTCACAGCTCGTCCTCTCTTTCTCTTCCCACTCCTTTAATCAGCTGACGAGGTGTTTCCAGCCCATCCATTCAGATTCACCCGCTCGCTCATTCATACATGTCTGATGTCATTTCAGTTGAAGTGCTGCGACCTTCATCCGCCTCCGTCCGCCCCCACTTTTCACATCCACGCCCAGGTCAACCTCATCAGAGCACATCCCTCATTGCATCCAGAGCTCCTGTCCTCTCCTCTTTTGTCATCGCTACCACCAGTGTCTAGACCATATTTTTTTTCCCCTATACTAAGCCCCGCCTTAAATTGGGATGATGTCACAAATGAATGAATTGCCAAAAGCGTTCTCATTTTACTATTGTGCATCAACACCGTTGCTCAGAAAGAAGCCTCTCCTGATTGAAAATGCCTTCAAAGTCAGACAACCTCTCCAAATCCTTGTGGGTTTATGATGCAGGTCGCTTAATTCTCCTACCATGCAGTATTGCGATCGATATCGATACAATGCCAATATTGTCACCGAATCAGCTTTAAAATAGATGTGCTGACTAAATCAATAAACTAACAGTTCGTCTGAAAATACTGTTGATTCCTTACCCCCACGGCTGTCAGAAAAATGCACCCGAACGAGCGAGACAAATCTTTATCCGAGTTCTGCGAGCATATCCATCGTTCTGGAATGAACAAGCAACCTCTCACTCATTAATTAGTCAACCTCTCTACCTGTGGGCCAGCCTGCCACACTCCACCGTGATTGATGGAACAAGAACAAAGGAAAGGGACTGTGATTACTGATGAGAATTATAAATACATTTCAATTAATAAAAAGCCCCCATTGGTATCTGTCTCGCAGGTTCCGCAGGTAGTGTGGGAGTGTAACTGGTGAATTATAGGATTTCTCGTGGCAACACAGCGAGATGCCGGCACAGAACAACAGCAATCTCCTGTGCTATTCTAGGTGAATGAACAGACAAATAGAGAAGTGAGGGAGGAAGGGGCCGAAACAAAGTGAGTGAGGCCAGGTGGAGAGAGGAAGAAAAGGCGAGGGTGGATATCGCCCAGTGCTCTTTAATAACCAGGGCAGCGGAGGTTCAGGAACCAGACATGAGCAGCCCAGTGGACACTAGAAGAAGGGCAATGAGGTCACGCGGCACGGAGGGGGAACACGTACAGCATCATACCCACAGGAGATTGATGTGTTTCCCAGCAATCTACAAGCCCATAAAAAAGGGCACGGTCTGCGGGCAAGCTTAAAAACCAACCAGGGAATTGGTGTACAAAAGTTCATCTGGCACTGTCATAACACTGCAGCATGACAACATAACCTAATAACATCCACGGCTTCACAGGTAGGGTGGCTATTTTCTCCTGAAGTACAAGACGGGAAAGTCGAATTGTTTATTTGATTTATGGTAGATGTATAGATGTGCATTTGCTACTCAGTCCCAGCGGAGAATGTGTGACTTCCTCTCACCTTGATGATCTCTGTTGTATTCAAAGGTGCCCTCTATAGACATGCTGTCAGAAGTAATAAGACTCCTTTGCAAGGTGTGTTCACTGCTGAGGGCATGAACCACTAAATCCTGTGCTGGTTTGTGCATTTTAGGGTTTCCAGCTCTTATACTGGTCACACACATTGGTCCTCACTCACTGGCTAGCTTAGAAGTCTATGCTCATTTGATGGTCTGTTGACTGCCAAAACCTTTGCAACAGCTTTGCAGGGGTCTAACCCTAAGCCTAAGGCTAACCCTCTGGGTGCTAGCGTGTGATTCTTTCCTCCACTCTACCTACACTTGTCGACTGTAATTGCGAAGCATCACAGTTTTCAAGTTTCAAAGCAAACAAAGTCCACAGGCCTTCATCATTTTTCCATGGGAATGTACCTCGACATTGCTAGCGTTTGTCTAACCCAGCAACAGTAGAAAAAATTATTATTTTGAGCGCAACTTCCACCGCTACCAAGCTGCATGTAGGAGGAAAAGAAATTGTACAAAGGTCAAGACTCCAGCAGCAAACGGAAGAACTTTATTAGAACGATGCGTTTCAGGCTGTAGCCTTTATCTGGGTCATCGAGAGGCGCACTGCAAAGGATATTTTAAAATGACTTTTTTTTGTGTGTGTCACACATTCTTTAAAATTCCTTTTGCATTGTGTGTTTTGTGTTGACCCTGATGCAGAACATGGCTGCTACAAGTGTTGCTGGAGTCGTGACCTTTCCAAGCTAGCGACGGTACAATAGGAAGTTGGGACTTGACAAAGGGAAGGTGCAAACTGTTTTCACATATTCACCAAAGCCCTGAGAGAGATTTGGGAACTTTTGTCAGTCAGGCCCTGTAATGAAGTCAAGAAAAAAGTATTAAAGTATTGTAATACTGCCTCCTGCATGCCCTACACTGTTAAACTTTTCATCGTTAATGTACAGTAAATGACTGGCAGCCGCTTCGCCACAAATCTACAGGTCATTGTGGTGAATTTACAAATGGTATTGGTGACACTTTTTCAATAAATTACTGTATATTTACAGTATTTGAACTGTATTTGAATCTAC
The DNA here is from genome assembly GCA_005024645.1 of Planiliza haematocheilus. Classification (NCBI taxonomy): domain Eukaryota; kingdom Metazoa; phylum Chordata; class Actinopteri; order Mugiliformes; family Mugilidae; genus Planiliza; species Planiliza haematocheilus. Next base: position 4,276,407 of record SRSE01000949.1, on the reverse strand, counting down.
AGTATGTGTCCTGTATTTAATTACAGAATGTTACTATATTACTACTACTAATAATAATAATAATAATACTTATAAAGAAACGACAGCATGGCAGTATGCATTATGCAGTTCCTTTTCAAATATTTATTAAAATAAAAACAATGCAACACAAGTATAACTAACCGTGCTGACTGATTCACTGATGCTGGCTTCTTTTGGACACATCTTGCCGCTCTTCTTGCCTTATAAATCTTCTCACGGCTTTCTTTTGTGCCTCTCTCAGGATTGATGTCAATGCAGCTTCGGAAAAACAATATAGAAAGACAAAACTATTTTTCTTTCAGGTGGTATTGGTCCATGAATGCAACATATCAAATAAGAGCATGTTCAGTACAATGTAGTGACGGAGAACGTTGAACCACGTGAAAAAGAAGCTTTAACAATATTACTAGAGGTAGTAGTTATGTTTGCAGTTGCTGTTCTTGTGTCAGAGGCACCACTGGCTGTCACTACAGGTTATTGGACAATAGTGTGGTGTGAAGAAAAGTTAATCAAGTCAAGCTCTCTGATACGGTGTATGTGAAAAAGAAGCTACCTCTGAGTGAATTCCAGCATGTACGCTGCATCATGTTGGTACCGACGGCTGAAGTTGTCATAGAAGGAGAATACCACAGCAAGCCCAAGCACAAAGGACGTTCCTTCACACAGCACCTCTATTTCTATGCTCAACATTCAACGTTGGTTGATCTGTGTCCTTGGACCTAAGAAAAATATTACAAGTTAGAAACAGCTAGCAGAAATCACAAAAATAATGGAATCGATCTCTTCTGATGTTTGACCAGGACAATACAACAGTTGTACTATAAGATAGGCTGTAACAGTCAGAGCTGTAAATAAAACACAAAGAATTGAGTTAGACTTACTGCCTTTCTAAATTAGTAGTTAAATTACCTTCCAGCAAAAGCATCAGTGTTTGTTAAAGTAAACCGATAAACAATGCTGAGATTTGCTAATTTTAGCTAACTAGAACAATGCAAATAGAAACCTTTCGTGACTCTTTTTATCCGTGAGGAAACAGGCACACAAAGCACTACAGGTTAAACTAGCTACGTTACTACGTTATCTTCCATCAAAAGCAACAGTCTTGTTTTAATGCGGTTATAAATTGAGACAAAATGCTGACATGTTCTAATTTTAGCTAGCTTGCAAAAACGAGACTTTTCAACAGCTTTGTTCTAACACTGTTCTAAATGTTAGAAAATTCAACTGGAGAAATCCTCAAATCCTCCTCCTAAACCAGGAATAAAAAAAATAAAAAAATAAAAAAAAAATGGTGAATTACTGTTAACTTACTCAGTGGAGGACGTCAGACGCCTCCGGACATCTGTGACAAAAGGCTGAGCACGTCGTCATGTGACTGCCTTCGCGGTGACAGAGACTGGCTGGCAGACATGCACCAAAGTTAAACAAAAATAAAATGCAAGCTGCAAAAACAAACATTTACCAGATAAAAAAAAAAAAGGTCTTTCCTTTCACATTCCCATGATGCTAAGCTGTTTACAGGAAAGCTTACAGTATAATCGTGTAAAAAATATAATTCGCGTAAAGTGCTGTAATTTGCTGTAATCACATTTTTTTTGTCCCAGGTTGCACTGTAGTTTACATGATACTGTATGACAGTAATACAGTAAAATACTGTTCAGATTTCACTGTAAATTTACATCAAAGGTTTACAGTGTATATGCTCTACCACTCGCCTAAACCAAAACCTATGGTCAGTATTGTCCATCAGTGCTGTGCATTTTTCATATGAGAAAATGGCTATAGTTGACCACAACCAAACCCTATTATAGTCTAAATTCCTGAAGCCATACCTATTTACATGAGAAAAATCTCATGCAAAGGAAGGGACAGTCACTCTAATATTTCCAACACAACTACAGCGACGACAGAAGTATCCGTGTACTTCACTTAAAGACAGAGCTTGACATTTAACTATCTTGTCAGGAGATGTGAATATTAACCCCGGTACTTAGTAGAGGTCGCCAGCACTGGAAAACCACTGTTAGAGCACCGGATCCAGGCTTATCGCAGCTCACTTCTCCAGTGAGCAAACTTGTTGCAACCGCATTTCAAGACAACAACGACAGTGTTTCAAGCTTAAAAGACTTCATCTTGAAAGAGCCAGAGCTGACTTTTTGACATCTAGCACTGTGTAGAATGTTGCAAAACCCAAGGTAATTTTCTGTTATTCTAAGCAGCATTTGTGATGACACCCTGAGTACATACTATAACCTCCTCAAGGACACTACATTAGCATAAAGGTATGACTTTGAATACAGTGTGCTGCGAGCTTTTGTTATAACTCCAACAGCGGAAAATGTCTCTATTGGATTTTAAGGGCCAGTATCTCCCACCAGGTCTCCGTGTGTCTCCTTCCTCTCAAAGGCACGGTATTGTCTTTTGGAGTTGCACAGAAAAGATCAAAGAGCATTTTGAACTGTGGCGCCTTCTTTCAGAGCAGTGAGGACGGTTGCATGAGCATCTTCAAAGGAGGACAAGTTTTATTAATCACTGCACTGACTATGTCAACACTGCAAGGAAGTGAAAGGAATACATTTAAAGCGAACACTGATGAGTGAAACACAGGCCTCCGAGCTTTGATTATGCAACGTTCACAGGAAAAGATGTAAACCCCCTCAAAAAAAAAGAAGAAGAAGAAGAAAAAGGCCACGTTTGAGCACGTTTGAAAGTGAATACAAGCATTCAATCGGCTGTACACAGGATCAGCTCAGCTCATTGTCTTCTTATGAAGAGGTTTCATTCTCGCTGGAAAGTATTGATCATCTTGCACCTGCACCTGAGCTCACTCTCGTGCATCTTGCACCCGCTGCGAGCTGCAGTGTTATTCCCATGATGCTGTTTTCACGCTCCAGACGCCGTGTCAGCCCGGGCCAAGGCTGGAAGGAGATCTTTGATTCAACACTGCCCCTTGTGGAGTGAGAGTGTAAATCCAGAGATACTGTAAACAGCTGCAGTACAGTCCAGAGCAGATGCGGCAGTGGGGAAAAAAAAAAAAAAAAAGTTCATTATCTATATCTCTTGAACCGTCATGGACGCCCATACTGAGCTGCTCTCATACAGGAGAGTTCAGCTCTTATCCAGGTAATGTGGTTAATCAATTAGAAGTCCTTGTCCCCTGAGGGTATTCACATTAACTTGAGTATAGGTTTTCACTTAGAGTGGATCAGTGATCTCTGCAGTGGCTTCCCCCTCCAGACTTCTTTCATTATCTAAAATGAGAGCATATTGAAGGGGGGCACCAAGGTGGAGCAGGTTGGGGGGGAGGAGCGGCGGAGAGATATTGCGCGAGCGGGTCACATTCACGTCTCAAGCCACACCTCAGCACTGAGGACTCTGTATCTCCATCAAATGACATTATCCATCACCATCAGCTCTCGCCTGATAAAGAGAAATGACACGAGCTGCATTTATATATATGCTATTTATATATTTATATATAAAGTGAGGACTACAGTGTTCAGTCAGTGTCAGAAAGGAAAAAAAAATAAAAAAATCCCTGCGGCTCCTCGATCCTCACCCACTGCAGTCTTGGTTTAGAGGAATCCATTCAAAACACTCACATAATTCCCTGCATTCAGGCTCATCCATACAAATCTGTTCATTCTCTCTCGCACAATATTCTATTCACTGTTTCCTCTGTTAAATCTCTGCGCCTGGCCTCACTCTCCGTCTCTGGTCTGTTGCAGTCATCCTTTACAGGACACTCCTCCTGTTCCCTGTCAGATAGATTTGGTCATCAGTCGGTTCTCCGTTTTCTCAGCCACTGATAAAAATAAAAGGGCTTCGTGTAAATAAGGCACAACAAACAAATAATAGGCTCAAGGAAGACTGGGGGGAAAAAAAAACAGCTCATAAATCATGTGTCAGTAATGACAGGGGTGCCAAGCAACTGGTCATATCAATAATACAAATCTGTAGCGGGGCAGCTGAAGCAGGTGACGATAGAAGTATGCTTTAAAATATACAAGAGTAACCAAGATGGAGACGGGATATATATTTCATTTTGTTGGTGCCGATACTGCCCCTGCCCCTGCATGAAGCTCAACTGTACATTTCTTTTTTTTATACAAATGCTACACTTCCATCTATAAATATACTCAGTGTGATCGTGATAACATGCCTCCATCTGGGGATGTTTAATGAGGCTAAGGTTGTCTTTTACATATACACATGCATCTGTTTATGTGAGCACAGCTTATGCATTTGTTGTCCAGTTCTACAGTGTTTTACTTGACACACATATGTTGTGCTGTTCATGTTCCGTGCGCGGCCACGACGCACACATCCGTCCATTTGAGGTTCACAGCGGCTCTGGTGGGATTGAGCCAGGGACCTTGATCCTAACCCTCTGGATTGAGCTGCAAATGAATAAATGAACTTTTTGGTGCATATTTACCTAATTGTATGAGCAGTTTGTTTCAGATTAGACTTGTGATTAATGCACAGTTTGTATATCCCAGTTAGCGTTGAATTTATTGCTGCTCCCTGCCCATTCATTAAGACAGCTGATAGTTGGGTCGTTATCAAGATTGGCGAGCCTTGGCCATGGGGACTTTGGGGCTAGGAGCTAGCCAAGTTAGCAAAGCACAAAGTCTGGAAAACTGGAGAAACTGCCAGTCTTGTTTTGTCAGCAGATAAAAAATCCACCAACCAGCACCATGATGCACTTAAAACTGCACTTAAAAAGGCGAAGCTGGGATTTGCCACTGAAGTGTTGCTCAAGTGCTCATTGGCACTGTAGTAGTATAGAAACAACAATTCTTCATTTTATGTATTGGGCCATGTTTCTATGCCGCGCCAAGTTACAACTTTTAGCTGTTCTTGGCAAGAAAGAAAATACCCTCTTTTCCCCCTTGAAAGCATGGGATGTTTTATGGAATGTGCTTGTCCGCCTAGTGTTTAAAGGGGAACTACTTTTCTACAACCTGGACCTTATTCCTGGCATGAAATACAATTGTTTACTCACCCATGTGACTTCTGTGTCATTTGTAGTTGTTCGGGAGATATTTAGATCTGCGCATGTCCATATAGTGGAAATGACTGGGGCACCGAAACGCAGCCTCTAAATAAAGCACCTGCGACAGTCGTTTTGTTTCCCTGTAATTTGCTACTGATGTGGTTCGTCCACAACCTCAAAATCTGAAAACTATTCAGACATGTTGCAAAAAACTAGCAGTAGCAAATTACTGGTAAACAAGCTGGCCCTCGTGGGTGCTTCATCAAGGTCAGAAGACATCATCTGGGGTCTGTAGGTCAATATACAGATCCCCGGATGACGATAAAGGGTAACTCCAGACTCAACAGGGAATAGCACTAGCGTACGATAACTAAATATTGGTAGAATTAATACAGATAATGTGTTATTCAGAGGCTGCGTTTCGGTGCCCCAGTCACTCACACTATATGCATAAACACAGATCTAAATATCTCCCGAACGACTTCAAATGACTTCAAACGATCGTATTTTATGCCAGAAATAAGGTCCAGGTTGTAAAAAAAAACATTTTCTAATAACTCTAGCAGTTAACAATGTATCTCGACTCAGGGAATTGTTAACATAACTTAGCTTAACCTCAAAGCAGCGATATCAGTCGTGTCCTATAATGTATTTCTATAATATAAAATATTCCTTTTTAAAATCTAATGTGAATTCATCAGCATACATTGACGCAGAGAGTCTTCAAAGACAAATGCAACCAAACGTCTGTGATGGTAACAGACATAACCCCAGATGATGGCTGGCGAAAACTCAGATCCTGTACATCTGCGAGCGTGATAAAACAATAGCGAACTGCCCTAATGATCACTTCCTTGCCTCCCCACTGCCTGAATCATCTGTCCTCCAGCCTCCATTCTCCGATCCCCTTTCCATCACCGGCCCTCTGTACCAGTCTGTTCCCCTTCCAACACTCCATCACAGCAGCACGGAGCCCTGGAGATGTCTCCCTGCTAAGGAGTGATGTAGTGGGCTATGCTAACAGACCCTCTCGGCCACTATTATTAACCAGGCCCGGCCCTCATTTTTCAAAGCCTGCGGAAACACACGCGCAGAAGTACAAGCAGACAAAAAGTCCTCAAAAAGAAACACGTCTAGAAAACCCACACACAGGCACTTCACTCAATTCTTCACAGGAGATAAGCAGACATCGGGCGTTTTCTTATGCTGGAATTAATGTTGCAACAACAGCGTTTGATTTAACTTTAATTCGGTAGTTGAATTAATGAATTAGCAGCGGTGCATTACAGTGATGACAAGCCTATTTTTTTCTCAGCCCCACAACTCCAGTAGCCAATGATAAAAGCAGTATTATTACCACAGTATGCAATATTCAAACAAGAGATTTGTCATCTAATGAAGAGAATTACATTTCAGGCCCCATGTATAATTCATTGCCATCAACCTTAATCCAGTGCTCAGTGCTGCAGATACAGCCTGCAGAACGAACAGAAACACACAAGTGCTTCATCTGAATCAATAATCTCCTGTCGATTAAATTTCACATATATCAGACGGAAACTGGGGCATTTGTGAGGAGGGCAGGGCGATCCTGCCACGTGCAACTGTGCCTGCGTGTTCAGTGTTTTTCCCCTCTCCTCCTGGGATACACGACCAAAAAATAAAAATAAAAAATCAGTTTTGTTGATGTGTTGCAGACTGCGTTTTCTTGCTTGACTGGACTGGTATTCCTTCATTAGTCTATCCCTATCAGCAGAACTGCCATTCCTGTGTGTTCGTGAAAAAAGCCTTTCGCCTTCCAGTGGTGTGTATCGAATTCCTTTACCCCCTAGTACAGCTAGTGCTGCTAGCTAGGAAACAGAGTAAATATAACTGCTCCCTCTCTAGCCCACCAAGGCATTGATTTATACATAGCCTGCTGCAGCTGGGAGCTACAAATCTGAGGGGAAGTCAGCTTATTCATAGAACAAAAATATAGTTGTTTCGCACACACATCTCAGAGGATTTGATTCAGTATAGATGAGGGCTGTCAGAGTGGTGTGTGTCAGCAGGCACCAAAATGTACTGGAAGACTGAAACAATGCTAGTTTGTGACATTCTACAAGTACGTGAGCCTGTATTCCGAATTTAGACTCTCGCCAGAGGAAGGGTTAAGCTTTGTGCGTTTGTCTACATTCACATTTTACCTCTTTAAAAACGCTGACTCCCCATAAAGGCACTTGCCCGCATGTGTCGCAGTAATTCTGCACACAGCGGGAGCCCGTCGTCTTACTCGGGGAACAATTAAGAAGAGAGAGAGAGGGGGAGGAAGAGGCGGGCGACTGCCGACGTGCATCCTTCGCCACCGTAGCATTTAAATAACACAGGAAGAAACAACAGTCAAATGTTTGGAAATGCAAAGAAGGAGCGTCAACAGAGCGGGATGGATGGGGGGGACGGGGGGGAAAGGAGGAAGCGGCGGATGAGAAAGATCGAAACAGACGTGGACGAGGAAGGGGGAAAAAAAGAAGACAGGAAAAGAATAAAAGGCCCAGGTCGGGAGCACGTTCCTCTGTTGTGAGAGGAACCTTGTTGAGTGAGCCAGTGGCTGCGGTGTCTGGCACAGCATCAGTCCATGTGATCAGACAACGGGCGTCTGGCTCATCACCCAGTCACTTTGTTCCCCCTCTGACAGCCTCAAGGCCTGACTGCCTGACTGACTGTTAGTGAGCAAGAGAGGCAGAGAGAGCCCTCGAAAGGAAGGACGCCTACCGCCTTTGTTCATCGCACGGTGAAGAGGAAATTAGCGGATGTGAGGCAATTAAAACCAACGCGAAACACGGACTAAAATTAGCTTTCCCGCGGGTCAGTCAGGCAAGAGTCAATAGTTCACATGATGAGTTCTTTCACGTACACACACACGCCAGCAAGATGTATAATGGCTGTCCCGTCCAGTGCCCTGCAGGCCATGATCCCATTGCCCGGATAGAATTCCTAATTGATGTGACAAAGTGCCTGGGAGTGTCCCGTTTCTCCGGAGTGGTTTTCTAAAACGCTGCCCCGACCTTTTTTCCCCCTTCTCTGTCCTTCTGCATGCTATTCCTTTCACAACCAAGTGCGGTTTAAATGGGGTAAAAACAGTCTCTTGACATCCGACAGTCGGATATTATTATGATCGGGGGAATATTGACCGTGGCCACACGGCGGGCAGGAATGAGAGGACAAATCAAACATCAAAAAGCTCAGCTATAAAGCGACGGTCTTTGCAGAAATGAAAAGCATAGCGGCGCGTCAGCTTTCATCTTGTAAGATAATAGCCCAGTCATCGCTGTTAAGAAGACATGGCTTTAGAGTGCAAAAGGAGATGGGTTTGCCTGTGGAAGCTTTTAGGAACTGTCACTCCGAGAAACATGACAGCATCGCTAAAAATAATGCCTGCTTATAAACTCAATGTCAGGGGCTCGGGGCGTGTTAGGTGTCTGCTTAAGAGGCCGCAGTCTAGAGAAACATCATTTGAGCGCGCGCGTGCACACGCAAACAACCCCGCGCGCAAACACTATCAATCTCCGTGTTACATTTCACTGTCAACGGGCAACAAACGTAGAATGACACAAGCCGACCCATTCTTTGTTTTCTTGTATCTAGATGGATGTGCTTGTTGTGCTTTGTTTCCCATTAATTAAGTGTGGGGGTGTTGGTGTCAGTCACTATTAATTTGAAAGTGGTGATGCGCCCGGCTTTGTTTGTCAGTCTTCCTTTATTACACCACACTATTGTCACAGAAAATCATGATTAATTTGTTGAATTTAACGACGTATAATTTGGCAACTCCATTTTTATTTTTATTTTTTTAAATAGCTGTCATCTTGACAGTGCTGCGGAGATGTATTAGCTTTAGACGAAGGCTGCTGTTGGGATTGCTAATTGCGATTTGGTTGCTGAAATAGTTTTTCCAATATTTCAATTATTGGAAACGAGTTGCTGACAGATATTAATAGGATCAGCGTGTTGTCCGGGATTTTCACTGCATTAGTCCGAGGGCAGGTGTGTGTGCGTGCGGGTTTTGTATGTGGCTATTTTCTCAGCCCAAAAACACAACAACTGCTCAGCCTGGATAAGAAGCATATTGTGGAAAAATAAACGCGAAACAAATGGGGACGGGCCGGGGCAGAAATTACCCATCATGCAGCAACTCACCCTGAAAGTGTGGTGAAAATGCTGCTCTGCATGATCATGAACTGTCCTTGTGTAGTGACCTTCACTGCGTGAAATGAGAACTTTGTGTCGCAGCCTAGGAGATGCTGCGGGACAAGGAGGTGTTCACTGACCTGTGCGATGAGAGATTCACTAATGCTTCAATCAAAACCGTCCTGAGAGTGTGTGCGCGTGTGTCCGGTGTGCGATCGTAGGCTTGTGTGTGTGTGTGTTATATGTGTTGGAATTCAAACCTGTTTACCCCTCCTCCACACTCAAAAGTCTTGATATGGGCCATTTACATTCTGGAATGAGAAACAGATACAGATTCGTGGACAGTTTCCAAGCCCCATTATTTCCCGTCACTTTCAAATCAAAATCAATTTCCCCAGCCCCTGTTGTTCTCCTCTTGGGTGAAAATATTTTCTCTTCGAGTGTGTCTGATGAAAGGTTTTTCTCTGCACAGGCCCAGAATGCTGCTAGGGGGGTGGGGAAGGGTATAGGGTGAAGGAGAGGGGGTGCTCTGTGTGTGTGCATGTGTCATTGGAACACAAAGAAAATGTGAAATAGACAAGAGCAGTCGACACTGACCTAAGCTGCCCTTGCACTGCTGCTTTTTTTTTTTTTTTTTGTTCAGAACAGAGACTGAGTGCTTCATACTAAAGACAGATAACATCACCAGCAGGAAATAGACAGAAACAGGCAGGCACACTAGCCCAAGAGCGCTTCTGTGTTGCGGCGCATGTTTGCTTGTAGCGTGTGTTGTCTGAAGAGCTGTTTGTTCTCCTCCCCGTGCTTGATCAGGCCGGATGAAATCTCCTCCTGCCTATGGCAGCAGCGCAGAGGCGGAGGGGGGATACGGATCTGTCAGCGCGCCATACAGACAGCACTTAAGAGACTCAGGGTAATGGCTGTTCGTGGGCCCCGTTAAAAACCCTCCCCTGTTGCTGAGGCTTAGTGTCACTTAGGAGGAGGGTGTGAAAGATGCGGCACAAACTGCAGGGACTCTAACTAGATGCCTGCCAACGGTAAAGACAAGCTCCTGTCCTGAGAAATAACAAGATTCTAATAGCAGTACACCTCCAGCAGGTAAATATTACCCCCCTCTGCTGGCCTGTGTGGTTCAAGCTTGTGTTTCATAAGATCATTTTATTGCATAACATAGTAAGAAATTTAAAGTAAATTATAATAAGCAGTATTGCAGTATTGTGTCTAAATAATCCACAATCATATTTAAAAGAAAAAAAGGAATAATCAATTTATATATATGAGGTAAGTGTCTGCACAACTAATTTATATGTTAGTTTAAGGGTTTCGTTTGGCCGACTAATAGTTAAAGTCAGGGCTAGATCGTGGTCTCACCCCAGGGACACACAGGAAGCAGAAGCGCAGCAAAGTGCTGGCACGGGCAGGGGCCTGGCTGTTCATACCAGACACGCATTTCACTATTACACAGAGCTGATAATAACCTCATGAATTAATAATGAAAATCTTTTTTTATGTGTTCTTGGGTAACAACTGAACATGTGCACTGGATGTGTGCAGCCATGTACTGTACAGTATGCACATCTCTGGAGCGCCTGTATACATATGTGTGGGGGGAAATGACCAGGGAACAGTGGAGGGAAGAGCTGGGGAATTAAAAAAATGAAAGTTGGTAAGGAAGCATACTTTATAACTTTCGGATTATTTGAATTTTATGTAAATTGTAAATTGTATGCCTCGTATAATAGATTATAGGGGTGTTTTCTTGGCAGATTTGCTCATGGTGTGATGAGAAAACAGACAGAATCTGCAGATTTATAAGCCACAACTGGAGCTTGGCACTGCAACAAGCCGTGTCCTAAAGAGAAGCAGGAAGCACTTTGGTTTGTTTCTGAACCCGGGGTGTCATTGACTGTGGTTAAGAAACATTGACTCTCGGTCAGAGAAGAGATGCAAACAACCATCTCCAGTGTCACCAGACTGTTTGTACACCCAACCATTCACTTGAGCCCCTTTCCTATGAGGTTAAGTGGTGCAGTAACAATGCAACGCTACTTCCGTCTTCAGAGAGGTGCCAGTCGCGTCACCACAGGCGAGTGAGTGTCTGAAAACTCTAAATGTGTTTGAACTGAGCGAGCTGGGTAGGTTTTCTGCTGAGGAAACCGCCAGCGTGACCACGTAAGATAAAAACAATCCATCAGCCATCATCTGACTTTGTTTAAGCCCGGCCGGGAACCTTTTCAAACCCATTGGTTCTAGCAGATAACGCAGCGCTCGCTTGCCATGAAGAACAAAACAGGAAGAAAATTTGGATCCGGACTTTTGACAGAATTCGATTTTCAGTTGCACTCAATCGCTGAGGTTGAAAGCGGAAAAATAAGTGAATGGGACAGCTGTGTTGAGATTGTAGTGCCCGAGGTCTGGGATGAACTTCCTTTATGGCCAAGGTTTATGAACCAGGGTTTATGAAAAAGCTTTCAGGCTATGGTGCACCCCTTGGCCACCACTGTGCCTTTGTATTGTGCTTTTAAAAAGTCACTTCTGGTGACTTGTTCAAAAACTCTTTGAATTCTTGGAGCAACAGCTATTCCTTTAGTATAATATCTACATTAGGGGTTCATTCATTCATTCATCTTCTGTAACCACTTATTCCTGCAAAGGGTTGCAGGGTCTACTGGAGCCTATCCCAGCTGTCATCGGGCAAATGGGTGGGGGTACACCCTGGACAGGTCGCCAGTCTATCGACTTTTTAAAGTCGACTAATGTGTGGAAAGGTGAGTCAACATTCGATGACTTCGACACATAAGAACACAGTAGAAAGTAAGGCTTTGCAACAATTACAAGTAAGCTACTGACCACTTTGTGGATGAATAAAGTTTATCTAAGTCAGTCAGTCATTTTCTAAACCCGTTTAGTCCTGTTGGGGGTCACGGGGGTCTGCTGGAGCCTATCCCAGCTGTCATCGGGCGAGAGGCAGGGGTACACCCTGGACAGGTCGCCAGTCCATCGCAGGGCCAACATTCACACTCACATGCACACCTACGGGCCAATTAACCTACTGAGCATGTCTTTGGACGGTGGGAGGAAGCCGGAGTACCCGGAGAGAACGCACGCAGACACAGGGAGAACATGCAAACTCCACACAGAAAGGCCAGCCGGCCCATGGATTCGAACCGGTGACCTTCTTGCTGTGAGGCATCAGCGCTAACCACCTCGCCACTGTGCCGCCCAGTTTATCTAAGTCTTAAGTCTAATTAAAGGGTCAGCTAATAGAACACAACATGAACACATGAGCTTATCAGTACTATGGGTATGTATTGTCGGCACCGCCAATAGCGTTTAATAGGAATTCACAGCATGTTGTACGATAGGATAATTTTAAAAAAAGCGGTATATCTCTGGATCATTTTCTGTGCATAGCAGCTAAAGGTTTAATATCTTTAGGCAATGACATTTACCAGCGACTTATTGATTTGCAGCCTGTTTCTCTCCGTTAGTGCTAGACGTTTGGTGAAGTTGTTAATCGACTGCTGCACTTGACAAACCGATGCTAGTTTGCTGCACTGACCCACTGGGCTCCTCACCCGTCTTCTCAGAGGCGTCTGCATTGTTATTGTCACATGTTCCGCGACTAGTCAACTTCTTGCTTAAAGCATCATGCCACAGCAGTAAAGTCAACTCGTGAGTACAACCCCTAGTTTAGATATGTGATTCCTTCAAAGATCTAGCTAACGCTATTCAAAATGTTTGAATTTTAACCTACAATAACAGGACAAAGCCACAGACATAAGGCCCAACATTTGTGGACGTTTATTGCACAGTGATGTAAAACCTTATGAATATATAATACCACAAACAAATTCAGTAGAACATTGCATACGCCTCTGCCTATTTATTAGTCCTTGGCTGTTATCTTATAGATTGAGTAGACACACACAAGACATAGAGTCGGCCATTATTCTGCCGCAACTCTGGGGCTTCATAACTCAATAAGAACATGGCTGCTGGTGATTTATGCTGCGGACCATGGGAGTCTGTACATAAATCACCAAGAGCTCACCTATCGCTTTCACTTATTCATGCTAGCTATTATTTATACCGCCACCGTCTGGTCCTGCGTGATCAATATCCTTAATTCTAATTACATCTCAAGCACTCGCCACTCCGTGTGTTGGAACAACGCGCATTTGCGTCGAAAATGTTAATCAGCGGGGTCGGCGCGAGGCACAAGAGGGGATGAAAACCCCCCCGAGTGCACGCGGAGAGGGAGGGAGTGTGATTAAGGTAGAGTGCAGAGATGAGAAAGTTAGCTCCGTGCTCTAGTGGCGGGATGGTGTTGACCTGAAATACCTGAGATCAGAAGTAATCTGTCGCGTTCAGGCGAGGGGCCAAAAAAGTGTAGAAGAAAGGCTAAGACCAGATGAACAGAGAGGGGGATCAGTCTCACCAAACAAACAAGGCTTTTATCCAGAGCCGAGCCGCCTGTTGACTCTCCCCGTTGTTGGCTATCTCCGCCGCCATCGCCTGTTGACTCGGCTGCTCGGTGGATTTCAGACAAGGATCAGACCGGGGCTGAAGTCAAAGTCTTGTGTTCATAATGCCCAGTATGCTAGCGGACACTAAGGGACGCTTGGTGTGATAAGGTCTCAGCCCCTGCTGGCGGACCTGCTGTTTAACTTCACAAACAACTGCAGTGATGACAGTGATGGTCGAGAAAAAAAAAGAAAAGAAAAAACACAACACACTTTGTTGCTCTTTGTGGTGGTTGCATGATTGGGGTCCGTGATCGCATCTTGTCAGCCCGACGAGGAGGGAAGATTGCAGCTGTGAATGAGCTTCCGTCTGTGTGAATTGTTTGCTTTTGATCAGAGCTGATGTGAGCAGGGATGAGAGATCTAATCTTCGCTGCAGGACTCAGACAGGGGCAGCGTCTTGACCCTTCTCACCCCGGCTTGACACCAGCTACCCAAAACATCCCCATTATTTTGTCTACGAACAGTAGAGACAAAAAAAAAAAAAAAAAAAAAAAAAAAACACTGAACAAATAAATTGTTCCTACGCAGACATGACAGCCCTCATCTGCTGTTTGCCCACCGAAGGATCCCCGCGCCGATAGATGTGTGTTTGTGTGTGAGCATCTGTGCCTCTGTGTACTGTTTACTGTTGGGATGAGGAGTTTCCGTAATCCAGAGCACTGCTGTGGCAACACGGAAACAGAGGCAGAGTAATCCCACGAGAAATAAGAAGAGGTGAAAGGAAAAGGTCATTGACAAGGAGGGGAGCGGGGTGAAGGATACACACGCAATTATAAAAAAAATCAAAAAGATTCTCCAGCATTTCTCTTTCTTTTTTCTTGGAGGCCATCCAAGGAGTCACCGGCAACAATGCCTCTGCTGCCTGTGTTATTCTTGTTTGCAAAATTCAAATGATAATCTAAAAAAATAAAATAAAAATATCAACAGAGTAACCAAACTGTCAAATATTTTTAGGTTTAGCTCTGGAGCGTCGTAAAAAAATACGCATTCCTGGATGTGAACCTAGCAGCGGATGAAAAACAAAACAAAAAAAATAAAAATCCAGACCCCGTGAGCAATAATTCGATTTTGTGTGCAAGTCGGTGTTTGTCTGTGTCTCAACAGAGTCTGCCTCCAGCTAACAGAATATCTCCCAGCGGATAAGTTTCACATGCCCTGACATCAACTTTTGTCAAACAAGATTTGTCTCGTACTTGTTAAACTAATTGGCCTTCATCCTAAACTCGAAACAAATCATGTCATGCATTCCATTATAAATCTACCCCAGTGGAGGTTCTTGTCAATAACAAGAGAGGGGGGAAAAAAATAGAAAAAAAAAGAAAAGCGCAGTGTGTGTTGGAGTAAAACGTGGTCGTGCGGTAGCGGGGGCACAGAGCAGAAACACATCATAGTTGTTGTTTAATTTGATGATGTCTCCGGCGAGAGCAATGTGGGCGTGCTGCTGGCTCAGATCTATCTTCCTCTCTCTGTTTGCGAATGTGTTTTTAACCACTAGATCATTGTAGCAATACACTGGTGGCAAGGCTCCGGCATTACCCTGCCTGCAGCATCGATCCTCACAGCTTCATTTACAACACTATGGATTTCTACATCAGAGGGGAGGAGTGAGAGACAGTGAGTGAGACAGAGAGTGAGCAAATTAGAGGGTTTTTTTTTTTGGGGGGGGGGGGGGGGGGGGTGATTTCAATGCACGAGCATTGTGACTAAACAGATATATATGGACGGCTTTGAAGCCAACGTGTGAAAACTCAAAGGGCTAATAAAAAGGCTGTTATGTTGTTTTTCAGTTGAAAGGCTGTTATGTTGTTTTTCAGCTGCACTGAGACAAATAAATGAAAACTAAAGTGGTCCAAATCAAAGTTGCAGACAGTCTAAGAAATGAAACACTGGTGTTGTTTGAATTAAATCATTGTTTTATGATGAAATTACTACTATTGCTTAATATTTGACGGTCAAAAATGAGCAGGTTTTGTTGCATTGTACTGTGAGATTTTAAGGTTACATAGCACTTCTTAGTTTAGACAACGCAACCAGCTTACTTTAGGACAGGGGTGCCCAATTATTTTGGGTTATGGGGCCACATGTGCTCCAATTTGATCTCAAAGGGGCCGGACACGCACCGTAAAAGCATAATGACCTGTCCAATTCCATATTTGTTTTTGAGCAAAGAATAACAAGCACAGCGTAAAAAAGTAAAGACAAGGTAAAGAATGTAAAAAGAGTTTTACACTTAACGAACTATCCTTTTACAAATTTTTTTATGAACAATCTAAAATTTCTTAAGCAAAATAAGAGTTTGTTTAGTTCTGTAATCAGTGTCTGCTAGGTCATTTTGACACTTTGCAAATTCATCCTGTGGGCCAGACTGAACCCTCTGGTGGACTAATTTTGGCCCACGGGCCTTATGTTTGACACCCCTGCTTTAGATGGTCCCGGTGCATTTTCCAGGCTTACACATGTGCAGTTGTATTTTTACAACTGATGTCAGAAGAATTCTTCATTGCCATTTCATTTCAGAGTTCAAAGAGAGGCGTCTCATTTACATACAGCTCATCTGTGTTGCGTAAGTTCAACTCGGTCGTGGGACGTTGGTTCGATTAGTCATCAGCTAATTTGATTTAAAAATTGTTGAGTTAATTCAACTTCGACTCTGCGATGCAGCATTTACTTTATACAGTTTGATTAGATTGACTTAAGCCATGTGGTTTGCGATTATTTGCATATTAGTTTTAGACATTTAAACAACCATGTTTTTGTGAGTACTCTAGGCTCCAGTAGACCCCGCAAACTTTAACAGGAATAAGCGGTTACAGAAGATGAATGAATGAATGAATGAATTAATGTTTTGGGGGATTCGGTTGCCATGAGTAGATTAAGTAAATCCAACATTTAATTTCTTAGAGTGAAAGGCACCGACTTCCCAATTTTTGTTTCCTACTATGGGTCAGCCTCCCAGATTGCCTACACTTCCCTGAATAAAACTCATCATTCTCTTTACTGCACTTTGTCAGCCATTTGACCAAAGTTAGTCGAATTTGTTTTTGGTCGGGCATGGAACAAACTCTTGGTATATGGTGTGAATTAATTTCAGTTTCCTCTGCTGTTGTGCAAAAATTAGGGTTTGGTTCATTGTGATAAACACCTAATAGCACAAATCCAGTCATGCATCACCGAATTGTCACGAAACAGGAGGGTGCAACGAGATGGAATAATTAAATGTGCCACGATTTATTGGCACTCCGTTTCAATTGCATTCACTCACATTTTGATTTTGCCATTCGACATCACCACCACAAACAGCAACACCAAAAACAAAAAGGGAATATTGTCAATTTGGCTTTGTTGACACACAAATACAAAAGCAATGAATGGATGGAAACATTAGCTTTTATATGTCTAAATGTTAACAGCCTAACCAGCTAGTCCTAGCCCACCCCTTCTCGTAGTACCACTTTGTACAGATGCAGCCACTTAGAATAACTGCCTCCTAGTTGCTAGTTTCCAGCCACCCCCCAACCCCTCACCATGGGACTTTAGATTTGATTGTGAATGCGCTCATTAACTGAATTGCCATGAAAACAGCATTTTTCCCAGTTTTAAGCTAGAGTAGTCTCTGAAACAATGTTTGCCACCCTACAGGTTCTATAATATTCTATAATATATATACAAATCTATAATCACCCTTCCTCTTTGTGGGTAGGTGAAACACTGCAACACATGCTGTTCAGGAGGCGTTTCCAGCTAGGAATGTATTCACAGAGTCACTGCAGGGGATGCTATTCCAGCCCCCGGCCCAGTGGGGACCTGTCACGGATGTGGACTGACCATGGACCATTGACCAGTCGACGATTCCAGGTGGCTTTATCTGTACCTTAAGAATAGTGAGACACCATAGTGAGTTACTGTGGCAACGACTCCACCCTCAGTCCATCGTGTGGCAAATAAGCAGTAGCACCGCTCAGAGGGTGCATTCTGATTCCTGTCAATCACGTTGAATGGCTTGCAGTCGATGAATGGAAGCGTAGACGCAACAATGGCTGTAACTCATGGAAACCATCATCCACTCCTGGCATATGATAGAAGTGACAGAAATAGAAGTAACATTAGCATTGCTGGAGGACAGGAAGGAAGCTCGGGCGAAAATTCAGTACGGAAGATCTGTTCACACGTTCTCCCAATCAGTGCCAAGTCCCTATTGTTTAAATTCACCGCAGTAGCGTCACTGCCTTCAAACCGTCTGTTGTGCAGCCCTCCTCCCCATCTCCACCTCATATGGGTTTGTCCAGGGCATCTCAACCAAGTCTCCTCCACCACCACCAGCATTCTGTCGGAAGGGTCTTGCCCCTGTCTACTACCGCCATCTGTGATTCCACTTCTCAGTAGGGAAGAAACTGCTCGAGCCTGCTTCCTCAATGAGAAGTTGGAGGACTAACATTAGCTTGCGTTTAAATCCGGACTGATATTAAAATAGTCGTTTCAAACCGTATTGACCTTGTGTCTTCAAATATCTTCTCTTCTCCGCATCGTCACTGCATGGTATTAAAAAGTTGCAGCAACCTCTCCTTCTGCTACCTCCTCTTCTTCCTTTTGTTTGTTAGCAAACCAAATTTGCATATTATGCATTGCTGCCACCTATGGGGCTGCAGTGTTGATGGGTATATTTACGACACGTTACACCGCAGTGTTCGCCATGGGATCACGTGGGATGTTGCGGTCAACACTTCTGGCTGTGTGTTGTTCCACTGTTATTTTCAAATCCTGTAGATTGTTAGAGAAGAATATCTGTCAATGTGTGTGTGTGTGAAGGTTTTCAGTCATCCAGGTGATGGTAGAACCAGAACTGAAGCAGCTCCTAGAATGAGCAACTTCAAGAAACCCTACAAGTCCAGTTGCCCTGCCCTTGTTCCAGCTTGTTTTTATTTATTTTTTTGAGTAGAAGCCTGATTTACAACTTTGGAAAGATTTTAAAACCACCGTAGCCCAAACCAGTCACTGCTCCTTGTATGCAAGATGTAGAACGCATGAGCCTCATCCACTGTGTAGACTGGTGATATGTATCATCGAATGTTGAACTTACAGCTTGTTCTGCTGCCCCCAAGTGGCTGAAAAAGCAGTGTATGAAGTTGAAACAGTTCAGGGCGGCTGTTCAGTCACACCAGTGCCTCTGGTCTCCCTGTGGGATCCGAATCCCACAAACCCGGCCTGTTCAAAACAATGTTAAGATTAGGCAACAGTGCTCCATGACTCATTCATGACAGATATTGCTTGGGTAATGACATCGCATCAATAATTGATATGCATTTACAAATGCACAAAGCGTATATTGATGTAATTTGAGTCCCTGCATGTGAAGTGGATCTAGTTAATGTATCTAGGGGGATTTATAATTCATTAATTCTGTGTAGCGCCGATGATTGAGGCTTAGTATTGAAGATGTGCCAGGAGGAAGCAAGCGAGAGACCGAGGGACAGAGAGCATGAAGTCAAAGGTCAATCCACTGAGGCATAATATAACATGCACAAATGAATGAGCTCACTACCTCTCTCCCGTCCGCTCTCTCTTTCTGTTTTTTAGAAGCTCGGAGGGATTTCTTTAATCAGGGGGATCAGAGGGACTTACGAATGTCCACCACTTTAAACGGCGCGCGGAGTGTGTGCGAGGGGGCTTTTCTTGACTTTTGGGGTTATGTATGTCACTTCAGCCAATTAAATGCCACAATGGCCGGTACAGATAACATTATTAATTCAAGATATCTGCAGACAGATTAGAGGATGTTGCTTTTGTGTGTGTTGAGCATTTGTCATAGTTTAGGCCACTTGCTCAGTAGATATTGTGGTTCTTTATTTTACATATTTAGAAAAACATATATAGGCACAAAGTCACTAAATCATTCAGTATACTTTACAAAGTAAACACAGAATGTAGATGCCCCTAATGGCCTTCACGCCCATAATGGTCTAATTGCATCCAGGGCGACTTGGACACTGTTTACATCTGAGTCTATAGAAAGCTTCACGTTAAGCACTGGTTCATGACGGAGAGGTAGCTGCAAATGAGTAGTAAATTGCAAGAATACAATTACACAGCCTGCCCTCGCTAGAAAGTAGCAAGTTCATGTAAAAGTGTCACGCTGCAGAGACTCGTTCCCATGGTAGCCAAGCTGGTCTTGAAACACGTGTTGTGATGGCTAAACCCACCAAACAACAGCTGGAAATGAGAGTAATGATCCAGGGGATGAACTACCTGGGAGAGTAATGGGACCACGGGAACCCCAGTTTCTCGGGGCCACCCCACCCAAGTTGTCCTCTAGAAATGGACTTGTTGGTCTTTGTACTACTTTGCCCGTCAGTCCGATTTACAAATGACTGTAACATTTATGTATAATTTACTGGCAATCAAACTATTGTCTGTTGTTTTTTTGTGCGAGAGTGTGTCAAAATAGGAAAATAGACATGTTATTTTCAATGAATAACCACCACAGCTGCATGATAAAGACTCCAGCTGCGGTTAAGTTCTGTGTGAGTGGACCAAAACGCTACTCCAAGATTTTATATTTGCCTTGTTTTTGGATTTTCCTTCTCTCTCTCGCTCTCTTTTCTTTTCTGTTTCTTAAACTAGAGGCTTATCATTCCGCACAATTTCCGCTTTTCTTTAAGCCACCATTGTAATTTCGGATCACAGCAGGTCCAGGAATGTAAGTGGATGCCAGTGTCGCTATAAACACCAGCGCTGGTTGCAACATATACAGTATACGAATCTGCAGGAGAACGCAACAAACTCTTGGTTTTTGAAATACTTTGGGGACTACTGATGCATGAGTTTTGGGAAGAGCTTGATGCGATTTCTTCCTGAAACAGTAAAGCGCTCGTGTTCCAAGCACCGCAACAGGTACTTGTAGTGCTGCTGGTGATGTAATCGGGTCAAAGCCTCAAAGTTCAATATCCATTTTTGGAGGAACAGGCCTTGCTGGAAAAGAGTGCGAGGATAGAGATATCCCTAGAGCTCTTATCAGCTCCACTTCTGGCTGATAGACATTGACACACTTGCAGTCATACACACAGATACACATACTATTATCCAGAAGAAATGCCTTGGGTGAGATAAAAAGAGAGAGAGAGAGAGAGAGAGAGAGAGATGCCCACTAGTGCCACATCATTTGCCACACTCTGGATTTGGGTTCAAGTACACGCACACTCATAAATAAATACAGATACCGAAACAAACACTCAAACGTACACACTTGCAGGTTGGTGTTTACCATGATGCAACATAAGGAAAAGCGGGTAGCGCAGAGCTAGATGCTACTTTTTAAAATCCACTTTAGCTGAGGGGTTTATGCGTCACGTTTTTCTTTTTCTCCCACTCATTTTCTATGCCAGAAACTGCTTTGAGTGTCACAGTAACAGATTCAAAGAACAACACTGTGTTACTATTTAATTATTTTTCTACTGTTGCCCCTCAGTTTGTACAGAGTATGTGGAAACCGGCATCCTTCTGCGAGTACCTACAAGACTCGGCATGATTATGCATCACTATACAGTAGCTCAGAATATTCTAGTCCCTGCCAAAGAGACCAAAGGACATATAGAAAGATAAAAACATCAGAGTCAGGCGAGGGTGAGGGGGGTAGCAAGGAGGGCAGAGAAATGCAGGACCACATGCTGACGCGAGACTGCAGAGCAGCCGGAGAGGAGAGCAAAATAGAGGCACTATTTGATATTTAATTGGAATTGATCCAATGGAGCAGCTGAAATTTTTAACAGCGGCTGAATCCATACATTTCAGGCGTGGGGCGATGGCACGCGCCTGTGTGCCCTGAGATACCGAGCCTTGGAGTGTAAGGACCGAAAAAATAAATAATAAAGACAGAGATGCCCTGCGAAGCGCACATCAGAGAGAGACAGGCTAGCACAGGGTAATGAAAATGAGTAATGAGTGAATGAGAGGGAAAGAGAGAGAGAGGGAACGCGGGCAACGTGGGAACAGAGGGAGAGGGTGAGGGGGAGGGAAACAACAGACAAGTTTTAATATTTCTTCAGAAATGATTTATTTATCCTCCTTATGGCAACACCACCGTCTCGGCCAAACAAACCCAACACGGCCCTTAATAATGGAAGTCTAGTCTGAGCTCATAGATGTTCTGTTTCAAAAATACATATACCCAGTATCAGCTACTGTATACATTTGTTTGTACAATACAATATAGTTGGTCTGAAAGCTGCTTCTTTGTAGATGTATATTATAAACTTATGTAAGCATATAATCTGTTTAGGGTTGACTAAATCAACACCTCTGTTGCAGAAATTAAAGGAAGCAAGCGCATGTCAGCCAGGAGCTATCCTGAGAAAAAGACAGATTCAGGTGGTTACTTTCAGTCAATAACAAGTTTAAAATGATCAGAGTAAAGATTGTGTTCATCGGGAAGCTACGGGGAGCAATGCCGACTCTGACGCTTCACGATCTGTTCGCGAGCATTATGACCGTAGTGTTATAATAACCTCATTAATGGGAAATACACCAACTGCTAATGTGACATAAGAATGTCAGGGAACGGTTAATGAACGCGTGCTTGTGCAGCGCCGGAACGGAAACCGTTCATCCTGTGCCGCTCGTTTTATCTAAAACCAGCAGCGATCCGTCCAGATGAAAGGAAGACATGAAAGGAGGGCTGCATTTATCATGTGTGCAGGAACAGAGAACTCGCCCGACGTCCTGCTCCTTCTCACCTCCGTCTTTGCCTGCGAGTCTGCATGTATGGGCGCGTGCGTGCACCCCAGCGCACGCACACACGTGGAGGCACACAAACAAAACGCGGGGAAGCCAATGCCTAAAGACAAAAGCTGCGCTGCGGAACAAAAGACGACCAAAAAAGCCATCAAGACACCCGCAGCAGGCACCCATTGTGATTAATGAAAACAAATATTGGGAGAGAGTGGGGCACAGGCGCAGAGAAACAGCACAAACAATGGAGCAGACAGCATAATGCATTCAGGGTTCAGTGACGGCCCTCTAGTGCAGAATGAGAATAATAGGAGGAGAGAGGGTGTGGGATAGGGGGACGAGAGGGAGGGAGAAGGAGGGGAGGAAAAGGAAACGGGGGCACTAATGCAAAATCCAATCCCCCTAAAAACGCCAACACAAACATGAGCGCACACACCGTCGCACAAGGCAGTCTTCAAACCTGCAACGCTTTAAGGACGTCTGTGCCTGCACCTGCTACTCTGAGCTGTTTCTGCGTCCTCTCTGTCTGAGAATGAAGCTCGCACACGCAGGCTTCTCATCTCGGAACGTATTTGAAAGAGCTTAAACGGGTTAAATATGGTCATGGCATGTTTGTGAGCGCTGGGATCTCAATGTCACGGCTTACTCCAACACTAAACCAGTCGCTGCAGAGAAATGACCACTCTGGGCTAAATAAAACTGGACGAGCATGTTTAGTTTGATAGACAGTCTGTAAACAGGTTATGCCAGAGTTTACCAATTAGCCAGCTTTACCTTTCAAATTATACCATCACATGGCTTTAATCAGCATTTATTTTTGCTCAGTGAACACGTGGGCTGACATGTTGAGCACTTGTCGAAAGAGTTAACACTTGCTCGTGTACGCATTTTTCAAAAACTGTCAAGTCGCCTTCAAGTTTCCTCTCTTCTAAAACACAAAATTTCTCTCCCATCTTTGAAATGTCCAGCGTCCTTTGAAAATTCTGAGATCTGAGATCACAGGCGAAGAGCTGAGCTTGTTACAATCTCAGAGAGAAGCAAGAAATTAGTTCTTGTTCTCGAGGTGGGCAAGAACAAACACAAAGTTTGTTCTGCGCCAAATGGTGGCAAAGCAGATGTGAACATTAGCAGTGCAGCTGCAGTCAAGCGCTGTCATGCCATCATGTCATGTACTCACACACAGTACGCCGATCTCCACCCAGGAGAGATTAGCGGTCAGACAGCAGATATTAGTGCCGAACTCCAGTCCTCATGGCGCCCTCCCACTGCAGCCTGCGTCACACACGCTAAGCATTGTGGGAGAACTTTTCTTATTATTTTCGGTCGGTTGTTTCGACAGCCTTCCAATTCCACTTCCAATTTCAGACCAATCAGTATAGTTGCCAGACACCACACAAAAACAAAAGTTTGCCTGGTTGATGTGTCAAGAACTCCCAAACGAGGGCTGAGAACAAAATGACGTAATTTTGTTTTCATTTTGCTCACATTGAGAGACACAGATTGTTATTTGCTACGTTGTCCATTTCATTTCATTTCATTTGTGGTTACTCTAACCCCAGAGAATGTCGAGCCACCCCTCTGCTCATTATGCTGCTACTAATTAGAGCTCTGCTGATTAGATTCTCCTCCTTAACCTTACGTCCCTTAAATGAACGAATGACATCTCGTGATCCTACATGATTTCTGTTAAATGATGCGACTCCAACTGATGTCAGGCACGATCTTTAAGCTCTCGCTGTCCACATTTAGCTTTAGCGTTCAAACTTTCCCGACTGAAGCGGCCTGCGTGATAAGACGAATCCGGGGCCCTCCGGTGGCTTAACTGCCCACTGGGAGTTGGCGCAACTCATTTCCCTTCATCGACACTCTCTAAACAAACAGAGCCAGCGGGACAAGGATGAAGACGGAAATGTATGACGTGTGCCAAAGGGCTGCAGAGGGAGGAGGCATGAATGCAACAGTCTGGCCAGAGGCTTCCTTTGGTGGTCTGTGTTGTTCCCGTCCGGCTTCATTACAGCCTTATCTCTAGGCCAGCCACACAGCCAGCGAGGACGGGCCAGAGAAGCTCCGCAAGGTTGTGGACCCGATACACCTGCCACCTCAGATAAAACAAACATCAGAATTAGGACACAATTTAGGCTCATGCTTTTTTTAACGTTTTTTTTTTTTTCCCCGTCGCTTTGTGTTCTGTCCCTCATCCGGCTTCCTTGTTGATTAATCCCTCTGTTTTGTGTCTGTTTTTGTTCTCTCTCCCCCCTCCCTTCGTCCCGCCCCCTCTCGTTCCCCGACGTCCCTCCCGAGAAGGCTGTGATAATGGGACAGTAAATTAGAACCATCCCATTTCCCTCCGTGCCGTCCGCTCAGCAGTTGATGTGACCCCCTCACCTTTAAGGTCAAAGGCTAATCGGGCGCAGAGCAGCCAGCGCCGCGGCCCGAATCATCAATCACTCCGCCCCGCAGCATCACAGACGCCACCGTGTGCTGTAAACATCACAGTGAAATCTCGTTCCCGCAAACGCACCTGCTGCTTGAATCTGCATTTAAAAAAAACAAACAAAAAAAACAAACACCAGCAGGTTTCACTTACTGACACAAAGACTGAATGATAGCCACGTTTAATGCAATTAACAGTCATTTATTTTACCGCCTGTTTCAAGATGAGTCACAGTGATCACCTCGCCAAATATTTGTTACTTCATAGTGAAAAACAGCTCCTTCTGCTACCGTTTCTGGAAAATCTAATCACCCTCACAGGTTTCACTTAATCACACGCAAAAAAACAAACAAAAAAAACCAAAAAAAAAAACCCGAACTATCGAGTCTCTTTAATCCACTTTGTGAATACATATTGGAGAACACAGCTCTCACATTCTGAAAGGGATTAGTCGTAAACGGCGGAGACAGAGAGGCCTTTGAGGGGAGCTAAAATTACAGGTGGAGTGATCCCTTCTAAAATTATCCAACTCTTTTATATTGCGCCTCTGAAGAATTCATGCTCATGTTTAATTCCCAAGCTCTGATAACGAATGTCTCCTCCAAGCACCTGAAGATTAATAGACTTTTACCAGGTGCTCTCTGTCTTTTTATAACACACTCCAGCTATTTAAACGCTCAGCTGTCTGGCTGTCAGCTTACAGCGTGAGGTCATTTAGAGGAAGTCTTAACCCGTGGATATAGTCACAGAGGGCTACGGCAAATACTATCTGACATTCAGGAAGCAAAATTAAACCAAAATCTGTTCAAAATATAGCCTTTGTCTTTGAATGTTTGCAAATGCTTTGAGTCGAATAAAATTCTTTTTGATGAGATTCTACAACCACTTTAGTGTCTAGCTAACAGTTGCTAGCTAAGTTTGGCTAAGGTTAGCAAAGGCTAGCTAGGTTTAGCTAAGTTTAGCTAAGCTTTGCGGTAGTTTGTTGATCAAACCTAAAGGGAAAAGGCAAAAAGTTTTACCCCAAGTAATTTGAATAAATCCTCTGGGAAGCATATACAAGATGAAATGTTATAAATGATAAAATGTTTTCATTCTTTATAGAACCTAATAGAAATTATTATTCTATAGTAAATGCTTCGGCATGGGTGGCTTCTCCTTTGGGGCAATAGGGAGGGCAATGGCGCAAGTTGTCAGAGGCTGTCACTGTTGCAGGCTCATTTTTAATCATTATTTTTTATTTATACACATATATTTTTATTTTATTTTAATCTTATTCTTATTTTTCTTTTTACTAGGGGTTTTCAATAGTGTTTTTTTTATGTACAACTGAGCTACTGGGACCAATAACCAATCAATAACCAATCAATAAAGTCTATCTAAATCTAATATGCCTCGGACTATATTCTCCTGAGCAACAAACTCCCACAGACTTCCACATGACTTAGTCTTTTATATGACTTAAATTTTACACTGCAGTGAAAGCTAGGGATTCCTGCAACACACAATGGGTTAGGAATGTCTAAAGGAATGCTTTCTACTGGGAGGGAAATAGTCAGGAACAGTCTTGATCTCAGTGTGTGGGTCATTTTATGTTTTTATCATAGTTTGTGCAATGGTTGACCTGTAAATATTTCAGTCAAACGGACATTAGTGCCACTTTGTTGCACCTATAATGAGATGTACGTTATGTACTGAATCAGATGATTGCTAAAGTAGTTGCCTTCACATTTGAAAGTGCCCGGCCGTAGAAAAAAAACGGACAATGTGTCTCCACTTCCTCCCATTGACCACACCGACGCCAGTATCCCGGGGATATGGACGGTGCCATCTTTGGAGCTAGAGTCTGCACAGGATGGTCCAAGAGTGGAGCCGCGTGATTAATGACAATCGCTCGAGGCAGAGTGACAATATCTAGTCACCTACTGTTAATTTACTCATTGAAGTGGTCACCTTTGCTATCATCGCAATACTTTCCAACATTATCCTTCCTGAGAGATCTGGCAGGAACTGTGTGTGTGTGTGTGTGTTTGACATATTTTACAAGACAGTTTAAAGCTTTGGTACAGGGAACTCAATATGCAGAATAAATATAAAATATATATATTTATAAATATATATATAAATATATATATAGTCCTTGTGACTCATCGTGATTTATCTTTTGTCTTTAGGCTACCATGAGTGTACACCAATCAGCCATAACATTAAAACCACTGACAGATGGATAACACTGACCATCTTGTGACAATACAATGTTCTGCAGGGAAACTTTTGGATCTGGCATTCACCAGCCACCTAGACCAGACCAGGCACCCCCACCCCATAGATGACACTCCTTGATGACAGCAGCCATCCCCAGCAGGATGCAGCCTGACACAGGCCAGCAAACAGTTCTGGGTCAACTGGAAAATAACATGAACAACAGAACAAGGTGTTGACCTGGCCTCCAAATTCACCAGATCCCAAACTGATCAAGTATCTGAGGGATGTACTGGAACAAGCCTGATCCACAGAGGCCCCTCCCCTCAACCCAAAGGCCCCAACTAAGAAAATTCACCCTCAGAAGGCTCTGATGGGTTAGAACAGTTCTGGAGGCACAAGGGAGACCTACACACTATGTGGTGGTCATAATGTTGCCGATCTATATTTTATTGAACTTCCAAAATGTCCAGCACAACCACTTAAAGTCATTAGAATGTATCCTCTGGGCATCATAAATGTCTATGCAAAATATTTGTCAAAATATTTTATTCAGCACCAAAATGGTGAACCGACCGACAGGCCAGCATCACCATCCCTAGAGCTATGCCCCTAGCATGGCTAAATAATCAGAAAATGAAATGCAAATATGCTGATGATGTTTTTTTGTAATGCAACACCATTTTTTTTTTTTTTTTTTTAAAGAGGGCAACAGCGCAAACCGATAACAAGGAAGCAGCCAAGAACACAACGTCAGCCCGACCACACATCACAGCACCGAACGCTCCTCAGCTGCTGCATCTCCTCGCGCCAACTCAAGCCAAACTTTGAGTGATGAAAAAGCATATTCAGATTTCACACTCCAATAACAACAAGTAATCAAGGCCGGCGCTAGAGCCGCGCCGACAGAGGCAGCAGACCGAGGCGGAGTGACGCTGCCGCAGCCCTTAGTCACATCTAAACACCTGTCTCCAAATGGACACATCAATCCCTATTTCACAGCCCGCCTGGCCTCCTACACTGACACACATAAACATGCACACACGTGTGGCATGCATTATAGATGGACACAGAGACTATTTCCACATATCTGTCCTGGCAGAGGTTTCTTTTTTTTTTTTTTAAGAAAGTAAACAGTGGGTAAAGACTTTTTGGCCAATTTATCTACAGAGCTAGAAGACGAGAGACACCAGAAGGATGCAGGTGAAAGAAGGGATGGAAAAAGGCCGAGAGGAAATCAATCTGTTGCAATGCAGCATACGGTAATCTCACTCCAGCGTTGGAAAGCACTGATTCACAGCCCTGGAGTGGTGAGGGATAGGTGTGGCATGTGAGAAAATGGTCCCGGACCGAAAAGAGGTTAGTGAGAAGCACTTAGCACCTGGTCTGGGATAATACCCATTCTCTCTCTTTCTCTTTCTATCTCTCTCTCTCTCTCTCTTGCACACACACACACACGCATACACACACAAGCACTTTGCCTAATAGAGTAGCAGCAGTAGTCAGCGTTTCCCATGGCAGGCTGTAATCGCATGGCTGGACTCAGTGATGGATTTTGGGTTAGAGGCAGCATCAGCACCACTGCAATAAACACACACACACACATCTATACCGCGCACGTGTGCATACACTTAGGTGTTTGCTCGAAAGGTTCGGTGTACAAAAGGATTAATGCTGATATGTGAAAGTTAAATGAAAGAGGCGTGGCAGTAATGGGTGTTTGGTGTATTTTCTCGCAGTGATGATTAAAACTTTTTTGTGCATGTATAACCAGAGGCCCTAACGGGATGTCTCCTACCTTTATTTAAAAATCAAATCCGTGCGTTATTTATAATCCTGTAAATTCCAGAAAGGTAGTCCGTCGTTAAACCGTAACATTTTTTTCTAAGCCGAGCATTTTCTTTTTAGTCTTAAAAATAAATAGCTGCTGATCACTGGAAACCCCACAAGGTCTTTTAACAGCGTTTACATCTGCTGTGAAAGTATTGCACGAACCCTCAAAGACTCATCCAAGCATTCGGATGAAAATTAAATTCCCTCTCCAATAAACACGCTTAATTATCGGTTCGGTGATGCAGTAACATGGTAACGGGTTAAAACAATGCGATCGCTTCTTAAAGCAATGTGCAAGAGATTACACTTTTCAGTAATTGGGTTGCACTCCGTCTCCCTCTTTGTACGTCGTTATATTACCAAACTCCTTATTACCTCAGCATTTGGCCTGAGACTCATTTCCAGTCTTCTTGGGCATTTTGATGGAAGGTCGATTTCTGCTTGTCCTGTGCAACAGACCGCTGGAGAAATAAATAAATAAATAAATTGCTCGGCCCAGGGACAAGGGCGGCCAGCCTCAACTAAAACACACACAAAAATGATTCTAGAAACTCAGACATCATCAAGTAGCAGGAAAATTAGAGTAGGTCTTGCATTTTTGCGTTTTTGGAGCGCTGCATGTTGTCAGTTCACGTGAGCTAAGCTAACAAAAGGTCAGCAAAAACATAACCTTAAGGTGGCCTTAAAAATCCAATCCAGATTCTAATTTATCTGTGCAATAAAAAAAATAAGCTACTGTTTATCAATTGATGTTAAGAGCAGTTCTGAGGCGAAGCAACATGTAGCCGTGATTAGAATTGCAGATTCACGCCGTCTCGATTCAGGTGCACCGAGGGGTGAGATAAAGCATGTTTGCTTTAGATCTATGGCCAGACAAGGGTTACAGACAGCTAAATTATTCACCAACCAACACGGAGAAATCCTCAGCACTCAAAACACGTGGGGCCCTCGAATAAACCGGCGAGCTGTGCACAAACAGGAGCACTTAAAAAAAACCAAAAAAAAACAGGTGTATAGGCCT
The DNA here is from genome assembly GCA_005024645.1 of Planiliza haematocheilus. NCBI lineage: Eukaryota > Metazoa > Chordata > Actinopteri > Mugiliformes > Mugilidae > Planiliza > Planiliza haematocheilus. The sequence goes on along the minus strand of SRSE01000949.1, from coordinate 4,246,486 downwards.
ACGGGACTATATGCATGTAATGTTTACCATCCGTTCGATACCGATAAAAAATTAATGAGAAATACGGAGAGATCCTGCAGAATTCTTTCCCAACCATTCCTCAGAACTCCTCGAGTGTTGAATTGTTCCATAAATACAGAGTGAGGGTGATGAGGTGAAAACTGGTTGCGATAAAAAAAAAGAAAAAGAAAAAAGAAAAGGAGGTCATAAAAACGACAAACAGAAACAGTCATCTCCATCTTATTCAGCCCCACTTCCATTAGTGTGACAATTTCATTAAACAAACATAATGTACAAAATCATTTCCTCGACTTGGCTGGCTCCGAGAAATTAACAGCAACATGGAAGTCATGCATAATGAATGTGAACATTTGCCATCTACAAGTCTCCCACAGTCAAACATTAATTCAACCTCGCGCAGGGTGTGGAAAAGGGAAGAGGAGGACAAATGGGAGCACGGGGGAAGTGGAGAGCGAAAGTGAAACCCTTTGGAGGTGGTCTGACCAAGAGATACGCTGCATGGGCTCAGGCTCCCCGGGTGTGGATTGATTGCACTGGACATAAAAATATGAAAGATAACACAACATGAACTGATTTATCTCTAGTTATATAATTTTCCCCCCCTATATGCTGACCTCTAAAACATAAACCACAGAGAGCTTGTTTTGCCGTCATTAGATTTGGCGACGCTGTCCAACGGGTGACAGCGAGGCAAACATTAAAGTTAAAATAGACTTTTTAAAAGAAGACAAATTACAAATAATTAAATTCAACTTGACAAGGAGTTAAAAGTACACGTCAACTCAAATGAAGTCAGCTCGCTGGTCTCCTCCCATTGATCAAAAACAGGAGCGCTTGACACGACTCTCGTGACCGTGCCAGAAGCACTTGGCATCATCTAATTCTCTTTGCATAAATCTCGCAATCATTTATCTCGACACAACACAACAAAATGCTAATGGTAACATTTTGGGGAGGGGAGCTAGACAAAAAAAAAAAAAAAAAAAGACGCTCATCCTTCACAAGGAGTGATTTATTACCCAGTGTAGCAGGGTCACACATTAATTTTGCTCTTTATATGAAAAGGCCCGTTATTTCTCGCATGCATAAATAAACCACTCAGACGGCGGACATGCGCACGGGACCACGCGACGCACGCTGCTATGCGCACTTGCAGCCTTCACGCCGAGCTCGCATTGAGGGAAATGTCACCGTGTCGAGGGGATGTTTATCTGGAGGGGACAGAATTGATGGCTTGACGGGGCGGCCGCAGCGGCTCGGTTCCCCGTCTCCGTGACGCAACATGCGTGTGTGTATTTTTTTTTGATCGTGATGTGTGCTGTCTTTTACTGACACGGGACTATGGGAGATGCCAGGGTACCCCGCCGCACTCATCCGGACGCACATCGGATGTGACACCGCCGAGCCAGCGGTGTGACAGGCATGTGACAGGGCAGAGCTGGTCCTAAATAACTTCTTAGGCTCCATTACCCTGCCAAAACACTGGACACGCCATCTCCCATTTCCCATTTCCCCTTCATGGTCACAGAGTCCTTCGCTATTCGCAAATAGAGCGTTGATTGCGCCCTACCTTTCGCTCAGCGTAGATTAATCACACGTAGATGCAAGCTTGCACGCGCACAGATAAGACAACCCACCTCCCTCCCGACCCTGCTGCAAATCAAAGTGAGGAGCAGGGCGGGGTGCTGAGTGCCACAGAGCAGGGCCAGCGGCAGAGGTGATTATCCTGAAGGAAGCATCAGTTGCTGGTATTTACACTGCCACTCTACCCTCTGATATTTTGACACCGGCGGCCTCTAGAAAGTGAGAGCATTTGTCAAGAAACTGCTTTGAGAAGCGGCGCGGCGAAGGTGACCGAAGATGAACGTGTCATTAGTCAAGACAGAAATTAGTAAAGGGGCTGGGGGGTGGAAGGGGAGATGGGAAAGTAACAGGAGGAGGAGGAGGAGGAGGAAGAGGAAGAGGAGGAATAAAGGGCTGCAGCAGCTCTGGAAAGGACAGACGATATCGACGCAAAAAAACGAGAAAAGAGCGCTGCCGCTGTGCAGAAGCCGAGGGATAACTTTCCAGCTGAGGCCATTATTTGCACAAAACGCCGCGATCCTAAAAAGTAAGTGCAACTCTCGAGTTGTCGGGGGGAGGAAAAAGTGACATCTCCCACGACGACGGAGGAGAAAGATATATGGCCCTCACGTGTACACATCCGTTTGAAGTCAGAATAAGGGTCTAATCTGATGCACTGCTAGCCTTACCCACATCCTATATCACTGGGGGACTTTGATGTCTTGCCAATTTGCCGAGCTGAACGTTCGCATTAGCCGCTCCTAATGAGGATCGTGAAGTGTACGTTGAGCCCTGGTGCCTGTTAGTCTGTTTATCTGACAGGGAGAGTGCTTGTCATCGTTTAGCTGGTTTAGCTCATTCGAGTGTGGTGACATTTCTGCTTTTTCCTCCCATGCTGATCTGCACACTAGTAATTGGACTCTTATATAAAAAGCCGAGTCACATTTAAAGTGGGGGAGAACAAGTAAACAAGGATATGAATTCCTCCGTCTGATGCAAAGATGCATGAATCATTTATGGGAACAAAATGTTTGCAGACATGTGTTGAGGGAGGATAAGATCTTATAGATTCACAGGGTTGTTGACAGAACAGGACCCTCTGTCTCTCTCTCGCATTAGCGCGTGATGTGTGATAACTGCCAAAAAACGCGCTATGAGGGAGGCATTGATAAGGGAGGTGAAGATGCAGATAAAGACAGGCAGGCGGAAGAAAGCGGTTGCAGTAATTCTCTAAATTGTTTCGGGGGTTATTCATTTTCGGTTGTAGCAGAGACCCTGGCACACTGTTTTGAATGAGCCCGCGCCGGAATGAATGAAAATGAGATTTCACTGTATCCTGTCCGCTCGACACCGCGTGAGTCTCAATAAACACTAAAGCTGCTCTCATTTCATGCTTCCCAATGTGTGGCGGGCAGACAGCAACGCCGCGGCACGCAATCACAAATTCAAATGAAAAGGGAGAGGGAGGACTTTCTCCTTCACAGGACTGTTTAATTTGCCGCCTCCTGGGCAATTGAAACGTGCCTCCGCTGTGCTGTTGTCTGAAGGTGTGCGAGCCTCTGAGAGGATGCTTTACAGGTATTCATAGCTGAAGGGAAGAGGGTTAGGAGAAAGGGGGGAGAAAAAAGAAAGAGGCTGAGCCAAATAAAAAAAAAAAAGACAAATTGAATAAACTTGATGCTCGGTTTATACCCGGAGCGTCGTACTGAAGTTGCAGCATGGCCCCGCTCGTAAGCCCCGCGCACCCCGAGACGGAGCAGTGTGTATGTTAATGCCTGTAGCCCTCCAGCCGTGGAGATACCTCAGGGGGGGAAGCGTCCCGATAACACGCAAACCAACTCTTAGCTCACGGTCCCAACGGACAGACAAACAAAAGGCGAGGTTTTATCTGCTTTTATCTCATTAAACTGTCTATAACTTGCCTAATTGTTTACGAAGGGATTTAGAAGAATATCCCACCCAAGGTTTATGACTTTCCCGTGTGCGACTGCGCGCGGTCCAACCCACACGTGTTGCGGTGGGGATGCATTTGCGATTCATTGTTGTGGAGTCTTAAGACGGCTTTTTAATTAGTATGTGTACGGATGTGCGGCCTAATAAGATATGGCAAGAGATTAGGAGACAAAGGGCCGCATTTTAATTCGTCTTCCTCACTCCGCATTCCTTGCTTCATCTTCAGCGTCGCTGCCGTGATGTAAACAGTGTTAAATTTGCACAAGGCTGGGCCTTCACACACACATCTGGCTCAGAAACAGAAGCGGGCCTCTAAAATGTTTCATAATTCAGAGGTGATATTTTCCCCTTTGCAACCAATTCATGTCAACCCATTTCCCGGCCTCGTCTCTTTCCTGCGTTTTATCCCCCCCCCCCCCCCCCCGCTTGTTAGATATTCAGCCAGCAGCACCTTCCACCGCCTTTCCCCCGACCCCATGCTTTTCAATCTGTCCATCGTAACACTTAAGCTTTGATCTTCTCACCCAGGCCTTCTCATTGCAGCCCCGCAGCGTCCCTTGCTCCCTCACTCCTACAGTAACTCCACTCATCTTTAATGCCTCCCATATCCATCTCCATCCCTCTTATCCCTCACTCCAGTCCTCCTTCCTCGCCGCGCTTTGACCGTGCGCGTGGAATGGCTATTGCTCCCGCGGTACTTATTAGTGCAGCACGTTTAATTACAGTTTGCACATCGATCAATTGTTGCATTACTAGTCGGTCCCCGTCGTCCTGTTACTATAGTGATTGATCACCTGTGGGGTTCGGCGGTGGTCATCTGTGACACTCGGATGCAGATTGCTCGAGGCCCAGGAAATCCAGGCTCATCCGTGATGTTGACGGTTTAGGTATTGGAGCATAATGAACGGCATAAAAGGTGCATTAAAAAAAAAAAAAGAAAAGCAGAGGATAGTAAGTTGGATGGGGGGATGGGGGGGGTAATGAAAGACACCAAGCTATCCACTCCGCAACAATTTCTGTCTCTGCAATCCTATAGTTCATTTCAAACGCACTGATTTGCATTAATGAAAGATAATCTGGACGCCTTTGAAGTTTTATTCTGTCCTCTGGGAACAGGGGAGAAGCTTACATGCACGTAACACACACCGCACACACACACACACACACACACACACACACACACACCAGTCACGGCGCAATCTGATGTTTCTGCTCAGCATGCACAATAAGAGCTCCAGCACCTGTATCTCACTGCCTCCAACCACCACCACCCCCCTTAATCCTGCTATAGTCTGACCCCTGCCACCCGCAAGATTAGGATCCCCAGCTTGGTGCAAAATATTCACGCACATCAACACCCTTCCGACACACTCAGACGCGCACGCTCCTGCCCGCATTTGTAATATGTTTACCATAGCTTTCAAACGGTTTCCTCAAAGACCCCCCGCACGGCTTCCCTTAGAATATGTACACGTACGTATGCACGTATTACCCAGATGTGGAGCACGGTGTCAGATCAGACAAGGTTCATGCGGCGATGGATGATGAAAGGGCAGACCCCCAGTTGACAGCCGGGCTATCATTATTCTAGTGGTCTTCTGGTAGCAGCCTTCTCCTCCAATATGGCATGGAGACAGGGATCTTTGGCGAAACAAACAAAGCTTTAACGAGCCTCATCGTTCAGGACCTAAATAAAGACGCCATGTTTTTTGTTTTTCTTGCCATTTTCCTTGTTCCTTCCTGTCATCTAAACAAGTTATTCTGACTCACGCTGTTCTCACTCAATACTACACGGACCCACACATGCACCAACGTGAACGCAGGCACACTTGTGTGGCCATACTGAAAGGCTGGCAAAAATAAGACACAGACGCAGCGAGCCTTATGTCCTGAGCCAACCCTTGCCAGAGAGAGAGAGAGGGGGGGGTAAAAAAACTAAAAAAGAAACACGGATTATAGCCGAGTTCATTTACATGCAGGAAAGAGCCAAAGAGTCTGATGAAGAGAGAGTCTGAGACGCTGAAACTTCAAGAGTCACTCAAAGACGGGGCTTGGGGAAGTTATAACAACACATCAAAGTCGGGCCTGAGCCTCTGTTCAATTGAGACACGTCAAGAAATTGCCACAGGTAACTAGCAGCCGCTGTTAGAGGGAGCCGTGATGTGACAGTAGGGCCCGAGCTAAGCTTTGTGCTCAGCCAACTCATTTCAACGTCCTTCCAAAAGCTTACAAAGGCAGAGCAGGGGATGCTGCCACCCCCCCCCCCTCCCACCTCTGCTAACTTAACTACATGCAGTGCTGTGTGTAATCTCATTACCTGTGTTGTTGTCTAACTTAGCCCACAGTGCTGTGATGTGTCGGCATTACTCTGATTAAAGCAGGGAGCGCTGAGTGGAGATGGAAGAAGGGGAAAGAGGTGTGGGCAGAGTTAACAACACATGAGTGTGTATGTGTGTCAGAGGGGGCCAGGAATGACATAAGCACTTATTGGTATTAAAGGGTAAACTTTCAAAGGCATCCATCTCAAGTAGCAGAGGAAAGTTTCCTTTCAAAGTTGCTCCAGTCGTTGACTTTGATGTGCCGGTGACAAATGATCAGCAGGAAAAATGACTGCGTGGTTGTTTTTTCTTCACCAACGCCGGGAAAAAAAGAAAAAAAAGACCCCTTGGCTTGAACCTAAGGTCATTAAGAAGCAAATAAATAAACACAGAAAGTTTGCATATTGGAAAGCTGTCAGCTTCAGGCCAGCGTCTGCTCACTCCTAGCTTGATGGAGAGCCTTCTTTCCCGGGCAAGCCCTCGGACTCGGGGCCAATGAATCAGGCCGAGTGGACACATTGGCAGTTGTCATGTAATGATATTGCCTGAGTGTTAGCTGCGGTAAAAACAGTCACACACGAACACACATGTAGCACAAACAGATGTTGACATACTGCTGACACACACGCGCGCACACACACCCACACAGAGTACACAGTTCCGAGGAGAGTAAGGCCTGAAGACTGCTGCTGAATTGAAATTGGTCACTGTTTTCAATTCTATTTCACAGAGATCCGCTAGATTAATTTGGATTAGTTTTGCTTATCTTAGGAGAGACTGGAACAAGTGAGACCTACATCCAAGGTGCATGAAACAGTGTGTCCAAAATGTTTAGTGTGGTAAAGTTGCTCCATATGCTAGAAATGTTGTGGGAGTTTCGAACACACTTGCTTGGGAGGTATGAAACCTGCTCTTGGTGAAGTTGCGCCACAGTGCTCATCTGTTTTGGGGGTAGCCCATGGAATCATGAAATCAGATCGTTCTGCCTAAAGATGAACATTGCCTGCATAGAAGTGTTAAAGCTCAACGTGGGCGATACTGACCGTCACCATATTGGCAGTGTCCCAGTGTGTCTAACTCTTGGCTAACTCAAAAATGGCCAATAGAAGGTCCCAGGTTCAAATCCATGAGCCAACTGGGCCTTTCTGTGTGGAGTTGTTCTCCCTGTGTCTGCGTGGGTTCTCTCCAGGTACTCTGGCTTCCTCCCACCGTCCAAAGACATGCTAGTTAAGTTACAGGGTGATTCTAAATTGGCCGTAGGTGTGAATGTGAGTGTGAATGGTTGTCTGTCTCTCTGCGTTAGCCCTGCGATGGACTGGTGACCTGTTCAGAGTGAATCTCACCCGATGACAGCTGGGATAGACTGAATGCATGAATAGATGGAAGCTTGAGGCCAACAGAAGTGGGAAGGTGATGCCTGGGCAGACAGCTACCAACAAGTGAGGACATCGACCAGTCACCCAAGGCAGTAATGTCCTAAATTATGCATACTGTTAAGCCTTAATACAATGTAAAAGGTCAAGCTAATTTAAAAAAAAAAAAGCAGGGGGGGATTAGCTATAGACAGTGTTTTTAGTAGGCTGTAAACATGTTTATTTCTCCTGCAAAGCTGAGCATTTTAACATGGAGGTATATGGAGAGTGACTCGCTTTTAGAGCCAGCTCCAAATGGTCATTAGTGCCTGTTTTTGGCGCTATTATGTTAATTTTTCATCCCTGACCATTTCTGCTTGAATCAGACCGGCGCTGCTGGTATTTTTGACTGACGTTTTATGTTCAGTAGTTAGTAGTTTTGTTTGGCTGCACTGCAAACGGATGCATGCATCTCTCTCTGGTGCATTACCGACAAAGCATTTGCTCAATTACCTGTGTTTGCTGTAGTGCTTACTGTCTGGTGCATATCAACCAGGATTACCACTGTAAATGCCACGCTGTCTTTTAAACACATGGACATCTTCCTGTTTTTAACCAGGCTCAGTCAGTCATATATGAAAACCCTGAACAACATTTATCTCCAAGTATATCCAAGCTACATCTAGATGTCACGTAGTGTGGATGTTTCAGCGTGTTAATTAAGATTATTGCTATTTCTAGTATTTTGTTGGTTGAATGTTAATAATGTTCCTTCCTTAACATACCCGTCAGCATTTCAGATTTATTGGATCAGCCAATTTATTTCCGACTTTACATAAAACTGAAAGCAACTGTCGAATTTAGGAACATTTTGACAGCTAAGGGTGATATCAGTTTCATTCATTTCCTGTCCTCATCTTGCCTGATCGAGTATAATTACAAATCGTTCCCTAGAATGTTTTAGTCTGACAAGACAAAGATATAATGGTCTGCTCTGGATCTGTCTGCTCCTGTTAAGTCTTGTGTTGAGTTGCCGCGATGACCACCTTCTGACGTACATCACATCCAATACCATTCCACTTCTTTGACAGCGTACATTATGAATGAGTACACAGACACACACGTATCCAGAGACTCACTGTTCATTTCTTCCTCTGTTTAAGATTATATTTGAAATAACTGTTTTATACGCGAAAAGTGAAAAAGACAAGTAATTATAAATTAAATCAAACTACATATACAGCATATAGAGGGAGTGGGGGTTTAATAAATCAGAAATCCCAGAGGTAGAGTCCGAGATACAGTAATCTCCATAGTCTTGTCATATTAATGAAATTGTCATGTTTATTGCTGTAGCTGGACTATTGCGGGCTTGCCTGGAGTAACTATGGTAATTCTTATCAGAATATGAGCTTGATACATTTGGGATTTCATTATGGGACGTGTTTCAACGCTGTTGCTCTTAAACGACTTGATTGGCCTTGCAGATTTTAGCTGGAGCATAATCAGTTCCCAACGGAGTGACCCCAGACCTACTTTCCTCCACAAAAGAAAATGTATAAGCAGGGACTCTTGTCTGATGTTAGCTTCCGGGTTAATGACATGGTACAGATTTCCTAAACTGGAGTAACCTTTAATAAGAGCTCCTGGATTGTCATTAATAACTGACACTGTGGAAGTTTGTGGACATACAAATGGGATAAAGCTGACCAAGGAAGTTCGTCCATGATAATGTTTGAAGCATGATTAGAATGTTAAGGTACTTAAATTTAAGCTTTCTTAGGTGTGGTTCTTGCTTCTGCGGGACATAAACAGTGTAACCTACCCACATAGACGGTGCGAACCATTTATACTTGTGCACTCGTCAGTCTGGCGCTGTGTCTCTTTTTGCCAGTCAGGTTCATTTCTGTTTCTACTTCCTGCTTCAACAATGACACATGAAACATTTGCCACAGATAACAAGTCCTACAAATGTTTGCATCTCCAAACCTCCTCGGTTAACCTTTGCTGAATCAAACAATATCGACTATGCACATATCATTCTACTTTCTCTCAAATGTAAGGGACTTAAATTGCACTCGGCTTGTAATGCCCAAAGAAGCTGGTATGAAAATACAAAACAAAAATATAAAACTCAACAACAATGTCCCATTTCAGAATTTGTGTCCCAGTTTCTCAACATCCAAAGACCTTGTTTTAAACAGCCACGAAAATACAATATGAGCTGTATTAAAGCAGAATCATACATCAAAGCAAAATTCTGTATATTTTAAATGTCTAATAAGTACGTTATTTCTGTTTAAAAGTCCCTTTTACATAACCTTCAGGCAAAAACACTTGAGACAAAAAACACGTCAAAAGGGAGCCTGGAGAATTAATGGCAAAAACCTTCTCCAGCTTTCTCATCATGCATTGACTGAATAAACATGCAGGACTGGCAGCTGTTAGAGGAGCAGCTCTCAACTATCTGCAGGTATATTTCAGGTAAACTGAGGGGGAATTGACTGCACAGTTTTAATGGTCAACTCCACTTGGATGGAGTGCAGTGAATTTGAAATTAGTTGAATGTGAGTAAAGAGCTTAATGCCTTTAAAAACCGTGCACAAGGATATATGGCCTAGCCATCTATCATGGGAGTATACTGTATGGGTGCACTTGTGTGTATGTGTATTAGAAAGACAGAGAGATAGAGAGAGTTCATGAAAATGCGTTAACCTGCAGTATTGCGTACACACACACTGGTGCACACATGCACATGTACACACATTTGCATTCCTTCACCAGACCAATATATCATTGCACTCACAGACCAAATGAGGCAATCGCTCAAAATTATTTGCATATAAACTAATGAAATATTACTGGGTGAAGCTCAGTTGAATGTTAATTACAAAGGTAATGCACTATTTGCTGATTAATGGATCGTCTCTCTTTGGGCAAGACATGCCACGAGTAAGTGGATGATCTGTGTGGGGATGAGAAGGAGGGATTCCAATGGAGGTAAGGAGGTGTACGGAAACAAAAACGCGCACACACAACACTGCTAGGATCAGGAAAAAGAGAGGACTAGAGAGTGGAAAGGAGATGACCCATTGTTGGGAGGCAAACAGTTGTTTTAAGTTCAGTGGACATGGTCACACGCCACAAATCCTTGTTTCACTGGAGTGGGTGAAATGAAAATGCATTATTCATTTATAGATCATTAATTATGAATCAAGCAAAAGCAGGGTGGGAAGCTGAGGTGTGAAGTGTGCAAGTCAAAGCATTTTTGCTGAGGATACACGTTACATATTTCATCTCGCTGTTTGACCTCCGAGTTCGTAACAAGCTCCTTGTGATTCCAAAGAGTTATGACAGTCAGAACAAAGAACATAATAACGGCACAGCTACATTCACTTCCAAGTGCATCCGCTGACACCGGAACAACACTTTTCCCAAATAACAGCATCGTGGGGTTTTGTTTTGTTTTTTCCGCTCGGAAACACACTCTTGTTGGTGTTAATATGTAATTTTTCTACCCCTCACTGCACTATTTATGGCACAGTAGAGATGTGAACTGCTAGCGCAACTGCCCTCCACGTGAATGAGTCTGTCTCAAGCACACACTTTGAGGACGTTGTATTCACTTACTTATTCATGGAGGGTTTTGCACTAATAATGAAACTCAGACCATAATTCTATACTTAAAACATGAATGCTAAAAAAATTGTAATAAAAGTATCCATGTATTGCTTTACAGCAATATCTGGACATTTACTGAAGTTTGCATGCTAACTGGCTAGCAATAGTCCGTGACCTCAACTTATTACACTGCACCGCAAACTTATAATAGTGAATCAATGTAGCAGAGTGCGTGGGTTCACATGGCTCCACACTTGGACAGTACAGCACATACTCTGCCTCCAAACCATAGACTGATTATAAATATGGACAACACGTCCTCGCTTCCTTGTTTGTCAAATAACTACCTAAAATGAAACTTATCAAAAACAAAAAGATGTGTATTTTTAGTTTGGCCTATCACTAACATGGAAGAGGCGGAGCTTATGACCTATAATGCAGCCAGACAACAGGGGGAGCTCTAATGGTTTCGAGCTGTTCCGTCCTCCATCTTTATTTACAGTCTATGCTCCAAACTCGCGAGATGGCACTGGATTTCTAGCATCAGTTCCAACATGTTTTTAAAAATGTCCTGTTTGTATGCTCGAATTTTGTTAGACACCTTTATGAAATATTTCTAGCTTCGATACGGGATGGTGAGATTTTAAAGTAATATTTGCTGCGATTTGCTGTTATTGTTTTAGTTGTTTTTATGTTTGTTTTGTTGATGTTGTCTAAATGTGGATGTACTGTGCTGCTTTCTTGGCCAGGACCCCCTTGCAAAAGAGATTCTGAATCTCAATGGGATTACTCCTGGTTAAATAAAAAAAAAATAAAAAAAAAAACAGAAGGAAGTGGACATGCGTTGTCCATATTTTATACAGTCCATGTATCTGACCAGTATTGTGTTCTCATGTGGAACCTCTGACGAAACACTAACCATTGCCTATGAAGGCACAACTGTAGTAAGTTCAAGTATTTACTGTGACACTTCCTCATTAACGCATTGGTGAAAACTGCAAATAAACATAATTGTACTGTGTATATATACTATAAATATGCCTGTTAAACAAATAATATACAATCAAAATTATGAACTCACGGCATTGTGTCCATGGTGATTCAAGGCACATGGTAGCAGGTTGCTTCAGGAGCATGCACACCTCCAAAGAGTCAGGTAAAGTGGTGAACCAGGAAGTGACTAAACAAGATGTGATGTCACAGGATGTGGTGTCACAGAATGTGATGTCACAGGATGTGATGTCATTAACTAATGAAATTATGCAAAAACTAAACTACACCTTGCAACTACAAATAATCAACAAATAAAGAGAGAATGTGAAGGATAATGGCAACACAACAGCTTAGCAAAAAAATTAAAGAAAGTCAACTGGACTGGTTAGTCTCTCTCATTGTCAGAATCACGTCCCAACTTCCTATGTTACTGTTGCTAGGTTACTCTTATAATAGCCCTGCGGGGTTCCGTTTCCAGAGAAAAATGTTGAAAACCAGTTAGCGCTAAAACTGTTTTGTTATTCTTCAAAATTTTGAAAAATAATACAGTCGATGAGGGTGGGCACAGAAAAATAAAAAACAAAAACTGGTTAAAAGCATTGTCTGTCTAACGTTAGCTGTTTTGCCTCCATGTTACCTCTGGACACTATTATTACTGTTTTCAATATTTTTCTTCCTGTGAGAATGGCCCCTCACATTGTAATTGTTGGACTTTAGCTTTTCGGTTGGGTGGTCAGCAGGCTAATTGTATTCGCTGTTCTTCAGTTTCATTATTAATTTGTCACTCTGCCTTTCAGGCCGTATTATAGTGAAGCCTTTCTACCTCCCTATCTCCACATCATTCTGGTTGTCCAGAGAGTTTCAAGTAAGCCTCCCTTATATCTGCTCCAGAACCACCAGCATCTAGACTCTATGGGTCCTGTCCGTCCTCTACCATTATACAGGACTCTGGTCTATGATATCTAATTAAAGCTATAATAGGCTCAAGCTATAAGGGAAGAATGAGCCTCTTAATATGAGGAAGTTACAGACTTTAAGAAAAAATATTCCTGTTTTCCCCCACAACACACATGGCAAAGCAATAAAATGTACACTGTTAAACTAAAATAAATTTGTTCTATTATTTGCCACTTTCCAGCAAATCATACATTTTCCATGCAGTCAAAAAAAGAACAAAAAGAAAAAAAGCAGGTATAACAGGCAGCCCGGATGCGAGATTGATGGCGACAGGTATCCGTCTGGACACAGAAAGAGAGATAACAAGAGAGAAAATCAACTGATGGTCAGCTGTCAGGAAATCAAGATAGGTGCTAGTCACTCCATAGGAAAGCTAAATTCACTTGTGCAGCTTCGGCCTTGCAGTTAGCATCGCCCAACCTTAACGCTTCACAAACTTACAAAAGGTGCTTTAGAGCGCCACACAAATGTATGCATATGAAATGAGCAGTTTGTCTTCCTCTGCAGACTAACAGACTATGCATAATGCATGGGCCCATGGCAGCACAGTTGGAGTGACGGAAAGATTGATAGATTGATTGATTAATGATGACAGTTATGACTAATTCATTAAAAAGCTAAAGCTGGCCGTGCGTGTCACTCAATTGGGTTGAGGGAGTCCGCTGGCCTTACTCAACCTCTGCGAGTATGTGTGCGCCTTTGCAGTCGAGCAAAACGCGCCTCAGAGTTGGAGTGGGTAAACCTCTGTTTCGTGATCACCGCCACAGCACCGCTCCCGACAGAAGGTGCTACACACACAGGAGCCGCAAGATACTCCCTCTAAATCAGTCGTAATTATGCTGAAAACATTAGCAGCAGTCACGAAAGTATACATCCACAGTCGCCATGAATATGCAGCCATGTGTGGTTTTATTCCACTGGGCTCTGCAAAGCTCTAAACACTGTTTGCACAGGAACCACATGACAACACACATGCAGTGCTAATGTGTTCACCCTAGTGAGATCCAGTGTAGTATATGCAAAGAGTAACTGAGACATATTTGAGCATAACCGTTTGCATATGCATTATATGTCCAACTACAGAACAGAGTCACTATCAGGTTTTACTCTGAAATGACAATAAATGCAAAGTAACACATTGTAAAAAGGAGCATGAAACAATGTTGAACAATGTCCAATTCCATAATTCATGTGTCAACGGGGATTCTTTGGAGCTGAACAGATCAGAGGATTTTTGAAATTCTGCACTAAAAGCAAAGTCAGAGAGTGATGGCAGGAAAGGGGAGGGAGGGGGAGGCAAAAACAAGTGTCAAATAAACTCTAGGTCCGGATGATGGAAAGAGACCAAATAAATAATTTGTCAGTCAGGCATAAATTCCCACCTGCCTCCTTAAAAAAATCAGAATACATCTTTTTTCTTTTGCCAGCTACATTTTAAAAGGAGCATAATAGCTGCCAGGACTGTTCTAGGGAAGTTTGATGCCGTTGCATGAGGAGGTTTATGTGCTCCATTTAAGCCAAGCTAGCCGTTAAATCACTGTTGCGAACTGCACAAACAAATCTTCCCCATTAACGTTTTGATAGGAGAAGAGGCTATCGATTTGGTTGCAGATCTTCTTAGAAAGTCTTTTTCACGGCAGGCTTTGAAGGAAAAACTGGATACTGTGAGGGAAGGCCGGCTAATCCAGAAGCTAGCTAGCCAAACACAGCCGGGAAAGCTTTCAGGACAGCGACTATGAGCGCTACCATTGACATGCTCCGAGAAGATCTTAGGAGAAATTGTTTTTCAAGTTCTGATGAGTAAAATTAATTGTATTTACATCTTTTATGTATGTTTTTGCCAATTAATTTGATGATTTTTCTCCTGGATATGACGTATGTGGCGCAGCTGTAGCACAGCGGTGGCTGCAGTGAGTGACACGAGTCTTTTTGAATTGTTGTGAGTTTCTTGCGTTAGTAATCATCATCAGTATTCATCTTGCTATATGAAATACGGTGCAATTTCCTGTTTTATTGCGAATGCCATTATATATCATACTAAGAGGTGTTTTGAATAGGGCTTTGAAAGCCTTGGTGGAAAGTGCACGGCACGCCATTGCGTGGTCGGCTAACATGAACTCAATATATAAAGAAGGTCAGCGTCATCTCCATTTCCTCGGGAGGTTAAGGTTGTTTAATATCTGACTTTCGTTGCCAGCGCCCTCTTCTATGCTGCAGTGTGTTGGGAAGGTGGCGCTAAGAAGAAGGGCGCCTCGAGGCTGGATACAGAAGGCTCTGTGGTAGGGGAAGAGCTGGAGTCCCTGACATCAATGGCAGAGGCAAGGACCTTGAACAAACTCCAGTCCGTCATGAACAATGTCCACCGCCCTCTACATGACACCATAGTCAGGCAGAGAAGCTCGTTCAGTTAAAGGCTGCTGTCTCTGTCCATGGACAGGCTGAGGAGGAGATCTTTCTAATCTAATCTAATTTAATCTATACAATAACTATGATAACACATCATACTGTCACCATCAAGTCTTTTATTCTCCAAACTAAAGTTAAAATACTGGAAAACAAAACAATTTTTTTAAAAAAGCCTGAACATTTTGGAGTTGCATTTAGTATCAACTTTTAATGACTTGTCGCTTGATTTTAAATTATTTTATGTGAGGAAAAAAAACACACTCCTGGCATTATCACCCTCAAAACCATATTAACTGTTGCAAATGAATACACTTATTAATACCCAAACATAATTTCTAGAGCAGGGTTAATATATGGCTCCTCAGGGAAGCAACTTTGAACTACAAGCCAGCTCAAAAATTAGATATGTGACCAACTTATTTGACATTCTCTCTGTGTGGGGCTGATCCAGTCACACACACGCAAAACCTCGGCCCATGTCGGCAGACTGCTAACTAGCTAAACTGTTTGCCAATAAATCAAAGTGCGCCTTTGTCAGCTGGATGGTTAGACACTAAACACACACCCATGACAAAAAAACAGTTGGCAGCTTCACACACAATTAGGGAGCCCGCAACAGGATCCCTCCAGGTTGAAAGCATCAACTGGCCCACGTATGCAGCATTTGGAATTCTCTTTAGGCGCGGAAACATCTGCATGAAAGCGGGATGCGTTTGTTTACACGCACGCACGCTTGCACATTTGCATGGAAAGGTTTCTTCTGTCTTCAAAGGGAGAAATGCAGCTGAGCTGAGCATACCTAAAGCGAGCAAAAGGACTGCAGTGTGCCAGCCCTTCAAGCCCGCTCTGCATGCTTTGTGTGTCCGACTGTAACAATATGTATGCGTTCCCACATTCAAAGAGACCAGTGAATATTTGAATAAATTGCTTACTGATGGACCGCGCTTTTGAAAATCTGAATGAATAATGTGCAAGGGATTTCTTTCTTGATAAGTTCAGCTCGTTCTATAGAATCTTTTGCCGGGAAAATGAGGAGGGGGATGCAGGGATGCAAGTAAAACATTGAAGAAGAAGAAGAAGAAGAAGAAGAAGAAGAAGAAGAAGAAGAAGAAGAAGAAGAAGAAGAAATATTTTAAAAAGAATATTAATAATGAATCAAAACCAAGAAGAATGAACTAGCATGATAAACAAATAACACAAGTTTGATCAAAAGCTGTACTATATAGGAGATATATGGCTGGATCTGCCCCATCCATGCCATGTAAAATATGCAGTGGTGCATTAGTATCACAGACAGCTTGTCTGCTTGATAGCAGCAGACGTATCAGTGAAACCTCGCCTCCAGCTACACGGAGAGTGAGCAGAATCTAACCATCCGATCTGCTGAGCCTCTCCTGGTGAGCCGAGCTCTAGAAGCCTGGCTCACTGTTGTCTGAGTCACCGGCTGCTGCGTTAGCACACACAGCCGAATCTATCCGACACAGAGCTGCTGCCTGCCGCTTCAAAGACCTTCTTCAAAATATCCCTCCTCCGCCTCTCCATCTCCACCAATCTCTCCGCCACTTTGTACCTGCAACAGTAGGCTGAAAGCTCTCCCTCTGCCTCGTCAAACGCAGAGAATGGGCTCTGAGATGCTATCTCCAAACGCGCCTATGCCGAAAGCATGGAATATATAGAACAAGACAAATAAAAAAAAGTGTTGTGTTACTCGGATGGGGAGAAATGGAAGGGAAATGCACGAGTGCATCTGCACGTGCATGCAGTCTCGCGGATGTATCATGTCTTGTGCTACAGATAATAATTAGGAAGAATGACATTTAATTTGGTAAATGCCAGAGTTAAGGACAGTTAATGATGTCTGGTGTGAAGCTCTGCTGACTTAGTGTGAAGACAGCAGACAGACCTGCAGTGAGACTGCCAGTTTAGGTACAGCAGAAAGGAAGGAACCACCCGCTGTTTTCTTTGCCTCCATTCATTCCTACCAGTTTACCATTTGTGGCTTCCATTTGAAAAAAAAAAAAAGCTGAATCCCCACCATCCAACTCCTCCATCTCCCGTTTCCTTGTATTTGGACTCACCCCCTCCCCATCCAATCATTTCCTCCCCCAGTCGCACTCCAGCATAAATCACCTCTCTGCGATAGTTTTAATGGCTTTTTAATGAGCCTAATGTTTTCTGTTTTAATGAACTTCTTACGTCAGCCTTAATCATTTTAGGGGGATGAAAAATGATTGAGGAATGGCCTACATTAATTTAATTTACTGTTCAATCTGCGCAGTCCTCTTTACAACCCTGGGAAGGCCAGGGCAGGAAGGAGAGAGAGTGAGGAAAGGGAAGTGGAGGAGGAGGGTTCAATCGCCAAGTGGGATAGGAGAAAAAATACATTTTAAGAAGATAAATCGGTGCAAAAAAAGCAGAGAATGAGAGACCACAGTGTAAGGTGTGAGGAGGTAAATTGTTTTTAAGCTTGGTTTTTATTGAGATTGTTTATAAAAAAGAATTACTGGGTTAGAGCTGGAGCTGTAATTTATTAGGCCAAGCTGCTAAAGTCTTGTTGTTCAGGCTTATCTCCAATTAGGCTGCATTGTTGAGGCCTGCCAATGCTGGTTTCTACCACGATGTGAGACCAGCAGATTTACACAGCCATTAACACAGCAGGACCCAAATAAATGAGAACTATATTCAGCATCTGTTGCTCTGTGCTGGAGTTTCCTATGTAGCGTTTGATGATTCTTGCTCATTCCTGCTAACTTTTTTTTTTTTCTCCCATTCCTCCCTCACCCTTTCTCCTGAGTGACACTTAAAGTTGTCGTCGTGCCAACTTCAAATTAACGGAGCCATGAACCAGCTGGTGAGGCCTTATAATCTAAGAATGGACCGACGTCTCTTTCTGTATGCACTTTGTACACCGGTTTAGCCAAGGACACCTTACCTTGGCAGCACGCTGTGAGAGTCAGCCCTCCGTTTCCCTGTGTTGATAGTAAAAGGCTGCGAATATGCCAAGGCCGGCTGCCAAGATGGCTTTGCACTACCTGAGCTAAGTTGTCCTTTTACGGGCTTGTGTGTGCGAGGGCGAGCGTATGGCTTGTCCGTCCTCAAGGCTGGAAGCATTACCATGCACCGCTGATTATTTGAAAAATCGCATCTGCGGCTGGTTACTATCAGCGCTGATGTGTTTAATGATCCGTCGTTGGATTTGTGTGAGGGTGGACACAGGTAATGGCGGGAATGAGAATGTTGAAATGAAACCACATATATTATTCTATCAAAAACAGATCAGCGTCTAAAATGTGGCATTTTTTTTTTCTATTTTTACACACGGCCACGTACATTTCCTACTTTTTTATGTGCATGTGACAGGCGGGCACGTTGACCCGAGCTCCACCCGAACGCTGCCTAGAAAAATGAGTTTCTGGGAAGGGATGCGCCCCTGTCCCGCCCCTTAGCGTATAGACTGACTGATATGTCTTCCTGTCTGCTTAAGATACTCCACAGGAACATCTTCCACAGTCTGCTGCCTTCACACCCATTCAGTATTAGTATCTGCCTGTCTCCAGTCAACAATCACTTGTTGTTTTTTTTCCATTCCTTAGCCGTCAATCTCTCCTCCCATGTCCTTCAATCACTCTTGCTGTTACTCTGTTTTACCAGTCTCCCCCCCAACCATTTTTACCTGTCTTAGTTATGGCTCAGTTCACATTCAGCGTATTTTGGAGGCATCCCGTTCGCTGTCACAAAATCAGCCACTATTTTGTGCTGTCAAAGGATTTGAAAAAGAAAATTACTGGTGAGAAAATCTTTAATTAAAAATTCTTTGTTTGTGTGGTTATATCATGTTATTTTCACTAGTGTTTGGGAGGATGTGATTTGAAAGCAAGTGCTGTTGTCTGAGATTCAATCAGATGCGTTTCAAAGCTAAGAGATCATTCTCAAGTTTCTTCATAAGCTCAGTGTGGTGGCCCTGAAGATAGTCAATGAAACATTGTGAATAACCGTGTCATAGTCTGAACAGGTAGCTAGGTGTAAATTAAAGGTTACAGTTATAATTGCCGGCTATTGTCTAGTGATATAATGTTAAGAGTTATTTATTAACAAGCGGGTGGCCAAGTGGAAAAGCATACATTTAGCCGACTGAAAATGATGCTATTTAGATGTCTGAGCATTAGAAGTGAATATAACAAAGGGCGTTACCTCACCATTTTAACACCTATCTATCCACACAAACACATTTCACAGCCGCCTCAAGCCGGTCTAAACTAATTTATCCAGGTCAACGGGCTCGAAATGAAACGGGGGCGGGGGCGTTGCTGGACTATTAGCATCGCGAGGTGCCGGTCCCTCTTATGACACCTTTGATTTACTGCTCCACGGGAATCACAGCGCTGTCAAAGTACTAAATCGCTCTGCAATCTTAGTAAACATTTTATTACGGTTTTAATGTTCGAGAGCGAGCCGCACAAACACTAAATACGGAGAAAATGAAAAGAGATGATTTGTTCACTGGTTGGCATAAAGGTCATTTATTTTCTAAGAAAAAAACCCCCGTTGGTGCGTTGGTTTCTCCGCCACTTCCAGACTAAAATACTAAAAAAAAAAAAATGATTGGAAGGATTGCTATGAAATTAAATTTAGACATTTATCGACAAAATTAAAAAGAAGCAAAGTCTGGGCCAAAAAAATAAATAAATTTGGAAATAATTAAACAAACATGGACAAAGCACTGCTCATCTTGAGCAGTTCTGAAGCATCACTAAAACTTTGCTGCAGTAAATGAACCCATTTGTTCCTAGTTTGCTGCCGACACTTATTTTGCCCACAGGAAACTCTTTGGTGATTTCTTAGCTTTTTGTCAAATGCCATCATCACATCGGCTCTTAATGACATTCTCCTCACAATCAGCTGTGATTTATACACAGAGCTGTTCATCAAACGGGTGTTAAATACTTGCGATGGAGAACGTGGTGAACAGTATCCCCTGCTGAAGTCAGCGTGTTGTATTATCAGCCGATGTAAACATGTTGTCATGCTGACATAAGCATTGACAGTAACTCGGAGCACTGATGTGTACAGCATCGGGGGTGCTAGAGTGGCTGCGGAGTCTTGTGGAGACGCACAGCATCTCAGCGCACCTAGCCTGACCCCTCCGTGACCTCGAGCTGTTGTGCAGCGAGAGACTGTCTGCACAGAAAGCCGTTGTCGCTGGGCTCTTTTTGGTCTCCACACTTTCCACTTTGCAGTCACTATAGGTCATTTGAGTGCTAGACAAATGTGAAATGTACAGGCACCGGATTTCAGCAGCATATACCCCAAAGTTAAGTTCCTGTTGAATATTTGAATACTGTGTCTGCTATTTTCCAAGGATAAACTACATTATGTAGAAAAATCAACATTTATTTTCCTGATAGGGGGCTGGATGACCATTGTTTCCTAATCAGAAAACTGAATCTGAGGAATACCTACTGTAGGTACACTAGATTGCTGAAAGTATTCACTCACCCATCCAAATAATTGAATTCAGATGTTCCAATCACTTCCATGGCCACAGGTGAATAAAATCAAGCATGCAGACTGCTTCTACAAACATTTGTGAAAGAATGGTTTGCTCTCAGAATCTCAGTGAATTCCAGCGTGATGCTGTGATAGGATGCCACCTGTGCAACAAGTCCAGTCATGAAATTTACTACTAAATATTCCAGTCATGAGGGATTATAACAAAGAGGAGGCAATTGAGAACGACAGCAACTCGCCACAAAGTGGAAGGCTACGTAAAATGACAGAGCGGGGTCAGCGGATACTGAGGCGCATAGAGTGCAGAGGTCACTAATTTTCTGCAATCACTACAAACCTCCGAACTTCATGTGGCCTTCAGATTAGCTCAAGAACGGTGTGTAGAGAGCTTCATGGAATGAAGCCATACTTTGCAATGCAAAGCTTTGGATGCCACTGGACTCTAGAGCAGCGTGTTATCTGGAGTGACGAATCACGCTTTTCCATCTGGCAATCTGATGGACAAATCTGGGGTTGGTGGTTGCCAGGAGAATGGTACTTGTCTCACTGCAGTGTGCCAAATGTGAAGTTTGGTGGAGGGGGAATTATGGTGTGGGGGTTGTTTTTCAGGAGCTGGACTTGGCCCCTTAGTTCTAGTGAAAGGAATTCTGAATGCTCCATCATACCAAGAGATTCTGGACAATTCCATGCTCCCAACTTTGTAGGAACAACTTTGGGGATGACCCCTTCCTGTACACAAAGCAAGATCAGTAAAGACAGTCGATGAACGAACTTGACTGGCCTGCACAGAGTTATGACCTCAGCCCAACCACAACACCTTTGGGACGAATTAAAGCAAAGACTGCAACCTCACAAATGCACTTCTGGAAGAATGGTCAAAAATTTCCATAAAGACATTCCTAAACCTTGTTGAAAGTCTTCCCAGAAGAGTTGACACTCTAAAGCGGGCCAGCGTCATTTTAAATCTGATTGGATTCCTTTTCTAAACTGAGCTCAGCTGACTGAGGCTACTACAAAACAAACCGGATCCTATAGATATGAGGGTATAGATATAGTAAACTAAATTCCACACTGAAAGTCTTATACCAGACTAAGTTCTTTTGGCAAAAGCAATAGAAATATAGACAATGTACCAGACGTGAAGGATATTTCCTCAGCAGAGTTGCAGTTGAGCTCAGTTGCAATTGCTGCTTTATCCCGCAAGGCTATGTGTTAACGGGAATATGGCGCCATACCATCTGAACACTCCACATCATTTACTCAGTTTGGACATCTAATTAAACAGATGATATGATAGTGTACCCAATTAGTGGTGTCTGGAAGGAATACCACCTAAGTTTGTGCAAACACTGCACCATTGCACTGCACCACAGCTTTGGCGCTGGATGTCATCAGGATGCAAATAAAATTATTTTGATTTATTTTGTGCAGATAAAAAAAGAAAACTATTTTCTGGGGAATTAAATGTAAAGTGTTCTTTATGTCTGGGCTTAGCAATCAATTAAATGCCCAAATGCACTGCTACTGAAAGAAAACCCCGGGGAAAACAATTATCTAACTCTATTACTAATCAGTTTTTGCTTTAGTTTTACTGATAGTTTGGTAAAAGAAAACTGACTTTTAATAGGCCACCTCAGTGATTGTGTAGTCTTCGTGTATTTCCTTAGCTGTATAAAATGTGTCTTGTCCTTGAACTTGTTAGGCACCGGCTTCCCTTTTTAGCCTTCCTCTCATGTTCCTTTTTCAGACCCCTTGCATGAGCTGATCCATCAGCCGATCTCCAGACCTTAAAACTGACTCATTATGTAACCCTCTCCACATAGACAGGTAGACTAGATATGTCACAGTCAATCTGCTCCCCCAAGACTTTAACAAGCTAAAGTGGATGGACAGGTCATTTCACAGCCTGACCCGCCTCCCCTCTACCAAAAAGAACCTTCTGGACGAGCCCTGACTTAAGTCAATGTCTGTTCATGCTTTTGTGTGCGTGTGTGTGTGTGTGTGTGTGAATTATTGCACACATACTGTACGTGCAAACACAGTGAGATGTCCAACGTTAGAACACTTACATAAGAATGTGAGAGCAAGGCAAGAGATGAGAAAGTGGAAAGGCTAAAAAGCGAGGTGGAAGACAGACAGTGAGTGTGCACACTGTGTGCGTGCATGCATATGTCCGTCTGCCCGTCTGTCTGGGCTGGCGGATTGCTGGAGGGTAATTAAATGTATTTTTGTCAGCTAACCAGCTCCAGCTTCCGTATCAGACACGGGAAGCCACAGAAGTAGAAAGAAACCAGATGGGTCATGGCCAACGGGGGTGTTTGAGTGTGTGAATTTATGTGCAGGTGGGCGGGTGAGAGAGAATGAGACAGCTCTAATTCCCAGACACCACCCCTTGGGGGGCTTGAGCTGGAATTGAACATAGTCTGGAAGGGACAGCTTTGACAGCTTCCCTAAATACGCCCAGTAATGTTTTCTCCACACTGGACTAGAGGGATCTAATCTTAGCCTGGATGCACATTACTGGCCCAAAAGCCCTCACACAGTCTGTGTGATTATCAAACCCGAGAATGCCAAGGTGGTCATATTTCTTAAGCTGTCCTGGACTGAACAAACTTCTGAGGAACATGTGCACAACTAATAATGATTTACAGTTAGAGAAACACTGTGTTCTTGATGCCGTATGAGCGGTACAGCTGCAGAAGTCTTTATTTCTTTACCACATTTAGTCAGTGCAATTTTGCAGTTTACCAAAAGGACTGCACAGATATGATGCATCACTCTCATAAAAACCTCCGGGCCCGTGCATTCATCCTCATCTGTGAGTAAACCTCAAGGTTTGCAATTCACCCACTGTCCTTGCATTCTTTCATTTTGAAATTGCGCTTTGGCCGTTTGGTAGCATGTCAGATAAGTCACGGGGGCTGAGGAGGGGCCCAAGAATATATTTTCAACAAGACAGTCTCTCAGATACATTTCGTGGGGAAATCTCCGAGCATGGGTAATTTCAATATATCAACAGACAGTGATCTGCAAAGCATTTCTCATCTGTGAAGTGGCTCTGCTCCCCTTAAAGAGCCGCTGTCCTTCAATAATCTGTTTTTGTCAAGCAGCGGCCTCCGGGGATGAAAAATGGCTCCAGCGCAGTGCCAAGAAGTGCCGTTCCTGAAATGGCAGCCTAAAGTTAGCTCTAAAAACCAAGTTTAACTTTACAGACCTCCGTGTCAAAATGCCCAACTTTACAGCAGAGATAAACATGTTTACAGCCTGGTCTCTACGACTAAGTTCCCCAGTCAGGACAGCTGTATTCTCCAGTCACTCCTACACATGTTTATCATTTCATTCTGTGCAATAATGTTGGTCTTCCTTCAAGGTATCAAGGTTTCATAATTCTGTGCAATATTTATTTCAAAGAGCAGTTGAAATTTACGTGTTAAGGCCCTGCCGCCTTAACACCTAAATTTTCCCTTACGGATCAATAAAGTCACTTTATCTTATCTTATCTTTAATGGTCAGGGATCTATATAGCCAGGCACCGCCATTATGGTACGGCGTCATCAGTTTTTCCCACACAGCTCCCTCTGTCTTGATATTATGCAGAATCCGCCACACACAGTCTATATAGAAGAATAAAAAGCCTGTAGAGTTGTAACTAGTTATCATTAGCAAACATTAGCTTAATCCACCTCAGAGATGGGCCGCATGCATTACTATATAGATGTTCGGCGTTCATTTGAAGGCTAATAGTCGCCTAATGTAGGCAAATCGAACTGTCAACTAAGTAAGTTAGTCATCTAAACTTTCCAGTTACCAAGAGTTGCCTGGCTTCTATTTTTATTTTTTATTTTTTTCCAGCTGCGGGTGACTGCCTCCTCACAGCCCCGTCCACCACGCGCCCCATGGCAGTCTCTGCTGCCGAGACACAAAACGATTCTGGAAATTGATGTCAACCATCCATCAAAATCCAGATAAGGCAGGAAACAAGTCAACCCCCAAATTGTAGAAGCAATGGAGCATTACTGGGATTAGTATCTGTAATGTAATTACTGGATTTTTAATTGGAATCCTTTGTTGTTAAATAAGCCAGGGGTTATTTCTGTTGGAGGTAGGGTAAATTATGCCAGCTACAGACTGCTTGGTTAAGCGCTGGGGTAAATCCCTGTTATGGCAAATAGCTGCTAGGATGTGGTTATTCTAAGCAGCTAAGACACTTTGATAAAGGTGAATGGAATAATTGTGGACATGGATATAAGAAAGAAAGTTTTTATAGAGTATATAGCAGTCTCCGTGACAGTTTTAATTTACTCCATGTTTACAGAGTTGAAAAGGAACATAGTCCTTCTAAACTTCACACTGCACCTCATTTGCAGATTTGGATGATACTCTCCCGGCACGGACATCACAACCATCCCACACATGCTTGTGGCTTTACCTCGGTGTAAAAGCTGGAGACCGAGCAGTGCAGCACGCTGACACGAATGCCAGACACCAGCCTTAGACACACTGGCAGAAACAGTGTCAACCTTAGCGCCTGTCGTTGAAGACGCACTAATTAGAGAAGTTAAGAGCAAACTCAGAAATGTGCCAAGCGTCATAGTTTGTGACTCAGCCCAGAAAATGATACTGAACCATCTGGGCATCAAAAAGATCATCATTCATACAGGAACTAATGACATTTCAGTCACTTGGTCGCCTCTTGGAGTGTGGAGCTGTGTCCTCTCAGTGATCATCAGCCCAAGACCAGAAGCTTTACCCTGGTACTGACACTGCAATGGTGAGACTTTAGAACAGGCATTCTTTATACAGTATGTTGGACTGCACAATTCTAAATATCTGTCAACTGGCCTAACATCCCGTGAGATTGGTTGGGGTCCCAGCCAAATGCCTGTTTCAGTAAATCAATTTGCGGACACCACTTAAAATTAGATTGCAAATGGTGCCAGCATCCCGATGCACAAATGATTGCCACTTATAAATTACATATAAATGTGAAAAGCTCTTCAGTGCTCTCCGGCGCTCGTGCACGGCTCGGAGGCACTGCCTTTCATCTGATGCGTTAAGAGGTGTCAGCACGAGAGAAGATGGACTCGTGATGAAAGCTGCAGCTTGCATATTGCAGATTTTGAGGGGCAGAAATGGGGCCCAGCTCACCTTGTCCTACTTTCTGGTGTCCACAGCAACTTTACTTGGCAATGTGGGGATAAAGCAGCAACTTTAAACTCCCTGCTTAATGGAGTTACCTGGGACATCCAGCACCACAAGAAAAACTCTAAGGAGTTATATCCTTGGATTTTCCTCATATTACATTTTTTTTTCTTCCTTTCTATGTTTGTATGGCAGTCCCTCGTCAATAAATTGCCAGTATTCTGCAATTCTCTGCTCTATATGACGGCTGTGACTGTTACTGCATGCTGCCTTTGCCATGCAGTATTCAAACAGTGCAAAGGCACAAGGGACCCGCAGGGAACAATGCATGCTAGTGATGTGGAGGATGAAAGCGAGTGCATTTGATCACGTTCTCAGCCTCATTGTTATTGGCTTTGTAATTTATTAAAGCGGCGTGACACCACGAGTCCTCCCATCACGTGGTCAGCGTGGGTGTGATGTGAGGCCATGCACGAGCTGAGCCTCCTCTGTTGCATTTATATTGGAATCACCGCTCGCAGAACGTTTGCCGCCTCCACCGGTCGATGCGTGCATCATTTCCAACTCAACCTCGGGACCTGTATCGCTAAAATCCACCTGTAACCATGCGTGACGCCAAATCAGGCGGGACTTATGTCTGAACTATTATGACTTAAAGTGCAAGAGCAGAGCAACACTTCACTTTTGACACTATTTTATTCTACAAACCAAGACCTGGAGTAGCTGAACAACAAATACTCAAGAGTGGCACATTTAAGTCCGTCCTGTTAGTTTGGTCTGCGATCATTTTTCCTATTATTTATTTCCCCTTTTTATCGCGTTGTTCTGAGTAAGCAAAATGCTTTAAGGCCACACATTTTTGACTGAGTTGCAAGGACCTCTCTTTCTGCCATGCCCTCATTTATTTCCTCACCACAGTTGCTTTGTTCACATGTACACAAATCATAAAGAAATTTAATTCATAGTCCAACCGAAATAACGATACCTCATCTAACCACCTCATTTGGATGTGCCCAGACAGATTGAGAGAGGCAGTGTAAACCCTTGATAGTCGTCTCAACAGGAAAATATCAGCGCCCAATAGCTGCGTAAAGAACTGGTCAGATTTTCTCTTCCTGGTTGGAATAAATACAGTCTTTCAGTGCGTGTTTGCCTCCCGAGGGGTAAACATCAGGTGACGCGAGGAGTTTCCAGCGGGGGGCAGAAACACGGCGACAAAAGAAAAACAAATATCTTGTTGATTTGTTTGAACAAAAGCATTCGAAAGGATGAGCAAATCTGAAATCGGCGTAAGCAGCGGCGCTAACAAAGTGGGTCGAACTCAGTCTGTTTTGGTCATCGTCTTCTCTGAAGAAATAACTTCTTCTCCTCGTACTTCTGTTATGTTTCTGGGAGATGCGGTGCTCCACAGCGGGCAGGGCCAGTTTGCAGATTATTATTTCAATAATTTAAGAAACACTGCCCGTGCAAACGTAACCACGGAAGACTTCGATTTATTTCAGATTATTGACTCTGCTCTCTGTTTAAGTATTTTATCTACACTGAGAGCTTAACAGATAACACCAAATCATCCTCGTAGAAATCTGCTACTCTGGTTTGCAAAAGATCCATCGCAGACATATATTATTCAGCAGCCAATCTGACTGACATTCACCTGGCCCCTGGCTCTGTATCTCTGCCTCAAAGAGGGGCATTTACTGTTTAAAGCATCCATGAAAGGAGAATATTGATTTCAGCACCAACAGCCTGGCCTTTTTACTGTACGTTGAGATGAATAAATTTACACCACAAAGTGTCTCTTCAAGTGTCTTTCCTGGTTACAAGACTGGACCTTACTGCAAGGAGCTACATTCAGCAAGAATCTGAATTATTTCACCTCAAAACTAGCACACTTAAAGAATCCTCATGCTTTCATTTTAGGTTTTATTCTGCAAAGATACAGAGCAACATCTGATTTTTACATTGTGTTGCCGTCTACCTTTAGTACAATGATGGAGAAAAGACAGTAATATATTGGAAACCTTGAACCGTGTTCAGAAACTGTCAAGACTTCATGCATACGTATTTTTTACCCCCTTTCACCTATTAATGCCCCGTTGTCTCGGCTGTGAATTGTTTCTGGGCAGTGTACAACCACAGATGGATCCGCTGTGGGGTTCTGCTGGTGATTCATATTAATGGACCTGACCCCAATCCCTCCTCTCTTTTTTCTTCTTCCAATCTTTCTCCCCCCTGCTCCTCCCACTGCTCACTCTCTTTCTCATCCCTTTCAAACACCCAGGAGACAGATGGACCGACACTCGACTTCACACCATTTAGCTTTTCAAGGCTGCTAAAATAGTGTGCGCGAAGAGGTGGAGTGAGTTAGTTGGGAAACAAGGACTCTGCGTGGAGCTTTGTGTGTGTGTGACAGATAGGGAGAAAGCAAGAGAGAAAGAATGAGTACATCCCCTCCCCACATTAAACGTGTTTGTGTGCTCGCGCGTTGTGTTTTGGCGCGTGTGGTTGTGTGTTTGGGTCACTGGTGTGAGGCTGGCAGACAGGGGAATGTGGGGAGTAAATGAAAGACTTAGTGCTCTACACGACTGACTGGTCAAATCTATGATGCTACCTTGAGCTTCCCTGGCTCAAGTCAAACACTCCTGCTTGTCCAGTAATAGAGACTGAGTGCTGCTCTGTACTAAGCTGAAAAACCTGCATGGCAAAACTTGAAGTAAAGTCAATATTTTTTTTGATTCTTTTAAATAAACTTTGCCAACTCGCCAGACTGGAGTCATTGCAATAAATAATACAAAATATATTGTGCATTAGATCAAGTTAAAGACAAACAACCACAACATTGTGTACATGCATAGTTACATTTGAGTTACGTACTTTTCATGGAGGGAAGGCTTGGGCCTTTCAATAAAGAATCTGACATCAGGTGCATACATTGCATTTAGGAATTTCTTTTGCATCATGGTGTAACACCCATAAATGTAAATCCCAAGTTCAGAGGTAATTCCTCATTTTTGCCAGCAGGGTGCACACATAGGTGTTGGCAGCCTAGTCCTGTTTATGTTTTCTTATTCACTGAATGCAGACGGCCGAGAGCACACGCAACGCTACCGTCGAGAGATAAAGTTTTGCTAAAGTGGATTACTATGTATAAAGTGGTTAAAACAACAGTTCGAGTTATCGTTCTGGGAATATTTACGCACCGGAAGAGAGTTTTGGTTGCCGAACATCACCGTGTTGTGTTTTTGTCGAGTGAAACTCCGGTGAGTAAAATGCTATTAGCGTTAGCGTAACATGCTAGTTGTTGGAATTATACTGTACAGTAGAAAGAAGATAAATATATGAGAGAGAGGTTAAAAAGATAAACAAGATGTTGTTTTAAAGAGACACAACTACTGCTCTATGCAGGTTGTTATTTTTTATTCCGATGGCGAGCCAGAGCCTAGACTGACGTGTGGTGGAGTACAACGCAGGCTTTCACGTGGAGGGTGGACATCGAACGTCGGCAGGAGCTTCACTTTGCATTGGGAGAAAAACACCCTTGTCATACAGTTAAGACACGAAACACAAAATCACACTACCCGGGTAGATGGA
This sequence comes from Planiliza haematocheilus, assembly GCA_005024645.1. Taxonomy (NCBI): domain Eukaryota; kingdom Metazoa; phylum Chordata; class Actinopteri; order Mugiliformes; family Mugilidae; genus Planiliza; species Planiliza haematocheilus. The sequence goes on along the minus strand of SRSE01000949.1, from coordinate 4,217,061 downwards.
CAAAACTAAACACTGAACAGTTCTAAACTGTGGACACTGACTAAAACCTGACTTGACAATTGACTCTATTTTTGGACTCTTTGCTCTTTGCTATTATTTTTCTAATCCGGTTACCACTATTGCTACTTTTGTTTTCAGTATTACTGCGCAATTGTTTTTTTGTGTTAAAGGGTTTCTAAGTGCAATATTCTAAGTTGATACTGGAAAGGGAAATTCAGTCATTGCTGAGGTATTTCATTTATGCACTTAAGGGCGACAGATTTTGCCAATAAAAGAATATATTTTATTTTGTCAAAAACTGCGTACGTGTTCTCTCTATCCTCCTTGAGCGTTCCTATTTCTTCTGATTGGCCTAAATTACAAGTGAATGAAAGTCACCTTTTCTCCTAGTTACATTGGACAGTGTTACATTGGTGTCATAGGTGCTACAATGGTTTTGTAAAACTTCTTCAAAAACTCATTTTGTTGCTTACATGTTACATCCCAAGTACTTTCAGGACACAATATCTAGTAAGGTCTTATTCCATCATGCCCACATTCCTCTCTGGCGCTCAATTGTACAGAATAACATAAAGGCTCCTCTGTTATTATTGATGTGACTCAATAATTGAGCCAAATTCAAGGATGACCCACAGCTACAGAGAGATTTCATTCTTCACCTTTGAAAAGAGGTGGTGATAAAACCGCATTGCACTTAAGTCAACCCTATTCAGTCAGAGTCGCAACTTAACATTGACTTGAAGATGTTGCAGATAGGGCTGTAGATTCATGCTATTTCCAATGGCAGGAAAACTTAAAAAACACTCAAAGTTTAAGAAGAACACATGAGAAAAGTCCTAAACTTGGTCACAAATAGTGATATTTCAAGATCAATATTCCATGAAAGCCCTACATAGTTCAAGACTGAATAACACAGCTGAATGGATTTTGTGGCACAATTGCTTTGTCAGGTTTATGTGTGATCTAGATAAGAGTAGCCATAATTTCTTTTTTGACTGCTGAGATGAAGGCCTTCGTGTTTTTTGCTTTGCTTTTTCTCTGATTGTAATTAATTCAGCGTTTGAGCGCTTCTGTACTCTCCACACAAGGTGGATGACTTTACTGAATCCGATGAGTAATGGAAGAAAAAGGCCAGTAACCCCCTGAGCCCATCTGACTTCACTGAAACCAAAAACCAAACCTTATCCCATTGTAACAGGATGTGTCCGTCTACGTGGGGATGATGCCCTGTACTTTGATATCTGACACCATGATTGTCTCCTTGAAATAGATGATGAAATTGACAGTCATTTTGGTGCAAGAGCTACAGTGATGCAGCAGACGTATTGGGCCACAGCGAGAAGGGAGCTCAGAAAAAAAAATAAAAACTTTAATTTTCCCACTCAATCCTTCGTTCTGACCCTCACATAAGGTCACAGGTTTTGGACGGTAATTTAAAGAATAAGATCCTGGGCACGCAGAACTGAAATGAGTTTTATCATCAGGGCGAATTGCCTCATCCTAGAGTCCCCTAGGGTAAGGCCTCACACCTACCGGAGCAGGTGCGCTGAATCAGGAACTGGGTATATGCCTCCTGAGACTGATGCTTTTGGGGTGAACAGGCCATAGGCAACTGCTGGGAGGCTACCCCCTGGGCAGAACTAGGACATGCTTGAGGGGGTGCGTGTTCCATCTGGTGCAGGAGTGTGAGGGGCCTCCCAGAGAGCAGCTGAAACAAGGTTGTGCCCTGTTATGATCTTGACATAAGCGAGGTTGTGAGAGTAGATAGAACGGCGATGATTTCCTTAGTGCTGTTGAACTAAAAGTCAAGTACTAGTTGTTGAAAATCTAAAACAATTTACAGCTTGCAACAGACAGTTTGCACCTGGCTTTCACCTCTTGATTATCACACAAGGACTGCAGTTATCTTTGCAAAGCCACATCAAGAAAATGTTGGGTAAAGACGCATACAAACAATGTAGCCACATGAGACAAAGGTTTTTAAATACTGTAAATTCCCGTAGCGAGGACGGTTGACAAGTGACCTTTGGTTACACAAAGTGGGCGAGTCCCTGATGGAACTACTCTCAGCTTTGAGGCAACACAGAAACACCATCCGCAACTTTGGTACCTACTATGGGTTGAAAGACGTCTGATTTTTTAAAGACGACTAATATGTGGTGAAAGTTGAGTCAACGTCGACTAGTCATGGATGACGTTGCATGTAAAAACACAGTAAACAATAATGGTTTGCAACAATGAAATCTGTATTCTTGATCTGAATACATATTGTAGTGTCTCACACAATAACACCATAAACACTGTCAGTCTGACACTTGGCTCCCATTCAACGAACTCTCAGCTCTACCATAACTTCCATCTCTGGCATGGTGCATTCACTGACATCAAGGACAAAAAAAAACACACGGTTTACAACCACTGCAACTAACTGAACACAACATAAACGCATGCACTTATCAATACTGTGCGCTGCACCACGTTGATTGTGGGAACGCAACCATTTGATGAACTCAGACAAAGTGGCAGCATAGTCAAAGTTGTTTTACATTTAGGGCTGACTTCAAGAAGAGTGTGCTCTGCAATCCATAGGGTACTGGCTCAAAAACTAAAAGAACTGAACTGATCTAAAAGAATTACCAGTGTTGGGGGGAAAAGGCTGACTCTCTCCGTACACTAGCAGTCTTTTTATCTTCTTGTCTGGTGCACTCGGAAACAATTAGTGTGGGAAATATACAAGAAGGTTACACAGGCAGAGCCCATAATGCCCACTAGTGACCAACGGTTAGCTACAAAGCTGTGGGCATGGAACAAATGTCTTTATATGTGGATTAAGGGTTTTAAAGTATCTTGTTTCTGCTATCAGTGTGTCACAGCTGGCCAAACTATAATATCTATCTTTCCTGTATTTTCAAAATTCCTGCATGCAGCTGTCTGGTGGATTCACACACACACACTCACAATTATACCCTTCCATCAACGCATGCCTGCATGTTCACCTGAACCTCGCACGCATGCAAACATACTCTGAGCCCAACTTTTATTGAACAAGAATCCAATTACTTAAGCCACCTTCAGGCTCTGTGCCCTCTGCACTCCTCCACCTTGACGAGTCTGCGTTAATATCTGCTGACAGCCTATGTCCACCGTTCGCACACCCACACACACAGACACAGGCATACAGCTGATCCCATAAGAGTCTGATTAAATGAAAAGTGTGATGCCCATTTCTCCATCCCAGGGTCAATGAATACCAATGAGAGAGACGGATATCACAGTCCTCGCTGCGTGAATGTGTGCGTGGCAAAGAGAAAGAAGGGGAATTTCCACTTTGCATTCCTACAGTACTGAAAATGTAGCTTTACGGATTTATTTTCATCCTTTTTTTTTTCAGTCTTCCCGCTTCATACGTCTCCATGGCATCTGGATCTTTATTGTTCCCAGACCATAGATCACTTATTAAGCCAAGTAATGAGGAGGTCATGCATAATTTCATTTGCTCTAGCGCTACCTGGGGACATTTTCTTACTTCACTAAAATCTATGATAGTTTCCTTTTGAAAGGCCATAACTCTCCTTCAGTAGCAGGCATTGGGGTCACAGATGCTAAATGGGCCATTTATAGATTCCTGGTGGAAGGAGAATATTGTGTTGAGTCATTTCAAACCTCTTATTGAGGCTATTTGACTCCACGTGGTTTAATTTGCTCCCGGTGATATATCTGATAAAGCACCGCGCTTTCAAATCATTCTTGCAGCTTTGCTCCGAAACGTGCGCACACTCTCCGACATCAAGTGCAAGGCAGCGCATAACGGATGTTATTTAAGAAGAGTGACTTCAGTTAGGCAAATCGAGTATCAATATTATTGTCCAATAGATATTCTTACCAGCAGTGGCCCACGGGGACTTGCAATGATTACTGGTAAATACAATTACATCCAGAGCGACGGGGCTTTAGCCAGTGCACAATTTTGATCACAGCGGTCCTGCATTCTGCTTTGCAGTTCAGTAGCAACAATTTAAACACATTTCCATTTTCATAAGATAACTGCAGCCATCATTACTTAGCCATTGCATTAACTACCCCCAACTGTATTATTTACATTGGAGAGAAAGGCATTTGCAAGTTATCGTATTCCTTAGTTCTGCTTCTTCGCTTTATTTCCCTTTGTTTATGTTTATATAATGCACATGATAACCCCTTGCCGCTTGCAGACACACCACCCCACAGTCTTTCATATGGAGAAATATCAAATCGCAGCAAACAAATAACATTAGCACAGCGTACGTGAAAAATTACTGTCCTTGGAGGCAGTTCATGTATGACAATCAGAGACTTTGAGAGATAGGGAAGGCTGCCTGCGTGATACGGTGCATGTTTTTTTCCCCCTGTGCTTCTTAGCTTGAGAAGTGTGCCACCATTGGTCAGTTGTCCTGCAGGGATGGCTGCCAAGCTTATCGGTCTGTTACAAATCAGGCAGAGAAATTACAGCGGGAACATCTCTCCCCTTTCTCTCTGCTCTCGCTCACCGATATCACTCGAGGGGATTGAAGCGCTACGAATACAGCACAAATCTTCGCTTCCTACTTCGCCTTGCATCTACCTCTGTTTTTTCTCCATTTTTTTTTTTTTTTTTTACCTCCTCGTGCTTTAGAAAAGTTGCAATAAATGGGCTGCAGTTTTCAGTATGTCACCCAGCTTTCCACCTTTTGCACAATCCGCGTTTGAAAAAAACTCAAAAGTTAAATATCCATGGCTTTCCATTTCCCTGGGAAGCCTTGGCTATTTACAAACAACATGCAAAGTAAGAGTAGTTTTCACAGAAACTTACCTAAAAGTGTGACGAAAGAAAAACCAAAAACATTTAATAAGGTTGGGAGAAATAAGCCCTTGGGAATTTAGCTTGCTTCATGGGTCAGATTTGTTTAATGATGTATTTTCCCTTTTCATGGGGATAATTGGCCACATGAAAAAGGCGGATAAGGGGCAGAGATAGCAATTTCTCCGATGACAGCCGCCTCAGTACACCATAATGCAGCCACAAGCATAGCTACACTTCATGTTGAAGGCGGCAAAAGAAGGCTGCAAGGCTAATGCCCACAGTTTTGTCTCAAAGGACAGTGATGGATATCACTATTTCTAATTACAACAACATGTTGAATACAAAACAAGAAGTCGTCCCATTGAAACTGAGAAAATCCACAGCATATTTACAATACAGCTTAATGTAAAGCGATCCTTAAAGCTGTCATACAAAATTCACACATACAGTAAATGGATTTCACACTCGTTGAAAGTCACACTAACACGCAGATCTCAGAGGTACCTAATGGAAGAGTTATTCCCTCCACTTGCTGTGTCCATGTGTTCTTTTCCGATACAAATTATGTTGTATTGTCACAGCCGCGGGCGTCTCGGAGAGACACACCAGGTGTCCTTTTGCGTCCGTGCAGTGGATTTGCAACTGACCTCAGTGTTAACCCACCGACGGCAACATTAGATGCGGAGCAATAACTCTCGCAGGAGTTCCACCCAGGAGGCTGGGGTTTGTGTTGGGGACTCTGGGGACCATTACGCTTCCACTGAGTTTCATTTTAGTTTGGGATCTAAGTTTTGTTTCAGCTCTCCATTTTTTTTTTTTTTTTCCCGCTTGCATCAAAACCACCACTTGCATGGATTTAGGTACGTCAAAATTAAAATACGTCACGTGTTTGAAAGAATACCGCTTGTTGCATGAACAGGAGCTGCACAGAGAGGTCTCATGGCATCCAGTTATGCCTCAGGTGGGCTGAATATTGAGTGAGATTGTATATATTCATTCATTTATTCATTCATTCATCTTCTGTAACCGCTTATTCCTGTTAAGAGCCGCGGCATCTGCTGGAGCCTATCCCAGCTGTCATCAGGCGAGAGGCAGGGTACACCCTGTACAGGTCCGCATCGCAGGGCTAACACAGAGAGACAGGCAAGCATTCACACTCACATTCTCATTCACACCTACGGCCAATTTAGAATCACCAATTAACCTAATAAGCATGTCTTTGGACGGTTGGAGGAAGCTGGAGTACCTGGAGAGAACCCACGCAGACACAGGGAGAACATGCAAACTCCACACACAAAGGCCCAGTCAGTCCATGGATTCGGCATGGAAACTTTAGCTCAAGAACACTTTGGCATGTGGTCCTTGAAGAGCTAACCCCGGGGTCCGTGCACAATCTGCTGTACCTACAGAGCCACAGACACAATTGTGCTAGATTCAGCTGCGTATCCTTTGTGTCACATCACCCACCAATGCCAAAAAAACACATTGTATTGCTGTGTGAGTTTATTGGGCTATGCCAGTGCCCCGTCCCTTGAGGAGACTGAGGTCAAGTCCTGAGTCTGCAGCACAGATCCTGATCTACCACTGAGCTAAATATCTGGTGCATATTTGGATCTGCCGGCATGCCTCTTCGAAAAACGACGGAAACAATAAATTTGTATCAGTCTATCTTCTGTTATTTATACGTATTATCTATCATATTATTTATTCATTGTTTGACAAGGACAAACAAATAGTCCATCAGTCTGTTCGTGTTAAAAATGCTCCGCGCAACAAGGGGTAACAGTAGTTTTGTTTTTCCTCCAAAGGACGTACAAAATAAATGAGCTATTAATATTAACTAATGTCACACTTTATAATGTAACGCCTATTTTGTTATGTTAAAGCAAAACCCAGACTACAAATACGCATACAAATAATGTTCACAACACATTTGACAGCACCCTCTTAGAAGACAGGAAGTGTGGACCATTTATTATTATTATTATTTTTTTAATTTACCATTAGCACAGCTTGTGATGCATTAACGCTTTTATTAATGCATCCCCTTCCTCCCTCTTCCTCTGGTGCTGCAGGTGGCGGCGAGGTTACACTTCCTGTTTGCCGCACCTCCACGTGAAACAGCTTAAGTAAGCGCCATTTCCATATTTTTGATTCCGATAATGGACTGCCTTGCTATCACCAAATTGCCCCGACACCACACTGGCAGTCAAGTAAGTGAATTAGCTAATGTCCAAAAATTATGCGTCCACTATTTCCCACACCCTCGCACGCGTTTGTGTGCTGGGGCTTAATAAGTTTTTCACCTCTCACACGGGCCTTGAAGACACATTTCAGTTTACATTTGCAGTATTGAATTCCTAATTGCTTGTTGGCCGTATAACTTCCTGCATAATGAAATGCTTTCATAATAATCAATAAAGGAAATAGAGCGGATCCATTTGAATGTGGTAGCAATGGGAGAAACGCATCAAGCTCGACCGTTGCTTTCAGTGCGGCAGCGTGTTGTCATATCAGCAAATGTAGCATGCAGAAGAGACGTGGAGTGGATTCCATTTCAAAAAATCTCCACTCGGGGACTGCTATATTTCTCTCCTGAGCGATGACATGCAGGAGGCGAGGAAGGATGGATGTCTGTCTGCGGTGTTGGAACCATTCCTGGCCCTTAGGTGCCCCCTTGCCCAATTTCTCTAGGCAGCTCACAGTGGATTGTGCTTACTCTCATTTGGTCGGGGTTATTTGTCTTCCCTCTAAAGCCCAACCTGCTTCAAAGATGTAATTCCATAAAAGCATGCAATCAATACACCAGAAACTGTACTCATCTATCATTTTTGGAAAAAAAAAAGAAAAAAAAGCAAATAGGGAAAACTGTGTGTGCCTGTGTGTGTATGTGTGAGTGCACGCATGTCCATGTTTGCCATAAATATTGCAAATCAGCCAAAGTAGGGTCGGTCAGAAATGCTGGCTCAGTCCTGAGCGCTGGCACACACATACACACATCAGTGCACAGGACAGCTCTGTCCACTGGATGGCACTGTTAAGAGTTTTTTTTTTTTTTTTTTTCCCAAAGCTGAGGCAACAATCAATTCATGTGGGGTGTACTGTGTCAGAAATGAGGAAATATTAATTTCTTTGCTCCTGGAAACCTTAACATTTCCAGGAATGATATAAATACAATATCCACACAGGCGCACGCACACAAGCACCCACACGCGCGGCCCTCATTAATCTCCTGTGTAACAGGACTCTATCCTCTGGCTGCAATATTACAGTAAATGGTGATGCTTATCTGCAAGCAGCCCTGCCCTTGAAATAGGTGCTGTTCCATTCCCAGCTAATTCCACTGCCATTAAATGGCTCGCACATTTTTCACAGGTATATAAATTGCTTTAAGCCGCGGCTTACTCTCGGCACGTTGAAATACAAACACGGATGTTCTCCCCCTTTTATCTCGCTCTGCACTCTGTCTCCTTAATACTTCCAAACACCGGCGACGCCACCCTCCCACCCTCCGTCACACGCCTCCCTGCCACCCCTCCCACCCCTCCCATCTCCTTACAAGTGAAATGAGCATGGATTGACTTCTAGCTTGCAGCAAGGTTGAGGTAATGGCTTATTAGCAGCCAATAAACATCAGTCATTTCCATTTAAGCTAACACTCCAGCCTTGTTCATAATCACCAAGACATGAATAGGGCTGGAAATCAATGGCACATTTTAACAGGGTGTCCCCTGTGTAGTGTTTGATCCTACCTGATCAAGGAAGTGAGGGGCCGAATTTTTTCTCATCCGAACATATCCAGATGCATTAAAAATAATTACGACTAGCCCTTGCGTGCCACATCATACATTCATCTGAGCATTGCACAGTACTAATCCACTGTATTATGCAGGCTCCACAGCATGTGGCCATGCCAATAAATCAGAATCTCGAAAACAGCTGAAGATGGCCTGTCCTTCAGTGAAAAGGGGGCTGGAGATCAGCCATTCAAATCACACACCTGCCCATCCAGACCTGACAGCAGGACACCTGCAGCCTCACTGATGAGGGGATGAAATACTCCTCCCCCTTGGGCTCTCACATCCTCTCACCCATCCATCTTTGCGTTTCTCCCTCCACGTGCGCCCACGGCCACAGAGCAGCTGGCTAGTTATTTGTGACCTGCCAGTCTGCGGGTGTAACAAGGTTTCGGCACAATTAAGAATACATTTCCCAGGTTCCAACGCAACAAATCACAGGCGCCGGTCTCTGGATATACACATACATAAACTTCACCTCACCAGTCGCACAAATCAAACGGTACACAAATGGCAACATGAAACAACTAATCATTGTCGGAGAAGAAAAAGGCAATTATTAATCGATTCCATTTGTGCTGGGCTGAAAGGGAACGCAAACAGCCCCATTCTTTAGGGGAAATATTTGCCGTGGCAGTGCACCACGGCTGGCGTAATCACCACCTATTATGTGTGCTGATTTGAAAGTAAGACGCAAAGTGGTCAAATACATCACAGACGGCCATTATTGTGTCAATTCACGGGCAGAAAAACAATCCATTGTATGCAATAAATTATAAACCAGGCAACGGGAGGGCTTCACGGCGCGTTTGATTTTTACAACCTCGGCGGAGGCGCCGGGCAGGTGGGAAGAAAGCGCTGCGGTTTAACGGGGAAATGGTACACTGTCATGTCAGAATTACAGCCTAGCGTTGTGCCTGTCCAGCCTGTTCTTCAAACCCAGGTGCGGCTAGAACAACAGCAACAAGTTAAAGTAGAGGAAATCTGACTTTATTTTTCTTTTTAAATTCGTAAAGCTTTGCCACTTTAATGGTCCGCGTAGTAAAGGGAAAGAGGGCCTGCTTATTACGTGGCGCGTGAAATTTGCATTCGACCAGCTCATTTGAATAATTTATTTAAATGGTTTTATTAATATTACAGACAGCACTTTTAAACTCAACGTGTCCTTGCACCTTCTTAAATTCCAGATTTACAACTCGCCATTTGAGCCTACCTCCTGCTGGCGGCCCTCAGGTAAATCCCACCTCATCACAAACAAAACACAAACGCTTCTTATATCGCTCCTCAGAATCTACCAGAATTACAGGAAACCTTTTTTTAATATATCTGCTTTTATTTGCCTACCTTATTATCGTTTTTAATTTAGTTTATTGTTATTACTATAATATATACTATAATGATGGCGGTAATTTATAGATACAAACGCTCCTCTTGAGGATTCTATGGGAAAGATTTTCAGAAAAGGAGTCTGCGTTTGTCTGATAAAAACCAACATGGAGATAAACAGAAGATAGATTAAACAATATTTATTAGCTACAGCTATAAAAAAACAAGTAACTCAAACTGCGTTCTCTCTCTCTCTCTCTCTCTCTCTCTCTCTCTCTCTCTAATGGCTCATGGGCAGCTTAACAGTTAAAATAATGATAAAATACTGGGTGTGCATGATACTAGTAATGCAGTTTTGGCATCCAGTGCAAGATTAATCGTAAGCCAATATTAGAGAAGAAGAAGAAGAGGCTTTTATGTGCTGTCATATCACTCGCAGCCAGACTTAACTTTTTTTTGGACGATATACAGTATTAAGAGCAGTGTAGTGAGCTTGTAATGTTTTTCTTTTTTTACATGCGGCACAATGAACGGTCTCCGATTTATTCTCTTTTTTACCAACTTTTTTTTGGATGCATTAAGAATTCTAGCTCAGCTGATGGCAGCTATTTATTGGCGATAGCAGCCTGTAATCTGGGTAATGCTGGCTGTAAAAGAAAGCAGTCTCTTCTTTGTCTGTTTCGGGCACTTGCGGCCTAGTGCAGTGGTAGCTTTTTATTTATTTATTTTATTTTCCTCTTGTGGAGTTCGCCTCACTTGTGTCTAAGAAATGCTGAACTGTCCCCCCTGGCATGGCACACAGATCCTCATAGCGAGCACCTTTGCACTATTTGATGTTTGATTCAAATCTCTCATTAGTTAGATTCTTGGACATTTTGTTCCATTCACGAAGTAAAAACAAGGGAAGTCAGGATAAACCCTAACTTCATGGAGGTTGACAGGTTGCAGATGTGTGGCCTGCTAGTTTTTGGTGAGAACCAAATCCTTTTTAACTATTTGTATAAAGACACTTTCAATTATCCAGTGAGTATGTGATTTTACTTTTGAACTGCCCTGATCAATATCAAACACGTCTGCTATTGATCGAGGCAACCCCCATGAGTCAGTGAGTGGTCCAAGAGGTTAAAGAGTGGATCTGTTTATCCAAACACACAGGTAAAGCCTCCGGTAAAGCCGAACCTTGGTACCAAGCAAGGTACGGACCAGATTTATCCTGCAATTATGAGACAGGGGGCCCAAAACCTCTGTCATGTATATCTTATACACTGCATGGCCAAAACAAAAAGTCACTGCCTTTAGCTTTGATTACAGCACGCATTCGCTGTGGCATTGTTTCGAGCCTCTGCAATGTCAAGATTTATTTCCATCCAGTGTTGCATTCAAGTGATGGGAGAGTCTGACCACTGCACGAAGCCTTCTCTACCGCATCCCAAAGATTCTCAATGGAGTTACGGTCTGGACTCTGTGGTGGCCAATCCATGTGTGAAAATGATGTCTCATGCTCCCTGAACCACTCATTCACAATCTAAAAATGCTTTCTAAAAACCCTTTGAATCCTGGTATTGAAAAAATCCATTGATAGAATAACCTACCAGTCAACTGACCTCATTCTTTGGACACATAATGTTGCTGAACCTAGACCTGACCAACTGCAGCAACCCCAGATCATAGCACTGCCCCACAGGCTTGTACAGTAGATACTAGGCATGATGGGTGCATCACTTCATCTACCTCTCTTCTTACCCTGATGAAATGGTTCCCCACTATTCTTCCAGTTTTTAATGATGCGTTGAACAGTTCTTAACCCAGTTTTAGTAGTTTCTTCAATCTTCTTAGATGTTTTCTGTGCTTGATGCATGTCAATGATTTGACCCTTCTTAAACAGACTAACATCTTTTCAATGACCACGGCATGTGTCTTTAGACATGGTTGTTTAAGAAATACTCATTGCATCAGTTGGGGTTAAATAACTTGCTGCCAGCTGAATGATAGTTGCCCATACAGTAATTATCTAATGGGAGCCTTGTACCCATTTGCTTAGTTAAATCCAGGTGGCGACTTTTGCTTTGGCCAGGCAATGTATGTCTTAAATATCTGTTTCTGGAGAACATTTCACACACCCAGGTTTGGATCTCAGATTGGGAACCAAGGACCCAGCAGTTGGGAGATTCAAGACTCAGACTTAAGTGGGTTTTAATCCATGCAAGAGTTTTGGAGTGAGCATCCTCAACATCCAAGTGTCCTTAAGGGAGGAAAGTATCTCCCACAAACTGCTCCCTGGCCACCGCATATGGCTGCCCACTGCTCTGAATGTGCACACCGCTCTTTATGACAAATTCACATGTAAACATGTGGACAATGTATAGCCACCCTCCGTCTCACCATCCAAATAATTATCTCATTCAGTGCCAAGAAAAAATGCAAATACAGCGTTGATGATATGTCACATGTCTTCTTCCACTGAAATATTACTTCTAAAACCTGTTTGCCTTGGACTAATCACTTAGCATACGAGCGTGTAGCCATAACAATATCAAATTCTGCTACTGTCAGCACTAAGCAGCAATCATACAAGCACTAATAATGAAGAAAACAGAAAAACTTGTTGAGGTAATTCATAAACATCAACACACCATCCAGCATATACACATCATTCGCATGACAGGCGCTGTATTATTAACACAGATTATACGCGCCCAGATGCTACAACACAATCTGAACTGACGCTGATGATCGTCTAGTGTCACGTCGTAATTTGCCATTGGTTGATGAAACTTTCCACCATTTATTTTAATTGCAGTTTGGGCGATTTCTTTTTATACTCGGCCGTTTCCCAGTCTGCAATTTTCTGAAGTCTACTAAATCAAACTATTAGGAGAATCATAAATTCGTTCTTTTATTGTTGGCAGGAAAAAATGCGCGCTAAAGCGCTCCGAAACTCCACAGCTCGAAGTGAAAGATCCCTCTGATTGCTGATTACACATTGTGCGCAGTGCAATTTAAAGAAGCAAGTTTCCCCCGCTTTTATTTATTTATTTAGTCAAAATCGTTTTTTTTTTTTTTTTTTTTTACTTCTTTAATAAAAAGCAGCGGCGGCTCCATTCTGCATTGGACACAATATACATGACGTCGTGGCGTTGTGCTCACAAAGAGAGCGCACAGATCATATGAGTGGACTGGACTGGTTTGGTGTGCATTGCTTCTCCTCCCCAGTCGCCTCTTTCCCTGAGTATCCAGAACAATACAGTTATCTCCACCTCATACGGTTTTCACACGCAGAAAAAACAACCATGCGCCATTTGTGTACGCGTGCACACGTGTGTGTGTGTGTGTGTGTGCGTACATGCAGGCTTCGTGATGCAGACGTGACGGAGAGACAGAGGGGGGCTGAGTTCGACATCTGCAAATTGAATTCTGCCCAGACGTGACAGTGATGAAGTGTTGTTCATAGCAGCCGTGATTGTCTCTATCTTCACTCCTGTCCGTGGGTATTACAGCAGGCCTGCCCGCTCCACAGGCCTCAGCCCCAGCCCCAGCCGGCTCATCTATTAATGACAGTACTGGAAAATCAAATTCATACAAGATACACGTTTTATGGGCTCGAGCTGGCTGGAGAGAGGCTCGGTAGCTTTTGTGTCTCTACCTGTCTCTCTCTGCGTGTTTTTCCTCTCCTTCTGTTGCTTCTTGTAAGATCAGGTCTCCTTAGCCCTCAGGCCAGCTTTTAATAATAGGATAAGGTGCGGCAAATTGATCTGGCTTCACAGGCACAAGCTTTTAGGATTATGTCAATAATAAAATAAAGTTTGGCCTTTCCCCATCCTGCATTTCTCTTCAGGCATTCTAAGGTCCACAGCGTTGCACTTTGACTCTCTTTGTGGCGTGTACCTTTTAATAGGAGAGACCGGGCGGAGGAGAACAGAAGAGAAGAAGCGGGAGAAGGTGTGGTCACCTGGGGAGATGAAAGAATTCAGAAAGGAACCTTAGCCCGGGAACCTCGACGAAGATACCCGTTTCCTGCCGGGTGTGAAGGGAGGGGGAGCAAAGTAGCTTAAGTGGGAAGAAGTCAAACGTCAGGAGGTATGGAGAGCGTGGTCCTGAAGTAGAAGCTCAGAATAGAGGTCGTGTTGAGCAGGGAGGCGATTGATCAAATGCGGAGAGAAGAAGGAGAAAAAAAAAATGGGAAACTTGGTTAGCAGCTTGGTTACATCCAGTATGTTCAGCAGCAGTGCACCATGCCCTCCAGGTGCGCTGAAAATAGTGCAGCAGAGGAAGGATCTCAATACCCACGCTTCAAACAAACACTTGAAAAGCTAAGTGGGAAAATATGGAACCCCACAACCAGCTCCTAGGAAATCAAAACTCTCTCAAGTTTGGGTAACAATAAATACTACATATAGCCTCCTATAAAACCCTCCTTTCTCTGCTTCCTTCCTCATCGTGGGTGTATTATTTGGTATTCTAGACACAGAAGCACTCAAGCTCAAGCTTCCTCCTGTGATATGTGCTGTAAGGCTCTTGTTCCTTTCTTCCTCCACATCTCGCTAAATAGCAGGCAAACACAGACAACACTCAGCCGGCTGACTTGACTGACTGACTCCTTCAGCTCACACCAACAATGCCGCGGAGCCCGAGACAAGGCCGCTCCGACGGATGTGGCCCCTCCTCTGGTAAACTAGAATCCTTTTCTCTCTTGTTCCCGCTCCCTCTCTCCAGATGTCTGTTCCTTTTTCTCTCTTAGCAGAGAGTGCCGCTGCTGTCAGAGCCTGAGTGATGTAAGTGTGAACTTGCTCTGACCTCTCCACTGGTAATAAGGATAGAGCGACATAGCCTTCATCATGACATGAGCCGACAGTGAGGAAAGGGAGATAGACTGCGTGTTTTTATGTGTGTCGAATTGCGCGTGCGTGTCAGTGTGTACGTAGCTTTCGTGAAAACGGGTGGCAGGCGGCGGCAATCCCTACAACGCAGTTTATGAAGGTTAAGCAAAAATGTCTCCAAATTTCATCATTCTCAGCAAAAGCGCGAGAGGACAAAACAAAGAGAAATAAACCTCTCAGCAGCTGGAAACTTGTGAGGTTTAAGGGGGGAAAGTCACACCAGAGCACTGAGCATAATTCAGGATGAGTTGCGAGCCAGGGCATTCAGTCTCTGCAACCCACATTAGAGATGAGCCTCTGGGCCAAAGTGTGAAAAAAAGACAGAAGAAGAAAAAAACGACTTTTAACTTTTACACAAAAAGCCCCAAACTTTGTCACTCTGCTTTTGATTTGACTGAGTAGAGCGCCGCTGTTTGTCGAAATGCACGCAACAAATACAGAGTGCACAGACCGGCTGGCAGGGAGACTAATCACAAGTGTACTTAAGGTTAAAGGGAAACATTTTCATGTGCTTGCACTTCAACTCTAAAGGCCCTCTGTCCATGAGCCATTACGGGAGAAAGACTGAACACACCAAGAAGAGCACTTTCTCTTTCCATTCCCTTTTTATGTTCACTAGCACCAGACCATAACCTTTACCCGATACAAATTTACTTAATAACAGAGCATAATATCTGCATTAAGGGAAGAGTTGGCCATTTTGGAAAACTTGATTTGATGTGGCGCCAGTTAAGTTAGCAGTGAAACAGCAAGCATGGCTCTTTCCAGGCTGTAGCCTGCAATAACCGCTTTCATGTGGCAAAATGTAGTGTGACGTACATTTTCCAAATCTGTCCTCACCAGAAAAACAACAGTAGTGGTCAAATCTAGAGGGGGACTGGAACTACTGGTGTACTATGCTAGCTATGTGCACTAATTTCACGGATGGGTTAAATGCAGAAATCACATTCCATGTATACACAAGTATACATGGCCAATACCACTAATTATTATTATTATTATTATTATTATTAATTCAGTCATAAATCAGATATGTTTGCTGTTATGAAATGAATTCATTCAAAAAGTAAATAATAAGTCAACTACGTGAAAAAGTAATGGTCCAAGATGGGGATGGGACAGAGACTGCTGTAACTGCATTACAACTCACAGTAACTCTACTGACCCACACTCCAGTCCAGTAGGTGGCAGTCATGCACCTGCAAACTGGTTTGCCAACAGTCACCTACAACAACATTGTGTGCGATGTTGCAGTACTTTCATTGAGTAAATAGAGCTAAAAGGCTAAACACATGTGGACAAAAAAAAACGTGAATATGGTGTGGTCAGCACCTCGAGTCGTCAGCAAGAACCATAGGAGAACTGGATTTTAACTGTCAGTGGTAGCATGCTAGCTAATTAGGCTCAAGGGACAGAATGATCGCCAACACGGTCAGCTGCTCTGTGTCCATGTGGACATGTCTCACTGGTTATTCTAAAAGTAGATACTAAATATGAAATTCAAATAACAAGCTCGATAACAAGGCAACTGGACTTGTGGAGACATTTAACCACTCATTCAAGTTACTCCTTCAGCTTTAAGAGACTGGTGGAGAGTTGTAAAGAGAGACATTTGCAATTTAAAAGAAAGACACGGTATAACAATTCACACAGAACAGAAGAAAGGTAAGTATTTGGTCCTTAAAGGGTAAATCCTGTTTTTCTTTACAACTTGGACAGTCAGCTTGTTTACCTGTAATTTGCTACTGCTATGGTTCAGCCATGTTGCAAAAAACTAGCTGTGGGTGTGCACGCCACTCAGAGATGACATTATCCAGGTCAGAAGACCTCATCTGGGGTTTTGTAGGTCAATCTACAGACCCTGAATGATGATAACACATAACTCTGGACTCAACAGGGAATAGCGTTAGCTCATCAACAAAATATTGGCAAAATGAATATGTTTCGCAGCAGATAATGCATTTTTTAGAGACTCCGTCTTGGTGCCTTGATCACTCCTGCATTTGCGTTGATCTAATTATCCCCTGAATGAGTGCAAATGAAACAAAAGTGAAATTGGTGAGTAAACGATAATATTTTGTGCTGGAAATAAGGTCTATGTTGTAAAAAACTGTGGTTCCCCTTTAACAGACCCTAGTCACTGGAGTTTCTGGTGGGCAACACCCATAGATGTTCCTATTTAAACCCCAACTACGCATCTGGCTACTCGGATAAAGCGTCTTTGGGATACTCTACAAGTCTAGTTGCCCATGTCTTAGCTTGTTTTGTGAACATACCATGAGCTGCACAGAGAACTGTCACAGACTAATTGACCCAAGATTCACTAGTGGTTTGGGACATTTAAGAGTAGATCTGTATACCGGCAATGTGAGGTGAAGCCTCTGGTAAAGCTGAACCTTGGTACCGAGCAAGGTACGGACCAGATTTCTCCTGCAGTGGTGAAACAGGCGCCCAGTCCTTTTTGTCTGTTTTCTCCATCAAAAGGGCTCTTTCTCAGTCTTATATGTACAGTATCTTTGCCTGCCCACAAATACATAAGCAGTAATACATGTTTCAATTGTATGTAACGTTTGGGGAGTCACTGAAAATCGTCCTATTCTGTGGCTTGCATAGTCACCATTTCTCTCTGTTTTTCCCGATACAGTTTTTAGATGTTCCCTGTTTTCAAGACACATTTGAAGTTGCTAAAGAGCGCTACGAATTTTTCACATTAACAGAAAACAATCACAACGGGCTGGAAGACTTTTAATTAAAAAGTCTGCTGGAAATGTGAAGTTGCACGCACAGTAGCTTAACATCAAATGAGAAACAGCTCTGGCGAACTGATGAAGGAAAACAGCCGCAAAGAACTGTGCAAGAAAGAGAATAAATGTCTTTCCCCAACTATCCCATTAAGACCCAATGACGTGTCATCTATAATGAATTCCCTCTATTATGAAGGAGTGCTTGTTGTTTTGACTTTGACCTGGATTGTCCCTTCTCGCCGAGTCCTGTTCCGGTGAGAGGAGCTGCACACACACAGACACACACCAGGCCATAATCACAAACACATACACACTCCCTCCTGCACGGCGGGACATCATGAAAGCTTTTATCGCACACTCCCACAGGTCAGCAGTAAAAAGAGTGAACGAGGGGGACTGACCTTTTAAGACGCACTAAATACCTGAGGCTTGCCTATGCACATGCGCATGTCCTTACCGGTGTGAGTGCAGTCCAGGAAGGAAGGAAGGAAGGAAGGTGGGGAGGGGAAGGGGAGAGAGGACAGAGTTTTCACTGGTGGTGCAGCTATCACCACCGATAGACATCAAACCTAAAGTAGCCGAGTCCCGATGTCATGGGTGACCTTTAGAAGATCAGACCTGCCACTTTAGTTACAGACCAGCTGAGGACAAGGCACAGACACACACTTACACACTCCTATTCTGCCTTTTTTAACTAAATTTTTCCTTAAATGTCCCCTCAGTCTGTTTGCTCGTGTTTGTTTTAAAGCCAAAACTCTCTGGAGCTCACTCGTGTCTGTGAAATAAATTAGAGGAGTAAAGCTTTTGATCATGTTTCCTTCACGTTTGCAGCAATTGCAGCTGATCGAGGGCAACTGAATTCACACATTCGCGGGAAGGAACAGTAAGGAATGAGGATACTGTCAGGAGTGGATAGATTTGACGCCGGTGCAGCTTTTGCCTTGAACGCAGGTGGTACACTCACTTTTATCCAACGCACCATTTTGCTGGAGCAGCTCTCAACGGCTCGGCAACTACAGAGACTCGCCGCTGTGAGGTATCTTCCAGGGGAGCTCTCTGTGATGCTCCAAGGAGATATAAGTTGGGCCTGTTGTGTTGACGAGAGAGTATGGTATGGCTGTAACAAGTCTACGTAGCCTACGGGGGGAATGAGAGAGCCGGGATGAAAAGAGGCGGAAATCAGAAGGAGGAACAAGTTTGCAACTTTGTTCTTCCATCTGAAAATAGCTTGTGTTGAGCGTGTGACACGGTGGCCTTTGAGATGAGAATGTGTCCCCCCTGAGAGTGAGAGGAGACGGGGAAGGAGGTGGGGGAGGATCAGAGGGAGGAAGAAGTAGTCGCGCTGTGTGCAGCCTAGCTTGTTGACAGGTCATTGCCTTGGCAGGCTCAGAGTTGCTCATTGTTTCATCGCTGTTTAAGCCTAATCACAGAGATCCCGACAGCCGATCTCATTTTCACATTTCCAGAAATCTTGGGCGAGAAACAAAGCCTGCTTTTCATTTTATCTTGCCTCTCTTTTTTTGCGGCGTAGAAGGAAAATCCTATTAGTATTGTTACAGCCAACAAACTTGTAAAGAGCCATGAAAGCGAGAGACCTGATTAATGATGTGAGATTGCGGCACTGTTTAATCATAATGATGAGAGATTAAAAAACAACTGTTTTCTTGGGATGCACGTAGCACACGACGGCAATTACAGCTATTGTTAGAAATCCACAAAGGCATATTAAATTGTTAACATGATCCTCTCTGCTGTTTTTTTCCGAAAACCCCTTTAGGCGTTTTCCATGCATTGCAACATAATCCTATATGATCCATACCATTGCGTCCCAAGGGCCAATTTACTTGGCATCTTCCTCCGATGCTTATTACTTAACGAACCACGATAAAGGATATTATCATGTACAGACCATCTCTCGCCCGCCTCCTCCTTCCGCCGTTCGTTATTAGCATAAGCTATGCACAACGCTGTTTACCCCATATGACATCGGCTGTGATAGCGGTGAAATTGATTGCTGTTACAGGCTCTGTAGTAGGTTCCTGTGGGTAATTTGCATGACTTTGCAGCAGCTGATGTTGATGAAGTAGTTACTTTCTGGACCAGGGGACAACAGTTGCGGAATATAGAGCAGCTAACTGGTGACCTGCATGTGACACACTGCCTCGCAAACACAGCGTACTGTACATGTGAATTCATGCCCCTAATTGGTGTGCGGAGTATGTACGCAAGACAGCCCAGTCCTGGGATTTGGCACTGCTGTTTTTGTTTTAATCACCATATTCACAGTCACGTGGAACAGTGCATTATTTTGCCCCTTTTTTT
Source organism: Planiliza haematocheilus (assembly GCA_005024645.1). Lineage (NCBI taxonomy): Eukaryota > Metazoa > Chordata > Actinopteri > Mugiliformes > Mugilidae > Planiliza > Planiliza haematocheilus. Next base: position 4,197,176 of record SRSE01000949.1, on the reverse strand, counting down.
CTAAAGCTACACTTTTTTTTTTTTGCCTTAAAAAACAGCTTTAACTTGAAATGTACATTGTTATTTTTGGCTTGTTTTCAGCAGCACAACGAAATGCAAACACTGTACTGACATACCTGCTCCATCGCCTTTTAAAACTGCCTCCTCGATTTTCTTTATAATTAGTAGTATATTAGCAATCTTGACTTGGTGTTTATGTCCACCTATTTATTTTTCAACTTTTGTTCTCAGTTCGGCTTCCACCACGTCCAGAGGAAAATATCTTGCTGCTAAATCCTCCGCTGTGTTCTCTAACTTTGGGAGCCTGACAAGGTGCTCAGTGGGTACTGTACATTTCCACAAAAAGCAGCAGAGGTAGATGGGAACTGTGAGGATCAATCAGAACAGTAAGGTTCTGGGCTGTGAAATTAAAACATTTAAGCTTCAAGACATTAAAACGCTGCTGGAAGCTGACGGAAACAGAGTGTAGGATTCTGGCCATCGTTTGATCCATTGTTTTCAACAGCATTTATTTTTATTTCTGCAAATACAGAGCTTCAGACTACCTCTGATTCATTCATAGGGTGGAGGTCAGCACTGGAAGTAAGTATGCAATGTTCTGTTTGTAGCAAGCTTGAGATATAAATTACATGGGTCTGTTTTTTTCAGCATTCTTCAGCCAGGGCCCTTACGTTGTGAAGCCAGGTGTTAAGACATGGGCTTGTGGACAAACACATGTACTTCAACCAGTGTTCAATGAGGAAATACCAATATCATCCAAGTGACTTTTATGAGCAGATTTTCCCTAAAAAGGCAGCAGGAATTGTCCACCGACAAGCAAACTACATAGCTACATACTTTGACATCTTGTTGCTTTGCTCAGACCACTGTTTGTTGAGTTGAGCATGTAATAGACAGTGATTGCAAGGGTTGGTTTGTCTACTTTTTTACCAGCCAACTACTTTTTGAGAGTGGCTGCCGTTTTACAAAAAGTTCCCAAAGTCAACTTACCAGATAGTTTTAAACCGTTTTGGTGCATCGGGTTATCCAGGTCCAACATACGCTCAGTTGCCAGTTGATTAGGTACACTACTGAAAACTAATGCATTATAGATGTTTTTATATTCATTCATGCTACACACTAGCAGTGGGCGTGAGACTTCTGTGTTCTTGTGCAGGCAGGGTGCATGCACACTCTGACTAAACACAAAGTTGAACCATCGCCAATGAAGACAGAGCTGTAGTAAGTTCAAGTATTTTCTGTGACACTTCCTCATTAACTGCAAACAAAATAAAAACATGTACATATTCTATAAATATACCTGTTAAACAAATAATACACAATCAAATCAACAAAGTGATTCAATGCAATGGTTGCATCAAGATCATGCTTCCTATGTACACAGATCCAGGTAAAAAGGTTAAACAGGATGCAGCTTAACAGGATATGACATCATAGGAAGTGATGTCATTACCTAATGAAACTGTGCAATTACCCAAAAACTAATTTACACTTTTACAAATAATAATGAGCGATTGTGAAACTTAAACAAAAGGCCTTAAGGGCAACTCACAACAGCAACAGAAAACACACAATAGTACAGTATATTAAACTATTGTAACAGTCCCGCATTAAATCTCCCTTCATGACTGTTCTAATGTTCAGTTTACGCTGACAGGGCGTAATAATGGTGGTAATTCAACTGGGTGATCATTGTGGAGGATGTAGATTGTGGTTCGGTTAAACTGGATTGAATTAAACACAAAAGTGTTTTATGTGTTAGTCTGGCCCACTGACTTAAATGGGGTTGCCAAAATGATAGAAACATTTGTCAGTACACAGCATTACAGTCCGAAAGAACTAGAAACAGCATCCTCCAAAATGAAAACGCTGCAGAATCAGCAACTCTCCCGGTTGTTTGAATACCGTAACATTCATGAAGATAAGCTTAAGTGCAAGTGTCATATGATGCTCTCAGGCCTCATTTTTCTGGGCAACAGCAAGATTCAGAAAACAAATGAATAAATTTGCATTAAAACAAAATCACCATTGATCTGTAGCCAGGTTAAGGCACCAAGTAGAGACGAGTGGCAGGATTGACTGGACACCTGAAACACTGAGAGGTTTCTGATATCACAGAATAAATTACATTACATAACATGTATTGGCATTTTTTAAGTGCAGTTTCATCAAAAAATATGCCAAAGAAAAGGTTAAAAGGTTTGGTTTGTGAGCTAAATAATTTAACCCACTGCATCTCAAAGGTTATATTTAAAAATATCTAACGCATGGTCTTCGAAGCAGATTCCACTTGAGCAAAATAAATGTGGATGTGGTAGAATAAGTATAGAGCTGAATCATGTGGAGATGCGATTCAACCGAAATAATTATTTGCACACTTTAAATATTTTATCAGCCATCAAAGTCAGTCAGCTGGTGTCTGCTAATGTGCATGTTTGATTCTTTATTCACTGAACCCGACGGATTGATCATTAAAAAAACATGAGACGTAACTAAAACTCAGACCGAACCTTTAAGGGCCCTTACTCATTATGTGACGGTGTTTTGTTTTTCAGTTTGCGGCGCAGCTGAAAAATATCTTACACACAAGGCCGTGCGTGTCAAAAGATGCCAACGAATCCCAGGACTACACCAATAACCCTAACTCTATGCAAATTACCTGACAGCGAGCTGAATAGTAGAGCCACAAGAAACCATTAGTGCAGCCCACACAACAGGGTAGAGAATTTGACTGCGTGAACATGAGCTTATTTGAACACTTTACAATAATCCTATATCCCGAGAACAGAATTAATTTGCAGCTTAAAGAGGTGTCAGACATTGTGCTGTTGAGAAAATGGTTGCTATTCCGTGTGACTCGCGGTGATCTAACGCACTTTAGTTCCTCTTGAAAGCTGTGGGAAGTGTCCTTCCCTTCCCTGTATGCGACTCTTAGACCTCAATATCAAATAGCAATATTTAGTAAACGAATAAAGAAATTCTCATTGAGACAAAATCACCATTGATCCGTAGCCGGGTTGAGGCGCTGAGTAGAGACGACTGGCAGCAGTGAGTAGCATGACACGACTGGATATCTGAAACGCTGAGAGGTTTCCCAATGAGTCCAGCAGCATGAGAGGGTCTGTTTGGTAGTCTTGTCGTAGACTGGTCTGCCAGCTCCAGTGTGCGTGTTTGTTTGAGTCTGAAATCCATCACATACCCTACCATGAGACCATCCTTCTTCTGCTGCCAGTTTAGTTGCTTTGCTAAGCAGCCAAACTGTTTTTGTGTTAATACACACACAATAAGAAACTCGTTCATTCACTCATTCATCCGTCTTCTGTAACCGCTTGTTCCTGTGAAGGGTTGCGGGAGGGCTGGAGCCTACCCCAGCTGACCCCAGACAGGTCGCCAGTCCAGAGAGAGACAGAGAGACGGACAACCATTCACACTCACATGCACACCTACAGCCAATTTAGAAACACCAATACACCTAACTTATCTTTGGAGGAAGCCAGAGTACCTGGAGAGAACCCACGCAGACACAGGGAGAACATGCATACTCCACAGAGAGAGGATACTCTGTATGGTTTGCAATGCATTCAGCGATTGATTGTGAATCAGATGCAAAGGTCACAGGCCCCCACCAACTACTTTAATGCAATAATGTCTTGACATCTGTGAAAAGCAACTTAAAAATCTGACTTGACACCTGTTCGGCCCCAACGTAAAACCACTGACAGGTGCAGTAAATAACACTGATTGTCCTATTACGGTGGCATCTGTCCAGAGACGGGACACGTTAAGCAGCGAGTACACAGCCAACTCTCGAAGTTAATGCATTGGTAGAAGAAGAAAAATAGTGTGATGGTTACATAAATATGTTGGAGACTCTTCCATACCTAGTAGATTGTACCTGGTACGCAGTTCTTTCATTCATTTGCAGCTATGCAGCAAATCAGCCCACGAATGTGTCTCCAACCAGCAAACTGACAACAAGGTGACCTGATCTGGTCTTTGTGTGTCATGTGGACAGCTGGGTATATGTGCACACTGTTGCAGCAGGATGCCGAGTATATGATGGAGGCAGTGTGGCGCTTCGGGCAATGCTCTGCCAGGAAACCTTTGTTCCCGGCACTGATGTGGCCGTTGCTTTGATACATACCACCTACCTATCCATATGGCAATAGTATTCCCTGATAGCAGCGACCTATTTCAGCAGGATGATGCCACAGCGCACAAAAAAGTTTCAGGCGCAGACCGATCCACACGGGCCTCAGCTCGCAACAACTGCTGCTGACGTTCTGATGTCCGATACCGCAGGACATCTTTTCAGAAGTCCACAATTCAAGTCGATTGGCGTATTTTAATCTGCCCTAGTCAGTAAGTAGGAGCCACTCAGTGGAAAATAAGAACATGATCCATCACCGACTTCCCAGAAAATGTTGGAAGTTCTGGTTGACGGGGCACGGAGCCAAGCCTAAAAAGCACACTAAGATTTAAGAGAATTAGACTTAATTAAAAAAAAAAAAAAAGAAGAAACTGGGTCAATCTCATTAAAACTACAGTAGCTGTAAACACTAATAAAACCTTATGGAAGCAGTACCAGATTCATGTCAGCGGGTACTTTCTGTTTGAGTAATGATATGAAGAATGTAAAGAGCCTGGTTTACAATATGAGCGTGATTTATATGACTGCATTACAGATTATGTTTCCAGAGAGCAAATTCAGACTGCGGGATTCAGTAAGTACCCCAAAATTTTATAGTACTGTAGCTATGAAATCAGCATACACTCATATATTAGCGGTGTGCACATCTATGCGGCGGCGTAGATTTAACGTGATTTAAACAGTGGGCTTCGATCCCTCTCACACTTGAAGTCACTGCAATATTACACTGTTCGAGTGCTGCATTAGATAAGTCACTCCATCAGTCCTGAGAGTGGAGGCACAGCACTGTCACTGTTGTTAGTGTTTATGTGCATACGTGCGCTCACTGTGTGTGTGTGTGTGTGCGAGGATTCGCGAGGGCATGCATAAATTTGTGTGCAGGCTTCCATATGCACGCGTGCATGCGGCCGTCCGGACCGCAGAGAGGGCCTAGGAGCAGGTAATTACTGCACTGTGGTGAAACATCATTATTCACTCATCTGCCCACTAGCACCATCTGTCCTGCTGAGCACCACCTCATACACAATCAGCACCACACCAAGGACAACTCCACCCACACACACACACCATCCATCACCTGGAGCACTGGCTTATAGGACACCACTCATCACTTCACCTTTCCCTCTTTCCATCCTCCATCACTCTCCGTTTCTTTTTTTCTCCCCCCGCGTTCTGTCTTTTCCCATCTACGCATGATCCTAGTGGGTTATTCTGTTTCTCATTAAGTAATTGAGTTCCGTACCGTTCTTGCGCGGTTTCATGTATCAGTCTGACACATCAAGAAGAGAAGCCATATTTCACCGTGCAGTTTCACTTTTGGCGTGCATTAGTCCGGATGAGATCATGGGCAGACGAGGAATGTTGCCTTACAGCGGGTGTTGTTTGGCTGCGAAAATACGACCAGGATATGTGGCTAAAAAGAGATAAAAGACAGCAAGGTCACTTAAGACAAAGTGAGAGCTGTGACTCGAGGAGCAAAGTGGGCCGTAAGAAGAAATCCACGACCTAAACCCTGATGCTCTTGCATGTATGGAAGATTTGCTGGCTGCAATTAAAACCACAAGATGACTAAATCTATCCTAATGATGTGCCTTATTATGAGTGTCCATTACTCTCCACTTGCTCCCTTTGCTCTGGTAGAAAAAAGGAACTTTAATAGCAATTTGCAGTAATGCACCATGCCGTAATTCTGACTGTGTCTGCTGGCTGCATCGATGGCTGGGTGTAATTGCTGTTTTACTCAGAGCTGATGGATTAGAACATAAAGTAACAAGAGAGGAACAATCATGTCAAGGAGATGGATGGATGGGCTCATAAGAGTGAGTGTAGGATCGTGTGTGTGTGTGTGTGTGTTGGGGGGGTTAGCAGGCAGTTGGATAGATAAAGGCAAAAAGCATCAAGCTACAGATGTGGATTGCTTCTGGGAAATACATCCCATTTCCCAACCTCCTTCACCCCATGTCATTCTGGTGTGTAGCGGGAGCAAACACACGCGGCTCAAACACAGAAACACACGACCAGCGCACACACACACACACACACACACACACACACACACATGCACACACGCAGCACAAGGAAAGCCTTCAACATCAAAACCAACTTTTTCTTTAGGACAGATTTTATAATTATCCAATTAATCTAGTCATTTTTCAAAGCCATCGCGGTCAGACAGATCAAGGAGATGACATTTTTTTTTTAAAGTGTGTTTCATAGGTATTAGAGACTCTCCCCTACTTTCTCTCTCAAAGCCTTGAACTAAAGGCTAGTCTGCCGCAGAGCTTTTAAGTTGTTTCGCTGTCAAATAAATTTGATTACCAAGGCCTTCCTGCTTTGCCGTTTCCCCGAGGTCGTAAGTGGAAAAAAAAAAAAAATGTCATGGAATATAAAAAAAAAGCCAAAGCAGTCATAAAATGCCGCGCATTCAAGCATCAAGGCCTCATAAGCTGCAATATTGAGTATTTTTCAAAACAGTCTGGCCTGATAATAAGACAGCAACGCGGAGGCTACTCATTCATCACCGCCTCAGATTATAAGACACTGAAGCAGTTCAGTAAGAAAAGACCCTGAATCCTTTAAGAACTGACACAATTACCATCTTTTTTTTTCTTCTTGAATATACTTAGACATGAAACTGCCTCAGAAATATGAAGCCTGCTATTAGAGTCATTAGTCACCACACTGAAGGTATGTTCCTCCTGCAACACCTAAGTGAAAGATCTACAGGTTTTGTGGACCAGATCTGGACTGAACACTCGGCCCCTGTCAATCCCCACTTTGTCCCGGAGGCACTGAGACGATTAATGCTGTTTTAAAATCTACGGCTAGGTAAATAAATAAGAGGCCAGGGTAAATTAAAACTCTGATGCAATTACACCACCACTTCCAGTTAACCCCCTGGCAATTAACAAGCTGTCAGCTGGGATGGATAGGAGTGTGCGTGGCGGCAGGGCGTGCGGGAAAGTGTGTACGCGACCGCGTGCGTGCGTGCATACAGCTGGCCATATAACACCCCATTGCTGATGCAAACCCAATACGTTTAATTAAACTGCGCGGAAACTCTATCAGCACACTCGCGCAGGGAGCAGCAGAGCGCCATCGCCAGTAAAAAAGTGCTCTTTCAGGAGAAATATTCCGACTGCGCCGCTAATAGAAATAAACCTCAATGGGACCAATACATGCTTTGGAATGTCAAGAAAAAGCCTGAATAGAGCAGAGAAAGAAAGAGATTCAACCGGAGCCAAGGATGAGGTGAAATCATAGAATAACGCTGATGCTCCAGCAATAGTCTTTTGCAATACATCAAAGGCTGCAGCAATTTGGCGAGAGAAAGGGAGGAGAACGAGCAAAAATAAAGAAAAAGGGGGAGATGAGAGCAAGGTCTTGGCTTGGTTTCAGACACCCTGCAGTTTTTTATTTTTTTATTTTTGTGTGTGTGTAGACGCACGTCTGCGTACACCCATCCCTGGGGCAAGGCTTTAAGGAGCCATTAAAAGCCAGATACAAGCCAGAGTGACCTCCTTGCACTCCTAACGATTTTTGATGCCAGTGGAGAAAAAAAAAAAAAAAAACAGAACGAAGCAAAACATATCATCCTGCCTCACAACCATATTGCTATCATAGCACTTTAATGAAAAAGAATGCAGGGTACTGTCCCAGAGGTCCCAGACAGATAGAAAGGTTAGAATCTAGAGTTTAGGGGAAATTAGAGCGAGAGAGAGAGTGAGGCTCGCAGGACATAGATGATGACATAGGACAACATCAGCTTCCTTGGGGAAGTCCTAGACAATATTTGACCTCCTCGGGCCAACGTTTAACACAATCCACGCCGATGTCAAATGCCATTCAGGACGCCCCGCACGTGCTGGATGTACGTACACACATTCACACACGATTGATCTCGAGTGCAGCCGCGTCAGGTCAGATCAATCGCGACTCAAGCGCGAGCACGAGCAATTTGCAGAAAACAAACTCCTGCGTGGAAGGTAGACAAACACAAAGAGTGTGTTTTCTATTGAAATGGCTCGTGTAGATGTGCAAAATAGCACGCACGCGCGCGCACACACACATTCGCTGAACCCAGTCTCCCGTCCAATCAAAGCAAAGCTAATTACTGTGTTTCAGCGATGTTATTCCAGCGTGGAAGTAGCTTGCCTGTTGATGGCGTCTAGGCTTAAATTACTGCTTTAATTACTGATGCTAATGTTTTCCCTGCTATTAAACATTTATGCAAAGTGGCATCCGGAGATGTTCAATCCTTATCTGCACGGTTCCCCAGGGGCTACAGGGCTGAAGAGGGAGTGGTAAGGAGGCCAGGGACCGAGGCGGGAAAGTGCCATCGTTGCAGTTCCGCTCATCCTGCTCGTTGTAAAACACCAGCGCTGGCCTTTGGCTCGAGGCCCAGGGAGAGAAACACGTCTTTACTGCCGCTGGAGAGAGGCACCGAGGGAATTAGACACACAGGATGGAGGAGCGGTTCTGCGGGGTGTCAAGACAAAGGGCAAAGAGAGGTGGTGAGGTGGGAGGCATTGGAACGAGGGGAAGTAGATACAGTAGCACTTACTGTACGTTATGTTGCTAGAAAGGGGTCACGAATGAAACGAAATGAGGAGAAAAAGACAGAGAGAAGACGAGACGTAATTAGAGTAAGCCTGCTATTACAATAAATGTTAATCAGAGTTGTAGACACAACTTATCTTGGTCGTAGGTCTCCCACAGCGATACTCTGACTGAATCAATAACTCTGAGTTTCAATTACTCTCCCCTACTGTTCACTGTACTCATCCACTTCTCTTCCTCTCGCCGCCTCTGCATAAGAAATGCAGACAGTTAATTTACCAGGGTGACATTGTTGCTCAGTGAGAACGCGAGGGAAACTTAGCACATGTAGGGCGGCGGCAAGTTGGACAATCTTGATAAATGCATGCAGACACTTCATTTTCCTGGGTATTTTTAAAAAGTAGTTTACAGCATATTCATTTCTGACTCCTTCCCGTGAAAACAAATAAAGAAAAAAAAAACAGTCAGTGTTGTCTTACTGTGAATAAAATATGAGAGCTCCCCTGGTCAAACTACTGGCAGGGATATCTGTGCAGAACAGTTGACATACAGCGCTAAAAACAACAAATGTGCTGAAGCTGCCAGTGGCCTCGCAATAACCTCTGTTATTTCTGTATATTTGGAACAGTTTACAAAAAAAAAAAAAAAAATCCAACGTTTTTTCTATAGTTCACGTCCTGCTGTCTGCGGTCCATGGTGAATATGCGTTTATGATGTTTTTCTGCTTTCAAGTACTGCAGGAGGTTTATCATTTTAAATGAATCCTCTGGATAAATGGTATATATCGAGTAGAGACATAGTGAAAAATGAGCAGAGATAGACAGATGCACAAAACAAAAGGTATTTAAAAATGCATGAGCAACTTAGAATTTTTCACCATGTTTGCGTCTGGCTCCAGGGATTATAATGTCAGCTTCTGGGTCCATCACTGAAATATGACTGAAATACATACGTAAAGGCATTACCAAGACTGACACCCCTTAGGGCCAATTCCCGGTACCGTGTTGGTGTCCTTTTACGTCGCTCTGTGTCTATGCAGAGTGAAGGATTATGGGAATTTAACTGTAATGGAGAATCTAGATACATGCTTGCATGCAGCCCTCCAACAAGCCAGCAACTTGTCACTTTTGGAAGACACGTAGGTCAAATTCTGATTGGTTGACAGGTTGGCTAAAAGCAGAAAGCTAATGACCACGGTAAAGTTCACCACAAAAAAAGAAATATCCAATCCAAGTTTTTTTCTGTAACCAGGGGAAAAGCTGAAGCAACAAACACAAAGGCACACAACCTACGTCAGGGGTTCACAATAATGTTCATTCATTCATTCATTTTCTGTAACTCCTTATTCCTGTGAAGGGTCGCGGGGTCTGCAGGAGCCTATCTCACTTGTCATCGGGCAAGAGGCGGGATATACCCTGGACAGGTCGCCAGGGCTAACAGTGAGACAGACAACCATTCAAACCATTCAATAATGTTTGTGGACCAATTTGATATTGATCGTCTCGTGGACGTGACTATGAACACATAAAAACACTGCAACTGATCAATAACACGAATCAGAATCGGCAGAAACGACTTATTTTCCTGTAACAAGGTGGTCCCACTGTGGCGATACTCAGAGACAGCAACAGACTAAATTATGTCCAGTCCAGTTTAGTTTTTGTGTTGCATTCACTGTATAAAAGCCTTTGGACACATGAAGCAAGGCCTTCAGTGCTTTCTCAGAATACAACTTTGAGCCAGAGATCTGGCATAGATTTTATGTCAAAGAGTTTTTAGTCGATTGACTTTTGCAAGCTCATGGAGTAAACATTGGATTCGTAAGGACATTCAAACATGGTTCATAGAGCCGTCCCTTTGCATTTACTAACCTATGGCCGGGAAGTAGCAGTCAAATTCTGTCAACATCAAAACTAGGTGACACCAGCTGGGTTAAGGAAGATCCCGCTTCGGTTTCTCCAAAAATCCCATGTGGTGAACATCCGGTCTACACCCTTTCTTTTAAAGAAGACAGCTGTCATTCTCCCACAAAGTGACAAATTGATTGAGCGAATTGAACACCCAACAGAAAAAAGTAAACTTTGCTGAGCTTTTCTTTAAAAGAGATTTCTGCGGAGGCTCAAGAAACCTGGGCAGGGATCTCCACCTTATGTTTACAGGGTCTTGACTAATCATATCTTAACTTTACAAGCCAGTAGCAGATCCCAGGTAGTGGTCCATGGACCTATGACGTATATTTCCAGTTGTTCCACATATGTTTGACACTGCCTTCAAGGGACAGGGGAGAGCAAGTAAAGGTAGCGCAATTATAGGATGAATTATTATAGACATTGCTACTTAGACATGTACCACCCACCTAGACCAGCCCAGGCACCCCCACCCCATAGCAATGACACTCCTTGATTGGCAGCTAGCCTGACACGGGAACACGTCAACTCAAAAAACATGGAAAAAAGCACAAGGTGTTGACCTGGCTTCCAAATTAACTCAATCTCAAACTGATCAAGTATCTGTGGGACGATCCACAGAGGCCCGTGCCCTCAACCCACAGCACCCAAAGGCCCCCCACTAATAACAGTCTTTGGCAGACACCACAGGACACCCTCAGAAGACCCATGTCCATTCTCTGATGAGTCCCACTGTCTGTTTTGGGGGCTTACACAATATTCAGTCATAAAGTCATAATGTTATGCCTGATCTATGTACCAGGCATCATTTTTACTGTATTAGGATCATGGGGTTACATACCAGCATTAATTTGTGTCCCTTGAAGAGTTCATTTTTGACAAAGCAGGAATTTTCACCTTAATTATGGGTCTAAACGTGTAATTATCACCATTCAAAATGATCATTTGGAATCCCGCCCACCGCTGGGAGGGTTCAGGCAGGTACACACACGCTTAGAAATCCCTTAAATTCCTCAATCATCCTCTCCATCAGTGCCCTGAGCCTTTAATGTTTCTCCTCTGTGCAAAGAGCAGAAACCCCTGATTGTTATTGTTTGTTGTTTCTCAATTGAGAATGCAGTTTCATTTTCTGGAACACATCTCCACATCACTCTGTGTGTACACTTACAATGACATGAGTGCTGGGTAGCATGATAGATAATAGAATTCCACTATGTGTGCATCCATTGAAGGGCCATTTCAGACCCAGCAAAGAGAATTATGCTGACAGAAAGGGAATTTCTTTTGTGTTGGAGTGGGAAAAAAAAAAAAAAAGTTTGTTTCTACATTACACCGGGAATTGCTGAGTCCAGAAAAAAAAAAAGAAGACTCCCTACACAGCCCAAAGTGTGCACAGCCAGCATCCTACCTGTCTGCATCCATTTCTCCTCTCCCAGATGAAGCGTGTGGCATCTCTGCGACGTTCCAAGGGCAATCCAGTCCGGTATGCTCCAGTCCTGGCTCGCTCGGCCTGGCAAACGGTCCCCATTCTGCTCAGCTCTGCACAACTTGGCAAACGAATGTAATCTTCCGCTCCCTCGCTCGGTCTCAGGAGCCCTGGGTCAGAACACAATATGTTTGCATGGGATTAGAAGAGTTAAAATCATGTAAATGAGCAAAAATGATTTTCCCGCTGCTTCTCTCTGTTCTTCTCAGCGGCATGTAGTTACAGCTACGTTACAGCTCGGTGGAAATACTTGCATATATCTATGGACAGAAAGAAAACCGCAGGGAATGAGCTTGGTGAGAATGGTAGTTTATCTTATACTTCGAAAACCTGGTACTTTTATTGGATTTTATTTGTGTCACCGTTTCCCTGCCAACCCCGGCACTCCCTCCAGCTGTGATTAAATTGGAATACACTGTGATATTGCATTATATCTCAGTGTTGTTTCACGGCATGTCATTAAATGATTGGTGATCCTCCGCAGTGCTCAGTTAACCACTTATCAGTCTGCACGGATCCTCAAGTCTGGTCAGTTGAGACTCATTGGGAAAGGGAAAGAAATAACTCTACGCCAGTGGTACATGATCTGAATATCTCTGTCCTTTCCTCACTACTGTTTCTGAGTGAGCCAATGAGGCTGCTTTCATACGAATCCATTTGCATCTGCGAGCTGTAAAGGTTGACTCAACTTTTGTCCAGGGACTTCCTTATTACTATGCACCGTACTGTAGCAAACCCTGCTAAATCCCACCATTCAGCGGATGCTCTAAATAGATATATTGCAAGAAATAAAGCTTGTGTTTAGAATAAAAAGGAGGCCTGTTAAACTGCTTTTCTACCTATAAGTAATTTATCACGTAAGGAAAATAATTATCTAGCAAGGTCTCTGGTCTATATCCGTGCACCGGTTCTCATTATCTCTTTGCTGCAAACATATAGGCACAAATGCACAATGCGCACCACAGAACTCCCATCTTTGTATTTACTGTATATATCTCTGCACTTTGATTTTCAGCTCTTACTCTCTTGAGTTGTATTTTCCGACAGACAGAGCGGAGTCAGCCTCTCAGGAAAGTTCACCAAAACATCCCCAAATAAAGGAGCTTGAGACTGTTTAAGCACAAACAAGATAACGGAGGCGCGGCAAGAGCAGGGAAACAGAATTCGGGGCCTTAATAGCGGGGGGAAAACACAAAGAGAATGTTTTTCAAATTTCAGCACGAACACGGTTCTGCCGGAGGATTAGAGCTGAATTTGGAGAGATCTCTCCCACAGACAGCGCTCATGAAAATGTGCTAACTCTATTTCAGAAGGCATTTTTTTGCTCAGTGCACCCACCCACGTGGTTGTCAAGCCGTACAGCCCAGTGGAGTCCTAAAGATAGAGTCAAGTCCGTTATCCCCCTTTCAATTCAGAAGTTATGAAAATGGCCTTAACTAATGATTTCTGGTAACCCCAAGTAAATGTCACCAGGGAATGGACTTCTTTCAGTGGCAGCTGGATCCATATTAGTGTTAAATGTCACCAGAGGTACAGCCATGCACGTGTGGACTGATGTGTACGCGTGTGCAAGTGTCTTAGCGTGCACATTTGTGTGTGTGTGTGTGTTTGTGCAGACTATGTGCTCTGTAAGACAGTGACCTCCTGCAGCCCTGAGCTGAAAGTGCATCCTCAGCAGAACCCCAAGAATGCCGTGAGAAGCCGAGTCTGCAGAATGCTCATAGTTTACACGCACACATACGGGCTCAAGATTTAGAGCATTAAATAACACGCACACACACACGCGCATATACACAGCCGTCTGCGTACACACACAATACACATACTGTAGAGGCGCTTGTGTTTTACATTTTCTCAGCAACATTTATCTCTGCTTTATTTCAGGTGATAAAGCCTCCTGATATAACTCAAAGGGGCAGACTGTAGGACAGCATGTAAATGCAGCCATGAAAATGAAAACTGGGCTTCGGCAGAATTTCAACTGCCCCCAAAAGAATCGAGCTGCTCTGCCTCAAGGAGATATATAACTACTGCTCTTCAAAGTCAGCCTGTGCCAGCTCGGTAATGCAAAATGCATGCAAATGGAGGTGGTTACTGGATGGTCTTAAAAAAGAGAGTACTAATTGAGGATTAACACTTTGGACGACCGATGTTGACTCATCGTTTCGCCTTTAATTATGGCGAAATTTAACGACACGTTTGCGGTTACTGCGGAATCATCAGTCAGTTATTGCCGGCGGGATAATAGCGCAGAGGGGGATTTCGATACGGGAGGGCGCGGCTTGCAGTCGCCATCTGCATGCGGCGTCACCACCAGGTTCCTCAGGACACTGTTTGTTTCCGGCAGCATATGTCACTTTGTCAACGGGAAAATGTAAAATCATGCAGCCGATGAGCTCATAAACGCCTGCTCCCACAGGTGTTCCATAAAGTTGTTGTTGCAGAGGCTGAGTGTTTTATACTGGGAGGTAACCTTCCATCAAGACACTAACGGTCCCGCTGAGAATCGCGAAGGACGAGCAGGTCACGGGACGAGCCAATAAACGGCGTCTTATCTCCAGGTGAGCGCGCAAATAAAATCTGCTCAGCTGCATAGATTGCGCGATTTCACGAGGTCACGACCCGCGTGTGTTTACGCATTTAAAAACGGGTTCAGCTCCTTGATTGGTTATATGGTCTTATTTAAACTACCTAGTTATCTGGGCAGATCATGAGGGCTTTTGTAATACATCTGCCTTTCACAGTGACCTCTGGCTACGGGATTTACTGAATCGACTACTCAGTCAAATGATGATGGCGGCCAATAAAGTTTATCAAGCCCAGTTGATGTGGTGCAGAGACTATCGGGAGGCGTAACTGGCAGAGTCTTATCTTTTTAACACCTTCTAACCTCTCGGCTGACCTGGTGTCAACTTGATGAGAGATGGATGTTGGTGAGGAGCAGAGGCATGTTTATTGTGGCACAATCACGAGCTTTACTTAGATTAACTCAACACAGTGGTCGCACTTTTTATAAGCTTGAGCCTTGGCAGTGGCTATGATACAGACCTTAAAATAGATCTGATACAAACACTTATTTTTAATCAATTAAAGTCAGTTAACCCCTCTCTCTCTCTCTCTGAATATACACTGAACAGCCACAACAATAAAACCACCGACAGAAAAAGTAAATAACATTGACCATCTAGTGACAGGACAGTGCTCCACTGAGAAATGTTTAGACCTGCTGTTTGTGTGGATGTTACTTAGACATGTACCACCCACCTACACCAGGCGAGGGACCCCAACCTTATGGCAATGACACTCCTTTATGGCAGCAGCCATCCCCAGCAGGATGCATCCATGCAAATTCAGCTTTATTGTCATTACACATGTACAGGTTCAGAACAACGAAATGCACTTTAGCATCTAACCAGAAGTGCAATAGGCAGTAAGTGCACATGGCATAAACATTATGGTATATAAGTGCTATGGTATAGGTTGTTTTTTACAGCATATGGACAATATTTACAGATCAGAACCTATGTACCGGTGAGACCATATATACAGGTGAATGAGCAGGAAATACACAATGACTGAATGAGGTACTATGACATATACAGACGGATTTTTTCGTTAAATGTGAGTGGACTATAAATAGGAAGTATAACATAATTTACAATAAAGGAGATGGGCAGATGATAAATTAGGCGATACAAGAACAGATAAAGTGAGCAATTTACAGTGCATAAGCAATAAGCAGTAGCTATCTAATGTTACTAAACTAATGCAATATTGGGTACGCAGCACTGTGCAAACAGATTGTTTAAAGCGGGCATGTGCAGAGCAATAATGCAGGGGTGATGGTGTAAAAGTCTTTGGTCAGCAGAGGTCAGCGGGGGTTCGAGTTCAGTAAGGTCACAGCTCTGGGGGAAAAGCTATTCCTCAGTCTGCTGGTACTTGTCCGGAGGCTTCTGAAACGCCTGCCTGAGGGCAGGAGGGAAAACAGTCCATGTGCGGGGTGGGAGGTGTCCTTCAGTATGCTACGAGCACGACGCAGGCAGCGCTTCTTCTGGACGTCCTCGGTGAAAGGGAGTAGAGTTCCTGTGACGCGTGTGTACTATTTGTCTGCACAATG
Organism: Planiliza haematocheilus; assembly: GCA_005024645.1. Taxonomy (NCBI): domain Eukaryota; kingdom Metazoa; phylum Chordata; class Actinopteri; order Mugiliformes; family Mugilidae; genus Planiliza; species Planiliza haematocheilus. The sequence continues at coordinate 4,180,956 of SRSE01000949.1, read as the reverse complement.
TTGTTTCCTCTGACCTACAGCGTAATGTTCTACGTTGTTCGGTTTCACAATGTTTACATGTGCGCACTGCTTACAACTTGCAAATGCACTGGCAAGCAGCGTTGCCATGCTAGCCATTAGCATGCGGTCTTCAACACAGCAGGTAAGGAGAAAAAGGCAGTTCATGGGCACTGAACAGCGACCGACAATCGGACGGGACTCACTGTAGAAGTCCATATGGTCCAAATGACCCCGCCGTCCTGTTGTTTTAAGGTCGGAGAGAAATCCTGTCCCCAAGCGCCGTGGGCTTTACCTGTCATTTTCCAGAAAAGAAACTTTGTGAAAAGACTTTTGGCATTGCACGTTGCGGCAGCGCTACTGTCAATACATAGCGCAATAAGCATGTCATGTCAATTTCAATTTCTTTTTCAGTGATTGCAACATAAAGCTGCACTAATCCATATTTTCAATCGCTGAAAAAAATAAAACATAGATGCGGTGTGAAAAGCGTCTGCACATCTCTACAGAGCATTTAACGTCTTTAAACCTTTTAAATTTAGTAATATTAACACGATAACGTTGTATGTATAGATGTTGTGCTCCCTCAGTATGAGTGAATAAATAATTGAATGCGGATGGGATTAAACTCTACTTATTCATATTTACTGCAGACTAATATGCAGTTTGTGTGCTCTCACAGACGCAAGCCTTTACTGGATATTAATGAAGGTCTACCACAAAGAGAAGCAAAATGGAGGAGGCTTTGGCTTCACATGAAATACATGTCAGAATAAGCTGATAATTGCTTTCGGGCCTTTAATAAGTTTTGTTGACAGTAAGTAAAATAGTATCCGCCTCATCATTAAGACTGACATTTGGCCCAGTGACGCTGCATTCAAAGTTTGAAAAAAAAAAAAAAAACGGAGATGCCCTTGATTCACTTTGAGCGCGCCGCCATAAAACCGTTCAATTATCAAACGCTAAACTTTTAATGTTTCTCCGTACCATGATATGAAAATAGCCCCCCCTCGTAAATGGATATTTGCTTAGGCAGGAGGGATTCATCTCCTGCGGAAAATGGCCTCGTATTCTTTAATTCATCTGTCAGACTAATTGTCTACCAAGACAGCCAGGAGCATAATGCATCAAACAATTTTGTCCCAGCACAACATTAGTTTGGCAAGTCCAACAGAGAAGGCGAAGTAAAAAGTCACAATTTACACTGATAGGAGTATCATTTGTGTTCTTTGCGGATTTTAGAGCTCATTTGTTTGAGATTACTCTTGCTGTTTTATCACTGGGATTGTTCAAATGAAAAGGAAAAGGGGAAAATATTAGTTGCTTTACAATCATCAATTTTGCAGCGGAACTTCATTTAATAATGTGTGGAGACAGATGTGTTTGGGGCTGAACGCGCCTCATAAGCCGAACGCAATAAAAAAAGGAAAAAATCTCCCTTTATTTTGAGCCATTACATCGTGAAAACTTGCGTCGGTTTTTGCCTCCCATAAACATCTAAGTGGTAAAATGAGATGTTTCGCTTCTCTCGGTTGATGAGTCGGACCAGGCGCTGCTGCGGCATCTGCATTGTCTCACATTACACGACGCGCGAGCGAGTGCGCGCACACAAGCGCTCTCACACACAAATTGCATCCAGAAAATTACATCACTTCCCCGCCGTTGTCTGAAAATTACATCTGTCCCCCACCGTTCCACCAATCACTCCCCGGGTCTCCTTTTTCTCCCCCTCCCACTCTCTGTATCGCACCTTTCCCTCACCATTTTAGGCTTTTCCCTCCACTTTAGCTCGGCCCTAAATTGCCGGGCCCAAATTGCCCTGTGAACAGCGTGGGGTGGACAGGCCAGCGGGAGGTGTGTATGAATGCATGAGTCTGTGTGTTATCGCCATCTCTTTTCATTTTCCTCTCCGAGTGATGCTGTCAGGAGCCAAACGAGATATCACTCTCCACCGAAACCCCCCGTCCGGCAGGCAGCCGCAACACAACGACGAGGAAATGGAATAAAAGAGTAAAGACAAAGGTAAACAAAATGGTCGCCTTCCAGACTCCGGCACCTCTACCGTACCCAACTAATCCCGCGGTTCTCTTTGTTCCTTAATCCCATCAGCCACTGGGGCCCTGCATGGCTCTCTGGGTGCAGATAATGGCACCACGCTGCGTGTCTTGATGAAGTTCAGGACCTTATTAAACAGAATTTGCACGCACGTGTAAACGCAGGAACACTCTCAAAAGGAGGAAGAAAAAGCCTCATGATCCTGGATGCGTGTGCGAAGCTTTTTAACCTTTTCGCCGCATTATTCCGCAACGCATACTGTTCCAATTTTGCCAGTGTCAAAACAACTTTACTTCTCAGCTTAGTGTCTCTCTGTGTAGCTGAATATTTTACTCGGCTTTCGACAAATAACAAAACTTGCCTCTTCTTTGTTTCAAGGTAACTTTGTAAATACTTGACAACCTTTGACTTTTAATTGTCGCGGCGCATTTTTATTGAGTAAATAAACCTGCGGTCAAGGAGAGACGTGACTACAACTTTGCCAGTGCTGTGAGTGAGTGTGTTTAGTCCTCTGTGTCATATTGTATTAGCAGCCTCACTCAACAAAAACAGCCACATACATCAAATGCACCGCTGACTTGCGCTTTAACGACCGCGTCCAACTGTAAATCCCAAACCGGGTCCGGTAACAACGCCGTGCCGAGAGGTGATTCGGGTTCCGCATTTCTCCAATTACAAAGCATGCCACCTTATTCATTCACGTGTCAGGGTGGGAAGCCGGGTTATAAAAGCGCGTGATTTAAGCCGACTGCTATCAGCCATCAAGGCTGTGAGGATCTTGGCTTGTAACAGCTTCTATTCAGCACCGGGGAGGCTAAATGAGTGCACAGGGCTGCATGGGAGGATTCACAAAGCAGATACCTCACTTTGGAGCACACCCAGAAAAAATGGACAGCATTTTGAGCGGAAAAGAACAAAGCATTTTCCAACATAAGAACCTCACAACGAATATGCCCTCATTCATTGTTTTGATAAAGAATCAAATAAGCCGGCGAGCTGGCGCCTTTAATGAACATGCCGCCTCAGACAGAAGCTGTCGTTAAGTATTCTCGGCTGCCCTGTTCCATGAAGTTATGAAAGCCATTGTAAGTAAAGCACGGTAGGGCTGTCACACAGGCGGCAGCGTTGGCGTGTGTATTTCGGGAACAATGGTTTTGGAGACCTCCAAGTGCCACCAGGAGGTTACAAAATCGCGAGCTTTCTAGTGCCGCAAACAGCTTGAGTGGTGCAATTTCATGCTCAGAGTAAATAAAAACGTGTCTGAAATAAGCAACACTGCCTGCTAATGTTTCGGACTTGGCATCTCGCGCGCCATTTGCAGATGAGCAAACAGTCTCCACGCGCCATCTCTAGAATAGTAAGAGCCATCCAACGGGCTCTTTTGCTCTACTCTGCGTTTATAGGCACACAAATAGTCCGGCGCTGGAGTGATCGCACAACCGGGGCATTTGCGGCGACCCCGAGAGAATTCTGGTCATGCATTACAAATAAACAGCACATTCCTCCCACTAGTTCTTTTGCAAACTTTCTGCAGACACGCGTGCACGCGCGCACACACACACACACACACAACCAGATGTTTAAGCCTGTGCTCTCTCCTGTAGCTTGTCTCAGGCAGCATCCATCTCTGCAACTCCACATGCGGAGATTACCCTTAGGGCAACCTGCTCATTACTCCAAGCATTGCTGCACAAAGTATCCACGCACCGATTCATCAGCACACACCAATTTGTCAGAGACACTCACCTCCGCTTGTTAGCACAGTACTTCATGTCTGAAAGTATGCCAACTCTAGTGCGTATGCCAACTTGCTTCACCCGTGTGTGTGTGTGTGTGTGTGTGTCAGCGTGTGTCTGCTGTATTTTTTTTTTGCTGGATGTGATGTGAAAGAAAATCAACAATTTGTGTTTCTTTGTGGCTGCACTTCACATTTGCCGCTCTGTGACTGTACGTTCGTCCATCTGCGATTTTGTCCGTCGGCCCCGGCCATTTCCGCTGGTCCCCAAAAAAATAAAAAAAGAAGCACCCGCTGCAGATAAACGCGGTGACTGCCTAATCTGCTGCTGCAGAGGAGCCGTGGCGGGGGAGACCGCGGAGGATATCCTTTATCAGACTGATTAGAGTGGAGGAGAGGAGCGATGGACGGCGGGGAGGGAGAAAAGAAGGATGGGTGGGGGGGGATTGAGCTTTTCGCAGGTAAACACACCCCGGGCGCCGTTCGATCCCAACATTTAAACACACACATGCTCAAAGCTGCAATCCAATTATTCACCGCGAAATCCCGCTTTCAACGAGCTCTAACCTCCATTTAAGAGGTCTGCTCACCCAAAGGATTCTTTTTAATAAACAGCAGCGAAGGAGTGTTGACCAAACAGCAGCAAACCATTGTTCTGTGCCTTCACTTTCAGCTACTTAATTAATCAAGGACTTTGGCTGTAATGACCCCGAGATCTCACTTCAAAGTAACTATTTAGACGTGAACGCAAACGAGAAAGGAGTAACTTGGGAGGCATAAAGGGAGACGGAGCTTTATTGCGATGTTGCAGGAGATGAACTGGGCAGCCAGTCTTTTGTATAATACAGCATGAAGAAATGTGCTCGAGTAGCAGGTGCTGCAAACCTAACGCGCAACCGCTGCGGCTCAGAATAAGGCACAGCACGTGCGAGCGTCACGCGCCAAAATAAGAAGAAAAGAAAAAAACAATACCTTCTTAAACACTCCTTTTCGTGTAAATAAATGGCTTCCATTGAGACGAGACCAGAGGCAGAGTTGCCCGCCAGCGCTCATTTGCATAAACACTTACTGTTCAATACACAGTGAGAGCAGGCAGGCTAAAGCAGATTGACTCTCATGTACTCATCCTATTAAACATTTATTAAGCATAGTTAAGGCAGAGACGGGTTCTCATTCTTGGAAAACACTGTTAAAAAGCCTCACAGAGAAACTGGAGCAGACATTAAAGAGTACAAAGATTGCAAGAAGTCTATTTTTGGAAATCTGAGGTGATTGAATTCCACTGACCCCTGCTTGCATCGCGCGTGCTGATGTGTTGACAAGTAGTAAATAGCAGTAGTGATTGGACCTCTCTATTTTTTTTATTTTTTTTCCTTTTATGCCCTTTGCTTGCCAGCAGCTCTCTTGTAAACCGTGGCGATGTGAAGCCGGGGCCAGGGGCCAGTCATCATCTTGTCATTATCTGAAGGGAGCACAGATAACTTCCTTACTGCTTCCTTGTTGAGGTGGGAAGGGTCAAGAAGCCGACCCGTGTCAGAAAACTGGAGACGGAGCTGGAGAGAAGGAGCTATGATATATTGATGGCATTGACATATGTAGCAGACTGTGATTTGAATTTGCAAATCCTCATTATAGCCTGAGCCTGTCTGAGGACAGCATTATTAACATAGAGAGAGATGCACACAAGCCCCCATGAATACTAAAGTCCTGCTTGCCTTCAGTGGAGGATTTGCTCCCAAATCGATTAGGAAAATATGTACCCTGCATCAGTATGAGTTGGAGAACTTGACATTATTGAAGTTAAAGCAGTGATTTTCCCCCTACTCAGCACATTAGCAAAAAAATGCTAAACGCAAGGTTAACATATTCATATTGGCCACCCTTTTGGTCAGTGATTTATCGCCTTACATTTTTTTATGATCAGTCTATTTTGATCTCGGGGGCCGTCAGAGATCACGATATTTCACGGCAAATCGTAACGTGGGAGCGACTTCCAGAATCTGAGTCAGCAAAGTTTAACTCATCACTGTCTAATTTAGAGAGATGTCATTATGCATGCACACGCGCTCGCTCTCAAACACACACACACACACACACACACACAAAAGCCGGGCAATCTCCTGCTTTGGATTGCCCTTGCATCTTTCAGTGTTTGAAAACAGAGCTGCCCTAGAAGCCTCTGGCTGGCCTCTCCATTGCTAATCAGAGCTCACACCCACTGGCCCCTGTAATGCTGCAGCTGCCATAAGCACAAGTGTGGTATCCGGTATTATTACAAAGAGCAACCTTTTCCAAAAAGGATTTTCTAAAAATGTGGTCGACGCGTGATGCCCCATTGTTTTACACTGCATAGTGTTTAATCCGGTGATAGAATGAGAATTATAAGCACGGATAAGGTGATATTTTTAAAGAGGCATGTGCACCACTAATTGTTAAAATAATTCAGCATTTAATTATCTTTCTGTGTTGCATATGAGCGCAAAATGTGAGCGCATGTAAGATGGTGCAGCTCGGAAACTGCTGCTTAGCCTAGCATAAAAGACTTGACACTGGCAAAATAACACAATCAACATAAAATCTACCTCTAAAAAAAGTAATTATCATCTTTCATCATTCTTAATTCACTGGTTTTAGAGGTGTTGGGAGATTTTGCAGAGCCAGCTTCTTCTCCACTCCCCCTCTTTGTACTAAGCTAACTGCTAGCTGTGCTATATCTCACAGACAGGCCTGAGAGCCGCCTTGGTCACCTCTTTTAACTTTTAAGACAAAAAGAGTAGTTCACAAAACATCACATTAACCTTTATGAACTGCAACTTCTAAACCCATTTTGCTGTTCTGTGTGCTTCTTTACTAGCAGATGTCATGCTGAGTTGCTCCCCGACAGAAGGCAACCAAACACAAGAGTCTGCGTCAGCTCCCCAAAATGGATCAAAACTGTTTCTCTCGGGTCTCGCCGTTTTGCCTAATGAAATTCACAGAGAAAGAAACTGACAATGATTTCTGAAACTATAAAGCAACTCTGGGGAGACAAAGGGAAAACGCTAGTGTATACCTATACCTCATCCTATAACTCTTCACAGACTGATATGTGCACAGCGTCGTGATACAGTCTTCCTTTGTGAGTCAGTGTTTGCAAGTGTGCACGCTCGTATGTCTCTGTATGATCTCTCACCCTCTGGGCTGTAATTAATTACGGCTGCAACAAGTCCTGATCAGGATTCCTCTTTGATTCACAGCCTCGCAGACCTTTTCATCCAGCCTTCAGAACTGATCCCAACCCAATGCAGCTGCTACTGATTGTGTGTAAAGCACATTTAGCCTGCATCATGTATTGCGTTGACTATGGGGATACAGTAGGCATGGACCAGTCATGGAGAACGCAAGAATACACTGATCAGCCACGACATCAAAACCACTGACAGGAGAACGAATTAACAATGACCATCTTGGGACAATGCAGTGTTCTGCTGGGAAGATTTTGGGTCTGGCATTTGTACTTCGACATGCACCATTCACCTAGACCAGACCAGGGAGCCCCACCTCATAGAAATGACACTCCTTGATGGTAGCAGCCATCCCCTGCAGAATGCAGCCTGACACACAATAGTAGGTCATAATGTTCTGCATGATCAATGTTCTAAAAATAGGTTTAAAAAATAAGCATGACTTATTGCTCATATGAGTATTGCTATGGTTTAACATGGGTTTAACATAGTATTACATGCTATATTAATGTGATTCAGCAAAAAGATAAATAAATAAAGCCTCTTTGCAGTCTGCCGGGAAACTGCCGCTGGGAATATCTTGAACACCGCGGCCTCTTGTCCTTGGCCACCGAGGATTACGTCTACTGGCCGGCTACCGAAATTGTTCCTTTTGATCATACATTTCCAAATTAGGATTGTAATTCGCACTATGAAAAATTAATTACCATTTTCTGGAGTTTCAAAGAGAATGGGCGTGATTAGATTCGCAAATGGCCCGGCGTTAAAACGTGTTAAAACGAGTTAAAACGAGGCTTGCTTTTCTTTCTCTGGGACACGTTTTTGTTGCTTGGTCAGGGTGCCGGGTGTTAAATTAGTGATGGCTTTCATGGCGCTGTCTGGAAAGTGAGCGTTTGGGTTTGAGAGGGCACTCTGTGCTCGTGTTGTAAATTGCCCATCAGCAATTATTCAACGGTCCGGTTGAAGAACTCAATTTAAAAAAAAAAAAAAATGTTGTGGCCTCTCCAGCTACTCCAGCTAAAACTCAACGTTTTGGTTTGGGTTTATTTTGGCTCATCGGTCTGGTTATTCTGCAGTGTAGCTGTTTCCTGTTTTATCTTGAAATTACTTTCCCCCTTGTGTCTATAATTGTGCAGCTTCCTGTCTTTGTGGCTTCCCTGCCTGTTTTTTGTCCTCATCCACTTATTTCTGTGCCAGATAGCTGTGGCTGCAGCTTCACTTCATCCTTCGCAGCACAGTTCTCCGGTATTCTCAATTTCGCCGTGTTTTTTGTTTTTTTTTGCATCTTTTGTGTACTTGTATCACCTCATAGTAACTAAAGGTCATTTTTTGTTTCTTCAACCTGCCTCTTGTGTCCCGCTGCAGGGTCTCAAACTGCACTCTGACACTGCTGTTACAGTTGAGGAAGGTTTTATATATAAAGCTCCCCAGTCTGTTGTCAGGAAAGAAGCGAGGGGAGGAGGATAAAAACAGTCACAGTATCTGTCATAATATTTTCTCTCCTTTAGAATAGGCGGGATAAACCCAGCAGTCCATGTTACTCACAGAATCTTAACATCTTTATATCCTCCCGGCCTGACAGCCAGGGAAAGGGACGCATTTTTAATACAAACTTCGCTACACGTCGGATGCATCGGGGCACCTAGCATCCGGCGAAACGCTGAAGACACGATGCAACAGGCTGATTAACATTTACAACCGCATCACCACCGGGCGGCTATTTGTGCGGCCACCAGACGAAGGCTACGGGTGCATACGAATGAGAATGATGGCGGTTTGCGTCTATCGTGGATGTAGTCTGTTAATTTAAGTGTTTTTGTTTGATCGCAGAGACCAAAGTTTCACTCAGCCCGGCTGCTTTGATCACTGGCATATGCCTTTACCCTTCACCGTATCCTTCAAACGGCTCCCCCTTATTGTTCTTCGCTAATTAATGATGTTTCATTCGGTATTTCATTTATATGACAAATGAAGAGTCTTTCTGTCTCGACTGATTGCAGAGTGTTTAACTTCTTTGTCTATTTCAATAAGCGATATTTAGGTATGTAATTAATTTCTTTTGCTGGAAACACAATTGATTCATTAAAAAAAGAGGATTCTCCTTATCATTTTCCCAGAAGGTTTGCACCCACAATTTCCTGTTCTATTTCGAGCATATAAACTGTCGAGTCGAGGCCAATCCCAATCAGGGCGCATTTAATGATAATGGTGGACTCTAGGTAAGCTATTCAAAGTTAGCTGACCTTACAAAATTGAAATGAAAGGAAATTAATTTTCATTGAAATTAACAATATGCTTAACATCCAATGGCAAATTAGCAAAGCTTGAAAGGCTTTCCATCACCTCATGTATGAATATTCTGAAGCTGCAATAGACTTATTCACACTAAAGTGTATATTCCTTGATTATTACAGACAGTGAAGGAGCCTTTATTTGATTGCGGTGTGTATGGTCGCGCAGTAACCTGTTATTTTAGACATTCAAGCGAATAAAAACATTTTTTTTTTCTTCACCCGCTAGAATGATCCATTTCTTGCTGTGTCGGAGTATAATAGTTTGAGGGTTTGAAATAAGGAAAAAGAGAGATTCTTGTCTCCTTTCTGAAGCCATTACTGGACAATAGATATTGATCCCTGCTGCACCATCCGAATACTCTATGGTGATCCATTTATCTGTTAATCTGTCTGCGACCAGAGGTGGAGAGCCAAAACGGACGAGAGCCAATACACCCAAGTCTACACAACATTTTATAAACTAATTAATCAATGCTGGGCCTCAGCACAGGCCAAGGAACCCGGCACGGGGGGGACAGCAGAAGAGCAACACTGCCACCTACTGCCGCTCTGCTCCGCTCCATCAAAAAGTAAGAGGCCGCTTGCTTTGGCACTGACAGTGTTATTAAGATGAGAAAGCAGGCTTTGCCAAACGCTGTCATATTGCGTTTTCTGGTTAAAAGAGACGACCACTGATTCAGCTGTTATGAACCTGAGGGAGATGAGCATATGGCCACGGCGACTAATACAGGACCCGCCGGCGATGTTAATTACAATTTAGGGATTTAATAGAGATGGAATGTTTGGCTTGAGCCACGTTCAAGGTTAGTGTATGATTTATGCAGAATGCGCCGGATTAAATTGTGTTGCTGATAATGACGGAATCAATTGCCAGAAGCCTTTACAGCAATCTGTTAGTAGAATTACAAGAGGATTTGGGCATAGTTGTTTTCCAATGAAAAAATTATATAAAACCAATTTGTAACATATATTAAACTGCTCTCAATGGTTAATTCACATGTGCAATAAACAACTAAATGCACAAGGGATATGGGTCAAAAGTGTCGTCTTTATTGATCTGTGTTCAAAGGCTCTAAATCATACATGTCAAACATAAGGCCTGGGGGCCAAAACTGGCCCACCAGAGAGTTTAATCTGGCCCACGGGATTAATTTGCAAATTTGCAAAAAATACATTGAAGACATTAACTACAATTTTTCCAGTACAAGTAATTGCTATTCCTAGGGTTCACACAGAACACTAAGACCTAGAACTAAACAGAAATTGCATTTCCTTTTCTTAAGATATGTCCAGTCAGTAAATGTAAACATTTTCATAATGTTCTTCTTTGCACTAAAACATTTGGAGTTGTCGTTATTTATAGATAAATACGCTATCATGTTATTGTTCTGGCCCCCTTGACATCAAACTGGTCCGTATGTGGTGGCCCGAACTAAAATGAGTTTGACACCCCTGCTCTAAATGGTCTTGCTCCTCCTACCATGAAAACGCTAAATAAGCAAAACAAAAACTGATAAAGTGCTTTATTTAGTTCTTTTCTTGATCACACAAAAAGTGAATTCAAGCTGAATGAAGCCAAAAGCTCACTTTAAACTTAGCGCTAACCACTCAGTATTCCTCTGCATATTTCGAGGGACTATACGACAGGAAATACCAATGAAGGAATAATTCAAAGAGGTCCATTTTCAAAGGTAAACATGTCAGACATTTCACTTTTGAAGTGAAATGAAACTGAATTTTAATGCAGCGCCATCCTCAACCTATTTCTAGAGCTTATTGCAGGATAAATTGATTAAGGATCAGTGGGAAGTTTGCGCATACTTCACGTGCCTCTCGAGGCTTGGGGGAACTTCAGCTAATGTCACACATCTTTATCTACAATAATGATATGATTACCTCCAAATCCCCAAAGCATCTGTTGGTGTTTACAGCGGTGTGTCATCATAATACTGACAAACCACAAGTAAAGAAGAAAAAAATACATTTAGCTTCCTATGCCTAAAGTCCCTGTATCACTATCACAACACACAAGTCGTTGGAGGAAGTTTATCTCCTGCAACATACAGAAGTGATACTGTACTAATGAACTGCATACTCACATTTGTAATGATGATGTCATTTCATGCTATAAATGTTTGTTTAAATGCTAATGATTTTTCCAATCTAGGTAGTCTTTTTTTTTCCTCAAACCTACAAAAGTACATATTTGACAAATATATAAATATTATACAGCCAGAGTTATTGAAGACTCTGGTTCTGTTTACCCTCTTCACAGCTTAGGTCAATCGTGTACTCGGGAGATTTGAATATATTTGTTTAGCCAATAAAGATTAGCGCAAAGCAAACTATAGAATGTATGAGAACTGTTCCAGCCTGCTAGGTTGTGTAAGGCCCCTGTCAATACCAAGTACCAGTAAACTTTGGAAGTGTGTACTTGGTAGTTTGGATTTAACATGGTCATTTCCTAATCTGGAGGACAGATTCGAATGGCGGGATACTTGAAGGTGCCAGCGAAATGCATGGCTGTACCAAGCCGATACAAGTTGCCCCCCGATGCATCCTCAATAAAATATCTAATGTCTACTTTGAATCATTTCACAATGCATATTGATAAACGCCTAAAAAAAATTCAAACATGGTTGCGACTTAGATCGGGTTGGATCAGTTCCCCTCACACACTGACAGATTTTTGTGCCCACTACCCAACTTGTGCAGACTTTGTCCAACTAGGAATTATGGGTAAAATCTGGCAAAAAATCTTGTAGTGTGTCCTCAGCTATAGTTTTCTGCGACAAGCGTACCAGTATCTCTTCGTGTACAGTCATTTTTGGAATTTGTCCTTTTCCACTCCTGGTTGAATTTGGTTGCATACTGTTGGACTGGTTTCCTTTTTACCGACAATCTTTTTCCAGTAAATTTTTTCTGCACCATACCTATTGTGTGGCATCGTGTTTTGACGCGTGTCACGATATGTGGCGAAAAACAATGCAGTGGCAATCCTTATTTTACACTTTGACAACCACAGCACATAAGACCGTTGAAAAAATGTGCCTCATGCACTGAAATGGGTGCCACTTTCCCAGTGTTGTTGGTTCATACTTCTGACTCCTATTTTCTCCTTGGCGTACATTTCATATCGTCATTTACCAAGGGTTGGCGGCTTTACAAGTTCCCAGCTAACCTAACCGCCAAAAACAGACTTTTGATACATACTGTAGCTGCTCATGATTGTGGTGCTACAGATGGATGTTAGTGATTTAGACCTCTCAAAAGTTTCTAGGGCATTCACTGAGTTACAAAGGTGCAACCTGATTCAGTCAATCACTTGTGTGAAACTATTTTGTAGACTTACAAAGGATCCTACACACAAACAATGGGTTTAAGAACAGGCGCCGCAACACAGTTCAAGAGTGGTGAGATTACGACAACTGCTGCACTCCATCTGATGAGGACGGCTTTAGAACTTCTACTCAAACATTTTCTTGTACTATAGTAATGGTGGTGTTATAGTAATCAGCGTCCCATTTACCTGTAGGTGAGACAAAACCCCCCAGGAATGGTTCCAGACAGATCTCCTGTGGCCAGTGCACCACCTTCATTTCCGCTGGCTCGAGGCACCGGTGTGTAAGTGGTGTATAAATGTCCCGTCTAATAACTTTGCCCTGCAGTGAGCCGAAGCTACCCTGACTAAAATACTCATTGTGTCTCGATGCTCGCCATCTGTTTTTCCGCTGACTGTGGAGACACATATGGGAAGTGGCATGGCAAAATGTGGCATCCTATTTTGCAGAAATTTGCTGGCTAGGAGACTCCGAGGGTGGACAGTGTGAGTGTTTGCAAGTAAGTGTAAAGTGTCAAGGTTAATACATCAGACCAGCAGCACTTCATCTCATCACAACTTTTTTTTTTTTGGTGAAAACAATACTTAGTATATGCCCAAATGGCAATGCTATAAAAACTTCAACACCATCAACAAATCAAAAAATGCTGATTTTCCAGTGAGTTGTTGTTTGAGCCACACAAGTGGCACAGTCGTGACAGAATTATGTGCAAGAAGGCAAACAAGAGTGCACTAATGAGAGGTCTCCTCTCTTATATGGTGTGTTTGCAGCTGTGCTGCTCATTTATCAGCGTGTGTAATGACTTAGTTCACCCTGTAAACCTATCTTAGCTAATAGAGGGGTACAGATAAACTATTGTACTTCCATGAATTAAATATTAACACCTGCAGCATAATAACAGTAACACAGATGCTTGTCAACTACAGCACATATTGCAAGAGTAGGACAAGGAGAGGAAACCTGTGTGATCTTAGCTGCGTTACAGAGTCATGGCAGCTAATAATGATAGAAAACACACAGACTTCTGTAACCTACATTATACACAGAGAAGGTTGTAGTTGGGCTGGCTTTTCTGTGGGCCCCCTAAAGGTTACTGGTTGGGCCTCAGAGTGGCAAAGACAATGTACAGACCTCAACGTAGCTAGGTGAGTTGTCAGATCAAAGCATCATTGCCCTCTACTCTACAATCTCTAGACTCTGTACACCTGTGACAGCACCCCGGTCCATCCCAGCAACACCATCGTTTGGTTTGCCACGGTGGTGGGGCTCATCTCTAAGGGGGATGATTCCACATACTGGGATGAGGTGGAGATGTTGTTAGTATGGTGCACAGACAATCACCTGGACCTCAACACCACCAAGACCACAGAAAGGATGAGGATCTGAGCTGAACACCACAGCGCAGAGACTGACTCAAGGATTGCTTGTGCCCTCCCACCGCTGCATAGAGAAGCAGAGAGGAATATGCCCCAAAGTGTTGTTGCCATCGACCAGAAGATCTACACGGTACCTGCTGCCTAAAAAAAAAGCCCATGGCATCATCAAAGACTCATCCCACCCAGGACACCGTCTGTTTGAACTGTTGCAAAGGAACTTGTTGTGCAATAAATGTGAAATGTCTTTGTGTTTAATTTCCATTTCAGACAGTTGTTTTTTTTCTATGACTCTTTGCTGTTTTTTTTGCACTGTGGAGGTCAACTTTTTCAATTATGCTGCACATGTTCAATGACTGTAAAGTCATTTTCTTGCACTATATCACTGGTAATTGGTTTATTTCAGTAAAAGAAACTAATGCTCAACACAGAAGTAACATGACTGCAAAATAGATCAAATTAGCGTTTTTTTTTACATACAGTGCACCTTCTATGGCAGGCAGGGTGGATATATTTTTATTTGACCTAATGTCTTTAGATTATTTAGAAACCATTCTTATTACGGGGGGGGGGGGGGGTCTGTTATTTTTGTTGTGTTCTACTATTTAGCATTGAAGTCGAGCGTCATTTGTTTCCCTCCTAAACAGGGCGGGGGCGTGTTGTTACGCCAAAGTTCCTGGATTGTGGCTTTGCGTTAGAATGATTGGTGAGGTTTTTCTCCTTTTCCTTTTATATTATTTGCCAAGTCCAACAGAGAGTGACATTATGAGAAGGGAAGCAATAAATTAAACATTACTTTGTGGAGACAACAAATAAATAAATAAATAAAAATGTTGTGCCGGATGAAATGAACAAAAGGTCACAAGAGCGGAATATTTAGCATGCATAAAGAAGCCGAGCACTTGCCTCCCTGCTGCAGGAGCTCCTGTAAACATTTTTTAAGGCTTTAGGTGGGACACTGAACTTGGTTTTGTTTGCAAACCAGCCTCGCATTTTAACTTCTTGCAATAAACAACTGTTAATGACGAGGCTCTTAAACCTCGTGCGTCAAAGCTTCTCAACGCAACGTAGTTTTACCATTGTCCATCCCTACTGATGGACTTCTCGTCCCCAGGCCTCTCTACTTTCAAAAAGTATTTGGAACCTCATTCTCATGACCCAGTTCAAAGAATAGGCTGTGCCTTGGAATAGAAGGACTTATAAGTTGTAAAGATTGAAAAGCCCTGAGTGATTTTGGTCGATATATATAACGTTGACCTTCACTCTCCCCCAGTTTGATGGACTTCAGCCACCTGGGTCTCTCCAAAGGATAAGAGGGAAAGAGATGATGGATGGATGAAACTGACTTAACTTGACTGGAATCTCAGTTCAATCTGTATCAGAAACAAACCAGTCACTCTTTCTTCTTTCTGGGCACGTACATCCTTCTTTGGCATGAAGCGCTCATTCACCGTCTACATCAGTTTAATATTTTCAGGGGTTTTGTATTTGTTGCCACTTTCTAGTAATAGGTAAGAAATGGTACAAATTCTGTATGTATACTAAAATATTATAATGCTTTTCTGTATTAGTGTCAACCTGGTAAACAGAGTAACGTATTTGAAAGCTGGGTCGGTTGGAGAGATTGTTGGAGCGAAATTAAGTTGTGTTTGTATGTAAGTGCAGGAGTGTGTATCCCTCTTCTTAGCGTGCGGTGGTGTGTACTGAGTCGCATGCCATTTTGAGAAAATGCCGCTTATGAGCGCCTGGATCAACGGTGGAGGCGACAAGGGAACGTGGGGGAATTGAAGGAAGGAGTGTGAGCTTCACTTAAAAGAATGTGACAGCCACAAAATGACAGGGTTTGGCCCGGGAATCAGGATGCCATGTTGTGCTCGCACACACACTCTCGGGCTCTCAAAATCCCCGAACACAGACACAGACACACTGAAGACACGCATACACACACACGTATGTGCACGCCGCCGTGGAAGAGTGGGTACAAGCATGAGGGGACAATTTGATCTGTTCCACCAAACACAAATCAATGTCGATATGTGGCTCCATTTTCAACACGCACACACATCTCTGTAATTCCAACTTTGTGAGGACCCTCATCCACATAATGCATTCTCAATAGCCCCTTACTGTAACAGTGACAGCTAAACGCCTAACGCCCCAAACACTTACAGGCTCTAGCCTCAACCTGAATGCACACAGAAAGTTGAACACTTGCCACAAGATTCAACGAACCTCCTCACTCTCAAGGTCTGAAACCCAAATTGGTCCTCAGATAAGGACAAAACAAAGTCATCTGAACCACCAAGTGACTGTTACGCCCGGCTGTGACAGCCAGTTTGCTATTAGACAGATTAACCTTAGGGATTTCTGCCCAACCCCTGCTGCTGCTGCTGCTGCTGCTGCTGCTGAGCAAGGACACTGCATTCTCCGTCTCTTTAGCGGCACGGTTCTTTAATCAAAATGAGCATTTACAAGCTCACTGTCTTTGAACGTGTATTTTAAATACGGGGCAGAACTCTAAAGAAGAGACAAAAGTTATATCAGATGTGTTAAATCGTTTTGTTTATATATATGTTTGTGTTGAAATTGCATGCGGCAAAGGTGTCACATTATACATTAGGATGAAGGCCAAATATCCGGGATATTCTGTTCTCGGGTTTGTAAAAACGCCAGATCGCTGCTAAAAGAAAGAGGAACTTTATGCAGCTTGACCCTCAAGCGTACACCCAGCACGACCGAGCCATTTACTATTAATCCAGCAATGTCAGAAAACACTAAAATAAATATAGGTGCAGAACATCCCCTGTTTGCTACACCACTCACAACTCTGCATGTATCAGCACATTTGGCTACGGCTGAGCTAAGACTCAGGCAACAAAAGGATATCTCTCTTCTCCGACGTGGCCACCTCTTACTATTTGTATCCCATTTCAAAACCTGAATCCTCTAGTGTCTCACATACGGAGACAGAATAAAAAAAACAAAAAAACTATTGCTTGGCACAGAGCATTGTGCTCGGTGGTCCTTCAATACAGAGGGGTGAATTCCAAATATTCATTGCCTCCACTCCTATCTCCTGCCTGTCTCAGTCAGTCAAAATAATGGCCGCAGCCGTGAGTCATCTCCCATGAGCTGAGCATGCTTACCGTGAAACATTGAATCTAAAGCGGTGTATTTAAGGAGCCGGAGCAAGGGTGAGCAAAGAACTGAGAGGCTGAAGCGGTGCAAAAAAGATGCGAAGAGGCCGACGATACCGAGGCGCTACCCGGGCGTGTGTAAGTAACACGGAAACGAGCGAGGGAATACGCGTGGGGAACAGGTGGATGAAGAGAAATAAGAAGTGGAGGAGAAAAGGGTGAAATGCAGCGGGATGACAGTGACGGATGAGAGCCAGAGCTGACAGAGCGCTCAGTGATGGCAGTTTATCAGCATCTGGGCCGCGGGGTCACTTCAGCTCCCGGAGTCTCGTTCTCATCTGTCTCCACCCCCCCCCCCCCCCCCCCCCCCCCATCTTCTGAACCCCTCATCTGCCCCCCTCCCCCCACCCCTTCGTTTTAAACCAACGGTCCCGACACAAAAACCAAAATGTGCTGCAGTGCTTTTTTTAGACATTTTCTAACAGTCACGAATTATTGTTCATTGCTGTTGTCTCAGCTCTGATTAGAGCAGGCTTGAATTAATATAGAAAGCACTGTGTGCGAGACAAAGACCAAAGTGTCAGGCTCTAATTTTTTGGCAGGAAAAGCAGCAGGATCGCGAGGTTGCTTTGCCTTCTCTTCATCTACTGGAATGCAGCTCAGTCGGATTAAGATCAGGAGATTGACTCGGCCACTTGAGGATATCCCCGATCGTCACCCGGACAAGCTCTTTGGCCATATGTTTCGGCTGAATTTCATTGCATTCAACTAAATGCTTCCCGGATACCCCACCCCTGAGTTAACCCCGCTGCTTCAGTCAGCAGTGAAACCGTCGATAAATTCCTGTGTGGCAGCTCCACTGGCATATTGTCACACCAAAAGCATGGCCATGTTCGACAGATGGTGCGGTATTCTTTGGCTCGCGAGCCGTTCCTATTTTACACTCGACGCTCCTCTTTCCGCTGCCTTAATAAATGTGGATTTTAGTTTGGTCAGGCAGGAGATCTTTGTTGCTCAACTTTAAATCACTTCTTCTTGTTTTGTTTTCTTTCATCAAACCGAACGCCGAGCTTTATGTATCTGATGCTCACCAGGGGGTCCACATCTTGTCGTGAGTACTCTGAAGTTATGGTCATAGTCTTTCCTTGATCACTGGCGAGAAAGCCTTACGCCTACGTCCTGGAGACCCTCGCTGTGCCGTCACAGAAGCCTTTATTCTTTACTATGCTAATGATTTTTCCTGGCCATCAACAAGACTCACACTGGTAAACTTAAAATCAACTACTTACATGCAAATGTAAACTTATAGCTTGATTCTCGTAGAAGCTATGTTATTAAAAGCTCACTGTAAAACTGACGTTTCAGGGTACCTTAACATTTCCTTAACATTTTCAAAACTTTTCAAAACACAAATTGGTGTTACATGGGGTTACACAAATTTCAGTGTTTAAGTCTTTAATACTTCATTTGGAAAGTATAATTAGTCACTCCGTTCATTAACTCTTCCGTCGGCATTCAAGATGCCTGACAAGCTGCCAATGACGTGTTGCCTTTATAAGTAATTACTGTTATTTCACCACACTTCGTGAACATTTAGCACCTTGTTTCTTTTTTTCTTCTTCACATCGAGATGGAGATAACATTGGAAGCTGTTTATCCCGTCTTTGAAGATATCTGTCAGCTAAAATTGCACAAAAGTTTTCAGACAGCAGATCTGGCAGCTGAAAGTAGCTGCTGCTCTTGACCTTCACTAATTTAAACAGATATTCTTTTTTTATTCCGGCATTGGTGTTTAATATTTTCTGCTGAAAAATAGTCCATTTAAATGCATTTTCGATGAGCGACACCGCCTTTTGAGACGGTGGATGTAGGATTCAGAACGGTGAATAATCCAACAGTCAATTAATATTTCAATGTTTACATTTTTTTAAATTAACTCTTCTTGGTTAACCAGCTTGTTTTCCATTTTCTACTTTTCCCGTCTTCTTTATTTTGTTCATTTTGGCATCCACCTTGGATACTTTGCTTTTTGGCCTCAGTATATCTTCTTTACTTGCAACTGGCCTTCGCCTCCACCTCCATCTAAACAGCAACTGCCAATTGTCCTCAACTCTGAGCCACGTGTAAGCTCTGCTGCACATGCAATAAGGGCTCTGATGCACCAAGCCAGCAGTCGGCTATCAGGGCATTGGCGAGCATCTGTCGCCCCAGTTTTGGCGCCGCGTCTCACACCATTGGCACTAGTCGGGCCCCTGTCGGTGGCTTTTCGGCCGACTGAACATGTGCGATCGGCGGCGGAGCGAGTCAATGGGAGACATCCCTTTGATTGTCTGTTTATCTTGGCAAACCGACACTCGAGGAGAAGAAGAGAACAGAAATTAGGAAAGTAAGCAAACTAAAGGGCACACGCAAGGTTCTTCTGATGCTTCAATTTCCTCTCTTCTGAACTCTGAAATACACAAATACTTTGACAACAAGGTCGCTGTCTGAAAGTAGAAACTGTCCAACTGATTGGCATCATCCTGGGAAGGCCAGGTCTGTACAACAGCTTGTAGCTCTTCCCAGCTATTCTTAGTGAATGCAAACTACTTCCAGCTGCTGGTATCGCAAGGTTTTTTCTCTCCTCCACTTGAGCACTGACTGTAGTCTGTGTGTAGTGTTTGATTGCAACTACGTGACCCAAACATAAGTAGCAAGAGGCTAGTCAGCAGTTGCCTTTTGTCGCACTTTTGAGATCTAACACAAAGCTACACACTTTTTTAGGAAGATCTGTTCATGGAAGCCACAACTAGCACTTATCTAACAACCCATTAATCTGGATACAATGTGTGCACAACTTTAATGCTTAAAGCTTTAATTTAGCTATACTTGGTCCGGCATGTCTGAGAATCTTCACAGACACATTCTTTGACGTTGTGTGTCTGGGCCTTAACACTTTGGCACTATGTGTTAACACAGCCACACACAGTCATTTCAATATTAATGTAAGCCTAATCAAATTAAAGCTGGGACTTGGGACTTTAATCAAGTATCCATTATTTTATTTCCACTTCAATGTGCCGGAGGAGCCGAAACTGAGCAACTTGACCGGTCTGAACGACACACGCAGTGAGCACAGTGTCCACAAAAACAAATCCGCCGGTGCGCCAATTAAGATAAAGAAATAGCGCTAACAATCTAAAAATAGTTGTCAATATCCTCCGCGGTAGACTAACCAAAGACTTTATTGCTTCGGCATTAACATATTTAAAACGCCTGCCTCCTTGTGCAAGAGCAGTGGATTTATGCCAGCGTCCACCAGCTGATTAAATGTGATGTTCCGGGATAAAATATAGCCTTGGTGAACGAACGAGGAGAAAGTCAGGGGAGGCCAGGCTCACACTGCATGTGTACGACATCTTAATTGCATCAATGATTATCCCTCCGCATTACGCTTTCCCTGCTCATATTTATAGTTGTGTCCAATTTTCATTATGCTCTTCATTATGGAGCATAAATAACCTGCGTAAATGTGCCGGCGCGCCACGACACACCCCACAACATTGCCAAGTGATATCCATCTTGTCTCCCAGTGATCCGACATTACCTGGCTGAATTATGTCTATTAGCTGCATGAGGCCCCACCCACTCCATAAGGACAGCAGTCTGCAGATGACAGCATTAACTTTTAAGGCTTTATGGCATCTTCTTTACCCAACACACACCATTAATCCACTTAATGGCCACCATGACCCCTTTCATCGTGTTTCATAAAATAAAAATATGAATAAAGCCCATTACAGTCTCTATTGTGGAGCCTCGGTGATAAATCAGAAGCAGCTCTATTAGAAGGATTGCCTTCTGTGACAAGTCAGGTTAGCCGCTCTAAATCATCGGAGCTGTTTGCTTTATCACAGCTTTTTTATTTATTTTTTTAAACATGTTTTAAAGCTTAAATCTGGAAACTTTCTACACAAGTCATATATCAGTCCCTTCTGCCCTTAAGTTGTTTGTGTGAAAATCTTTGACTGATATTTACCACCGTCTTTAAGCGAGTTTTGACTTTCTCACATTTTGGAGATTTTGCTTGCTTGCCTTAGGTATTCGCTTCTTCTTGTTTGTATATGTTGCAGCGTAAGGCATTGACAGGCCTATTACTTAATTGAATTACAGTGGTACTCCAAAGGATATTATTCTCTTCTCACTCCACGCTGTTGATTTATATGTTTGAGACTGCAAAACTGACTTCCTATGTACAGTAATTGTCTCTAGATGGACTTTATTGGCCTTCTCTGCCAAAGAGGTCACCGCACACACTCACAAAGCCAGAACATGTCAGATGTGTCAGTCTAGCTAACTAGCAAGTACCAGACGTGGCATGTTTGAAAAAAAGACTAAAGCTGCTCTAAGCCATATTTTTACACTAACGACGCACCTTTTGACGACATTATAGGTGGTATTATTATACAGAACCACCAGAACGTCTTGTCTAGACAAAGCTTTTGTTTCTGCAGTCCAAAATTATTTAGGTTCACTCCTCTTACACAGATCTTTGATAAGCTCGCTAATTTACCATTAGCACATTGCACATGGATAGTGGATTGCATATTTAGCTGCTTAAAGGGCAACTAGCGTTTTTTGCAACCTGGACTATTTCTGGCATGAAATACTTTCGTTTACTCACCCATAACTTTGGTGTCATTTGGAGTCATTGGGACGATATTTTGATCCGTGTATATCCATGCAGTGGGAGTGACTGGGGCACTGAAACACAGCCTCTAAATAATAAATTATCTGCTGTGAAACTCGTTCATTTCACCAATATTTTGTTATGATACGCCAGTGCTATTAATTGTATTTTATGCCAGAAATAAGATACAGGTTGTAAAAAAAATGGTCATTCCCCTTTAATTAAGGTTGCATAATTTTTAGCAAAAAAAAAAGAGCCTCAATCACAATTTCAAATACTGATCTAACTAGCCGATTAAAGCTACTCTTTGCTAACAAGATCCATTTACCAATGTTACAGTTACAAGTATGCAATGCCACAAAAAAACACTGCGACTAAAAAACTGCCTGCAAAAATTAGCTTGCTTGGGGTATGCACACTACATTTGTTATATCTACTACGAATTTAAAATAAATTAAATTAAAGTGTCCCCTTTAAAGGCTTGTCCTCGAGGACCAGCAGGAAAAAATCTGTAAAAGCTGATATTTTTTTCTTTAGATTTAATCTCATTGCCACTGAAAAATGCCATTTTTCATTGCCTCCTTTTCCTTGGTTATTACACCACCCACATGTCTTTGAATGCGCATCTATTTGTGCAAGACGGGGACACACTCAAAAGAAAACTGCTTTATAAATCGACTAGAGGTCAGCGAGCCTTTCATGCCTTTGTCGGCTGTTGCACGACAATGAGATTTGTTAGGGCATAAAAGATAAAAATGGTATCACTTTAATTTCAATCATGTCAATCATTATAAAACTATCCTTCAAACGCAGCAGTTATTACCTATTAGCCTAAACATCAGAGACTCATCAGTGTGATAAAGCAGAATCTGCATTCAGGACGACTCACATCTCAAGACAACCCATCCTGTGAACCAGGGCAAAGGCCAAACACACAGTGTGCAAGGTGACTGCTCTTGTGCACGTGCGTATAGTGGAAGTGCAGTGTGGATGAAGAGCTGAGGTCTGGGTACTGTTGAATTATGTAGCAATCCCTGCCTGGAAAGAACTTTGTATTCTTGCGCAGTTTCAACAAAACCCTCAGTCTTCTGTTTTCTCCTTTTTCCATTCCCACCATGTCTTCTCTTCCTTGAAATTCTCCTTTGTGGCGTCTCAGAGGGGAGACCTCTGGTTCACTTCAAAGAATTATCTTCTACTTCCATTAATGGGTAACAACCTTGCTATTGAGCGTCACATATAATTTGTTGTTTGGGCACTACAAACCAGTTTGCGGGAAGACACAGTAATGATAAATGGAATCATGCTTAACAAAAATGCTATCACTGGGTGCAGTACAAAGGCCTTTCAGTAAATTCTCAATTTGAGGATCTAACGCTGCCCTTGAATTGTTTAGGCACAACTGGGACGGGTGGAGGAATTAATTTCAGATATTACCGAACAGCGGGATACACAGCTCCCCAGGCACCACTGACAAAATCTTTCATCCCTGTTAAAAAAAATTGAATGGGGATTTAAGGAGAACACACATAATTCAATCTTTATCTGCGGCGAGCCACAATGAAATGTTAAGTTTCCATGGGATCCTCGTACCTCAAAGGAGGAGTCTTGAATGAAAGGACAACACATCTGAAACATGTCCCTCCAGCTCTCGAGCAAAAGAGGAAAACACATGCACGGACACACACATTCTCTCAGAGATGCAAACTCGCGGCATAAAAGGTTCTCATCAACATATCAAAGCTAACGCCTCCTGATCACCATGCTACATGCAAACACAGTGGATGCCAACAAGGCATTGTGCAGCCTGCACACATATATATATAGATATATATATAGATATATATGTGTATATATATATATATATATATATAGTTGCAGAAAAACACACTGACAGCTCCTGCAGAAAGCAGACAGCTACACGTTGAGATAACTCTCAGGCGTCAGATATACATGCACGTACACACCGACCCGGACACATTTAGCATTCTGCTCCACAACCACCAGCACCTCTCTCTCACTCACACTTACACCCGCATCAAGTATAAGAAGAAGAGATAACAGCTCTGGCTTGGTAACATCAAGTCAAACTCCCCGAGATAGCCTGTAACAGCGCATAGATACTCTTGCAGAAAAGCTCCGCTCTAACATTAAACTTGTCAACATGCATCTAATCCAGCAGTCTGGAGCCCGTTACACCGAGTCAATATGCAATTCGAGGCAGGTTGACAGGGAATATTGGATTGATTGATTTTGACCTTTTCCTTGACAGTACCTGCTGTACACTTTCCCCACAATATAATGAAAAGTGCTGGAATCCTTATATCTTTAGCTTTTGCCTCTTTTCTTCTCCCAAATAAGCGCCTGTTGTTAATCCCACTCATATGTCTGGCTGTAGGTCTGCTCTCTCTACTTTATCTCTAAGAGCAGGGGGAGATAGGCTCAGGGGGGTGATACCAGCCATATCGATTTGTAGAAACACGCAGGGACGCACGCGCACACACACCAGACATGGTGGCTGTGCACAACATTGCTATAATCCTCCAGATTTAACTCCGTCTATTCTCCAGCACAACTACAAGGTGATTCATAATAAGAAGGAATACACTTCCCGATTATCTGTATACTGTATAGACACAAATGTGTAGAGAAGGTGGTCAAGTGGTTAAGGCGATGGCTGCTAATCCACTGTGCTCTGAACAAATCCCTTCCTCGTCGGCAATGCACATTTACCAGGAGATAAATAAATTCAGCAATCTAATTCAGCCGGACCGTATAATAATGTACAAGACTAGCAGCGACGTGGTAACAAGAGACCATGGATTTAAAATGAAATTCATTTACGTGTAGTGAAATAACCTTTGGTACCCAATCTCAGCGTTCAAGCACTTATGGCTACGACCGCTGGGACCTACTAACATTGATGAGTTGAATGATATATGACGCAAACTACAAGTTCCCCAAAATGTTTACCACCAAGAAATGCCATCCACGGCTTTGGTTTCTACTACCAAATTCACCATGGCGGTGGCGGGCTTGAAGCATCAGGTGGACCCAAATGGAATGGCAATGTCAGTGACACTTTCTTTTAAGAGCAAAAAGCTGAGATCAAGGAGATAGACTAGCTATACTTAAATGTTCTGCTTCCTTCACACAGAAACATTTGGGGTTCGGAAATATACAAAAGGGTTGCTAGCAATTATTAAAGCAATGGATAACGAGCGAATTACAGGGCGTTAGGGGTGACAACAATGGCGGATGGACTTAACGTCTGCTGGATGGATAACCATGAAATTGGGTACACACAGACGAGTTTTCCCCCATGATGGACCCCACCGACTTTTGTGATCTTCTGACTTTTCCTCTTGTGACATCATGACCTTCACGTTTGTGGTTTTGAACTTAACTATGGGATGGATCACAATGAAGTTTCACACAGATCATCTTTTCAAACACTTTGGTCGACACTGTAACGCAGCACAGACAAACACAGCGACCAAACACTTGTGTCTGCGTGGGTTCTCTCCGGGTACACCGTCCAAAGACATGCTCGTTAGGCTAATTTGTCATTCTAAATTGGCTGTAGATGTCTCTCTGCGATAGACTGGCGACCTGTCCAGGGTGTACCACGCCTCTCGCCCAGTGACAGCTGGGATAGGCTCCAGCCCACCTGCGACCCTCCAGGGGACAAGCGGTTAACCCAACCACTATGTCTTGAGTCCAATTCATGCTTTCAGCATCTACATGTCCACACCCCTGTGGATGTGACTACACAGGCGCCAGGAAAAAAGTTTGTTTTAAGGCGTGGGTATGTGAGATTTGCAGTTATCCACAGTTTCATAAATTATCACTGAAAAAGTCCAAGGACACACAGATGGTGTTAAAACTCCCTGTGAGAAATTCTCCAGAAACCATGTGCTATATGCACCAACTGTGCGTGGGATGGAAAGGCAACGAGCTCCGGCCGCAAGCTACCCCATAGTGCTTGGCACTGCACATCAGTGACACTCTCCTACTGCCCAATATGTAGCTAGATGCTATGCTGCAAAGATTCTGTAGCTGAAAAGGGTAGAGTCAGAGAAACAGCCACAGTAGCCCTGTGTGTGCACGTATAAAGAATCCATCCATTTGCCTACACGACGTGTAAACAATGGCCTTTAGTGCTGCCTCACGCAGCCGCTGGCATGGCTGTAGGCGTGTCGTCTTAAGACAGATGCAGCCATAAAACAGATTTCAAATGCTGTCAACTTCAACAAGATAAAGACTGTATCGCATCAATCCAGAGCTTAACTGAACACCCTGTTATCACATTTCAAGCTGATGCTACTTCTTATTGGTGCATTGAAGGGTATAATACCCAGTTGAGAGGGTCACAATTCAAAAAGACATACATCGTTTTCCCTTCAGATGTGGCGAGGAAAAAAAAAATCCCTTTAGAGAGAAACCAAGACGCTCTCATATCAATCGATCAAAGCAAAAACCAGCAAAATGCCACTTCTAAATGAAATTCTCTTGTCTTACAGCGGGCTCGACTTGAAAAGGCCGGTCACATGAGGGTTTAAATAGAAATCTGTTTCCATGGCTGAAAATCAAACTGGCCATCATTCTGTCTTGCCTCACCCCTCTCTTGGGAACTTGTCACATTTATAACATGTAGTCATTTTCTCAGCTGTCAAACCATGGTCTCGCCGAGCTCCGTTCCTCAACTCATCCTGTCAACTTCTAATTCTTATCGGCTCAAATGTGTGTGTGTGTGTGTACACGTGTGCACGCTGCAAATCGAGTACAGTTCTTCCAAAGGTCCCTTTGGAATTATAAGGAGTTTCATTTCTTTATTCATTAATAATATATGTGTGTGTTCTGTAAAGGTCCGGACAGAGGTGGCATAGCAAAGTAGGTCATGACAGAGGTTAGTACCGCATTAGCGATTGTCACTGGCCGGACAGGAGAGTGCAGACACCAGGGCAGCCCTCTCTCTCTCTCTCTCTTCTCTCACTCAGTCTCTCTCACACACACAGCAACCATTTCTGAAACTCTGCGGTGTTCTGTCATGGATCTGAGCCAGCAGGCCGTGACACACATGGAGGGCAGTGTCTGGAACAGGAGGACGTGTCCAGTCTGTCTTTTGTGTGTTTGGGCACATGGCACTGTGTTCGCATATGACAGGGGCGCATGACCTGCCAGAATCCAAACTTTGTGCTTGCCCTTGCCAAAGATTCACATAAAAAAGAAAAAAGAGGAGTTCTCAACTTTTTTTTTTTTTTTTTTGACACTTTTTTGATGTTTTCTCCTTTTCCTCTCGGAGTCATTTTGAACAGGACTCGTTCAGCATTCAAAGATTTGCTCCGTCAAAGCACAGATGAATCCTCGCGGAGCCTTTCAATAAGTATCAGAGTTGACTTATGGAAATCTGTCTCATTTCTTTGCGCCTTCCTACGGTTCAAACTCTAACATAAAAACATAATCATCCAAGCAGCTTCTGTTGTCTACTGCATTAGTCAACGTTTTTTTTTTTTTTTTTTTTTTTGGTTTTTAAGTTCTAAGTCTCCTCAGTTTCTATCCTCAGAAAGTCGGAGATAATTATGGGAGTAAAGAGGCTCACTTTCAGAGCAGATTAACAACATCTCACTAGGCTGAACTCCTCACTCCCTTTTATCTCCTCAAACGTGGTAGAAGAGGAGTTATGCAACTCCCACCTTAGGGACCCAGCCGACTTTCCACCCAACTCCTGTCTGTCTCTGCATGTCTAGGGCATCTGCTAGTCCTCTGCTATTTGATGTGCATGTTTGAAGCAGCCCCGCGACCAGGGCAGAAAGGATGTGCCTGTTGTTCACAGCTCTTTGCTCTGCTCCCTCGAGGAACGACTTTCAAAGGATGGAAAGTCGGACCTTTCCTGGTTCTACATTTAACACCTTCTCAAATCACAGCACCAAGGTGTTGGATAGTTTCCTCCCCACCCTTTCCTTTATCGTTCCTCTAAAGACCCTCTATCATTAACTGTTTTCTTTTTAAAGCTCTTCCTTTCTGCTGCTGTCATTCAGCTGAAATGTATCCTTTATAACTGCGCCCAAAACACCACTTTAGCATTCATGAACCTTAACGTGAGATGCTCTCAATTATTAAACGAATATCAGATCATGTCAGCTTGAAAAGGAGAAGGAAAAACCCACATTAAAAATGCTTAAATCTTAGAAGATTTTCACAACCCTGATGGAAAATAAATGAACAACAAGCTGAACTTTAGGTTAATTAGTCTCCGGTCCGTTCCAGAAGAAGTTTCTGCTTGAAAATGTTTTGGCTTGGGCTGCCTGGCTTCTTGCGTGTGCCAATAATTAAATAAATGGTTAATATCTGTCCAAATGTAAATGGATTCATGCTTTTCCCTTCACTGATCGGTTATTTGTTTTTCATATAATCTGTGCGGGAGAAGCGACATGTAGCACTAAAAAAATAACTAAACCGTAATCGAAATTTCTGATTGCCTCTGAACCCAATTTGATTGAAAACCTCAGATATTCCCGACTTCACTTTCTGTTTCCCCCCTCCAACAGAAGAAGTGGGGTTATCAGAAATATTAACATTAGGAGATCTTTCTTCAGCTGGATCCAGTTTGATGTTCCAGAGGTTAACATGGGGCATTTGTGTATCTGTAAAGTTAATAGTTCACATATTAATCTCAGTGAGAAAGTGTTTTATACACTTTAAAAACGCACCCGGGCCACATGACTGCTGCAGCAGAAATGGAGGCAATACATAAAAGCGCCCGAATACATTATAAGCTGAAGACCACAAACTCAAAAATGTAACATAAACGGCTTTTTGCATTGGTTGCAGGGCGATTAGCAGAGATAGCTGTATCAGTCAAGCTTTGGGTTTCTCTTCAGGTCACAGTGAAATTATAGTTATACATCATTAAAAAGTGCTCGTCTTGTCTGCTGGATCTTTTTTCAAGGTGAGCACGCAGCCTATGAATTCAATTTTGCAATGACAGCTGCAAGGGGAATGGACACATATTCCCTGTCGTAGGACAGCTCAGCCGACACTCGTGAACATAAGCTTCCGGGTGTTAAAAATTGGGGAACTAGCAGCAAGGAATCATGTATCTATATCCATTTTAAATGTGCTATATATACAGTATATATTATAGGAGACTTAATGTTTAATTCTGTCTGTGAAAGAGAAACATCTGAGCTACAACATAAAAAGGTTCTTATACCTTGCCAGTGAAAATACATCTAAAGCCACTTCTTTCTGCTTTTCTAGCATGAAGGTGTAGATCCGGCCTTTTATCACGGGTACAGACCAATTAGCGTGCAGAAGTCGGGCCTCTCATGCAGCCCAGAAATGTTGGATAGAACACAGTATTACTGTATGTGTTTACTGAAATGTCCTGTTATTAAACAACGTAAACTGAATCTATAGCTGTGATTCCTTACAGATTTTAATGGACCAATAAGAGATTTGATGTTCAGCCACGTATTTAATGCCAGTTGTGGGAAACTTCACAAGATCCTGGTCCTAGAAGAGTTCAGCCGACACTCATTAACTAGAGCTTCATGAAGTTAAAATCTGACAAACTTGCACCAAACAGTTACTGAGTCTGTGATATAGTCGTTTTAAACCATGTTATTCAGAGATGGATGGATGGTTTTAGATTTAAACAGACCTATAAGGGATTTGGCTGTTTGCGAGAAATCATTACACAGTGAAATGCACTAATATTTAATGTCAGTTATAGGAAACAATGGTTTGAAAATATGGAAGTGCTAATTCTTAACTTTCAGACTAAGAAATTGTAAGAACCACTGTTTTCCCTGGACTATACTCTCTGTCTAACGCTCAACCCAGAGTGGTTACTAAGGCTTCTTCTGTAGCAGACAAAAAACAAAGCAAGAATGAAGAATGAAATATCCTGAGCTAAGTTTGAGTCTGACTTCTGTGTGGATGACCAAAGACACTGCCTTTCACCAACATTCGCATTTATAGGTTGTCCTTTTAAGTTAAATTAAACCCGGCGTCAAGGTGGTGACAGCACAGAGCTGCGCTGCATCCCCCCAGGGCCCGACGGTTGAGTCATCATTTGATATAAAATTATACAGCGTGTCACTGCTCGTCTAAATCGGGCTCACCCTCGGAGAGGTGCACCGAAATTATAAAGAACAGGTGACGCTTACGTGAGATGACTCAAAACCTATGCAATAAAGACGGATAACGTTTCCTCCAAAGGCTTACATTTATGATACAGTTGACACTTTGGTTTTGTATGATCAATAGATCCTTTGGGGACTTCAGGGCAGCTCACTGCTACAATTACTCAGTGCATCTAACAGTCAGTGTGACACTTTTCTTCAGAGGCGCTGCTTTAGGAGTAAAGACTCAGTAGTAAAAGAATAAAACCATGTTACACTTTTTTTTTTCAGAGACCCATTTTGCATTTGCTTAAATTATATCAGACTAGGAGAAATACATTCCTATTCTCATGAGTGCCACAAGACACTGCTCAAAGACGCCACTAGTGGTCACTGATAAGCACGGAAGTCTTCTAATCTACGCTATGTGATCAGAATGTGACATATGGTGTTTGTCTGTCAGCCTGAAAACAGTGCCAGTCAGGCCACCACGCAGCAGGGGTTGAACTGGGTATCACTCTGGGTGACTGCTTGTGTTGTCGGTCCCCTCTCAGTTAGGTGACGTAAGGCCACTCAAGAGCAGATCAGCATGCTTACAGGTCAGGGTGTTAATGAGGACCTTAGCGTTTTCCGCTGAGGCTGACAAAGGCCAGGTGGACGCAGGTAGTTATAAATGGGAGAGGTAGCCAAGTGGAGATGTTCTCTGTACCTGTATAGCCCTTGGGTATAGGCCCTTTTCATCTGTAACCACCAGCTGCTCTGCTGCACTGAGGCCTCAAACACAGGTAAGCAAGCTCCTCTACACACACATATATATCTATATATTCCCTCAAGATTCTAACTGATGCAATTTATGTGTTTAATAACCAGGATGAAAATAAAACGTAGCATGGGCAGGATCTATAATTCAACCTGTCTACTGTGCCAAGGAGGCTGGCTCGCAGTCAAGAAGGATAGAGGAGTGGCGAGCCTGATAGAGAGCGCACTGCCAATGTTTTAATGCCTGGCACGGATGCATTGTTAAAGACACAGTTAAAATGATTCATTTTCAGTCCAATCATCCGCAGAACGCTGTGGGATGTCCACAAAAGGTCTATATGGTTTCTAAACGACTGCTGGATATGTTATTCATCTCGAAACCAGAGCTGATATTTAAACCTGCGAGAATTTCCTTCACAAATGAGATTTAACTCGTTTAAAACAGTTCTGTAATCTCGGACAAATCGCTTCGGCTCTTGAACTGCCGAGTTGGACATGCGAGGTGCAACGTGACCTTGAGGAGATTGTATTCACATTAGTGATTCTGGAGGGTTATGGATCTTCTTTCTGGCTTAGGTGGTGCTATCATAAAGTATGGCTCAAGTCAGGATAAAAGTAAAGCAACAAGGAATCAAAATGAAATCAATTTTCAATCTACTTCAATAGAGACTGTGTAGAAGTAACATTAAAAAAATAATAACTTTGGTTGGTGTAAGAGCTGTTTGCAAATATAAACTATAAAATCCTCCAAAGTATAGCCTAGTTCTGGGGTCGATTTTGACTTGAAACTGTACAGTTCTCTTAGGAACCTAGATCATCATTATCATCATGTCCTGTATTATTACAAGCGTGAAGACCACCTGAGTAATCAAGATGTAGTGGTTAAAACTTTTCTCCATCTGGACTTTTGTCTGCTCAGGCTGGTGCTAATTTGCTTGGCTTTAGAATGTGAGCTATACAGCATGTCATATAATGACTCTTTTGCAGACCTTGTTTCACCGCAGCGTTTCATCCCAGCCTTTGATTTCCAATGAAAGAATAAATTATTCAGTTTTCTGCTCTCTTCAAAGCCCTTATTTTGAGTTGGGGTATTGCTGCATGCCTCCGTCTGTGTTTTCTGTTATTATACTCGGCTTGGTGCCATTGGGCAGAATTTCGCAGGAGCGTGGCAAAACATCTATAACTGAAGTTATTAAAAGAAAGTGGTCTTCTAATGGCACAGTGTCATCAAGAAAGGTTTGCTCAGACTTCACTTTCGCCTCCAACTTTCATCTATTGGGCTTCGAGGTATTAAGTATTGATAGTTGAACTCTGTTTTAAACATTGTCTTTGAATCGTAAATGTTTGACCAGCTGTAAACTATCTTTTGTGTGAAGTTTTATTTCTGTGCTCTGCCCAGACGCTCTCTCTCATATGGCCAGGGTACCATGGTTGGTGTCCATGCTGTTACTGCTGGTGCTCTGCTCCCCAGCGGCGTCCTCAGTCCCTGTCCAGCACCTGTGTGGCTCCCACCTGGTGGACGCCCTCTACTTCGTATGTGGAGAACGGGGGTTCTTCTACAGCCCGAGGCGAACCCACAAGCGGGATCTGGAGCATGTGCTCGGTAAGGCTGCCTTAGCTCTGGCTGCAGTTTTTAATTCTTTGGTCAGGCTTGTGTAAAGTCAATTCTAATTGTCCCCTTGATGGTGGAAGTTCAGAAAAGAACAGCATGACATCGGCCCCAAAGCCCCGGTCTGGCTTTGTGTCTGCGCAGCCTCTGCACACCACGCTCAAAGTTCAGACCCAGCCTAATGAAAAGGCCAAATTGGATGCTAGCTGGAGGAAAAATGTTTTAGGGACAGCATGCTGAAAACTTTACTGAGGCGAATCTGCGTGTTTGTCTGAGCTATCATTAGTGTGCAAGGCCTCTCTCCGACCTCTTTTTTGAGTTCCATGGTGTTGCCGGGCTTCTGGTTTCTTATTGTTGCTTTGAACATTTATGATGTGACAAATCCATTCATCACAAATCCTGTGAAATCCCCAAATTCCTCATTATGTTACTCCCAGAATGCATTATTTGGATCTTCCGCCTCAAACATTCTATTGATGTTTTGAAGTTAACATTCGGGGCTGTGGGCTATGATGTGCCTCTGCTGGAGCACCGTCATATCTCTTGAAGTAGAGACTAACAAGACTAAATGGATTGGGTAGATCAGATTAACTAGCCATTAAGTCTCCATTAAAGTGTGAACTGTAAATTGTATTTTGGGGAACTGGAGGTTTGCACAGCAGCAGCAGGATTTAACGCAGGGCTGTGGAAACTTTCTCCCACTTCAAAGGGTTCCTGTCGAAAAGGGCCAGACAGCAGCAGCGGCTACGGGGGGCTCCAACTGACCGCAGTGAGCCCAAGGTGAAGAGAGGCATCGTGGAGCAGTGCTGTCATAAGCCGTGCAGCATTTACCACCTGGAGGGCTACTGCGACTGACTCGCCACTCCACAACCGACAACACTCATAGCTTGTGAAAAAAGGTCCCGAAGTCAATTTCTGGCCTAGTACTCGCTGGCTATGTCTTATCAACTGAAGGAAATAAAGCTTCATGACCCATAACCCATGGCTCCTCTCTGCAAAGATGTGAATCTGTGTTGTCTGTAGCGGATACACGGTACAGTGTGGATGAAACATGGGTTGGAGTAGCATTTTGCTGTGCTCCAACCTATGGCTGCGGTCCTAGAGTGCTCTCTACTGGCTGAGGACAGACATGGTCAAGATGATTCAAACAAACAAACCAAAAAAAAAGGGTTTTGTACATGGCATCTTTACACTTGGGAAGCAAATAAATCGCAGCAACACTTTTGTTTAAGAAGAATATTAAAGTCTGTCTTTATTTACAAAAGATGAAATTTGTAAAGAGCTATCCCACAAGGTGTTATTACAGGTCCCACTACCCTAAGCATCGCTAAGGAGGTTACAAGACTAAAATTATAATCTAAGCGCATGTTATTTTTATGCCAATTAATGCTTTTCTGCTGTAAGCAAGTAAGAGTCCATTTTTAAAAGAAAAACACTGCTGTATCCATTGTTCACACACACTCTACATGTATTTCTTTAAAAAAAAAAAAATCCTGACAGCACAAGTATATCCACATACGATCTATAAAACTATTTAGCATAAAAGGCTGTAAAACATTAAAATGTGGGACGCTGCTTATAATTATAAATTGTGGATAAAAACATGGCTACACCAAACCGTACATATATATGTGCCCACCCATTAGTTCTCAGATCCCGTGTCAGCAAGGAGAGCTCCACTACTCATATTGGTTTCCTATATAAACAAAGAAATAATCAGATGTCCGTTAATACCTCTGTAAGTACGTGGAATTGAAAATCAACAACAAAAAAACGGTTAAATTTTTATGATATTTTGAAAAGTTCTGTCCTCGTGTAGGTTCGAGGTGTTTTGAGTATACTGCTCACCTTCTTTAAGAGGTTCAGTTGTTTCACTTGGCCTGTTCTCCTTGTCGTGCTGGAAAGCCTTGCTGGGATCAAACCTTCGGCGAGGAGCACCGGGGAGCTTTGACTTCAGCTGCTCCAGATCACTCTTCTGCTTGCTGACCTGGAAACGAAGCTTTGACACCTCCTATTCACACACGCACACGGACAAGAAAATAAATAAATAAATAAAAAGGACGAAGTACAGGCACGTGAGCCTGATACAAAAAAAAAAAAAAAAAAAAAATGTTTTGGAGTGCCGTTGTCATGTTTTACCTGTTTTAGGGAGATGTTCTCATCTTTCAGCTTCATCACGTGTTTGATCTTCTGCTTCTGGTTCTGGTGCCCCAGGAGGCGAGCGTAAGCATCGGCCAATTTGTTTAATTCCTCCTGGTTTGCTCCATTCTCATTAAGTAGTGCATTTCGCTCCGCTGCAAACGCATTGAGCTGTTCCTGTGGGTGCACAGCAACATGAACACAGAGAGCGTTAGAGCCAATTTTATTTTAACTTGCATAAATTGGACGTTTTCATCTGGGGGCCGAACACAACATTGACATGCTGTTGCGTGTTATAATTAATATAGCACATGTTTCCAGTGTTAGCAATCATTTTCATCTTTTTTTAACTGCTAAATGCTGGACTAGGTTCACAACTAACTGCATCTCTCAGCCAATTGACCTTGGGCAAAGAGCATAAGGTGGGTTTGTCTGAGCTCTGGGGTTGAAAACTAAGGTTGATGAATAGGGTTGAGTACTGTCCACATTTTAAATGATACCATTTATCTGTATTTTACTCTTTCTGGAATAACAAAAATAACACTTGTAAAAATAACTTCAAATTTCTCAATTTCAATATTAAACACATTAAAGCTGCAAACTGAAACCTCATCCTACAGTGAAGTGAAGGTCTTTGCTGCTGTATTATATAGTCTGTTATTGACTGAGCGACTAGATAGATTTACCCGGCCTTTGCCAACAATACAGAAGTAATTTTAATGTAAAATCAGTACTTGATTACTCCAACACAAACTGATCAATACCCCTGAAAAGAAATCTTCAGTACCTATCCCTTATTAATGAAAAATGAAAAAAACTGAAAGTGTAAATTTGGAGGCTTTAAAAAACCAACCAACATGCTGAATGACAACCAGAGCTGAGTTGAACTGCAAAGAAGGATGATAATCATCTATGGGTTCATCACTACGAGTCATTTCCCTCCTCATTTTTAATACAGTGAGTGTGTTAGTGCAGCCTTAATTAAAGCTCATCTTATGAGATTCATGACTAACCTGGAACGGCCTGACTTTTGTAAACAGCTCTTCGTATTGTTGCTTCCACTGCTCGGTTTGTGAACTTTGGGAGCTAAGAGGGAAGGAATGAAGAATTAAATTATAGAAGAAGAAAAATAATAACTATATCAATGCCCTTGATCACAAACATAAAATATAACTGAGTTTTCCTCACCTCTTCTCTTGTGCTTCAGTTATTTGTCTTTGGAGCTCCTGCCGCTGCTCTTCCATCTCCCACTGCAGTGTAACTTTCTCCTGACTCAGTACTTTCACCTGATCCCTCAGAGCTTGTCCGCCTTGGTGTTGTTCTTCCAGCTCGCGCTGCAGACCCTGCATCCTCTCCTCCATAAGCTCTAGTTTGGCCTGGAGGCTCACACCCTCTTGTTCAACCACATCCAGGCGAGACTGAAGCTGATTTCTTTCCTGCTCAGCAGTGCTTAGTTGATTTTCGAGAGCACGTCTGGACTGGTCTTTGAGCTCTACCTGAGACAGCAGACTCTTCCTCTCCTTGTCTACGCTTTCAAGCGTGGCCTGTAGTCTGAGCACCTCTGACCTGACCTGCTGGTGATCTTTCCTTTCAACCTCCAATGCTTCTTGTCCCTCCTGAAGGGCTGTCTGAATTTTAACTTTCTCCTCTCTTTCTTGTCGGAGCTGTTGAATTATTTCCTCTTTTTCCTGGCAGACCTCCTCCACCAGCTTTTGGGCTTTTTCCATCTCACTTTGAAGTTGAGAAACAATATGACCTCTCTGTTCCTCAAGTCGGCCCAGTGCCTCTTCCTTCTCCTTCGTTTGCAGATGTAGCTCGTGCTGTAGCTGACTGATTTGAGCCGCGTAGCTCGCCTCTGTGGCCTTCAGCTCCTCGTCTTTTTGTGCAAGACGAGTCTGCACCTCCTGCAGCACACTGCCAAGTCAAAGAAAAAAGGGATATGATAAAGGTGGAGAACTGGAAGTATATTTTAAACAGGGATATCCCTCGCAGTATATGGGCTGTCAAAGCATTTTCTTACAGCTGCAGTGAACCAAAATCTAACGCTAAAGAGCGTAGCTAAATGTATCTGCTGCCTGGAAGTGCCTCCTTTTTCTTTTGTTTTAAAATGCAACAGAGCAGTAATTTAGTATTTCTTGTGACAGAGTAAATGTTCACGTCAAGCTATACACCACACAGTATATTTCAGGTTGTTGTAGGCTGTTTATTTTGCTACAACCATGCAGCTCTATAGGTTTTTTTGTGATCGAAACTAACATACTTTTCCTTTCTTTACCGTTTCTATTTTGCACAACAAAAAAGGCTTTATGGCTGTGAAATAAAATAAAAATATTTGAGGAATTGATTGGAGGAAGAGTTGTTGTTTTTTTAAAAGCACTGCAGAGCTATTCAGCTGTCAG
The DNA here is from genome assembly GCA_005024645.1 of Planiliza haematocheilus. Classification (NCBI taxonomy): domain Eukaryota; kingdom Metazoa; phylum Chordata; class Actinopteri; order Mugiliformes; family Mugilidae; genus Planiliza; species Planiliza haematocheilus. The sequence goes on along the minus strand of SRSE01000949.1, from coordinate 4,144,099 downwards.
CATAGAGGCCTACATTGGATTGATTTTGAAGTCTATTGTACTTAATGCTATTGCACAGTGCACATGCACGTTCTCTAGGAGAAAACAAGTACGATAAAAAGTGCCTTGGTGAATCACCACAGAAGGAAATTTTAGTTTTTTTATTGATTTACAAATCGTGCTGCTAAAAATTTGAAACCAAATGGATCAGGGCTTAGGTCAGCTGATACTCGATATCCAATTATCGAAATTGGAGGGACGGGGGACTGATCGAAACTAATTTGAAGCATACCTTGAATTCTCCTCCCTTGCTTTTGCTTCTGCTAACTGTCTCGTGCGGTGCTCTTCAAAGTCCTCCCTAACTCTCTTGATCTCCTCCTCTTTCTGTTCAGCCATTTTCTCCATCTCCTCCTTCATTCTACGGGTCACTCTCTCCACCTCCTCCTCCAGTTCTCCCTGTCTCTCCGTTGCTCCCTTTAGAGCCTCTCTGGTGCTGTAAGGTAAGACAAACATTGTTTAAAGCCTACATGCAGACTGAATTTTAAGCTTAAAGCAAACACGATTAAAGCCGACTTTCAAGCGGCACACAGAGAAACGCAGAGACTCCAGTGCCTACCTTTCCAGCTCTGTGACAATATCTCCCATCTTGCTCAGTGAGTTGGCGTACGCCTCTTGGAGCTCTCTTGTGGCAGCTAGATGTTTCTCTTGCAGCGCAGCCACATCACCGCCATTACTAAAAATTACAAGCACGCAGTTTCACGGTTAGATGGTGTATTGATTTTACAGTTGTAAAACAAATAATACACCGATTTGTGAAGTACTAGTTATGTAAAAATCAATATCAATCTCAAAAGTCTGTGTTAAAAAGGTATGATGGTGAATCACACCACAAGGTAGCATCTTAATTAATTTGTAGCTTGCAGATTAATTAGCACACCGAGGAAAGAAAACCAAGCAAATATTTTGGTTATTGATGGATAATTTAAGTGATTTCTTTGTTTCTAACCTTTTCAAACCCAGCAGTTTGCTGATTTGTTTGCCGTGTATGATAATTATCTGTTATTATTGTTAAGTGTAGACTGCTGGTCTTTCCAAATAACAAATTTGAAGGCAACATCTAAGACACAGAACAAGAAATGAAAACCCATCGTCCAACCCAGAAAATAACTGACAGGAATAACTGACAGATTAAATGACAACAGAATAATCCATAACGGCGGCTCTAGTTCCAAGGTGCACGTCAAGAGATTCTAAGAAAACAGCAACATGACACTCAACAAACATCACGCGTCATATTTGAACTGTCACTCTCTGCTGCCAGCCGTCTAATAAAAGAAGAAAACACGTGACCTGCTGCCCTTACATATCAATGTTGCAGTAGTGAGGCGACTTGCAAACTTGAAATTGGCCATAAACAAAAATAGACAATGACCCACCGACTGTGTCACACGTGTGATGGACTGGCTACCTCGTTTATTTTTCTCTACTATGTTTGGTACATGTCTTGACAGCTGCCTCTGAGTTTAAATAGTGACACACAGTGATAACAAGTCCAAAAAAGGTGCTCCGTTGCAAGTTTGGCGAGTAAGTCTTATTTAATCCAAGAATGACTTTGAAACTTTATCTTGATAAGGTTAACTGAAAGCCACTCAAAGTTTCACCTTCATATGTACTATAGCCATGTTTGGCCTTTGGTTTCTTACCTCTCCAGAAGAGCCCTTGTATTGCCGAGCTGCGTCTCCAGCTCCTCGTTTTCCTTCTGCAGCCTCTGGATTTCCCCTCGACTCTTCTCCACCAGCTCCTGCCTCCTCTGCTCCTCATCCTCCATGATAGCAAGCTCACCCAGCACCTCCTCCATCTCCTCCTTCAGCTGTCTCGACCGCTCCTCAGATTCGTCCCTCTCCTGCTCCACCAGCACAGACAGGGAATCCACAAGTGCCTGTACACCAATCAGTAAATAAATAAATCAATTCTGCAACTTAAACATATTTGTCCAATATCATCTAATAGTCCAATCTATTCTAGATAAGTTTTTAACCTTTTCTTTTGTCAGTTCCTCGGTAAGAGTAGCATGTTCTTGTTCAAGCTGAATCCGTCTCTCTTGTTCGACCTTTTTAGCCTCCTTCAGCAAGGTCAGCTCCATCTTCAGCTCCTCCACTCTCCTCAGCCCTTCCTCCTGAGTTTTGCCTAAAACCCATCATACACACACAACACATGCGTCACAAACTTCACACTATGACTTGGATTATTCCATCTGAAATTAACAAAGGAACAGGATAAACATACTTCTCTCTTCCTCTGAAAACAGACACCTCTGTTCAAGATGTGCCACCCTCTCATCCAGCTCCCTCTCTGTTCTCCTGAGCACCTCCCTCAGCCGAACAAGTTCTACCTCCTGCTGGCGAACTGTTGCTTGAGAGTCTTGAACTTCTTGATGGGCCAACTTTATTTGCTCCTCCATGTGGCTCAGAGCTGTTTGTGAAGCCTTAAACTCCTGTTCTTGGTTCTCCAGTGTCTTTTCCACTTCAGATAAAGCCTCCTTTGCTGTCTGCAGCTCTTGCTGGAATTTGTGGGCCTCCTCCTCTTTGTGTCTCAGCGCATCTTTAGCGGCTTCAAGGTCAGTAGTGCGTTGCTCGAGTTCAGACTCTACTTGGCTGTGGAAAAGTGACAAATGAGTGTACATGGCTTAGCCATACAGCAGAGATAAAAAAGGAAGAAGCACCAAACATTTGCTTACTGTAACTTCTCAGCTTGAGAACCAGCTTTAGTAGTCTCCTGCGTCTTCTCTTGAATCTTCAATCGGAGATCCTGCAATCACACACACAGACAACACGTGTCTTTCACAAAGCTGAAAGATGCGGAAGGGCTTTGTAAAATGTGTCTTTTTAGACATAGTTTTTACCTGGATCTGGTCATTTGCAGAGTCCAGGTAACCCTGCAATACTTGGACCTCCTCCTTCAGCTCTCGTATCACAGCTGGAAAAAAAAAATCACCAGTGTGACAGCAAGCAAACAGAAGCAAGAACAGTGTTGCATAACCCTAATGTAATGTATAATGTATATAATGTAAATCAAGCAGCACTGAGCAATAGCAGGGACAAACGTGCATCTTTGTGTGCAGGAGACAAGCCGACAAGTTGTGTAACTTGACCACAGATGATGAAAATGCATGTTACTCAAACAACTGCAGTAGAAAACGTCACACACAGACTCTTACCGTGTAATCTAGCATTTTCATTCTCTAGGTCACCATTTTGGGTTTTTGTCACCTGATGGAGTTCCTCTGTAATTAGTTAAAACAGCAGTACATTTAGTTCATCTATACATACTAGAAAACACGTCTGTCTTTTTGGTGACACTTAATGTATTCAAAGATGTTACCCAAGTCTTTGTTCCTGTCCTTTAGAGCAGTAACAGTGGCCCTGGCAGCTTGGAGGTCAGTTTCTAACACCTTCAGCTGGCCTTCAGTGTTAATCTGCAGGACACTCAGCTCCTGAATACAAACACAAACATCAGACATAAGCACACTCTGCTGTGGCTGAGAACGTGCTTATTAACACTGACCTAGTATTTAGCTGGGATTAAACCAGTAAAGGATGGCATACCTTGTTTTTAGCATCCAGGTTGTTCCTAGCCTCCATCAGCTCCATTGAGAGAGAATTGATTTTCTTTTTTGTAGTATCAGCAGAAACCTAAAAAATGTGAAGACACATTTTCATGTAGTATCTTTTAGTAAACTACATCCTTGTAGCATAAGAAACCTTTTATTAATCAGTCATAAGGGAGGATTTTTAAGTCGCCGCACCTTGTTTTTGAGGAACTCATTGACTTTCTTGAGCTCGGCTCGCTGCCTTTCAAGTGTGGTCACATTTGCAGCGAGGCCCGTCTTCTCCCTTACTGCAGCCAGCAGCTTGGACTCCACCTTCTTCAGCTCCTCTTCCAGGGCCAGCAACCGGCGATCCTGCTCCCCTCGCTGATGCACCAAGGAGCGGATCTGGAGAGAAATGAATTCATCACCAACACAGGCAATAACAGGAATAATAACACTGTGAACACCTGGTCTTGGATTGGTCTTTAATGTCATTGTACATGTACAACAAAGGTGAAAATGCAGACACCGAAAGCCCAAAGAAAAGCAAGACTATAAAATTGCTAAAAACTTTAACAAAAAGAGATAACATTCTAAAATGAAAGTTACACATTACTGCACACCCCTTCCACTTAGAGTTCAATCGTTGCAGTATTTAGTGAGGTTAGGACTCTGCGGTAAAAGCAGTTTATTTGTCCATATTTTAGTTGTCCTGCATCATCAGCCCATGGGCATCTGTTCAAACAGTGTAAGACTCTTACAAGCTTTAGCATTGAACACTAGCAGTTAACCCAGTTGTTTGTGGTTAATCAATACAACAAGTGATTTTGATGCACAATACCTCTTTCTCCAAGAGTTTCTGCTGCTTCCTTTCCACCGTCATACCATTCTTCTCCTTCTTCACACTAGATCCTTCAACCTGGGTTTTAATAACACATTAAGAAGGTGTGAAAGGCAGGCGAATGACTGGTAGAGTCAAAGCGAGTGGCTGAATTCATTTTCAAATGTTGAAATAGCAGTGGACTTACAAGACCGTCAACCGACATGGTCCTGCGGATGGGAGACACAAATACATTTCTAGAAGGGGACGGGGGCGGAAGAGCAGCTGCAGGAGCCGCTGTAGAGACAGATCGGGAAAATAAATGCCACAGAAATATTGTGTTTTCAACGGCACTGTTTTGTGTTGTGTTTGTCACGTCCACTCACCTGCCTTAACAGCCCTGAATCGATCGGATTTGTCGAAGGACGCAGCTCCCTTCAGGTCCCCAGGTTTGATCTCATAGGACCCCGGTGGAGGGGCGCAACCTTCGGTCAACAGCACAGCGTTAGCATCATTCAGAGTAAACGCGTCTTTGATAAAGTTAAATATCCAACTTGTTTTATTTAGCTAGCCAAACCCACCAAGGTATCACACTGACCAAGTGTAACTTAACGTCGGCTTAGCAAATGGCTACATCGGTCAGCTAACATGCTAACTTAAGAGGATCATTTGGCAACGCGCCTCTAGCGCCCAGCTTTTCTAACGCCACTTACCTACGTTCTCGTTGAACCTTTTCAACGGGGCCCTCGAAAAAGACATTTCTGGACCAGTGTGTGTGGCTAATTTTGAATTTCCAACAGAGTCGCGAAGGCTGCAGCGCAGCTCCGGATGACAGACAATAACAAACGCTCGGCCGCTGAAATTTCAAACTAACGTCATACGCACGTTTGTGTACGCGTTGGCCAATAGGAAGCCAGTCTCGTGTTGCGTCATCACGCAATTTTTCACGTATGCCGTCATGTCACTCAAACGAAATGGAAATGGAAACCCACTGATTTGTGTGTAATTTCAAATATGGCGGAATTGTAACATACGTACACTTTTGATTTCTGTTTTTCTGGTTTGTTTGTTATCTAATGTGCTTAATATGTGTATACCTGCCATTCAAATCTTTCACAGGTGTAAATATTCTAAAACATACATTCTTTGTAATGCAACTGACCTGTCAAAAAGCTTTCTACTACAATCTGGAAAATAAATCAAGAAATTAGGATGGGATGTTAAATATATATATATATATATTTTTTTTCAAGACACTAAGGTCAGCAGTTTAAATATTCCTACCCACGCCTTATCCACATAGGAAACCCAGCTAGCCACCAAGCAAACTCTCTTAAATACAACATTTGGTTCAGTTAAACATTTTTTATTTCATGGAAATACAACATAATTTCAAATCCTTTGCAGGACCATCGTTGTACATTTTATATTCTTTTCTCCACCTTTTTTTTCTCTTCTTTTTTTGTACTTCAAAACATGGTCACTTGTACAACAATATCATAAACAAAGCCTCATGTCACAAATGGAGCCATTGATGACAATAAATTACATTTGCCATGCTAAGGTTTGGAAATGATACATTGGTACCTTCAGTTTTTACTAGATTAACCTTTAAATGAACAATAACTCGGAGTTGAATAAATATGATAAAAAGACACCGGAGTTACAAAAGAAAGTTTCTTCATTCAAAACAGAGCAGAAAAAGATCACAGGGCTGTTTGGGGAACTCATTTGTTTTTCCGTCATATGAAAAAAATAGGGACAATTTTTATTTTATTTATTTTTTTTGCATATCGTGATAACACTGCTAAATCTAAAGCAAAAGTCCAACAATAGTAAATACTGACTATATTTAGGAAACTGCCCTTTAATTATAATTGACATTTTAGTTATGATTTCCTTCGTTTACTGTACGCAGAAAGTATTTTTTATAAGTCTGCAAGACCAATGTCATCCATTCACACTCAAAACAGGTTAATCTAGTACAGCACTGTCTTTATACAACCTAGAGGTATTTTCTAATGTTTTTTTTTTAACTCTCGAAAAAGCAAACACATTTACTCAGACGAAGATGTGTCTCCTCCAAATTGTAAATAATATCACTGTATTCATGTACAGAATATAAAAATCTTTCCAACAGACAAAGGTGAGGGGAGAAAAAGAAAAACAGTCGATGAGGTTTCCAGTCAATAGCGGAGAGGAGAGTATACGGTGGGTGTGTAAATTAAAATATTTATAATTAAAAACAAGAACAATTACAACACTCAACACTTCACTTTTTTCCCAACAGTGAAATTTACAGTGGAACTGGTACCAAATAATAAAAAAAAAGGTGTTAGGAGGTAAGTTAAATAAAAGCGATAAAAAAAAAAAAGTACCTCCATTCCTCCGAAAGCAAGCTAAGGTGTAGAAGACGTAGGCGTAGAGACCATGTGTCAGGGACACGGGTCGACCAGATTATTGTACAAATGGGACTGAAATGATACGATAAACAGGTTTGGGTCTAATAGAGGGCACACATAGCGATAGCACAGGCCTGCTGGTGCCTGTGCTAGTACTGTTAGTAGCCATAGGAGCACTTAAGAGCACCATGTTGAACTTAAAAGATCTTTATTTAACTTAAAAAAACTATTTGCTGCACAATTGAGTAATTAAATCTTATCTGATAATTGTTTTTGTCTTTTATTTTTAGTCTCAGCTCTTGATTGTGAATTCAAATGTAACGACTCTGAACGACTGCAATTTCCGCTATGTGCTGCCAAGTAAACAGAGGTTCTCTTTTGGCATTGGCATCAGTGGTCCAAATGCACAGGTGTGCAGCTGAAGGAGAAAGAGAAGGCATGCATGAGTCTGAGAGAGAGAGAGAGCCACACGAATAAAAAGAAAAGGTGCGAATATACACCTCCACCTCTGGTCTGGTCCACTTCTTTGGAGGATCCAAAGACAGCCGCGTTTTTAAATAGAAGAACAGTATGAGAGGGTTTGTCTTTGGATTCTGACAAGAACAAGTGTGGAGCCATCGCGTTAACCGACACCTCTCAAAGACCAGCAAGAGGCAGAAATTAGCATCACAGCTAAGGGGAATGTGTGTGTGTGTGTGTTTGTGTGTGTGTGTCCTATATGGCAAGGGTTTATTTTTCAACAGGTGGTAGCCAGAGATTGGTGTATAGGAGGCTGGAAACAGCGAACATGCTCCACAGTGGAGCTGTCCGTCTCCACCGCCTTCATGTACTTGTTGAGGATGGCGAATATCTCATTGTTGAGGATCTGGTACTTCCTGATGCGGTCCGCCATCTTCTTCAGGGGCTGTCAAGGAGAGAAGAAAAGAAGGGAATATATTTAAATTAAAACAAGATAGATATCAAAATAATGTGTGCACGGGTGTGTGTAAATGAAGCTGATTGAGTATACCCACCACATTTTTGATGATCTCATCCTTGCCGTCCTGCCTTTGCACTTTGAGCAGGTGGTAGCAGAAGTCAAAGAGGTCAAAGCGACGCTGCTGTCCCAACAGGACGATGATGGCACAGCCGGCCCAGTTCAGCCCGTCGCCAAAGCACTGCCTGGAAGGAGAAGCACGCACAGCACAGGGGATGCCATGAATTCTTAAGGAGACGCGACAAGGCTGCATAATTAATGGTGCAACAGAAGTTCACCTCCTCTGATGCAGGGATACTGTGTAGCATTTTATCAGGAGGGCGTTGCACCCTTCTGGGGTGACAGAAGGGTGCAACACGACACAGAAAAATGTCTGGCTCACACATGCCCAACTCCCCTCTTTCTGTTTACTTATTTATTCTCAGCTCTCTCAGCGAAGCAGAGCCACGTGAAGGATGAGTGGCAGCGCGATACAGCAGAAGGAGCAAAATCAGTCACCGCAGCATCTGTGCCAACCGAGAGAAATCACGCGCCTTAAGCCTCTCTTTGTGGATACGCCAACTATTCCACCTCAGCCAAGATGAAAAGCATTTAAGCAATAGATAGTTTGGCTTTTTTTTTTATACACACCAAACTGATAGTCTTTTTCACAGAGACAGATGTCAACAACAAAAAAATAAAGAAAAAAAATCCTCCACAATCATCTTAAAACCTAACCTACTTCTTGTAAGGCATTTTGGAAGAGCGCAACAGCCGGCAGGTGACTTTTCAGTGTTTTCGACAGCACCTCACGTCACAAATGGTCGTAAAATGTGACACAAAAGCCTTTTAACCATTCTGTTTTCCAGGAATAAAACATAAAAGCACACTCCCGCTGGAACGAAAGCCGGAAAGAGCTGTTTCTATGCAATATCTGAGCTGAGAACAACTGACGCTGTATGAATCCCTCATCAGTTCATGGGTAAAGGCAGGAAGCTTCACCAGCACATCCAATTTTTAAAGCTTTAAAAACACAAATGTTTGAATTTGAACACGTCCGCTTGCGTGTGAAGAGAGATTCATTAAAGTCATTTCCCTTTTAATTTAATTATTCTGGCAGTGCTGCAAATCTGCTTCAACTATTTACTTATCTGTTGTCTCTTGGTAAAAGCACTGAAGCGGCAGCAGGCAGATATTTCATTAAAAACAGACTCCACGATAAAACCTAAAATACATAGTTTTTAACTGAAATTAGAATTACTGCTGCATTTTTGTGCTAATATAATGTATGCAGCGGAGACATAACAAAGTGAAGTTTACCTTTGACATTTTGAATATCAAATATCATCCCCTCATAACTGGATTTGTGGTTTGGATGCACAACAAAACTATCTGGAATTCATTTTCTATGTATTAAAAGAAAAAATGAAAACAGGAATTATATTTAACTGACAATTTAGACAAATTCATAAAAATATATATTATGACCTCTTCATTGTTGCCCACAACAAACGTCCCCCTCACTATCATAAAAATGAGCAAAGGAGCTAATGAATCACAAATACAATGAAAAATTAAAGTGAAATGAAATTTAAAATAAAGTAAAAATAGAAAGTGAAACCACATACACTCAATCCGGAGTAAACTCTGGATATTTTGAGTCAAAGACACATTTTCCACCTTCAGTAAATTCCAACCACTTACTGCCCTTTGCTTTGTCTAAAACCTATCTGCACGTTTCCTGCCACCCTCTGCCCTAAAAACACCACAACAGTGAGCAGCGGTGAGAGAACTGATAATTCTGGGAGCGTGTAAACACAGCTCAACATTTCCATCCCTACAACATGTGCCAGTGTATTATACATATTATCACCGTTAGCTGCACACTCCACGTGGTTGATCCCCGACTCCTGCGAATGCAGGACGCCAGCCGGACGTTACTTACTCTGCTGTGAACTCGTGTGTGCCCACGGGGATGCAGTAGACGAACTGCATGGCGCTCCACAGGCGGTGGAATTCCATGCACTCGTCGACGTGCATCACGCCGTTGGTGGGTGGAGGCCCGCGCCACACGGCGTCCTGCAGAAAGCTGCGGATGCGCGTTAGGATGACCTCGAACATGGACAGGCCGCAGCACAGGCGCTCTTTGGTCAGCAGGTCTCCCTCCCGGGCTATGGCGATTTGCTGGTGAACAGAAAGACAAATGTACAGAACACACAATTTAATGTGTTTGATATCACCACTGTTATATATTATAGATCTGTCTGCTTTCAAGGCTTTTTTTTTTTTTTTTCAGACAACGTGTTGAACTCACTTGTGGAGTTCCCAACCTCTCGATTAGAGGCACAAGGTGGAGAGGGGCGTACTTCGCTTCCAGCCTCTTCATCCTCACCTCTAGACGCTCTCCCTCTGTACAACGCACGTATCAACAGTTACACACATGCTGTAGCAGGAGATGCGGCGCAGTGTTCCCAAAAACTCCCCCAAACTTTAAGTAATCCAATTTCCACCCATCCACCCTTAATTCACTACGTTTAACCCCGCTGAATACCTTTGATGTAGACTCTGGGCAGAATGTTCTGGAAGGGGGCGGCGTGTAGCAGGTCACACACTTCCTCCTGGGACTAAGCATGAAGCAAACACACACACAAACAAAAACACATGACTTCAATAGGGGAACCTCACCCTCTGTGGTTCACTGACACCCTTACAAAGCATGCAGGTAGCCATGAGGTGATTTGGGTTTCGCTGAATTCCTTAATTTAGTCTCAAAAGCAGCTGCTGACTGAACGTTTTGCTTTATTCTTTTAAGCGACTAATGCAATATTTTAAGTGCATGCTGATGGATTACTCAACACGATCTCCAGCTTACGCAGACAGGGAGATAAGATAAGTGAATGTGAGTGCGCGTGAGGCTATGTTTATCAAGCCATGATGACAGGCCGATATTAACGGGATTATAAGTTGTCACACTATGAACACAAAATCCCATCTAGGCTGGTTTAGCAGCCAGAGGTCATGTTTAAGAGCATCTAGAATGCCAAGCATAATATCAGTGTGTTCCTTCGGCTGGTCAAAGGATGGCTAGTTTATCAAACACAATGGACTGCCATTGTCAATAAAACTAAATGCAGAAAAGCAGCATCTTGAAACCTTGGCTGAAGGGTCAGAAAGGTGAGAAGTGAGAGAGGAGGGCCATGCAGTAATGAAAGCGAGGGACACCCAAACTCATGCACACTTACAGGCAATCCAAACCGACACACACACACAGATTATAAACACACGGGTCAGTGTGGTGAGTGCTGACTAGTGTTGCATGTACATTACAGGCGACCAAATTAGAAGGGAGTATGGAGGCGAAAGTATAGAGTCAAGCACGAGGCTGTACTGAAAGAAAAATATATAAACCAGAAGTCACCTCTTCCATGGAAGACAAGGACTAGGAGATTCCGGAACAAAGCCGACAAACGTGTCCGCATGTTTTATTCTTTTACTTTAAAACCATCACGGTCAAACGTCTGTACCCAAATACTAATAACACACTGCCTGGCCAAAAAAAAAAAAAAAGGTCACACACACTCATATGTCATTGGACCACCTTTCCTTTAGCTTTGATTACAGCACAAATTCCCTGTGGCATTGTTCCCATAAGCTTCTGCAGTGTCACAAGATATACTTCCAGCCAGTGTTGCATTTATTTTTCACCAAGATCTTGTATTGATGCTGGGAGAGTCTGACCACTGAGCAAAGCCTTTTCCAGCACATTCTCAATTGGGTTAAGGTCTGGACTCTGTGGTGGCCAATCCATGTGTGAAAATGGTCTCATGCTCCCTGGACCATTCATTCACAATCTGAGCCTGATGAATCTTGGCACTGTCATCTTGGAATATGTCCGTGAACATCAGGGATGTTCTTTCTCAGGGAGTCAGCTGACCTCATTCTTTGGACACATAATGTTGCTGAACCTAGACCTGAGCAACTGCAGCAACCCCAGATCATAGCACTGCCCCCACAGGCTTGTACAGTAGACACTAGGCATGATGGGTGCATCACTTCATCTGCCTCTTTTCTTACCAAGAATGTGCTAGTTCTCACTGTCCTTCAAGTTTTTAATAATGTGTTGGACATTTCTTAACCAAATTTTAGTAGTTTCTACTCTCTCCTTAGATGTTTTCTCATCTTTTCCAAAACCACGGGATGTGTCTTTAGACGTGGTTGTTTAAGAAATAAGAAGCTACTCATTGCATCAGTTGGGGTTAAATAACTTGCTGCCACCTGAAAGATAATGGCCCATGCAGTAATTATCCAGTAGGGTTACGGTTAGGGTTTGGGCTCGTACCTATTTGCTCAGTTAAATCCAGGTGGAGACTTTTCTTTTGGCCAGGCAGCGTATATTGCGATATGTTCACACAGTCTCGTAATCTCAGTCCTTTTGCTTCCATGGCGGAATTAGTGTCAAACTAACATGAAGAAGAAATAGAAACACGGCAACCCAAACCAACAAGAGATTAAAAAAAAAAAAGAAAAAAGAAGAGGAGAAGAAATAAACATATTTGGTCTCAATGTTATTTCGACAAGACCTAAATCCTTACCACCTGTGGTAGTTGCCAGCGTGTAATGAAAAATAGAGTTGTATTTCAGAAAAAAAAAAAAACATCAAATATTAAACACACTTTTGGGGGCACGTGGACTGGGAGCCTGACCAGTTTCTGCCCACATAGGAATTAGCGCGTGAATTGACAACATAAATACAGCAGAAACCTTCAGGCACCCAGGTTACTGGTCACCCACATAAACACAGCAGTCAAGACATATTACTGGTCCTGTTCACTGAGAGCAATTATCAGAGCAGGGGAGCGTCTTGAGAAAGCAGTAGAATCAGGGTACACAATAAATGTAGCAAGAAAATCACAAGTAGAGAGAACAGGAGTATAATAATGATATTATTAACATTACAGGATAACTGGGATTTTGACACTTGTAGAGGAGATGTCCTACCAGAGCTTGCTCGATGAGCAGGCAGAAGAGAATGGCGTTTCCCACCTCCCTCAAGCTTTGGAAGACATCTGTCTTCAGCTCAGCATACTCAATGATATCCTTAAGCTGGTGGTGGAAGAACTCCAGGATACCTGGAAAGGCAGAAATTGTACAATACAGCCACCATACTCTGCTAAATCCACTTTTTTATTTTATTTTTTTATCAGGGAACACCTACAACTCCTGTACTAGCCGACTCTCAGACTTTCAGCCAAGAATTATTGCATGCTAATACCTTATTAAGTCACGGATAATTCACAGCTATCGGGGTGAATCAGGAGGATGTCAGCGGGTCTGCCCGGCTGCCCTGACCCACATTTGGTATCAGGCCCTCACAGTGGAGGAAGGACAGGAGGATCATTAACTGCTGACAGTAAGATCACAGGCAGTAAGCCAGGTAAGGAACTCAAGGTACAGAACATCAGTAATCTACAGATTATCTTATCTTATGTTACCTCATAGGGATATTCAGTGTGACTGGCTGTAATCTGCACACACAGCCGCGGCAGAAATGCATGAAGGCAGATCAGGAAATATACAAAGATGCAACACAAGTAGGTCGGGAAGCGAGACGGCGCTTTCGAGTGTAATTAGGACACCTTTCAAGGGATATTCTTAAATGGCTAGATTTTGATGCAATTTGTCGTCTGTCTCCATTCACACTGCTCCTGACTGAAATAAGCAGCGATTCACAAGCTGCCCACAAGTGTTTTAACGCATCTGCAAATTGTAGCCGAGTCTTTTTCAAGCACGGTTTGATGTTTTTGAGGCATAACTGCAGTCAGAGAAGCAGTCAGAGAGGCAGTCTGCGTGGCATCCATAGATTTGACAGTGATTCGGAAACAAGTGGATATTTTACATGTTCACTTTAGACTAACTGTGATCTAATACAGTAAAGGTGAATCTACTTTAACAGACTGCACCGTGGTTTAATGATGTTCTTGGGGTTTTTTTGTGGAATGTATTCAATTTAGTCTAACATATAAGGAGAGAAAATAAGTATTAAAGACGTATCAACTTTAGACACTTTTGTTTAACATTTGACATCTTACTTTAGCATGTTAGCATGCTAACATTAGCTTAGCACATAATGCTAAATAAAGAAAAGGCTGATCCCACATGAAAACTCAGAGTCACATATATCTTGATATCGATATGCGTTTTTTTTTTTTGTTGTTTTTTTTTTATATGTTGATGCTCGTTCCTTTTATTCCAATTAACCGAACGTGCATTTCTCTGTGATACTGGAAGAAGCCGAAGCACTCGGAGAAAACTCATGCAGACGCAGGGAGAACACACAAACTCCTCAGAGAAAGACCCAAGCCGGCTGGTGGGTTCTGGGCTCCGTTTTTTTTTTACATTTCATTTACAGAATATAATGGTCTCATCACATGGTTTGCCCAGTAGTAAACATCCTGACTCCTGAGTCGAACACTGTCTTCACATTAAGTTGATGCGCAACAATTTTTCCTTCACTGTGTAACTCAAACATTACCCCATCCTTCACAAACGTCATGGCACTCATGTGTCGGCAGTATAGCTGGCCACCCATCTCAACAAGTGTGGAATAGCTCAAAATGTTACCCCCCAAACACTAAGTTTATGTGTATCTCATGTGTTGTACAGTACATTCCAGTTTGGCACAATGTGGTGAAATAAACAACAATCCAACCAACAGACACCAAATACGTTATTCACAGGAATTTTGAACACATCTTGTCCTCTTCTCGAACTCTTTATTTATTGCGTTCAGTGTCTGAAAGGCGTTCAGACTGACGCTGTAAATGTTACAGATGTAACTCCACATGCCCTCTTTTCATTGTAATAGTGGAGAATGCAAGCTCACCTGGGGAGCCGTACTCGTGGCGCGGTAGGCGGCAGATCTTGGGCATGACTTCTATCAGTGTTTTTACGTACTGCAGTATGGTGCCCTGCAACTGCAAAGAGACGGAGAAGACCGATGTGGCAAAGCAGGCGAGGGGAAGAGAGGGTACAAAGAGGAGAGAGAATAATAAGCATGAGAGTTCGACACAGCGAGGGGAGGGGAGGGGAGGACGTTTTTAGGGAAGGAAAATGAAGATAAATACCAGGCTCTTGACAATCTTAAGCAGCTCCTCCATCACCACAGCAATGCCTTGGTAACCAAGGAGGCGGCAGATGGTCTTGAAATGAGGCGGGCCAACAAAGTTTCTGTAGGAGCTGTATATGTGGGAGTAGGCGATGTTCAGAGGCTGAGAAGGGAAGAAACAGAAGCAGAGACGGCGTTAATCTGGAGCAGAAGGATGGCGGCTTTATTTTACACACACACACACACACGGGACTAGCTTCCATGAGTATCTTCCTTTCATATAATAGCAAATACAAACCACAGACAGAATACCGCACCTTAGACCCGTACAGGTAGTAAGGCTGCACATTGGCTGGTTTGTCTCTTTGAGGTTCCTGGGTGAAGGGGATAGCTGTGCGTACAAAGCTGAAAGAGAGAGGGGAAAAAAAATGTAAACACCAAGGACTAAACTAAAGATCTCATGTCATACTTAATCCATCCAACTGACCGGTTAGTGGATCCGTTGTAGCAGTAGTTAGGGAGGAAATCGAAGTTGAGCTCCCAGAAGACGTGGAGCGTGATCCGTCCATAGGGCGCGGAGACGTTGTGGTTGGCCTCGCGGAACATGGCGTCAAAGCTGTCCAGGGTCATGTGCTTGGACAGGAGCCGGTGGGTTAGCCTGTTGATCTCCAGCAGCCACTCCAGCTCCTGTGGAAAGATACAGAAAGATGATAAGTGGAATACGCAGAGGAGGGAGCTTATGTTCAGTCACTGATGTGTGATCTTACCACTATGGAGGTGAGGTCCTCGCTCTCAAAGCGGCTGATGGCGTGGTCCAGGGACTTGTACATCGCGGCAGAGATCCTCTGGGTGATCAGCCGGTTCAGGTCAATGGAGCGACCCAGCAGCTGCACAGTAGAAATACAGTACAACAGACAAATGAATGGTTATGTTTCCAGACGGAGGTGAGCTACAGAGGACAGTCCTCGTGTTTCTCGTACCTGTACGTGTCTCTGTTTGAGCAGCGTCTCGTAGCGGTTCGATGGAGGGTACGGGATGATCACGCCATAGTTTTTACACTCTGCTCTGAAGCGCTTGTCTAGGAGGACGCTGTGGAACACATGGCGTGTGATGTATAAGTTATATTTTCACAGGTTAGGTCTAAAAAAAATGTATAAAGACAAAGCTGCTCCATCTACCTTCCAGCCATTGCTTTGTAGTAGGCAAATATCTGATCTGCTAACTTGTAGACAAACTGATCAAAGCAAAGGTTTACCTAAGGAGAAGAAAGACAGTATTAAAATACTGTTTTTAAAGAACATCATTGAGGTTTCTATGAATCTGAGATGAGACTAATAAAAGAGACGACCATCAGTCCTTACCTCAGCCTCGATTTCATCGTAAAGGAACTGTTTCTTGAACTTGGTGAGAGCGTAGTAGCCGCTGTCATTATACAAGTCTAGAGGATACAGCACATATCTGGAGGGGTGGAGGGATCAAAGTTATAACACTGCTTGTCTTGTTTTTTTAAGCAGCAACACCATCTGAGCCTGTCGTTTGGCTTGTCTTACTCCATCATGGAAGGCTCCTTGGTCTCCAGGATGTGGTCGGTGAGGATCCAGGGCATGGACATCTCAATAGGGAACTGGATTCTGCGTCCCATGGTCAGCTCCAGGAAGAACTCTCTGAACCACAGCTGGGACAGGTCGCAGCACTGCTGCAGGGCCTCTGGTAAGCGGCAAGCAGAAAATGAATGAATTTAAAAACAGACTAGCTTTAAAATGATCCGTAGCGATCAGCCATGTCGGTTTGGTTGTATGAACTTCATCTGACGTAGGTCTGTGGACTAAAATGTGGTGTTCATGGGAATTCTTTAACTTCTTCTCCAATCCAGACTTCTTACAGACTAAGATATGTGCCGTGCAAGAGTTTTATGGAAATATGGAATGGAATCTATCAGCTCACCGCTGAAGTTGAGCAAGTGCGTGAAGAAGAAGGATTGCTTGTGGAAGTCCTCTATGGCCACAACTATGGGTCCATCCAGACTGCTGCGGAGAGTCTTCTTAGACCCGCTCTTATCAGCTATTAGTGACTCCAGCATGGTGCGTACCATGTACAGCTGTGGATGGAGAAAAGACAACAAGCATAAAGACCCCAACAGGAACCATTACAAACCTTTATTAGTCACACCAAACAAAGGTGAATGATTACAAACCTGTGTGGTGAACCACTATTACCACTCATACTATTTTTACATATTTCAACGTTTTCTATCAAAATAGAAGGAGTAACACCCCCCCCACCCCCAGAAAAGTCCAGTCCGTTCTGACAGGCAAAGAACAGAAGCACTGTGAAGGAGGGGTGTGAAAATTCAAGGAAGCTTTCAATGGATCGCGTCAGTGCACGCCCACAAGTTCAAGTTGACTCATCAACATTTTTCATCAACAAGTGTTTTTATGGGAAATTACATACACTAAAATACCATTAACAACACCCACAAATTAACCTTTTGTCACTTTTGGGCAAGAAACGTAGTCATATTTAAAGTGCCAAGGGAATCTAACTGTTGTTTTTCTACAGACAGTTGTAGGTCTTGAGGTGAAAGACAAATGGATGCTTTCAGTTTCCTTAGGGACTCTTCTCTGGTCCATATCTCACCTGTGTGCTGGAGGGCCCCACTGCCCTACGGGGCACCTTGATGTCAAAACCACCTTTCGGGTCCTTCTCCCCCCTCAGACAGGGGTCGTTCGGAGGTTCCCTCGCCCCTTCCCAGTCGCATACAGTCTTTCGAATGGCCTGGAGGACACTACAGGCAAATAAAATGGAATCACATTCAGTATATTTATATATTTAACATCACGATTCATTTAAAGCTCTTATGATTAGGTTATTCTTTCATCGCGGGGTACCTAATGAGGACGTTCTTCTTCTTGCGTACAGCCTGGCGCAGAGGCTCCCTCAGGGTCATCTGGGCAAAATCCTGTAGGGCTGCATAGATGGTGTTCCTGATGGCCTGGTTGAACACGGACTCCATTCGGCCCATCAGAACCTATAGAGTACAATGGTGGTTTTAAGATTTGGCCAAAACTGCAACCGTAACATTAACTGGTCACTGCTTGCAAGATTAAAACCATTAACATGTGACAGAAATGACACTGATCATCTCGTTACAGTGTGAGATTCTGTTGGGAAACCTTTGGCCCTGGCATTCAGGTGGATGTTACTTAGAAACAGCCATCCAACGCATGAAAACGTGGCCGCAATACCACAAAATTTACTTAGGAACTGCTCAAAAAACAGGAAAATGAGCCCAACAGGATGATTTGTTCCTTCCGTTTCTTGCATGTTGCCAGATTTGCGTTCATCGTACATACACAGCAGTGACTATAAACAGTAATATGTACAGTATTTTAAGGGATGGATTCCTGACACCCATCAGCTGGCGTCTGGAATTAGCTTCGGTCTGTAAGTGTGTGTAAGATTACAGTACATCGGACGATGGTTCTTTATTCATCAGTGCTGTTGTGTTGCTCAAATACACAAACAGACAAAATAAACACAAAATGCAGAATCATCTGTATCAACTGAATATGCAAATGTTTCCCTGCACGCAAGTTGTCTCCTACTTCAAAAACTTTTAAAAGCCTGTGGACGGATGTTTTCGAGTTCTCACATAACACTTACAGTAAGTTTGAGACTGAACCACACTGGGCTTTTAAACAAGTTGTGAAACCAGCCTCCCTGTGCCAGACTTTGCACATGCATCACTCTTCACAGTGAAGGTCAAAGACTCAAGCAAAGTGAAAATAACAAAACGCATTCTTTGAGCTTAGCTCAGCACAAAGGCAGGGAAGAGGGGAAAAACGGTTATTCATGCTCTGTCTGAAGGGGAGACCAAAATCAGCCAACGAACACCGACAGATACAGAGAGGCTAACCATTTTTCTTGTCTCTCGTCTTCACACCGTGCATTTTGTCTGCTAGTTGCAGCTTCACGTGTACGAGAAGCATTTGTATTCTTAACCTAGTGTACTTTGCTGTTACCTATGGACAACATCACTTAATAACTTCCTTATTTAACCCATTCATTGATGAACACCCAGTTATAAAATGTCATTTAAGTACTACTTGTTACATTAATAACAACATTAATAAAGATCAATTTGTATAGGTCTCACTTGTGCCTCCAAAACTACGACTCATAAGAGACTGGACATGGTCCTTCTGAGGGTGTCCTGTGGTGTCTGGAAACAGAATGTTATTAGTGGGGGCCTATGGGGCCTATGGGTTGAGGGGAGGGACCTCTGTGGACCAGGCTTGTTCCAGTGCATCCCACAGATACTTGATGAGTTTGGAATCTAGTGAATTTGAAGACCAGGTCAACACCATGTCAGGCTGCATCCTGCTGGGGAAGGCTGCTGCCATCAAGGAGTGTCATTGCTATAGGGTGGGGGTGCCTGGTCTGGTCTAGGTGGGTGGTACGTGACTAAGTAACACCCACGTGAATGCCAGGGCCAAAGGTTTCCCAGCAGAACATTGTATAATCACAAGAATGCTATTTACTTCTTCAGTCAGTGGTTTTAATGTTGTGGCTGATCGGTGCATTTCACCACTGTCTTACCTGCAGCCCTTTGATCATGGCTATCACCTCCACGAGGGCAAATTTCTCCTCACTGGTGTAATTGTAGCGCGTGGCCCGTTCATACTCCTCCGCTGTGCCTGGACAGTCCTTGTTGCAGAATTTATCCGTGGGATGTACCAACTTCCAGGAGTACTGAGAAGGAAAACGGGAAAAAGTATAACTAGGTCAAAACCTGAACGATCAATGCGGAGGAAAAAAACAAAACAAAAAACCAAACTTTTTTTACTAGCTAAACCCACACATATTGACTGTCATAACATTCTCACTGCCCACGCACCGACACAATCAATCCCCCGCTTCACTCACAACTTCCATGACGTGCGTGCTCCACTTGGACAGCAGCTGCAGGCCCCTCAGCGCCAGGTCGAACAGCTCTCTGTACTCCTCGTCCGACTTCTGGCTGTCCAGGCCGGAGCCCGTCACCACTTCGCTGTTGCTGTAGCGCGCCAGCTCCGAGATGAAACGAATGTGGTCCTCCCTGATCTGCACCATCTGCTCGCACAGGTTGTACTGCGGCGAGATGCTGCTCTGGGTGCACGTCCACCTGGGCACACAGGGGAGACGGTGAAGGGTTGGGGGCAGGCGGGAGCAGATGGCACAGTGCTCAACAATTTCTAATTGTGCTTGTGGATGGGGCCTTTTTTTGTTTCTTTTTTGGCCTGCATCGGTTCAGACACAGACGGGAAATGAAAAGGACATGACATGCAACAATGCACCAATTTCTGTAAACTAGGTTTTCTTACTTGGACTTGTTTTCTTCGTAGTGAGCACTTGTCTCAATGTAGCGTGACAGCTCTATCTGCATGTCTCCAAACAGTGGCACCACTTGAAGCTGGAAAAACAAAGAAACAAATGACTCACACTGTGGATATGCACACAAACACAACTCCAGACAAGAGAGAGACGAAACAAGCCGAAGTCTCACCTTGAAGAACTTGTCGATCTTGCTCAGGTTGATCCTCTTCTTGGCATCCAGTTTGTAGATATTGCTCACATTCCCATCCATCAGATACAAACCAAAGCCCATCACCTGACAAACCGAAAGTGGAGATTTGTCTAAAATTGGCAAGGAGGCGCCAGCTCTTGTTGTGGGGGTTTGTGACTGTTACAGACTGGCAGCAGATGAAGGCGTCGAATGCGGGTTTACCTTAAGCAGCATGTGTTTCTCGCTGGGAGTCAGATACATTTTGTTCTCGTAGTAGTCTACGCAGATGTTGACAATGTCGGCCAAAAGCTCCTCGTAGCCAGGGATCACCTCCAACTGTTGATGCAGGCACTGCATAGAGACAGAGAGGGGATAACAGGTCACCTTCAGATGAGCAGTAACTTAGGACGAGTCGAATCGTATTGGCCAAAATTATACTGGGGGTTAAATTCTATAACCTGGTACAAGCTAAAACCAAAATTAATGATGTAAAATGGGATTTACACCTAATCTAGTGAACAAGTGAACAACAGCATATGAATAACTCATGGTTTACAATGAGCATCTGGCTACTCAGATGGGAATTATCTGGGGGCGGGAGTTGAGGATGAAAGTCACAGACCAACTGTGGGATAACGCTGAGACGTTCACGAACGAACCGAATCTATTGACCGGCTCTTCAGATGCGAGATGTTCCTTTTCCTCCTTTGCTACTCTAATGCTAATGTTGCATGACATCATCCGAGTTCTTATGAGTGCGTCAGTCGACAGTGGTCTCAAGAAGAGGAAGAGGACATGGTACATTCAAAGTGAGCGGCTGGCGACCCAAAAAGACCAAATGACCCAAAGAGAATGCACCAGCACTTTTGTGATGACAAAAACGACAAAGCAAAGTGTAATAAAATGAGATAACCCTAGCCAGGCAAGCTTCTTAAAAATAAATAAATATAAAAATGAGGCGGCCTTTTGAATGATTCTTTGAAAAGAATGGGTCCACAAGATGCGTCTCCCCTCAAAGAGACGTAAATCCCATCTCTGGTAGCCTTCAACTTTAATATGTTCTTTCTTGTCTCAAATTACACATTTTTTTTTTTAATTTCTTGTATAGCTGTATTTGGAATCTCTGCAACATATTAATGGCTCACAAGCCAGCATCATTTCCCTCCTGGCAAGATGCTTTACAGGCCCATCCATTTCTTGGTTTAGAGACGTTATCTCCTTTTATAAGTTTGGAAGGATATGATTTTCAGCTCTGCAGAATTTCTCCTTTAACCTTTTTCTATAATAAAATTCCAATTCCTTACTAACCCCACTCCTCAGCTAAGTGTCTCTTTCCTTATAATGTTGAGGTTGTTCCTTTGTTTGCATGAATGAGGGCTTTCGAGTTGGTACTGGCAGATGCTCAAGGCTGCGACAGAAGTACCGGACATGAAAAAAGGGATGCTGAGCCATCCTTACAAATCCTATAAATGGCCTGGATGGCCTTGTTCTTATCATTTCATATGTGGGCTCTTTGGTTATTAAAAATTAGCAGTCTTGCAACCTAGCAAAGACGTCTGTCTGTCCGGACAATCAATCACAGTGTGTCCATAACCTGAACTAATGAGGCACATAAAGAATACAGATACATTCAGCATGCTCACTGGGTCACATCCTAGATTAGCTAAGGATAGGTTGCATAATTGCATAACTGCATAATTGCTCCTTTGCTCCTACTACGTTCAGGCAGCTAGACCCGTGACACAGCATGCATTACAAATGTGAGTCATTCATTTGCTCAGTTAGTCTAGCAATTCATTTCCTGCAGTATTAATCAAGACAGTTGAAAGCTTAGCTGTTTGCAAATTGAAGAGAATATGTAGGTTGGAATATTTTGCTATTTGCAGAAACCACAAATTTTAAATGTCCCTGTTTAAGTTTCACAACGGCTGTGCAGCTTGAGAAAGTTTTCGGTAACTGTCATCCGCCAAAGCCCCAGTTTTACCCACACACACGGTGGTGATAGGAAATAATC
Organism: Planiliza haematocheilus; assembly: GCA_005024645.1. Lineage (NCBI taxonomy): Eukaryota > Metazoa > Chordata > Actinopteri > Mugiliformes > Mugilidae > Planiliza > Planiliza haematocheilus. The sequence continues at coordinate 4,121,690 of SRSE01000949.1, read as the reverse complement.
ACTAACCTGAGTGATCCTGTTGTGGTTGGCTAAAAACATGGAGAGGTTCTGGGACTCCTGGATGGACTGAGGGTCGGCCATCTTCCTCAAGAACTGAGCTGCCCTGGAGACAGAGGAGGACAGGAATGTTTATTTCGCTCTGCAGACAAAAAAAAAACAACAACAAAGAGATCTGGATTGTGGTGGTACCGTTTGTAGGCAGAGTGGTCGTTCTTGACGCTACACTTCATATTCTTCAGCTCGTCCAGCACTGCAAACATGTTGATGAATTTGCCCAGAGTGAGCAGATAGGCCTCTGACACAAAGTCCTTCCTTCTCTCCGCGTGACAGAGACGCTTCACTTCACTACAGAAGCGTTCTATAGCTTTCCGCTGTAAACAAATAAAAAAAAAGAAGACATATACAACAATTCCATCAACATTTAAGACACACACCATGTAAGATGTTCGTTTAGCTCTTCACCTAGTGTGTCACCTGAGCCTTTCTGGTTCAATTAATAATTCTTCAGGTGTAAAGAAGAAACTCACCTGGAAGTACATGAACTTCATGAGCTTGGTCACCTCAGGTTCCAACACCTCCACCGTTTTCTCGTAGATCTCCACTCTGTTGGGCTGCTCGTTGCATTTCACCTAGCAAACACAAGAGGGCGCCATCACACAGGCTGATCTTGCAGCAATAGTTCAGCTCTTTTTTTTTGCAGTTGCACTAAACCTAAAAAAAAAAAAAAAAATCCACCTTTTTTCCTCTGTGGCACTGTAGTATTTCAGCTCAGAGTGTTATCGATTTTCACGCATGTTTAAGCTGTAATCGCCCGAGAACAGGTAATTATAATATAAGGCGGTAACCCAAATAACAGTGTAGACCCGTTAATGTTTTGTGGTCCCGTCATTAGATTAAAATGTGACATGTTTCTATAACAACGTGTTCACTGGTCTATTATAAATGCATCTTAAAATATAGCCATCAAAAAGTAAGGGCGGAGGTGAGGCGCCACACCGACAACTGAGCTTTTTTTAAGTGGCCAGACAATGTCAGGTCTGGCAAACCACATTTCATTTTTGGCTGCGGAGCTGCCTCCACTAACAAAGTTTCACAAGTTTCATCTGAATATTTGCTCCCCACAGCTTAGGGGAAACTGGCTGACAGCTTGAACTGAACTTCAAGACGGGCATGCGTTTATTGAAATAGAACTGCAGATAATTAGTAATTGTCTAAATGTTATATTTCTGGTGCGACTTCGCCTGCTGCCAAGGTGCACGGAGGAGGAAAAGAAATGGTAGAAAGTTGGAGACTCCTGCAGCACTTGTAGTAAATGGAACAACTTTATTAGGCCAACACGTTTCGGCTCGTTGCTTCTCATCAGGGTCATCCTTATAATAAGTGACATCTGAACGTATACTTCTGTGTTAATGTGCAGGAATGCCTTCTTTTGGCATATTGTTTAGCAATTAGGGTCAGTAACACCACTGAGATAAATTCACGTGCAACACCATCAAAGGTAAGACGGCTTTCATTCATTAACAGTATGTACCCAAACTCTCACAGTTGTCTTTGATTTTGCACTCCCTTGCATTTTTCTGCCCGTCTAAGGAATGTGCATTACTTTAAGAAAACTGAGTTGGTCCTTGAGACCTGGAATGGACTGTCAGATGATTAGTAATCCCAATACTGCCAAATTAGAAAAGGCGGAACAATGTAGGGTAGGGAATTCAGGTCCGTTCAAAAGTTTGGTCATTGAATTATTTTAAGGAAAGCACTTACTCAATAAGATAATTAAACTTCTACTTTAAAGAAATACAAACAGTGCAATGTGTAATGCATCAGCTGCAATGTCTGGTTTTTGTGCATATCGTCAAGTTTAGGCTAGTCCGAGCCAATATCATCTGTAATGGGGAAATGTGTTGCTATTGGCTCAGAAGGCTAATTGATGATTATAAAACCCTTGTGCAATCATGTTCACACATCTGAAAACAGTTTAGCTCTTTACAGAAGCTACAAAACTGATCTTCCTTTGAGCAGATTGAGTTTCTGGAGCATTACATTTGTGGGGTCAATTAAACGCTCAAAATGGCCAGAAAAAGAGAACTTTCATCTGAAACTCGACAGTCTATTCTTGTTCTTCGAAATGAAGGCTATTCCATGCGAGAAATTGCTAAGAAATTGAAGATTTCCTACAACGGTGTGTACTACTCCCTTCAGAGGACAGCACAAACAGGCTCTAACCAGAGTAGAAAAAGAAGTGGGAGGCCGCGTAGCACAACTGTGCAAGAAGATAAGTTCATTAGAGTCTCTAGTTTGAGAAACAGACGCCTCGCAGGTCCCCAACTGGCATCTTCATTAAATAGTACCCGCAAAACACCAGTGTCAACATCTACAGTGAAGAGGCGGCTGCGGGATTCTGGGCTTCAGGGCAGAGTGGCAAAGAAAAAGCCATATCTGAGACTGGCCAATAAAAGAAAAAGATTAAGATGGGCAAAAGAACACAGACATTGGACAGAGGAAGACTGGAAAAAAGTGTTGTGGACGGACGAATCTAAGTTTGAGGTGTTTGGATCACAAAGAAGAATGTTTGTGAGACGCAGAACAAATGAAAAGATGCTGGAAGAATGCCTGACGCCATCTGTTAAGCATGGTGGAGGTAATGTGATGGTCTGGGGTTGCTTTGGTGCTGGTAAGGTGGGAGATTTGTACAGGGTAAAAGGGATTCTGAATAAGGAAGGCTATCACTCCATTTTGCAACGCCATGCCATACCCAGTGGACAGCGCTTGATTGGAGCCAATTTCATCCTACAACAGGACAATGACCCTAAACACACCTCCAAATTGTGCAAGAACTATTTAGAGCAGAAGCAGGAAGCTCATATTCTATCGGTGATGGAGTGGCCAGCGCAGTCACCAGATCTGAACCCCATTGAGCTGTTGTGGGAGCAGCTTGACCGTATGGTACGCAAGAAGTGCCCATCCAACCAATCCAACTTGTGGGAGCTGCTTCTGGAAGCGTGGGGTGCAATTTCTCCAGATTACCTCAACAAATTAACAGCTAGAATGCCAAAGATCTGCAATGCTGTAATTGCTGCAAATGGAGGATTCTTTGACGAAAGCGAAGTTTGATGTAAAATCTTATTTCAAATACAAATCATCATTATTTCTAACCTTGTCAATGTCTTGACTCTATTTTCTATTCATTTCACAACGTATGGTGGTGAATAAGTGTGACTTTTCATGGAAAACACAAAATTGTTTGGGTGACCCCAAACTTTTGAACGGTAGTGTATGTACGGGATAATGCACTGTGACGTGTCCATTATCAGAAATTAATGGCCATTAATTCTTGCTAATGGACACCTTGAAGGGCATTATTCTGCTTATACCATGGTCACTTCAGCAGTTAGCAGCATTCATTTTTATTGTTATGCATTTTGCTAAATTAAATAAACACCATAACTCAATTTCCACTATTAAATGGAAGCCAGAAAGCTCATGTTACGCTAGTGAGATTCAAAGCCGCTAACACTGTATATGACTAACAGAAAAATTATCAGTTTGACAGTTAATGTTAAACCAAGAGCACCTAGCCACCCAAACCAACATCATGATTTCCACAAACAAATGTCAAGCCATCTGTGCTGTAAAACTGCAGCCTGAAGAAGCGAGCTGAACAGCGATTGGGGACTGAGAAGATTGCTCATGTGATATGAGCCCTCAGGGAGTTCAGAGGGGCAGCGAAACCTAGTTCTTGCAGCTTGTGCGTTACAGTCAGCGCTTGTAGTGCTCAGAGAATGAGGTATTGCAGGACTGATGTTAGGTCGTTAACCTGTTGCTATGAATTGTCAACAGAAGCTTTGGCTACATCCCCGTTGCTATGGTTTCCTATTTAAATACAGGCTGAGTCAGTTCATTTATTTAGAACGGTGAGAAGACAGTTTCAGTCGAACTATTTAGTAAGTGTCCTTTCTCAGGAATTACTGTAACCACAGTCAGTCAGGTAAAATGAAGTATTCTGCTGCACTGTTTGGTGTGGTTTACACTTCCTGACGTTTTCAAATCAAAAGTACAGGGTAGAAGAAAAATACAGTAAGGTAATGTATGTCTTTTGAAACTCTAAATGGTAGTACAATTAATACAAACATTTGAATCATCGCAAGATGGGAGGTATTGATCAAGGTGTACTGGAGATGTTAAACAGGAGAGACAACCCCTGAAAAGAAATCAGTGGGAAAAGGCCACAGTACCAAAGAGGGGGTTGTTGTTGCCTGGAAGCTAGACCACCTACCCAGCCTACAGTTTTTTTTGGGGTGGAGATTTGGTATGGAGGGCCTCTGCTGGGAACTGATTATGCCCCGGCTTAGATCTGCCAGGCCAATCAAAGCATTTGAGCAGGCTTTGTAGAGCCCTTTTACGTTAATAAACATTTTTAGTGGGCGGGGCTTAGCTGGAGGCAAAACAAGCCACAGGAATATGTTAGTTAACATGGACTAGTAGTTTCTGTCGAATTGTTTTTGAAAATTGCGGAAGAAAACGCAAGTTCTACATTTGAATATGTACGGCCACACCCTCCCCGGGGCTGAGAGTGTTACTCTCACCCCCGGTGTTGTTGGAAACATTAAAACAGTGGACCAAACTGGCCGACCCGTACTCAGTGACACAATGGAGGGACAATCTGGTAGTTAGACACTTGACAGAGAAAACAAGCATGTACATTAAAGAGAAAATAAGACATATACATCCTTAGATGCCTACAACTATGTACAGAATGGTCATAAACAAGATTTAACTTAAAAAGATTTAACAGATGAGTTTTGTGTTCTGCCTAGTTAGCGGCAAGGTTAGAAAACAAATCTGCATCAGGCTTGGGTATTAAGTATTGGGTATTATTCTGGTATTTGTCAACCATAAAGTTAACTACACACATGTTATATATGCGATAGTTATACAGACAAATGCGTATGCCAATGTCAATACAGGCTAAAGGCAAAGCGACTAATGTAAAAGCAAAATGTTGGTGGCTGTGTTATTTTTAGCAAAATATATAATGACTGAGGGTTGCCATCAAAGTGCCAGTGTAGCTCAGTGTTGTAACCTTTGCTAACTTTCGTTTGCTATTTTGTGAAGGCACACGCAGCTATTTTTGACGACTGCCTCTCATTTTATCACACTTGATCAGAGGTTGCTATGATCTCTTTACTCAGAGTGGCAGCTGATAAGGGATACTAACTGTACTCCTCCCACAGATAGATAGATAGATAGATAGATAGATAGATAGATAGATAGATAGATAGATAGATAGATAGATAGATAGATAGATAGATAGATAGATAGATAGATAGATAGATAGATAGATAGATAGATAGATAGATAGATAGATAGATATCCAGCTAGCTAATTAAGTAATTAAAATACTTGTATTTCAACAGCATAAACTTTTGTATTTCATAAGTGACTTTCCAAACACAGGTCTGTGTTAGTATGTTACCTGGGGAATGGCCCTGGAGCAGCTTCTCCAGGTGTAAAGCATCACGGCATACTCATGTCCTTCCTCCAGCATCTCATTCTGCACAAATGGATGACATAAAACAAATGAATGCAAAGCTGTAGGTTAAAGTTTCTGTAGGTTAAAGGTTAAAGTTTATGCCTTACATTTTTGTTCCTCTTATTTGTTCAGGTTTATGTGCGTTCTATTCATGGTCATTCTGCAAACCCACTTAACAAAACAAAACATATCAAGCATCCCAGATGAGTCACACATTACGGGACTTCAGTATTTCAAAGGGTAACATTTCTTCCATTCACTCAGAGTGCGTGAGACAGGTTTATCCATCCCTGTGGCTAAAGGAGGAGACTTCCCAAATAGACTGGCTTCCACATCGGTGTACTTCCTGATTAAATATAGTAAAATAAAGTGCTACTTCCCCTCTTTGTCAGTCAAACCACACTCTCTGCTTATTCAGCATCAGGGGTAAGAGGTTTAATAGTCCACTGCCTGTCTGATTCACAAGTGTGTGAGTGGAATGTCTCTCTATATGAGTGTTTTTGTCTATGTGTGTCCCGCCACAGACCTAGCCAAATCCCAACAAAGAAACCAAATGACAATAAATTCACATAAAACAAGGCTCTCTTTAAGGGCTTGACGCTGCTTCCCACAGTTGGCTTTGTGTTCGCTGAAAGAGGAACAGCAGCTACCGAAGCTAGACCGCAAGCGAATGAATGGCACTAGTTGGATGCAAAAACCAACACGACGGCTAGTCATGACATGCGGCCTTTCAAACAAGAACAGTGGTCTCACCATGCTTGAGTGGACTGTGGCTTGCTCTATATAGCGGGCGATGCCAGTCACAAATGCGTTCCTGTCTTCAAAGTTGGTGTCAAAATTAGCCTGCCAGAAGGGGGAGAGACAAAGCAGTCAGAGGGGAGGAAACTGAAAAGGTCAACTGGGGATAACGGTGGGCGGCTGCGACGGCGCGTGTGAGCGTGTACCTGGTACATGATGGAGGAGGGAGGGGGTTCGATGCATGGCTGCTGGTCGGGGAGGGGCAGCTCCTCCAGCAGGTCCACGTTGGACAGCGCATCCTCCAGGGTCACGTGGGTCGTCATGGTAACAGGGAGTCACTCAAACAGCACCCTCGTCTGACGGCCAGAGAGAGAAAGAGAGAGCGGGGGAATGTTTATAACAGGACAGGGTCTACTGTGTAACAGTCGTAAAACTATGACACAAGTTAAAACATTATGGAGCAAACGTGATGAAGCGGAATTAACTGAAAATAACTGTTGTAAATAAGAGTGCATGAAAGTAACCCACAATTGACTGGACCAACCTAAGCATCATATCTGCTGTTTGAAATAACATGAAATAAGATAAGACGTGTTTACGAACGAGTATGAATTGGAGCTGTAAGAGAGAAAACCCACTTTAAAAAAAAATCCTATGTAGAAATCTTTGAGTAATGTCGATGTGTAATGTTATATGACCAACAATATATCCCACCCCTTTCCCCAAAAGCCCAATCGTCTAATTAAAAACAGCCAAACCGGGAACACATCAAGCCAAATGCACTGACGGAAATGCACAGTTGAAGTTTATGATAGTTTCTTGGCTTACAGCATCTATTGCGTGGCATGTGTCCAAGCACTCTTATTAAGGGCAAAAGTTACAGCGCTATCAAATTAGATTTGCATGGTGTTTCTGTTCAAGCAATTGTCATCCAACTAGCAAGCTGAACCAGGTCAATTGGACTTGATGAGTTGAAGGCGTTTTGCAACTCATCCAAGTAACTGTAAAAGTATCTTCTACCCTTGTTTCAGCTTGTTCTTCAGACAGATTATGACCTGGATGTCTCAGGATCTTCAAAGATGTACTATAGTCTTGGTAGCCCAAAATAATTGGGGCAATACCAATGTTGGTGCCAAGGGGCACAAGAGACTCAGGACCACGTTTAAGGATGTTGGGGTGCTTGATACCATCTGACATTGCTGATGGGGTATGTATAGGATTGGTATCAGGGCCTATCCAGGCTGATCCATGCATTTGGAAGAAGACTTCTTCTTCTGCTTTTTCTGTTTTAGTGTCGATTACCTTGCATCAAAGCTGTCAAAAATTGAAGAAGCCCTAAAATCACATGAGTAAACATGCCTGCTGTCTGCACTGTACACAATAAAGTCAGCCAGTACTACCCAAAAAATAAGCTAAAAACACTCTGGCAAAGGCTGCACCAAAACAACAACAAGCACTGAGCACTACATTTAAGAAAGTTTCCTCCCAGTGTCAAGATGAAAAATATTCCAGAGAGAGTCATAGGGTTTATGGCACTGGATGAGCCCATTTCTGGAGTAGAGAACACAGGTTTTCACCGTCTGCTCAGCTACCCTCTGGACAGTACAACAGCCTTGACAGCTCAATTGATTGTACTTAATAAAGACACACGATGCATTCATGACCTAGGAGAAAACTAGTAAGATAAAAAAAAAGGCTTTATGAAACTCCAGGGGAGGACATTTAGTTTATTTGAGATCAGATGAGGAATTGGATGGGCAAACATGGAGTATTAAAAGATCAGTATCGGAGCGGGAGCAAAAAACTTGATCAGGACATCGCTAGTCTGATCAAAAAGTTTGTGGCACACTGCACAAAAAGACGCAAGATCAGCAAATCCAATGAAAACGAAGTCAGCAATATCACAACACACAGTAGTCGATAGTCGATAATACAATGGTGCTTTTCTACCACAAGCAGATACGCCTGCTTTCTCCTGACATGTCTAGACATCTTCATTTCCTCTTATGACATCCTATTTATGCTTTGCAGCGCAGCATGTCTGCATGTTCACCCCACATCTGTATCCCCTCCTATTTTACTATATGACAATAACAGACCAACGTTCAGGGGAAGCAAGAGGCAGAGGCCCCTCGGTTTCCTTTTTGGCTTTTCATTCGACTAGAGGCATGCGTGGAGCATGCAGTTCTTGAAATGCCAGCACCTGGAAATGTCATTGATCTGACAACAGTGGAGAGCACTGAGCGACATTTTGACAAAAGCGTATTGGTAACCCTGCGAAGGCGGCCTCCTGCCTGGCAAATGTGTTTATCTTTAAAAATATAACCACCCAAAATACTGGGTGGTACATGTGAACACACAAGGAAGTATTCCCTTCATGTGCAAGGCCATGATGATACTCCACCTGATCCGTACTTGAATAAATAGCTACACACTCTTGAACCTCTTTGGTCCCGGTAGTGCAATCTCCTCATTATAAGCCCTGGCTCAGCCACAGCGGCGAGTATGTGTCCACCCGAGCATCACGTGCCTCTCAGAAATGTGTGTTTTGCGTCTGACCTGGCAGACAGGGCCGATAATCAGCTTAATATTCACAGCCAGAGACGGCACAGGAAGAGCTGAGAGGGCCCGGGAGCCCAAGAGCAGAGAGGAAAAAGAGGCACGCGAATGCACAAACGGAGCACTCATTCCCACAGGTAGGCAATAAATGTCACAGGAACAGTGCGAAAGATGCGAAATGATTAAAGGAATGAGAGGCCTACGTCGTAAAAAGACACCCGAGCCGCATTGTTGCTGGCCACGCTCACATGTGCGAGCTCAAGAAGAGATGACAAACGAACCGAGTGGGAGGCGGGTGGGGTTTCCTGTCATGTCGAACTGTCACATTTAACATATACAAAGGCTGCGATCTTGAAAGCTACATGAGGTAAAGCAAAATCTGGCAAAAGGCTGAGTCATTAAAGGACATTGTGGGTGATTTACCACATGGGCGTCTGTGAATAATAGATAATATTCAAATGTAGGGTGAGGTTTACTGGATGCTATCTATCTCTACTTCTTTTTCCAATTATTGTCGCACTACTCCTTTACAGGAAGCTCTGACCAACCTTCTTTTTTATCTCTGCTCCACAGTCTATAGTTAGAGCAATGAAGACTTCATCTTGGTGTACACTGGCTTATGGATGCAATATCACCTCCAGTTTTCTCTGCCATGTGCTGACTTGCTAATGTTTGACTGGACTGTGTTTTACTGCATTCTTTGCGCTGCTTTACAACCCCAAAGCACGTGCTTTTTGGTTCTGTTAAAGCTCTGTTGGTTATTTTTAACTGTTCATCATCAACAGAAAATGAAACACGTAGCTTGCTACAGGGTTTTTTTTCCCTCTCTCTCTCTCTCTTTTCTTTTTGTCAGGCTGACAAACACGCTCAGTGCTACTAAACTCCCATCTGTGGTTGGGAATACAGACGCAGTCTAAAGCTCGGGTTGGCTGAATAAACTTTCCCACCCTATACCAGACTCTGCTCAACAGTTGGTGTGTCTGTCCCTGTGTGTATGTGCATCTTCACAAAGCAAAGGGCCCCTTCATTCCCTTCTGGGCACTTGGTAACGTAGCTGTATAGGCCTGTATTGCACCGGAACAGCTAAAGAAGGACAAACAAGACAACAACCCTCCTCAGAAATCTCATGCATCTCCCACAGTCACTAGACATCAATACAATGCGTAGCAAAACTGCCCTCGGGCAAAGCTGACAGTCTAACTAAAGCCCCTATACATCAAGGGCTTTGGTCAGATGTCCTCGTGACGGCGCTAAACCACGAGAACCCAAGGGTGCTGAGAAGTGCTCCAAATATCACAACTAAAAAAAAGTGGAAGAGATAGCAAGAGCAGCAGTAGACATTATCTACTGTAGCAGCTACAGTACATGATACAAATCATGACCACTATGTGCTGCGAGGCGATTGTGTAACACATCCAGTCAAAGAGAAAGACAGGGAGTGAGAGAAAGTGTGTCAACTCCACGCTCAGTCCGCTCAATGGGATCTCCCCCCAAGGCTAGCTCTGTAATACATATTCACCCTCACAATAAGATGCGATCCGATCGGCGTGAAGGCCGGGGAATCGTGAGCATTTAGGGCACGTTCACCCAACGTGCTGCAGCTAAAACTAGTGTTCCAGCGGTTGCATCAGTGCAGGACACCGGCCTGCCGTAGTATTTCACACGTTCATTGTTGTTTTAGAAAGCAACACACGCAAAGCCGTCTCATGATCCCCATGATGTCATGCTTTCCTTTTAGACCAACAACAAAGGCCAGCGCATGAATATTGAACGTGGGGGATAACATGGCTGACATGACAGCTACGAAACTGAACAGGTGGAAATAAAACAAAACATTACCATTAGAAACTACCATTTATAAATCAACTTAATGGATCTGTGGTATTCACAACATTATGGAAACATTTGTAATGAATGGCAATAGTAATGGATTCCATTTGCTGAAGCCTGTCAATGTTGTCTACCTGGTTCCCTTTTCTTTGGCTGTTTGGTTATTTATGTCCACGGGCCTTTGTCAGAGCCTCTCTCTGCATCCGTCTCTGAAATTATTCAGCTGTAAATAACAAAAACAGCAACAGCACTATCATCTGCTTCAAGCTACAAGGGTACTATACAGATGTCACAACAAAGCTGTTCCCATTAGCCATGATTATTAGGGCTGTCACAATCACAAAACTTAACTTGACAATTAAGTGTCATATAAAAAAATTCTAAATATCTTTATCAAATTATTCCAGCATTTTTTTGTTTTAAATCCGGTTCCACCACACCAAACAGCTGTATTTCTTTGGCTACGTGCTAGAACCATTTTAGCAGCTAAGCGCCTTGACATGAAGAGTGGGTGGCACTAATTCTCCTCTCTCGTGCCACACAACCATAGCAGAAGAAGGAAACGATTATGCAAAAGAATCACAGCCACCACAAATAACTGCAATTACGTGATACAGAAAATTCTCCGAGCTAAAAAACAAAACAAAAAAAAAAAAAAACACGCTATTTCCTGCATCCTCTTGTTAGAAATCTCGCTACGGTCTCGTGAGCCTGATTTTGCATGACAAATATCGTGAGACTGTGCGACGAGATTAGTCCTCGTATGAGTGAGATTCAAAAGGTGGCAGAAGTTACAGAACTGAGAGCTCGATCAGGCTGAAAGCTGATTGGATGTAAAAAGTACGACAACATGGAAGAACTGGACTAAAGCAAAGCCATGTGCAAGATGTCCCAACTAGGGGTAAAATACTGCAGAAATACCACAAATCTCTGAAACCAATGACAACATTCACTGTGTTAAAATCTCTTCCATAACTAAGTAAACTGAAACTGAAATATCTCAAAATGAATGCTGAACCTAATATAATCGTGATCGAATTGTAATTTAATTGATTCAGAAAATAAGCAGCAACACTCATCTTTAGTTCATCAGTGTATAATCGCTACTTTCATTAGCTTAGAACGAGCCACTAGTAAATACATTCGGAGACGGCCCTCCCCTATGGAGTCCGCCATGTTGCATCATATTTCTATTTCTACGGTAGCTCACAATGGACAAACCAAGCAAAGGGCAAAGGGAATTTCGCATTTTTACATTTAAGCAGTGGCTAACATAGGCGCCCAATGGGTGGGGCCTTCCCTTGGTTGCAATTCTCAATCTCACCACTAGATGTCGCTAGATTCTACACATTGGTCCTTTAAAATATAACACTACTGTTGCAAATAATGATTATCACTATGAATAATTTGCTCTTTTTTGAGTCTGTACATAATTTAGACCAGTTAGGGAAATCTTCAGTCCTGTAATATCCACATTACAGTCCAAAATACGTAGATAATCCAGTTTTTTTTATTAGATTCATCACTCAAACCATCTTTTAATCATAAAACTATCTGATTGCAAGTGATATTCTACTGATCTATTTGTCAATTGATTGATTTGTCTTTAAGCACATGCTTCACAGACATCATGGGGGAAACAAGCGCCGCAGGCTGCTAGTATTCTATAATCCATTACATATCACATCTAATGCATGACTGTGAATTTTTGAAAAGAAGCCCTTTTGTTTTCCCTGATGGTCTTCGTGGGGGTTCTTGTCTGTTAAAGTTTATTTTTCTTAACCAAATTGTATCAAATGCAAAACTATTAAGGAATATGAAACGTGATTAGGGCCTATTTAGATAAGCATGATTAACAGTAGTAATACCACTAAAATATTTAGGTGTTGTTTTCTGTGTTTTCTTTTGCACACATCAGCAGCAGCATCTGGTCCAGCACAGTCTATCATTACATCACTGCTACTTGGTGAGAATACAGATGCACAAGTGAGTGAGTCTGCAACAGTGGCACGTTGATATTTCTACTCGAAGTGACAGGATGCTATTGTGTCGATCGGATTATGCAGTAAACGGAGACGGCAGCGTTTTGTGGACGTGTGTGAAACGGAAGTAGGTGAACCTGTCATCTGTGCATCTGGAGCAGGCCTGCCGGTGTCAAAGCTGCAAAAGCGCCCCGTATAATGTTGTGCACCTCGCTCGCCTGCCGTGTGGCCTGCTGGTCAGGACGGATCAAACACGATGAAAAACAGTAAAAGCCTCCGAGTGCAATCGAGCCATCTTCAAAGAGCAAATTCCTCTTAGGGTAGCGGACATATCTTTCCCCTCCGTGGCGAGGCCAAAAGCTTGTTATCAGGTCGGAGAAGAAGAAAAAAAAACAGCTCAGCCTCTACGCGCTCCATCATTCATCCGTGCACTTGCTACACGGGAACCCTCTCCTCACCCCACCCATCTCAGTGTGAGCTACGATGCCGATGCAAGCTAACGGAGCTCCCATTCATGTGTCGGCGGAATAATCCGCGAGAAACCGGGGCGCTCCACCCGGCGATCTCTCAGCGATCGACCTCTCGTTTCGTTTACGCGCGGGGAAATAAGTGGGGTGCAAACTGAGAAGAAGAAGCATTTGAATTAGGAGAAGGGGTGGGAAAAAAAACAGCACTCCGGTATCCAGCCATCATCACTACCCCAGCGCACATCACCAGCTCCGTTCATCTCCAGCGCTGCGGCTCGCATCCGCCGCTACATTCGCCACATACCTGTAAATTGCATGTCCGTCCGGCGGCTAGCTGAGGCGGGCGGACGGTGTCGCGGTGTGCGACGGCGATCCAATGTTCCCCGGGTGGCTTTTTTTTCCTCGTCTTCGGTGCCGATTGATGCTCTAGTTTCGCCCAGTACCTACCCAGTGCTAATCCACCCCACACAAAGAGCAGAAAATGGCTGCAAGTGCATTTTCTTAAAGGGACAGTCGCAGAGGAGCGATGGGCTGATAGTGAGGAGGGGGCCCGACATGTTGGTTCAGATGCTTTTCGCGATTTTACGCAAACTTAGATTTCTTTCAGTTTATTGCTTTATTCATTTTTATTGAAGAATATATGTGTGTGAAGGGAAATATGACTTTTAACAGGATACAGCTCCAGCTCCATAAAGGGGAAATACATCAAAATAGACTTTTCATATCTTGAATTGGACATGTGGCATATCTTTGGCTTTGGGCTTTTATATATTTTTTTTATTATTTTAAAAATAATAATAATAATAATTCAAACTAACTACATTTTAAGGCGTCTAAGGCTGTTGGCTGCCCCCAATAGATTAGCACATCTCTGGCTTGAAACATATCACTCACAACAGACTTTAATATAAATTATCAACTGTGTTTTGCAGTTATAGAAGCCGATTCGCTTCGTAAGGTCACTGGTTTGAATCCCTTTTACTTTCATCACAGAGGTCCCTTGAGCAAGCACCATTAAACCCCCTCAAATTGCTCCCAAGCCACTGCGTGTGTGGATGCCCACTGCTCTGTGTCCACTAATGGATGGGTAAAATGCAGACAACCATTTCCTCATGAAGGACATTGTTTTCGACCTCGGGGCTGACTAACTATTAGCAGCTACAAGAACTCGGGCCCGACAACAACTTAATCTTCATGAAATATACGCCGATCAGCCACAACATTAAAACCACTGACAGGAGAAGGTAAATAACACCGACCATCTCCTGGCAATGTGTGCTCCTGGCATTCATGTGCATGTGACTTAGACTTGTACCACCCACCTAGACCAGACCAGACACCCCCCAGCCCATAGCAATGACACTCCTTGATGGCAGCATGCTGCCTGACACAGGCACAAACACAAAAATGGGTTTAACTCAAAAAACATGAAGAAACAGCACAAGGTGCTGACCTGACCTCCAAATTCACTAGATCCTAAACTGATCAAGTATATATGGAATGATCCACAGAGGCCCAGCCCCTCCCCTCAACCCAAAGGCCCCCACGAACAACATTCTGTTACCACAGGACACCTTCAGGAGGTCCATGTCCATTCTCTGATGAGTCACAACTGTTTTGGGGGCACAAGGGAGACCTACACAATATTAGGAAGGTGGTCATAATGTTATGCCTGATCAGTGGGGGTTGCAGGAAGCTATACATTTTTGTACAATTATTAGTTTTATTGATTCTACAAAGTAGACAAGTGTGCACTGGCCTGGTCTTAAAATGCTTTATGTGCAGGGTCTGACAGGCATCTAAATAGATGCTCCACCACAAGTTAACCATGCACAGTCATCTAACACAAGTGACTTGTTTACACGCTGGCAAATTAATGGTGCACAACCTACTAGAGTGGAGGCCTCTCATTAGTGCCCTTTTTCTATGCCTTAATAAATCCAACCTAGCTGTGTTCAAACGCTCCTGGAAGATCATAGTTTTTGAATGTACTCAGCAACTTTCCTGTCCAAACCATTATTGATTCACACCTTTTTTTTTTTCACACAAGTGCTTCACCTTTGCCGCCTTTGCAGTGGATTGTAGTGCGGTGATGAGTGTTGCTCTGCATGAATGTGTATTGCCAGTCCGATGTATTGCTGCCTTCAAATGGGGTCGTGGTTACGATGTTCAAAGGAAGTGTCCACATGATTCTCCTGCGGTAGCCTACTCATTACCTCAGTGACCCCAATCTTCAGTTAGGTCAGCGTTCACGAGTTGTGATGGGCTTGCTGGAGTTTTCAGAAATCGCTGAGTAATTTTATAGTGTTCATAAGCAAAATCCTGATATTCCCAAAGATGTTTTCGTTATGCCTCTCCTACATTGAGTAACTTGGTCATTCGCTTGCTAACTGCTAGCCTCAGTGGCTGCTAGGCGCCAACAGTTGCCTAGCAGCCACTAAGCAGCACAAGTTGACTGCTTCCCTTTTCTCTTTCCAAACATTTAGTGTTGAATCCAATTTGTCTAGATGAAAAACATATTTTTGCCATTAGCTAGTTCCCAAGCCTATTAAACTATTTTATTTATTTATTTTACCACAACATAAAGAAAATTGATGGAGCAGTGACAGCTGCAAAGATTACAAGGAATTCATTTTAATTTTTCATCAGTTAACAGCAAAACAATGTCAACAAACGCTTCACAGTGACCCGGTGACAATGCACTGTCGTGGACATGGCGTTTTGCAATATTGTCGCTCATTATCTGAACATAGCATCACTCTGCACTCAGACGGAACTCGTAAGCTTATCATGACACTGAAAGTCACGCACATGAAATTCTCAGGTTTGAAATGGAAAGCTGTAAGATACAAAAGCACAGCTCTGAAGCCGCTGCGCAACCTTCCCTGTCTAGAAGCCACATAAGCCAGTGATTGAGCCAGCTTAATGAGCGAGCAGTGTACTGTAGAAATGCATATACACCGATCAGCCACAACATTATGACCACTGACAGGAGACGTAAACAACATTGACCATCTTGTGACAATACAATGTTCTGCTGGGAAACTTTTGGACCTGGCATTTGTATGGATGTTACTTAGTCATGTACCATCTAGACCAGGCCAGACACCTCCAACCCATAGCAATGACCCTCCTTGATCCCAGCGGCCATCCCTAGCAGGATGCAGCCTGGCACACACACAAAAACAGTTTAAGAACAACAAAAAACATGAAGAACAGCACAAGGTGTTGACCTGGCCTCCAAATTCACTAGATCCCAAACTGATCAAGCATCTGTGGGATGAATCACAGAGGCCCCGCACTTCAACACATAGGACACAAAGGCCCCCACAAACAACATTATGTTGCCAGACACCACAGGACACCCTCAGAAGGTCCATGTCCATTCTCTGATGAGGGACAATTGTTTTGGAGGCACAAGGGACACCTATACGCTATTAGGAAGGTGGTCATAATGTTATGCTTGATCAGCACATATCAAGATGAAGAGATTTACATTTTCCTCTGGCATATTACAAAATATGTACATAACAAAACTTGTCAACTCAGTGCTTAACAGAATAATATTAAGAGTGTGAATATAACAAAGGGGCGTTCACATTGGCTCTTATTGTGAAAGCAACCTTATTAGTAGTTTGTGAGAGTAAGTTTGGCAAAACATCTTCCTAAGCCCCACCCGGGCTTGCAGTTCCAAACTTGGCCACTGAGTCTCAAATATCCTGACTGCCCAGATAGAGGAGAATCATTACTATTCACCCATGTAAACTGTCACTGTTGTAGCTGGTCTCGACAAAAAAGCTTTGACCAGAATTTGTCAGAATTCTGAGTTAAGTCAAATGTAAATCCTCCCATTTCCTGTAACATTTCTCATTTCTCATAAAGTCTTATTTACACAGATATGAAACAGATATAGTGCAAAATCCACAGAACTGTCTTCAGCTTTTTTTTAAAAAAAAAATCGTCACATTTTTACACACAATACATATTACAAACAAAATCTGACTTGCAGCAGTGCATTAAGTCAATAAATAAAATAAATAAAGCTCTGTTTTAAATGCTCCTCTCCAAATCTGTTCACAGATCTGCGAGGGATCCCAGCTCATGCAGAAGTAGCGCAAACGACGGCCGATCGTCTGGTTTCTGGAAAAGAGAACAGGAGAAAAGCGCCGTTTCAGTGGTGGCTTTGCGTTTTAGCGGTTCTCCTACTTAAAATGTGACTAATTCCCGTCCTCACCTCCTTCCAGCACCAGTCCATGAGCAAGTGGACGGAGTCCGGGGCCAGGCGTGGCTTCAGGAGCCTCAGGCCTGCCTTCAGGGACTCCACCACCTCTGCATTGGAGCGGTTCTCGTAGGGCAGGCGGCCCTCGGAATACACCTCCCACATGAGCACACCTGGACGCAGAGAGGAGACGGTTCTTACAGAATGTGCAAACCTGCGGTCAGTAGGGATCAGGAGAAACCACAGTTCTTCTGTTCCTGTGGCTCTGGTTAATAATTTGCATGTCTGAGGTTGTTTCAGGTTCGCTGTTTTGCATACACTATGGTGAAATGCTATGATAAGCTTTATCTAAAGTAAGAGGACTGACTGAAGGCAATGTATTTATTATTATTTATCATTTACCCAAATAATCCCAAATGATCCAGGACAATGGCACTTAATCCGAAATAAATACTGAGTATACTCTTACACAGCTGGCAGTTCTCTTCCTGAGCAAACGACTACATTTGTCTCAGGTTAGGCGGGTAGGTCATTCCACTGTTGTTTAATTGGATTAAGATTGAGACTCATAGCAGGTCACTTCATTATGGTCCAATGTTCTCTTCTCATCCACTAATTGACATGTTGGACGAGGGATGACCTGCCCCCAGCGGCCTCCTTCTAGCTACCTTATAACAGATTTTGCTACTTTGGACTGCATTCGCCGTGTGTACAGTCGATTGAGTCTCTTCTATAATTAAACCCACCCTCTTCTATAATTAAACCCAGATCTGTTTGATAGACAGTAAACGAGTCACCGCATCAGAATACTTCTCCGAAGAAATTTCGAAGAAAGTTAATAACTTGCTGCCTGTTTCATCTCCTATTTTGGAGACTTTCCCTACAGCATTAGCTACTCTGAGCTTACTGTAAATCCGTTCGTTGGCACCTCACCATGAAAATAGCTTCTGATACTTACAGTCTTAATTAAAAGCATATTAAATGATTAAAACCAAAAGCTCAATATCGTTTTTTTCCCGAAAGAAATTGATTCTCTCGTCCGCACTGTGTGACATATAACTGAATAACTTGACACAGAATGTGTCCTGTGACTGAAAACGGAAATTGAAACCAGCGTTATGCAGCTTACGGTCTTCCATAGAAGAGAACCGTGTGCTATCAAACTACAAACTTAATGGGATGATTCACAAATGACAGACGCAGACACGACTTTGAAAGGCAGCGAGCGCGACACACACAGAAATCAGCTAAAATATCCAGAAACATCGATAAACGTACCGAAAGACCAGACGTCAGACTTGCTGCTGAACTTGCTGTAGTTGATGACCTCTGGGGCCGACCACTTGACAGGGAACTTGGAGCCGTGTGAGCTCGTGTACTGATCATCAAGAACGAGTCTAAGGTGGACACAACAAACCACGCACCATTATATAAATGACTGCAGTGGAAACCAAATAAACACACAACAGTTTGACGATAGATGTTCAAAAGTGTTGATAAAGACATACCTGGTCATGCCAAAATCTGAAACCTTCACCTCATTGTTCTTTGAGACAAGGCAGTTCCTGGCAGCCTGTGCAAGAACAGAGGAAGGATGAGCTCTTCCGACAGAGAGGAACAAAAGTTGCATCACAATAAGTTCCTATCAGCCAGTCTACCAGATCTCTGTGGATGAAGTTGGAGCTCTCCAGGTACGCCATCCCCTCACTGACATCCAGACACATCCCCAGCAACGTATCCTGAGACAAACGGCCCTTCCTGGCCCGCAGGTAGTCCGACAGGCAGCCGTTCTCCATGAACTCAAACAGCAGACACATGGGAGCGTGGTTGATGCACACACCGTAGAGCTGCACTAGCTTACGGTGAGACAATTTCCTGTTAAAACAAGCACAAGGTAAGCCGCTTCGCGTTTCACTTCACAGCGAAAGGCGCAGATCGTCACCACTGGCTGTACTCACATCATAATCTTTGCCTCTTCTTTAAATTCCTCCTCCGACATGCTGTCTTCTCTTGTCATCTTCACAGCCACCTTCTTATCCCTCCATTTCCCCTCCAGCACCAACCCGAACTGGCCGCTGCCTAACTCCTTACCCAGGATCAGCTCCTGTGGGTCCACTTCCCACTGATCCACTGAGCAACAAACAGGTGGAAAACAGCAAAGCTTGTTATAATTTACAGTTAAATAGCCACCAAGGCTGGTTTCCTTAACTCAGTTTACTTCAGGGACCACATACAGCCCAATTTGATTTCAAGTGGGCCGGACCAGTAACACTGTAATATAACATTATAAATTATGACAACTCCAGATTTCTCCCTTTAGTAAAATAAGAGAATGTTTAAATTTAATGAAATATCCTAAGAAAAATAAGTGCAACATTGCTATCTGCTGTCTAGTTCTGGCTCTCTGTGTTGTGTTGTGTTCTGTCCACTATGTCTACTTTTTTATTGACTGACTCTTTCGTCAGGCCGCGGGCCACATAAGACCCTCAGGTAGGCCGCTTTATGTCCGCCAGCTGCATGTTTGACACCCCTACTATTCTAGAAAGAAAAACAGACTTTTTTTCCAGACATACTGCAAAGTTTTGAATTATTTTTGCACCACATTAAACAGATAAGAGTCTGTACTGGTGTGCTGGACATGGTGTCCGGTGAAAACCAGCAGAGGTCAGCAAAAACAAGATTTTTAGCATCATTAGATCCAGTTCATCCAGTTCATGCTCTCACCTTCCAAGGAATTGGCAGTTTCTAGTGAACTTCCTCGGCCTTGAGAGACGGGGTGCCTCAGACGTGTTATCAGACCTGCCAAGTTAAAAAAAAATAAAAAACGTAAACAGTGAGTTATACATATTAGACCACATGTAAAGCATAGCAGAGGAAGATTTTTTTTTTCCTTCCTTTCGTCACGTTTGTGAATCATGAGCTATTCTGTCAGATGAACTTCCATGCAGCCTTTGGTGTTTCTGCTTTGATTCTGTTTCATGCGGAAAGGCGCTTACCAGCAGCGTTGTGCTGATGGTAATGAATGAGCTCGGGAATGGTGCTGAACCAGTACTTCTCAGCCAAGTAAAATGCCGTCTGGCCTGTTTCTGGCTGTCTTATTTGGTAATGCTTCACTCTTGGATTCTTCTCTCCATTAGAACTGAAAACAACAAAGATTAGTTGTCATACAACAAATCACATATGAAGTAAAGGTCTGCCTGCCGTGAAATGTGCACAGTTACAAATAAACAGCATGAGCACGCATCTGACAACTTAAAAAAGATTGGAATCTTATGAGATAATCACATACACCATCGTATCCATGAATTAAATACAATTATTCTGTCAATTTATTTAAATAATGTAGTTAAAAACATAAGAACAATATAAACTAAGGGGGTAAAATTACCCTGGTGCTTTGCTGAACACAGACACTGTGTAGACTCCTGGCTGTCTTGAGTCACGCACCATGAATGCACCTTCTTTTCCCTAAAAAAGAGAGAGTTGAAATCCTATAAGATCGGCGGCCCTGAAAATAAAAACACATTTCATCTCGCGGTAGGCGTGTCTCTAATCTGCAGCTAATATCAGCACGGACCCGGCAGACGTTTCGAGAAACAGGTGGTGATGGATAGCTGCTCTCCCTCCTTCTTGCAAAAGTTAGCAAAGCACTTTGCAGCAGGAAATTCAGCATTGGAGGAAACACTGTGGTCGTGAAAAATGTTTGCGTCCCATGTCACGTCAAGTTCTCGTGGTGCAGGTGCACTGATGTTGCAAGTGCACGCAGTAGGTGGTACAGTCACAGCAAAAGTGCGCTGTATTATCAGAAGATAAAATAATTTGTGTGTTGTTTTACCTCCTTCATTAGCAGATTTTCTGCATCTTGTCTGTTGATGTTTTTGTTGTACCATCTGTGGGATGAGAGTTTAACGACTGATTCAATTCCATAGAGAACAAATGAACAAATCAGGAGAAATACATGTTAACAACTAGAAGCTTTAAAAAGAGAAATGAACTCACTCAAATCTCTCAAAGTTGCTGCCGTATTTTTCAGCTACGTACGTGCTGGGCACAAAACCCGTGTTCCTGATCAGCGGCCAGAAGAAAAACATCACAAACGGATCAGTTTTATTGCGAAAGAAGCTGCTTTTCATTTTAGACGTTCGCCAGCCATCTTACCCTCTGTCATCCTTTACAGCCCACCAGTCGGAGTTGCAGTTGTTGATCAGGACGTACTCTTGATCTTTCTGGAGAGGCAAGTCGTTGTCTCCAAGAGGCGCGTAGTCTTGCAGGGCGACGACCATCTGCTGTTCTGGGTCTTGCATTTCCATCTGCGACAGATAAGAACAAAATTTAACAGAAAGAAAGCACACATGGGGGTACTTTTGAGACATTTCCATATCAGTTTATTTTCTGTTTTAGTAACATATTAGCAAGATACTGTATGTGACAAGCACAAAGTATGTGGAACACCTTTTAGACAAATAGGACTGATTCAGCTGGCTGACGAAATATGTGGTAATTGAACATTTTCTTTTTCCATTTCTTTATCGCACCACTGCTTGGATTACATGAAATGAAATCATTATGATTTTCCATAAGTATGACCTCAGCTGCAGCGGAGGCCCTGCAGTCACATGATGCGAAAACTACAAGATAACTAATCAAACAGCAAACACAGAAATGACAAACCACAGGCATGACGGTTAAAAGCCAACGCACAGTGTAAATATTCAAAATATCAAGAGAGGATTTCTTGAAAGTGACTTTTCAAACGCAAGGCAGCCATAAATAGAGCAGCCAAACCGGTTTTGAAGACTCTAAACATCCAAAAAGCTGTTTTGTCCGTACCCTGTAATTTGAACAGTTGTTGTTAACCTGACAGATTATATTCCAGGAAATGCAGTTGAAATACAGTTGACAACCTGTTGCCAGTGTTTTAGCATGTGCCGTGTAATTTGATACCTTTGGATCCGGAAGTTGGGGAAGAGGCTTCTTGGAACCTGTGGGAAAATACGAAATGTCAGTTTGTTTCCAAGACACATACGAACTGACACAGAACTGAAGATTTGAAACAAGACACACAATGATCAGGCCCAGAAAAATCAAGTCACACTTCGACTATTAGCGAGTGAATTGCAAAATTAAGGCAAAGCTTTGGTGAAACTGTATATATTAGGAGAAGAGTTAAATAAATAATACCAACCACAGCCCACTGGGTCATACAGTTGACAACCTGTTGCCAGTTTCTCTGCTTGTTGGCAGCATCTCCACTTTCCGTCCATCCAGAAGTTGGGGTGGTACTTTGCAACCAAATTGTTGCCCTTCGTCTCTGCGTCAGGCAAAGCGAAAGAAGTCAGACACAGGAGAATATGCAATGGAGTCATTATTTCTCTGCAGTATCCGCAGACCCCTTACCCTCTTTGAGAGCCCTGACCCATCTTTGACGGCAGTCGTTGTCAGGGGCAAATATGTACAAGTAATGGCTGTCATGAAAAACCTGCAGAGACATTCGCATTTGAAATACGTTACTTTTGCAGTGAACGACATCTTACTTCAATTTATTTTGTTTCTACAGTAAATATGTATTAATTTGACTTGTGAGCCATACCTGAAAGGGGTATTTATAGGTGCACGGGATGGGGACATCAGTACACACAATCTCCACACATTTAATTCTGGACAGTTGTATGCAGCCTTTCTCCAGCGGCTTTTTCTGAAAGAGCGTATTAGCGTTTTGTTTTTTTGTGATTTAAATCATAGCAGGCAACATTTTCAGACCAAGCCCATTGTATGATTTGAAATTTAAAAAAAGCGTGAAGCTACTCACCCCGGGGCGGCGTTCAGAATACTTGAGGTCTTGTGTGTCCAGTATAAACATTCTCTCCTTGTAATTACATGGCGATGTTCTTTTCTTTTGTTGAGATTTTTTGATCAAAGTTCCCTTCATAATCACCCTGGGGAACATGGTAAAAGCTACGAAGAACGCCACAAGTGACAAACACTGGCTGAGTTTGTCATGCGTACGGAGAGTGCACCTCAGTGATGGTGAAAGAAAAAAAAGAAAAAAAAATCGTGGATGATTATTTGATAGTTGCTTCCGGCATGAAGTTGTTGCACACAGTAAACCACATCCTTACGGCGACGCGGGTTAAGCAAGCAAACACGCACCGCTCTAAACACACACACATACACACTGCACATGCGCTCACATACTTTCACTTGGTGTGTTGCAATGAGCCAGTATGTGGAGTGTGTAGAAGTAGGGGGAGGATTTTTAAATCTTAGCATTTCTGAATGTTTTACACCAAAATGAAGGTAGCAGCTGTGTCTTGGTACCGACACAAAGTTTTGGTAGCAGTGCAGAAAGTGAAACCAGTGCTATTGTTCCAAAATGTTTCAAAAAAACATAAAACTATGAGCATTTTGCCATCAAAACAAGATCTTGAAACAAGATTAAACTCTTTAAACTTACTTAAAAACAAAATGACATTTATGCCGAAGCTAAGGTTTCAGGAAATGTCTGCCCTTTTACTGGTGTTATGAAGATTTGGTTGTTTTGTGTTAGACTTTTATGATGTTACAGTTCTACAGTTTATTCCACAATCAGTGTCAAATTTGCAGTTGGTCAATTTG
The DNA here is from genome assembly GCA_005024645.1 of Planiliza haematocheilus. NCBI lineage: Eukaryota > Metazoa > Chordata > Actinopteri > Mugiliformes > Mugilidae > Planiliza > Planiliza haematocheilus. Next base: position 4,097,750 of record SRSE01000949.1, on the reverse strand, counting down.
TTTTTGTCTGCATCTAATCCGTATAGTCACTTTCTGGGTCTCATACATTAATCTCATACAAGTACAGAGAAATTATATTTTTGCAAAAGTTTTTATTTTTTATTTTTTGGTCTTTGGTGGAGGAAAACAGTGTCACCTAAAGTGTCTACTTTCTATGCAGTAACAATAAAACTGTGTTTCAGTAACAGAAACTTCTAGGATTTCTCCAGAAATGTGGTTAGGATGACAGTGTTGAACTCTAGTTGAAATCTGAAACAATCTACACTCAGATTAGTTGAAAGAATAAATAGAGACTCTAGCACCACCATCAGGAAAGGTGGTAGGTTCTGAATAACAGTATAGTGATGAGGGATTTTTTTTAATCATTTTGAAGCACTGTTGGCCGACAGAAAACAAAGATAATGTTAACATCAGAAAGTTAAAGAAGAAAAACTGTTCAGATTGTTAAAACATATATTTTTTTAAAATATTTCTTCCTCTTATTTGTTATGCCATTTTTAAAAGTTTCAAAATCCATTATTTGTTGTTAAATATTTTTTTTTTCTTTAGCAAAAGTTTAAAATATACTCCAAAGCGTGTTATGAAAGAATATGAACACATAATGAAGAGAAGAGACTGTGGTCTGATGTGAATATTATTACGGAAATAAATGTAAGGTGGAGACATGGTGTTGCCCATAAAACTGGAATAATTTTGTTTTAAGACACGTTCCTCTTAATTATTCATATTTCTTTAAATCACATCGTCACAATCATTTCACAAGAAGAGGTAAAAAAAAAGACTGAAGCAGAAAATTGTTGTCCTATAAATTATATGTCTGCGAAGGTTCTCAGTCATTCAGGTCATGGTAATCCAAAAAAGTTTTCAAAAAAGGCAACTGGACTTTTTGGAGAAGACGTTTCACCACTCATCCGAGTAGCTTCTTCAGTTCTGAGGGACTGGTGGGAAGTCTGAGGTTTAAATAGGAACTCCTCCTGAGAAACCTTGCTTGTTAACCTGAAACTGGTGCAGCTATTTCCACTAACAACTGGGAGGGGGGGATTGTTTTGGTCCCTGTCCTCTTCTCTATGAATGGTTCTCTAACGAGTGTCAAGGTGTGAATGAGAAACTTCTTGGGGACAGAAGTAAAACTGTATTGTAAATAGATGGAAAATTAAATCTCAGTCCACCTCCTCTGTTTAGTGAAGGTTTTTCCAGTCTGACATCCTCTTGAAAGAGGAGTTAAGGAAGCCATCTATGTCCTATTTACAATACAGTTTTAACTTCTGTCCCCAGTCTCATTCACACCTTGACACTGGAGCCTCAGACGGACAAGAGTCGTTAGAGAACCATTCATAGAGAAGAGGACAGGGACCAAAACACACACACACACACACACACACACACACACACACACAAAACAGGTAAGTACCCAGTCGTTAGTGGAAATAGCTGCACCAGTTTCAGGTTATTAACATAACAAAGGTTTCTCAGGAGGAGTTCCTATTTAAACCTCAGACTTCCCACCAGTGCCTCAGAACTGAAGAAGCTACTCGGATGAGTGGTGAAACGTCTTCTCCAAAATCTACAAGTCCAGTTGCCTTTTTTGAAACCTTTTTTGGACCTATAAATTATAGCATCTGGATAATATTTTAAGGATCCATCACATATGAAACCCAGAAATAGTCATTTTGCCCAGCTTAACGACCTCTGTAGTTTATCTGTTGCTTTTTAACTTCCTTTGGAAATCACTTTCCCTTTAAAGATTGTATTAGCAAGAAGACAGCTTAAAGCTAGAAAATGATCACGGTGGCTGTTTCAATATACTGTGCTCTCTAGGTACAAGAACAGCGTCTTCCCATCGCTCTGAACAACAGTTAACAATCAGACAGAGACAATCCCCCTCTAACACAAAATCCGCCTTATAACAGACTATTACACTCATATTTATATTACAGTTTAACTGCACTGACCATCTGATTTTTTATCATCCTGCAAATACAAATGCTCTGCAGTGTAAATGCTGCTGTATGTATCTTCCATCCTTTACACACAAACTTTATCTTGTACATAGCAATCCTGTTCAGTATATACCCCACTGTTCTTTAAAAAAAAAAAAAAAAAATCAGTACTCAAAGTACTCCCTTTTGTGTGTGTTCATACATGGCTAAATTGAGCTGATTTTGATTCGAATTCTTAGCTGTGGCAGGTAATGCGTTTTAAAGTAGGTCATGCGCTAGTATTACTATAACTTACTTATTCAATTATGCATTTTACTTTACGTAATATCCAACTACACAGTTTGCTGTAAACTACAGCTTTTAATCGACTCGTCTTATCAAATATGTCTAACGCAACAGTCTTTTCCTCAGCAAACCCAAACCATAATCATTTATCCAAAATTTCGGCCAATCAGCGTTTAGTTTATTCGTCAGTACCGGTCCAATCCGCGCGTCCATAGCGTGTCACGAGGACAGTTCAGCCAATAGAATTGAGACTGAAACGGCCGGTCTTGTCAGTGTGAATGTAAGGAGCTAAGCTAGTCATGAGCTAATTGTCCGATACACATTTTGGTGACAATTGACATCATAAACCTGCATTCGGCGACTAAAGGGTCATTTAAAAGGTGTGTGGAAATACTATTACTAGTGATTCATCGTTCTGTTTTATTATTTACCTCTGCTGATAGAACTATTTACCGGAGGTTAGCAACGTTAGCTACGTTTTAAAACGCAGCGGTTCCGCTTATGTCTACTTTTGTTTATAGAGTGAATGGAATAAAATCGGTAACGCAAATAATTGTTTTACACAACAAATGTCTCTGAAGTATTCATTTACAGGTAATCGTTAACATAAGTAGTAAGAGTTGGTTGTTATGTTCGACTTAAGCCGTACGTATTAGTGGCGGTGTAACTTTATCTACTCATATTTTATTTCTCTGTTAGTACAGCAAATATATTTTACTACTTGTGTCTTTCAGGTCTGCATCATGGGTGAACCACAGCAGGTCAGTGCCCTCCCTCCTCCACCTATGCAGTACATCAAAGAGTATACAGATGAAAATATCCGCAAGGGTCTGGCCCCTAAGCCACCGCCACCCATCAGGGACAACTACATGATGTTTGGCAACCAGTTCCAGTGCGATGACCTTATCATCCGGCCTCTGGAGAGCCAAGGCATCGAGAGGCTCCATCCTATGCAGTTTGACCACAAGCAGGAGCTCAAGAAACTCAACATGTCCATTCTTGTGAACTTCCTGGACCTGCTGGACATCCTCATCAAGAGCCCTGGCAGTATCAAGCGTGAAGAGAAGCTGGAGGATATAAAGCTTCTGTTTGTTCACATGCACCATCTGATAAATGAGTACAGGCCACACCAAGCAAGAGAGACACTGAGGGTGATGATGGAGGTGCAGAAGAGACAGAGGCTAGAGACAGCAGAGAGGTTCCAGAAACATCTAGAGAGGGTGGTGGAGATGATCCACGGGTGCCTTGCTTCCCTGCCTGATGACTTGCCACAGATGGAAGGTCCAGATGGTGTTTGTGAAGTGACAAAGAGTGCATCTGCAGCAGCTAGTGTCAGCTGTTCCTCTGGGCAGGCCCCCAGACTGAAAACTGAACCTATGGATGTAGAGGAAGCAGGTACCAGCTGCATGGCAACAGGTCACCAGGACAAGGGCATGCCTACTTCAAAGAGAGACAAAGTATGGGACAAAGATGCTGCCATGTGCAGTATTATTGATGAAATAGCTTAGGTTTTATGTAGACTGCTTTTTGTTTTTTTGTCTTTGTATGTTGTACTTAGTGTAAATATGAATGTTTTCTGTGTTTTCACTGGGCATAAACCCCTGTCATTGAATGGGGTCGATTCAAATGCCATCATATAGATCACATTTATCAGTTTCTGTAAAGACAGTCACACAACTGAAAAATATTATGGCTGGGGGTGTCAGCTTTCAGTTTTTTAAATGAAACCAATAAAAAAATGTCCAGCAGGAGTGCAATGCTGTCACAACACTGATGTATTCATTTAAAACCCATCAACATCGATGTTCAAATAGAAATCCATGTACACAGTGTCATTCTTTTTTGTTTGAAAAGCATTAAAATATCTTCACTGCGACTTTTAAGTTTGTACAGTCTAGTGACAGCACAGCGGTTATGAAAAGGTCCACACAAATGTAATACAATGTAGTTGTATAACCACTTCTATTGCCCGCAGTCCTTTTTACTTCAGGGTTTCCCGGATGCACATTAGCTTCCGCAAATGCACATGTTTAATTATGAAGACGTAAATGCATTCATCGCAGACAGTGGTAAATCGTTAGAGGGAGAGTGAGAAGCGAAACACTAGGCGCATAACTGTCACTTTCACTTATGTGCATGTACATTAATCCAGTAAATATTTAGCAGTGTGTGGGCCAAGTCTAGATGTTGTATTGCAGAGATTGCGATGCTTCTTCATGTAAGAATCTGACCCAAAAAAAGTTTTGAGGTGAGAGAATATTCACAATTTGTTCCACAATATGTGGAGCTGCACCAGTGACTGCATTTAAAGTGTGTTCTTTGTCACGGAGAGATCATTGAGGCATCACTAGGGCCTTTTGAGGCAGCTGGCTACACTGTAGTCAGCCAAAGAAGCACTTGCACCTTCTGCCTTTTTTTTAGACCTATATACACAGAAACACTAACACTCTCAAGTTTTTGTAATGACCAAATAAGGCAATGCGAACTTAGTGCAGTTTGCACCTACAAAAAGACATTATATAATTTTGTTTTTACATGAAAGTGTTAATACTTTTTACAGGATACGTATGTAAATCAAAACCGAGGATATACATAAGTAGGGTTATGCTGTAATCTCCCTACCCCGCCCCCTGGCTGTTATTACTGTCTGTAGGGATTCCCTACACTGTGACATGGTAACTTCCACATGCTGCAACCCCTGAACTACCATCAATATAATTTCATTACACGGAACTACTCTACATCTTAATCTCCGGGTGTTTTAATAAAACCGAAGAGAAAAACAAGAACTTTAGTCGCAGGAATTATGTTATGAAACCCGGCATCTTTTGGTTTCACAACAGGGCGTAAAACCATTCCACCGTCCAATCAGGTGGCGCGCTTCGGCGTCACGTGATCTTTATTTATGTAATGTAATGGTGTTACACAGTAACCTAGCTTCGCTGGCTGGGGATACGTCCGTACAGGGGTTAAAAGCGGACACGGACTACTAGAAAAGAAAGAAATATTAATGTGCAGCGGTACCGGTTGGGTTCGTGTAGCGTTTGCAGAGGTCGGGGCGTCGAGAAAAGCGGCGTGCGGGACCAGAAGCTGAGTATTGTCCAGTTTTTTTCTTAAAGGGAAGATGTTATTCGCCTCATACCAAAGACTAAGTTAGGGCTGATAACGCATAATGTCAGTGAGAGCGTTTCATAAGAAAAGGAAATTCGTGAGGTGTGCATATGAGGACTCGGGACGGCAGTAGCTTAGTTGGACAGAAAGGGGTCCGGTTCGAGCAGATGTGGGACACGTTTACTGTAGCACCGGCCGTCAGCATGTTATTTAAATGGTGCCTGCGACAACAAAAATAATAATAATAAGAAGAAGGACGACGCGCAGAAGAGTCTCTCCGCTTTGCTTTGACGTACAAAGCGACCGTTCTTCCAGTGGGACATTGTTCTGGTGACATAACCCCTCCACAATGGATCTGCTGGAGTGTCCGCTCTGCCTCTTCCTGATGTGCGAGCCGGTGACCATGTCGTGCGGCCACACGTTCTGCCGGAGATGCGTGGCAGGCTGCCTCCCGTCCAAATGCCCGTCGTGCAAAGAGAGGTTGAAACAAAAGGAGGTGAAAAGCATGAAGAACAACGTCCTGCTCATCGGCGTCGTGGAAAAGTGCCACCCCGACGAGACGAGGATGAAGTGCCATATACAGGAGAAGCTCAAAGCTAACGAATTCGCGGAAGCATTACGCATCGCCAACGAGGGGCTGCACTTAGGTAAGAGTCACGTGCATCACACCTGTACAGCTGCGGACGCTGTGCAGGAGTTTAGTTTGATACATGCGTTTTGGGTAGTAAAGGAAAACACACCGCGCTGCTTAAATCACTGCAGAGAGGCACACGTCTTTCTTTGCAGCCCCACTTTTACGCACTGCACACAGCCTTGGCTGTTGCCCAGTGATGGTGACTGTAAGCGCATCCCTGTCTGTACTATGGCACAGTCATAATGTGAGCTGCAGGGGGTGCACCCACCAAAAAAAAAAAAAAACTCGGCGTCTGGATCCAAGATCTGGATGCAGCAGGAAGCATTGTATCCAACGTCCCAGACTATTGATGACCCGATTATAGAACTGTGTCAGTAAACAGTCTCCAGATTTACTTGCGTCATTGATAGAGGAAGGTACTTTATCTTTTGGCAAGAGTGGAAAAACTGAGTTGAAACAACAATCTAACAAGTAAAGAAAGATTTATTACAGGACGCGTCAGTCCGGTTAAACATTTTCCCATCTGTCTAAATCCGTCACGCACAGGATGACACACAGTACAGGGTCCTGTGACAGCTGCTGGCTATAAGGAAAATATATTTGGCTGTGTTTTGAAGCAGGCTTTGTATACATTTGTGGGTGGAAGATTGGAGAATTTACAGAGGACATTGTTTAACACTTCATGTCGCATGTTTACCCGTCGCACTTGCCATTGTTTGTGCAATTGACCTTATTTCCCGTATGCGGCTTCAAGGAAGTAAAAAGGGACAATTTATGCCCTGGATGAGTTTATCTAGTTGGTCTGTGTCCTCTGGGTCGTAGGAGCTTTGTGCTGCAGTGAACTGGCATGTGGTTAAATTACCTGTAGGCTCTTGCATTGTAGGTTTTTATGTAATAATCCCGTGGTGTTTTCAGGTTTGACCTGGTCACACAGAATTGATCAGGCTGAATAAACATGACAACTGGTGTAACAGCTTTAGTTAATACTGAGTCTTTGAGGCTGAATAAACATGTGTTCACACTGTTTGTGTATTATCAGTTTAAATACATGAGCAGAAACATGAAACTTAAATGCTCATGTTTACCTTGTAGGACTGTTTCAGTGCTTTATTTAACGTAGTAGCATTGCAAGGGATCTAGTTTTGTTCATTTGTTTATTTGCCAACAGAAACCGGTTATATTTGATTGGTGCACAAGATTTGCTCGTTTGCATACATGGCTTTCCTTCGAAGTTCCATACACAGTAGAAGTAATAATAGATGGGCGGGCCATGTACATGCACGTTATTACATGTTGCATTTTTTCTAACTTCCAGAGATGTGTAAATAAAGTCAAAACTACAACCTTTTTCATAAGACGTGCAGTGCTCTAAGAATCTTCTCTTTTTTCTTTCGTCTCTTTTCTCCCTCTATCGGTTACTTCCAGTCCCAGATGATCAGAGTTTGAAGGTGTACAGGGCTGACGCTAACTCGGGCCTGATGCGTTTCTCTGACGCCCTGACGGACCTTGACTACCTCTGCTGCCTTCGTCCCACTTGGACAGAGGTGAGAGACGTGCCAGCCGCGCAACCGATCTGTTGCACACAGGCCACATACAAGGCCACATTTAAAGCACTTTGCTCTTGTCAGTGCAAGTCTGACTTTAACCCCACGCGCACTCCATCGGTTGGTTTTGTAATGGTGCACGTAATTGCGCACATGCAACAACACACGGGAGGTGCTGCCTGTTTTTATATTTCGCCTTAGTGCTCCAGGCTGACCCATTTGAAGCAGTTTTCTCAGCTTTTATCGACGTTATGTCATTCACAATGTTATGCAAACTGCTACTTATGTCATAATGTCATTTAATCACTCGTAGCCAGTAGACGGCTCACTGCTAATGTAGAGCCATGTACTGTATGTAATCAAGTGTATTGTTTCATTTTGCTTTTAGCGTCACATTTTACCATTTAACAATCCAGTTTATAGTGATCCACAGTGCAAAGCTATGAAAAAGTAGAATATTATGGCAGCATAGACTCATCTTGAGTTCCTTTGATTAGGTTATGTTATACATTTTTTGTGTTCTCTACTGTGTGATGCTGTGCAGTCCTTTGCTTACCTGGTAGCGACGTGCAGACTGCATTATTCTGTTGCTCTGTGCAGGGTTTCTTTCGTAAAGGGAATGTGCTGCTGGAAATGGGTCAGCAGAAAGAAGCCCTCGTCCAGTTCCACCATTGCCTAAAACTTCAAGCCGACTTTGTTCCTGCGAAGAGCCAGATCAAGAAGGTTTGTTTATCTTACCGACAGCTCGTCCGAGAGGGAGATTTAACGTAGCAGGATTTATTATTTATGACAGCGGCTGCAGCATTTGGATAAAAATGTATATGTTTATACGAAGATGTGCAGAGCTGCAGTTTGCTATGTGAAATACATTGGTCTTGTGAAGTTGAAGCAGCCTTAACACAAGAGATCGCTGCAGCATTTCATGCAGAGCTGCACAGATCACTTGCAGACCTTTACGACGATGTCATGAATGTGTGGTTTTGTCATTTTAGGTCACATCATGCTTCATATGTTCAGAAGTCAAACTTGCCTTTCATGATCGCCTGCTCTGATTAAAGATTGTTTCCAGTATGTGTTGGTGTGCAATACATTGCTATAGTTACAGGTTTTTTTCAGTTTAGATTTAGGTTTTGGAATGAATTTTTGTGAATTTTCTATTTTTTGTATTAGTAGTAAGTGTAGTACTAAAATTAGGTAACCTGTATTTAACATGTAAAGAGTATATAATGTGTACATACGGTAGATGTGTTAAGTTTTTGTCTGTTTCTTTTCTTTTTATACAACAGCTTTGCAACTCATACATTTTTTGATTTGTTGATTTGTTTTTGTTAAAATGGCAGATCCTGGAGGCAGAGGGAGTGGCAGTGCCTGAAGAGGTGCCCTGCATTTTGCAGGCGGTGTCCGAGTACGTCAAAGAGCCCTGTCCCATTACCACCCTCAGTGGCTTGCAGGGGCCGAATTATTCTGAGGGTCTAAAACATCCACTTGGAGATAAGGGAGAGGGAAAAGGGAGGAGAGAGGGACACCAGGTCAGTTTGAAAATAAGTATTTCTCCAGTGTGACTGAAAATGTACTAATTAGAAATTCTAACTTCACATAGATTCTAAATAAAATGATCTGAAAATATATATGCATTTACATGCCAGAAAACCTCAATCGTAATTTAACTTTTTTGGATGTAAAGTGCTTCTCCCCACCATGTTCAAGGTTTGTTTATTGTCGTTGGACCACGTTACAAACACAAAGGAATGAAATTTGTAACTCAGGTCTAGCAGCGGACTCAACAAATAAATAACATGATAAAACCTAAAACCTAAAAGCCTATAATAAATAACTAGAACACATAGTTGAAAACTAAGGAGCATGGAAGTGCAACAGAAGAAAATGTTCTCTTTCTAGCTACGTTGACTACACTGAATTCATTCAATAGACAAAGATGATCAAGATGTTTCAGACGCTGCTGCCCACATCGTTTGTGGCTTTGTTTACTATTTCAAACACTTGTTTTAAACCTTGTTGTTTTGCTACCAGCATGATTCTGTCTGCCCCAGAGACTCCATTCAGTCTGTTAAATCAGAGGCGTTTTGGGCTAATATTCTGATTATTAGTTGAAAATCAGTGTCCATGTAAATGTTGCTGGTTTCGCCGGTCAGTGACATTTTTCTGTTCCCGACAGAAAGACAGCTGCATGATGGATGGCTCTGCACAGCCTGTGATTTTGTGCGGGAGCATCTTCACAGACACCCAGCTCTGAACACTGTAGTATTAATGCAGTCTACTCTCAAACAGCCTTTTACTGTTTCTTCATTTGGCAACAAATTTACTTCACGACATCAATTTAAAATTTAAGATGTTGCCTCTTTGCTTGGTTTGTGCATTGGGAGGGGTTTGAATCTAAGTTCTAACTGCTAAAAGTCTGCATCTGTTTTGGCGCCAAGGTGAAACACGACACAGGTACGGAGTGCTGCCTCAGCCTCTGCCAAGCTGTTTCCTTCCTCCCTGCTGCTGAAGAGGACGAGGAGATGATGATGAGGAAGGAAGATGGGCATGGCAGAGGTAGGCTGATACTCCGCCAGACATATTCTTTTCCAATTTGACCTTCCTCATCATGAATCATCTTTGTCAGTGCAGACTGCTTTCTGATACCATCCACCAGATTTTCTGAAATTGTATAATAGTCGCAACTTTTTCTTCTTCCACAGAACGACTCATCACAAATCCTTTAAAAGACATTTCTTTCTATTTCTATCCCAGGTGAAAGAGATCTCCACAGAGAGAAAACCCTGGCCGTTCTCAGCGTGTCAGACTTCGAGTGTCCTCTCTGCATTAGGTCAGTGTCCTGGCCTGCTCTGTGTAATCCATGAAGCTTTGCAGTGTGTAATTCGTCTGCAGCAGAGTCATATATCAGGCTAATTCTATTCTCGTCTGCCGGTTAATGTTCAGCACCCATGCAGTATGTACACAAACGCTCACCAGACTTGAGAGCTAGATTACAAATGACATAAATGTCCATCCTTATGTCTGTCTCTGTGCCCTGAAGGTTGTTTTTTGAGCCAGTCACAACACCCTGTGGTCACACCTTCTGCAAAAACTGCATAGAGAGGAGTCTGGACCACAACCTCCGCTGTCCACTCTGTAAACAGCCATTACAAGAGGTATACATCTGTTTTAACCCTAATGGAAAAAAAGACTTTGTTTTTATGGCACAAACATTTTAAACTTAAGAGCTGCCTAATTATCAGAGCTTTGTTATTGTGGTCTTCGGGCGGAGTGAATTACACATACAGTACATATATACAAGTACATGTGACTGTATGGTAAAAAGGATTTTTTTCCCAAAACTTTTTTTTATTGTTTTACTATTTTTTATTATTTTATTTATTATTATTTTTTTATTTTTTTATTATTATTTTTAACTCTCATAATCCCACGGGACGCTTTGCGGAGCATTTGGCAGGGCAGCTGTTAGTTGCAATTATGTAACAAACTGTTTCTATCGTGTCACATAACAAATAATTAAAACAAAACTGCCTTCCATCCTTGAAAATAATGTATTTGATGTGTTTTATAGTGTTTTAATTTGGGCCAAGTCCCATCCACTAACATGGAGGAGGCGGAGCTTATGACCTATACTGCAGCCAGTCACCAGGGGGAGCTCTACTTGCTTTAGCTTCATTTTTGAGAACCAGTTCCATGTCCATATTTGTACTGTCTCCTGTACATAACAGAAGGATTGTGGGGTTGTGTAATATTTCTTCAGTACACCCAAGTACACGTTTTTGTAAATATTATCTTTTGAATATCAGCTTTCCTCATTGTATAGTTGCTGAAAACACCAGAGTGTTTGCACTTTAGCTTATAGCTCTCTGTTTTTCCTTCCAGTACTTCAGGAACAGGAAATACAACCCCACCGTTCTGCTTCAGGACATCATGACTCTACTGTTTCCATCTCAGTTGGCTGAGAGAAAGCAGATCCATGATGCAGAGATGGCTGAACTGTCCAAGTAGGCACCCGCCCGACTTATTTACTTATTTAACTTTAATTGGAGCTTATTCTTGCAATTCTCCCCCTCATGTCTTCTTTTTTTTGCCTCCTCTTAGTCTCACTAAGGACATCCCTATATTCGTCTGCACCGTGGCCTATCCTGGAGTTCCCTGCCCACTGCACATCTTTGAGCCCCGATACCGACTGATGATGCGTCGCTGTATGGAGACCGGCACCAAGAAGTTCGGCATGTGCAGCTATGAGCACGGCAAAGGGTACGCAGCACACAGGGCGAATTTCTATCTGTAGTGCAGCTCTCAAATCCTGATTAACAAATCGGTATTTAGTAGTTATTTTGACCAGACTGTCTGGGTGTGGGGAGACCATGTTTGACATTTCCCTGACTGTGAAGCTCGCAGCAGGCTAGGAGGAGCCTGATGGGATTGTCAGCAGTGCAGCACCAACAGACAGCACAGCGGGCAAAGTTTAAACCAGTCATATGTGACCCCTGTGGGGGTGGAGAGTGGCAGCATGGCCACCAGTCTGCCACTAGATCTGCCGTGCATTTTCCACCGTGTTGTCATGGCATTACATTTGCGAGCGAGCAGCATTATTGACAAATCTAAAATTATATGGAAGCCTAGTTTTTAAATGTCAACGAAATGCAGGTATTAGCTGCACATAGCTAGGTATGTGACTGGAGCTCTCTTTATAAACCATAAGAAGAATGTATGCTTCTAGGATTTTCATTTTTACTTTTGCTACGAACACAAGTTGCATATTCTTGTATTTTTTATAAAATAAGGAGTCCTGAGAAGGAATGGGCCAAAATAACAGAATGGAATATAGGAACGCTAAATATAGTCCATTTCATGTTGCCAGGAATGGCAGATATTATATCAAGATGTGTGTTTTAAGGTGAACATGACTCCTAACGTTTTGTCTCTTGTGTCTCAGGTTTGCAGACTATGGCTGCATGTTGGAGATCCTTGGTCTGGAGCTGCTGCCTGATGGACGGTCTTACGTGGAAACGGTGGGTGGCAGCAGATTCAGGGTACTGAAGAGAGGCCAGAGGGACGGCTACCACACTGCTGACATAGAGTACCTGGAGGACCTCAAGGTCTGTACCAACTCTGAAAATATTACAAATGGACTAAAAACTTCACCAAACCTCTCTTACCTTTTCTTATCCTGACTGTGCATTCTCTCTCCCTCTTTTCCTTTCTCTCAGGTTGATGATAGTGAGCTGGAGCTCTTGCAGCGTCTCCATGACAGCGTGTACCAGCAGGCTCAGGACTGGTACCAGCGCCTTGGCAGCCGCATCCGCGAGCAGATCAACCGGCAGTACGGCCCCATGCCAGACAAGGAGGAAGACATTCAGGTTAGTGCCTTAACATACTGTGGCAGTAGCTCTAAACACTTAACACGCAGTTTTCTGGGGACAGAAATCAGAAAACAGCGAGACATTTTCTTATGGGCGATAGCCATGTAAAAGACTGGGCTAAATTATATTTGTTTTAATTTTGGCTTTTGTAGATGTTTCCTAACTTAAAAGCTCATACATCCCTAAGCCTTCAGCATGCAATGCATTACTATGAAACGTATCTTTTTTGGTTATTAAGCAGGTCCAGGTTTTATAATTGCTATGAAAATATCAAAATACGGAACCTGCAGAGAGATGGAGTACCTAGAAATACCTAGCAATGAGCCATGAAAACATCTAATATGAATTTTTACGATGACCACCCTGTCCTGACCTTTCCTCCAGGCCTCGTCCAACGGCCCGGCGTGGTGCTGGTGGCTGCTGTCTGTCCTCCAGCTGGATCCTGCCTATCAGACCACTGTTCTGTCCCTGACCACACTCAGAGAGCGCCTGGGACACCTCCGCCTCGTTCTTGAGTACTTCTCTCAAAGCTAGAAAGCACAGCGCAGCGGCACTTTGGCCACTATTAGCCGCCAGTTAAATATTACGCACACAAACGGGAATGAAACCAGTGAATGCACATACTCACTTAGAGTTTGAGATCGGGTTTGGGACTTCTCTGAATCATGGAGGCACTGTCTTAAAGTCACAGCCCAAGGCCAATATCACCTGGTCGACAGCAGAAGGCTTTATTACAGTGCGTTTGTACAGAGTAGGGTTTTTTGCTGCTTGCATTTGTTCTTTTTTCATACACTAGAGGAGTTTTCTGAATACGCATTGTACTTGCTGTACGAGTAAGAACCGCAGGGTTGACCAAAGATGCTTCTCATTTAAGGGTCATCAAAGGCAAATGTGGATAAACTAAATCACTTTCAAATAATGTTGCTGAAAATAGACACTGGGTGTCATCGTTTTTTCTCCAGTCGCTGCAAACATGAAGGACATGCAGTAGCACAGAACACTGTGCTACTGCATGTGTTGCCTATTCTGATCTGACTTTTTTGCATTAGTGAATTTGGAATGAGAATAAACATTAATAGAACATCATTTGTAGTGATTTTTTCAGGACTATGCACCTCAGAGGGTTTAAGCTGTCGTGATCTGAGTGACCGTCCTTTGCTACAGGGCACTACTTGTAATGCTTGCCTTATAGTTGCATTTATTGGCCTTGGCAGCCATTGAGTATGGCTCATTTTTTACTATTGAATAAAATCCCTATTTAGTAATAGTAACTATTGCAATAATAATTTATAATCTCACATAGCAGCAGTCAGAAGGGTCTCTTGTCTCGTTTTAATAATGAAAGCTGCTGTCACTGGATGCTGTTTGTAAATCATCCAGCAGACAACAAGGATATGGGAAGGTGCAACAGGTCCGTTTTACAGTGTGAAACTTTAATTCTAGGAATACAGCATTGTATTTATATGTCCACTGTAAATAATAAGTCTTTTTTTTTGTCCCTCGCCATCTTCACTAGCTTTTTTTTTTTTTGAAGTGGCGTCAGCACTGATAACCGCTAGTATAACGTTTTCTGTCCTGTGAGATCCAAGACACCGTGGTGACATCTGTTGAACAGGGGCAGCCTCAGAAATAATTTGGCTCTGATACTTTGGCTGTGGTCCAACTAGGACTAGGCTCACGTGTAGGCCACAACACCTACCTCTGACCCTTACTCCACACTTGCGTCTGTCCGGCCCTCCCACCACCGGTCGCGGTGCCTTTGAGTACCCGGGCCAGCTCGTCACGGAGACCCGCAAGTCTTACATGGTGTGATTTTTATCGACATAGTGCTACATTCCATGGAATGTTAAAGCTGCAAAGATATGTGTAGTTAATTTACTAACAACCATGGGGTTTACTGGGTTTTATTTTTATTTTTTTTTACTTTTGGAAAATGTGCCATAGATATTTCCATGTTGTAGAAGTAGCCAGCCAAGTTGTCACTGTGTTTGTCTATATCTTGGACTCTGAAGGCCTCGAAGCGCATGATTTTTCGTACGGTGAGCAGTTAACAGTCACTTCTTTCGTGGACAGCAAACTCTGTATCACTTCAAAAAGTAAAGAATAAGCCCAGGAAACACCCTTGTATATACAGTTTGTATGACAGAGAGCAATAGCCCTGCTAGCATGGCAGTGTGGATATAGGTTACGATCATTAAACTCAAAAGGTCAACGGCACCAGCAGCAGTTGCTTGATTCGCAGACTCATCTCTGAACACTTTGCTTGAGGGGGAGGAAACGCTCTTTTTCCTATTTCTCATGAACTTTTCAAAGCCATCTGTGTGTGAGATTGTGGAGTCAAGTAAGGCATTAAAAACGTGCAAGTTTTCACAGCATGTCTCCGAAGCATGTAGTGTTGTTTTCACTGAAAAAATAAATAAAAAATCAACTTCCTGGACACGATTAAAGCCGAATCATGTGGAAAAAGAGATTGAGATTCTTATAGAATGTTTGAACGAGCGCCATAAACATAGCAGCAATACAAGTCCACGTCTGCGGAGGGGATTCTGTACAGCGAAACCGTTTTGTGTGCTTTGATTTTTCATCTGTAGCTCGTCACACGTTTTGCACGTCATGAATATTTCTGTTTGATTGATTACTTTGTGAGGGCGCCTTACTTTGAATAAACTGGTGATTTATGCTGATCACAGCCGTCAGTCTCATGTTAGGTGACCCTGGTTGATATATCGTGTCTGCACTGTTGCGAGATTTGCTTCATAATAAAACAATATACACATTTAAACACATTTTGATTCAACTCTATGTTGCCATTAGCTGGTGCTGCAGTTTAGTCAAGCTCCATTTCAGTTCATTTAGGCTGCAGCTTTCCACCATTTTATTCCCCCGGTGCACGTCCATTAACTTTAGCTGCAGTGTTATTGGACTCTCAGAAAATGCCCTTCAACACAGTTAAAAACTATTCGCAACTGTCTCCCAACGCAGAACACGAAGCACAATGAGCGATCCGTACTTGGCAGCGATTCCCCCCTGAGAACGAGTCTTAACACTTGTCTAGCTGGGACAGGCTGTGAAAAAGCACCACGGTGATGCGTTCCTGCTATGTGCTGCAGCTTTGCAGGAAGCGTTGGCTGCTGTGGTCTAATGGTCAGTGGTCTGCGATCTGTGTGAACTTGAGACATGCCTCTCATTCTCTGCACAAAGTTCAAAAACCTCTCTGTAGGCAACAAGTACGTCGAGAAACCACACTGAAACTGGTGCAGTTTTAGGCTCATTAAGCTGCATTCAATCCTCCACCTCCGAGCCAAGAGCAGTCAGATTATCTTGAACTTTAATTTGCTTGCTCCCTGGATGACTTTTTAAATGTTACTATGAATAAAGATTTTCAAAGAAAATTCAACATTATCTTTGTTTATTATGTCTGATTGATTTTAATGTTATTCTCCCAATTTTCTTTTGGTTATTAAGGTGATATTTCACACCAAATGGAAGCAGCGGGATCTATTAAAATTCACAGCATGACAGAAGCCGGTACATAAGAGGGGTGATTGGAGTGAAACATGCCTCACATACTGATAACAAGACTCTTTGGCTTAGAAACAGTTATAATTACTGAGAGAACTGTGAAGTGCTGCAGCTGCAGCAGAGTGAAAGGAGCCGGCGCTTTGCTCCTGCAGATAGAAATTAAAATTAGAATAGATAGAATGGGTATTCCCAGTGAATGTCCAATTAGATTGTATTTTTAGATGAACTTTGTAGACTCGGCTATAAGGAAACGGCCTGGGCTTTCACTCGTTATCTTGGTTCATAGTTTCTTAAACCATATCTTGACACTTAAACCACCATTTTACACTTTGACCAGCATGTTATGTGAAAGGATGACTCTGCTACATATACAAATAAAAAAGAAACATAAATATAAAAAGAAATAAAATATTAAAAGCTATGAAATAAATGTTCCACCAGGGGGCAGTCTGTAGCTGCACAAGTATGAGCTAAAAACTAATGGAATCATTCTTCATAAACTGGGAGAATTTTCATGATCAAACTGATCATGTTTATGCCCCCGCAAAGGGTTTGAAAGTGCGATTTTGTCTGACAGACGGGACCAATGACTAAATAAATATGTGGGGGGAAGAAAAAAAACCAAAAAAAACAGGTGAGAGTGAAACTGGATGTGTGAGGGTAGGTGTTCCTGAACTGCACTGCTCTCTCTGAACGAGAAGAAAAGGAAACACAGTGCTGCAGAAGTGTGGTGTATTTCCTGCCATCGTCCTCTGCATAGGAAGCAGGCAGATAAAAAGAGGTTTCGCTGGCTTCACTGGGGTTCTGTAATGCAGCTCAGCGTCTACATCAAAGCCCATTACGTTTGAAGAATGCCACAGCTTTTCTGTACTAAATTGATCCATCGGCTTGCGCTGACTCCCTGCTTGTGTATGACTGAGTAAGGATGACAGGCGTTTTGTAGGAGTTATCGCAAACCGGGGGAGCCGGCTGTGGCTCTGTGTATGTGTGTGTGTGTGTTCTTGTATTTCTGCTGGTAAGAGGACCGAATATCTTCACAGGGATAGAGGGACAGAGAAAATCCTCCACATGGCGGATGTTTTGGTTAGTCTAGAGAGAATTTAGGTTTAGCTGGAATTTATGTTAGGCAAAGGCCAAGGTGCAATCCAGGACAGAGAACCAAAGTTCAGAAGATTGCCTGGAAGTCCTGAAAAGCGTTTTACAATCAAGTGCGTGTGAATCTTTAATAATTACCCCCCATAATTATGGAACAACTCACTGGGGGCCTCCACTAAAATAGAAAAGCCCGCCTCTCCTCGCAATATGGAACAACAGCAAAAAGAGCCATGGCGACAATCAGAGGATGGATGCGGCTCTGTTGTCATAGGAACAAAGCCCAGCCAGGCAGGCCTCGGTGTCGAGAGCGGGATTATAAATTAGGAAATTGAGAAACTTTGTCTTTGAAGTGAAGCGCGTTTTGTTTACCTTGCGTGGCTCGACAGACGACACGCACGGAGCTAATTCCTGCTGATATAAGTGCGGTGAATTAAAGCAGGGTGAAGGGAGGAGAGGAAGATAGTGGAAACGAGCTGGAAATGTGTGTGCTTTCAGCAGCGCTCAGTGCACGTCTTTTTTTTTCTCCAAGAGATTAGAGTTTATTCAGGTTGTGTGTCTTTGTGTGCATGGGCTCTCTTGTGGGTCTGAAGCTGATAGACCTTGCTTGTTTCTGTCTTTGTTTAATCCCACTGAGTGTCAGTGCGATGATAAACCCATGAGTACGCTCTCGTGTGTCAGCGCCTCGGAGAGCCAAGGTAAACACATTGGCCACCTGCCTCTGCTAGCACCACAGGGCACACCAGCAATACTTTGATATTAAGAATCACCACAGATCCAGAGAAACTATAGACAAAAAGAGGGGCATTGTGTCGCAAGATTAAGCCTCAAAATTCTTCAATTTCTTTTTCATAATGTTTTCTTTACCACCCCAAACAGAACACTTAATGATTCAAGCTTTAAATTTAGGATTTGCTTAGGGAACAGAACAATTTGACCTCCCATATTGTCTGATTCACAGCTAAACATGTCAAAAATGATGGATTGGCTATCTCCTGGCCCCATTAAAACGTCCTCAAGGTAACACTGACGCAGACTGACTGGATTAGAGGAGGGGAGGGAAAACAAAACACATGGGTGCTCTGCATGTTTCACACGGTGATTCCGTGTAGAGCAAATATAAGAAAAACAAACGAAGCAGATCCGGATCACCTGCCGACAGATGAAGGACAGGAGAAACAGGAAGAGGCGGGGGGCGCTGCAGGAGACGTGATGTCATGCAACTGGCTCACCGATTCGAAAAGTTACCGCCTGCAGAGACGCACACCTGTCTGTGCCTGTGTGCCTGTGTACGGTCCTGGTCCACACAGTTGCATGAAGCGGCCGGTGTGCGAGGCATTTTGCACAAGGACAAAGAGCTAAATCTAATAATGTAAGGTCATTCAGAGACACTTGGAAATAGTCAAAATGGGAGTGTGTGGACATTGTTCTCACTCTAGTAGTACTGTAGTGAGTACATGATGCGGTTTGAGTGTCCAAGGCCAGCTTAGTGCTCGCAGGTAGGTTTATATGCAGTGTGTTTCAATAGGCAATATGTTCCTGGAAAGTGGTTCCATAAGACGTGCAAGCGAGACAAAATTTTGCAGAGCTAGGGTGTCACGAGCACAATGTGTAGGGTTTCGTGAATCTAACAGCAGATATGGGACTAGCGAACTAGTAGCGGTTCATCAACCGTGTGGAAATACTTCACTGAAGAGGAAGCCCCTTCTGCCTTGACATGCAGAATATGTAAGTCAGTCCTGAAACTCAACAAATGTACTACTGCATTACATACTCATCTGGCATGAAAAGGCATCCGCTAGTGCTAGCAGAGGAACGATCCATATCCTGTCAGCGGCAGTCAGTCATCAACTTCACCAAAAACCCTGTGCTAACAGAGAGAAGGAGGCTGCAAATCAACAATTTGTTGGTCAATTTCATTGTGCAAAATTATTAGGTCCAACTCTAATTACCTTGCAGAAAAGCCTCCGTAGCTTCTTTTGTGTGAAACGCTACAGGTCAAGAATATATATTTCTACTGTGTTTTTAAGTGTCGATGTTGACTCCACTTTCACCACATATATCAGTTGACTTTACAATACAAAGTCGTTCAACCGCTAGGCCCAATGTTCTGATTTATATTCATTTTCAAAAGCTCATGTAACGTGCATCAGCTACATCTTATATCGCCATCAGATTTTACATGTATGCTTTCGACAGATTTATGTATATCTCGTTCTTGCTGCTCTCTCCTGCCTCTTTACCTGTCTTTACCCTACCTGCAACAAGCAGATGGGTCCCTCCATATGAGCTAGGTTCTGTTTAAGGTTTCTGTTGTATTGTTGGCGCTGAATATGAATAAAACAGAATTTAATCGCGAGGACATGTCAACCACACCTCACAGCAGCCTTCGACACCATCAACCACTCCATCCTGCTCTCCCGTCTGGAATCCTCTCTCCACATCACTGGCACAGCACTCTCCTGGCTACACTCCTACCTCTCCAACCGACAACAGTTCATCAGCATCAACAACTGCACCTCCACCACCGCTCCCCTGTCACAAGGTGTCCCCCAGGGGTCGGTGCTTGGTCCCCTCCTCTTCATCCTCTACATCCTCCCCCTTGGTCAGATTATCCGTCAACATGGACTCCATTTCCACTGTTATGCCGACGATATCCAACTGTACATCTCCACCAAAGCCATCACCAACAACACCCACTCCACCCTCAGCAACTGTCTCACAGAAATTAAATCTTGGATGCAAACTAACTATCTTCAACTGAACAGTGACAAATCGGACATAATCATCATTGACCCCACATCCCGCACTAAAGTCAGCCACAACTTCTCCCTCACCTTTGATAACTGCACTTTGTCTCCCTCATCCCACACCCGCAACCTAGGAATCATCTTCGACAGTAAGCTAAGGTTTGACCTCCACATCAACCACATCACCAGGACCGCCTTCTTCCACCTCAAGAACATCGCCCGTCTCCGCCCCTCACTCACCTTCTCTGCTGCAGAAACCCTCATCCATGCATTCATCACATCCAGACTGGACTATTGCAACAGCATCCTCTATGGTTCACCATCCAAACTCCTCAATAAACTGCAATACATCCAGAACTCAGCCGCACGCCTGCTCACCCACACCCGCTCCAGAGATCACATCACCCCTGTCCTCCGTGACCTGCACTGGCTGCCCATCACTCACCGCATACAGTTCAAAATCATCCTCCTCACACACAAAGCACTTAATAACCTGGCCCCCCCCTACCTCACAGACCTGCTCCATCACCACACCCCCTTCCGCGACCTCCGCT
This sequence comes from Planiliza haematocheilus, assembly GCA_005024645.1. Lineage (NCBI taxonomy): Eukaryota > Metazoa > Chordata > Actinopteri > Mugiliformes > Mugilidae > Planiliza > Planiliza haematocheilus. The sequence goes on along the minus strand of SRSE01000949.1, from coordinate 4,076,949 downwards.
CATCCGAAGGAAACATCCTGTCACTACCCACACGGACCAAGCACCGAACCTGGGGGGACAGAGCCTTCTCCATTGCTGCCCCCTCCCTCTGGAACTCACTCCCCAAACCCATCCGCACCTGCACTCACCTCCTAACTTTTAAGACCATGCTAAAAACACACCTTTTTAAATTAGCTTTTAATACATAATTTCTGTGTGTATTTTATATTGTTTTCTATGTTTTATACTGTCTTTGCTGCTTTTAACTTGAAGGTCTTGTGTTCTCAACTGCATTTATTGTATGTAAAGTGTCTTTGAGCTTTTGGAAAAGCGCTTATAAATAAAATGTATTATTATTATTATAGATGGCGCTAAATTCCACACACAGATCCTTTAAAAATACCAGTATCAGGCTGAATTTTTGGTTTAAAAGGATCCGTAAGAAAAGGGGCAGCTATAAGAAAACAAAAACCATTGGCTACAAGTGGTATGCCGAGCCATTGCCACTACGCAATGGGTACGACGCGCTACTTTCAACTTCTTCTTTGCAGATACAAAAGTAATGCAGCTTGACAGAAACAACTACGGTGGGATTGCTAGGTACGCCTTGCATAATTCTCCAACCTCCTTGTGATGCCTTGTACATTACGCTGGCGAACTCACCTGTAATAGAACCATACGATTGTCATGGGTATAGTTTAATGCCTCTGTGATTTCTCATGCATTATTCATCACCTACTGTATATCTTGCACTCTCGTGTGCATCGTGTTTATCTGCTATATGTGTGCTTTATCCAGACACATCTATGAATTCATAGACACTCCTGCAGCTACCAGCCTCAAGCAGATGAGTCCCTCCATATCAGCGGGGTTCTGCTTAAAGGGAGTTCATCCTCACCACCGCCACTCGTCAAACTCATTTTAGTTCAGGGGCCACATATAGCCCAATGTATGTGTCCAAACCATTTACAGCTCAAGACAGTCGTGCGTTCAGGATTTCCAGATACTTCATGGAGCTTCACGAATACTAGTAGTCTTTTATGTAATTTTTACACTTTGTAAATTCATACCACGGGCCAGATTAGACCCCCTGGCGGGTCGGTTTTGGCCAGCAAGCCTTATGTTTGCCTGGGATTTCAGGATTTGAATTGCTTTTGATATACATCATATTTAATTGAGGAGATAACCAAATAACAATGTCATTGCAGGCTGTAGCAGCACTGCAGTGACAAATCGTGACACACTTGGCACTTTTGTAACTTTGTTGCTCGTAGTGTGAACATAGCATCTGTCTGTGCTGACATCATACACTCTGACGTGAACAGATGGTAAAAGCTGGTACAGTATATGAAGTATACAAGGGTGTCTGATCATGATTTCAAGCTAGATAATTATCACCCAGTTGCAGTTTTCTTGAGTTAGCAAGGGAATTTTGAAAGGTTCTGCTTATTGTGTCATTTTCACATCATGCAGGTTTACAGTTTTGCTTCGGTCCCCCAAAATGAACACCAGCCTAGTTTCTTGTCAAATCTGGCAGGTTCTCTAGGGTAGACACTACCCTCCAAAAGATAAAACAGATGTTTAAACCAGCAGACCAGCGAGACACATTAAGCGTCCCCGCGCTGACAAGTCAGACAGGTGGCTCAACATTTAGAGGAGGCAAAGACAGATATTTCTGCTTAGAGAAAGGATGACAGGAAGTTAGGGGACACAGGAGAGATCACCTCTGAATAATCTGAAACATGTCAAATGGTGGCAAAGGTCAGATTTACAACACGTTCCGAGACTAGAGTAGCAGACACGGAGAACGAATTCAGGAAGGAAATCGAGATGTGAGAAGAGTGATTCAAAGGAGAGTCCAATTTGACGATTAACGACATTTCAGCAAATCATTTCTATCATTCCATTCGATCTCATCACCTAAGGGGTCATAATTTTACCTGTGGCAAGTCGTAGCCGGAGTTGCCATGCACGCAAGCATGCCCGCCCGCCTCTGGTGAATTTGGGATTTAGGTTTGTTGTTGCAAAGCAAAGGTGTCTCTGGTAGATAAGGAAACACCTGAATGGAAACAGCAGAAGGGAAAAGCTGTCAGTGGATGAGATCACATTTAGTGCCGAGCCTCCGGGTCTTATCATTACAGCGAGTCCTGTGACAAAGGAACAATGTACAACAACAAGGGCGAGGCAAAACGTCATATTTGACGAAAGAAAAAAGAATATAGAAAGAAAAAGGTTTTCAAGGGTATGAGTTTTTGGCACAGACATGGCACCCTGAAGACACTGACTAACCGCTCTGACATGAAGCATCACAGCATCACTGAGCACAGGGAGTTTCTCAGATTTTGATGTTCGGTTGTCATGGAGGCGAAGCGGTCAGCCTTGGTTACCGTTACAGTGATATTCTGCTCACTGGGTGGTTCTTAATTAGATCATGGTTGGACACAGACACCCTGAGTATTCATTCAGGGACAATATTAAAAGTGTGTGCGTGAGCCTCTATATTAGCACACATCTATTAATTAGTGTGTGTGTGCATCTGAGTGTGTGTACCCAGGCTATCTTTACCTTACACTTAATCACACAGGAACAAACAAGGAGTCTCCGTAGTCTTTAAACAGGTCAGAATATCTTACCTATTTATCTATATTTCTTTATTTAGGACGTCCACGTGGTCATCACTGACAGATGATGCGTGATCACTCCTAATGCTGAGCGACAGCAGCCTAGATCACCGTGACACACAGTCACATCTGTCACCGATCGAGCAGTACGGTTGCTCTCACAACACAGCGGGCACAAAGCTAGAGCGCTGCATATACTTCATCCTGACAGCTGACCGCAGTGCACTCAGTTTGAATATTCATCGGAGGACGTTTAACTTTTATTCCCCTCAAAGCCTTTGTTTTAGACTTGACGAGATTTATGCGGTGGAGGGGAACTTTGAGGGGATATCTGAGCAAAAGGCTTTCAATGATGCGGCCTCTTCAACATCTGATGAGTGCGTGTAGTCCCCCGGAAAGACGCGTTGAGCTTCTGCAAAACCATTTTTCATTGGGACGAGACAAGGGAGCGCTTTCTTTTTTTGGGGTATGGCAGTGTAAGCGCCGGGCGCGTGCGTGCACATCTGCGGATGAATATTCATACGCCGCAGCGTGTTTTTTGTATATCTGTTTTGCATAAGGGAACACTTACGGACACATAAGGCAACACGCGAAAATGAGAAAAAGATTCTGAAGTAACTGGAAAATCGCAACAGGAGACATTCGAGCACTGATGTAGCCATATCATTACTGAACGGGAGCATGCACCAATATCCACACACACACACACACACACACACCCACACACACACACACACACACAAAAGCATGTGCTGGAGCTTTGCGAGTGTGGCGTGTCTCTTCGGTGAGGGATTTGCAGAGGATAGCAATGAACATAGCGCAGGATTTCTGTCATCATTGAACACATGGGGAGAGGAGTCTGCCTAGACAGCAGCATTGACAGATTGCATGAATAATTTAGGAACAAAGTGAGAGGCCTCATAGACCTCTGAATCACTACCAATGACAGCCGCCTGCACCGACTTTGGCTCCTCTCTCATCTTTTTTAATGCATATTATTTCCATAAATTCGCCTCCTTACATCTCTTAGCTGCGTCCGGACGGAAAGGGTACAGAACCGAGCCGCCGACATGTGAGCAGGCACAACCAGCGGAAACGGCGGCCTCCGAGTTTCTCCAGAAGCAATTAAACTAAGAGTGGGTTGCCTCCTTTTTCAAATTGATAGGGAAGACGTGTGGAGGAGCTGGACTGGAGATAAATATCATTGCTACATTAGTGCAGATGATAAACGGGACATTACAAAATGATATCTTACAGGTTCACACTTACATCTTCCGCATTCTTTAGAAGCTGGCACACGGGCTTTATTGAGTCGCAGTTTCCTGTCAGATATAATTGGGGGAAGACTTTTTGATTGAGAAAGGAGGCTGGAGGACGGGAGGAAGTAAACCGATGTGAAAGCTGGTGCATTGCGGAGCTCCTATATGAGTCATAAGGGAGCCACGGCACATATCAGCTGCGTGTTTAGGCTTTTAAAGGAGAACACGTGGCTCCATCTCCAGATGTTTTACTAATATCCACCGTCGTGATGCTCCCATTTCACACCCATGCGTGTAAAGTTTTTTTTTATTTCCTGCACTCGCGCCTAATCACTACCAACATTTGCATAATCATCACTGCTGGGAAACAATGGCTTTGTTTATCGTGTCATTATTTAGCCAACAGAAGTAGCCCGCTTCTCCGAGCAAAACTTTTTTTCTTTTCTGTCCTTTGATGTGCCTCGTTTTTCTTGGGATCACATCCAAGCAAAATTTTAATTACAATACCGCGTGTGCAGTCGAGTGCAAAACTGTCGGGCACTAAAAGTAAAATTAGAGCACTTTCAAGAATAAAGCCATGCATCGTTTGTTATTCATCAATTAACCTCATACAAGTGCACTAAGGGCGACTTAACCAAAGTAATATTGAGCATAACCACCGTGTGCCTTTAAAAAATTCCTTTTCTTATTTTTTACTTATTTACAGCGACAGGTGGGTTGTCTGAAGTATTTTGGAGAACGGTGCAGAGCTCTTTGTGGGCCATCTGTGAGGACATCTTAACAATCCCAGCATTTAATTTCACCACATTTATTTTTGTTTCAATATACTCGACTTAGACCAGTATATTAGCCCTTACTTTTGCAAATGCGTTGGATCTGCACTCTCAATCCACATATTCATGGACTTTGTGATGTCTTCCCGTGATTAAATATCTATTAAGACAGCTAATTGGGGTGTCACCTAAATTGGAGCAGTTCTGAAGCATCTTGACAGTGCTCGACTCCGCCTAACTTACGGCTAATTCCAAAATGGTCCAAGAGATGGAGCATGACTCAAGCTCAGGTGAGGACACTGACCAGTCACTCAAAGCAGCCACGCTGCTATGAGGAAATAAGCCTCGAAGAGCAAAAACGTTTTCTGTACCATGCTGTAAAACACGCTCGTGTCTGCTGTCCAACTGGACATTTTGATACTGAAGTCAATGGGGGCAGACGCTCTTGTAGAGCCAGTCACTAATGACTAGTTGATGCATCCTTGAGACTTGAGGGAGTTGTTTGCAGTGAAATAAATGCATGGATTTTACTTAAGTAAAATATTATGCGTTTTTCAAATTCTTGGTAGCTTGCTATAATTTGTAAACAAGTCACAAGTTAATCTGGTGTTGTAAGCGCCTAAGTCCTACTGCTGTGACTGTGTTACAAACTGGCACAACAGCCGTGGAGACCAATGTCAGCGTTACAAAAATAAATGATTTATTTAATAAAAAAAGGACAAAAAAAGATAACAGATGAGACATGGTGAGGCTCTGCAGCTGAAGTGTGGTGTTTTCTCAGACCTGGGTAGACTATTTAAAGCCATGCACCAGCCAAAGACACTTGCTGAGGGTAATAGAGAGGGGCACCACAGAACCTATGCAGTATTTCTTTCCTCCGTCTTTTTAGAACCACTTATGTGCGCTGTAATAGTTTCCTCCTTTCTATACCATTCTGAACCCTTGTGAACTCACTCTTAAGAGCTACGGCACAGTTCAGACTGTGAGAGATCGATTAGGCCTTAGGGTGGAGATTGGGACTGGGCCAATCTAGGTTTAGGTAATTAAAAAAAAAGCTGACTTTCCATTGGTTTGTTTGCCAGAGGGCAGGGATAAGTTAAATGCATGCATTTAGTTCTGTCCGACAGTGGAAAGTGTCTACATACACTGATCAGCCACAACATTAAAACCACTGAGAGGATAAGTACATATCATTGACCATCTTGTGATGATACAATGTTCTGCTGGGAAACGTTTGGATCTGGCATTCGTGTGGATGTTACTTAGCCATGTACCACCCACCAGACCAAGAAGGACTGGATCAAGCCTGATCCACAAGGACCCCTCTCCTCAACCAAGGAGGGCCACCACTAAGAACAGTCTGCTGCCAGACACCACAAGGTCCATGTCCATTCTCTGATTAGTCAGAATGGTTTTTGAGGCACAAGGGAAACCTACACAATCATCATAATGTTATGCCTGATCAGTGAATATTTACTGTACTGTTGTGCTACTGTATTTGAGGACAGTTTTCAAGTGTACTGTACTAATGAGAACATTTAATACAATGTTAAACTTCTTCTCGCCTACACTTGCTAGGGATCAATGAACTTTTTCATCCACAATCCACAGTTAGACAGCTGCAGCTACAGAGCTATTTTGCAAATCAGTTCTTTATTTATAAAGGACGTAACATCCCTTGTTGGTTTGTTAACAATTAAACTGGATTTTGGGCTGACTGACCGGTTTGTTGAATATTTGAGACCGTCACAGTTGAGCTGTACTCTGATTAGTTTTATGGGCAATGAAGTAATTACTCATTGAAAACTCTGATTATAGCAAATTTAGATTTGTTAGAGACTCACCCTGCCAGTGTTCATTTTTCTGTATCATCACACATAATGTACAAAATGTCCAAAGGCATAAGGCAGGTGACGAACTGGCCCTCTTCACTGCATCATGTTTGAATTCAAGCCAAGCTTCAGGGGTTAATATATTAAATAGAGCTGGTGAGTGGAGAGGGTTTAAAACCCAGTCTGGAGTGGGTGTTTGTGTAAGCGTGTGAGGGAGAGAGGGCAGGATACGGTAGTCAAAAAAGGATTGTGGGCAGCAGCGTCAGTGCCTGCAAGTGTTTGGCTCGCCGTTAACTGTGGACCACTTGCCCCAAGAGCAGAGACTTCAGAAGTGTGTTCCAAGTCATTTCTCAGAGGCAACCAAAAACAATCAAGGTACACACAGGCCAAATCCTGCTAGGCACTCTATAATCCCCATAGCTTTTATTAAAGAGTGACCTTTTTCATTGTGGATATAAAAAAACCCCACCAAATCCAATGATTTTTTTTTTAAATAGCCTTTTCGCACCAGAAGTGATTAGAAGCAGGATTCCTGTTCCCTGTGCCACGTACAGAGGAACTGGCAGTCAGACCTACTGTAATCTGCATTTTCACCCCTCGCACCACCCACCCACCCACCCTCGCCTTTCAAAGAGGAAGTTGGAGGTCTATTAGAGTTGGTGGCCTGTGATTGTGTTTTAATGAGAGAATGACTGTGGAGGGCAGATAAGGCACCCAGTTCAGGCTGAGAGGTCCTTGGTGGGATTAGAATAATCATCAAAAAACGCCATGTCTTTAAAAAACACACAATGGAACAGGGCTGCTCCTGTCATCCTCCACTCCTCTGCCCATTCATCCCTCCATCTCCCCCCGTCCCTCCACCGCCACGCCGGTCGGCCAATTGACATTCCAGTGTGATGGTCCGCTGCTTGCAGTGGAATGTGACATTTCCTCTCATCACTCTCTGTGCCGAGCCAAATGTGCGGTTTTACAGATTAGAGGGGGACAGCGAGAAAACGTGGATATGGGGGTAGTGTGGATAGAAGATGTGATAGATGTGAGAGAGTGAGGCGGCACAGACGAAGACAGATAGGAAAAGGAGATAAAAGAGGCTTTTGGGCCCTGAATTCATGTAAACTCATGATAATGAGACATTCAGTTATGAGCACCATCATCATCATGATTCCACAAGTGCTTTCTTTCCTGTGTAAACTTTATTTGCATGTTCCATATTTAATGACAATCAGACACTGGCTTTGAGCTCCATTATGGAAATCAGCATGTGTGCATGAATATAATAGTAGTTTTAATTTAAGTTTGTTCGAAATGTCACGTTAATGCAACATTAGGGCATGATATATAGACAACAGACTATGACACAACAGCAAAACATTTTTTTTTCCTTTTTAAATCCGCTAAGTGTGCATATCAGTCTGGTGTACATATGAGTTTCTCGTCACTAAATAAGGTGGCTAGCTTCTATTAAAATTTAGCAATTTACTCTCCAATCAAAAATGTTTTTTTCCATCTTTTTTAGGTCCAGTTGAACGCTTGAGTTGAATGCTTGAGTTCAAATTTAGTCCTGGTCATTGATGGTGTGGCATCACAGAAAGGATTTCAGAATTTTTTGAAGCTTAGTGTGGGCGTCTCTGGGCGTCACCATTTTGGCAGCGTCTGTCTCTGCCTAATAGGTGGTTTAGACTTATGCGTTAACTTGATACAGAAGCTACAGCAACAGCGCAGACGCTAGCACCATAACTGACGTGTTCCTCCCCAGAAATGTAACTATGTGCCACGGCAACACAAAGCGCAGTGATCGGTCCGCTCGGTTGTAACGTATTTCTGCTTAGTATTTTTGGCTGCTTCTCCAACACCGCAATTTTTGAACTGATTGTTTTGGATCAATAAAGATGGAACATGTCACGTAAAGGTTAACTGAGAAGGCTCGTCAATACAAAAATTTGATATATTCGTTACAAAAGTCCCCATTGTTGAAAGTGAAGCAGGAAGTTGAAACGAAAATGAACCTGACTGGCAAAAAAAAAAAAAGTCATTGGCGTTACAGAGCGAGCCAGACTGATGAGCACACAAGTATAAATGGCTCATCCCGGTTTCACTAGACTTTTTCGTTGTCCGTCAGTTTGACTGACAGGGTCATAAAAATCTCGTCATAATCCATTTTTACTCATCACTTTAATCTTTTATAATAATTACGTATTCAACAGCATTTCATTTTCATTCATTTTTAATTAATATTCAGTAGCCGTGGAAAAAAAGATTCGTCTCATCAAAGACAACTCAAGAATCATGAATCTAGACGTCTATTTAACCGGCTCAGTTGAGTCCTACCACGTTTGATTGATATACAATCAATAAACTGCTACTTTCAAACATCTTACATCTCACTAGGCAGAGAAACAAAACGTACTACCCAACTTGACCACTAGGATTTACGTGGATTTACTTGCTTATAGAGGCAGCCTCAAGTGGCCATTTGAGGAACTGCAGTTTTTTGTTTCAAACTCAGCCCCACAGATTGCCACTTAATCTTCCAATATTAGCAATTACACTGGAAGATATTTTACATATTTTACATTTACGTTACATTTTACGATTTTGATAAGGGCAAACAAGCGTGTGCCATTATAATCATTTTATGTTATGTTATTTCTTTCAGCAGTGAAAATTACAGACACCTGACATGCAGCAATGACATATCACTGTCTTAGGAAGTCACTCATTTAAACATTCAGCAGACAAAGCATTATTATTCATGAGGACCCGATAATAGTCGCTTTCTACTCAGTTCAGCTCGAATCTTAATGAAAATCAGCATTTCAAAATAAATGCCAGTCATCAACAAGTGGTGATTTCACAGACAGAAATGTCTCACAAACGGAAACATAAAGCTGTCACAGAGGCGTAACTTTCAGTCCAATTAACAAACGGAGAGGACATGAGTGTGATAAGGTGACAAAAGCCTGCAGGGACATTCGGCTGGAACTCTTCCTTATTTACTTCTCTTTAAATGCTGTTCAAATCACAGCCACTAATCTGAAAAAGGCTTTACCAGTGTTGATGTGTGTGTATACTGCCTCTGACAGAGAGGCGGGTGGGGGGTGGGGGTGGGGGTAAAGGGGATAGAAAGTGAGAGAGATAGAGTTTGTTTAAGGCCTCTCTCTGGAGGGGATTATGTTTCTCTGCTGTCATGTGTTCTGACATTCAGAATGTTATTAAACTTCAATGGACTGAGCTCAGGGTTCACTGATTACTCTTACGGGGGCTGAATCTGTTATTCAAGGTTTACTTCACACGTTTCTTTTTTACCAGAATCGCAATCACACCTGCACACTTCACACACACACACACACACACACACACACACACACACAACGATTCACCTGCTCATATGTGCGTATGTGCATGCTCCCGTCAAGGTGCTCTACAGAGCCGTAGACTCAAATGAATGGATTAAACCAAATTTTGCCATTACTGGAGTAATTCCTTTTAGGTGACGTGACTGTCTTGGCAAATTCGATTTACGCACCAGCTACATATGCATTGTGCCTGCCGGGAAGGAGAAGGCTGAAATTTAGAGTTAAGAATGTTTTGACAGAGACGCGAGTGTCTTTCAAGTGAACTTTGACAATGAAAATGAGAAGAGGAAGCGATTGCCCACTTGCAGCTCCCACCAGATACTGCACCATGCACTGACTGGTAGAATGAAAAATGTCTTCCCATTTCAAAGGACTGTTCTTTTTCAAGAAATTGGAACAGAAATCGGAGTATTGCTTTGCAGTGGTGGGATTTAAGTGGCCAGTTTCTGACTATTGAATGAAATATTACATGGAAACAGAGGGTCCTTCCTGCTCCCTTGGTTTTGACCCCATTCACCAGACTGATTGGATGGGATTCTACCTGGCTAGTGAGGGGAGGCTCCCTAACTTTGATCACAGTGGAAAGTAGCCCTGCTACATAATCCCCTCATCTGTCATTCTGTCCGAGACGATGTGTGCTGCCATTCATCTCCCCCTCACTCCGTCTCCTGCTCTCCTGTTCCTTCTGTCTACAGCACCTGTTTACCACCTCCATCCATCTTCCACGCAAGGCCGTCGTCCGCCTCCGTCCGCCGAGATGGACAGTTGGGAAACAGACGGCACGATGTGAGGTTCGGTGCGCCGGCTTTCCCCCCTCGACTTCAGGAGGGCTGGCAGCAGAGTAACTTTTCTCCTCCCACAACAATGCGGAAGCACATATCTCAAACGGAGACAGTTAATCTCGGGCACAGTGGACTAACAGGCTCTGTCTGTCTGATTGACTGTCCCTTTCAGTCAGTCCCCGAGTGACCCTCAACGCCACAGAGACGTGGGACGACCAATAAAGCTCCAGATGGATAATAACTCATCATAACTTCATACGTTTTCATTTACAGAGCAATACAAGCGCATTACCGTAATAAATCAACAGCTAATGGGATAAGTGAAGCTTCAAACTGTGAGCCTTGATGTGTGTACTGACCACTGAAGTGCTAAAGTAATATTTAACACCATTCACCCCCAGGACAGCGTATCGGTGTCGGGCCGCCTACATATTGCGGTCAGAAAATCATCTACTTTGTTGTTGCTGTTCTGGCTTTGCACTGCAGCACTGTGGATTTGAACCAAAGTTTAGACTTTGACTTTTAAGCTTACTAAAAAGTAATTGAACAAGTAAAGAATGAGTGTAAAGAATTCTAAAGAGGACATTTGCATCAAACAAGCCCATCAGTACACCATGGCCTGAAATGCGCCTCCATATCAAGGCAACGGAAACCACAACAACTGTACTGTTGCACCGCCAAGCTGCCGGAGACCACGAAATGAACTTTATACATAAGTATTGAACAACACTGCAGGGACAGTCTTTTATCCTGTATTATCCTTGTCTGGTCTGGTCTGCCAAGTCTGTGCAAAAGCTTAAGTCCTTCTGCTTTCTTTTGCATCTACAGTAAATTAGATTTAAGAGCTGTTACAGATCAGATTATCAGATCAGAAGCAAGGCTCCAAGAACCCCCTACCCATGCAGATGTGGTGACCAGTTCCTGTGTTTTGCATGCACACCATCGCCCTGGTTATGGATATTTCTTCACTCTTCAGGCTAGCCTGGACCTAGATCAGTCATTGATATATGAATTGGGAAACACTACCAAACAAGTGACCCTGTAGTGAACATATTTGGTCTTGATGTTTAGGAATTAGACCCTGGCATGTGGCCTGCTTACTAGACTTTGCTGCTGCAAGTAGATTAATTTTCATTACTTAAATACATTTTTTTTTCCTCCATCAAACCAAAAATGAGACCACTAGTTTGTGTTCACGTTATGTTTGCAGGTACTTAGCAGTAGTCAAAAACTGGGACAGGGTGTAAAATGTAGTAAATGCCAATGAGTTTTATTGGTACGGTACACATACAAGGACTTCCAACCACTAGGCCACAGCTCCCCCTATATGTAGGATGTTTAAGTGCACCAGTTTCTCTATTTAATTCAGAGTAGCTTCCATAGCTGGAATAGGCAAGTTTATCCTGGCTTATCAAGGTTTATGAAATCAGGATCTGATGTTTACATGCGTAAAAACAAACACCTTGAAAAAACTGACAAATTCTGGGGTGCGCAAACACATGTAAACACACATGCACTTGACCCTATTAGTTTGCTCACCTCTCTCTCTCTCTCTCTGTCATCTCTGTCCCTTCTGTTGGTTTTGTTGTACCTGTTAGGCGAAGAAAACGTAACCCTGTTATCACTCGCAATCACCTTATTCTCAGGATAGCTCCACCTCTCCAGTTAACATCTGACTAGAAACTGAAAACACTTGTGTGGGTGTGCAGAGCCTTGTTATATATTCTGCCACTGTTTTCAACCATGAGAAAATCACAAAAACCTAATTGCAAATCAAAATGTTCCAGTGTGTGCTGTATATTTTTGGAATGTACTATATGCTATAAGGTTAACCAAATATATAGATATGTTACGGTTATATGTATTTAATCAAGGGAGCACTAAGACTGCCCTGGGGTGGTTTCTGTGTATTGTCAAAGATGCTTTCTTCAGATTTCCTCTCGCAGTGAGTGCCAGTCAGTCAGACTGAAAGGAAGAGCCTGAGGGCTGGATGGATGACAGACGAGAGGTTCTACATGCAATAACAGGGCTTCCGTCTTGTTGCATCTCTGTGGGCGAAGTGTGTGTGTGCACCCATGTATATGTCAGTTTGTATGTCTGTACAATATGATATAAGTAGAAAGAAAAAAAAAACGCCCCCATGGAAATGTGTTCTGCCTCCAGCTGCTTGCGTTTGTGCAGGCAGGACACACGGAGGAAGAGTGGTCAGGCAGAGGCGAGGGCACACAGAGAAACAGGTGAATTGCAAGTGACTTGAAAGCTAAAAATAATGAGGAAAAGTCAACATCCATGAAGCTGTGTGAGCCTCTGCCCTTTTATTAGACAGCGAGCCAGTTTATTCGAGCTCCGCCAAGGAGGAGCAGACGTTTCCTCCCTGATGGCAGTGAGGCTTTAACTCCGTCCCTCCAACACAGTCTGACAGCAGCGTCTTCACCGCTATTGATTTCCTTTCTTGCCCCGTTTGGAATAACATGGCTCACATGCCAGGAGGAGACGCCGCAACAAAATTCGACTAGCTCTCTTCATAATAGCGTTACTCAGATGCAAAGGAAGGAGAAGGCGAGAGTCTGGGAACAGGCCTGATTTAAAAAAGCAAAATGCCCACAGCAAAAATCAACAGCGAGCACCATGACAGAGAGACACTGAGCAAAATTATGACTCAGTGGAAGAAAAAAGCACCTTGACTCACATCATTACGATGGACAATAGGTAGCATCTGCTAAGGGTTGGTTATGTAAAGGTTGTTGCCTTCACAGACATTGGACCATAAATGGATGCCATGGTCCCAACCTGGGCCCAAGCCCCTCTAAAGAAGTTTTGTCTGCAAAATTAGATTTTCACATATTCATTAAAATGATAATGCAATCGTGCATCTCACGAGTTATCTTTGGATTTATTGGAGGACAGGTCCAGACCTGGCCAGAATGCATCACTTGAGACGAAGACATTTTAGTATCTATCGCCACGCACAATGCACTCAAACCAAGTACTGATTTGTTGTATTGAAGCTTTTCTTACATACAAGTAAGGTGGGCACCTTTAACACAGTCCCAAGCATTAACCAGTACTCTTACTGCAGCCCCAAAATGAAAGAGGTGCCATTTTTGGTACATTGCTCCAAATACCCCACACGCCTGACTGTCCAGCACACAGCAAGCAACTAACAGATGTGGCAACAAGAGACCATGGGATATTGATGAAAATCAGCGACTTGTGGCGATGGCAAGAGGAAAAAACTTTGGCGACACAACGTAGATGGGTACCAGGTTAAACTAATCTCAATTTCGACGTGTCACGATTGAAAAAGGGTCTGATAGAGTTGATCGATATACTTAATGACGCAAGCAAGCAAACCAAGCAAAATATTTACCGCAAGGAAGTAACATCCACAACTTTTGTTCCAACCACCAGATCCACCATGCTCATAGTAGGCATGGAGTATTTTCTTGTCAAACAGAAACTGGTGACCCCAAGAAGAGCTAGTTCCATTCGTACCAAAAGAGTCAAAACTGTCATATCCATCTATTGTGTCGACAAAATACGAGCGAAATTGCACCATCAAGAGGCCTTGTTTTCCTGCTGTTGAAACCATTGGTTGGAGCCATACAAGCTGAGTTCTGTTTATGAGCTATGAGTTTTGGCTGATGATGCACTCAGCTTAAGTCTAAACTTTGCATTCCCCCACACGCTGAACTGAATATCACTTCCAAAGCCACAAACACACAAAAGTGAATGGATTAAGCAGTCTATAAATATTAACAAGCCTAAAAAGGGTTTATATGAGGTGACATGACCTGTCTACAACTGGGGCGAGTCCACACCTGTGTTTGTCTAGCTTTCTTGGAAAATGGCCCCGCTGCTAATCAGCTGTCTCTATTAGAGTATCAGTGAATATGCTTATTAGTGTGTGTGTGTGTGTGCGCATGTGTGTGTGCATGCGGGCGTGCAGGTATGACGGTGCTGCTGCTCATCAAAGGTTCTCTAATGAGGGATAGAAAGTGTGAGGAATCTGCACCTGGACTCAATTAGCCAGGCATTCACTTTCAATGACTCTCCAGGCTGAAACAAGATACTCTCCCCGTACATGTCTTTTCTCCATTTCTGTCTCTTTGTTTGCATCCTTTCTGTGTTCCTCAGCAAAACGTCTCATTCACTCTCTTATAATAGCTGTGTTGCCTTTAGTAGCACCTGTACACCTGAGAACCTTATTCGATTTTTTTATTTTTAATGTGCCACTGAGGACACTGCGGCATTATAGGACATTCTAAATTTAGGATGTTATTTGGTCCTCAGAAAGACAAATTACACACCCAGACTTAATTTTAGATAAGGCCTGATTACTTTAGCTCTTAAAACCTAGGGTTATAATTTCATTCCCCGACGATAAAGTTTATCAGAGACACAAGCGACCATAAAATTCTCGGAGCAGTCTGGCAGATTTGTGCACACCAGGCCTATAGCGAGTACTGGCTTGCATGTACAGTGTAAAGAAAAGTTACTCAAGTATTATGTTTGGGAAGAACCTCAGTCGCCCAGGTTGTGGTATATCTAAAAAAAAAAAAAGTTAAAAATTTGAATGTTCTTTTTCTTTCTTTGAGTTTTCTTGAAGACACTTCATCTCTCATCCAAGTGCCTCCGTTTGAAGTGATGACCAACTAATAGAACACAACAGAACTGAACAGAGCTTGTGCACTGCGGATATGTCAAGGCAATATAAATTGGCACCATCAGTAGCGTGTAACAGTACTTCACAGCGTGTTGTAAGACTGGATAATGTAGCTGGGATAATAAAAAAAAACACACAATATATCTCTGAATCATTTTCCGTGTATAGCAGCTAAAAGTCTAATAACTTTACACAATTAAATTTACCAGCGAATTGTTGACGTGCAGCCTCCTTCTCTCTGTTAGAGCTGGACGTTTGGTGAAGTCGCTAACTGACTGCTGGCTAGAGGATTTGGACCGTTCCTCTGCTAGCATTAGCGGATACCTTAGTACAGTGGTTCCCAAAGTGGGGGGCGTGACCCCTAGGGGGGGCGCAGAGCCATTGCAGGGGGGCACGCAGGACGCGGATGGAATTTGAGCGTGACAATTTTTTGGAACTTCCGGGGGTCATGGTATTCCTGTTGGTAACGTGATAGGGACAAGACAGAGCAAATAGTAATTTTCTCAATAGCTTCTACATCATGTGACCCACTTAATCCAAATTTATGGACAAACAGGACACACCTATTTATACTGGATTCAACTGCTTCTTCTGTTTTAAATTAGTATTATAAGAAGAAAAAAAATCATAATTACGGTTTCATTGGAAACTAATTAGTTTTCTCAGTGGCTTCCACGTCATGTGACCCACTGACTCCAAACTTATAGCTTCCATGTCATGTGTTTTTATATTTACAGTTTTTCATTTTTTACGGTGTATGCATTGCAAAATTATTGTTTACATAGACAGACAAAATTTTTATTTATTTTTATATATTTATTTTTTTATTATTTTTTTAATGGTTTGTAGGGGTGATGTAGTGGGGTTGTTGGGGCGGGGGCGGTGTAGTGGGGTATTAGGGGCGGGGCGGGGGCTGTTGGGGGCGGGGCGGTGTAGTGGGGCTGTTAGGGGCGGGGGGGGGGCGGTGTAGTGGGGCTGTTGGGGGCGGGGCGGGGGCGGTGTAGTGGGGCTGCTGGGGGCGGGGCGGGGCGGGGCGGTGTAGTGGGGCTGCTGGGGGCGGGGCGGGGCGGGGCGGTGTAGTGGGGCTGCTGGGGGCGGGGCGGTGTAGTGGGGCTGTTGGGGGCGGGGGTGGTGTAGTGGGGCTGTTGGGAGCGGGGCGGTGTAGTGGGGCTGTTGGGGGCGGGGCGGGGAGGTAGGAGGGCTTGGGGGGTAGGGGAGTAGGGTTTGGGAGACAGGAATGGTGGAATAATGGGGGGGTCATGGTGAATGGGTCATGGAGCGAGGATGGTGGAGATCTGGTAGCAGAGGTAATGTGTAGAGAATGGTGAGGTTAGGATGGCTGAGATGGAGGAAGGGTGAAAGAGGTGGTTTTGGCCAACCTTACTAGGATCTGCCAATCTCACATTCTTTAACTCTTCTTTCCACACAGCCAGCTCCAGCAACAGTTCTTCTTCTTCCTTTTCCTCTTTGACTTTGTAGAGTCTGTCTCCTCTGTCTCCATTTCTTTCGTTACTTCAAGCTCTTGAGTCCTCTCTTCCAGAGTAGCATTTCTCTTCTCCATTTCTTTCTTAACCTCTTCCATTTCTGTGATCTTCTCCTTCATTTCCATGTATTTTTCCTCTATTTCTCTCTTCTTCTCCCTCAGCTCTTTGTTTTTCTCCATTGTTTCTATCTTGTTCTCCCTCAGTTCTTTATTTCTTGACAGTAATTCATTATTCCTCTTCCTCAGGTCTTGAATTTTCTCCTCAATTTCTTGAATCCTCTCCTCCAGGTTTTTCTTTCCTTGCTCTAAATCTCCATTCCTCTTCTTTAATTCTTCGTTGTTCTCTTGGAGATCTTTCATATTCTCCTCCAGATGTGTGTTTTTCTCCACCAGGTCTTTTTTCTCCTGGTCCAAATCATTGCTTTTCTTTTTCAGGGTTGTACCTGTCTCCTGCATGTCGTTCTTACTCTTCTCCAGTTGTTTCATTTTCTCCTCCATTTCTCTCTTCTGCTCCTCCAGTTCTTTATTTTTCTCTACGAGCTCTGTCTTCCCTCTAATTAAGTCTTTAAACTTATTTTTTAGTTCTTCACTTTTCTCCACCATTGCTTTACTCTTTGTCTCCAGATCGTTCTTCTCCTGCTCGAGCTTTGCATTCTTTTCCACCAGTGTTTTACTTCTTTTCTCCATTTCTTTCATGGTCTCCTCCAGATGTTTAACATTTTGTCCCAGTTCTATGTTTTCTTGCTCCATGTCTTCATTCTGGGTTTTCAGATCTTTAGTTTTCTTCACCATTTCTTTCATGGTCTCCTCCAGATGTTTGACGTTTTGTCCCAGTACTACGTTTTCTTGAGCCACATCTTCATGCTGGGTTTTCAGATCTTTAGTTTTCTTCACCATTTCTCTCTTGGTCTCCTCCAGATGTTTGTTTTTCTTCTGCAGGTCTGTCATCTTTTTTTCCATTGCAGTGTTCTTGTCACTCAGTTCTTGTTTGCCTTTTGACACCTCTTTCTTACTCTCCTCCAGTTGTTTCATTTTCTCCTGCATTTCTCTCTTCTGCTCCTCCAATTCTTTGTTTTTCTCCGTCAGCTCTATCTTCCCTCTAATCAAGTCTTTAAACTTATTTTTTAGTTCTTCACTTTTCTCCACCATTGCTTTACTCTTCGTCTCTAGATCGTTCTTCTCGCGCTCCAGCTCTGCATTCTTCTCTGTCAGCGCTTCACTTCTTTTCTCCATTTCTTTCATGGACTCCTCCAGATGTTTAACATTTTGTCCCAGTACTATGTTTTCTTGCTCCATGTCTTCATTCTGGGTTTTCAGATCTTTAGTTTTCTTCACCATTTCTTTCATGGTCTCCTCCAGATGTTTGACGTTTTGTCCCAGTACTACGTTTTCTTGAGCCACATCTTCATGCTGGGTTTTCAGATCTTTAGTTTTCTTCACCATTTCTTTCATGGTCTCCTCCAGATGTTTGACGTTTTGTCCCAGTACTACGTTTTCTTGAGCCACATCTTCATGCTGGGTTTTCAGATCTTTAGTTTTCTTCACCATTTCTCTTTTGGTCTCCTCCAGATGTTTGTTTTTCTTCTGCAGGTCTGTCATCTTTTTTTCCATTGCAGTGTTCTTGTCACTCAGTTCTTGTTTGCCTTTTGACACCTCTTTCTTACTCTCCTCCAGTTGTTTCATTTTCTCCTCCATTTCTCTCTTCTGCTCCTCCAATTCTTTGTTTTTCTCCGTCAGCTCTATCTTCCCTCTAATCAAGTCTTTAAACTTATTTTTTAGTTCTTCACTTTTCTCCACCATTGCTTTACTCTTCGTCTCTAGATCGTTCTTCTCGCACTCCAGCTCTGCATTCTTCTCTGTCAGCGCTTCACTTCTTTTCTCCATTCCTTTCATGGTCTCCTCCAGATGTTTAACATTTTGTCCCAGTACTATGTTTTCTTGCTCCACATCTTCACGCTGGGTTTTCAGATCTTCAGTTTTCTTCACCAGAGTCTCCTCCAGATGTTTGTTTTTCTTCTGCAGGTCTGTCATCTGTTTTTCCATTGCAGCGTTCTTCTCACTCAGTTCTTGTCTGCTTTTTGACATCTCTTTCTTGGTCTCCTCCAGCTGCTTAATCTTCTCCTGCATTTTTTTATTCTTGTCCTCCAGCGCTTTCTTTTCCATCATTTGTTTGTTTCTCTCCTCTGTGGTTTCTTGCTCCACAACTTCACTGTGGTCTGTCAGAGCTTCAGTTTTCCTCACCATTTCTTTCTTACTCTCCTCCAGTTGTTTCATTTTCTCCTCCATTTCTCTCTTCTGCTGCTCCAGTTCTTTGTTTTTCTTTTTCAGTTCTTTCTTCCCTCTAATTAAGTCTTCAAACTTATTTTTCAGCTCTTCACGTTTCTCCATCATTGCTTTACTTTTCGTCTCTAGATCGTTCTTCTCGCACTCCAGCGCTGCATTCTTCTCTGTCAGCGCTTCACTTCTTTTTTCCATTTCTTTCATGGTCTCCTCCAGATGTTTGACGTTTTGTCCCAGTACTATGTTTTCTTGAGCCACATCTTCATGCTGGGTTTTCAGATCTTTAGTTTTCTTGACCATTTCTCTCTTGGTCTCCTCCAGATGTTTGTTTTTCTTCTGCAGGTCTGTCATCTTTTTTTCCATTGCAGTGTTCTTGTCACTCAGTTCTTGTTTGCCTTTTGACACCTCTTTCTTACTCTCCTCCAGTTGTTTCATTTTCTCCTCCATTTCTCTCTTCTGCTCCTCCAATTCTTTGTTTTTCTCCGTCAGCTCTATCTTCCCTCTAATCAAGTCTTTAAACTTATTTTTTAGTTCTTCACTTTTCTCCACCATTGCTTTACTCTTCGTCTCTAGATCGTTCTTCTCGCACTCCAGCTCTGCATTCTTCTCTGTCAGCGCTTCACTTCTTTTCTCCATTCCTTTCATGGTCTCCTCCAGATGTTTAACATTTTGTCCCAGTACTATGTTTTCTTGCTCCACATCTTCACGCTGGGTTTTCAGATCTTCAGTTTTCTTCACCAGAGTCTCCTCCAGATGTTTGTTTTTCTTCTGCAGGTCTGTCATCTGTTTTTCCATTGCAGCGTTCTTCTCACTCAGTTCTTGTCTGCTTTTTGACATCTCTTTCTTGGTCTCCTCCAGCTGCTTAATCTTCTCCTGCATTTTTTTATTCTTGTCCTCCAGCGCTTTCTTTTCCATCATTTGTTTGTTTCTCTCCTCTGTGGTTTCTTGCTCCACAACTTCACTGTGGTCTGTCAGAGCTTCAGTTTTCCTCACCATTTCTTTCTTACTCTCCTCCAGTTGTTTCATTTTCTCCTCCATTTCTCTCTTCTGCTGCTCCAGTTCTTTGTTTTTCTTTTTCAGTTCTTTCTTCCCTCTAATTAAGTCTTCAAACTTATTTTTCAGCTCTTCACGTTTCTCCATCATTGCTTTACTTTTCGTCTCTAGATCGTTCTTCTCGCACTCCAGCGCTGCATTCTTCTCTGTCAGCGCTTCACTTCTTTTTTCCATTTCTTTCATGGTCTCCTCCAGATGTTTGACGTTTTGTCCCAGTACTATGTTTTCTTGAGCCACATCTTCATGCTGGGTTTTCAGATCTTTAGTTTTCTTGACCATTTCTCTCTTGGTCTCCTCCAGATGTTTGTTTTTCTTCTGCAGGTCTGTCATCTTTTTTTCCATTGCAGTGTTTTTGTCACTCAGTTCTCGTTTGAATTTTGACACCTCTTTCTTACTCTCCATCAGTTGTTTCATTTTCTCCTGCATTTCTCTCTTCTGCTCCTCCAATTCTTTGTTTTTCTCCGTCAGCTCTATCTTCCCTCTAATCAAGTCTTTAAACTTATTTTTTAGTTCTTCACTTTTCTCCACCATTGCTTTACTCTTCGTCTCTAGATCGTTCTTCTCGCGCTCCAGCTCTGCATTCTTCTCTGTCAGCACTTCACTTCTTCTCTCCATTTCTTTATTCTTGTCTTCCAGCTTTTTCATTTTCATTTGTTTGTTTCTCTCCGCTGTGTTTTCTTGCTCCACAACTTCACGCTGGTCTTTCAGATCTTCAGTTTTCTTCATCATTTCTCTCTGAGTCTCCTCCAGATATTTGTTTGTCTTGTGCAGTTCTATCATCTCTTTTTCCATTTCGGTGTTCTTCTCACTCAGCTCTTGTCTGCTTTTTGACATTTCTTTCTTGGTTTCCTCCAGCTGTTGGAGGAGCTGTTTAATCTTCTCCTCCATTTCTTTATTCTTGTCTTCTAGCTCTTTCTTTTCCATCATTTGTTTGTTTCTCTCCTCTAGTTCTTCCTGTTCTTTATCCTTCTTGTCTGCTTCCTTGTAAAACAGTGCTCTCTTTTCCTGCATCAATTTTTTCTTCTGCTCTTTCAGTTTTGTCTTCTGTTCTTCCAGCTTGTTCTTCAGGTCCTCCAGAGCCTTCTTCTCTTCCTCCATATTTTTTGTCTCAGCCAGCAACTCCCCTGAGAAATTTTCCTTCTCCTTCTGGAGCTGAAGGATTTGTTGGTCTCTCTGGCTAAGTTCTTGGTCTCTCTGGCTAAGTTCTTGGTCTCTCTGGCTAAGTTCCTTTTTCAGGTCATTGAGCTCTTGCTGAAGCTTGTTGTGGCTCTGTTTAAGTGTCTCGTTGTTCAGCTCTTTGCCTCTGGTGTTTTTCTGCTTCTGCATCTGTGCCTTCAGCCTGTCATTCTCACGCTTGAAGAAGTTGTAGTCTTTGTGGAGCTTGTCCTTTTCAGAGAAAAGCCAATTGTTCTGCTTGCGCAGTGATTTTAGCTGACGTCGCAGTTCACGGACTTCCTCAACGCACAAGTCGAGGTCCGTTTCTTCCCCGGTGAAGGCAAAGAATTTCGGGGCAGCATTATTCTGAGGAGTCATTGCAGACTCCTGTCTGTAGGTTGGGTAGTTTGTTTGGGCCATTGATCCGGGTAACAAGGTCAGTGTAGAATCAAATGTACGCTGGATTGTTTGAGTGTTTTGTAGAATGTGTCAAGGTTTGTTGTGAACTGTATCTCAAAGTCTCTCGAAGGTAGATAGGTTTCACCAATCGATAGTCAATAATGTGACTGTCAGCATGCGGGTGGTCCTTAAAGAAAATGACATCATCATCTGACCACACTTTGCCTTTGATGTCATGCCTTTGATCTTGCCCTACAGTCACATGACCATATTTGTTTGCCTAGCAGCAGCATCATGTGACTGCATTTGTTTGCTCTTGAAGGTGTTGCCCAGCAACAGGGGTTCCATGGGCAGTCCTTTGCTCTGCACCACAGAGTGTTCTTAAACATGGACGTCATGATTGTTTTCCAGAAGTGGAGTGGCTGACCTTACTACAGGTCAGTGGTTTTCCCCTTGGGGGGCTGCCAGGGGGCCGCTAGGGGGGCCTCAGATAGTTGGAAAATAAGAAAAGAAAACTGCAAATCTGTGAAGACCTGGTGGTTTGCGCCATTTATCAAGCTGCTTTGTCCCTCAAGCTAGCGTTTAGCTGGTTGGGGGGCCTTGGTATGGAAAAGTTTGGGAACCCCCGCCTCAGTACATTTGTTGTATTTCAGGACTGACTTACATATTCTACATCTCATAGTATTAAGGGCTTTATCTTTAGTCAAGTATTTCCACGCACTTGATGAACCACTGCTAGTTTGCTGCAATGACCCACTGGGCTCATCACCTGTCTTGTCGGAGGCGTCCGTATTGTTATCATCACGTGATCACTAGACGACTTCCTGCTTAAGACGTCATGGAACAACAGACTAGTCGGTACAACCCCTACAATGTACAATACTTACACTTGGCCTGAAAATGTCCATTTTATGCCACTTTGCACCTCAGCTGCCCCATATTTAAGAGGGAATATTGTACTTTTCGCTCCACTACATTTATCTGGCAGCAGATTGAGACTTTTTAACCCCACCATGATATAATGAACGATGTAAAATACAACGCTTCCTTCCTCCTTCTTCAGTAAGTGAAGCCACCAGACCGCATATAAAAGGATCAACTGTACCTAAATCAGCACAATATTAAAATGTACAAGATACTGTATATATATATATATATATATATATATATACAAATAAAAAAATCTGACAGAACCCATTTTGGCGCGCAATGGAAACTTTTAAGCAAGGCTTCGAATGCAGGTCTTGTGATCTGGATCTTTTTCAACTGCTGGTCGACGTGTAAGCTTCTTCAAACAACCTAATTTCATAAAGTCACAAACAAGAATACTGAGAATGTTGCCTGGTAAGAAGAGGGAAACAAAACTATAAAAATCCTGTTAAAACACCTACCCTGAGAAAGACAAAGAAGATGAGAGAAAGAGAGAGGAGAGAGAAAAGAGAGACGTTAATTATATAGCAGGCCTTTGGCTGTCAGCGTGAGAAAGAGTGGGGCCTCTCTGGCAGTTGATGACACTAATCATGGGGTGTGACACAGCATGACACCCTGCTATCTCTAATGCAACGCACAGGCGCACAAATACACACAAAGTCAATAAGCACCGCAGCACACAGTGACACGTTCTATATTTGTATCTTCATTATAATAATAACAATGCCTTCTCCCAGGCTGAACAGCGATATGAGGGACGGCGTTGCATGAAATGTTTACTTCCAGGTAATGAAAGACATTTTTCCTGTTCACCCCTTACGCGCACGGGGTGGGGGAGGATTTGCAAGTCTGGATGTATGCGACGCAGACAGGAAAAACAAATACATGAATCACTAAACCAATAAAATTAATTAATCACAAAGCGGGGAGGATTTGAGGAGCACAAACAGCAGCATCAGTGACCTTGACAGCTTGAACTTTTTTTTTTTGAACCGAGATTGAGGATCTGTTTGCAGATGTGTGGTTTCGAAAACAGTTGACTGGCTACAACTGACAAGCCTTAGCTCGTTCAGATTGTTTTCGGCCATCTTCTGAATGTGCACAAAGTTACCTGATGAATAGTTTGGGATAAAATTAAAAAACTCACAAGCTGCTGCTGATTTTCCATTGCCATGTCAGTAAAGCTGAGGTCTGCTGCACAGTTACAACCTTTTGACCTCACTCATCCTCACGGGTCCCTGCAAAACATGTATTTTGAAGTTAGTCGAGCATGATACGCTGAAAGAAGATGCACTGGACATACACTGGACCTCAGCTAGTTCAGTGGTTGCACCGTGATTCCCTGCAACTACATTACCCCATCACAGCTTCAGCTGGAGACAGAGACACTCAAAGCATGTTCGATTGTTCGATTGTGGCATTCTTCACTTTGCAGAAACACTGCTGGAAACGGAAGTAATGCTTTCAGAGGATATTCAGCAGACGGTTTATGCCAAACATGCGGAATCATTTGCTCACTTGAGGAGTTGATCTTCAATTCCCAGGGGACATAAGTTACCGACCCTTTCGTTTGCATTTACTGGGATATCTGCTTTGAAATAATAGTCAAATTATGTTGACAGTGAGTCCAGGCGACACCAACCCGGATGATTACGCACCAGCCTTGGCTCTCCCAGAATCCAAGCTAATATTGGGATCATGTAAAATAACGCTCCTCGCTACTCGCCGTCCCCACAGTTCCAGTTTGGCCGTGAGTGCAGACTCTTAATCTGCCAATTTGAAGACAGTTGTCATTCTCCCATGAACTGGCTGAATGACAGTTTGAGTTCACTGAGCAAGTTGAAGGTAGGTAACGGAGACGAGTTTTGCTGTCAGTGGTGACATTTCCCCTGAAATAAATCTCTGCGCCGGCTCAAGAAACCACAGTGCTCCAACCTTTTTCCCCAAGAGAAGTTGTAAATACTGCACAAATACCCTATGTTTTATGTTTATTAGTCAAGTTTGGTTTAGACACTAGCAAATGTATTTGTACTGGTCCACAGGCTGACTTAGCACTACATAGATTAAAATGGATGCATCTCTGTCAACCATTACATTTGTAGAGGTCCTGCTAAGACTTTTTATGACAGGTCTGATAACATTTATATCCACTGACAGACTTCTGCTCACCAATATACAGTTTTGATTTGGTGGAAGTGAAATTGTCAATTTATGCTGGAAGCTCTCACATCTCACTCCGGCCTGGTGTCGGAGCCCAAGGTGGATTCATTTTGGCCAAACGGTTTGAATGTGGGGAGGATATTTTTAGGAAATTTCAACCCAGGCCAAAAGGAATTAATCAACTCCGTGTAATAAAGTTGCCTACTTTGCTTCCTCACCTCGTCCTTACACAAAGTACACACTACTCCTCGCCCAGATACCATTCCAAAATCCAAATTCCCACCTGTAGAGTCTACATTCCCACAGGGGCAATGCTATCATCACCCCTCCTGTGCTCAGCATTGCATTTTTGGTAGGGGTGATGAGGTTGGATTCAAGTTCAAAACACATTTTGCATTCACAAAATGGTTCCTTTTCTCTGTGAGTCTCTTGACTGAATTAATTCTCCCATAACAAGCCAGAAAGCATGTTTTCAAAGAAACCTCTGAGCTATTTGGTTGGTCTCAATCTGACCCGATAAAATATGTTAATGGAATAAATTAAAGCTGTTTAAATCTGCCTTTCAGATCAGCTCTTGAGAAGTGAACGTAGTGGAAATGCAAAGTGATAGCTGTATTGTCTCCAAAATGTGAGCCTCTATGAATATGCTAGTAGAAAACATAATGACTGCCACTTGTGGTCAACTACGACAAACCACAATTACCCCCAGTCTGAACCTAGCATCTTTTTTTTTTTTCCTTTCCCAACAAGTACAAATTGAAATTCCTGTCTGTTCTTTCATCATCGGCCACACAGGTTCACCTGCCTGCTTTTACAAATGCAAATCATGTATTTATCTCTTTCTTATATTTTTTAAGGTCCAGTCAACACAGAATAGTTGCTGAAGAAGTCACTAATAGAAACATACTAGAAAGTAAATGCTTTTCAACTACATTTAATAGTACTCCACAGTATGTGGAGCTAAAGGTAAATATCTAGAGCCTTGCATTCAAAAACTAGATTTTACCTTTTCTGGAACTTTCTGGAACACCTCCTTCCTGGTCTGATAAAGGGCGGGGCTTAATGAAATACAGAGGCCCGGAAAATGGACCAGACCATTAACCGTGACATCATGGGGGTGGGGGGTTATTTCCCCTTTGTGTTTGAGTTGGGCTGATACTGAGTCAGTATACAGTATGTTAGACTCTTTGCCTCACTTGCAGGTCAATTAGTTGAATTAGGGGGTCAACTAACTGAGGAGGTTTTTGTTAGCTGTTTGAAACTAATTCTCTTCTGCTGACATCCTTTAAGAGCCCAGTCCATTGCTTGAGTTTGTTTGTGAATAATTTTTGTGTTCTGGGTGAAAATAAAACCCATTTTTCAAGAAGTAAACCTGTGTCTTTTTGTTTCTATCTAGCTATCATCACTGTTACCATGGGGCAAATTGGTCAAGTTGTTTTTTTACAACCTGGACCTCATTTCTGGCATAAAATACGGTCCTTTTCTCACCCATATAACTTTTGTAATTCGTATTCCTTCGAGAGATAATTAGATCTGACTGTGGCACCGAACCACAGCCTCTAAAAGATGCATTATCTCTGCTGCAAAACACGTTCATTTCACCAATATTTTGTTATCGTACGCTAGTGCTATTCCCCTGCTGAGTCCGGAGTTACCTGTTATCATCATTGGCGGTCAATCTACAGACCCTGGATGATGTCGTCTCTGAGCGCCGCGCACACCCGCGACAGTTGACTTGTTTACCTGTAATTTGCTACTGCTATGGTTTGTCCACAAACTCAGAATCGGAAAAATATTCAGCCGTATTGCAAAAAAAAAATAGCAGTAGCAAATTACGGGTAAACAAGCCAGATATACGCAGATCTAAATATCTCCCGAAGGAATACAAATTACACAGAAGTTATATGTGTGAGTAAACAACCATATTTTATGCCAGAAATGATGTCCAGGTTGTAAAAAACAGTAGTTCCGCTTTAACTAACTGCTGTCCATAGGATTTGGACCTGGTCCCACTGCTAGCGCTATTTCAGGACTGACTTACATAGTATGGGTTTCAAATTTAGTGAAGGATTTCCACTGAATGAACTACAGCTGGTTGGCTGTAATGACCAACGGCATCCTCATCTAGCGTCCATATTGTTAATGTTGTGTGATCAGTGACTAGTCGACATAATGTATGGACAAATGCAATTGAATTAAACATAAAACACTAATCTGTGCGACCCTGATGAGGACCAGTCAGTCAGCAGAATTCGGTTTTGTATAATATTCTTTCAGCTCATGCAGGTTTTCCGGTTTTCTTTCGCATTAGGGAGACCGCCTCAGATTATTTCTTTTTGGATCGCTGCACTCCTTTCAGACCCAGGCACCATTTTATCCGTCTCTGCTTGTAATATCTTAAAGTCATATCCCATTTGCTGCAGGCACGGTTGCGAGATATACGGCTCCCGTGGAAATAAAGCTGAACAAATATCTGTAGTTTATTCCTTTATTCAGTTACAAAAGCATGATGACTTCCTTCCAGGACACTTTGGTTAGAAAAAAAAGTTTATTTCTCAAAAGTTTTGCTTCCTAATAGTTGTATCTTTTATATATATATATATATATTTATATATATTTTTTTATTTATTTTTTTAAACTGCGCACCCATTTACTGACCATTGCTTTAATTTTTAAAACTCAGTGACACTCGAGTGTTCAAAGTTTAAAAAATAACAACAACATTAATAATGTTTCTGGTGAACAAAGGTTCCAGTAGTAAATTACTGTGAAAAAGGGAAAAACGACAAAGAAATATTCACATGGTGTTAAATTTCAAGCACTTAAAAAATACCAACAGGAAATGTTTTCTGAAACTGCAACAAATTAGAACAAAATCAACTCAAAACTGGCTTTAAACAACATTAGCGTCTATGGACTATTCAACAACGGTGTGTGTTATACTTCTTCCTAGTCTTCAAAGTGCCACGTTCCAGGCACAGCAGCCCCTCTGTATAATACAAACATCATGTGTCCTTATTTCTTTCCTTCTTTTTTTAAAATTGTTATTTATTTCGTTTTTTTTTTTTTTTTTTTTTACAAATCTTGTTATGGCATATAAAACATGTTCCCAAGGTAAAGCCTCCACTGAAGAGTGCTGTGCTGTGTACTAATTAATACATCATCGGCAAAAGAAGACGCGTATGGAGGAGGAAAAGTACTCACGCAGCAGGAAACTAATTCTGGTACACTGAGGCATGATTGAAAAGGAGAACAACATTTTCACCGGGGGAGGAGGGGGTAGAGAAAACCCTTTTATATACATAACAGGTGGAGATATGTATGATCTGATTAAACCCATGTTTTCTTGCTTGTATGACGAGGAAAGAGAGGTCACACGATAGATTTGTTAGCATGATTCTTTTTTGTTTTTAAAGCAGAAACTCAGACGAGGACAAGGAAAAACAAAAAAATGAACGCACAGCCAGCTGAGGAAGCGGAGGATGAGTGCTGCCTTTGTACAGGCGCTTGGCTGTGAAATGAGAGGTCAGCTAAGAGCGAGCGGTATATAATCTGAAGCTGACCCCTAGCATCTAACAGCAGCGAAAATCCCATTTCCTACAACAACCTTCGAGTAACCTTACAGTAAGAACGCGCCGCTGGACAGTGTTTAGACTCGTAGCTGTCGACCTTGAGCGCTGAGGACGTTTGGTGCTTTTCTGAATATTTACTTTTGTCGTCATTTGCCGCTTTTCCAGCTACCTACTTTATCTGCTTACACTTAAGGGATTTCCAGTATTTTCTCTGAAAGCTTTCTGAGAATCCCAGGTGTGTGAAATTGCCGTACTCCGCAGCGCAATATTTGTGTAGGTGGAGGGGGAGAGTGATAGATCAGTATGAGGAAAAGATGTTCCTGCTGGCAGAAGGCACATAATGTACCCTTTTACATAGCTTCTGGCTGTGAAGCATGGGGAAAAACGGTTATTGTTTTCTCCCCTGCTCTGACAACTTGCGCTCTCCTAAAACATTGAAGGATTAGGCTGGCAGTAGTCTATATTTTTCTTATTGTCAATAAATCCCATGAAAGGACTAAAGCCAACGATGGAGCGATCTTACGTAACCAGTATCAACGGCATGGGCAAAGCGTTTGAATAACTATTAAACATATTGTTGCACTGGCTTCAGTACCATGAACATGGACACCGATCGTGCTGGTTTAATCCCACACCGTCTGGCTACACTCAGCACATTAAAACATTTCTATTGAAGATAAATACATAGAATACATATTAGCCCTTTATCAGGACCGAATTGGTGTAGTTTGATCGTATCTGCATTTTGATTGAAGTATTGCTTTCCAATAATATGTGGCGGCAGGTTTTTTTCCCGGCGAAAAGAGTGCAGACAGAAGCAAAAAGCATCGGTTCGTACAGCATAGCGAGAACATAGGCTTTCACATCTTCAAAAGATAATTATGGTATTTTTAAGCGCGTGCTCCGTTTTTGGAATCGGCTCAATACGAAGCGAGGACGGCTGCACTGTAGAGTCCTCAAAAGGGTATTTGTCCACTTTAGGTGCTTGTTTTTGTCACCGACTGACCTGATTGACAGTTGGCCTTTCATGAGTATTGATGCCAAAAAGTTGTCTGCGAAAGCCTCCTCCGCTCATGGAACTGCATTATTCTTTAAGAAAAAGCGCATCCTGTGATGTATTTATTTTCCCGTTTCAGGGCCTGCGATGCCCTTCATCTGTAGCACAGACGGCTATAACTTCCGAATGTCCCCGTCCCCCAAAGGTAGTCTGAAAGCTTTACGAGGTATGGAGCGTCATGGGTTTCGACAGGTTAGAAATGTGAAAACAAAAACGGCGATTTCTTTTACTACTTTAAACGTCTTTCAACAGCAAGCTTCACTTTTTGTACTTTATAACGTTTAAACTTTCTATTGTGTTGACAGGCGTGCTGTAAGTCAGTGGAATGGAATAGACTGATTACAACGCAACCATTTCGCAGCCGCCGTTCTCACACAATATTGGAGTTATTCCAAACATGTGTGTCTTTATTAATCATTTAGACCCAAAATAATTGAAAGAGAGGGTTTGAAGGTGCCAGAATTACTCTTTAAACCCATCCACTTACATGTCCTTTCATGGGAATTCTTAACAATAAGGAAAAGAAAAAACACCAGGTATTTTCCTTTTTCTAAGCTATTAAAATACGACATAAATAACAAAAGCAGCCAGGTCGTTTTCTACAGCTGGTCACTCACTCTAGTTAGCACAATAACTCTTAAAATGGGCAGAGAAATGCAAAGGACATCCGCAATAGTCATTTTGTGTTGAAAGTACTAAATGTTTTGGAGTGAGCGCACTTTCCCTTTAGGGCCTACATGCCAAACCCTGGCTGTCTGCCCTCTGTCATCTCTGCCCTCTACTGTCCAGGGCCTGCCAGTCAGATTCCCGTTCGCTTGACGTGATCTGAAAGCAAGAACTTGGAAAAGCCGACCAGCGCGGGGCGATCGCCGTAACCTTGACTTCCAATGAGCGCAGATAATGGCGACTGTAAATCTGTCAGTCACACCTGGCGTTTCAGTTCCGCCTCCTTCCTGGCAACGGCGAGAGGAGGCCGGCTCTCCTTTTATAGGCCGCGCGCAATCTGCAGGGGATATGCCACTCTCAATAAATTGAGAGTGAATAGCTGCACTGCCCGTTTCATTAAAACCGAATACAGCTGAAAATACATCACAGGGGCGAGTGAATTATGCAGCGCTGGCTCCAACAATAGCTCGAGGAATATTTTCTCCAGATTATATCTAAATTTGTCAATCTTTGTTCTTCAGCAGGGGCTTCAAATAGACTCGCTATGGATGTCACAACAGTAGAATACAGTGTAAGGTCACTCAGTCGTTCATAGCCGCAAAATAATGTGTGTTTACTCTATTCTCTTTCTCATACAGGTCAAGGTGAGCATTTCTCACTGCTCACTGTTTTCGAATTGGTCAAACAAATGACCCAGTAGCAAAAAGTTTACAGTATATCTGCGAGCATTTGTGGGAATGGTCATATGGCACAGAGACAAGGCATGATGTGTTAAATGAGGTGTAGCAGCAATGCATTTTTTTCCCCAGCTAGGTCGACTGCTGATGTAAACAGCATTAACCCAACCCAGTCAAAGATAAATCAAATCAGACTACTTCTGACAAAGCCCCCCCCGTGCTATCACAACAGTGTAAACCGCATACTGTGTCGTAAAAACCGGCTTATGCTACACAGAGCATCGTCGTCGTCTTTCCAAAAATGGAGTGTAAATGTGAGCGTGAAAGAGAGCGGGAATGTCCCACGAAAGAACGTGGGACCATCGGAGCAGTCACAAGTGTTTGTCCTCCTCCTCTGCCTCGTCTGTGCAAAGCCACGTTCCCGTCGGCCACCGGAAAGCATCTAGGTAGTACAAGGTCAGCAGTGGAGGTGAAGGTATTGCACACGCAGACTAACGTCAACAGCTCCATCGAAATGGCACAGCGCAGGCGTCACACTGAAGAATAAAGTTCTCTTTTTTTTTTGTTTTCTCCACACAAACGAACACCGTAAAAAATTCAAAAACGCGCCCCTTTGACGGCTTCTTTATTGCAGCACATTTTCCCTTCCGTTTTTTTTTTATTATTTTTTTTATTTTTTTTCGATTATCTCTTTTTCAAACATCCACTGATTAGAAAAATGTTCAAAGTTTTAGCGAAGGAGCGGTTTTAGAGTGCATTTTGGCAGTAAGTCGAGTCTTGTCCAAGTCGGGCGCGTTGACAGCCGGGAGAATGGATGGGTCAAAACCGGACGGCCATGATTTTTGAGGTTAACCAGAGTCTTGTGCTCTTCTTCTGCCCCACCCTGCCTGTGGCGTCGCCGCCAGCACGGTGACGTGAGGATCACATGCCAGAGGCACCCAGTCCCATGCTGGCGGTGTGGCTCATGCAGGGCAGCGTCTGAACGGTCTTGGGGAAGTCGTGGGTGAGGATCCGTCCGTTCTCTCCGCCGCTCCCGTTGCCGCTCATCCGGGACAGGGTGGAGCAGCGCATGGCGTCGTTGATGGATTGCTGCCAGGAAACAAGCAGATAGCAGTTAGTCTGCGGGCCGGATCGCAGTCGATCGTACAGTTAAAAAAAGATCGGAACGGAGAAGACTAATGCAGCAGCTAGCAGCACACAGATTTCAACCTAAATCTGCAGAATTGTATGCAACTTCTTTCTGGCTTAAAAGAAATATGCGCATACAAGGCTGTTTATGTTGCTAAGTGAATGTGGTGCTGGCACGCCAAGAGACTCAGGAGCAGGCTGTTAGGAGTCATAGGACGCTGCTTTTTATCCTCTTTATCAGGGTGTGAGTGATAGTCGCGGGTGGTAAACCGTGGCGCTGGCCATTGTGCATCAAATGTCCTAATTTGTAACAGGAGGAGCAGAGCAAAGTGTGGGCAGTAAGAAGGGAGCTGAGGCCACACTCATTGGTTTAATAGCTCCATCCTCCAGTCTAGCGCAATAAAAGCCACTGGGCTCGAAAGCTGACCTAATGATGTGTGAGGCGCTTGCGCGTTCGCCCGTGCGTGTGTGCGCGCACCAAACGCCTCTTCGGCATCTGCCTGCATCCCCTATTCTATAGCCTGATTAAATTGGGCAAATCAAGTGCGATCTGGAGCAACCGGTAAGTGCTGCATGGGGATTGGAGAATCACACCGGCCTCTAATTGGAACGGTGTTGTTGTTTTTTTCCAAAGCCAAACAGCATAAAGGCACCGCCGGACTAATAGGCTCCTCGCCAGTCTCATCAGCATACTGATCAGGTGTCTCTTCGTGGGCTGATTAAAACATAAGAGATTCATGCAGAAGATCAGTCCTTGTCTCGGCCCTTGCTTGATTTTTTTTTTTTTAGCTTTTTATTCTGTTTACATGAAGAGTATATCAGTGTGTCCCGAGCGGCTTTGATGTCGGAAGAATAAATCAAAGGTTGTTTGTTGTAAATTGATCCGTGAAGCAGATGACTAACAGCTACCATTTCACAGCAGCAGGGGGAGAAACATCACATCTCCGGGTGAGCTACAAGGCAACAAGTCCTAACTTTCAGGATATCGGCACACAACAAACAGTTGGGAGTTAGACTGTTCCAGGTTAAAGCGGCAATGGAAGACATGCGAGCCCCACCAGGCCAGCCTTATGGTATACATATAAACGATGTTCACCACAATGGGCCCTGCGATTGCGAAGACAGTCAGCAAAAAAGAGAAGAAGGAGCAAGGGGAGAGGTTTGCTCGGAGCGACAGAGGTAGATGAACCACTGTGATTTAAATTGCCTTTACACCTGTGGAATTTCTGAAAAGCAGGCACGGGATTATTGTAATGAGTGGCGTGGTGCGATTTAAACAGGGGGCCTGTGAGGGGTATTTTGCAAACTGGAATTAAAAAGTGAAATGTGTGCAAAAGAAAATGCATCTCAGATGGATAGGTGTAAATTTAAAGGCAAACAAATAAAAATGTGCTAACAGTTTCGCCACATTCGCGCATGAATGTATAATGGACTTGCGCTAAAAACTTAATAAGGCATAAGGGCAATTTTAAAATCAAGTGATTCAACAACACTTGCAGGAGATCAGTGACATAAAGACTGAGCGAGGGAGCGGCAGAGGAAGAGAGAGATACAGGACAGCGTTTGCACTGCGGTGGAAGCCGTGAGCGGCCCTACTGTGATCACGGTTAGATGGGCGGGAGGGTGGAGGCGGATGTCATCATCATCATCATCATTATCATCATCATCATCATCAGCATGGATTGATCACAGCGTTTCCTACCCCGTGGCTGTGCTCTGCCCTTATATCTTAACAGTGTTGTTGGCGTACAGGCCGTAGCTCTGCAGCTCTGTGTAGGGGGCGCTAGCACCACTGTCTAAGGCTGAGCAGTGAAAGGCCTGAGCGGCTGAGGCGGCAGCAGCTCGCGCGGTGGACACCTTCATTCGGCGCGACTCGGTCCGGGACTTGTAGCAGAACTCCACCAGCGCCACCAGCATGGCCAGGCCCAGGCCCCCGATCAGGATGTAGAAGACTCCCGCCACGTTGCTGAGGCTCAGAGCGCTCGTCTTGTCCTGGAGGGAGGAGGAGGAGGGAGGAAGGAGGATGGAAGGGAGCCGAGAGGTGAGGAAGGATAGTGGCAGCAGACCAGACATATGACACAGAACTGATTCACGTACACACATTGCTCGTAGACAAACACGAGAAGGGACACAAACACAATACATGTATAAGTAACACACTCATGTATATGTATACACACACAAATCCATACATACTTAAGAGTTCCCACACATACAGGACAAAAACACACACATACACACAACATAAATAATAAAAACACATTTTAGAGGCCTGTCTCACAAAGTGGGATTTAATATGTTTTCTGGATGAGTTTGAATTTAACCATGGCTTTCTGATCTCACAGAGTCAAAGCTAGTAGCTAATAAAGCAGACCGAATCTGGAGCATTTATCTGAGCAGAGACGCAGCATCCGTGCAAGAATTACTAACACAAATAGAACAGTGTAACTGCAATAAATATTTTACTGCTGTGACTGTGTCTCTGATTATAAAACGGGACTTCTAATAAAACAGCCGAGAGCGGGAAATGTTGTGAATCTGTAAGTAGGACTTAAGGAGCACCGTTAAGGTGTGATGGGTCAGAGGTCCCGTTAAATTTATGAAGGCTCGCCGTTTCCCACTGCACGGCCAAATGACGGGTCAAAACCCGATCTAACGGGAATACTGAGCTTCCGAAGGACCACCTGCACAGATAAAATGAACTGTAGTAAAGCCAGCCCTTAATAAAATCTACTGCTGGATGTAATTTGGTATAGGTAAGGAGAATTCAGAATGAGCCCTAATGACAAGCTGTAAACAGCCTCCTGGAAGTCTTTTCAAGCTAATTTTTGTTTATTTAATTTACCAAATCTTCCTTGTGCAGTGCTCTGTAGTACATCATCATTGATGAAACATCATAACGTTACCTTTTGTTTAGTATTGTTCTTGATAAAGCAATGAGACTAACTTAATTACTTCCCAGATGCTTTTCAGGGACACTTAGCATATTAAAATACGCCTGTGTATGTATTCATAGCTTTTGTTGAATGGCTTCTCACCTGTGAACAATCTCATAGCACTGCGATTTCCTGATTCCTGAGATCCACAATTACCAGTGCTATATAAGATTAGCCTGGAAATTTATTAGCCAGACAAATTTACCCACCGACAATGTGTTTGTGGGATAACGGTGGTGCGTAGTCGCTCCGTTGGGAACTGATTATGCCCTGGCAAAGATCTAACAGGAGTAACCGTGACGTAGTTATACATGTCACCTGAGCGTCTAAGAATTCCTGCCTATGTCCATTTGATTTTGTGAGACAGGCCAGAGATACCGAAACTGAACACTTAACACATTGCTGAACATTTTACAAAATGTCTAGCTACATGAAATCCGAAATACTGCTTATTCGTAATTCCATTTTGTGAGGGAAGGTGTACAGGTAGAGTGCATTAACGCCACACGACACATGCATTCATGCAACAATAGCACAAACGTCTTTGGTTCAACGAGGCATCATGTTCAAGTATATTTGTCTTTATCACAATGACACCTACTTACGTCTATATCTAGTCTGCACACAACTATAATAATTTATACTGTTAAGTCAGCCTACTAAGTCTAATGAGAATATTACTGCATGAAAATCTCTTTGGGGGAATATCTGTTGTAACTACAATAGATTAAAGCTGTAGTTCTATTAGGATGGTTTACAGTTTATTACTTACATTTGAGGGGGATGCAGAGATTAGCCCTGGCTCTCTTTAGCCATTAAATGACATTCAGGTTTATCTTGTACCTTTTAATGCAAAGGGAAAACTGCCATACATGTTGATATTTAGTAGATTATCAGTATTTATTGTAAATGTGACTTTTATAGCAGACGAAGGATGTCAAACTATGTGCTATAGAGGACTGTGAGTCAGCTGGATTACAATCCAAACACAGAGGCTAATTCTTCTCCAACTCTCTGGCTGAATTTCTAAAATAAAAGGTGCAAGAGTTCCTCCTAGAGTAAATGTGTGTGCAAAAGTTCGCCACTTGCCCTTGAGTAAAAATAACAATAATTCAAAAAGCTAAAGAAGGAACTAGTAATGCAGAGTCTTGGCCCTTCACTCGAAAATAACTCTGCAGGGCATAGAGTTTGAGTTGCATGAGAGGGCTGCAAAGAAAGACTGCAAAATAAAAGTAGAGTTGCTTTCTTTCTAAAAGTTAATGCTAACGGCAGTAGCCAGGGAGGAGACATGAGTAAGGGCTAGCTTGGCTCCATGCACTAAATTGTGCCTTCCACCGCAGTAATTAAGGCCACATCGGGCTATTTCATGACTCGTGACCACATTAAACAATTAAACATTAGTTAATGGGGTGGTAGCTCTAGCTACATCGCTAGCATGCACGGAGTTTAGCCAGAAAACTACAAAGCTTTCTAATATTACAGATTAGATTACCCCTATGCATATAATGTATAGCGTAGGCATACACTAAACCCATATGTTATGTTATTCTACAAAATCTGTCCTTAGGTGCAACCACTTGCTATGAGCCTGTACGTTCAAAGCTCAAAGAGAGTATTCTCAGTTTGTTTGTAACAAGTTCCCTGGAGACTGAGCCCTGCATGGCACATTGTTTGACACCTCAGCACTACACTATCAATCACTGCAAGGAAGGAATAGAAAGTGAAACTGTGGTGGGATCAGAAGGCCAAAGAGGTACAGTACATTCAGAGGTACCTGAACTAAAGGGCTTTTCTGTCTGTGCAGGGGGACACGACACAGGGTCGGCATTGTAGCAGATTGACAGCATCCGTAGATGCAAGCTACACTGAGAGGGACAGGGCGGGATTATAATAAGGGGCAGAATGCAAAGGTTGCAGCTCAACATGTTCAAAGACTTCAGCAAAGACCAAGGGCCTAATGTCTTCATCTGCTTCCCTCGTGTCCTTCTGTGTTTCTTTGATTTTTATTTTTTCCTCACTACGTAGTGGTGTTCTAACAATTTCAGAGTTATTAATATTTAATATACACTACAAGCACAAGGTTGTCAAAACACTTTATGAGTGTGTGCATGTGTGTGTGTATTTGGAGGGCTGTACAATCTATTTTAAGATGGTTTATTCCATCTAAGCGGTAACTGTGCTCTGTGTATGTATAAAGAAATCATCATAACATTCCTAACTAATCCACCACACAATATTTATTTGCACACTGATAATGAACAATAAGTCTCTGACAAGCACAAGCTCATAAGTGGGAAGAATTAGACACCAGAGTACCACTAGTGTACTGGCCCAAATATAAGACGGTGAAATTACGTTTTAAAAAGT
This sequence comes from Planiliza haematocheilus, assembly GCA_005024645.1. Taxonomy (NCBI): domain Eukaryota; kingdom Metazoa; phylum Chordata; class Actinopteri; order Mugiliformes; family Mugilidae; genus Planiliza; species Planiliza haematocheilus. The sequence goes on along the minus strand of SRSE01000949.1, from coordinate 4,039,818 downwards.
GGTCATCATTTCACATTAGAAGATTTTTTATTTTTTTTTTAGAAGCAGATGTTCTCTCTGAGTATGGCAACAGCCGTGTGTGCTGCAGACGGAGCTGCGTTAAGTGAGATTGCTTTGGTGCTGCTGGGCAAGCAAGCTTGAAATTAGTATACATGTAGCTATAACTGCTGGAAGTGATTGGCCCGCACATAAAAAATGACAGGTCAGCGTATTTTAGGTTTGAAACTAACACAAGCAATGAGACACATTTTACTTATTTAAGTAAACTGCCCTTAATTTAACCATTTTGTGCACTCATTCCCACTCATTTTTTCTGTACACCAGTTAGTTTTATTAGTGCAAACTAAGTCACTCCCGGCAGAAGAATTAACAAAAACTGGTGACAGTTTAATGCTTTGACATATTAAACGGGTGCTTTCACGCCTTTATTTCATTCCTATCCATTAACACAATATCATTAGGTTGATGTTTGGCCTTCAGCACCAAGCCCTTAGAAAAGGACTGAGGATTGGTCACAATTCTGTGGGACATCTGGATTTCAGTAACTGAATCAAAGGGGGACTGGTACGTGGCTACTGGCCTTCATAGCTGCCCTTTGGTTCATGAACCAGAATCAGTTCTGTTTATGAATAACGTGTTTTATTGAGCATCCATAAGCAGAGAAGGGGCACTGAAGAAGCCAGAAAATTGCGCTGGAGGCATACAATGACCTATTCACTTGACCCATTTCTCTTCCAAAGGTACAGTTCATCAGGTAAACTGCTTGGTTGTGTAAGTTTAGTAAGCAGGCCATGGGTCTCACATCGAGTGATTTGTTTCAGGGCAGAGTGACTCCTGTGTTCATATGAATCCATACAAACTAACCTCAGGGGAAACGCTTCTAATTTTGAAACAACGACGTAGGTATGACAGCATCCTTAGAAAATGACAGGAAGAGTTTCTATTTGCACCCAGGTGAAAATAGTGATGTAGCAGCTATTCCTCTGTTTACACTGCTTACACCTCTGTGGCCACATAACTTCCACTTAGTTCAACAGAAAAGCTGCAGGAAGTCACCTGAGGTGATGTATTAGAGAGGCTGCAAGAGCTTGAAGAAGTGCAAGTGGGTCAAACAGAGCACCTTTGCCTGAGTAACCAGCGTTTGTGCCTCATATGAAGCTGATACTCATTGTTTTTAAACTTAATTGACTAGTTAAGGAACAGATCATGGTTTGGGTTAAAACAGACCCTTTGAAAAACCACATATTAGAAAGCCCTTTTGCCAGAAAGACTTTCTTCCCGGTACAAATAGCGCTGCTAGCTACTGACACCTCTGTGCAAATAGCATCGGCCTTCACAAAATAGCTGTTGGCTTTTAACGTGGCCGGAATACCTCTGCTGAGTGAGATCTACTCTCCTGCTGCACGCGCAACACAATTTGTTTTCTGTTAAACTATACAACAGCCTCGACCGTGTTTGTCTGCTCTCTTAAGATTCCTCCCTGTGATCAAAATCAATACACCTAAAACAACTCATATCTGTCAGCCTTCACGTCTTGAGCGTTTTCTTTCCTGAAACAACAGCGATTGCCTCCAATGTCAGTAACAAGTAGCTATATGCCACATCTGTTATTGTACAGCTTTTAATCTGGGGCTTAAGTTCAAAGTCAAAGTTGAAGAAGAATTGCAGAACTGTCAGTCAAGTGATCTTTCCTTTTCAACTTGGTAAGGCCTTTATTTAAGAAAATGTGGTTAATGGTGATTGGAGTATTTGAAGTTGGGAAGGAGTTGTTTTGTTTGATTGTCGCAAATCAAAATGTTTCCTGTTGATTAAAGCTGAAGCCAAAATTATTTAATCAAATAATTTGTTGTTGGAGACTGACGTGTTGATTTTTCATACCGAGCAATTTAGTTTTTTGTATTTTCCCTAAAGCGTCACTTTATAGTATGATTATTTAAATGGAATAAATATGATAGTGATTGATATTTGGACACCTGCTTTGTTTCAGTCAGTGTTTCCTAGCTTTAATGCAGATGGGAGCTGATCTTATAATCGCCGTCTTATATCCGGGCCGATACGGTGGTACCGCTGGAGCTGCGTGGGAAGCATTGCTCAGTGTAATAGAGGCTGAGGGCTGGACTTGGGGCTGGATCTAGGATCAGGGCTGGGTTGTACTGGGAGGTGCTGTGAGGTGACGGGTCTGGTTTGGAGACTAACCTTTCTTCCGGAGTCCTTGCTGCCACACTCCCCTTTATCGTACCACCATTTGTTTTTCAGTTTGTCTAAGACGGCTTGCTCATTGAGTTTCAACACCGCTAGGTTTACTGGGATTCTTCCAACCATAAGGAAATAACATAAATAACATATTATACCATGTTATTTTATGTTATTAGTTCAGAAACACAAAGCAGCATATGCATACACACACATTAATACTTGCTCATAGGTAAAAACAACAAAACCACATCATACGCACCACACACACACACAAATATGCAGCATCAAGATCATTAGAAACATAAAGTGATATGCATTAATACTCCATCTAGCTTGGCTGGTTGGCTCCCTAAGGCAGTAGATGTGTATTACTATATCACTTTGGGTAACCGGCACACTGCTTACGCTCACTTACGCAACGTTTCTTTCGTTGAAAGAGAACATGAAAATTTGATAGTAAAGACTACAAGGGTCCTAGCAGGTTTAGCTAGCAGGACCTGATCAATATTTAAATCACTGTTGTTCTTTTAGTCAAATCAAAGGGGGGCATGATACAAAAAAATAAAAATAAATAAATCAAAATGATCCCCTCTGTGGATTTTAAACTCCACCCCAGGCCAAATAATCACCCCCCTCTGCATCTTTCTTTTGCTCTCCCACCACACCACAGCGAGATTAGGTGTTGCCGGAGCGGTAGTGTGGCGCAGGCCTGCCGGTTACCCGCCCCACACCCACTCCCACTCCCAGTGGGGGTGGGTTACCCGCAGGGTTTATCAAACTGGCTCTGACCTTGGAGTCCCCGCCCCCGCTGCCGCACTCTCCCTTGTCGTACCACCACTTGTTTTTCAATTTGTCCAAGAGGCCCTGCTCGTTCAGTTTTAACACTGCCAGGTTTACTGGGTTTCTTGAAAATAACGTAAAACGATAAGCCATTAGGAGACACGCTACGGTGACAGATATAAAGAGATTGGTCGCATGGTGGTGGTGATCATGGCAACATTGACTTTCTGTTAGAGACTCTCCTGCATAAAGCTACTGATGTGGAGCAGGAGAACTGGCTTTAGATGCACGTGTTAGTTGTGTACCTGCAATGGGCTGAAATGCTGAGGACCCACACGGTGGTGGAGTCAGGTTTTACCAAGCAGGAGCCTCGGAGAGAGGCAGAGCACACGCTATAAATGGAGACGCCTTGGATGCGGAAGTCTGTCTACAGATGGTAATTTCCTCTCAGCTCTATCAGCATACAATTGCTATGGTTACATTTTCAGCCCATATTAGGACCTTGGGGAATGGAAAAGCCTGTGTTTATTAATTTAAGCAAAGACAAATGTGGACTCTTTAAACTGCCACTTTCATATCTGCAAGTTTATTTCTTAAATGAGCTGAGAGGACACCGTGTTACCAACTATACACGGAGTCCCGGACTCATCCAAAGCATGTCCCTGTGGTTTGCTCTCTCTCTCTCTTTCTCTCTCTGGTTAGAGTGCATGTGTATTTCCTATAGCTGACTGGCTGTGGACAAAGACTCTCCGTGTCCAACAATCACAGAAAGGCAGAATCTGCCTGCAATGAGAATTTGCATGCGAGAAGTAAAGATTACAGCCTTAAAGCCCGGTGGTCTTTTCCCTCGAATCATTGCCAATTCTTCTGCAGACCGTTAAGTTTAGCAATATTCTGACTTTCCCAGCAGCGGACACAGAAGAGTCCTTAACCACAGCCACGAGTGCACAACACAGCTGTAGGGAACACAGGTTTCCTCTGGACTGGTAAAACCTCTGAATTCTTTCTCAGCCCAGCGGACTCAGACACAAAGAAAGAAGTCAAAGTGCGTGCACATGGATGGTTTGGAGACGAGCAGGTCTTTGGTTAGTTTGGTCAGTTGGGTCGAGGCGAGCAGATGTCAGGGAGGTTACTGCATGTTAGTGGGATGGGGTAAACGTCTAGACATTTGCAAGAAAAAAAAAGTGAAGGAGGACAGAATTTATGCAAAACATTGATCAGAAAGTGCTCTTTGAGGACATTCCTGTAAAACGAAGAGTCATGTCATTTAAGTATTAAGAGTTTCCAAAGTGCTACTTTCAATCAGGCCTGCGCTGCAATATGAATAACAGCAATCTCAAAATGAATGACTTCTTGAAGGAACAAGTTCTTGCAGAAGGGAGACATTTTCAATTTTGGAAAAAAATAGAGCACCGGCGTCAGATCTGCACTTGATGTCTGCACATAACTTCTCAAATTCAGAAAGGAAGGAAGGATCGGTGCATCCATAAAGTTCAATATTAAATATTATTTGCAGGAATGATTGAACGCAACCCTTTGAATTCTCAGGTCATTCATTCGTGTCTGATTCAAGGAGGGCAGCACAATCAGAACATTTTCTTAAATATTTGAACTATTCACATTGGGAAGCTTTAGAAGTACTCAACCATTTTATGAATGGTTGTTATATGTTAATGAATCTCTGAATCAGACATCTGTGAATGACCGCTGTAGTAACCTGAGGATAACACGCATTATTCAGATAATGATTAACACAACGAGAGAGAGGCCGATGATGGGGGCCATCCTCGGCGGCTCAACGCAGCATCCCAGTGCTGTGCTGCAAGTCTGAACTAATGGGGCTACATGACATGGGAGCAGATTCATTTCACTGTTCTCTAATCACTAATGCAACACTTAGTGGATGTATGAAATGCAATCAGCATGAAATTCAAAAAGGGGCATCTGAGTGAGGATTAGGAAATATTTCTAGTCAGCATTCTGACCTCTGGCTGACAACCAAGGTGGAATCCCCAAATGAATCCTGAATGAAATCCTCCCATATGGCTCCTTTCATTAAAATGAATGAGGCCTATTAGAGATGAATTAAAAGCTTCAGATGCCACCAGCTTCTGCACTCTCTCTGTAGTTGCAGGGGAAATACAAATAGGAAGTTGGTTAGGGTGTTAATGTGATGTGAAATGACAGCTGCTGCTCTTGGACATCGATGGCAGAAGTACATCCAGAATGAATTATCATTCATTATATCAATTATCACATCGGATGTGGCAGAGATAAATTCAACTCTACTGACTTCACATTCGAGGCGTGAGCCCTGGCTTAAGCGGTAAAGTAGCCGTATGGGATTGGATTCTTTACGTTGTAATCCTGCTTCAGGAGCCCTGCTGGTTTGTCGAGAGGCGGATTTACATTTTGCATGTGCGCTTGTGTCTGGCTGAGGGGATGCTTCAGTTTCAAAGTGGATCAAATGAAAGCGCAGATGCTCATAGAGAAGGTTCAGAATGTAATCAAAGGGAAGCAGGAAAACGAGCGTCGCTTAAAAAGAACGGGACATGTCTTAGTCCTACTTTAGACTTCCGCTAGTGCTCACAAGTCAGCTTTGAACTGCTGCATACATACATATGCAGCCACAAACAAAGATGGCCTTTAGTGGTGAAAATGGGCATGATGAAGCTGATAAATGTCTTTGTGATCGTTCAAATCAATAAAATAATGACTGAATATAATGGCATGCCTTCTACCTCTTACAATGCAGTCAAAGTATGAAGAACAGACAACTGACATGTTGTGTTAATATAATAAAAAGATGCAAACTGATAATAGAAATTCATACATGAGCTCCATGCAGAAATAAAAAGGCGTGAGATGACGCTCATGCACAAGCTCCAATAAAAGCCCCTTTGAAGGCTTTTATCCGGCTGCAGTGGCAGGGTTTTACCTGAGGGGGGAGCCCTTGGGCGTGGCGATTCCGTAACCTTTAGAGTCCAGGTTGCCTCCCACCTTCATAGTGTCGCAGGGCTTCCTCTGCTCTATGTACTCGTTCATAGTGGACTCCAGCAGGTAGGCATACTTGCCCTTAGACTTCCTGACTCTAATTACGCCCTCGTCCGTCGTTTTGACAAACACGGACGGGTCGGCCGCCTTCATGTAGGACCACATCTTCTCAAACACAGCAATCTTCGACCTCTGACAGCCAGAATTTTTAAACGAGACAGAGAGAGAGAGATGAAAAAGTTCAAGTCCAAAGTGTGGAACCGGCAAAGCACAGGAAACATAATAGATTTGTCACAGACGTTAGTCCTAAGAATGACCGTTGGAATAAATGTATGAATTCAGTTTCCTTACCCTGAAGAACTCTTTGGTGGAGCCGGCATCCAGCGTGCCATAGGCGATCTCTGTCTGCTTAGCCAGATCCTCGGCGCTCTCTATAGGAGACACCATCCTTTCCACGGTCAGGAAGGCAGCCAAGTTGGCAGTATAGGATGAGATGATGATGAGGGTGAAGAACCACCAGACGCCTCCAACAATGCGGCCTGACAGCGAGCTGAAAAACAAAGGATGTTGTTGGGTTGGTTTTAGAACGGATGTAAAAGGCACAGAAAATATCGCGACTGCGTACTGTCCTTTGTCAATTTACCGACAGAATCAATGAGCGCTAATGGGACTTGGGAAACAAATTGCATCAGTCTTTTTCTTCATGGTCAATTTTGCACACAATCAAGAGGAGCAATCTAAAAACCTTTCACGGTATCCAAATGACCTACATTGGATCACACTCTCCCTGCACTCACACACTCTTCATTCCACCAGGCTTGGAGAGCTTAGCCCAATCTGCTGAGGAAAGATAACCGGTTCCACAAAGGCCCACTCAGCTTCCTGCCTGCCAAATTAATCTCACTTTAAGAAAGTTGCCAATATGTTTCATGCCACCATTCGCATTAATTGTTGGGGATTAATAGGCAGAGGAGAACACTTAGCCGCTGCTCTAATTGCATTTCCTCCAAAAAAACAACAACAAAACAACAACAACTGTGAGCGAAATTCCCCAGCGTCAAATCCCCACCACTCCTCTCTGCACATCTCTTCACCTCAAGAGAAGCCAGCTCGAGCAGCAGCGGCAGAAATCATGTTGCATTACATGTCGGTCTCCCGACAAGCGCCGGAGCACGGAGTGGAGGAGCTTACGCAATGAAAATGACACAAATCTGAAACAAAAAAGGCTTTCATGATTCACCTTTGTACCGTCAGAGCCAAATAGAGTGTGAACATGAAGGCGAGATTAAGTATGGAGGAGAAAAAAAAAAAAAAAAAAATGGGGGAGAAGCTAAAACATAATCATTTAAGATGCTTTTCAGATGACGGGTGGATGATGAAAGAGCAGCTGGGGAGCGAGCAGAGAGCAAACACAGAATGGATGCAGGGCCTTTGAAAATCAGCCGGGAGAATGCGGAGCTGTCTGCGGGAGTGTTTTGATTTGTTCACTGATCGCTGCTCAGATGTGTGTGGGTAAGGTTAAGCTTTGACTGTGCAGAGGGGGGAAAAAAGAGCGACACACGTTTCCAAACACCTCATTTAGAGCACTCGCAAACAAGTGGTTGATTCTCCTGCGCCATTTTGGTCCTGAATCGAAATATTCTGCTGCTACACCGTCACCTTGCACATGCAACATCTTGGTCCTCTAAACTCCTTTTGGAAAAATTCACATAGGGTGGCAGTACCTCCCAGCATCTACGCATAATACAACCAGTGAGATCTATGGATGGATTAAGAGTATCATTATCATGATGGTTTCAGGTACACACTGATCAGGCATAACATGGTGACCACCTTCCTAATATTGTGTAGGTCTCCCTCGTGCCTCCAAAACAGTTGTGACTCATCAAAGAATGGACATGGGCCTTCTGAGGGTCTCCTGTGGTGACTGGCAACAAGATGTTGTTAGTGGGGGCCTTTGGGTCCTATGGGTTGAGGGGAGGGGTCTTTGTGGATCAGACTTGTTCCAGTGCATCCCACAGTTTGGGATCTAGTGAATCTGGAGACCAGGTCAACACCTTGTGCTGTTCTTCATGTTTTTTTTAGCTGTTCCTAAAGTATTTTTGTGTGTGTGCCTGTCTCATTGCTATGGGGTGGGGGTGCCTGGTCTGGTCTAGGTGGGTGCTACATGTCTAAGTAACATCCACATAAATGAATACCAGGTCCAAAAGTTTCCCAGCAGAACGTTGAATTGTCACAAGATGGTCAATGTCATTTACTTCTCCTGTCAGTGGTCATAATGTTACGGCCTCATCTGTATATTTCATTATGATTCTTTGAGTAACAATGTGGCTTTTAACCCTAATTAGGATCATGTCCATGATGCTACTGAGACAAAGTTCTGACTCTCTCTAAACACTACATGCTTGACACCAACGAAAGAGAGGACACACTCTGGAGGCGTACAGTGATTTACCAGACAGTTCCTCTCCCAAAGACAGATCAGATCAAACTGCTTGGTTGTATAATTATATAATACTAAAAGCAGTCCGTGGGTAACATGTGCTCTCACTGCAGACAAATCATTCCAGGGAGCGAACGCAAGCGGGCTTAGACAGCCCTCTCTGACCTCTCCCAGCTCGCTTGATTTTGATTTCCACAACAGAATGCAACTGCTGTGTCTACGGCAACCCAGACGAACTGACCTGGCGGGGAAACGAACTAGGGGTGAAAGCAAAAGATGAGCCCAAACCATAAAAAACTGGCTGCTTACTTCAAAACATGACGAAGATGTGGAGCCAAACCTCTTGAACTTGTTTGATTTTCTTCAGTCACCACTAATCCAAAACTAATTCTCAGACTAATAACCCTTTACCTGCATTGGTCCCATAGTCCTTTATACTACTGTTCCATCTGCTTCTGAATTCCTAGACAGTCCTCCGGTGGTGAAAGGAATACAAAGTTTTGTGGAAAAGAAAAGAATGTGACAACCCAAGAACAGAGATGGGATTGAGGGAAAAGAGAGCGAGAGTTGTGTGTTATGTTAGGAAGAAACAGTGATCCAAGTGCGGGAGTGAGGGAAGAGAGAGTGAGGTGGAGATGAAACGTAATCTGGATGGTAACACCAGAGGCAGACAAACTCCGTAGCTTTGACTGCTGCTAGCCTCCAGAGATGGCAGTAAACAGCCGTCTAATCCTCTGCCTTCAGTCGCCCCTTTTTTCTCTCCCACTCTCGCTTCTCTTCCTCGTTTTTCTTTTCTCCCCCCCTCCGTTCACCCTACGTCTCCGCTGTGCTCGCCGCCTGTCTCCTCGCGCGCCGGGGGAAGGTGGGAGGGCTGACAGAGGTTTGTTTTGGGCAAGACAACAATAGCCTACACCTTGGCAGTCGCACTGATGCATTCAAGTATGCATGCACACACAAACACGTAAGACGCGCATGAACATACGCTGCCTTCCCGAGGACAGGAGAACAACGGGGTCACAGTTTGCTGTTTGACTGGGACGAGGAGAAACGGGCTGCATGTGTGTGTTGTCTGCGTGCCTGGGCGTGGGTGCGTATTGAGCCTCCTGCAGCAGTCCTCCTCCCTAGTTGAGCAGAGTGACTGGCAAACACAAACCTGTTTGTCTCTGTTTGTTTCCTTTTCCAACTGCCTTCCTTTGAGCCTCCTTTCCGCTCCTCGTGCATCACTGCACAGCAGCCAACCTCGGTGCCTCGGTAGAACATTAACTAAGCTGTCGTATTACAGGAAGGGAACTCTTCCAAGCCGCACCGTAATTTCATAGTCTTGTTAAGCCAACGATTAATCAGTTATTCACTGCCTCTTTTATTGCATGGCGAAGAAAGGGAACGTTAATGGGAGCTGCAGAAGCACCATTAATTGTAGAGGTGAAGAGGAATGCAATGCAATGCATGCATATCGTTAGCGCTGGACTATTTAAATGATTAATTAAACGGCCAGATGACACATACACACACATAAAAACTCTAGAATTCAAACTCTGCCCTATTTTCCCCGTTTTCCATTATCCTTCCATCCATTATCTATAACCACTTATTCTGTAGGGGGCTGAGACGAGCTGGAGCCTATCCCATCTGGCGTTGGACGACAGGCCAGATTACCAGTTCAACACAGAAAGACAAACAAGCATTCATTAGAATCACCTATTAACCCAACACATCTGTCTCAATTTTCTGTGGAAGATGGAGCACGAGAAGAAAAAGCGAACTCCACGCAGGAAAACCACAGACAGTCAGCGCGTTGAAACCTGACGCCTTTCCAACCGCCGCGCCGCCCGCTTTTCTACTGTCATTCATTTAAAACTTAGAATAAATACAAATAAAAACTAGTAAAGAACAAACATTTTGTAGAGACAAATCTAAGAAATATAATTCCAGTATTAAGGCAGCTCATCCAAGTGATAAAGATTCATGATTTTCTGTTCGTCTTTAGTCACCTGTGGATATTAAAATGTCATCTTTGGCTCACTTTGCCACTCAGAAGCAAGTGGCAGTAAACTAATCCCTCCTTTCTCTCTCTTTTTCTACCCCCCCCCCCCCATATGAACTGTGTTCTGCTCCAGGTTTCTTCCTGCTTGAAGGATGTTATAATTTGCTCCTGTCGCTTTAGTGCTTCCTCTAGAGATTTCAGACTCATGGTACCTGTAAAGTGTCTCAAGACAATTTGGATTGTTATTGAGATTATATGCAGTTAATAAAACTAAACTGAACTGAATATATGGAGGAGGGATGTCATTAAAATCGAGGAACCGGGAACACCGCGTTAACAAAGCTTCTTACAGGCTACCAAGTTTAGCTCTTAAAAGAAAAGAAAAGTTCATTTGGACAGATGGGATCCTCAGTAAACCTAAAAAAGTTTCTTCAAGAGTTGAAACAGGTTCATATGGTAATTTCATATGACAGATTTCCGATGTTTTTCTTTTGTTCTATGCTTTTGTCACTGGTTCAACGTTTTGCAGGACGTAGGTGGCAAACGTGACCCCACACATTTACCTCCCCCAATCCTGAAGAAGCAGGTTAAATTCAATTAGTTTAACTTTTAAACTCTTGGTTGGTCACAATGCAACGCACACTGGACCATCTCGGACATAAAGCTTCATCCTCAGCCATACAATCTCCACCCACAGCTCCCAAGAAATCTGCTGTAACACTAAACTCTCATTAGAATTCCCCTGGCTGGCCTCCTCTTTTTCGATATGGTAATTAGCAGTGAGTAATGACTTAAGCAAGTGTAAAAAATGAGCCAGTAATGGCCACATTACAATGGATTAGGATTTACAGAGGTTTAAACGAGAACAGAAATGGTCTCTAATTATAGTGTGATTCTAAGACAAATCAGGGATGGAAGGGGAGTTTTCTACTACGCTGCCTTTTTTTATTTTTTGTCTTGCTTCTTAAAAATTAGCGAGACAGCTGTATGATCTCAATGACTGTTGCACAGCCACTTCAAACACGTCTGAGTGGTTGAGAACAAGACGAGCGCGGCGCCGTGGATTCTGGGAGGAAACGGCATCCATGAAAGAGGACATGATGCCTACAGATGCAGCAGACGTACACAGAGAGAGGTATCCGCACGTCACAAACTCTTAGTGTATTAAAAGAATCTTAAGTGCCGGTGAGTATGTTCCAACTAATTGCCCTCTACTCTGGTAAATTGCAGGAAAGGCAGCTCACTAGATGCGAAGATCGTGACGGAGGTATGAAGAAAGAAACACTAGAACATTATTCAGCATCTACAAAAAACAAAAAAACAATACAAAGTTAAAATGGAGACGTGTGACTTCTTTGTGTACCTTCCCGTGCCTTGAAAGAATGTTTTTCATCTAATATAAAAGCCTGTCGTCAAAACGTCGCACTTCCCACAGCGCAACGCGGCTGTACAGACGATCTTTTCCAAGGTTGTGTACACATAATCTGTATTCTCAGGCTGTGATAATAGCGGCGCGTTGCTTGATTTATCTCTTGTTATTTGTGCGTGCGCACACGCAGAGGTCGACGGCCCGCTGCTTCATCAGCTTTGAATGAAATAAAGTGTTTCGTAATTTGTTCTGTATATTATTTAAAGTTGTGCATCAGCGCGGCTTAAAGGATGGCGCTCACGCTTCTGAGGTGCACTCTGTTGGTGCAACAGCTCTTTCCTGCTTGAATCAAACGGCTTTTGTAAATTAGAATTTCCTCGACTGCGCCATAGCTGCTTGTAAATGTTATGGGTTGCTAAAAGTTTTATTAAGCTCATGATTCCCCATCGTCTCCTCACCGCAAAACTACACACTCTTAATACATTCACAGATGCATGGGCCTGTCAGGGTAATTAACCAGAATGAAGTATTTATAAATGAGATTACCCTTTTATGCAATTCTTCCCCTCATCATAGGTCAGTGTGGTTTCTGAAACTGCACGCTAAAGGGCAATTTTGGTCTTCTGCCAAGGGTCCAAAGCTGATCTAAGCTTGTAGAAATTGGTGGGATGTGCATTACATGATGCTTTTAGTGTGGTCACAAAAAAATAAATAAAAATAAAATAACAGTCACGTATTGCAAATGCACTTGTCTGGTGCTTTTGATGTGTTTCCACCGATTCATTCTGTCGATCTCAAGCCTGATATTTCTAAATGAGGCACCGGGGGGTGAAAACACGCAGTGGTCAATACTGCTGCAAAGTGGATGGTTTACTTTTGCTTTTGTCTGACTTCACTTTATTTTCTACGGTGCCACAACTGTCAGATTATTTGCAGGCGCTTTTACTTCCAAGACCACGCTAACATGAAGGCTTCAGGCATGGAGCAAGAAATAAATAAATAAGAATAATTAAAGCATTTCTCCCTCCTCTCCCTCTCTCTCTTTTCCTCTAAAGGTCAATATTACCATGTCACTGAGCTGAAAAGAGAATATTATGATAATGCTACCACCCTGAAGCAAACTCACCTCAAGCTGGTAATTACACTCATTCAATTACTCTATGGATTTTGTTTTATTTTATTTTTTTAACAAAAAACATTACATTTCTGCTTTACAATTGTTAAATGCACGTATCTTTAATTAAAAGCAGCTAAGTTAAGTGGCTGTTTGGCAGCATATGGCTCATTTGAGTGGTCTCGCGCGAATAGAAAACATTTCCGCTCGCAGCCATCGCCAGTATGGGTGCAGGGGGAAATCAGTGTAATTGAGATGCACCTATAATCGCTGTATCGGTGGCATGTGTTTGCTGAATAATATCGTGGAAGCTGTCTCTGCCTCATGTAACCTGAGATAAGTCAGTGCTGGCAAGCTGTGAGAGCGCTCGCTCCGCGCCCACACACATACGCAAAGCCTCTTAGTCACTCGGGCAAGAAAACAGGGATCCAAACGCGGATACGTCGCAACTGAAAATCAATACCATCAGCGCGCATAACAAATGGACTTCAAATGCACAGGGTCCGTCGAGTACGGGACAAACGGATGATGTGCATGCGAATTCAGGTTCAGTTTCACATATCAGAGACACTTGTTAAGAAGCTGCACTGCTCTGAAAAAAAGAAAAGAAAAAAGTGTCTCTTTATGGTTGCCATGGTAGCATACTCTGCACTCCAAACAGTACAGCTGAGCTGAGGGAGACTTTAGTCATCTCCCTCCTCCTCCTCCTCTCCCTGTTTTTTCTCTCTATAAGGGCATCCACCCCTATAGCAGGGTAGTATTGCCATTAGAGTAAAAAAAAAAAACTCTCATTAGACCATTTTTATCTGACCCGACTGTAAGCCGTCACATGTTTCCAGTCAAACTACTGACAGTGTTTACGCTGGTCCAGGTAGATTTCCCATGTGGCCTCGGGCTGGTTGCAGGAAAGATATTCATACGCTGCCACAGCTTGATTACAACGGAAATCCTCTCTGCCGCTGGAAACATATGTGTTGCTGATGTGTGTGTACGCCTCTGAGGGGATGGTGTCTTTGTCTCCGTACAAAGTGTGATACCCCGGCGAGATCCGGTAGAGCTAGAGAGTGTGTGTGTGTGTGTGTGTGTGCATGTGTGAGAGGCTCACTGTATTCAGAATGTGCATGCATGTTTGATCAAAAGTTGCCTCCGTGCAGTCGTCAGATAAATTAAACATAACTTATGCCTTGAACTAAAATGAACCTTCTCCTTATGAATAAATCATCCCTTCCAACCAAAATTTCCAAAGCTACTTTATTCAACTCGCTAACTTCACAATTATGTAACTTAGCGGCGTGTGAAACAAACTAATTTCTGGGATGTTTGTGCCAATGAAAGCAACAGTGACGCAGTGTGACACCCAATGGATCCCTGTGCAAGATCAATCATTGTCCCGGATCACAAGAATTCACCAGGTTCCTCCCTGAGGTCTTGGTTTCTACCTGTGCATCACAGATTCAGATTTTCTCACCCAGGTGCAGCATGCTATTTAAAATATGGGTTAAAAGGAATATAACCATTTGCTGTACGTAAAAGCAGGCATCAAGAAGAAAACAAAAGTAAAATAAGCTTAATATGGGACAAATGATAACAGAGCTAACATTATCTACAGACCTGTAAGGAGTCCACATTTTTTTGGATCAGCGTCCCATTATATTATTCCAATAGCACTTTCAATATTTGGTACACCAACAACTATTTTGTTGCCTTTTATTACTTCTCAGAATTCATTTTAAAGTTGCTTTCAACCCTATACTTTGTAATGTTTTGTTCCCATTCAGGGAGGAACAATCGAATATGTGTAATAGTGCCACAAGGTTGCATTTAACCGTGGTTCGGTTCATGTTTGGGGCAGTTGAGAAAACTGCCCTGAACAATGTGCATTTGCAGTTTTGTCATTTGTCACAGTTTTGCAGGAAATTTGGATTTCAGGAAATCAAGAAGTAATTGCACCAAAAAATGGAGAATGAGAGCAAGTGTGTTCCTGTTCTGTGGTTCATGCACCAGGGAATCTGTGTATGAACAATGTGTTCCTGAACAACTGAGCATCTATAAGCTTAGAAGAAGCACTGGAGCTGCCAGGCACCTCTGAAACAGAAGACCAACTCTGGAGGCATATAACGGCCTATCATCTCGGTTGTATAATTATAATCTCATAAACAGTTGCTTGCTTTGGTCTTTATTTGGGTGAAAGCACAAGACTCACACTGACTTTCTGGATCTGGTGGCATTTCTTCCATCGTCAGACTTTACTAAAAGATATCTTTACGTCAAATAGCCTTAAAGGATGGACGCTAATGATTACACATCCCAGGAGAATTCAACATGATCCATGTGTAATAGGGGTTAGCCACCAACACCAAGCGCTGGGCTGTAAACGGTGAGTAGGCAGAAAAGCATTTGCTAAACCTCTAAATCACATTACAGGCTATTTGTGACGTAATAAACTCTCCGTGGTCTATGCCAAGTGCTACACACCTTTCTTCGGCACAACAGGAGATCACTGACATTCCTTTCAGAGAATAAAATCCCAGTGGCAGCCGCACTCGCTTGCCTTTCCTGTGACCTCTTCAACTTGCTTAGTGAACTCGTCAAAACAACTGTTTTTTTATGTCCTGGCTTTGTTGTTGGCATCACTTGACTATTTCCGCCAAACCGCAGATGAGTCAAGAAATACAAAGAAAGTGAGCCATTTGTGAAGGTCCCCAGTGAATTATCCATCTCTAGCTTGGAATATAATTGTGGGCTGAAAAGACATAATATCTCTTGAGGCGCTATGGATCAAAGTGAAGGCTGGATGTCCTCCAATAGCCACAAAAGGACTTAGATTTCCAACACCGTATCTCTGCAAAGTTGGATCCACCCTCCAGTGGGACCGCCTTATTGCAAGGAAACAAGCCCAGGTCTCCCAGTGATTCAGCGATATAAGTTTAGTTGCAATGGTTTTATACGTTCATGCAAAATGTGCGCTGTAGTATTACAACCATGATAAGGAAACATGATCAAATATCAACCTGCTTAACATGCTGGTTGTGTTTCCTAACTCATACTGTATTTTCAATGAGATGGAGAATGAAGACATGCTTAAGCTTGACAGGCCTGCCGGGTACAGCTGGTGAGAAATGAATGGGCTATTGTTTTATTCAGGTCCAAGTTCTGGCAGAATTCCTCAGGTAAACTAAATGTGTGTACATGCAGGCATCAGTGTTTTGGCCTCTCCCGTTTAGCACCGCAAAAATGAAAACAAGCACCAATATATGACACACACAAACACAAAAAAAACTCAGTTCGAGAAACGCTGACCCTCCCCGGGTTACCATAATACACCACATACACGATCCATTATCAAATGATTCTGACCGCCAAGCTGAGAAATTGCTGCTGTGGCAGGTGGGGTGTGAGTGACAGAGCTGATTTATTTCAGTCTGCAATCATGTAACGGGAGCAACAAAGGCACTGAGGAGCGGAGACAACTCCACAGGGCCATGTAGTTCACACACACACACACACACACAACTACGCCACACACCCACAGAGATATCTGGCAGATACAGACATAATCATCTCCTGACACATTCACTGGAACATCAAGAACCCACACCCTTTAACTCGTGTTCTCTTTCAGTTAGGGGCAAGAAAAATCAGGGACCAAGACGAGAACAACACTAGCAGCTGCTGTATGTACTGTGTGTACCCCCATTGATAATTTAAGGCGCTTGCATGGTACTGCCGGACCTAACCTACAGTGGCGCGATCCATTTATACTTGTGCGCTGGTCACTCTTGCTTGCTCTGCAACAACTCCACCCAAAAGCTAGATGGCGCTGTGTTTTTTTTAGACAGTCTGGTTCATTTTTTTCCTACTTCCTGCTTCACTTTCAACAATGGCAACAGAAACTTTCGCCAAAATTTTGGTGAGCATGAGTCATACAAATGTCTCCAAACCTCCTCAGTTAACCGTACCGATTCTTTCAAATACTAAAATAGAAACACGCTTCTACCAAGCGGACCAATCACAGGTCTTGCGCTCTGTGTCGCAGCATGTAGTTTCCCATTTCTGGGGAGGTCAGCTACGGCGCTAGCGTCTGCATAGGGTCTGCGTAAGTGACTGCGTTATCGCCGTAGCCCCCGCAGAAGCCTATTAGAAGTAATGACCCAGAGAAATCAAAAACCAATTCAGCTATAGATTTACACCACCATCCTGCAGCTGCTTCACATTATTCATTACAAATAGCCCAAGATCTAAGCATTTTAAAATCTGTACGGATATGATTATCTTGATGTGACAGTGAGTGGAAATAAATGGCTGGACAAATGTATGGATGGAGTGGTATTTGTGTGTGTGTGTGTGTGCGTCACTCTCAGAGTCCACCTGTCTGCAGAGATAAACAGAAGGAGGGCCCAACAGCACAGGCTGGGGCTTATGGGAGGGCCTGACTGACAGTGCTGACATTTAAAAAGAGCACAGTAAACAAGGGCTCACAGAGAATAAATAGCAGGGGTAGCGGCGTGGCTAATACACACACACATTGACGTACAGTACACATTAATGCATTAATGCATGGCATTGACGGGAGAACGCAACCGTGTGTCCGCGCACGTGCTCAGATAGCGCATGCACGCAGAGCTGCCTGTAAACCTTGATGCAGAGGCACCTCTAGGCTCGTCCAATCAGATACTGTCAGGCAGCCGCCGAAGAAAATGGCAATAAGTGCTTGCTTTTAATAGAACCAGACTTCACACACACACACACATACACACACATGCAGGGACACAGGGAGACGGGGAAATTAAACACGCCAGCTGATTAATCCAGGACAGAGTGGATCATCAGTGTTGTTCCTTGGCCTTTTGTCTCTGATTAAATGGAGAAGCATGAGGAGTGAAGTGCTTGGAGCGGCCTACCTCGGAGCTGAATGCGCCTCCAGAACATTCTGCTTTCGCCCATTAGTGAGGTGGTAAAGGCGCAGAGAAAAGTGGTTTACAAGTACCTGCTCAGAAATGTCAGCGGCTTCAGAAACAAAATGTCTTTTTGTTATATTGTAATGTTACAGACAAAAAGAAACATAGACACGGGGCCATTAGCAGTGAGATTATTATATAAAAGATTCAAATGATTACATTAAACATGTATGTAACATGTATATATATATGTATGTTCTGGGTATAATACATTTACATGGAACATGAAAATTAAGGTAGAAATTTTTTTTATTTTGCAGGACTTATATATAAAAGAACATCCGCTACATTAAAGCTCTTTCCTTGTCTGGTTAGTATTTTGCAGAACATGCGAGTCTGAAATGTGGTCCTGCCCCGTCGCGCCGGCAGAGGAACGCTTTATGTCAACCAGCTGTGATTATTTGTCTGAGATGAAGAGGGTATGGTTCTGTGAATTCACTGTCTCCAGTGACCGGAAAGAATGAAATGGAGCCAAAGACGTGCCCGATGCTCCGAATTAAAAGCACGCTCCGCGTTCAGAGGAAGAATTACAGTCTCAAAAGTGACTGACAGGGAGGACAGACATTACCATTGGTGTGGCTTGTCCTTGGTGTAGAGTGTGAACTAAATGTATGTATCACATGTCAACTGTGTTTGTGTACGAATTCTCATTGCCAAAACAATGAGACTAAAGTTCTGCACTGTAGCATTAATAATAATAATTATAATAATAATAATAAAGTTTTTATTTTAATCTTATTCCATTATAAATATTTATTCCATAATGTCTTTTCAAATCTCCCAAGATACTTATCTAAAAACATATCTTCTATTCTATATTGTTACTTTTTATTTATGATATTCTTTATGTCTAAGATTATTTTGACATGTCTAATGTCTCTGTTGCAATACTCAAATATATCTGGTGAGCTCTAAGGTACGTAATTATGGTAGGAGAGATGTTTTTCGGATTAACATTTATACTCAAAACATGGCTAAACACAGCCACGGTAACTTCACCGTCTAACAGCGAACAATTATTAATTCTTTTGATTCCGTGATCACATTTTTCTACCATACTCACTCTGTCTGCTTTCAAGATGAGCACCTTGAATGTACAGTCTTGTGATTTTAATGGTGCCTGTGTAATCTAAGTTTTGCTGCAGAGTTGCTGCCCAATTTTGCAATTAACATGTTTTTAAAATAGCCAGCAGAGGTGCCAGTTTGTGCACTGCAGTTTTAAACAGTAGCTCAGCTTTGCGACAGCGCCTTGCAATGAAAACATCTTATCTGGATGGGGTCTAACTGATGGTGCAACAATAATTATTTCATGGAAGTTGAGAAAAAGAAAAATCAAATGAGCACACACAAAAATACATGACACACTTTTAGGATTAAAAAAATAATAATAATGAAATGTAATAGTTCACAGTGTGAATGAGAGCTGTTGCTTTCATCTGGCAAAACACAAGCACCATCATTACCATCAAGTCCTCATAAATCTAGCAGAGGAACACGTAACGCTTCAGGAGATTCATCAACACGCGCGTTTGTGTGTGAATACTGTGCTAACTAGAGCAACTAGGTCACCTAAATTTTCAAGGAGAGGATGTTTCCTTCAGGGCAGTATTCATCGGGGTGAAACATTCACTGTGTTGGTTTTCAAGACACCAAGCAGACCCCGCGCAGACACCACGCTGACTGCTACACCGCGTGAAGTACCGCTGCTCTGTGTACCTGTGTTTTTTAGGTTGTGTTTTTATTTTTAATGCTGTCCCAAAAAGTGCTGCGCCAAGACACGGGAAATGAACAGTGGGAGTCACCTTGAAAGACACTGTAAGACAAAAGATATTTGACTCAAGTCCTTGGAGGATAAGAGCCCTTAAAGCACCCAACCTCACTGATGACACTGAGGAAATTCTACTCAAAACTCTGTGATAATGAGAACAAAAGCACCTTGTGCGCTTCAAGTGTGCACCTTGAATGTGGGTTAAGAATCCCAAAATACTTCAGCAAAAAAGTATCGCTGTCACCAGGCAGAGGAAATGCTGCATAACATCACTGGCGTTCTGTCAGACCGCACTGGTAGCAACTCAACTACGGGCCAGTAGTTTGGATAAAGACAAAATATGCAGCACAGCTGGCTAATTTTGCAGCCGGAGGTGGCATCAACAGAATCGCCGCGAGCACGGGAATGATCTGTTTTGTCCTTTCAGTCACAGTCAGAGAAAGGTCTCGCATCAGCTGAGCTCGCTTCTCCCCGCTAAGCGATGCACATGCAAACAGTGTACAAATACGGATGAACCCACGTGCGGTCCAGCGCACATACAGTAACATTTACATAAATGCCCGCGCCCGTGCGCACACACACACACACACAAAAGAAACGTGTTTGTGAATCCAGAAAGGAGCCACGGGGAACAGACAGTTTGAGACAGCATTGTGATTTTCTCCCTCTCCGTGTGGCGTACGAGGAAATCAATAGTTATTACAGATGCATTTTCTGGCTGCGAGAGAAGAACACTTGGACAATAGGCATCCTCCCGCCTGAAGCACAGCAGAGTCTCCAGGCAGAAAACAGCAAATGTCAGGTGAAAAACCGTGGGAGGAGGAATTCAGCACCTACATAAGGTACTGCAGAGCACCTATATGTAGCATGCGCGCCTGTAGGTGTGTGGCCTTTTTTTCCCCCCTTTCTGATATTTGTTTAAGGTAAGAGCAAAAGGAAAACACGTCGTGGAAATGTCACAAGATAGAAGCCAAGATAATAACGGAATGGTTGCTATCATTTCTTTGATCCTTATCCTCTCCACTCACGCTCATATCTGTCCATGAAATATGGAGTTACAGCCAGGGGAAGGTGACCCCAGCTAAATTGTGTTTAGCTGTGTTTTTTTTTTTTTTTTTTTCAATTTTTGCAAGACAAAAATAGCTTTTATTTTTGCAAGCATTAAAGAAAAGACACGTTCTTCGATGGGCGTTTAAGGACCAAGGGGTCCAGAGCTAGGTTAACCCTCTCCAGTCTTTGTGCTAATTTGCTATGGCTGTTCCTGCTCCAGCTTCATATTTATTTCACAGATGTGTGATTGCTATTCTCTCCTAAGTCAAAGAACATCAAAGAAAATAACAGTTCTTCCCAAAAAGCCAACCATAAGATTTTTAAAAATATCTTATGGTTGAGTGCCCTTAAGGGTTCATGATGGTGACAAGGAGTGGATCACCCAAAGATGATTAAAATTAATGTATACTGTTTGAAAAGAAGAGAGGCTGAATCTACGCGTGACCTAACCCGTCTCTGTGGTTCCAGAGCTTTTAGCAATAATACTGACATTATCTTCTCATCTCCTCCTGCTACTCCCTCTGGAAAGCTCAGAAAGTCGACCTCAGTGTCTCTAATTTCAGACACTTAATGAGATTTTTAATTGGTGACCTTTCGAGAACGGTTTCGTATCGCGGCTCGTGAGAGCACTTGGGGGGGAGCCTGCACGTACCACTCAACGCTAACACCGGGAAACCTTCGCAGCAGACTTCCAAGGGTCTGATATTTACCCACGGATGGATCGGTTGGATTGCCTGATCACAAGGGGGATGCAGACTGACAGACCCAGCGGGCTGATGGACGGATTTGGGTTTGGAGTATTGAAAGTGTTGGAGGGAGCTGCTGACAACAAGTTTTTATAGCAGCACAAGAATTATCTAGAAACGGGAGAATGACAACAGTCTGCAACGTGACCACACCATAAAACTCCCTCTGCTGCTCAATCATTAAACTTGTATCAATGCTCTCTATGACAGCTGACTGGCAAAAGAAGCAGAAAACTAAATCTCAATAAACAAAGCCCAAAGAGTTAAATCAGAAAGGATGACAGCGTTGGTGTTGTTGAAGGCAGAAATATATAATATGTAGGTGGTGCTGAGTATCTCTTTGTGTACCAACAAACAAAAGCAGAACCTCGAGAGATAACAGATGGACAGCTTAGAAATTTGTGGACTCGGTTCCTTACCGTGGTGATATGTCACAGCCCTGCTGCATGAAGGCACCGAGCGAAAACCACAGGGAATTGAAGATGCCGAACTCGTTGGTCTGCTCTGCGCTCTGCTGGTTGGGGTTCTGCTGCGTCGGCGTCTGGCCCTGCTGCACCCCGTTGGTGGCCGACGTCTGGGTGGGAGTCTGCGGCTCGCCCCCCTCCTCGTAGTCCTCGGCGTGCCACTCGTACGGGCTGAACCGGCTGACGAGAAAGAGGACGACGCTGACGCCGATGTAGGCGAACACAATGCACATCCAGATCTCGTAAGCCAGCGGGTCCAGGAACGAAAAGACGCCGGGCTTGGATTTGGTGGGTTTCTTGATCATGATGGAGATACCCAGAGACATGAAGGGCTTTGAGAAGTCGATCACTTCCTCGCGCACCAGGGTGATAGTGAGCGGAGCCACAGCCACGTCGGCTTTCTGAGAACACAGGCAGGCCATGTGAACAAGGCAGCAAGCATAAGAAAAACACCACTGACAAAGATTTTATACGTTAAACAACAATGTAGACAATCAATATAATTATATTATTCAAATGTCAATGTTCTTACTTGTTTCCTGGTTAAACTCAAAAGTCTATCTGACAGTACCACTGGCCAAATAATTCTAATCACATACACTCAGGCTTTCAATACTGAGACATGAGCAAATGTAATTATCCTTAATTGGCTTTTGCCTTTGTGGATTTTATTTATTTTCACTAAGCACCGTTCCAACAGACTGTTTTTTCAGCTTTCAACACTGATAATGGTGGAGAGAGCTCTGCTCAGCTTACCCCATACACCAGTTCTCCAACCATGCCATTCCACATCTTGGTGTCGGGATCCCTGGCTCCGTACTTGCCGTCTGAGACGATCTTCAGCTTGTACTGGTAGCCCACGTGCTTGGCTATCTCGGCAGCCAGCTCAACGATGTAGCCCTCGTACTTATCGTTCCCCACAAGCTGCTCGTGGTTCTTCTTCAGCATCACATACGGAGACTCCTGTTGGAGGTAGGGCAACCGTGAGCAAAAACAGGTTTTGTTTATTTATTTATTTTAACTTCAGTGATGATTAGTTTAATTTCAGTTATTTCAGGGCTTACAGGAAATCACTGAACAGTTGCTGAAATAATTTAGAGTTGCACTGATGTTGAAACAAAATGCACACAGATGCACTTATCTGCTCCACAGAGGGCCACTCTGGCTGCAAGTGGCAAGAAAATCCTTTACAGAAATTTTGTTCAGCCAACTCAGACAGAGACAGTATTATGGCTGATAATAAAGAGTTAGCATATATTAAGTTAATAATACGGTTAGAAAATTTAGGACGGGAAGTTACGGATGGATTTTATTCTCCAGTGCCATTCATCACACATCTTTGTACCGCACTACGGCTCTGGAGAGTGGGCCCAAATATAATTGTTAGTGCAAAAGGTTGAGAAGAAAAGATAATGATATAAAATTACAAGGTATTATTTTGGTTTTGTTCCTCGAAGGTATGGTGTGTAATTCAAACACAAAAGGTGGCAAAGCGTGATCATTACGACCACACGGGCGCAGTGAAAGGAGCGCTGATAACGACGCGGTGTGCTGCAAGGGAGCAGAGGAATTGGGCGGGATCATCAAAGCGGACAAGGCATCAGATGTGAACTGGAGGCGCATCTGTGCGCGAGCCGCGTAGACGGCGAAGCTGACAGCACGTTTCTTTCAAACCCTGCTGACCTCTGCTCCGGGGGCAGGCTCTTGTTCCTGTTATACCGACCATCTGTACATCTCGACACTGATTGAGAGACCTGAGGAATTCTGGACGACATTACACCTGGGGCCTACTTTACTAAAAAGAAAGAAAAAAGAAGTATTTTATAGAGAATTTCAGTCAGCTGAGCCTGAATTGTCCAACAGCCCTCGGAAGGCCTCAATTCCCACAAGCTGTTACATCCGCCTGTTTTGAGCCAGGCTTTGCTGAGCTGAACAAATCCTGCCACCGACTTTCATTAGGGTCTTGAGATGGAGGCGGGAGGGGGGGTGGGTTCCTCTGTGAGTTACCGTTATCTGTATTCTCCTGCTCTTTACGGATGAGGTGAAGGTAATCACTGTTACACACAACCCGAGGCCCACTGGTAGCAGACAAATGGCACCCCGGGGAGACGGTGGAGAGAAAGGTCTGGTGTGCAGCAAATTCACAGAGAACACAGTTGCATCCGCAGTCGCAGACAAAGACAAACACGCACGCATGGACACACTACATGAAATACAGAGGGTCTTCTGAAAGAATAGAGCCACTGAGATCTACTGTCACTCATGTTGGGTACAATACAGAGAGTAATCAGTACTCAAAAGAAATCAAAACGCTCAAGAATTGGTTGGATTAGTTTTACCATTATAAAAATCTTAAAAACAATAAGTAAATATATGATTCCTCTCAGATTTTAAATGATTTTGCATGTTTTTTTCTCTTGTATGCTCCCATGTCCTTTACATAAAAAAAAAAAATGGAATAGTGGCACACTTTAAAAACGATATGACTAATAACTAACTTACACCATGCTAAACAAAACCATAGCACAGTCTCACAACAGTTAGTGAAATAGTCAGGAGATGTAATCAACTGCTCCATGTCCATGGAGACGCTGGACTTTCACCCAGGAAGCTGTGTGTGGCTCTTAATTTGTCATTTCATTTTCACACTTAAGTTTCTTTTTCACTCACTGTCTTTTTTTTTTAAAGCGTCACACTTTTCCCTCATTGCTGGTCAGGTTTAGGACGGGATTGTGGTGCGAGGTGCACAAAACACCAGGCCCAATATAATAAAGTTGCACTCTGTGTCATAAAAATCACATAAATTGAATGAATACTTAAAATCCACAAAGGTGCTCCATTAAACCAGTTCAGCTTCATGCCCACGGCCCGTGTGCATGGGCTCGGACCACAGAGACTATCATGAAGAACTGAGTAACATCTTACTGTCGGCAAAACAACACCCTTTCCTCAAGCCCGGAATTAGTGAGCGCAAAAGTTACAAGGTGTAAAAACTCTACTCCCGCTCACACCTTATCTCTTCACTTCGGTTTCAAGGCAGAAAACCAATTAATCTTCCGAGAGGGAAAGGGGACACTGATAGGAGATTATGTCACAGAGAGTTATTTTGGGTCTGTGCTTGAGAGATTGTTACTTTAGGGTTTAAATAAAAACGTCCACACGCCTTTTTAGTTAGACAGACAACAGACTTCACGCCGAGTTTTGCTTATTACGCCCGATAATGTACCTTAGCACTTATGTACCACCAGGGCCCTGTTAGAGTAATTCTAGCGCCACTTCATCCTTAAGTCCTGTCATCTTTGAAATGTACTCGGTTGATTTCAAACTGGATGACAATAGTTTTACTATGTGAACACTTGGAGAAGCAGAAGACTTTTAGCTATCCATCACGAACAATGCGTTTGCGCTTTCAATATTTTATCCGTTAAATATCTGTTAAAAGCCAAATATTTCATCAACTTTTCCATTTCAGCATGCTATTGTGACTTCTCTGCTTGTTTGCTAACCAGTTCTTTCAGTCTGCGTTCCGTTGTTGCAGCTGGCACGGCATATGGATCTATTTGTTATCTGGTGGTAACTGAATCTTTTGTCAAATTAGCTGATGTACTCTATTTCAAGTACTGCTTTGGAATATTTCTAAAAGGAATATGTCGTATAGAGAATATCGAAAAACACTATGTACTCCAAAAAAGAGAGGGGCACTGGACTTGTAGGAGTTCTTAAAGACTTCTCGTAACGTAAGACTGCTTTATTTCTAACAGACTGGACGGGAGTTGGGGTTAAAATAGGAACATCTGTGGGTGTTGATCATCAGAAACTCGCATGACTAGGGTCTGTTAATGACCAGATACTTGCGTTTTTTGTTTTTAAATCTCAACTACCCACCAGTCTGAACCGAAAAAGCTACTTGGATGAGTGGGGAAATGTCTACAAGTCCAGCTGAGTTTGTTTCAGCTTTGTGTTTTTGACTGAGAACCTTCACAGAGACACTGTATTTCCAAACCCTTGTTGTAAACTTATGTAAATCAAGTATAATCAAACAGTACAAGCTATTTAGTTGAATGGATATTATAGTAAATGTAAGACTTTATCAGTTTGATTACACCTAAACAATTAAGTGATTTAAGTGGAAGATATAGCTCCTATTAAAAATTCACCATCTCTAAATTACACTTTTTTTTGTCACTGTGTTGTGTTCACATGCTGCAAGAAAGCTGAATGTTTGCCTCTCTGCAAAGGTTGCATATACAGACTGAAGGGTGCAAACGCTTTTTTCTATTATTCTATGTTTTCTCTCGGCGCCTTTATCTAGTGAGCCCTGAACGCCTCTTAAGGGACGCACACGGTTGAACTCCTTTATCCATTAATCCTCAAAGTGGAGATCAGCTGCACACGCCCTGCTAGACCCTGCATAAGAGCTAATATATCAGCTGGTGTGTGTGTGTGTTTGTTATACGTTGAATCTATACATAGGATATACATAGGAGATGTAAAGAGAAAAAATATATTTCCATTTGAAAGATACCGTAAGTACAAAAAGAAGCGGTCCGTAGACAAGGTAGGCTTTTCTGTGATATTAAATTTCCAACAAGCTACACACACTGTGAACATGCTGTACCTGCAGGGATATACTATACTTACTATCTTTATTATCCGCCACTTCATTTCAGCCAGGCATTGTCGGCCGTGTTACTTTCCTTTTGAGAAAAATGTCATGATAACCTCACGGCTGTGAGAGCTGGTCAGATTCAATCTGTGCTGCCATCCTCTCAAACCTAACCTACGGTCCTCAACGCCTCTATCTCAGTTATATGAGCCGGGACGTTTAATGCGAACTGGCCAAGTCACATGTGACGCCGGTGACAACTGGGCCAAATAGGAAAGAGAGATTGGAGGGCACGCTGACTCTCACAGCCTCATCAATAAGTATCTTTTTAGTCCTTGTCATGTACTCTGTAATAGTCCAGCGCTCTGAGGCTGCTACTTCTGGTAATGAGAAATGTATTACTGCCAGTTCTTTTATGTATTTTGACATGACCCTTGAGCGGTCTTAAAACACAGTCAATGCGAAATATACTCCTCCATCTAAGCCATTAACTCTACACTCATCCGCCCATTCATTAGGTACACTAGTGAAAACTAGTGCTTATATAAAAGGGTAGCGCTAAATCTGGCTAAATGGGCATTTGTTTCAAACGTTGTGGTCCAGTTGTGTTTTAATTGTGTAGGCTGTGGTTTGTGGTGTTGTTGAATTCTATTGTATTGTACTGTTTCTATTATTTGGCAACCCCTCTGGTCAATGGGCTACGCTGAATGACAGAAACACTTTTGTGCTTGATTTAATCCAGTTAAACAGCAACACGGAAAACATCCTCCAAAATGATGGTCCAGTTGAATCACCACCTGTTTCTGTTTCTACATAAACTGAACATAGGCTCAGTCATGAAGGGGGGTTTAGTGCTTTACCTGTTATGCCGAGTGTATATGTATATATATCTTTGTCAGTACTGCACTTCTTTTCTACTTAGCAAAATGAGATTCTCCTGATTTTGATTCTGAGCGGGCTCCAGTCGGGCAGACAGTCAGTTACTAGAGAGTAGTTGGGGGAGGGAGAGAGAGATACAATCACAGATGTCTGCTGAATTCTTTCAGGAGAGTGAACTTTAAGGAACTCTATCATAAAAGAAAATGAAAAGTGTTACTGTGACTCTCCCAGCGCTGCCTGCCCCTCCTTACCCCAAATCCCCCAGACCTCGCTTTTGATTTTCACTCAGACCTACCAAGATGGTGGTGACGATGTACGTTCTGTTCTGCAGTCCGTAGGTGTCGTTGCTGCCTCTCACGAAGCTGGCTGTGGTCACGTACTTCTCGTCTTCGTTCCAGTAGCCGACCTGAGGAAGCGTCACAAGGGCCCGTATTCAAGGTTTTTGACAAACTATTTCAGTGTGAAGAGTTCAGATTTTATTAAGATTTGTCCAGAGACCTGAGTAGACCCTACTTTCAACGACTAAAACGCCAAACTGATGAATCATATGTTGCCTAAATGTACAGTTAAAGTTTTTTTCCACCATTTACCAAGGATGCAGACAATACAAATAAAGCTTTGTCACTGATTTGCTTGCAGTCACTTTCCATGCATCTTCACCGTCTGCACAGGTCAAATGAAGGTGACGTTCTGAATTCTCCTCACCGTGGCTTTTCCACTATAATGTGTGTGCCAGCAGCAGAGCTTTCATGCTACTGCTTCACACCTACTTGCAAATCAATGCAAATAATAAAACTATGAGCTTGTTAAATGATGTTTAAACAGCCCTGGCACAGAATCTCTGCGGACGGCTCGCGGACTATAGAAACAGCTTTCAGCGCAAGGACTATTTTCCGTGCACTGCAATCAAATCTGGTAAGAAAACACCCATGCAAAATCCCATGCTTAGCGGCGCTATTGATTTTCCTGCCCGTTTCAATTCCCTTGATTCCTGCAGTCCACAGCTGCTGCAGCTGTACATTTAGGTTGGAACGCAGGAACACAGAGAAAGCTTGAGATTCTAAATTCATAAGGTTATTAATACACTCCAATGTACGCTACACTACAACTGCCTCATGTATGAAGCCGGCATAATGTCTTGCAAAGGCTGGACAACGGGAGAGAAGTGGGCTACAATCATTTTCTCTGATTGGCTCAGAGTATATGCTTGAATAAAAGCAGACGCTTGCTAAATGCATCTTCACTCAGTGAGGCACTTCTTTGCTCCTGAACTGGCGCTTCAGTACATTCATGAGTGTAATTTCTTACAAGTTGGACCCAGACTTGTCTTGGAAAAAAACTGAATATGGAACAGCAGTGTTTTTTTTTTAATTTTTTTTTTTTATAGGTATTAAATTGGGTTTAATACTTATAGTTGAATGAATATCTTCAATAATTCCTACCTTCTTGGGTCCAGAGGGGGCCAGTTCCATGACGCTAACAGTGTAGTTGGTTCTGCGGCCTTTCTCGTTGAACTGAATGTGACCAGTCAATCCATCTATGCGGACCTGTAATGGAGTCACACATATTGAATAAGTAATCCAGAGGCTGCGACTCGCCTGGCAGATGGGTAAATAATGGCTGCCGTGAAGCGTGATATCCAAACAGGGCTTCGTCTTCACGTCACGAGCTAGCGGCAGGCATTTGCATATCGCGCTTACATGCAGTGCATGTTAAGCATAGCTTGCATGTGTTTGTGCAGTATTCATTTGTGAAAGTCCACAGTTCACGGGTCCCCACGGAGGTGAATGACAGACGGTGTGCGTGTATGTGTACAGAGCATTATGTTTGCCTTGGCCGTGTGATGGAATTAATTGAGCGGACACGACTTCAATCTCCAGTCTATCCGCGGGCAGATGGCGAGATTGACTCTGAGAAGGCCTCTGCACAGCCACTCTGCAGACGGAGCCTCGGGCTGCACACACAGACACACACTCGCATGCAATTAAACATGTGCCCTAACAGACACAGAGCATTTATTCTGCCTCTATACTTTATATTAATGGTGTTCCAGAGTGACTAAATAACATATTCAACTTTTAATTTGACTTATAATTGGCAACTGTCTTTTTAAAAATAGAATTCGAAAAAAAATAATTGACCTTGTTCCTGAATACACATGAATGAGTGTGTCGGCGTGTTGCGGTGAGATCAAGAAGTCTCACAGCCGGCCCTGCATTTCAATTTCCATTGCCAAATAATACATTTCTAAACTCAATTGTTGATGTCATATTCCATGATGATCACGGCTGAATGTTATTGCCCGCAGGTTGTGTTTACTAGCCATGATGTCACATTTGATACTGGAGAGCTCTCCTGCGACTTAATGTGAACTTTACGCGACAGAATGAGACCTAATTTGTTCAGCCAGCCCCAACTCAGAAGCTGTTAGCGAACGTGCCACTCAAAGAATATGTGTCGGTGTGTACGGGGGCGTCTGTGCATGGACATGTGAGCGCGTGCACAGCAGCCTTGGTATCCATGCGTGCGGACCTGCTGCAGTGCTCTCTGGATGTCTATGCCTTGTCCCCAAGGGGCTGGTGGGTTGGCAAGACACTCTCCGGCGTTGCCCCTGCGAGAAATGTCTATCCTCTGTCTCCTTAGGTTCTGGAAGGCCGTGGACATGACTTTCACACCGTCATATGTTAGGGCGCCTGTGTACTGCAATGAGAAAGAGAAGATCATTCAAGCAGATGAAACATGATACAAACTGAAGTGCCAAGGCAGCAATGGAGGGATTTACACTCATGGGATTTCTAGGAATTCTAGGAAAATTCAAATCATCATCATATTGGATCCCAGAGGGCTAAACCCTGGTCCTCGCTGTACCTACTGGAGACATATTCACCCCCAAAAGACATTTGTATTTGTTCTATTTTAAGATTTTGACCTTGTGAACACACAAATATGTGAAATTGGTTGGATAGTACTGTGTAAATCAATAACCGTTTAACCTATATCTGAAGAACCAAACTCAGATAGGATCTGTCCTCCATATTTAATTCCATTCATTACTTTTCCCAATACGCTGCTGAAAGTCTTTCCATACGTCATGCTACTTCACAGCTCCGTCGTTCCTATAAATATATTTGGAGGACACCAAACAGAGGAAAGGTAAGCTGATCAGAAAGTGAAGGCGTAGTACTTTGAGTCCGGTCTTGGGCATTTTGGAGTCCTTGTTGTCAAATTCCATCCACTGCTGGACAACGCGGCTCACGCTCGGCTCCGAGTTGTTGACGAGCTGGAAGCCGGTGATGTTGGCCCCGCCTTTCCTCAGGTCTGTCAGGTCGATATCCAGGAAACCCTGAGGTAGAAAACATTAAGCCACACTTACCTTAAAAATAATAAAAGGGAACACATATTGTATTATGAGACAATGTTTTCTAAATGGTGCCATGGTCCTGCTTGTTGTTTTAGAAATTCTGAAGATGGACCTTTGTGTCTTTTCATCTGGTGCAGAGTTTCCAGCCAGGCCTTCTGGACCTTTGGCGGTAACAAAACAAGCCGGAGGGATAACTGGAACAGTGGTTCCCAATGTTTTGGCTTCTGGCTCCAACTCACAATTTAAAGCCAACTGGGGAGCAATTAATTCTTCAGATTTATTTTTTTGAGATTTGTTTTATTTGAGGGGGTTTCAGAGGCGTCCAGGTATCATGTATTTCATTCCCCCAGAAGACAATGGAGAAAAGAAGACATAACACAAAACCCAGAAGTGAACTGACGAAGGTTACCATCTCTGAATTTAAAAAAAAAAAAAAAAAAAGGCAGAGCGTGAAGAGATATCTAGCAATACCTGGCTACAAGTGCAAACCTTTCAGTATGAAATGTGTTTTGACTGGAAATGACAGCGGCGAGGACACACAGCCAATGAGAGCCTAAGCTACAGGGTGAGGGAGATATTATTCATTTAACTCCAATTATCTCTGCAGAACAAACTGTCCTTGCTGGCTGCGTCTCCCCAACCATTGTGTGCCCTACATAGTTCTCCCATGGTTTTTCAATCAGCGCACAAAACACTAGTAGCATCTTGCAGACTTGTGTAGCCTTGTGTCACACGCAAACCCAGACAGCTTCAATTTGCCCCGTTACAAGACAGGCATTGTGTAATGTGAGCTGATGACTTTGAAAGCTGTGTAGTTGAGTTTTGTCATTTCAAGCGGCCTCAAGCCGAAAAACTGCTAGCTGTCGCGTCTGGCAGCTAGCATTACAGGGTAGTTTTGCTAAATCCACCGCATTGTACTCACTGTTTTTAACTCAACTATTAAAAGTGCACAATGAAAGTTTCAAAAAATCCTTCTTTCGCCTTCAGAGGGGTCGGTTCATTGTGGAGACTTCATTCCTGCCTCTCCCGAGGGACAAGACTAGTGAGAAAGAGAATAGAAAACCTCATTTCATGGCGGGAGCAGTCCGGAGCTAATCTGTGATAGACTGAGTCCTCACAGGCTACTGTTAACAATGGCAGGATCAAAACCTTATAAGCTACTGTGAACAATGCGAGGCATGCCTCAGGCAGAGCAGAATGGAGAAAGAACCTATTTTGCTGTAATGGTATCTCCTACTTGTATTTTTTCCCCTGACTATTATGCGGAAAAAGGCTGGTTTTTCGGGAGAGAGAGAGAGCGAGGAAGACAGAGAGGAGAGGAGGCAGCCGCAGTCTCTCAGCGGGCTGCCTGTCAGCGTGGGGAGAAGAAGAGGCAGACAAGTGGGAATGGGTGGGAGTAGAGACGGAGCAGGAGAGGAGATTTGTCTGTGATTTGTCTGAGGGTTAAAAGCAAAGTTTTGACTGATGAGGAGAAGAGGTGCCTCTCCGCATTGCCTCCTGCTCGCCAGGCATCTGTCTGACAGCACACGGCGGTCCATCCTTTTTTCCTTCGTGCCGTCTGAAGGCTCTGCCACATGTCGGTCTCAAACTCTCACTTGTTTGCCTCCTCTGATCTCCGCATCCACACAGTCAAAAACAAATGAAGACAAATGCAAAGGGCTCGCTGTTAAACAGCACAAAGCTCCCTAAAATCCTGTCATGCTTTTTTTTTTTATTCTCGTTCAAGCTTCAGGGGACAGACGCAAGCGAGAGGAAATTCGGCGTACCCAACCCTCCCTCCTATCACTTCCTCACCACCGTCTCCCTCGTGTGCTCGTGTGTGTTGCCAGGTGTCCATATTTCTCAGCTGAACAGACAAGAGTTGTGTCTTTTTCTGCTTGGTGAATGAGCTAATGCAGTGCAGTGAGCTGAAGAGGTTACTATAGAAACTAGCCCTTGCTAACAGCGAACACGGAAGTGGGGCATTTCCAGCAGATATTGTAACCACATTAAAGTTTAAAGCTCTGTTCAGATCCATGGACAGGTAGTAAATTAGCAACTATTCCATAAAGACTCAAGGACATAGAAAAGGCCTTTATTTTTTAAATTTATTTTTTATTTTTTTGCACAATCCTTTAATGGGCACGTTATGAATTGACCGTGGTATCAGCTGTTATTACCGCGCAGGCCTTATCGTTTAAAATTAAATCTGGCCAGACGAGAGAGATTGAGCCAATCTAAAAAAGCTCGGGCAATGAGAAATTGTTCAGGCCAGCAGCTGCATATTAATGCTGTTATTACCGCGGCTTCTGCTGATGTCAGTTTCCTCTTCATTTGGCCGTATTTAGCGGCCGCCGTAGTGGTCCCGCGCAGCGTTCGCGCCGAGAAAATGTCAGCAGACAAAGAGAGCTAATGGATATAAGCTCGTATACATTGGCTGCCTGACCTTTTTTCTGTCATTGTGTGGTGCGCGCGGGTCCCTGTCTCTTGACTGTCACAGGTTTTCTGCGGCTGATATTTCTAGAGCTGTGACAGTGAAAGAGCCTGTGATCGAGCTGAGGCGAGAAATGGAAGGTTTAAAACCAGATAGCGGAAAAAATAATATTACATTTAATTGCAACAGGAATTCAAGCAAGGTATGAGAGCAGACAGAGAAGCAGATGTTTCAGGATAAGGAATCTTACTTTTTCAGCTCTGAGTCATGCAGCTCACAATATACACTGATCAGGCAAAACATTATGACCACCTTCCTAATATTGTGTAGGTCTCCCTTGTGCCTCCAAAACAGTCGTTACTCATCAAAGAATGGACATGGGCCTTCTGAGGATGTCCTGTGGTGTCTGGCAACATAATGTTGTTAGTGGGGGCCTTTGGGTCCTATGGTCCTTTGTCCCAGTGCATCCCACAGATATTTGTTTGTTAGACATGTTTTTTTAGTTGTTCCTTAACTGTTTTTGTGTGTGTGTGCCTGTGTCAGGATGCATCCTGGGTGCCTGGTCTGGTCTAGGCGGGTGGTACATGTCCTGTCAGTGGTCATAATGTTGTGTCTGATCGGTGTATATAGAGGCATTTCACCGTTCATCCAAGTAGCTTCTTCGGTTGTAAATGACTAGTGGGGAGTTTAGATTTTATTAGTAACATCTGTGGGTGGTGTCTCATACTACTAGGGTCTGTAGCAATCAGATACTCACCTGTAATTAGATTAATAATTAATAATTTATTTTAATTCTTTTTTCTTTTGCCATTGAATCCTACTCTAGCCTTTTCTGTTCATTCATGTTATTCTTTTAATATACTCTTGGTGCCTGTTTCTTTCTGTTAGCTTTGCTTGATTTGTGTTTTCCCACCTGTGTGATTGTTTGCTCCTCCCTCACTGGTTTTCCTCGTGTCTTGTCACCACATCAGTTCTTTCTGTATTTATAGTTTTTTGTCTGTCACGTTCCTTGGTCAATCCGTTCGCTTATTCCCATGGCGCTCGACACTTTCTCCTTACGCGTTCTTCCCAGCTCTCCTTGTGTTCCCACATTCTTCGTGTTTTTGCTTCTTTTTGGTTTGTGACTATCTATTTGGATTTAACCCGTCTTGTGACTGCAGCACGTTTTGTTCGCGATTTGCAAGTTTCATTAAATTGACTTTTAACTGTTGGAGCCTTCCTGTGCTCTCCTCGTGTGTGTGCTGCATTTGTGTCCTTCCCTTTTCTGCAATATTACAAGTAGGCGATATAATAATTTCTTACCAGGTTGGCCAGGATGTAGTGGTAGCTCTTTGCATTCTTTCCTTGTTCGACAATCTGAAAGACAAGCGAGGAGAGGCAGAGAGTGAAATGCGTGCCACGCAGACAGAAGGGACGTGTCTGTGAGGGAGAATGAGGCGAGGGTTATGACAGTGTCTCAGCAGTGTACCAGAGACAGACAGTACAGTGTGAAGCACTTGACCTTGCGCAGAACAGACAGAAAGTAGGTTCACAGGAAATTGGAGCAGATAGGCTGAACATCCTTCACTATAAGAGGGTCGCCAATATTAAAAATGTCAACTTGAAGTAGTAAAACAGGCTGAATGATGAAGAAAATTAAGTAAAAGGGCTTAAAAAGTGTAGATAAATAAGATTTTATTGGAAAGTGTAAGATAAACGTCCTATCAAACATGAGTTTGTAAATGTAATGCTGTGTACTATACAGCTACAGCCCCCGCGCTTTTCTCCTTTACAACATAATTCTCCTGCGTGTCCTGGTTTGATCTTTGATCCACTATTTAAATAATTTATTCTGCTTCCCTGGAACTCCATCAAGGTCTAACAACATCATCAAATAATGCAGGTTGTCAGTGCTGAGCTGAGCACTAGCCCCCTCTCCCACGCCTGCTCTTCATCCCTCTCCTGTCCGCCGCGTTCTCTAACTGCGGGCGTCACGGGTCAGCCAAGCACAGAGGGTCGGGCCAGTTCGAGAGGTGTGTAGTGTTGTGCCAGAGCTGGTTTATTTATAAATGAACGCAACACACCGGGCTCCACTTTTACCGACATTTAAATGTAGCCCGAGCTGAGACAAGAGCTTAGCTGGTGGCAAATGTCTAGTTTGGCTGAGTAAAGAGCTTGAGTGTAATGTACAGCAAGTGTGGTTGCGTAAAATAAGGCCAGGTGGGCAACATTAATTTAAAGCCATGTGGCGTCCAATTAATAACCTTACTGCATGAGAAGATTGTTTCATTCTCTCTGCACGGCCCCCGAGGATGAACTCGTCACATTTTTCACTCCTCTCCCTCTCCGTGAACCCTTTGACTCATACTTTAGGGTGTGCACTCATTTGTTTGTGTGTTACGTGTGTGTGTTCAATGATGCAGTAGGTCATGGCAGAAGGTGGCATTTGTTATTAATAGTGACCCCAAGCGCAAGGCGAGCCCCGCGGCCAAGCCTCGGGCATGGAAAAACAAGAGGAAGGGCGGCTAAACACACACACACACACACACACATTGGTGCAGACACAACACGCCATATAACAAACGCACACACACACACACTAGTGGACTCTCAAATGGAAAAGTTCTGGCTGTGAGTAGCTTTTTAATTATACATGCAGATTTTGAAGAGTCATTCAGAGTTCAGCCCCAAGAGGACGGGTCACTTTTTTCCTCTCTGTTGGAAAACGTTCCACAACGTTCGCGTGGCGGCTGTTCTATCGCATTAAATATCCTCCGAGGAGCCTGGATCAACATTCAGCTGATATGAGACGTCCCCCTCAGGACTCTGTCAGTGACATTATCGCGAAACAATCTGTGTAAAGTGCGCGACGCATGAGATGAGCGCAGGAGCGCCTTTAAAGGGCAAAAAAAAAACGAGCAGAGGGGGTTGCGAGTGCGGGGCGCATTTGTGTTCCCCGTCATTCGGGTGCGCGGCCAGGGCAGGGCAGCCAGCGCGGAGGCAGAGAGCAGATGTCTGTGATTGATGGTGGCCGTCCGAATGGAGAACTTCTCGGGCTCAGCTTCTGTAAACTAGTGAGAACCGATGCAATAACCTTAACTGCAGACACCAGGCCATCAATAACGCTCAGAGACAGCAGCCATAGCCTGCACGTATAGATGTGGGAGTGCGTGTGAGCGTGTGTGTTAGGATCATCAGGGCGACGAGTGCGTGCTTCTTCCTTCCTTTTAACAATGCACTGAAACAAACTAAATAAATAAAAAGTGACGCTGACAAGAAAAACAAATTAATTTCATTTTAAGGAATGGGCTCATTCATTCGGCTTGTTTTATGCCAGTTCTCTGCAGATTACATCGTGTGTGATGATTAACGATAGCTACGAGATTAGGACGAACAAAAAGTTGACATTTTAAGATGACTCGTGTTACAGCGATAACCCTGTAAAAGGTGAACTTAATCGCTTCTTTTATGAGATCACACTGATCATACAGATCAGGAAGAAAGTCAACATGAAACGAAGCTGGCAGAAGAAGAAATAAAAGAAGACGTGCAGCTCTTTAGCTGAGCTCAGTAGATCTAGTCTAGCCTAGGCTTAATAACAGAAACACTTTTGTGATTTCTCTAATACAAGAATGCATTAGATTTCACTGGCGTACCTAATGTTTTGGCTGATGACCGTATGCGCTCGTGTGCTACAAAAAAGAAGACAAAAAAAAAAAAAAAATAAAAAAAAGAAAGACGACAAAACCCTCGTGGCCCCACATGCACCACTTAATCACGCGGAGGAACCCGGAGTTTGACAGGCCCACGGTGCCTAGTTACGGTTGCTAGGCTGTGACTGGCCAATCTCCGTTTGGCGGAGGTGGTTGATGAACAACCAATTGTGAAGCCTTTTCCTTTCAACCGTACAGAGGTGAGTAAGTGATGATCCTATCACGGGAGAACTGCTGGCTCCAAATGCCAACGCGGCGTTGTTTATCTTTTCCTGTCCTTGATGCACCGGGAGACCAAACGTCAGAGCCGCGCAGCATCCAACCCCCGCTCCCCATCTCTATCCCCTCTTTCCCCAGTCAGCTTCTCTCATGTGTTCATCCGATTTAAGTAACGTAATTAGACCATAACTAGCTTGATATGTGTCCAAAACAACAAAAAAAATGATCATGAACATATCCATACCTGTACTATTTGGAGCATTTGTAGATGGGTATTATTTTATTATGAGGTTGCATTTTTTTAAGCTGGGATTACACTACACGTTGCAGTATAATTGCATAATGTCATTTCATCATAAAAGTCTGTTTTTACCTTTTTGAGTATGCCAGTGAGCCTTTCAGTCTCACAGTCGATGATGATCTGCCCCTCCTTCCTCTTGTCCAAATCCTGGAACACCTTCAAGAAGGAGGCCTCCGTCATGGTCTCCACATTGACCGAGGTCACCTGCCAGTTCCTCTCGGCGGCCGTGTCCAGAACCTTCTGCAGCACCGACAGGCCTGGGGGAGAGAACGCAGGTAGAACCGCTTTAGCTTCAACTGCTTGGGAACTTAAGACGAAAGTTCTGCAAAGATGACGAACGACTGGCTGGCATTCATCAAGCGAGGAGAGTGTCTAAATCTTATTAGGCGGCGTGAGACATGAATTATGCGCAGGTTAATCTCAGACTTTGCGCCGTTACATTATGAGCTGAAAGATGAATTAAAAGAACCTGCGAACCAAACAGAAGCTGTGCAGAAACCCAAACGGCGCCTGATAAGCTTATCCATCAGCATCTCCCCCGCAGTCTCAGTGATAAAGTGTAACGAGCGGGACAGTCCATTAAGCACAGTGACATGTACAGGTGTGCTTTTGCCGCTCGTACACCGCCGGGCTAAATAATCACCACTTTTATGCTAACAAATAATCAGCCCGTGCATCATGGAAGGCGACACACTCACAGCCAGCTTTACGTCCTCCCAGCACCAATTACAGCGGGCCGCTACTCAATTACACTGTCACCAA
Organism: Planiliza haematocheilus; assembly: GCA_005024645.1. Lineage (NCBI taxonomy): Eukaryota > Metazoa > Chordata > Actinopteri > Mugiliformes > Mugilidae > Planiliza > Planiliza haematocheilus. The sequence continues at coordinate 4,001,719 of SRSE01000949.1, read as the reverse complement.
TACGCTGGCGAGGCACTTGAGCATCACGGAGAAACAGGTAGAGGAGCCAATGAGCTACGGGCTCATGCTAAGACGGGAAATAAAAGGCGATTAGGGAACACATTGATCTTGAGCTCTGATTTACAATCTGACTCACTGTTGTGCTTCTTGGCTGCTGGCAGCAGACCAATCAGATTCCTCTCAAGCTGGAAGCCGCAGTTGTTCCGCAGAGTAAATAAAGCAATTTCACCCACGGCAGACCGGCAGCCATTACCCAAATGAATTATAGCAATTACAAAATTTAGAAATGTAAACTAATACATGCTGTGGCTGGATGTGATTCTCTTGCAGGAAGCTAGCAAACACACGGCCACCGCAAGCGCACGCATCGTGTTCACGCTCGCTTTCGGGGCAGATACACACAGGCACACTGCAGCAACAACAGCAACAACAGCAACAACAGCAGCAACGCACACCCCCGTCAATAGAAGAATGAGAAATGCAGCCGCGGCGTCTGAAGGATGATTGCTCGGCCTTATTAGAATGCACGCCAGCTGCTCTCCGGGCAATTCACGCTGCTTATTTGAAACCAGGTCGTTAAGAAATAAAATGATGGATGGGGTTTCACCTCCGTATCTGACCACAATACAGTGCGTGTAAATAAATGAAGACAACCTGAAATATGTGGGGCTGTCTCATGGAAATGATCCAAAGGGGATCGTAAAGCATTCCCGGAGAGTTACATGGGGGAATTTAGGCATGGCACCGTCGGTGTTTCTAGTCACAGTTGCTCATGAGTGAATAATTGTGGTTCTTGGTGCTGACAGATTTACCAGGAGCCGTGGAAGGAGATTAATCATGCTTGTTCACAAGATCAGTAGGTTAACTGACTTGGAGGCGAGCGATGGTGCTGGTAAAGGTTTCAGCACCACGGACAGCACCATGCAGTCTGAAAAGAAGTTCACTTATTAACCTTGGTTCCACATTCTGGACACTATGCTGTAGGATTCACAGAGCAGTGAAGATGAGCTAAACTGAATGTTGCAGGGTGCTTTCCCACCTGCAGCATTTAGTCTGTTTGATCCGAGCAGCAGTGCAGTTTGACCTCTTGGTTTGGTTTGTTTGGGCTGGTGCCAACACAGTAAATTGCACCCATGTACAGACCAAACCAACCGCACCGCAGCTCCTGACAGGGGGATTTCTCCACGCTCGTTATTCCGAACTCTGGAGCGAAAGCGATCCGACCTCGATCCAACTTAAATGCCTGTTGCATTCCGCAGGTTTGAGCCCCCGTTGTTCCGTTCCTGAATGCACCACGCCGTCCCTGCAAAGTCGGTGAAGCAGTGTCGCATTTCCAGGACGTTCTCCCAAAGTCAATTCAGTATTCTGCTGGTGTGGTTTCCACTGGTATATTGCCCAAATAATTACAACGGTTACGAGCAAATGCCAGCTCCGCTGCTGCTCCGTATAAAACTGCTATCGCAGTGTTTCTCTCAGGAACGCCGTCCTGTATTTGTTCTGTGTTCTCATGATGGTTTTGTATCGATGCATTTCAGCTCGCTTGGATTTTTCTCCGAATTTTCTTCAAATTTACAAACCCATCAACTGACTCGGACCAGAACGCAGACTCACTGACAGTTTGTGCAAATCCTGCTCCGCACTACAACGCTTTCCAAAGAGACCTGAATCAATTTTACTTTAATGTTATCACTGTGGCTGAGCTATTAGAACATCTGCACATTTTTCATCTATATTTTATTCCTTCCCTGCTTTCTTTCTTTTCCTTTTAGTTTCACCGCGTTTACATTGAATATCCTCGTCTGTTTTTTGTTTTTTTTATATGCAACGACTGATGCACCGCCATAAATCAGAGCGAGCCTGACAAGGAGCAACTAGCCAAGGCAGAAATGCTCCTCCAAAGGCATCCTGGAAGAGAATAATATCATAATGGAATCTGGCTGTCATAAGCACCCTTCTGGCCGGAGGCAGTACACGGAGACCTGGGCACCAGGCAATCGAGAGGAGAGAAAATAACACTTTGGGAATCCATTTCCTGAATATTGTTTATGATAGGTTTAATGGGCTATCAAATTTGTTTTCCCATTCTTGGCTTTTGAAAGAAAAAGAAAAAAAAAAAAGAGATGCGGCGCTATAAGAGAGCAAGACAGAGGCTAATAGGGAAAATGGGGGAACATTAAAGCTCCCGAGACGGCAGGAAAGTGATAATGCATATGATGTATTTGTATTACCTTGTCCACTTTAGATAACAGATTAAAATGTAACATAAATACATCACTAATATAAACTTTTTGGAATAAAAATGAAAGATCTCAGACTTATTTTGTCTATGTCGCTGCTGTATTGAAAGCACACACAGATTGCATACACACATGCACAGCACAAATCCCTCGCAACTCCGTATGAGTTTTCTTAACGGCTTAAAATAACCCCGTAGGAAGGGTGACTGCACCGTAGTATCCAGGCAACAGAGGACTACTGATATGGATTCCACTGGCACCATCCCACTACTCAATCACACAGGGCTGACCCTGCACGCACGCACACACACACACACACACACACGCGCACACAACCCAACAATTTGTGCGCAGATAATGAAGGGATCTCAGAAGAAGAAGAAGATCTGAGGGACGCGTGCGGCCGATGCAGCCATCATCCATCAGCAGCTCCGGAGAGCGCTGTGAAATCTCCGCTGTCACCGCTTGATAGCGTGTTTCGCAAAGCCACGTAATGGCATCTGCCTTTTAAAGCCGACTTAAACCTGCTTATTTGTCTAACACAAGTCGAAAACGCGAGAGGATGGAAGTAAGCCCTCGTAAAACAAATTTGCATCTGCGAAAACCGCACGTGCAATATATACGTACATAGAAAGTGTGCATGCTTTTGGGTGAATGCAAAACACGGCCATTGTCGTCGTGCTCCAAATCCCACAACACCTGGCACAGATGGCACGGCATTGCGATGAAGGCATGTTGCTGTTAGGAGAGGAAGAGGATGAAGCAAGGGGCTGACAGGTGCGCCACTTTATTTTTTTATCCACCTCCGCACTGCACTTTTTGTTTTCTCGGTACACCACTGACAAAGCAACTGCGGCAACATGGGTTTACTGCTGACGACTGTTTAGCGAAAAGCTTAATCTTTTGTTCCATTGTCTGATTTATCTGCTAGTCGTCGCAGCTCAGTGTTTCTTTTCTGTGTTCTCCGTCAGTACAAAGACTGTGGTCTGAAATAAATGTTCAGATGGCTGCTCGGTGCTGCACAATGGCTACGATTGACCCCACTGCTGTCACCATGGCAATGTGAGGACGACAAATAGCGGTTGGTTTAATGACTGGTGCTGGCTCTGACTGTCTTCTTGTGCGTGCACTGGAGTGGAGCTGCTTTTTGGAAACACAACCAATGATGAAAGTTTCAAGTGCGCACGAAATCTAATTTGATGTGTTTTTGAACAATATGTCTCATACTATGCATCGCTCACAGTGTCCGGAAGACGCTGATGTGAAAGTGTTTTCGTAGCTATGTGTCATGGTATTTTAGAGTTTGTCATTTGCTATAAATAGTTTAAAAATGCTGATGACTCATCCTGCACTTGGGGGCCTAAACTAATTTTGTCCCACCCTCCCCTTAACGTCTCTCACTCTGAACTCTCAACATGTATGTGTCGTGTCAGCAAAGATCTTCAGTTATCCAGGTTATAGTGAGTCTTTAGTGAGTTTTTTAGGTATGCATTGGTGGCGCATACTCAGCCCTTTGGAGCTGACCAATCAGAGCAAACTGGACCTTTTGCGAGGAAGGCGGCCGGTCAAGGATAAGGGTTTTTCAGGAAACATGTGAATATGCAAAAAAAACTCCTCCAGCTAGTTTGAAAACTGTCTTCAAAAGGTGAATGAGCATGAGTTTATATTTAAAACTACTAGCTAACCCCACCTCTCGCCCGATGACAGCTGGGATAGGCTCCAGCCCCCCTGTGACCCTTCACAGGACAAGAGGTTACTGAAGATGGATGAGTGTATGAATGAACTAGCAGCTACTTCAGTAATGAGCTGAAAACCATTACAGCAAATGTTTTAGAAAAAACTTTACAAGTACACTCCAAGCGTACCCGCTACCCCAAGACTCCAACGTCTCACTCTTCTGTAACTATGTGGCAATGCATAAACATACAGTTTGATGTGAAATCATACAACAGAGGAACAAGTCTCCCACCTGAGTCAGAACTGTACATGTAGACAAACTTGGTCCACCCGTAGTGGTCGATGACCCCCACCAGGGCGTCCTGGAGCTCGGGCCTCAGCTGGATGACGAACTGGTTGGCCGTCTCGATGGGGAAGGACGGCGTGACGAAGCAGACGTGCAGCGCTCCGCAGAAGGACATGAGCATGTTGACCGTCTTCCTGTCGTACAGGCCGATGATGGCGTACACGCCTTTGGAGAACTGGGAGCAAACTGCAACGGACGAAGCAGGGAAAAAAAAAAGGAGAGGGGATATTAGAGGTATATTAGAGAAGGCTCAGGTGCTACTGGATGCAGACATTGCGTGTATTATATAAAAATTCTGCTCAGCTAAAATGACTATTTTTGTCTATTGCTGTTATATGGCGAATATATTCTGTGTTAACTTGAAATAATTGTCCTTTTACCATCCCATTAGTCAGATGTATTGAACTACAATGTCAGACCAATTGATACCAGATTTTTTATGTGAAACAAGGAGCCATCAGAATAAATCAATTCTGAAATCAGCTGTCATCTACATACACAAACAAACGGCCTGTGGTAAAAAAGACAGAGTACCCATCACTGGTCAGACTTCCCCTGAGTCATCATCGAGTATTTTGCAGCTTGTTTATGCAAACTTGGTCTGTTGGTCCATTTGTATACCGCCCGTCTGTGTGTTTTGCCTTCAGTGTGAGGTGGAGGAGGTGAAGGCAGATTAGGAGCAGAGAGGTTAATCAATGCATCCCCAGGGCTCCATTGACATTATACTGGCAGCAGGAGGCGGTTTTCCACCTCTCTTCAGCGTTTCTCCCTCCATCCCTCCAGTTTTCTTTCTCTCATTGTCTTTGTGTCACTCTTCCTTCCTTCACACCCTCTAATATCTTAAAACAGCTCATTTATATTCATAGTCTTCCCTTTGGAAGGTATATCCTCGCTGCGCTCTCAGCGGCGCTTGCTATCTTTGCTCTCGCCGCTCCGGCCTGGGCTATTTTCTACTGCGGCGGCGGGTGGGCCTTACTTATCGCAGTATTTACCAAACAGATTGAAGCCGCTGCCTGTCCCCGCACGAGGGCCAGCTCGCCGCTAGGAGCTGAGAGGAAGACATAGAGAGGATGGCCCACGCCCAAAACGCCTAACCTGCCACAGACCTGCACCCTCCAGGCAGGCACGTGTGCGTGACGGGGATAGAGGGAGAGCGAGGAACGGAGAGCGAGGGAAAAAAAACAGAAAAACACATGCGTGCACACACACACACACACGAACACACACACATATGTAGCCTCTAGTGCTCCAAAAGCCCGGTGACTCACCCTACTTAAAGCAAGCCCTGAAATAGACATTTTGCGCCTCGCCACACTGACTCAGTAACAGAACTATCTTTCCTTCATGGTCTGCGAACGCGCTCGCTCGTAAATGGACACTCTCTCAGCCGCCGCTTTCCACCAGCACACATTATACAGTATATCCCCCTCACAATTTTCTAGGACCAATTCCGCCGGTGTCCTCCCAGCTCCAAAAGGTAATGAGAGCTTGTTTGACTTTTTGTGCAGCGTCCAATTACCCTGCCCTACAGCAGGTTGCCATGTTTCACTGAATATGAGTCATTTGTCATACCTGCAGTATGTTTGTTTGACAAAGAAGAAAAAAAAACAAAAAACAAAACACGCAGCCATGTGGCAAAGACCTCCTGCTCCGAGCTGGCACGCGACCACGCGCTCGTCTAATGCCACATGAGCGTGACACAGAACACGAGTGTGGCTCAGCGGTCTCTGTTCGGATAGCGGCGGCGTATCGCGAGCGTTTGTGTGCGAGCAGCTTGTTAGTGCTGCTCCACATGTGTAACGACACCGGGGGCAGGGCTGAGAGACCTAAAGTGATCTTGAAGACCCCAGCAACACCTGTCCACCCTGGCACTCCATATCTCCTCACCACAGTTGCAGCTGCCATGGCGGCAGGACTGAGGTTGCCCAGGCAACAGCCTGTTTCCCTGGCACGGATTACAGTAGCTCAGAGCTGCTAAAGGACTTTTGGAAGACGGAGTGGGAATTGTGAGTGTTTGGACATTTTGTCATAATTAGGCCTCCCCTCAAGGAATTAGAAAATTTGCAAAACCGACTTGCCTTTGCAAAAACGTGAAAAAAAAAAAATGAGAACTGCTGCACAGCTCCTCTGCATCACATTTTATCTAAAAAAAAAAGAAGTAAGAGGTGACACCCAAGAAGTATTTTGCATGATTTTAAAGGATGATGGGGTCTAAGAATCGGAGACAAGGCTGTGGGATTATCGTTTTTGCTTGGTTACTAAAATAACCCTAGCTTCAAAATCTTTAACTGAAGACCTTTTGAAGCACCTCTTTACCTAGACTTTAATACTAGGGCAGCTAAACTTTCCTCTTACTAAACCAGAATTCTCAATTTTCCCAGCTCATGCCATTACCATAATAATTTCCAAAAGTCAGCAACACAAATCTTTGGTATATGCATCGTCATGCAGGAAAGCTCACCGAAACTGTCTCCCCAAATGGAAATTTTCACCCTTTCTAAACTTTTCCTATGAATGAACAACAAGGTGATTTGCATTTGTTGTGGCCAAAGAGTTTTAGGCCTCAGGAAAAAAAAGACTCTGATCCTAAAGGGAGGGTGGGGCGGGGGGTTTGTGCGATACTCACACAACAGGAGGAGCTGTCACAAGCAACTCACACAACTCACGTCTTCCCTGTTCTCCGTTTCCTGTGCCCTGCAGCTGTTCCTCAGCTTAGCATGAGCCAAATATCAAATGACAGACGTGTCTGTGCCGGCTGCACAAAGAGGGCATGTTTGTGACAGTTGCTCCAGCATCTGAATCTGCGGATGATGAGAGGGCTACTGGGTGGGGATGGGGGGGCGTTAGCGAAGGAAAGCTACGTCGCATCCTTCACACCGGCCATAAATGTTTTAGTTTGAGACCTGATTCAGCATCTAAACGCAGCATTTTGAAATATCAAAGAGCATTTTTTAAGCTTTGATGGGTAAAAGACCTTAAACGTGTCTGATAGACGGAGGTTAAATAAAACAAAGCATTTTATAAATTAATGTTCGACAAGGAGCTGCTGATAGCCAAGTAAGTCCATTTAACTGATGTTTCAATATTTATATATGTAATCAGAGGTCCTTATTTTCCAGGTATATTGGCAAACGGATGCATAAGTCAAAGGTGTCAAGGTGCCCTTCAGCTTCCGCCACATGAGCTGCTCACAAACCCGTGTACAGGGCTGCAGCAACACAGAGCTGCTCCTTTGTGTGGGCGTATGTGATGCTTTGCTTGACATGACAAAAGAAAATCAATGCAGCTGAATTGAATTGTACCGAGAACACGCACACAACGTATTTTTAGAGGTTCACACGACCAGGTTCGGGGGAATCAATACGAGGAAGGTTTCTGATGCAGAATCGGTAACAGATGAAGTCTGGTCTCAAAGGTTTGTACCCTGACCACATGGAGACTCACACGTGGAGCACTAGTTTTCTACTATTTTCCTCCCCTGGGACTTGCATGTTATTATTCTGTGGAACATTAAGGTCAGCGGTACAGAGGGAATTTCACAGCAGCAGGAAGCCGAGTTCAGCAGGAGGGGATGCACTGATTGGAGGGTTCTTATTCAGTCATCCATAAAGATATTTCTTTATGATAGAGCCCCACTACTAAGGACTGACACGCCAGGTGACTCCACAAAATAGGACATCCGGTGAAGCTGCTCATCTTATCCACTGATCTGCCGCATGCGGTTCTCTATTCTGTGCGTTATTCATGGTGAAACTCCAAATAAATCCAAAAGCTTCCAAAGGTAGAAAAACCCATTGGACATCACCGGAGAAAGGCCGGCTTTCCACCACCTCAGCATAGCCCCTCTAGATTGGCTCCCAGAGTGACACACCAACTTCATACAGTGAGCCTCGATTCCCACAGCTACACCCAGGTTTCTAACATGTGTCCAATGTCACCTTTACGCTCCACAAAACGGCAGCTGTCTTTTTAAGTCAACATGGGTTCAAAACAAAACCCCAAGACGCTCTATAAAAAACTCTCATCGACATCTTCTGTTAATCAGTTAATCGATAAAAACCTCGCAATCGAGCACAGATCAGGATGACAGCAAGGTAAGGCTTGTTTTTCCCAACCAAAAGTGAAGTAGCATGAAGAAATATTTAAAACATCTTGACGTTATAAAGGCGAAAGCAGCGCTGGTTCACTTATTCAAGCTAGCTGCAACATCGGGGAGGATGGTAGTCTGCAGGTCAGTCGATCCATCGCTCAAGTCAAGACTGAAATATTGCCATAGTCTGGTTGCCTAGGGAACAGCTCGTACGTATTGGTTTAAAAATATTCACCTTTCCTGATCAAGTACCAGAGCTCTCAACCCCCACCCCGTTGCATGCAGACAGCCTGCGAGCAAGGTATTTATGAACAACGGTAAACTGTGGCTACGAAAAAATCACCTGGGTCTGTCTCTCCCCCTCTAACCTGCATGAGGCTCTGCATGCATGTCGGGTCACACAGCGTGCCACCCACCCCCACAAGTGAATTCTTACTTGGCCTATGTTTATTTATTATCTGCTATTAGTATCATGTAGTTTCTCATACATACGTTATGAAAGTGCATATGTTCAAACAGGGACGGGCTTTACTTTGTTTCCTGTTTCATAGAAGTGCCTGACTCAAGCTATATATTGTGTCTATCCATTCAGCCTAAAAATAGGTTAAGAATAATTTAATTTACTTTTTATCGCCCGGCTATAAAATGCACTACTATCTATCTCAGATGGTTTTTCTCTTTAGTGCTAATCACCAGTGATAAACTTTCTATTGAGCTAATTAACTTTAATTAAGCGTCCCAGGTCTACTATACTACCGGAAACTTTATTCTATAATCTTTCCTACGCTCGTAACCGCTGCACTCGCCAACTTTTTCACGCTGCGTTTTAGCAGTGAAGGCATAATGTTTTTGAAAGTAAGGTGAAATGCTTTATTGGCTTTAGTCGCATATCTACCAGCGCTAAAAGATTAAACCACTAAATCCCTCCACGTGTTGCAAAACAATCCATATAGATGATTGGGTTAGCTGCTGCAGGTATGAGCCAACAGGGACTAGAGCACCGGGGAGATGCTATATTTTTACAGTCAGATCTAATAATAAAGACTTAAGAGTCCCTCCAAAATACCCGAATACAATACAATGAATACAAAAGCAAGTATTCATATTCACTGGCTCACAGTTCCTTCGCTTAGCGTCGTAAGACTGATAATCACAAGCTACTCTACGTTGTCTGCATTTAGTGTAATGCATCTTGAAAGATGATAGTGGCGGGAGTAGCAGGGCGGCTGCTGTCGCATCAAGCAGTAATATATCCCACCTCCACAAGGGTGAAGGGTCACTCAATCAACCACAGAGCACTATGAGGGGAGATAAACACATCTGACACCAGACACTGGAAGACGCACGCCGTTATGCTCCACTCAGCCACCCGTGGCTAATAACTGTCATATAATGTGTGTAATAAAAACACAGAGCATGTTGTGGTCCCTGTGGTCCCATCCGTCTTCTGGAGAGCTAATCAGCTATGCTAATGAACGGCTGGGCGAAAGTAGTCAATAAATAGTTCACTCTCACGCATGTAAAAGCATCCAGCTCTCCGTCTGTGGTTGCACACGCGCCGCGCACCCACCTCAGCACCCTTCTCAATAATACAAAAAAAAAAAAAAGTCTCAGGGGTTTTGACAAGTCAGCGTCTCACACACAGCTTGCTCTTGTGAAGAATCCCTCAGGTGAAGGGCGGGGGTGGCCTACTCTGTGAGCCCTCCAACACAGCGTGACTCACACAGCGCAATCAATCTCCTTCTGTTCAGAGGACAGGGGCCCAAGGGACCGCAACGCAGCACCGACCACAATCTGCATGAAAGTCTCCAGACATGACTGAGTAGGAGGGCTTTTACCGCGAGAGAGGTTCTCTCTGGGATCTCCAGCTCAGAAAAAAAAATAAACTTGAAATCTGTTGTGGAGAATATGATTCACGCCACAACAATACGTCAAGTGGTAATGTGTAAGTGGGCTGGGAGGAGATCTCTTCATCCGTGCATATTCAGGCAAGCGAATGCAGATGCCGCGTCGAGAGAAGCAAAAGAAGGCTTTAGAGGTTTCGGGAAGGGGTTGAGATTTGCCTCGCCGCCTCCCCGTCTCTCTGGAGTACCCCATACGCCCCGCGGAGTGTTGCGCTCCGGAGAGGTGCGCTCGCTGTTCCCCGGGATAAACAGCTTTAGCTCCTCGAGCTCGAGTGAGATTTACTGCCCGTGCAGGAGCAATAAAACTGTGTTTATGTCACTGTTGTTTCCTGTCGAGTGGCCAAAAAAAGAGGGAGAGGAGAAAAAGTAAAGTGATAGAGGGGAGAATGATGAGGAAAGCTGAGAGTGGCGGCAGGCAGGCAGGTGGACACTGGACTCTTAAGCTTCTAGGAAATGGCACTGATCAGAGCAGCTGACCAGCCAAAACAGTTCTTTGACTGTCAACCAGGGAGCGTCGGATGCTCATGGGAGATTCCGTGAGTTGAAAAAGGGGGTAATGGAAGGTTAATGAGCACGAGCCAAAAAAGCGAGCGACTCTCGAAAATGTAGGCGACAGAAGGCGAAGAAACAGACACATTAGCGCTACGAGAGGAGATGATAGGGAGAGCGCTGCGAACAAAGAGAACAGATGCCAGCCTAGCAGTGGGAAACACAGGGACCACACAGTGAAATCTAGATCTCTCCTATTTCCTCCAAGTAATAAAACAATGGCACCGTATCGCCTCATTAAATGGGTAATCGAGGGTGTGAGAGCACTCCCCTCAGCTCCAGATATCTCTCTCTCCCTCTGCTCTCGTGTCTCACTCTCTAACCCTCTCATGTTAAGCCATTGTCTCCACTCCTCACTGTCTCCCACCACGCTCCCAATCTGGTTTGCCGCGGAGCCCCGCCGACCTGCAGAATAAATGCTTACCTGGGCAACGGGTCAGAAACGAAGCCCAGACCAGCTCCTGTCAGGGGGTATGGAAACTCCAATTATCTCCTTAACAATCATCCCCTCGCAATTATCTCCCCATCTGTGTATCAGTGTCGACAGGTGCAGAGGGACGGCCCCGCTCGCGCGCTTTCATTTCTCTGACAGAAGACGTGATGGAGGCGGATGTGTGGGGCCAGAAGAGCCGACACATAGCCTGCATGCTAATTCATTAGGAAGCTTTGTATGAATTAAAAAGTGCCTTCGATAAACTCCGGCCGAGCCGCTGGGAAATAAAAGTATTCATTGTAGACCTGAACAAAGTCATGAACGCGGCCGGGGACTATTGTTATTGTTATTAATCAATTAATGTTTTTAAAAAAAGAACCATAAGAGGTAAATGACCATCAAAAAAATGAAATCTGTGATCCACACTGATGGGAAATCTGGCTCCTTTTAGTGACATAACGAAGATCAGTCATAACATCATGACCAATATTGTGTAGGTCTCCCTTGTGCCTCCAAAAAAGTTGGGACTCATCAGAGAATGGACATGGTCCTTCTGAGGGTGTCCTGTGTTGTTAATGGGGGCCTTTGGGTCCTATGGGTTGAGGGGAGGGGCCTCTGTGGATCCTCCCACAGACAGTTTGTCAGTTTGGGATCTAGTGAATTTGGAGGCCAGGACGTTTTTCATGTTGTGTCAGGCTAGATCCTGCTGGGGATGGCTGCTGCCGTCAAGGAGTGTCATCGCTATGGGCTGTCGGAAGGCACACCAGAGATGGCGCTAGACTTTTTCGTTGTCTGTCTTTTTCTTTTTTTTTAAATGATAACAATGACATACTCGATAGCATTTAATTGTCATTCAATCCTAATTAATATTCAGTAGTGGTGTGAAAAAAGATTCGGCTCGTAACCGGCCATCAAAGACGACTCAAAAATCATGAATGTAGAGTCTATTTGACCAGCTCAGTTGAGTCCTAGCATGTTCGATTGATAATCAATAAACTGCACCATTCAAACATCTTATCTCACTCGGCAGAGAAACAAAACGTACTACCCGACATGACGACTAGCAAACTAAGGCACTCAGCCACTCACTCGGCCAGCAGAGAAACGAAACCGACTTTTAACCAACGCTTACGCTACTAATCAAAAGAGACAAGAGCCAATTAATATGCTCACTCACCACAAAGTGGTCTGGGGTGTGAATTGTAATCTGTCAAAATGACGGATGGCCTTCAGATTTTTCCGTCACATTTAAAAAAAACGGTCAACGATGGAAAATGTTACCGCGATCCCCGATCCACACGAATGCCAGCTCCAAAAGGTCAATGGTTTTAATGTTGTGGCTGATCAGTGGTTAATCAATAACACAACTCGGATATAAGAGGCAGCCTCTCCAACTCCCAAAACTTTTTTTTAATTAATACTACAATCCATGCTGCACGGAAATATCACTTCAATTATTCAGTGTATTTACAAATTGCACAAAACTTGATCGGCAGTCGGTCATGTCAAGGAGTCAACTCACTCCGAATTTTGACTGAAAGAAGGAAATTAATTTGTTTATAATCAAATGAGGCATCCCAACCTGCACAGAGAATTCAAGGAGAAGGAGTTTCAGTTATTTTGAACCTGTTCTGGCAATGCTTCACCATGCAACAAGGGCCGACGTTAGCTTAGTATAACGTTAGTAGGTTTTTGTATAATAATGCCGAGCCCGGCGTGCTACAGGTATAAAACCATAGACTCTGAGCTAAGGCTCAGGTCTTTGGTAGTAGTCACTGTCTTACTGTGGAGCCACACTCCTGAGCTATTTATTTTTTAATGTTTTGTTTGTTGTTCTTCCTTGCTTCTCTTGACTGTCAGCAACTGTTGCAGGTCTGCTGCGAGGGCAAAGTCAGTCATTTAGCACCGCGAGCATCTGCGCAGGCACGCCCGGTGACAACCAAGCGCAGTCTCGTGCTGTCACCGCTCGAGCAGTCGCACCGTGTCACGCTGTTTAATATGCTTGTAGGCTTTGTTCCTCATTAAAGTACACAGAAGCTCTCGAGATGTGCCGTGCGCCAAAAGAGGGACTCCGCTTCTGTCTTTGCCGCGGAAACATGACAGCTGCCATCGTCAGGCGCTCGTCCCTCCACCCGGCAAGCACACAAATCCTAGTCCTCACCCCCCCCCAGAACGCGTTGTCGTCTAATTGCCGGCCCCTGCGCGTCTCAGCTCAGACCTCCACGTCACCGCTGCCGCTACCTCCAGAGACGGCAGATTTGGTTTAAATACTTGGTGAGCTTGTATGAATGCAGAGGAAGATTTAGGCTTAGAAAGACATCAAGCGGAGCGAATGGAAACGGCGTGGACAAAGTCTTCAGTAATGTGTGCGTGTTTTCGTCTTCACAACCGAATTTCCAAACCTGAAGAGACCGGATGACCACTGGATTAGCTGGGATTCTTAGACAAATGGCGATATGACAGGTTGCTTATTTTGTCCTCCCTAACCATTTCTCTCTTCCTTCCTCGTTGGTTTTTTTCTGCAAAGCAACACAAACACGCGGAGAAACAATCTCTATCCCCCTTCTGCTTCACACTCTATCACTGTGCTACTCGGGGAGCAGTTTTGGCTGATCTACATTGATTGCTATGGGCCATTCCCTATCCCTGACGCTCTGGAGCATAAAAAAAAAGAAAAGAAGAAAACCCAAGCCTTCTCATTCATCAAACCAGCACCTGCCAGACTCTCGCCCAAGAGAACTACCATCGGCTTCTTTTCTTTTTTATATTTTTTTCCGGGCCGCCATTCTCTTTGCTTTCTGCTTGACAAATAACTGTCATGTCTCAAACAGTCAGGGGGGAGCGTTGATCTGCTCTCCGTCCGCCTTTTTCAATAACGTATTGAACAGTAATCCCTCTGAACATGCGTGCGCCGTGGAAGTCAGTCACCGCGGCTATACCTCGGTGACTGACACAGTGGCTACACAATAAAATACAACACCCCAGAGCCTCACTGACACCAGCCACCAGGCCTGAAATTGCAGCTTAACCTACACCACCGCCCCCCACCCGCCATCCTCCGCTCCCATCCTCTTCCACTTAACGCTTTCACCGCACCTGAGGCGCTCCGTCCTGGGGTGTTCTTTGCACCTGGAGGTCAGAAAGAGGGGAGCGAAAGGGCGGTATGGAAAGAAATACAAGAAGAGAAAAAAAACTCACAGAGAGTAATTTCTTTTTTACTTTCTCCAGACAGATCCTATGGAAAGGCGAGTATTTTAAGCCTTTCAGCGCCTAACAGAGCCAGCTCCATTCTCTTTATTCTGCCCGGGTTATTATTACATATTTATGCTTATAACTCCGTGGAGCGATAGCTTTGGATGTGCAGCACTGAATAATACATTAAATGCATCTGCTCGAGCGCTGTCTCATGTTAGCTATTGTGTGCGAGCACAAGTGTGCGACCATGAGATTTCACAGAGCAGCTCTTCGCACTCTTCGCCATTCGGTAGGCAGACCGTGATCCTGCGCTGATGAGGGAAAACCTGAGCCAGGTAAGGGCTGCGGGACGTTAGAATAACATAACATTAAAGCGACTGTCTTTTTTTTTAGTGCATGTCAAGGGATAGTTCATAAACAGCAAAGAAACAAGGGTTTTGATGAAGGGTTATATATGAGAGTGCAGGATTCCCAAAAAGGTGTTGTTATTTAAAGGGTTTCAGTAGGGACAATCTTATCCTACAACTTAGTATTGTTGGTCAAATTTCAGCTACCGTCCTCGTCTGTGCAAACTCAAATGTCCACATGCCCCAATGAAGTTGACCTCTGACCTTCTAGATATAAAATGTCATCACTTCAATATTCCACCCCTAAAGGCTCAGTCATAATTATCAACAATAGCCAAAAACGTGTTTCGTAAGGTCACGGTGAACTTTCACCATCACTTCATCTTTGAGTCAAAGCGACTGCTTGTGCCAAATTTGCAGACATTCCCTCCGGGCGCTCCCGAGATCCGCAGGAATCGGATGGTTGGAAAATGCAGTGCCCCTGGCGTCTAAGGCTTGGTAAAGTAATTTCCATCAGCGGCTGAACTGCTCGTGACTCGCCAACGTGGAGACGCGTGATGGGTCCTGACATGTCTTTGTTTGCATCAAGCCTCAAAGTGACTGCAACTGAAAGATGACATCAAAAGCATTCAACAGTTGGATTACGTGGAAATAAGTCATCCACACACGTACTGAACTGAATCCAGCTTTCTTTCCCAGTGGTTCTGTTTTTGGGGGACGTCCAAACTACAAAGCTCGGTCTTGCCGTGCTCCATATCTCCTGATTATCTACATCACCACTGTGACATCTCCTGTTGCTTTTCAACGTGTGGGGCGTGTGAAACGGTGAAAATGGCCGCAGGCGTACAACAATAAATACACCGGACGGCGTGTTAGGACATTAATAATGTTTACACACAACTGATAGCGGAGCTCAATTATATTACAGTCTCTTCCTAACAACACATAACTTGATTTACCTCCACCGTTCGACCACCCCTGGACCTGACCTCTACCTGTACACTCACTCTGTGACACAGACCCACATACATCCCATCACCCGACAGTAATTCATATCTGTCGTCCCACGGGGGAAGAGCACGCCGCCCCCCCGGCCCCGGCCCGGCTCTATCGATTGGCTCGCTCGGTTCATTGATCATCGCTGCCTCCTGGATCCTCTTTAACTGACCCTCAGAGAACCGGAGAAATACTGCAGCCTACACCAGAGCGGCGGCAGCGTGAATCGCCTTTTCCATGAAGACTAATTAGTCTTAATGAAAGGTTTATTATCGGGACGGCCGCACCGGACACAAAAATCAAACTAGTGATTCGCGAAGCTGTACGCACATCTGGTTAGGTTACACTTTGCTGCTGAGTGCAATGTTCTGCACGCCGATTTCTTTCTTCTTCTTTTTTTCTCCTTTTCTTCCGAGCACCGAAAATAGCCAAAGCTTAAATCTAAGGCAACACGTAGGACATCAAAGGGAAGAGAAGATGATATAGTCGTGAGGCTGCAGGGGGTTTGACATGACGCTGGTGAATCAGTGACGTCCGTATTATACACCAAGTCAATAGCAGATTATGGTAATGTGATACCTAACTGAAGGGGAACAGTGACTAATATTGCTCTTGTATACATAACATCCCTGGCAGCTATTTTTAACCAGAGGAAACGTGTAAAATGAACCAGTCCAGGAAGCACTTGCTCTGAAAATGCAAGCACGTATAGAAAAGGAGCTGCGATCTATAGAAGAAAATGCTAATTGTCCCACTTTTTTTTTTTTTTTTTTTTTACAATGTTTTGTCTGACAAAGTAAGAAAACACGAGCAAATTACTATAACAAGTCTCACATTATGTTGACAGCGCAGCCGTCGTCATCGCGGTGACTCCGCGGGATGGAAATAAAATGAATCACATCAGCTATTCATTGTCTTCGTCTGTCGCAGTTCTCCTCGGTTCTCCTTCACCTTTGCCCTACTTCACCCAACATGCCCCTGAGTCACTCGCCCCTATTCTACTGCCCTTTAGGCAGGTGCCAGCAAAGGGTGTGCATGTGTTTGTGTGTGTGTGTGCGGTGGGAGGCTCCTGGAGGAAGTGGCCGGTCACAAGAGCCAGCTGATGAGTATCACCCTCATCCGGAGCTCCATTCATCCCCGAGCACAAGGGCCCATTCACGCTGCTGCTTTTCACACTCGTGGACCCCCGAGAGCCCCGGGCACGTTCCCACACTCGCTCGCTCGCGCCCGCACTTGCAGAGGTGACCTGTCGCTCACTCAAGACCTCCTACACACATGCCAGAAAGAAAAGGTCCCCCAGATGCAGACAGGCACGTGACAACAGAAATCCAGGAATAGGCTGCTATTCTCATCTGACTCATTACACTCAAGAAACCCCAGGGCCCTTCGTCTTCTTCCTTTTTTTTCTTTTTGTCCTAACAACCACGTCTCCATAGCCTCCACATCCAAATATTCTTTGAGAACAAGTGACACGCAGCAGGAAGAGGTGTCATTTTCATTTTCGTCATCTCCCTGCGCGGTGAATCTTTCTGACACGCCTGCAGCTCACCATCGTACCCATGGACCGCGGTGATGCGCGTGACATGAGGGCGGGGAGGGGGGGGAAAAAAAAGATGTCAAATTTGCACACGTGAAGGGTGACTGGATAAAGGAGCGCACGAGGGGATATCTGCAGAGCTGACAGTGAACGGATCCAGTGAAACCTGAGTAAAGGATGGAGGAATCATTTTCAAACTGCTCCCTGTGAACTCTTTAGATCAGGACGTTTGATGTGATTTGACCAAAGCGTTTACTGTGAAAGACGAAAATCTACTTTTACCCTTATTTAAATGGTGTTTTAACAAATTCTGACAATTAAAACGGAGAAAAAGCAGTTTAAAGAATGAACGCCATGCTAGCCATTTGAGTCCTTCCCCCAAGATTGTACTGTATATGCTGCTGCTGCCTCTCCACTGGCTGCACGCTGTGATGAAGATATTAATGCACCACCACTACTACTACCACCACCACCACCACCACCACCCACCTCCCTGCAGATACAGGCTCAATGTTAGATCCACCAGAGAAATCCCTCCAAACATTCACCGGCAGCGTGCCCCTCATATTCTCATCACACTCCCTTCCCCGAGCAGAGGACAGTCTCTGTAATGAGGGCATCCCGGTGTGTTTACATTTCATTACACAGCTCTGGCTGGCTCTCTGGCCTAAATGGCTGAGGGCTTGGGTGGGTGATGGTTGAGGTGTCGGCCGCTCGGGGGACTTCACAGGTTTTCAGATATTTTCCGCAGCCCGGGTTGTATTTTTGAAGACGTACCCAGATAGGATGCGCTTCATAAAGTGCGTCATCCTAGAGACAGCAGTGTTATATATTCCTGCATGGATAAAGGTGCATTTGCTTTTATTGGTAGTGTTGAACACTCAGTAGCAGCCAACGCTGAGCGACTATAAATCTACATGAGTGCTGTTGCACGTAATGCTTTATCTCCAATTCAATTCTAGGCTCATAACTGAATCTCATAAGAACTGCTACTAACACATTACATTAAAAGTCTGAGTCAGAACGCCATTATGGCTCGTATTATTATGCGCCTCCGTGAAACTGCACCCTTTCCTCCTTTGTTTATATCGCTCACTGCGTGCACGCCAGAGGAAATGGAAATTCCAGGGAGGTTTCAAAGTGGAAAACACACCAAGCGACGTCTGAAAGCAGCAATCAAATGTCTGTCGCCCAGACAGTGTCACACACCTGGCAGAGACACAGGCAGACACAGCTGTCACAAAGGGTATCTCCTGGAAGCGCGCGACTTCACCACGGCGAACACGAGTGAGCCACAGGCGAATTCAGAGGAGCCCGGGTTTGAATGAGGGGAAAAAGCACGGCTGAAAAGCCTGAAGGGCGGCAGAATCTTTTCAGGGTACAAAGGAGGGATAAGTGCAGGGTTAAGAAAGAAGAAACAATTTAGAGCGACGTTTCTTTTGTCAAGCTCAGGCATGGAACTATTGTTTAGGTGGCACAATGACACACATTATCACCCACGGGAGAATGGGATCACCACTGCTTGGACAAGGGCTCAGGAAGCAGGACTTTTAAATGCCCATGCTGACCATAAATCTTGCATGGTATTACCATCTTGATATTATCCTCAATTTAAGCGACAGAGATGAATTATTGAAGATAACCTCAGGTCTGTCTGCTGTGCATTCATATTCATAAAAAACCTGCAAGAGCAGGCTGAAGTCCTAAAAGTTGAGACGTTTATTTTGCGCATGCATGTGTGTGTCGTAAAGGTTTTCGGTGAGAGGTTTAACGGTGCGTGTTCTGCCAGGAAAAGATAATCGGATTTATGGTCGGTGGCTAATTAGAAATGCGTTTTGATTCATTTTTTTCTTTCCCTTCTTTGTTCGCATCGCCTGCGCTGCGCTTCTTTGTTTGCCACGTCGTTATAAAGAAGGCAAGGCGCGCTGTGAGCAGTCATTCCCTTTTAAAAGTCACAAATCTGCAAAACCTCATGTTACATGAATGTAGGACCGCTGCTGCTGCTGCTGCAGAGGTTGGTTTTAAATCCCCGTGGCTTCCTCGGAGCGCAAACCACGCTGCAATCATGCAGAGGAAAATAAGTCCTTCGCGGTCCCACGCAACAGTTAATAAGATAACCTACTAACACACGCTTTGCTGCAGGCCTGTAATGTGTGCGCTTACAGCCTACACAGGCTTTCCCCTTTACCCTTGGAGTTCTAAGCGCTCTTTGCAAAGTCGATCAACAGATTGAAAGGAAGGGGAGCAGGCTGAGCAGACAGAACAGGGCAGATTCCAGCGAGCACGATCTGTTTCCAGAGAGGTAACACTTACAGGCATATGTCATGGAGAAGCTGTTCCCCATTTTGACCATATCCACCTGCGGCACCAGTTTGGGGATGTCCTGGTGGTGAGAGAGGGCGAACCGAAAAACCTCATATTCGTGCGATTCGGTTGGGAACAATCCTCCTGTTGAGCAGCAAATGATCAGGAGTTAATGTTAGACACAGTGCGCTGGAAAGAGGAGAAACGCGCAACTAAAGAATAATAATTATAAAAGACACAAGGGCTAAAGTTGAATTAAAAGGTGCCGGTGCTGAGACAAAAGATGTGTGCGCCATGCTCACCTATATTGATGTTACTTGGAAAACTTGAGCTTGAACCCAAGCACATCCCCAGTAAACTGGTGTAGAGGATGGTGAGGCTTCGCTGCATATTTCCTTTTGCATTGGCGAAGGGGAAAAGAACCGAAATCCAAACATATGTTTGTCCGTGTGTGAAGTTAAATCCCCGGCTTCTCCGTCGCTCCCGTCGCCTCCCGTTAGAGCCGCGTTTGCACCGACATCGATTCACCAGCGAGACAATTATCGCAATGGCGAGAAGGAGGCACCTTTCTCTCTCTTTGCTTCTCTCCCCCTCTCTCTCTCTCTCTCTATCTGCCGATGCTCCCTCGTCCTCGGTTGCTGCTGTATGAGACGGAGAATGACTTCAGCGTCGGCCGCGATGAAAATAAATAAATAATAAATAAGCCAGTCTTGAAAAGCTGTTGCGTCTCAGCGTCAATTTCCAAAACCCTTCCCACTGACAGTGCGGTGAGATCACTTCACTTGTTTCCTCCAAAGTGGAAAAATTTCTGTCTCTTGAAAGAAGAACAAGTGTCAAATCAAGAAACCTGCGCAGCGCACGGTACTCATAAAGGAAAAATAACATATATGGATCACAGATTTGAACATGGAAACAAAGTGGAAATGTATCACCCTATACTGGAAGATGTCACCTCTGAAAAATAAGATGGACACTTTCTCACTCATTACCTGACTAATGACCTGCAGGATGAGTTTTTTTTTTTTTTTTTCTTGCAGTGTGCACCTTCAGTGCGCACACACAGGTCCCCGGAGAGACGCACAGCTTTATTCATTTCTACTGCACTGCAAAAAGTATCCACATTACGAGCACGACACATTTACAGTCTTTACTGCCACTTCCATCCTGAATAACAATAATGATCTGTCCAGTCCATTCTAAAGATTAAAGTGTAAGGAGAACATGAGGATGGGTAGTGACATTTATCACCAGGGAAACGAATAGTTAATTTAAAGGTTTTTGGAGGACAAATTGAACTGTGATTTAGTTGTATCTGATTCTTTAAGGACCGCTTTAGTTGTTTGTTTTTAGTGACTATAAGAAGAAATAAGTACATTTGACAGAACAGCTAAACTAACCCACTGACGGGGTACTTTCTTTCTCAGCTAATTTTCCCCCAAAATCACAAATATCTGAATGATTCTAACACTATGAAGCTGATGCAGATGGTTTTAGCTGAGATACACCGATCAGCCACAACAATATGACCACCTTCCTAATATTGTGTAGGTCTCTCTCGTGCCTCCAAGACAGTTGTGACTCATCAGAGAACGGACAAGGACCTTCAGAATGTTATTAGTGGGGGTCTTTGGGTAATATTAGTTGAGAGGAGGAGCCATCCGACAGTTACTTGATTGGTTTGGGATCTAGTGAATTTGAAAGGCTGAATAACACCTTGTGCTGTTCTTTTTTTGTTTTTTTTTTGTGGTTGTTCCTAAAGTATTTTTGTGTGTGTGCCTGTGTCAGGCTGCATCCTGCTGGGGATGGCTGCTGCCACCATCATTGCCATAGGATGGGGGCGCCTGATCTGGTCTAGGTGGGTGGTACATGTCTAAGTAACATCCACAGAAATGCCAAGTCTAAAAGTTTCTCAGCAGAACACTGAATGTCACGAGATGGTCAGTGTTATTTACTTCTCCTGTCAGTGGTCATAATGTTGTGCCTGACTGGTGTACATCCCCAGTTTCCCTCAATTATTTGGAAAGGGCAAAATTAAATGGAGGTAAATGGGGAAAATAAACTAACAAGTAGCCAAACGTTTTGAATTTGGTTATAATTCTGGCCATTAGTAACAGTTAAATTGAAACACTTCTAGTTTCCTGCTCTGTGTCTACGTGCTTGTCAGTGATTTACATGGTTTACAAACCATTAAAATATAATAACGAGGATAAACAGAGCGGATAAAGCAGCGAAGACACACAAAATAAATGCAATTTTCCCACTAGTCAAGTCTACTTTTGAGTTCCTCAGAGAACAATTAGCGGTCTTAAACCAAAATGAGTCATTATTTGCTTGGTTGCTAGTACAGAATTATAAAATAAAGACAATAACTGGAGATTAGTGCACTTTGCCTACCATCTGAGAAATGTGTTCTTAGTCGTTGGGAGCTTTGTGCAAGTAGTGTGAATTAGAAGAAAAAATTCAGTTTGGGGAGTTTCAGAAGGAGGAAAACACACTTTAGAAAATTTGCTTGATTTTGCCAGAAATAATCAACTGGTGAGGTTTAATAAGACATTCTTTTTTATTTTATTTTCAGTTTGTTTGTCCCACCCACCCTTTCACACAGTGCAGGACTGGCAAGCAGCTGATAAGGGGGATGAGGGGTTGTGATTTAGGCCGTGCATTTACAGACAGCTACAGCCAATTATTTCCTGGACATGAGGCAAATGCCCTCACGCTTTTGTGCAGAGTGCAAAATTAACCAGCCCTGGCGATATACTCGTGAGATTGCTCGCGAACAATGCTCCGGTGCTTGTTTGGAAAAATGAAGTGCCAAATCCCGCCTTTTGCACAATTAGGATTACGCGCGTGCTCATTTATCACAACAAGTTAAGGCTATTTGAAATGACTTTATCCACTTATCGTTTCCGTATCACGGAGGTTTCTGCTAGCACGTTTCTGCCAGAAAATGAAATGTGGGAGATTAGAAGCTTACGCTGAATTAGATTTCCAGTGTTTCCAATTGAGCAGAAACATTTCATTTGAGGAAAAAAACAAAACAAAAAAACAAATGAAGCAGGGACTGACTACCTCTGCCTGTGCTTTACACACTTAAGAAACAGAAATACAGGAAGTAAAAGGTTATCTAATTTATGAATGATGGATGTCCTATTGATACAGGCAGAATGGTCAATTTTCCAATTTTCGCCTTTGTCCAAAATGATGAGATGTTACCTCAAACACAAACGGCTGGCCGGGCTTTCATTACAATGCTTCATTTTCCTCCCCCCCTCCCTCACATCTTTTGGCATTTCAGTCTCTGCGCGCAAGAAGACATTTGATTTATGCACATTTCCCAACCTGTTCCATGGTGTTTATTTCAGTGCGCTTTGTGTGCATGCGTTCGCCCGCAGTGCCCCGCGTGTAATGAGTGCCTTGCAGTCTTTTTTTAAAATCCTGATGAATGCAAACAGGCCTCAGAATAGCACGAGCAATGGCGGCTAAATATTCTACGGCGCTAAGTAGAGGAATAACAATCACAGATGCAATCGCTTGTTGTTCTAGGTTAAAAATATCATCACCCTCAGACAGACTCTGCTTAACTGAAAGAAGGAAATACACTGTCTCCTCGTTCCTAAAGATGACAGTAGCACAGATCGTAATGTGAGAGCCTGTCTGTTTTTTGTTTTTTTAATAGAAATCTACGTGAAGAGTATAATGAGGCTGCTAATCCGTCAAAATCTGTTGGTTCCACTCTAGTTTGAGTACAGAGCGGGTAAAAAAGGAAAACTTCCCAGCATGTTATTCAATAATTGAGCCACCACTCTTGCGCTGTCAAGTGCTTGCGTACGTCATCGTGCTGGAGGCCAAACTCAAACTCAACAAAGTTTTTCTGATCTCCATATGTTGTTCAAGACGGGCTTTCATCAACTGCTGCCTTCAGATTGCGTCATATTTCTTGTTCCATTTCATATTCGTCAAGCCGAGGGTTCACATTTGCTGACATTTTTAGAAACTTGACCATGGGAGTTTTTTTTTTGCCAATAGAAATTATCTGAACAACTAATCCTCTTTGAATCAACGTCTACACACAGGACAAATGTAAACTGACATTTTATGGCCATTTCCATACCACACCGCTATGGATCCGCTGAGTAGGTTAAATAGGAACATCTGTGAGTGTGGCCCATCAGAAACTTGCATGTCATCAGATACACAGTTTAAGGAAACTCTTTTGTTCGTGTTTTCCTTCTCCACGATGACTGGTACTCTAAAGAGCCATTATCGCTCAGAGACACGCTGTGATTGGTGGTGAAATTTCTTGGGGACAGATGTTAAAGACTGTGCTGTAAAGTGATGGATGGCAGATTACATCTCGGTCCAACCCCCTGTTTAGAGAAGAGTTGACCAATTTGATATAGATGGCTTCCGTCACTCCTCCTTCAAACCATCTGTCTTCTCTGGCTAAAATGTGGACTTTCTTGTCTTCAAAGGAGTGTCCTTTGTCCTTCAGATGTAGGTGGACCAACAACTTTTATATATACTATTACCTCGGAGATTGAGGACCTTCACAAAAAAATAACTAATCAATCAAATAGAAAACTTAAGTAGTCCCATATATTCATATCACCTTCAGATTCATAAAATTAGAATTACGGGTTTCAGATTAAGTGTAATAATTTAAAGCTCCTCGGGGAGTGCCAGGTTGAACCTGTCTTTCCTAACGGATGAGTGGTGTCACCATGCCAAGATCTAAAGAGCTCTGAGTCTGGCCAGAGATTTAAAAGGAATAAAAACAACTGCCAGTTTGCTCACGACCGCCCGGCGACCTGAAAAATCGGACAGAGCACCTGCATGGGTAACTGTTGCAATAGTAGGTGTCAAATAGTACGCAGCTATATTCAAAAAGAGATTCCACAAATCTGACCTCCATGGGAGATGCACCAGGAAGAAACAAAAGGACATTAGAGCAAAGTTGCAATTAGCCAGTGAACACAAAGGCAAAGACAAGGCTTTTTGGAATCATGTGCTCTGGACAGACAAATCAAAGATAAACGACAGACATGTTTGGCAAAGAACAGAGACGTCTTTTTAACTCACCAATAATGAAGCGCGGTGGAGAATATATTATGACTGGAGGTTACTATGAATTCAGCATCATATCAAAAAGTCCTTGAATATAAAGTGAGGCTGAAATCTGTCTGAAAGTTGAAATGAGAAGAGGACCTTCAACAAGTTAATAATCCCTAAGAATGATCAAATGTACGTTGTGTGGAATATTGTAGCTTGGTCCAAGTTTGATGCAAGACAATGATGGGCAATTATTTTCATGCAAAATGAATCAGAAGTTATTTCTGCAAAAAGGGGCAATACTCACATCTGAGCTTGGTGCTTCCATTTTCCACATCTTTATTATAGCGCTTGACATATTTGTCGAATAAATGACCGAGGGAGCAATTTTTCTTGTGTTTACCGCATCTATCTGTGCAAACAGTTTCAAGGAAGATCAAATGTTTGCTTGTCCAGATATATCAAAGGCAACAACACATATCTAAAGCCATCTATAGGATTTATTTATATCTATGTTTTATTAATTCACTTGTTGACTTTCGCCTCATTTCATGTGCTTAAAAAAAAAAAAAAAAACTCTTCTAAAAGAGCTTCTAGTGGAAAGCTGCACCATGTGTTTTTCTTTTTGGCAAATCAGTCAAAAATAAATACGTATACGACCTAAATGTAGCTTAAAGGGGAACTACGTTTTTTTACAACCTGGACCTTATTTCTGGCATAAAATACAATCATTTACACACCCATAAAACTTTTGTGTAATTTCTAGTCAGTTGGGAGGTAATTAGATCAGCATATAACCATGAGTGACCGGGGCACCGAAACGCAGCCTCTAAATAACGCATTATCTAACTCGTTCATTTCACCAATATTTTGTTAGCATATGCTAGTGCTAATCTCTGCTGAGTCCGGAGTTACCTGTTATCATCAACATCCGGGGTCTGTAGATTGACCTACAGACCCTGGATGATGTCTTCTGCTGAAATTAACGAGTTTCACGGCAGATAATGTGTCATTAGAGGCTGTGTTTCGGTGCCCCAGTCACTCCCACTATATGGATACACACTGATCTAATTATCTCCCAAACAAGTGCAAATGACACAAAAGTTATATGGGTAAGTAAAAGATCATATTTTATGCCAGAAATAAGGTCCAGGTTGTAAAAAAAAAAGTAGTTCCCCTTTAAAGCCAAGACACTCAAATATTCCTGCTGTTTCATTAGTTGTACTAGTTTTGGTCTGATCTCTATGTAAAGAAAGATACACGTAGACAGACCTATTTTTTGTCCATTTGTCCATTATAAACAGACAAATATATATAGAAAGTATGGAAACGATCTATCAGTTGCGCAGCAGTGATCGGTCTTCATGTCACACAGACACAGTAATGAATTCTGGTGCTGTGGGCTTGTTCCACGCTTTATCTGCGGACTTGATTACAGCACTTGTTGACTGACTGACAGACAACGTGGAAGTACACCAGCCTTGGACGGACGCCTGGCATTAACACAGAATCAATAGGAAGCCGACCGGCCTGGAGTCTGCCTGATTTCTCCTTTGTGCCTTAATTGGGATGAGTTATTGACATGTAGCCTAATTAGTTGCCCTCATAATTGATTTTGCGGCTCTGCTATAGAGGAAGTATGCCTTTTAGAAGTAGGAGAAGATTGGGACTTCAGAAAACACTTAACGCTGCGTGAGAGTTCACTTCTCACGTGTTTAAGAATAAGTTTTGCCAGAACAGAACTTGCAATGAATTGTTACGGCAAGTGCTATTATGCCGACATGGTGTTTACTCTGACATGTTGCAATTTTCAGCTATTATTATTTATTTTTTTTTAAAACAGATTTTTCAGTGTGCACAAAGAGTCATCTTTGTAGAAGTCTGTTGTTATTTTTTTTACCTTTAGAAGCAGATGTCTTTCTTGAGAGCTGTAGACTCCATTGTTTTTGTGTTCTGCCATTTCTGGATGGTGAACCCAAGTCTCATCAATGGTTACAAGGAGCTGGATATGGCCATATGGTCCCTTGACACGTTGTACCGCCCATGGAGTTCCAGTAAGCAGTCCAGAAGCTGTCATCTCACTTGGAGTTAATTGAGGATAAGTGGACGGACACGGGGAGATACCCGGCTCTGTGGCAACATACCGTTGTGTTACCTGTTAGGAGTTTCCTTCCTAAAGCACTTATTGAACTGGTTTTCTGGGAGATGTTGGTGGTTATGCGGTGCACAAGGGTTTGGTGATTTCCTACAGTCTCAAACGCACCATTTTGGGGAGGTGCACACGCAACAGCTCCCTTGATAATACATGGAGGTTCAGGTGTGAACATAGGAGAGAGTTTAAGGAGAACTGGACACACTCGTCCAGGTCTCCAGGAAGTTGCGACGCTCGCCACACCAACCCACCTTCTTGCAGTCACCAGTTTGTCACTTTGGTTGAGGACCCACCAGTGTTTTTAAAAATAAGGCTGAACGGAAGCCAACAACGGGGCTCGTCACTCGTGAGAGCTGGACTGCACTGTCGGGATTCTCCAAACCCGAGAGCAGGTGCAGGCAGGTGAGCTAACCCCAATTATCTCCCGTAGGAAAACCAGTTCCTTTCTTCCATCACTCCTCCTCTTTCACTCACTCCAGGTTAGGACTGGTACCCCTGAAAACAGATTGCCTAGACCTTACCAGTCCATAACAGACCCATTGATCTGTTGAGATCATGTCATGGGTAGTTTTCGGCGGACTCCTGTGTGGTCAACTTCCGGGCTCTTTATGCCACGTTTAAATTCAGCGGCACTATCTTCACCCTGTGTTGTGTTGCCACCACGTTGTTATGGACCTCCTTGGCAGCAAAGCTCTCGAGGCCAAGGTAGTGGATGACAGTACAAGGTCACACTCTGTCTCACTTAAATTCCCCAAATACCGCAAAAGTTTTTAACTTCAAATCTTCAGTAATATCACACAGAGAACAGAACTGCACACGCATTTAAGGGAGGTGTAGAACTCATTCTAACGTGAGCTGCAAACTTCTCAATCGCCCTTGCATTGTGTAATAGATT
The DNA here is from genome assembly GCA_005024645.1 of Planiliza haematocheilus. Classification (NCBI taxonomy): domain Eukaryota; kingdom Metazoa; phylum Chordata; class Actinopteri; order Mugiliformes; family Mugilidae; genus Planiliza; species Planiliza haematocheilus. The sequence continues at coordinate 3,974,008 of SRSE01000949.1, read as the reverse complement.
GAGTGGAAATCTGGACGCCTGGATGAGGAGAACTTTTTATTTCTTTTTTTTTCATGTACAGCCATAGTACTGTGTTATAGTCAGTTCTTTAAGGGTCTGTTCTTAGATGGTCATACTTAATATTTGTAACCTTCAGCCTCATATACCTTGAGAGGCTGCTTATGCACAAAGAACACGGTCAATCAGATAATGCCAGTTATCAAACAGGCATACGGTGCAAAGAGAAAAACATAAAGTGGCGTTGGGAATAAACATGAGCTCCTTTTATTGCTATTCAGGTGTGTTCGCTCTCTCTCTCTCTTTCTCTGTCTCTCCCTAGCTCCCTCGCTCTCACATGCTACCTGCATAATTGCCTTTCCCCTCCACTGGCCGCAGGGGAAGTGGAGCTCTCACAACGTTACCGTGGTAATACTGATTGATGGAGTCGATACTCGTGCGGTTCCAGAACATCGAGCATCGCCGCACACAGACATGACAAATTTTGGGGAACAAATTATAATAGCCTGCATCATGATTAATCCCCTCTGGGGGAAATGGAAATATTGTGAATACCTATGAACTCATGGAGGACGCAGAGCTCCACAATGGGACCAGACTCAGGGGGGGCTTTTGTGTCCATTGTCTAGCTGTGCAGATACGAGAAAAAGGATGACAAAGAGGAAATTCACGGCTCAGGCTGCCTAACAATGCATGAAAGAGAAGTAAATGATTAATCAGCCAAATTTTAAAAGTAGATTTTTTTTTTTGTGTGTGTGTGTGACATGATTAGGAATTAGGCTGTCACAAATTCCTTTGAAATAATTTTCACTATTCTCTTCCTGATTGAGAGGAACTCACTGTGAGCTCTGAGGAAATGGTGGGATAGTTAAGGTCGACACCAGAGCCGTGACAGTAATTCATCGTAAAGATAGTGTATCAGTGTAAGACTGTACGTATCTAGAATATCAGCCTATAGTCTCCTCATTTACTGTCATTACGGCTGACTGGCCTGATGTTCAACACGAGATAAAAGCGCGGCATTGCGGAGCGACGGATGCTATAGGAACCCTGCAGTGTCGCCTGCTTCAGTAATGACTTGTTTGTTCACTCGTAGAGAAACTTATGAGAAATGTTTTGCTAAAGCAAGTGTGTCTGCGGGCCAAGGACAGTTGTTAAGTATTACGATGATGAAACGTTTGTTGCAGAGTTACCTCATCACGGCCCGAAGCTGTGCAACCGGTGAACGGGCATTTACAGTTTATCGAGCCAGCGATGACTGCGCCTTTAAGCAATTACTGTATAAATTAATTATGGTCCAACTACCATCTACTACTACTATGAAGGGGAAAAAAAGAAGAAAAAGATAAGAGCCCAAACAAATGAAACTCAAATATTGTACTTGTTCATTTGTTTTTGTTTTTCAAGAAAATGTACTGTATCATTTGTACATTTCTGTGGGTTGGAGAAGTTTGTGAACCCTTGCTTTCAATATCTGGACAGACCCCCATTTGATCCAAGGGGATACTCAGGTACCATGAGAAGAGTCAGGACCTTCACACATATTTAGACCGGTCAGACATAACATTATGACCACCTTTCTAATATTGTGTAGGTCTACCTTGTGCCTCCAAAACAGTTCTGAGACATCAGAGCATGGACATGGGCCTTCTGAGGGTGTCCTGTGGTGTCTGGCAACAGGACACCCTATGGGTTGAGGGGAGGGGCCTCTGTGGATTGGGATTGTTCCAGTGCATCCCACAGATACTTGATCAGTTTGGGATCTAGTGAATTTGGAGGCCGGGTCAACACCTTGTGCTGTTCTTCATGTTTTTTTTTTTTTTTTAATTATTTTTCTGTGGGGTGGGGGGGGCTGGTCTGGTCTTGGGGGTGGTACTTGTCTAAGTAACACATGAATGCCGGGTCCAAAGGTTTCCCAGCAGATCATTGCATTGTCACAAGATGGTCAATGTGATTTACTTCTGCTGTCAGTGGTTTTAATGTTGTGGCTGATTGGTGTATATATAGACAAATAGATAAATAGACAAATGACAGACATAGATACAGATATATGTGTAAAAACCCAATAAGAAATCGTGTAATTTGTGTGCAACATTACAATGGCTGGAATATATTTCCTATGAATGCAATGATTTTGAATGTTACGTAACCGCCTCACTGTCTAATAACTTGTCGAATATCTAGCCCGCCGTCTCTGTGTGAGTGTTCTGCTTTGCTAACGAGCCTTTAGGATCAGTCAAACCAAATTAATGCTCTGCGCGGCTAACAGGGTCAGCCCGAATGAGATCAGACATTACAGGGACGGTCCAAGAAAAATAAATGATTAGCGGGACCTCGAGCTGCCAATCTCACTGGCCAGTGTTTACTAGTGAACTGCTTTCATAAGAAGCAGTTGCGACCAAATTGACTGCGCACAACATAATTGTGGTCTTGGCCACTTAGCCAGAAGAAGGGAGAGGGAAAATTAAAAATACAGTGATGCAATTGTCAATTCTACTTCTTAAACAGTGGGGCCTCATTATTTCACACAGCTATCAGTAGTCCGAATGCTAAGAAGCAGAGGCCTTCACTCAGACCCTGAATATCTTCATTAGAAAAGAAAGGGAATCATTTGAATGCAACATAATTAATTTTCTAATCATGAAATCCCCATGAAACCTTTGAGGCTGGCTGGAATAACCTCTCCCAGCCTTCATTCTCTCTGCCTTTTACACACACACAGGGTATATCAATATCATGGCTCATGTGTTTCAGTATACATCGCGGGCAATGGAGGAGACAGTTCCTTCCCATGAAGGCAATCATGCATCACATATTTGCCCTGGGAAATCAACGCCAGTCCAATCAATTTGGACATTTGTGCATGTGTGTGCGCCTTTATGTCGGCAGTGCAAACCTCCACTGCTACAGCTGCACGGGGCGCTATGAGCTTGTTAAATCAGCAGCTCTAATGATCTCAATCTCAGCCTGATGCAGTCTGACTGACTTTATTCTTGCGGAGAAAGTGGTAGAAGAGAGCGGACGTGGAAAGGTCAGCCAAGAAGACGTGGAAAAGGGACAAGAGGAGACTTTGCACAGAGCTGAAGAAATATCTGCAAAGTCTGACAAACTCTGTTACAGACTCCCGTTCACGGCGTACATTCTCTGGTAAGTAGAGCAAACACTTCACCATGCCCCAAAACACAACTCCTAGTCAAACCATATGGAAAAATCACACCTGCCGGTTGCCCGTTAAGCTCTTTGCGGAGCATATTGCTCCATGGTAGAACTGTTGACAGCGACACTAAAACAGCGCGGTCCCCCAGGTGTCCTGCAGCACCGATGGAGAGTTATGATTCACGAGTGAGCCTGATAGATAGCCGTCTGCTGCTGGGCTGCTGGGGAAGTGCAAATCAGACAGGTGTGAGTAATACAGGTGAACATGTCCAACGTTATTGGGTCAGCAAACCAGGTCACACACACACACACACATACACTGCCTGACCAAAAACAAAGTCACCAAAAAAAAAGGTCACACACTCTAATATTTTGTTGGTTTGACCCTTCTTTAACAGACTAACATGTTTTCCATGACCACAGGATGTGTCTTTGTTTAAGAAATGAGAAGCATTACATCAGTTGGAGTTAAATAACTTGTTGCCAGCTGAAAGATAATAGCTGATGCAGTAATTATCCAACAGGAGGCTTCGTGAAATTATTTAGCCAGGCAGTGTATATACCTGTACACTCACACACACATACTGCTCAACAAATAGTTTACTATACAATACTATACAGCTGAACCAGCAAGGTCATCAGTAAGCTTTGTCACTGGTGGGTGGAGCTTGTTAACTTTGGACAACCACCTTTTCCTTCCACTCATGCTAAGCTATGCTAACTGGTGCTATATTCAGCTTTTACATTTGTTATTAGTAATTACTAATGTTAAAGCTTTTATCCAATCATATTTCAGCCATCATGTGTTGCCAGATGTTGTGTTGAAACACATTGTAATGACTCTCTCTCTTTTCACTAACCACATTTCAGGTTTGTATTCCCAGGCCTTCTCTGTGGCCTATGGTAGCATTAGCGTTTTGTTTTTGTGTCCTCTGATTGGAGGATCAGGGACCCACTCCGTTTAAGCCAAGCTAGCTTCTTAGAAAAGAATTTTCATGGTGGACTTTGAAGGAAAAGCTGGATATTGTGAGAAAAGGCCACCCAATCCTGGAGCTCACTAGCCTGACCCAGCCAGGAAAACTTTCAGGACAGTGACTATGAGCACTACCATTGGCTGACAGGCTCTGAGGAACTCTAAATTGTTTCTTAAGTTCTGATGAATAAAATGAATTATATCTTTTGTGTATATTTTTTTCATTTTATTATGCCGACACTGATGCTTCTGCTGGATTTGACCTACGTTGCGCTGGTGCGCAGCCGCAGCGATTTGCCACAGCTAATTACAGTTGTCACGTTACAGTTTTTTAACACCTGTAATTACTGGTGGTAAAAACAATTGCAACTTAACCCTAAAGCAAACTTTTGATGAGCACCCATTTTTCTCAGGTATATAACAGAGCAACGGGACCATTTATTTTGAATACAGAAAATATTTGCAGACGGAAAATATTTCATATTGCAAATAAGCAGCTTTCACAGCAGACTATATATGAAAAAATACCTGAGAAAGTGGAGGTGTGCAATCTGTCACCCACAACTCTTCATCTAACAGCTCACCGCGGCTTCTCCTTCTTGTTCTATCAGGAAAAAAATCAAACGCTGATGATGAAAAGATGTGGAAAACAGTGGTCGTACTGCTCCACCGTAACGAGCAGTGATTCATGTTACGAACTCAAAACGCACAACATCCTGTGTTTTGCTATTTCATCATTCGTCGCATGCTTTCCAAAGAATTCCTGGTGCACGTGAAGGCAATCTGAATTCGGCACTCGAAGGGACTCCATTAGGAGATTCAAGGAGAACCCGTCCTTTCAATGTCTATATCGAGAGGTTATTAAAAACTATTTTAAAATCCCAATTTATAAAAATCTAGCTTTGGATGTGTGTGTCTGAGCAGTGTGACATGTGGCCTAGGCCTTGAATTTTAGAAAGAGTCCATTGGCGAACTGATGCTTTTTATTTTTTGCTTGGACATGTCTCAATTAACATGAAGAGGACCGAACATCTCACATGAGGTGTTTGAAGATTTCTAAGAATAACATAATTATTATATGCGAGTTATTTTATCTTTTCAACTGTTGGCAAGAGAGTAATTTTCCCAGTGTGTTTCTGTATTCATTTTCATCCATTTGCACACCCATTTTGTACCAGAGGGCAACCAGTAGCTAAGTAAATTGAATCCTTGAATATCTGGCATGGTTTAAAGTTAAGCGAAGCCAATTTAGCTCTTCCGTGAGCTGATGAGTCCAGGATATTGATGTGGACTGGCCGCTGTGAAAGGCTGAAGGCTCTACGGCGGCAGCAGCAGCAGCAGCAGTGGGACCTTTTAGGAACAAACAAGGACAAAAATGTGGCTCAATCCTCATAAAGTCAAAAGAAAAAAGGTCGGTGAAGGTTTATGAAGGTCACGGCACATTCTGGCCGCTGAGAAATCAATTTCCTTTTCAGCTAAAACGTCCCTTGTGTTTTATTGACCCATATCTTTCAAGTCGCCAGCCCCATTCTCTGGTCACCCCGAGTGTCTTAGTGCCAAAAATGGTCCGTTGAATGAGAGGAAGCAGTGTGTAGCCTATTCATCTATACCTGCTCATGTGTGTGATGAAACTGGATCTCTTTCTTTCTGCTAGTGTGTGTAAATTTTGGCATGTGCACATTCACAGTACCAGTGCTTGAGTGTTCACCATTCATTTTTTTATGTGTACGTCCGTATGTGTGTGTGTGTGTGCACATTTGTGACTGCACAATTTGTGAGTTCCTTTGAAGGACAGGGAAGGAGGGACGGGAAGGCAATCTGTTCCTCTGCAGATTAACTCTCTCATTCCAGACCCCTCTTTTCACCAAAACACCCACTATCTCCGGCGTCTGCCTCCCGCTCCCTTCTCCCCCTCCTTCACCACTCTCTCCAGTTGCTTCCTTATTGCTTCTGTGTACTCCCTGTCTCTCGCTTGCTCTCTGTCAATCAGGCTACCTGCGTGGGCTGCTGCGCATTCGTGTGGGAGGGCGATGAATCTGTAGCCGCGAAGGTAGCGTATAGATCCCCCTCCCCACCGTTTTGAGTGTGGAGCTGCCGCTTAGGGAACATTGCGGGGACGAAACGAAAAAGGAGTTCCACAGGCTGAGAAAAGACGAGGACTGCTTTTGGCCCTGGTCGCTGTGAGAAAATGTGCCCACTTCTCACTTCATTCACTGAGTGGAAGTGAATGGGTGAGGAGAACATTGTCTCTTGTCCAATTAGCTGAGCACCCGGCCGCATCCTGTCTGCTCCGTGAGAGCGCATGCAGCATGAGGACATGGAGATGATGAGAAAGTGACAGAGAATGAGGCTATGTGAAGGAAGGAACGACACACCTTCACCGACCCCAGAGATCTCCATGCATCTGCTCCTCCCCCTAGTCACCTTCGAACAAAGAGTGGGGAAGAAAAGCGTTATAGAAAGACAACATGCATAGAGCAAGCTTGGCTGGAAGTGGTGATGGTGGCAGCGAAGAGAAAGGAAACCCTTGTGGGAATTTGCTATCTTTCCCCCACATTTCTCTGTTTTAAGGTTTTAAATCTGTTCTGTACATGCACTCTATGCTGAATACACTAAAAGGGAAACAGATAAGAAGACAGAGGAGGCTTGGACAGGTTCGCTGGGGTGGGGGTGGGGTGGGGTTGGGGGGTGTTGTAGATAGTGCAATATGCAGGGGGTGGTGTGGGGTTGGATGAGAGGAGTCGAGAGTAGGTGCTGGGAAACAGCGAGGGTGCTAGCACTCTGCGTGCTTTCATTAGCACTCTAAATGCTAATGAATAAGTTCATAGCTTTGAAGATGCAGCTATGTTAAATATGCATGTGTTATCCAGCACAGTACATAGAGTGGGAAAAAAAGGGGTGGAAGAGGAGTGGGAGTGAGAGCTACAGTAAAAATGGAACAGTGGGAAAGGAAGAGGAGGAGGAGAGAAAAAAGTCAAGAAATGAAGACAGAAGATGGGGGAAGCCTGTCTCCTTTTCTCTCATTCCTCCGTCTGCTTCTCATATCTCGTCTCCACTATATTCTGCTTTCCTTATCTTTGCCTTTCTGCTTTCTTCTTCCTTCCCTCCCCCTCCCTCCAGCCTCCCCTTGTCTAATGGGACATAAATTCGTTGTTGAGTCCGTATTAAAAACAAACCGTTATCATGGAAATACTTTAAGAAAACTGATGAAATGCGAATCGGCGCCCTAATTGTAGCAAATAAGAGTTAGCGTGACTTTTCATGGCGTTCTCGTCTGCCCTCCTCCCCGCGGGGACAGATGCAGAGTCAGTCATTAGTGTTAAGTCAAAAGACATTAAGCCAAGCTGCTTGTGGTGCAGTAATGACCCGGCAGTTTGAAGCGATGACAACACCAACTAGGGACAAATCTCTGTGGAGAACGGTTTCATTTTCTTCCTCCCTACAGGAAGGAAAACGTGTAGCGTTTGGTCTTTGAAAGCATTACACCAACAAACAGGTCGACGCGTGGCTAGCATCTGTAGAAAGAAGAAACAAACTATACTTGGCGGTTAAAAACATCTGCATTTTTTGCATGCTGGAGGCCTCTCACATTATTTTTTGAACTCTGCAACACAAATTGAATCAAATCATATAATGGCACTCAATTGACCATTCCCATGTGCTGGTCATTAACAGGTTAATGGCTTCCATTAATACCTCTAGAAAAGTGACAGGGGGAACAGAGGAGCTTCTTCAATCTGATTTCCAATTAATATGTATGAGAAGACCTGTGTGAGAGAGATGATATGAAGACACATTATGGAGCCGAATTGAGGTGACAAAGCTATCTGATGACTTGGCTTAAAGAGGAAGTGACTGTACTATTAATGGCTCTCCACCAATACAGAAAAGGGCAAAGGCAACATATGGCAAGATGGAATTGTGAATTATGTATGAAGTTGTTTTTGTGTACTTTTAGAAATTGGCAATTTTTCTTAGTTACATAAAAAAGTGGGACTTTTGCCTCGCCCCCCCCCGGCAGTGAGCGTAATTACATTGTCATTGCGTGAATATGCCTGTAGTGCACAGTCATTTAGTCCGTTCTCTTCTCTCCAACAAGGAACAAAAACAACAATATTAGTCCTTGCCATTGATTATTTCTTCAAATTATTTCCATTTTATCTTTATCTTGTTGTTCAATTCACATAAGCAGTGCAGGTACGGGAACACAATCACTTTATTGATATTATTATGTAAATCTGTGTGTGTACCACATACAGTAAATGTAGCAGCATTTTTAATTTGTTTTCAGGAATAGGACATAATGGGAAAATGTAAATATTGCACGGAAGAGGCCCGAAAACAGAGCCCTGGGGAACTCCACTCACTAGGTAGTTATCTTAACACCAAAGACAGAATCATTGGGGCAACAAATCTGTCTCGATTTCTTAGTCTACCTTTCAGTATGTTGGAAGAAATTCTGAATGGGGGGGAAAAGACAAGGATGAATCTGAAACATGCAGATTTCAGGACATATGGTGCACAGAGCTGGATAGGTGACCGCTGAAATGTGCTGATGGCAAGCATGAGAGCCAGAGAATTTATCCAGGGAAGTTGGATAAAAGGTTTAAAAGTTGAGTAGAATTTGCATACGTAGGCAGTGGGTGCAAAATAAGACCCTACATTTCAGCATAAATCCCATGGAATGTGTCATTCTGCTGGGGGAATACTTTGATGTCAGACACACCGCGCTTACTGTAACATATTCTATGTAAATGATAACAACACTGGAGCATCGATTTTTTTCCCCCCTTCTTGCATTGATATGGAGGTTAATGACCAGCCATTTGTCTACTCACAGATGACAGCACTGAAGCACATTACTCCTCCATCTGTACCACTGCTCTCTGTATTATGAATTATGCTGTTTAAATGGGTTCCCTCCTTTAGATGAGCTCTGGGCAGGGTCTGTGGAGAGGCATCTAATGGCAGCTAAATGAATTCATACCCAGATAAGGCGTAGGCTGCAAACACAGCAAAGCAACAACAGCTGTCAGAAATAGAGAGGGAAGCAGAAAGTGATAGAGAGTGAGAGAGAGAGAGAGAGAGAGAGAGAGAGAGGGTGGCAACAGACAAGGCAAAAAATGAAAAGAGACTAGAGATGGAGAGATGTACAAAAATGTAAAAAGACAAATGTGTGTGAGTGGAAAATAAGAAGAAAAAAAAAAAATCTGTGCACTGCTATCCAGCCTCTCAACAAGTGAGGAGGTGTGTGGGAGAGAGAGCAGAACAGAGAGTGACATTAGTTGTGAGGAAATCTATTGATTGCCACAGCAGCCATTATTCTCTAAGTCAAGAGACTAAAGCAAATAAAGGTGGGGGTGTGATGGATGGTATTTGATGTGATTTGGAATTTCTCCTCCTGGGGGCCATTGATTTATGCTGGCTGGTGTTCGCACTCGTTTGTATTCATTTTTTTTTTCTTCGTTTTTACAGGGGGAAGAAATACATATATTCCAACATGCTACATGCATTTACCTGTGGCCTTTACCACTGGTGCCAGAGCTGTTGTCACTGTCGGTTAAGCCTTTTTGAAAGAAGGAGGAGAGCAAGGCAAAAAATAAGAGACAGAATCCAACCGTTTCTCCCAGGAAAGATGTGCACTTTTCCAAACTGCGGCTGACGTGCATCGTGCTTTAGCCAAGAGGTAGCGGAGATGTGCCGAAGGGGAGAGAAAAGGAGGCAGAACATGCACCAACAAATGAGGAGGGGGGTGGCAGTTCAGGGGTGGAAAGGAGGGGAGGGAAGCATTTATGTATGATGGATGAGAGGTGGAGAGGGTTGCAGACTGTCAGATGTTCTCTTTATCTCTCTTATGCGTTTTTGATACGCAGAGTGAGGGAAGGTTGGAGGGGAGTGGGAGGGCTGAGGGGCGAAGATGGAATAGGGTGGGGGAGAGTGAAGGAAAGGAGGAGGAGATGCTATCGCATGTATTACCTGGCAGAATGTTGCCAGCACCTCAGCTTATCCTTAATGAGGCCAGGAGGAACATTATGCAGATGAGCCTTAATGGAGCATGGACCACAGCCCAAATGCAGGGTCACCAGTCACTCCCTCTTCCTCCTCCTCCTCCTCCTCCTCCTCGTACAATTTGTTTGTGTCCTTTCCTTGCCCTTCTCCTTTTCAATTTCCTATCTCACTTCCACCTAAGCTCGCACCGAACAAACCCTTTCGTTTGCCTCTCCAGCCGATCCTCATCACCCCGGTCTCCTTTTTCCGAAAGCGAGACTGTGTCATCGATCTCCACTTCAGACAAGTTGGCTGATCAGAAGATGAATGGGGCCCTCGTGATGTAAAGATGAGATTCATTGAAGAAAGCTTTAGACCAGCATGTGGTGAAGAGAGGAAATGAGAGATGGAGGAGAAACACAAGCAACGAAGAGAGGGAAATTAAAGACAAGGAGTCAAGGGTGGGGATTTGGCGCGTCTCAGGTGGAATTTCGAGGGTCATTCCTGAATGATGGCTCATCAAGCGTCATTCTGCGCGTCATGTCTAATTGCCTTTAGATCCGTTTCTATGGAAACTGTAGTTCTCTTTTAAGCTGCTGAGGGGGGAGGTTTCATCACCTTTTCTCTTGGGGGTTGGTGCCATCATTATATGTATGCTTTGGATGAACACTCCACACTACAGAGGGATAAGCTCACCGGGCCTCGGAGGACAAGCTTCACAAACCGGGGAGAAGATACGTGAGCAGAGAGCGGGATGAAAGCAAAACTCAATATCACATGAGACAACAGTAAACAGAAACAAACAAACAAGAATGAATATACATCGGCTAGCGTCGTGCACGAACGCAGTGCGTGCATAAATCAGGTTATCACACACAAAGACGCAATTGTAAAGCCAGCCCCCGTTGCATGACAAAAATATGACTTCTCTTTCCAGCTGCTATTGTTCAGTACAATAACTATTTTACTTGTAGCAAGGACTCTTTCATTGGTCATATCTTAAAGCGCTATATTTATTAAAAAAAAAAAAAGCAGACACTACAGTAAAACAGTTTGCCACGTCGTGTGTTACACGATAATAGTCAGGAGGTGTTATCAGTAGGTTCATAAAAGAAGATGTTATAGATTCCTGTGTTGCTATCTTTTCAAAGCATATTTTTTTTGCGTTCCACAAGTATTATATTGTTATGCAGTCAGGTCTTAAAGTGATGTATGAATGTTTGCTGGTAATATCTACATGAATGATGTGAATGATTAAAAAAAAGCTTATATTCAAGGAAACGAAACCAAAAGAAGAATGAATTTCTAAAGAGCATTCTTCTCAACATCTCAGTTTCTCGCTGTTCACCAAGGACGGCAGATTCCCACATTTGTGAAAACACACTCTTCTCCGTCATCCTCTTCAGTGGCAAATTCCTAGTTAAGTAATGTGGGTTTAACTGTGTAATTACAATACTCCCCCCCTCCAATGCCCCAAGGCTTTTTCTTTAAAAAAAAAAAAAAAAGAAGAAGAATAAGTCTAGTGGGGTGTAAAATGTCAGGGTGGTGTGTGAATTAAAGTACAGTATTTGAGACTCATTACCAAATATACACAGTTTATGATATAAAATTGCATGACATTGCATTAACAGTAATATTCACGGCCTCTCTGTTTATTTTACAAGGGCTTATGGCGCTCTACTCGGTTGGGGTCTCAGCAGAGTTGAAGAGGCTCCTTGTTGGTTTTTGGGTAAACAGTGATTGTATCTGCATCCTGTGTTTGCCACTGGTTTAAGAATCCCTCCCTATGAATTATGCATGGCTCCCTAAATCATTTGTTGTTAACAGAGAGTAATGAGCCTGACACTTAGCTGGATTATGAATTTCGTAATGAGAATCATCTCTGCTTTGTGCTGCAGTAGTACTTTGAAACAAACTGTGCCATCCAACAGATTATCAGTCAATTTCAGTCGCTGAGCAGATGAACAATGAGATCCTGAACGTTGCGTACTATAGTGTGAAAAAAAAGCTATAGGGATGCTCTCTCTCTGCTATCTCTCTCTCTCTCCCCTGTCTGATCTCTAGATCAGCTCCTCTGTTGACAGACCTCACTCCAGGCCTTCACGGGCACCACAGCAGAAGGAAATCCTATGCTGTTGCTGTCCTTCCTCTCTAATGGCCACTGTAAGGGTCACTGCGCAAGAATGCTTCATTTACTTCCAGTATCCCCTGTGTTTTCACCATTTAAGCCAGTGAGACTGGTGATGAAGGAGGAAACATGGCCTCAGACCAAGTCTAGACTGCACACTTCCTGGTAACTGCCAGGCATTCGTATCTGTCGAGAGAAACTTGCAGTTTTTCACTGGAAATACACATAAAGGTTGTTTAACGTACCCCAGGAACTACTTTTTTGTTGCCTAGTGGACAAGAGTGGACGTAACAACACCAAGGCAAATTCCTTGTATGTACGATCATGCTTGGTAATAAAGTCTTTTCTGATTCTGATTCTGATTCTGGACAAGAAATGCCCCCCACATAATGCTTGCCTTGCACCAGTGGCTGAGTTGGTTTACTAAGACACACCTGAAAGCCTTTTTTATGGTATATCAGCAGTTCCCAGGCACAAAGTTTTCTCCCTATTCCCTTTCAGGGAGTAAAGCAATTTACCATTCGGCTACTCCCTACTGCCTTCCAACATTTTGAAGTCTGGATACGCTCATGGCCAGGTTAAAAAAACGAGCCAAGTTCTCTAGATGTACGAACTGATACTATACGATATAGGTGCGACTAAATCAACCTCTCTATATCAATGTAAGGGGGGAAAAAGCAGATGCTCCAGTGTTGTTATCAAGTACCTCCCTAATGTATATCATCGTATCGTGCTGAGAGCACATTTTGCGGTTGCACATTTGCGAGGTGACGGTTCTTGGTAGGTTGAGACAGGATGAGGATACAAATATTTCTGATGATCGTATCCTCCAGGTAACCAGGCGTGACACTGGCTATTGGAGAAAGTGCCAGTCAGAATATAACACTTGGGAATTTATGGGCATCTGCTGGATGGAAGAGGTTGGGGAAAGCATTAGGCCAAGCAGGTCAACTGAGCGGTACATTATCCATCCATTATCTTGACTTCAAGTAGGTTGTGGCACATACATAACAATATAGATAAGGTACAAAATATTCTAATATATGTTGAGGAAGAACTCAACATATATTAGAACTGGATCACTGCAGTGCACACAATAAACAGGCCATATTTTAGATGTATTCCCCAGTTACTGTCTGGTTAAAAACAGAACTCTCTACCCTGACATTGAAACCAGGCTTAGAGTTGCTCTCTCTTCTGCATCATCTGCTTTCAGGCTAATGTCCAAAATTTAAACGACAACAGTTTAGGGATCTGTGGTGTTCTTGTTTGCTATTTTCTGTTGAAAAAAAAAAAAAAAAATGAGCTGCATATCCTTTTTTATTCTTATAGAGATTGATGTTCGTGTGTGTGTTTGTTTCCACAAGATGGATGCTGCCTTCAGCATGTCTTCCACCTGGGAAAATTAAAATGTGTTCTTTTCTCAGCTCAGGGGCAGTTATTGTTGATGTACAGTTGATGTTCAGTGTATAATGACATAGTAGAATAGCCAGGGAACCTCTCTTAAATATGCAGGTTATCACGTGTCGCTTAAAACAGAAAAACAGATAGGCTCTTACATTCGTTCCCTTTATGTTTCTCTATATCTGTCCCTTTTATTTGTTCATCTTCTCTTCTTTCTCTTCTCTTTCATTCCATTTTTTCCAATTGGCAGTTAGCTGTTTAGATAATCTGATGTTTAAATTCCCCCATCATGGCTCATTGCCTTATCAAGGTCGAGAGAGCAGCTTGCAACACTTACAGCATTTTATCAGCATACTATCCAAGTGCGGAGGAAGACAGGGAAACAGGCCCGTGAGTTAGAATTCACTTGCAAAGCTTATTAAGCCCTTCACTGTTTTTGATGACAGGCCATGAGTAAGTGTAATGTTGCTTGCGCTCGGGCTCTTACCAAAGCCTTGCAGATCATTAGAGTCTAATCTTCAACTCCTAATCCCCCCCATTCTGGAGTGGACTTGCCTCGCTAGCTAACCTTGTAGCCATGCCTGCTTCCAACCAAATCCTCGACCTTGACTTGGTTTCGTCTCTTTCAACAGGAACCTATCCCAAGGCTTAGCCTCGCCCTGGACTTATAACATCAAAAGCAACATTCTTCCTCTACCTCTTGAAGAGAATAATCCATTCAAAAGCACACAAATACAGTTCCTAGTGTGACACTGAAATGGTTTTACTTACCGGGTGCATTCCCTGTGGTCGGAGCGAGCGTGAAACAGTTAACGGTATTTGAAGCCATGGCTGTAATTGCCGGTTCTACAGAGCCAATCAAGAGGGTGGTTAATATGATGGAAATTATAAACAAAACTGTTTCTTTGATGTCTGTCTTCTAAGCCTGACAACGGGGAGTGAAGGTTTTAAACCCAAGTCGGCTCTTTAAAAATCAAGTGCAGAATAACACAGGGAAATAAAACACCAATCAGGACAGAAAGGATAAACACCTCATTACATTTTAAAAAGCTGCACGGCCTTTGAAGACTCGGAAGCCCAAGGATATCTATTCATTTGAAGGTCAGAGTCTTTGAGGGTAAGGTGTTTTTTGTGGAATCATTATTTTACTGGAATCATTTAAATTAGTATCGCTGTTGTTATCGTTAACCACCTGTCACCAGAACCCCAAACACTTCTATTGGTCACGTGTATTATACCTATTAATTAACCTGCTGTACATTTTAATCTTTCTAGTCGCCTGAGGGTGTGTCGTCCGGATCCGCAACATTTCTCTCACCTACGTTAAGTGTGGTGAGGCTACAGGAGATCACTGTCTGCAAAGTGTGAGGGTTGACTTGGTCCAAATTGCCTGCCACGGGTCACCGGGCCTGGGAATTGGGAGCATGACTGGCAGTTACACAACACTATGACAGAAATTAAAGGAAGGAAACACTGCACAAACAGCACAGAGTGTATTTAGCAGGTCCAGCTGAAGGGACTGCAAGGCTTGGCACAAACAAGAAAAACAAAGCTTGTTGGTGGCTATGTAGTGGAGAGACAACAACCAATATTAAAAGGGTTTATCCTCTCTGAAGTCGCCATTTTTGTACACCTTTCAGCTTAGACTCCCCTGTGTTGATCTCGCCAGAATACCTAAATCAGTCAAATCCGGTGCTTTGCTTTTTTTTAAATTTAGCCAGGGCAGATTCCTTTGACCATCACTTTTGGATGCAAAGTTTAGAATATCCAAACTTTGGCTGTGGTCAGTCAAAAAATGCTGCAATGCAGTAAAAATCTACTTTTAGTTTGGTGACACACTGTTAGGGACATTTTGTGATATAAGGCAGTAGAAGCAACAGTTGGCCTGTTTTCACTAGCATGTACACGGGCAGGGTTATGCCATCAGATGCAAATAATAAAAGCATAATAATAATTTATGTGGTTGACTAGCTGACATGTAGTCACATAATTTAATTAAATATACTGATTACGACTTGAGATACAATAAAAGGTGTTTCCCTTCTCAAGATTTTTTTTAGATACCCTGTTTCAACAGCTAAATAGACAGTCTTAATGTCTTGGATTTTAACAAAGAGACCGACAGACTTCCCCCGTGTCTGTATTCCTAAGGTGCCCGGTGCATCATCTAATGCATTACCTCAAGAGTACATTAATTCAGCTGGACTTTAAATCCCCATTCTGCACATCCACTTGGCACAGCTACATTATTTTTGTTGCATTAATATGAGGCAACCGTGCTGAAGGTGCATACATCAATTAACATGGTGAGGACAGGTTCCAAGAGTTGCTGGTAAGTTCACAGGAGCAGCCAAACAGCGCTTATCTCCAGCTGGCAGCTGGATGTGGCAGAAATAACTCAATTTAATACCCATGGCTGTTGCGTGATAATAGCCGCACTCTTGTCACGATGGGAGACTTTTCCCCTCTTTAACCCTGCAGCTTCGCTCCTGTGTGACAAGTTTCTGGCGAGGAGGTGAAATTTGTATTGTCTGTCCTCAGCCGTCCTTCATCCCTTCCCCCTCATCAATCATATCAGACACCACTTTTCAGAGCTTTACCTTTTCTTCTTCCTCTTTTTGTTTTTTCTTAAGACACTGAAGCAGACTTATTTCCATTTGAAGCCCTCAGTTTTCAGTATGCTGTACACCTCACTGCAGTGCTCTAGACAGTGTAGTACTGGAGGAGCTTTCATAAAGGAGCCACCCACGAAGAAAGACAGCTTGGTGTCTCAGAGCCAATCTAAGTCTGCCATAGTATATTCGGTTGGACGAAGGGATTTCAATTCAGTCACTCCCAGACAAAAACGCACAACTACGAAAAGCTAGACATGACAAGTCTGCCAGCTTGCTGTGGATGAGCATCTCGGAGGTTTTGTGACAGCCTGAGAATGGCCAAGATATGTCTTTCTTTTTACCATTCAAAGGATATTCCAATAAATACTGCAAAAAAAAAAAGTAGTATTGATGAAAGTGCTTTGAAGAGTATGACCTCTGATGGGTTTTGGTGACCTCTTCCCAGGCCTTTTATCTACTGTAGCAAATGGTCTAGTCCACACTTTCTCACTGACCAACTGAAACCATTTCCTGTGGATAACACTATGATCCCTACTTGTAAGAATATACCACAATCTTGAACTTTAAGCAACAGTTCTGCTGGAAAGATAAAAGTTTTATCAAAAGTTTTACATTTAGTTGACCCTAGGAAAAGTACCACCGTGGCAACATAGTCATCATTCACTCTGATTAACGCTGTTCTTCGCAGGCTTTGTATTACTGAACCCACTGGGCCAGTAACATATGAATGAGATAATTCGAGTTGCTCAAGCTGTGTGTGAATCAGCAATCAAATATGGCAACCAAAATAACACAAGATGCATCATTTTTATTGTAGCGCTGAATGTACAGTTTGTATCATGTATCTCATAAGACCTATGTCCATGTCTGTTAGCAATACATGGTTCATTCAAATAGAAAGAAAGTTCATGTTTTTCATGCAATGAAAACAGTTTCTATCCAGCTCTCCTGTTCTGCATAGAAACTAGCAACAGTGTGATATTAATTGGGCAGTGTGGATATCTACTCTCTCACCCTCCAGCACTTAGACCCCTACACAAGTACAAACACACAGAGGGCCGATAATGACTGCAGCTGGTGATCCAACTCAGCGACTATTTGGAGGCATAATGTCTTGGTGCCTTGTGCTGTTCCTGTGCTAACCACAGCTAACTGTGCTTAGCTAATACCTAAAAAACATGAGGACAGGTTCAGTAATTCAGTTTTGTCCAGCTATTCTGTGAAAGGGAATCGATACGGTTGTTGTTCTCTTTATTCAAAATTTAAAGGGGAACTACTGTTTTTTACAACCTGGACCTTATTTTTGGCATAAAATACAACCGTTTACTCACCAATATAACTTTGGTGTTATTTTGGAGTCGTTAGTCAAATATTTAGATCTGCATATATCCATATAGTGGGAGTGACTGGGGCACTTAAACGCAGCCTCTAACTAACGCATTATCTGCTGCGAAACCCGTTTATTTCACCAATATTTTGTTATGATACGCTAGTGCTATTCCCCATTGAGTCTGGAGTTACCCGTTATCATCATCATCCAGGGTCTGTTGATAGACCTACTAGTGTCTTTACCAAGTTGCATGGCAATGCATTCTACTTGTTGAGGTGTATTCAGATGGACAAATGTAAAGAAGGCAGATTTAGTTTGCAGTACAATTTATGGTAACTGGGGCTGATTGCACACTGATATTCTGGAGTGTGGCCAGCAAACACTCACCGGCAAGGTAGGAAATAAACAATTATCTTCATCCTTAATCCATGTGATTACAAGCAGCTAATTTGTCTCAGAAACAGCGTGGAGCACACACGGACCAATCATGGCTATCAAAGCTGCTTCATTTCATTTATTTCTACCAAAAGGCTTCGATTTAATAATTTTCAGCCTCAAAGAGATAAGCGCAGACCATAATACCGTAGTAATAATATATATCCTCTGTGAGCATTTGACTGCCTTTGTATTATTGTATGATGTATCATCACCCCTTGTCTTCCACCTGGTTAGACCCAGACTAACCTGCATACAATCCAGCCTAAGTAAAACTAATGGTGATGGTGTTGGGTGACACCTGGGCAGCGGCTTGTGCCGACTCTCCACATCTTCATCCAGCGGTCAGTCCCACAGAACCTGCAACCTGAACTGGCCATCTGAAAGTTGCCCTGCCTAAAAGCCTCCATTAGACGTCTCTGAAGCGTGGCGGCAACCAGCAAGGCGAGGCTATGACTAATGCAATTTCATGGACGACAGTGGTCTGTGCAGCTGAATTTTACTCTGGGTCCAACATGTAAGAAAAAAAAAATGGAAAAAGTAAAAGGAAAGCAGGAAAGAGCCAGAACCAGCAGCAGAGCAGACAGTCTGACAGAAGGGAAGGCTGAGCAGACAAAGATGTTTTACCGCGCCAGATCAAATTATTGAACTCAATTTGCAGTGTTATCATTGTAGATTAACATTTTTATGAGTGTGTGAAATTACCCATGAACATCCATTGCTGTGCAATACAATGAGGCACACAAGGCCCATTCCGTGAACAGAGGAGCTATGCATAAAGTGGTAGCTTTTCCACATGATCTGGTTTTGAGGTGTGAGGTCTCATGAGTCAGGTTAAGGCAGTCGGATTTTTTTTTTTTGTAGACCTTTAGATTACGTCGGTCACAATACAGAAGCGTCTCAGTCTTACATCAAGGTCACCTCTACGGGAGGAGCTCAGAAAGTTTATTATGTATTTTATCTCTTTACAAATAAATCCAGTGTAATTGAATGCGATTTTGTTGGGTATAAAATGCAACAGTCCCACAAACGTAAAACTGCTTAGACCAGCACCCCTACTAATGAATAAAGATTCTCACTTTTCACTGATCTCTTTAGTTCCACAGCTCTCAGTCCTTGGAGAACATTGGCTGGACAACATGTAAAACTGTATTCCCTGCAGCTCTACTGGAGTGTCGCTGTGTAAAATTGCCGGACTTATCTCGATCACTGTTCCAGAGTGCAACTTTACAGGGGGATGAGGTTTGTGAGCCAGGATGGTGTTTTTTTTTTATTTTTTATTTTTTATCTTAAAGCACATGTGGAGGGATAGGCTGCATCAGCGGGCTGAGCCTTCGGTACGCAGCGACGCCTCTTGATAATCGTGTTGCTACATTAAAACAAGAATAAAAGTGTATCCCTCTCCCACACAAGAGACCTTTTACACACAGACAGAAATATATCCGGCAGCCATCTGAGGCTGGTAAACACAAACAACAAGTACAAATATATGCTTACTTAAATTGCAAACCCCTTTGCCGAAAAAGGAAGGAGAGCTTGGCGATGCATCGTGTAGTTAAATCTAAAGTGTGCAGTGTAAACTTTTTCTGCTGGTGGCCAAGGTCACTCCTATGAATTTCCTCGTAAAGTAATAGATGAACAAATCAGATGTTTTCCATAATACTGAAGCCTCAGCCACCTGTGTCAGCTGAATTTAGCTTGCATCTTTTTTTTTTTTCCATTCAACTAAACTTGACGTGAATCCTAAACCAGGTAAACTGTATACATAATGCGTAACAAGTACTACAGGAAAGACACTAAGGGTGTGACAGACCAAGCTGACAGCCAGCTGTCTACCGATATCGGCTTGTTTGTGAGTTTTTGTGGCGTGTCCTACACGGTTGGCTTGAATCCTGTTAGGGGCTTTTTGACTGATTGAGCTTGGGGAACCAGTCGAAGTAAGCAAACAGGTGTCAGGAGGGCACAAAAGGCTCTTCTTGTTTTTCGTCTTCATCTCCAATACCCAGATATTTTCACAACAGCATGGTCATCTGCAGTAAAGGAAATGTACACCAAATAATCGCCATGATTCAGGAGAGGCCAGGTACTCTTCGTACATGAGGCCATGTACGAAGAGTTGCGTAGATTTCCTTCTAAATCTAGACGTAAGCTCAGATTTAGATGCATTTCGAAGCACATTTCCTTTGTACATCCCAACCAAGTGTATCCGACTCCTCCCTGTCCACAGCCCTATTAAATATGCGACTCCCCGTCTACGCCCCTTTTAAATATGCAAATTATATTCAAATTGACCCTGCACCTGAGATTCGGGTCTCGATCAGAAAACGAAAACATAAGAATGAATAAGACGGGAGAGAAGAAGAACTTCACAGAAAGCGAATTGGAGACGCTACTCACTGGAGTGGAGATGCTCAAAAATGTCCTCGCTGCCACAATGTTTACTTGCATTTGCGCATCACGTATGATCTGTACACTGATCGAATGAAAATCTTTCTGGTTGACATTTACAAATTCATGCGATGGCGCTTTGGAGTGTGCACTGCACACTCCAATTGACCTGTTCAGCTGCATTGTATGGGAATCTGATATACCTGGCTGACATGCAGACAAATCTGTCCCACACGGCTTGCATGGCTCTGCTCAGGGTTGACTGGCTCAGTCCCGATCGGTCGGAGTAATGGTTTTCACATTTATGACAGTTTCCCGGCATCACCTCTCAATGTTACCAAAGGATCGACATGTGTAGAATCCTACGTACACCAGCCATGTCATTGGCGTTGACACGTACAAAGTTCCCGGACATTTCAATCTTGATACATCTGAACTTTTACGTGAGCGAGTACAAACGTTTTTGTATGCACGCAGCGTTCGTACATGAGGCCCCAGCTCAGTACGACGGTTTTTAGCTCTTCCGAACCTCCTAAGTAGTCTCATCTCTTACTTCCTTACTTCCTTTTTGGACGAGAACATACGTACTAGTTGTCCATTGCCGGTAGTCTTTTCAGTATATTAAAGTGTAACCTTTTGGTGCAGACACAGGCGACTGAAGGCGACGCCACAGTCGTCCTCCGCCACGGCTGATTCTTTGATGTCGGTTTTGTGCGCCTGAGCCTCAAGGGGGAAGCAAGACTGACTGACCTAAATCTGGCTACAAAGAGACATTTTCTATTACGCCAATTACGCCTCAATTTGGCCAGCTAACTGCAAAAGCCTGATTTCGCTTCGACTGAACCCAGGAACATATTGTTGCACAGCATGCCTGCTGCAAGAACAATGAAAAAGAAAACACGCTGAACCGTGCCATAAAGATTCCCCGTGTTAAAAAATCAATTCTGCAGAAATATGTCAGCCAAAATCTCAGGTTGCCTTTATTCTTGCATGTTTTTCAGCCACGCTCCATAACCGCTGTCACATGTGATTTATGGCTCTTGTTGCCTCGCCACATCACTATCACTCTCTGTCAACACAATTACTGGCCATGGCTTTGCATTGTATGAGGCTTTACACCCTTGAGGTCAAATATTATTTGTTTCTTGGTATGGGATACAGTTCAATGCAAATCAGCATGAACAACTGTATGTACTTGAAAAGCAGCAGCGTCCACAGAGGAAAAAAAAAACAAGTGATATATTTAATTTGCATGTGAGCCAGCAGTGTGTTCAGAAAGACTAGATGCTACCCTATTATTGCTCCTGCTGTCAGGAAGAGGCAAGGCTCCTTTGTTAAATGCCTCAGTGTTGACAAGTATTATGACCGTGAGCAGAATTGAAAAGCCAAGTAGACAGATTTCATTCAGAGCACACTGATGACTCACAGCCTTGGTGAAGTGAAAGTCTGATGCCACACACTTGAAACAGTTCAAAGCTGCTGCAAATATAATGACAACACTGCCTCCGTGTATCCATTATCTCCGAAAGGACCTTGGCATGGCACAAGACAAAACGGCTGTCGTCAGCATCGCAAAGAACTTTGCGGGGTGATAAACGGGCAAAGATGCATCACTTAAGACCCAGAGGTCAACAAATGACAGTGAACTTGGGCAGGGAATTAGAACTCTGTAGGACACTTGCTGTCTTACTTTTTGGAATAATAAAAAAAGAATGAAATTATCACTGTAACGATTACTTCTTCATGATTCTGACTCATGGAATGAAAGCAGTAACTTGACCTCCCCTGGATCAATATTTGATTAGAAGCAGCCCGGCCGGATCAGCGGACACACACATACACAGTGTGTGGCGGTGCCGGACAAACAACAGAGGAAGCTGGAAGAAATGGATGAGCTGAGCAGAGCAGGGCTACTTTTAAGGTCAGGACTGTAGATAACTCCACATCTTTCATTATTAGGTCTTTTTGTGTTTCTCTCCTTCCAAGTGACCCTTTTACAGATACCCTCTGCGCTTGGAGTATATTCTCCAGGATCGAGAACCCCTTGTGCGCTCATTTAACGCGGGGTGCCGAACCATTTAATGAGTGGGTGTAATCAGCGTGATGCATTATGCCTAACCAGATATGGTAATAAGGTCATTCGTTAAGCCGTAAACTACATTAATTAACAAATACCTTAATGACTTCACTCAACACGTGGGATCTATGAACTTAAGCTCCATATTGTAAAGCGCTCACAGTAATTTCACGAAAATAATTCTATACTCATTAAAATGCACATATATTCATCAAGGTGCTGTGAAAACAGATCATGCGGTTGGTGTTGAGTTTTCCTGCCATTAAATGTGAAGTAGGCAGGAGTCACTGCAGTCACTAAGAAGCTGCTACCAGCACAAAGGCAGAGACAATGATCAGGCGTAACATGTCATGACATGGAGAGGATGCAAGAAGTAAATAACACTGACCATCTTGTGACAATGCAATGTTATGTTGGGAAACCTTTGGACCAGGTTTTTATGGATGTTACTTAGATATGTACCACCCACCTAGACCGCCACCTCATAGCAGTGACACTTCTTGGTAGCAGCAGCTATGCCCATCAGAATGACACAAACAAAAACGGTTTAGGAACAACTCAAAAAATAGTTGACCTGGTCTCCAAATTCCCTAGATCCCGCATTGATCAAGTATCTGTGAAATGCACTGGAACAAGCCTGATCCACAGAGGCCCCTCCCCTCAACCCATAGGACCCAAAGGCCCCCACTAACAATATTCTGTTGTCAGGAACCACAGGACACGGGCCCATGTCTATTCAGGCACAAGGGAGACATAAACAATACAATATTAGGCAACACATAAAGTACCCCTGACTAAATGCTCACACCATCATACTAACATGTGGTAGTTTGTTAATGTGTAGGACATGAAAACTCAAAGGAATATGCGAATGTGTACCAAAATCTGATTTCACACTTGGGCTGCACCAAATTATTTTTATCTGTCAAGTTTGTTCAGTTGGTCAGCTAATTTCCAAATTGTTTTTAAATTTTTTTTTTAATAGATGATTAATGCCTTTGTTACCACTATATAATAAACATAACTGTATTTTCACATTAAATCTTTGAACGAAAAAGAAACTTTATCCAATGGTGCTATTCAATACAAAGTTTAATATTTAAGCAGTGCAGACCTTATTTGGAGTGTGTTGGTCACTATATTCTTCCATTTATTACCATAGATAATGAAACACAGATAATGAGTACGATTTGTGCTGATTTTATTTTTGAAATATACCTGTATTAATTATCAGCTAAAGAAACGTTGTCAGGTTAATAAGTGGTTCTAACTTGGCAGTAGGTTTACATGTAAGTGTCCAAGGTTGTTGGACACCTTTTGATTTAGTCCTGTGGTAGACTGGTGATGTGTGCAGAGTTTATCCCACCTCTCGCACAATAACAGCTGGTGTAGGCCCCAAATAGAGGATAAGCGGTAAGAGATAACAAATGTAATAAGTGTAATTTTAAAGGAAATCTACATTGTTTAGTTTTATAGGCTTCCATGCGCAGAAACAAACTGCTAACATCTTGCAAATGCACTTGAAAGCAGTGTCGTCATTATCTCCATTAGCACCCGGGAATCTCTGTTGAGTTCTTGTTTCAAACACAACAGACAAGACCACAACAACAACTCCCAGGCACCAACCCCTGAACTAAATCAGGCAAACTTGCTATGTAATAGTCCAAATTCTGCTGTCTCATCGTTTTGCATTGCGTTTGTTTAATAAGTTCCCACATTTCTTATGATTGAGGTCAGGCTTTTTTGGATAAAGTCTCGGTTTCGTAATGCCTTGCAGCGGGAGCTGCCGTAATTGGAAAAAAACTTAACGATTGCAATATGTTTTCACTGCTAATCAACATAATTGATTCTGCTGACAGTCCTGTTTCAAAATAACAAATTCCAACTTGATGGTGATGCTAAAAGAGCAGTCACATATTCACTAAGTTACAAGATTCATCCATTAATTAAAATACGAGACCTATAGCATGATTATGAAACACATTTTCTATAGTTTTAGTGTCTTTTTCATGTAGAAATACAGCACATGATCCAGAAGAGTCACAGCAATCCCACGCACACAAATCATGTTACCATGTCTAAGTGATTCTCCACAAGACGCCAGGCTGATCTGAGTCCTCCTTGCTAATGCATCACATGCTCTCTCCTCGACACTTCTGATCATGGCTGACTGGCTGGTTGTCCTACTGCACAACCCAAAGTCCCATGTTGGGATTAAAAACGCCAGTAGCTATCAAAGACAGGCACCGCCTGAGAACATGGCCCTGCATCAGTATGGCTACCATTTGTGTATCATCCTCACGTTTTCCTCCCAAAGTTCAGAAAGAGACTGAGGTGGAGGAGGAGGTCGGGCTAGAGAGAAACAGTGTGGGCTGACGGAGTGAGGATAAAGGTAGGATGGATAGATGTTGCTGCCAAGACCTGTCAGCGGTGACAAATGGATGTTGCAAAGATGAAGCAAGTAAGACATTAGAGAACAGTGATGTGTTGAATCACCGGTATGAGTGTGTGTGCGTTGTGTATGCGTGTGAGTGTTATATGAGCCTGTTTCTGTGCTTTAGTGACTGTGTGGGTGAACGTGAATGAAAGAGAAAATGTGTGTGTGTGTGTGCGAGTATAGGTGTGTTCCCAGCTGCAAGGTGCCAGCCCTGACAGCGGCCCTCCAAGATGGGAGAGTGCTGGGAAATTGATTTAGGTGGTGTCTGAGGGCGACAGAGATGAATCTGTGTGTCTGATTACAGGAGAAAAATAGCAAACAGCGTAAGATAGAAATGGCAGAACAAAGAATACCTGACAATAAGGGTGGGGAAAGGCAGCGACTGAGAGAAGGACAGCAGATAAAGAAAGAAAAAAACACAGAGTGAGCAAAAATGAAAACCTTTAAAAGTTGGACGCATTACCTAATAACACGTTGAGTAATGTGATTGCTTCTCAATAAGAAGAAGGGCAAATATCGCCATGGAGACCTGTATTATACAGTATTTGAGTCAAACAGCTGTGGAGCATGTGATCGGTCCCAACTTTACTTTGTCACATAAAGTTGGGCAACATATTGCACCTATCACTGGAATTACAGCCTGGTAAATTGTATTTCACCATGTCTCTCTGCCGAATATGACACTGCTGCAAAGCAATTGCTGTGTTTATGTTCTTTTAATGTGAAAAGGGATAGAGGCAGTGGGGAGCAGAGGGTCTGCGAGTGGTATGGCCCTAGACGTGTGCTAATATGTATGCTGTACTACTGGGATACTGGTTCTGACCAAAAGTAATAAGTACTATGAGGTAACTTCCAATCTGCCAAACACTGAGATGGGTAATCCCTTGCAAAATTATTAAGTATGCCATTGGCGCTATCGGCGTGATGTAATGCATCCGACAATGCTTTAAAGATATTACCCTGGACAGGAAGATGTAGTGATAGCATTTGCCATCATACAAATAATGACTAGTATTCGCTTGTAGCTGAAAAGATCTAATGAGCTAGCTAGGTTGCAACTACCTCCTGGGCCCACAAAATGTATATGAAGAAATGTTGGTCTGGAGTCAGTCTGACTGATCTGCCAGGCCAATCAAATCATTTGGGCAGCACTTAATAGGACATAACGTCATCTGAGTGGCCCTGAGTTGAACGCCAAAACGACTCCGATTGGTTACAGGACAGTCCTGTTGCATGCAGAAGCTCTTTTCTCTATACTAAAATTCAATTTTCAGGTTACTGGATTCATATTCTGATAAGAACTGAGTCTGCCTACATCAGGCTAGCAAGAAACCAATATGGAGCCTGATGAGACGGCAGTCATGTGACTGTAGCAGCTAATTTTCATATATTAGATACTGCACTCTAAGCTACTACTACCAGTTTCTACTATTATTAGAGGCTCAAGCAACCCATTTCAGTTCTTGTGCTCCTTACATAGTGTAGCTACCATGCATTAGCCATTGCATTTCTGAGGAGGCAGCTCTGGTGCAGTCTATAACTGTGATACGGTTCCTTTGTTCTTGTTGTTGCTGTAAATAGACACACAGTTGGTAATACATAGTTATAGCTATTTAATCGTCCATAACGTCGTACTGCACACGCACTGCACATATACACGCATTTTTCTCATTCCCAAGTTTTTAACTTCACAGACTATTTAAATGCTCCCCTTCCATCTAGCATCTTATCTGGCAAGCCAGAGTGTCAACAGATGCTCCGCGCTTCTCCTCACAAATAAACATATGGTTCTATTCAGAGAAGTTCACTTGTATGAATATTAATGTAAATCCACCATGGAATAAGCTCCCTCGCAAAGAGGCATGTTTAACTCGAGCGGGTACTGATAGCATGCATTAAAATGATTCATCCCATAACTTAGTGTGCTAAGGGAGTGAAATGAAAGATGCCCCCTGTTTTAATGTTATCACACGGTTGCCTCTGACAGGCAATTTCAGCCATCTGATGCTTTTATTGTGATGTCCCGTTGGTTTGTCAATACTGCCTTCACGCGCATTCACCCCATTCCTCGTCATCACCCTACCCACCTACCCTTGCTCTCTCTCAGCCTCCGTCTGTCTTTATATAATCCAATGCCTTTTAAATTGGATTACACGTCGGAATATTACGAGTTACATAAACCATATCTGGATTGATTTCTGTCATTGTGTCTCTTCTTTCTTAAACATCCTTTCATCTAATTTACATCTATTTGATCCACGCAAACATTTAACTCAATCTTGGCATAAAGATTTATGTCCATACAGGTACTCGTTCTGAATAGAAATAAACATAATAACATCCAAGTTTTGCGTTATTATTTTTCTCACTGCCTGAATATTTTCTACTTAACCTTCCTAGTGATAAAGTGCACAAGATAAATTATAGGAACGTTCATCGAGGTAAGATTTACTCCCAGATAAAGTTAGGGTGACGAATATACAGTAATTTATTAGTATTTCATTGTCAAAGAGGTATTTTTTTTTGGTTTTTTTTAGGGGTGTGTCACATACATATGATGAATCTCTTCACTCAGTTCTGCGGTCAGCCTCGGCCAAAGTGGCATCTCTTTCCTGTCTCAGCCCCAGGCAACCCATCTGGGGATACTTCTTTTGGCCCTGGAGTCTGTTTGGATCAGCTCGAGCTCCTCCAGCACACATACACATAGAGAAAGCTGGCCGGAGTGAGCAAATCATGTCCTCAAACTGCCCGTGCCACATGTTCATGACACATGTGCACACAAAGATGGAACCATGATACAGGGTTCAATTTTTTTTTGCTTAAGATAATATGTTTTCATTTAAGTAAATGTCCATTTTTGGGGACATTAAAAGGCCTAGTGCAGCCAGATAGGAATTATTTAATTGGTACGACTTAAAAAAAAATCTGATGCTGAATTGCTATAGGAAAGCCTGGAAGAGTGGATGCAGGCGAAGACAGAGGCATAGTTTGTTTCCAGTGCACAAAAGCATGGCCGTGCCCTTTACTGACCTTTAAATCTGTTTGCAGAAAGAGATCAAAGCTTTAGGCTGATCTGTGAAAAGCCAGCTGTTTATTACCTGTAGCACATCCGCTCTTTTGACAAAGTCACTTTCCCCTCCTGAGACGAGCCAAGGAAGTGGACATTGTAAATTATTAGGTTCAACAGCCATAGAAACACTTAAGTTTTACATGTAAAGCTCGTTGTAATGGGCTCCATTTTACTGATAATACCGTTTTGACAACTGTGACAAATATATTAAAGGACTAATTTACCAAGTAATCTGTGGATGCAGCCCTCGGGCATTAGTCCATATCAAGAACCCGGAGTGTCAGCAACTTGTGAAAAGGCCTGCAGCATATATCACAGCAAAGGCCAAAGGTTCGCCAAACACAAATACCATGACCCGGAAAATTAAGCAAGGACTAGCTAATCCAAGCTGATAACAGCCAGAGGCTTAGATTTATTTATTAAAATGGAAAAGAAGAGTGAGCAGTGCATTTGTTCCTTGCTCTGCTCAGCTAAGTACTCCAGGAGGACAAAAGGCTATAGGTACAGCTGTAAACTATAAAAACAGAAGGAACTTACTGACATGTGCTACTGCTCACTTTGTTAATGTGTATGTATTTAAATGCAGGAAGAACTAAGGTGAGAGAGCCGGTTGCAGAGTAAGAGTGGTTTCTATGACGTAGCCGAGCTATAAATACAGCGTTTCAAAGGCCATATTGACATTTAGGCGCTGATTTATCTGAGAGTCTGGTTCTACTTTATGAGGTCTTTGCCGTTTTTCACAGGCAGATGTGATGTTATCAAACCCCCCTTCCTCTAGCGTTGTGAGAGAGTACCACGTAATGGGCCCAAATTGTTTCTTTTTCTGGCTCCCACAATGGGAGGACGGACGCCTTAATGGCCGATGCGATAACTCGGGCAGTTATAACGATGGCAGACATGTTACGAAAGACGGGGAGTTATTTAGAGCACCTCTGGTTCAGCTTGTGCAGACAATAGCATGTGAGTGACAGTTGAAGAGGATGTACATAAATAACTCCTGGTTGAGTCATCGGTGTAAGGGATGAGCAATCGCATCAGGGGGTATTATGTTCTTAGGCAGTGAAGCCTGTATATATAAATCTGCATTTAATCAATTTAGATTTGGGTTCTGGCACAATTTAGGTAATTTTGAACTGCATTTTTTTTTCCTTCGGTGGAGCAATTAAATGCACTCTAGCTTTGGTTCAAATCATTGATCAACTGCAGACATAGCTCTTGCATATTGTAGTGTTTCTACATTGAGAAACACTGAATAAATTCATTTTCTTACATTGTACACTTCTATAAAAACAAGTAGTGCGGTAATTATGCTATGCTACTGTTGGAGGGCTGAATATGGTAACAGTTTAGGAAAGAAGGTGGGAAATACCAGTATCTGACGGGCAAAGCTGCACTGTATGCACGTGTAAAACATATTTTGATATGAATAGGATTGACTATATATTAGATTCTTAGTTATATTATCCAGTCTTCTAAATTGTGCCACAGTGCGGAACTTTTGTCTCCCCCTTCTGGCAGTGACAGTAATAGCAGAGAAAGTGTTGTCAAATGCGTAAGACACAGAGTTACAGTCTACAACACCCCATCCCTTCCCTTTTTTCAGCACTCAAAAGAGGAAGCGCCACAGCAATGGCAATCAGTGTTCGTCCTTGACTTGTCCTTCCTCTAAAAGCAGGGTGTCTTTTTTTATCTGGAGCTTTTCAAACTTTTCTTGGAAGCTTCCATGGGTCTAGTTTGTTCCTAAAGGCAGAGCCAGCGAATTCAGTTATATTCGCCACTCGTTTGTCTATCGTTTATCGTCGTTAAGGGATAATCATTCTCATCATTGCCAGTTGGTGCAAGATGCGTAACTACTGTTGCTCCAGTGCGGGAATGTCACCAAAGAATTCCCATGTAAACCTCTGGTATGCTGCAAAATAGAGAGAGAAATGTAGCTGCCAATTCGCTTAATCAGCAGTGTGTGAATTTGTTTGGCAAGCACGAATTGCAAGGGCCCGAGTCCAGCGCTAAAGATTTTCATCAAGGCTGGCGCAATTCACACCAGTAGCAGTCTTCTCCATAGCAACAGTGCACAAAAGTTCATGCTTGACATAGTATTTATACCTGGCCATGACTTCTACAAGAGCCAAAAAGTTAGATGTTGTACATACCATTTTTAAAATAATTAAAAATGGTATGTACAACATGGTTCAGTAACATGAAAAACATTGTTTAAAGAAAACAGCAGACAAGCTCATTGACATTCGATTGTTCAGACATGTAGTCTCTTTTCTCTTAGTTGTCTAACCACAATGTGTTCTGGGCCAAACTGCAGGACAACTTGTAGCTGTTAATGAGCAAACTAAAAATTTGAGAAGTGCTTTGGTCACATTAGGCTAATTAGCATAGCAAGTGTTCATGTTGATATATGGGTTAGGATGACTTTAATCTCCTCATAGATAATTCTAGGGTACGAATTATAATCAGACAAATTACTAAAACAACTGACATTAGAGGCAGAGATAAATATGTAAATAACAGTCTAAGGTGTGTGCTTTCTGTTCTGCCAGAGAGACTATGTGCTGCAACACTTACATATCCATGAACACAACAAAGAGCTCCGGTTCTAAAACAAAAGAGGTAGCAATCGACAACAGCTGGTGGCACCACATTCCAGTTTCCTCATCCTCGATGCATTGCTAATGCCGTGGCTGATATTTGCATACAGCCGGCAGAGCTGAGGTCCAATCACAAGTGGAAATTGGAGATGCATGTGGAGACCAGGTGTGAAGTGCCAGACAGATGTAGTGATCACCACCCAGCTCATGCTAAAAGAAAAAAACGCCTGCTATAAAATCAAGATTTTAAATGTTCGACGGCTGAATCGAGGGAAGTGACTTCTCCTGTGCAGCAGCATTTTGACTTTCTTACATTTCTGTGCATTTGGTAATGCAAACTGGAGACGTTGTCAGCAAGGTCAAAGAGTTCTTTACTGAGAGAAGTTTGCTTCCACTGCCTCCAGCCACAACTGCTGTGGCCCACACGGTGTTTACTCTCTCTTCCCTCTCTCTCTGGCTTGTCTTCATCATGCTGCCAAGAACCATATGGCCATTTGCTGACATAGTAATTATATGCATTTCCTCCCCCAGCTTTTATTTTCACTCGCAATTTTTGGTGTGTGTTGACCTGTATGTAATCTAACATGAGAAGTATTCATGTTGCAAAGCCTTTGTCAAAAACAGTTGGACACTTTGAGAATTAGATAACAGGAATGCAGGAATGGTTGAATAAAACCAAGGCGCAGGTTCAAATGAGCTGAATATTTACCCTTTTTTTTTGAGGAGACAGTTTCACCTTTTAGCAAAGGAGGAAAAAAAACATGTGTTATACTTTGACATGAATGGATTTAATAGGAAGAGACTTTGTTGATCCATCCAGAAGGTGGTGAATTATTCACTGTTTTGTTGGCAGGAGGCCTGGGTGGCGATGAAAGTCCTGGCTCCCACCCCAGGAGGGCCGAGGGCTGGGAGGGAAACAGCTCGAGGATCCTGCCCTCCACCACACCAAGCTAGCTTAGCATAGTTAGTGGTCTAACAGCAGTTTGTTCATTAGCGCTTCCCTGCTGGGTGACAACATGCGGTCAGTGTCAATTAGACAGTAGCGGTAGAACAGGTGGAACTGTGAACGCTGGGAGGAGAAGAATCATTAGGCTGAGAGATGGATGCCAGGAAGTGCACCAGCTCCATCTGAGGTTAGCGACCGACGAGCTGAGCTGTGATTTTTGGCCGACGTGCAGCGATACAGTGATGAAGTCCAGTCACAGTTTCTGTTGCAATGAAGGTTTTCATTTAAACTAACACTTTTCACACTTCATTTTTTACTCTTTATATTGCTTCAGAAATGGAGGAAAAATGGTCAATGGTCATGATTAGCTTTCCAGACAATATGGCAACATGATTACGGCATGACTCAGTTGTTCAGTCACATGGTTTTCTCTCAGATTGTGGTTGGCTGGTCACAAAATGTGTGATTTACATCCTTGGAATCACTGAATTTGCCTTAAGACGCAGAGCACGACTTTCATGACACCATTTATTTAAACTGTCGATCTCTTTCGTGCCTGCACCTTGAATTTAGAATGGTATATTTTAAACCAAATGATTATGTTTTCCTAAACTAACTTTTAGATAGAGCAGAGCCGTGATGTGACTTGAACCTTTGGAGCCAGTTTGACAGAAAAAGGAAGAAGATAGACAAGTCAATTAATAAGGACACCAGACCGAGCTTCCTTTTAAAAGATATGGAGCAGGCATGAAAGATACTGCCATTACTTTTATGTTCTCAGTCAAAAATAAAGGGGGAAAAAAGGAAACACACACACACAGATCAATTTAACAAACTGCCATGAGACTGAGTGTTATATTTCTACCAGGTCTGGGTAACTCGGAGTAGTCGGACTCAATTCTGATCAGAATATGAGTCTGGATTTCATTGTTGAGCAGATTTCAGCTGATATACAAATACCTCTGCACGTACTGTAATTGGAGGATTAGAGAAACATCAAAATGTACTCAAAAAGCAAGTAATTTAAATTTCACAGTAATCTGCAGATGGCTCTTCTAAAAAAAGGAAAACTTTCACCTTCAATTTTTCATTGATGGCACAAATAACAATCCTCAAGGATTGGATAATACAAAATGCAGTTGGTGTCTCTACCAGTTGTTCTATTGGTAGGGAGAACAAATAATCTTTTCATGGCCCTGCTAGCATCCACATACAGTATGCATGCATTGATATTAACATTTCATGGCCTTCCCCTCAACAGACGTGTGAAAGCAAGAGCCTGTGGTGTGTACATATCAGTAGTGGTTTATTATATCTGTAATTAAGTTTTTAATAATTAACAACATCAACAAATGTTAAGAATTAGCTAGTGTTGTTTCAGGCAACGTGCACATCCCTACCTTGAAATAGCAACTTTAGACAAACTCTGTAAGTGAATATGTAAATTCGCGTACTTGCAGGGACCTGCCAACAGCTGGACGAACGCGGCGTCTATCAGTGCCGACAGCTGTTTCCCGCAAATGGCAGTTTATCCGACAGTTTATCTTTCCCCCTAATACACAGCCCCCTCCACATCTGTGTTTGTGACTTCATGCGGAGTGTCACTCCTGAGAAGTGTGAGCAGGTAAAAGGGAAGGCTGCTTTCGCTTTATAATCTCACGTCTGCCTTAACAAAACGCGCGATGACTGCGAAATTATCCCGAGAAACACTTAAGCTTGATTTTTGATTTGTCGTTTGTTTTCGTGAAAGTCGCCGACAGCTCTTTTCAGGCTTGCTCTCTATTGGCGAGACATGTAGAGAAGGGAAATAAAAAAAAAATACACAGAAATGATCCAAACCACTGCTGTAGCATAATCCACTTGTGCTCGTTGCGTTACAAACAATCACGGCTTTGCCAAAATATGGGCAAATGCACTGATTCTGTGTCATGCTACTGCAATCCTGGATGCTCTGAAGTATTTTGGTAACTCTTTGGAACATATTGAGCACACAGACGGACAGCAGAAAGAGGATTATACTGCAGAAGGCATTTCGGAAGTTTCACTATTTCATACGACTGTAAAGCTTGGATATCCATAGGAAGTGGCCGATTTTAGAAATGCTACTTGCAATACAAAACTCTTTAAGGACAGAAGGTTTAGTCCACTTTTCTTTTATTTTTACTTCATAAAATCTGAGTTTAAATTAAAATTCAGATCAGATTAAAGCAATTAACGTCTTTGACACACGCTATGAATGTCTTAATTATAGGTCAGCACATTAGATAAATGTAAATAACCCTCAGAAAAATCTCAGACAGGCTTTAGTCATAAACATCATTGTGTAACCCACAACATCTCCATCACATACACACATACTCACACACATTAAGCCCTCACCCCCACAGAGAATCTAATCATCAGCAGTTGAAACATGTAGTTCACCTCCTTTGGGTAAGAGAAAACCTCCCTAAATATGAATGTCTCCATAATGAGATTTTTTTTTTTTTTTTTCCTGATGGATCCTTGTCGTTGAGGCTGACCTTGTTCAGCACCTTACCCTCATTTAAACCGCAAATCCATCTGCGCGATCAAAACGGAAGATTTTTAATTAAACGTGTGATAGGAAAATTGGAATACTTATCTCGGTGTTTTGTTTTTTTTCTCCATTTTCCCCTTTGAGCTCAAATTCCATTATCTTTGTCTCGAGAACTGTCAACGCATCACGACTTCACCTCATGCGACAGGCCTTTAATATTCTCTTTAGAGCCACTGACTGCTGCTAAGACGGGGAAATTAAATGCTCAGAGCGTCTCGCTGGGATCCAGAAAGTGTTGCGAGAGTCAAACAAACGGCACCTTTCTGCTCTTACGGAGGCATTGTTTTTTATCACTGTACTAGGAAAAAAAAGCAGGAGCATGACATTTTCTACATTGTTAACAAGCCCGACTACATGCCACATGCCTTTGGCAAGTATTGTCCTTTGTGTCTACAGAAGGCAGTGTAAAGCCTACGTACTGTACATCAGCTAAGCCTTAATTCAGAGCTGGAGGGAGACAATGTTACCGATGCTTGCATAAACATTAACATTTTGGTTACATAAAAGAGGACTGATTTCTATTTATACCCTCATATAGTGTTAATTGATATAACAAAGTCACGTCTTTCTGTGCAAATTATGTCCAGTTTCATCAGATCCTACAACCGCCTCTGTTGCCCACCCCGTTTACGTTGGACTTTCTTCATTCCCCTGCACTGTCCACGTAGGGAACGTCGAAGGAATCTGTTTTACATTTATTCATAATCCATTTTCATTATTCAGTAGAGTTTAACAGCAGCAGGCCTCCTCGTGGATCATGCTACTATTGCTTTTTCGTCTTCTCCTGATGCCCAGCTGTCCTCCGGAGCATGTAAATCTCACCAGTAAATATTTCATCAGGGTCGCGCAGAGATTCCCCACCCCTCTGGTGAGGTTAATAGAATTCAGAGCATGTCTTTGCCATCAGGATCAGACTAATTAAATCAGCGTGAGGGATGCTTGTGGTATACACTTGGCTCGCCTGCTTACCTAGTGCCATACTTTCAAGACACCAGAGGAAACGAAGAAGAGGGGCTGTCCTGATATTTGAGAGGAGAGAAAATCCCAAATTGCTCTCAAAATAGATTTACGGTTGTTTTTGTCCGTGAGCAGATCATTAAAAGAGAGTACCTCTACTAATGGTTTTTAACCAGTCATTTAGACAAACGTGTCTGTTGTTTTGTGCTTTCCGAAGCTATTAAATAGCTCCACTGAAGGTCTAGATGCAATTGATGATTCAAAAGTCGCTCATGACTTCCATAGAGCCGTGGAGAGAAAACATTGATTTGCATTTGACAGTGATTTATGCAGTGCAATAAAATGCCGCAACACCGTTTTAATCCTCCCATTGGCTTTGTATTACAAGTTCTGCAAAATAATACATGGCTCCAGTGAGCGAGTAAGCATTTAACATCATGTAAACAACTCAGAGATATGCAAGGATTTCCCCAGAAATCTTAGGAGCTGTACAAAGGTTAGGCTAGGAAGGTGGGGAGTGGTCATAACCGATCATGATATGTGACAAATGCTGTATCAAACCATTTGGCATTGGTAAAGGAGTGGTGCAAGATCTGATAAATTGCTTTAAAGCTTGCTAATGCTATGCTGTACTCCAGGAAAAGTAATAGATGACCCATCTGCTCTTCCTCCCATTGGGCAAAGTAAGGCTAAAACTCCAGGGATACATGTGGTGCCATCTTGGTTAATATTGCAATCTTCTCTGCCTCTGCCAGCAACAAAGAAACATGGAATTATACTCCGTACTATTTTTTTTTTGTTTGTTTGTTTGCTTCAGTATGGATTAAACTTCATAAATGACAACTGTCAGTGGCTGACTTTTTCCCTCACAGGGCTAGCGTTGGAGCTAACATTTTAGCTAGCTAGTTAATTACATTCATTCGCGTACAATCTTGCAAAACAAAAGTTACCGAGAAAAAGTGTCCTCAGATCCTTAAAGTTGGTTTGCAATACAAAAAGAAAAACTGTTATTTTGATGTTCAAATCCCAAAAAGGAGTGCACAGGACAGCTTCACGGAGTGGCTGTCAATCATGATGTCACTTCCTGTTTTATAGCGTTAAACAAATAAAATTAAATTTATTAAAAACAACTGGATGCTAATACATACATGAGCATTATATTAACAACCTAAACAAATGACAGAAACTATAGCTGATGTGTTCTTTTGTGTTTTATGGTTTGCCTGAGTCCCCTTCACTGACATGGAGGGGGTGGGACAAATGAGCAATACTGCCACCAGCCACCAGGGGGAGCTCAACAAGCTTTGTCTTCACTTTTAAAAAGCATCCGCTTTTTCTATGCTCCTAACCCAACCAAATCTTCAGCAGCTGTCAGCAGTCAAACTGCACTGCGGTTAATGAAGATGTCAAATTTTGACGTGAAAGAGGAATATGTGGAATGAAGAATATATCAGCTTCCAAGTCTGTTATTTTTAAACTGCTCATTTTGGATCTGACTGGGTCACAAGAGCACAAACCTAACCCATGTACCCGTAGTAACGCATTAACCATAAAACATGACATTCATTCCAATTACTGGACTGCCGGCAGAAAATAAAACAGACAGATGCACCGGGCCTGATGAAAGGAATATCCCAGTCTCCCAAAAACTAACAAGGGGCTGGTCATTCTTTATCAAGGCTACTAGAGGTTAGGGAAATGAGAAGACCAAAAAAGTCTTGCGGGAATAATCTAACTGTTTTATTTTAGCAGGAATAATCCAAGAGAGACAGTTTTAATTTCCAGATGCCCCAGAGCAATGACCCAAAATTAATTGTTCCTTTTGCTACAGCGGGAGACCCCTTGAGACAGACAGGGGAACAGAGAGAGAAAAAAAATCCTGGGTAATTACACAAGCGTAGAGCACTTTTCTAAAGGAGCGGGACTCTTGGTGGACATGGATTATGTGAGTTTAATGGAAGAGAGGGCTGACCTGAGGCTGAGTAGGAGAGAATTAGAGTGTTGACATACAGTACTGCCGAGGCTGAGGAGGCTCTCTGAGATGAGGAGTGGCAGCAGCACAGGCAAATAAAGCATGTGCCTTTTTCTGAACGCCATTCGTTGTTTGGCGATTTGTGTTGGGAGGATGATGAAAAGGTTTCTGCGTTACAAATGCGGGCTCATATAAGAGTTGATTGTTCTCCCCCAGCAAAACATTTGGAATATGTATGTGATTTAAAAAAAAAAGAGGAAATACTGGGGCTATTAGCACATTCATTTAAAGATAGGTGGTACACAATAGCACAGTTCAGTTCAAGGAATTCAGTTTGCAGTGCTCCATTTGATGGTCGCAAAGAAAAGACAGTAAAGCTGGATTTTTTTGTCATCTACCAAAACAATACGTCCACAGAAAGATCTTTCCCATGAGTCTAGGAACCCTGTTGGTAGCTTAGATCCTGTGATCACAGATACCTGTGTTTCGAGGGATAGCGGGATCTAAATTTAGATTCTCTGTTTCATTTCCTCTCGCCAAAGTAGTACAGACGTACTGTAACTAAGAAGAAACAGCCATGGAACACCCAGCAGATTGTGGCTGCTTTGAAGGCCAGAAATTTTGAGTCTCTTTTCCCCACCTATGCAAATGTCTCCATCGCATCTACTAATTGCATCCTCTCAAACATTAGGTAACAATGTGAAAACTGGTGACGGGGTTGTTGTTTCCCTGCTTTGTTTTGCTTTGTCTTCATTTTCGTGGCTCTTAAGTTGGTGGAAACACAAACGGCAAGGGAATTTTGCTGAGTTCATTTAATTCCGAGAACCCTCGGAATTAAATGAACCAAAAAATGGACAAAAAAATGGTTAGGTCATGTTAAGCTTAGAGAATATTTTTAACAACACAGTAATTGTTTTTGTCATCTTAGTACAGATTGATCCAGATCGAGGCAATGTATGATGATGTATAAAGCAAAAATACATGGATGCTGGTCACTCTGAGTGTAGAGACATGTCAAGCCTCTGGCTCTACGCAAAGACCTGGCTTTAAACTGCAGTTACTGCGTTGACTGAACGAGTTTTCCACAAGAAAGTCATTTTTTCATTGGCTTTCCAAACCAACCAATCCACTGTGTTCCTTCCAATGAGCAGTGCCTTTTTAATCTCCTAATAATCGAAGCTGATCTGAAAGTGCTATTGTTAGTTTAAGTTTAAGAAATAATGCTGGTCAGAGCATTAAGGCCGGAGAAGTACTTTCTTTTTAAACATGCATTCACCTACATGGCTGGCTCCATAACTGGTCACGTACCGTGCTTGTCTGTGTGGCTTTGTCACGAGAAGATTCCAGTTTTTTAGTTACTTGCTTTAACTGGACTGTGAACAAAATCGGACTGTGAATAACTAGTGGACAAAACACACCGTTAGTTTCCACCATGCACAGACGTAAGGTTTCCAGGGTAACAACAAATCCTCCAGATGTGGGTGATTGTGTACTTGGTCTTCAAGCTTGTCATCAGATCTTTACACTGTTCACATCCCCCTACTGGACCTACCATTCATATGAGTACTGTACCTTGCGTACACATAGCGAAGCAGCCATCATGCACATGCAAACACACATCTTTAAAGCAATTACATCCCTCGTCTTAGCGTCGCTTGCCAACAGAAGACGTCAAACAAACATCCTAGTTTACACACCTATTCTGAGAAATAGTATTTATGCTTTATTATCAGTCGTTTGTGGTTAGCAATGAGCGAGCCTTTAGTGCGGCATTGGCCGTATTTCTTTCACACACAGTCTGTTTCTTCACTGTATTCTGAGAAGAACCTCGTGGAAACTGAAGTCATACATAAATAGCCATTTCCTCTTCCTCTCATTGCTCCTGTAATAAAATTTCCCACCAGCGTTATAACGGATCCCCCCTATTTCACATACACACACCCTACTTCATCATATTTACTGTGCCAGTAGCTTCCACAGTCAGCTACGGTGAGCCCATCAAGGGATGGTTCACTGCACTGTGTTTGTACACGCTTCGGCTGGGGACTCTGACTATTACTCTTTTTTTTAGGATCTCTCCTGGAGGCTGCTATGCGCGATTGATTTGTTTTGCTAATACTCTTCCTCTCCCTTCTCATCATCCTTATCTCACAACAACGTTTGCCTCTTTCCATGTGAAGCCACACATGGGAGCAACAGCAACCTTTGTTGCATTGGGCGGAACAATCTGAATTCATGCTGATGAACAGTTTTGCTGTTGGGGGATTTTGGAAAAAAGGAAAAAAAAAAAATCAGCATCTTCCCAGTGTATACTGAGGTTTGCTCTTAAAAAAAACAAACAACATATCTCATTCCCCGAGTCTCCAGTGAGCTACAGTCTCCACAGAAGAAGAGGAGATGGTGCTTCACCCATCATGCCCTAGCTTAAGGCTTTTGGAGACGCTCTATTGTCTTTTAGAAAATCCTTGTTCATGAATCCTGAGCTGTCACTGCAGCTAAATCAAACGCACCCTATCCAGCCCTCTTCCCCTGAGGTGATGCGATATAAAGAAGAGGTCAGACCTGTGTTAATAGCTTACAAATCTCTGTCTAAAAACCTTAAATGAAATACAATCTCATAATAGGTCTAACTGGGATGTCTCCGGATTCCCTCTGTCAGCTCTCTGTATTTTATCAGGTCAGAAAAGAACAGAGTTGTCGAGAATACTGCAGAGATCCCCTGCTGCAACAGTAATCTTTATTTATAGTAAGTTAGTGGTAGAGACACAACATTAATCCGCTGAGAAGTCATTACTAACCATATCTCCATTTACATCTGCATTATACCAATTAGGGGAGCAGAGCAATTCTGCCACATGCAAACCACTACAAATGAATTAACGTCATCTGATTATATGGAAGCCGCGTGTGAAAACCTATACTGTCAGGGTTCCCATGAAATGAATACCAAGCATTAGTGAAGCAGTGCAGCTATAGGTCGGGAATATTTGATCATGAAGAAAATCACACGCTTGATGCATTAAAGCAACACTATGTTTTAGTTTAAAATAACAGCCTGCAAAATATATTGGGGAAACACCGAATTCTAATCTGAAGAATCGAATCTGCAGCCCTGACAAGTCTTGGTCTTTGGTTACGTCAACTATGAGTGTAAGACGACGTGTTCTCAGTATGGACATCAAGACAGGAGCAATTAGACCATTTTTTTTGTTAGGAAGCTAAGGCCCAGGAAGAATAAATTGTGGACTGACTTAATTTAAATCCATTCAATTCCATTTGTTCAGATGGTGTCAAAATAAAAATAAAAATAAAAAACTGTTTCAAGATTCT
Organism: Planiliza haematocheilus; assembly: GCA_005024645.1. Lineage (NCBI taxonomy): Eukaryota > Metazoa > Chordata > Actinopteri > Mugiliformes > Mugilidae > Planiliza > Planiliza haematocheilus. The sequence goes on along the minus strand of SRSE01000949.1, from coordinate 3,933,630 downwards.
TCACAGTGCCCCAAGCCCAGATCAGATCAAGCACCACGGCGATAGTGACAACAGTAAATTTCCCTTTCGAAAGGAAGAAACCTTGAGCAGAAACCAGCTCGTATTGTTGTTGCCTGAGGCCGGTCGTTTATTATAGGCACAAAGAAAATAGTACAAAATCAAAGCCTGTAAAGTCTGCAAGACAGATGGAGATTGGTGACTACTAAGTGATATAAGCTGGCTTGCAGAGTCTTGGGTTGATGCTCTCATTCGATGTTTGGTGTTAGCAAACTTGTAGTTTCTACGTCTGCTTGATTTCGGCTAGCTAGACATGTTAAGGCAGCAACGTTAAACTGGATTCCACTCCACAAATGTAGGGGGCGCCATATCATGAAAAAAGTTCTTGAGGCCTTAAGAAAAGGCTTTTATTACAGGATGTACCACTTTTTTGTGTTACAGGATTAGCGACAAAGGGGATTCCACACTGCATGTGGCCCTACATGAGATACGACTGCGTTTCCAACTTTGTTTCCAACAACTTTTGCCTTTATATTTTCCAGGTCTGCTTGCTTACACCAAAACATAACAGCCTCTGTACATCGTGTTTGCCTGTCACCGCCTGGTGACGCTCGCCCGCGCTGTTTAATGTTTAATGCAGAACATTCAGCTCTGTGCAGCGCAGAGTTTCCAAAGAACTGGAGGAGAAAGCTTGAGAGATGCCAAGCTAGAACACCGTGAAGTGAACGCCGCAATGTGTCGAGGATAAACACACGACTGCTTTCTGTGAATCTCACTACGAGGAGACAGCCTACCCATGAGTTTGGCTGTCACTGCGAAACTATGTTTTACAGTGGGTTCAGAAGATTCGTGAACTCAGGGGAAGCTCTGTGAGCTGTTGAAGCTGTTGGCCTCATCGATCATGTCACTGATTATAAAAACAAAAATAAAGCTTTTTGATGGATTTCAATTTGCCGGTAATCCCGTATGCGCCGATGATATCAGTAGGTTAGATTTCATCTAAATTATGAAACTGGAAATGGTTAAAACAGGAGAAAAACACATTAATTCCAAAACTATTGAACCAAACCGAGGCTGATTAGATCATGCATATTAAATATAATATACTCTAAATTTCCACAGCTGTATGTTTTAGATTCACTGCACTTTGCGGCACTGATATCATTTAAAAACATTTTTTCTCTATTGAATGAATCCTCTTTAGGAGTCACTTTTTCAATTGAGTTCGTTTTTATGTAAATATTCTCAATGCTTTATCTAAACTTTAACAACACATTAGGAGTGGACTTCTATTTGAGTAGGATGGCTGTACTTTACTTTTCCTGTCAGTGTTTGAACAGATGGGTGGGATCTCCAAATTACAAATGTCGATCTATTTTAAAATTTTTATTAATCTTTCTAGAAATCCATTTAGGAAGTTTTTTTTTTTTTTTTTGTGTTAATACTCAGACTTGCACTGCGGAACATTCCCGCACTACACATCTCCACGGGGAGAAATAGAAAATGAAAGGCAAAGCAAAACGGCCTCATTCATTTCGCAGTGTCTTCGCTTATTAGCATCAACTTGAGGAATTCCTCGGCTCATATTAACCTGATGGGATAATGTGAGGCGGGGAGTCGTCGCCGAGCCTTCAAGGGGGGCCTGTCTGAGGGTTGAGGAGGAGTGAAGAGGGTATCGGGCAGGCGAGAGCCCGGCGGAGGCGGCCGCGAGGGCGGAGTGGCCCGCTGACCTTCATTAACGCGCCTCGGCGAGCCATGCCAACCGGCGCGCTGTGTGATAGCGCCTGTTTGCCCACACAAAGCGGGAAGACGGTGACAAATTGCATTGAGGACAGATAAGGTTGTTATTAGGGCTGCTAAAATCAAAAGTTGGAAGGAGGAGACAAGTGAGAGAGGAGGGACACACGTTAAATGACAGCGCCGCGTCTGCTATTCGCCACGTTAGCAGGTGATGTAAACAATAAGATGCTTTGATGTAAAACCATTAGCCAACTTACAGTCTTCACAGTGGTATCTCTGTGTATCCAGAAGACACGATTGAGAAAGCAGTCCTTGCACTATCAAACTAAGCAGTGATAAAAGGAGAGGAGCATGTGTGACTCTGTGTGTGTGTGTGTTTGACCCAAGAGATTGCCCTGAAGCAATGAGGTGTGGGTAGAAATCAAACTGCATTAGGCCCACGAGGAGTGAGCTCTATAGTGCTGCAAACAGAACCGAATAGAACTTAACTGCAGAAAACACAAGATTCTCCTCCAGTGTTATTTCACTGACACCAGGCTACCTAAGCTAGAGGCTTTGAGTGGCCTTACTGCTTTGTGTTCAATGCCGACGTTAGCATGCTAATGGTCGGCCCCTGCCACGTTTAGCATCTTAAGCATGCTACCCAAAATGGAGCTGGTTAGTTCTCAAAGGTTTTGAGCCACAAGCCAAGGACAAAATTGAATGTGAGGTGCGAGACTATCAAAGTGATTACGGTTCATCCCAGGGGAAGCTGTATGAAAGTCCATGGCAATTCATCTAATAAAAATAATTAGGTGTGCCAGCTGAAGTGTGGATGTATTTAGGAAGGTTAAAAAAAAAAAAAAAAATACCATGCCATCCACTTTTTAAATTATATATTTTTTTTCTTAATTTATAATTCATTTCCTGTCAGTGTCATTAGCATGCTTCAGAGCTTGTGATATAAAATTCCTTAAATTCATTTGTTGTTTTATGTATCTCTCTATATATAGAGAGATGGCACTACATCTAGTCTAAACTACAGGCAAGATGCAATCATTAGCGGTGCATCAGTGGTCTGTAAAAATAACACGCACCAGTATTTTTACTGGCGCAGCTTGAAAGCTTCAATTTGGGCTTATCACTCGCTGCCATCGTCACACTGAATGGAGCCATAACATCCAAAATTAGGAAAATACGTGGGTGTCTGGGTGGAACTGAATGTGACCTCCGTATCGGCAACCGAGGATGCCCACACTGATAAATATGCTTTCACTACACATTTCAAGATTCGTGCTAGGATTCTTCTGTCACTGCGTAGTGCGGTCGACGCTCTGGGGCCGTGATTTGAGCAACTAAATGCTAATATCACTTTAAGTAGCATTCACACCTTCACAAGGATAAGCTTGATCTGAAGATTTGTTTAATGGGAAAAAAAATCCTTTAAATGCTGATACCTGGTGAAAATTGTATATTCAATTTACCCAGATTAAATAACATAAAGTAATTTACCCACTAATTTGTGGAAAAAGCAAACTGTGCTGTAATCCACCTTTTGCACATACTTCCAGTATCCTTCTTGAAAAGCCTAATACATAGCACAAAGCCTTTCACAAAGGCTAAACACAGCAAATCATACATGTGATAGATCTATAATGTTCCCAGTGCTTGTATGTGTGTGTAAAATGTTCAACAGCGTGAATAAAAACCATGCAAATACTGTGGTGAGTGTTAACGTACATATGCACATGGGGCTGTAAGAGACCTCTTCTCTCTGTGAGAATCAAAGAAACATGCACTGAGACTGTTTCAGAACCCCGGCCAACTCTTGCTATCTGATGGGGCCCTGCCCACAGCCTTGGCTTGCCCTCAGCCTGTCTGCCAGGCAGCAGAAGTCTGATCACAGCCTCTAAGCGCAGAAACAAAGAGATGTCTTCCACCGATTATGGGTATAGCATTTTTATTTTTATTTTTTTTTGTCCCTTTCATATCCAAATTCTCATTTGACTAAGCTAGATTCCTTTGGGAATTAACTCTGACAAAGCAAACTGTTTTTATTATTCACAAGAAACCAACTCCCTTGACTTTGAAGTCTCAAGTGGAGCCTTTACTTTTTTGCACAACACATGCACAACGCAACACAAAAACACCATCCAAGTTGTGTGGCGTTGTGACAAACAGCCCTATTCGGGAAACAATGCACGCGCAGAGCGATACACCGACGTTCACCTCCTCGCAGCCATTGATCTGTCAGAGCAGCCATCATCCCATGCTAAGCATTTCTCCCCATTAAGAAATTATGAACCATCTGCCTGCTCAGCTGAAACTGTACACGATATGAGGAATGCCTATCATGTTATGCTTAATTAATGAGGCACTGTGCGCTTGCCAAGGAATCACACCACCACAAACATGTAATAGTGTGCAAATGTTCCCCCGTTTCTGAGAAATGGGAAATTTTGGCACGGTTGTTAGTGCTGGGTTTTGCACGGACTGCGGGGCTGGGAGAGGTTGTAGCTGAATTAATCGCCGCAGAGGCCGAGGTGAAATGATGTTCAAAAGCAGAGAAGGTGTTATATAGAGATATGAAGCCGTTTGATTGAAGACACACAAGAATGCAACCGTCAATGACACAGCAGTTAAGCTCCAAAACATGTTGCGGAAACCCATTAGGGACTGTGACTTGTCCACAACTGAAGTTGGCCAGGCCAGTCAATCAGGTTTGAGTGAACTGAGTCTTAATATAAACACATTTCTACGCAGAAATTGCACTTTAAAGCCACTAAGCAAACCCCTTCATTATGCAATTTTTGCTTATCATTACTTATTCAAGCCAAACGGGTAACATAATCCCTAGCAGACACATTTTCCCAAAGGGGATGGAAAGAACAAAACAAAATATGCAAATTTAGAGACATAAACAGTCAATGACAAAGACCACGACTTACTACAGTTACAGCCATTACGCTTAATGTCTGCCTGACCTGAATTGGCTGCTGATGCCAAACGGAGGGATGTATGCAGTACGTTTCCCACTAACAGCAACCAGCACAGTGGTGCTTTGAGCTTAAACGGTGAAGCAGCACAGCATTATTTTCCAGAACCACGGAGGTCTGTACGAACATATTCATTTAATTTATCTTTAATCATTCCACAAAAAACACGTGGCTGACTGTCAAACTGTTTGACAGGCTGATATGACATTCAGAAAGTTCTAATACCAAGCCAGCAACGGTGCTTGAATTACACAACCTGGAACCCAAAGGTCAGCATAACTGGAAAAACCTACAATCTCGCCAGCGAGTCCGCATGCTTAAAAAAGGAAAGAAAAAAAGAACATTTTATTTATACAGAAATCCCATATGGCAAGATAGATATAGGCCGGTCGCGGTGTACAGATGATATCAAGGAAACTGGCAGCAACATTTTACTTCTCCTTCATGGGAAAGTGGGATAACAAAGTTTTGGAGGGCGGCAGTAATAAATAAGTTCAAAGAAAGCAGCTTCCTTTCCCTCGCGTGCCCTGTACATGCGGAGAATACGGTGACAGACAATCAGATTTCCTCCCACACACAAACACACACACGCGCATGCATCAAGGTAATGCAGACAGCAATGAGCCTCTCAGGAAAGAAATAGTCAGCTCGGTGAGAAGCGATTAGAGCTCCCTTTGGTCGCCATGGCGTTACCGATGATTGATGTGATTAATAAAGCTGTTGTCATGGCGCCCTCGATGCCTCTGAATGCGGGCCAAAAGACGTGGTGGTGGTGGTGGTGGTGGTGGGGGGAGTGGTGGAAATCATCAGAAATAGAGACACTACAGGCAGTCATGTATCTAACCACTGTGATTTATCTTTTTCACAGCTCTGTGACAAACCTCACTCATCAGATTATTATTTCATACACCACATCACCTCATTTAATCACATAAAGATATAACTGTCACAGTGCAGCTGAGCCAAGGCGCTGCCATTGATTACTCTGTGAAATCAAGTCTTGCCAATAAAGGCTAATCAATTTATTCATCTGATATTTTCTCAAGTAATTAATTTAGACTTCTTTTGCCTTCGGGTATGAGAATATCCCAGGACGCCGAGGCAACATTCTTCACTTTTCTTTTCTACGCACTGTCTAAGAGCCTCACTTTTGTGCCGCTAATGCACGTTTCAGTGCAAGAAATAGGGTAATGGGTTTGGACATGATTCCAGCAACGGGTTTTCATTTCTGGTTTCTGTTCTCAAGCCACTGAATTTCTATTTTCCTCTTGGAGTCTGATTGGAGTAGAGCACAAAGTACCAGAGAAGAGAGTTGTGATGTCACCTTCAGGCTTTTAAATGCAATATCTCATTTGTAATTCCTTCAGTCCTTCTTAAGAAAATAAATTAATAAAAATATTTCTGAATTCCATATTCAATTTGGTGTATTTGGACAAGTGCGCTAATAGGTGGTTGTTAATAAGTTCTAATTATTAATATGTTGGCATGCACATTTGTTCGTTTATGTCTTTTGATTTGTAGCACAGAGAGAAACATTATCATTCATTTAAAGTCATGTTACTGAACACATGTCGAGCATTCATGCTTCTTTTTTTGCTTTGTTTTGGTCTCAAACAGCTGTATCACTGATAAAAACCTAGACTGGCTTATTTTCACAACGTTACCGATTCCTCGGCTGCATTAAGAGTGGCGAAAGCGAAGCGAATATGAATAGAAGCAAAACAATGAGCTTAAAGAAGCTGCCATGGTATAAGCTAAAAGCCTTTCAGCACACAAAAAGACTACCGGGCATAACGTTTGATGGTATCACTCAAAATCTTTGCAAAAAAAAATAAAAAATTGTCTATTTCAACCATGCCTTGTGTCATGTCACGTGTATGAGGAGACTAGAGATGGAAAGACTGTTAGATTTGCCTAACAGAGGGAAACGGCAAACATTGGTAGGTGCAGAAGTAACAACATCCACCAAGGCGGTAAGTGACACTCTTTTCACTACATAGTACATTAATATATGGTTCCCTTGTGTGACTCAACAACACATAACATTATGCAAAATAATAAGCACAAGTGTCTTTGCTCTAATAATAACAAAAATTAACTGAATGACTTTCAGTTTAACCCAGACCTACTGTTGTAAAACTGACAAAGAAGAAAACGTTTTGTAAAAAGATTACAACCACTCATCCAAATGACTTAAATGTACAAAAATCATCTAAATGTGTACCACGCTCTGCACAGAGCACTGTTGTGTAAGATTACGTGTTAGTGCTGTATTTTCATTAACCTTACAATAAATGTCAGTGTGATTTTCTCATACTTCTGGAGGATTCAGTTTAACTTCGGCCTGCCATACAGTGGGCAACCCTGCACTAGTTTACTTGATATATTGATTGGGATTACTGCTTCTGCATTCTAACACCTGAAGGGGACTTTTGCTGTAATTATTTTTTAATGGAGTATATAATACAGTCCTTTAATCAAGAAAAATGTCTGAAAGCAAATGGAAAGTCTTAGCTGACTGAGCAGGGTGAAATTGAAGTGTTTTTCAATTTGCTTTGTATGTTCTTTGACATTTCCAAAAGCTGGCAATAAGTTTTTTAATTATTTATTTTTTGTCAGCCACATTTTGAACGGAACAGAAGACCCAATACTAATAAGTTGTTTTTGAAGCGTCTCAGTGGTGAACGGTGTAACAGTTTGGTTTGATCGATACGAGTTTGCCTTCATGTCTCAACAGCACAGAGCCGAGTGAGATAATGTCATTATGCTTCATAAATGGCTGCATGCGGTGTAATTAAGTCGGAAATTACCTAGAGGTCAGCTCACACCTGGTGGAGCTGAATGGCTGCGATAATGATGGGATTGTTTTAGCTTTGATATTGCCTGCCTGTTTCGTGAGCTCCCTCTTTGATTTTGCTTGAGCGCAGCGAGGAGCCTAGTGTTCTGGTTTTGACCCTGAGTGAAGGTTGCTTCTGGACTCACAGAGCAGAGATAATTTCCTTGTAGTTTATCTGTTTTTTTATTTTTTTACGGTTTACCAGTGATCATTCTTAAGACAATGGTTTGTTGTAATCACAGCTGGGAGGCTTCACATCTTCTGTATCTGTTCATTAAACATTTCCCTGAGTATGTGCTCTCTCTCCAATTCATTAGGGGTTCCTCCTTGTATTTTATCGCACAGGGAAACAGAGAAAGCCACTTCTAATACATGGGCAAATTCATTTGAAGCCACATTGGAGATGACTGGGCGACTCGCTGTGCTGGGGAATGAACAATGGTGTGCCGTTGTACTGCTACAGACGGGTGGGTGGGTATGATGTCTTTCTCTTGCCTACCAACAGAGCACTGAATCAAATGAAAAATATCCTGCGCAATGCTCAATAACACATAACAAACGCACCAAGATGTAGAAATATCTCTGCGAGGTTGGTAAGTCATTCTTTGTAGAGATCTGGATCTGTTTGCTGCACTGTGAGCTCAAATTACACTGATGGCACTCTGTCTGCGAAAGCACTCTGATATTAGATGTTTTTATTGTATTACCACGGCAATGATAACTCACTGTGGAGCTTGGGTGGGGGAGACAGAAATATCATAGCAGTTGTGATTGTGACACAATCAGTTTTGTCCCTGGGGGACGGGGATGGGGAGGCCTGAGGTCCACCTGCCTGTGAATGTAGGCCACTGGGTGAGAAGGGTGGGGGGTTGTTCTCTGTGCGCCCAGATCATCCCCATGCTAGGAAGTAGCCCTAACCGTTGGCGATTATTACAGTCATGATATACTCTGCTCCTCAGCACTGACATGTTAATATTACATGAAACTGTTAGGGATGACAATGAGCCTGAGGCAACAGGGAGACATTGAGATATTTTTTTATTTTTTTTGCCCCTCTATCCTTGCCAGTGCCTTTAAATAACTCATGGCCTCATTATCCAAATAGACGGGAAAGCACAGAACAGTATATAATTAATACAGTTTGGGTGAATTTATTTAACATTCTGTTTACACGGATTACACAGTACAGTGGCCATCTGTATACAGTATTCCACAAGTGTTTCTACAAAGTGTACAGCCCTGTGTCTGGATTAACACCATGTTAAAGATTGACCGTTCCTGTTCCCATTGACGGTAGAAAAGATGAAGGAATGACATTATATGTTCTATTTTGTTTCCCCAAGAGGAAAAGAGCGATGATAATAATAAAAAAAAGAGGTTTTCCAAGATGGTTTTACTGTCGGTCAAGAGCAGAGGTTTTCAATGCCCGAGATTGTGTATAAAGCGATTCACTCAACATCCATCGCTTCGGTCACTAGTGGCAGTTCCAGGCTCTTGTTGCCTTGGTAACCCTCTTTTATGTTTTCCCACTGTAAATGTTTTAGAGCGAAACATGCAAGTATAAGGAGCTAGCTATTCTTGCCGTCACCCCTCTCTATTTTTAAAAATAGTAAATAAATGAATACTGCCAAAGCTTCATCTGCGTACAGCCAGCGTTCCAGGTCGGTGGACGGTGTTTCCTCGCGGTAAAGGTTTGTAAAACTCTGTGTTACTGTGGCAACAGTTGCTCCCATTGGTCATCACCGCAATCGGCTCCAAGTTGAGACTAAGACAACTCGGTAACCCCCATCTTGAACTTAGTGCCAACCAAGTAGAAATTAGTTCAGGTTTTTGTCCAAACAACAAAAAAATAAGGAAGCAAAGCAAAGTTAAACATAATAATACAAAAACTAGGAACGAAACGGAGGCATTTATAAAGGGACAGAGGTGGGAACTATCAGGGAATCACAAAGATCAGTCATAAGACAAAGAAAGAAAGTGAACTTAATCTAGTTATTTGAGGAATTTAAATATAAAGGAAAAAATGAAACCAAAAACTATGCCCAAGCATTGTGAGACACAGCTTAACTGAAACCAAAAAAAGCATCAAAAATAAAACTCTCAACTCTTTCATTATCAGATGAGAAAGGGGCACAGTGTCTATTGACCTAGTTATAAAAAATTAAAGTCCCAGTCTTGCACAGTCTATGACATTGTGTTGCATAAACAAGTGCCCACAAGTGTTGGATATCCTCCACGCTCTGCGCCCTCTCCTCGTCTGCACAGCATTCTGCATTTCTTGCATCCAAACCACCTCTCCCTCTCTCTCGTTGCCATTCTATCTCCTGCATAATCTTACCCCTCTCTGCCACCTTCCTCCTTCCCCCCCTTACAGATTCTCGATTCATCCCTCCAAGGACACATCTACCGCGCCATTATCTTCTTCCTGCTGGCGTAAAATTGAAGCATATCTACACAGACTGCTCCCAAACATAAACGCTCAAATGCACCCCTGTTTGGCCAAGGGCACGTGTTTGATGAAGTCAAGAGGAGCCACCGCTGACGGTCATTTCTCTCTTGTGACCTCTTTCTCGCGACTGTGTCGGCTTGTGCCACTTTTGCCGCGCTGTCCACCTGCGAAGGCTCCTATCTCCGAGGCAGTCAAACAAACGCGGTGACAGTCGGAGGGGGCGAGCAGAAGGCGTCAGGGTGGTGGCTTATGACAGCGACACAAAGGCACTGGTGTTTAGTGAAGGAGGTTGTATCATACATTAGACTGCTGCTGCATCGGCCTGCCACAGAGCTGAGGTAACCATGGCAACAGGCTGCTGGGAGACAGTGGAGTGAGAGTCAGCAGGCTAGAGTCAGTGGGCCCTCAGCTTTTGAACACCAAGAGAGATTAGCTCAGAGCAAAGCCCTAAACCTCAGACTACATGCAGCACGATGGGTACTGATGTTTGAGGGGATACGCAAAGTTTGTGAAGCAAAGAACCAACCAAACAGTTGACATCAAAGCACATGTGCGACTGCGCCCTCTTAAAAACCATCGCCCGGGGCGGTATGAAATGTAAAAATCATGCATAAAGCAGCTGAGGACACTGATAGTACAGCAATGACGATAAAGCACCCTGTGATATGTCGGCAATCAGTGCAAATTGCATCATTTGTAAGCAGCGGATCGATCCCGAAGATTAATTATATTGTAAGGAGATGTGAAACTCATTGCCATGATGTCTGTAGCAGATTGCCATGGCAATAGAAAACAATGAGAGCAACGGAGATAAAAGGAAGCGAGCGGTGCTTACATAACAAACCAAGGGCAAAACGTGAGGTGGCTCAAGGATCTACGGAGAGAAAAGGCAGAAGAGTGAGAGGGCTGGTTGAACAAGGAGAAATAAATCGATAGAAGAAACCTAGACGGGAGGTAGGAAGCTGAGAGGCGAAGACGGATATCGGAAATGTACAAAAGCAAAAGCAAGCAGGAGACCGACTAATATCTAATCCCTCGTAGAGCTTTTAGCCCAGCTTAAGAGGTCAGGTGTGTGGTAAATTATGAGATCTTCAGAGCAGAAACAGAAAGCTGCCCGGACGGGGTGCGGTGGTAAATACTGGAGGAGAGATTACTAACTGACGCATCGTGTCGTGAAATAAACATGTGGAATCATCAGAGGGCTTCTCTTTACTCTCTTAATCCACCTACTCAAGTAGGACATGACACTCTCTCCCCTCCACACACATATCTCTCCCACTTTATCCCATTTGCGTATCCTCCAGCAAAGCATTGAACGCTACGTCCAAAACAATGACGGTGAACCAATGCGCAATGTTCTCTAGCCAATGTGGGCCTTTTCTGAAAGCAGCAGGCCTCAAGGACCAGAAATATGATTATGTGCCGTCTCTTTTCTAAAATCGCAGTTGGCAAACAGCAAAATGAAGCATCAATGTCACCGTCTGGTAGCACTCCTCATTCCTGTTGCACCACCTTTTAACAAGGAAGTAGGGTTAGGATTTTGTAATACAGTGTGACACCTTATTCCTCATGTGCTTTTCGGTGTTAACACTTCAAACGCTCCCTAAACTGAAGTCCATTTGATTCCTCACAGGTGCTGAGAATTCAAGGAGTCATATTACTCTGTCGCTGGTGTAATAGAAGTGACACGGTACGTCTCGGTCAGTCAGCCCTCCACATTGGTCCAGAGTGAAATATAGATTGCTATGAAATTTAGTTATGGGATTCATGGTTCACTCAGGATGAACTGCTTAGGCGATTCCGCAGCACCTAGAACGTTTAAGGTGCTTTCACAACTAGATGTCCCCCCGGAACAAATTGACCGAGCCGAGTCCGGTTAGAGAGGGTCAACTACCCACTTACAATCGCTCCCTGGAGCCATTCTTTTGCAGTGAGGACACACGTTACCCACGGATGTGACACAGCCTACTATTGATTAGCCTTTGGAGGTGTCAGGAGCAGCGCGCCTTCTCGGGATGTACATTAAAAGAGTGTCCTCCACGCATAGCTCAGACGCCGCTCAGACTGAATATGATGCTCACATACAGAATACGTGATAACAGAACAGCAATAAATACCATAATCACTGTTCGCCGTTATAGATTCGATTATTTCCAGATTGCCCTGAGAACATGAGGCGAATCAATGTTTTCAATTGGGAATTGGGGCCAGCTCATGAAACTGAGGCAAACTAAGGGGCCAAGGAATAAAAGTAATCACGGTAACAAATAAAGAAATTACAACAACATACTGAAGGAGTCAATGTATTCTGTTTCATAAATGCATAACAGCATATGCACAAAGGGTAGCCAACTCCCTGAAAAATAAATAAGGGGCATCTCATAGGCAGAGCCGGTCGACCCGATTGCCTTCACCCTTCCCAGTGTGGTGAATTTTTTATTTTTGTGCCGGTGAAACAATTTTTGAACTATTTGACTCGAACCTGAATTGCATTAAATGCACAATTTTGAGTGATATAAACACATGGAAAACAAGTTATTATTCAACTATTTATTTTTAATACAAAATAATAAAATGAACAGAAACCTGTCCTGCTTAACTTAATACTGTATAAATTAATATAAAACAATAGAAAGCAGAGCATTCCTCTTGTAAAAGTGCAATATGAAAAGTTCAAACAGAAGGTGTGAGTAAAAGTTGTTGCTTTGTTGTCTTCCAGTATATTCTCCGCAAACAGCAGTACCTCGACCAATGAGATGAGCGGGATTCTCGCTGTCATCTCATTGGTCACAGAGCAGGAGTAGGGGTTAGGAATATGTTTACCGTAAATTTTTGCATAAAGCACCCTGTTATTCATTCATTCACGGACATTTTACACACTATTTTTGACTTTGATTCTCACGTCTCATTTCAGCTCAATACAGGGCCTGTACTTTTGTTTCTGAATATGGAACGATTCTGTTTTTCTTCAAATAGACAAATACTGAACTATTTTTTTTTTAGAGAGAGATAGTCTGTCTTGTTAGCCAGCCTTCGTGTTTGAAAGAAAGACGTCAGAGCAGTCAGAGCCAGGCGTATATACAGTTAGCGCTCAGAGCGTTGCACTCGAGCGCAAACGGCGACTTCGATTGGTCATGTGCGGTCCCTCATGACGTGTGTATACCATCTCCTACTGCACGAGAGAATGTACAATTAGCCATAGTCATGTGCGCTGTTAGACTATCCATATGTAATGACTACACTACACTGTAAGGGGGGATACAAAATTCCTCAGGAGCCAGACCCAGGCCGGGGCCACCAATTGAATAGCCCGGTTCTAGGACTACAGCTTTAGTAATTAGTAATTAAATAACACATTTTAGTCATTGTACAACTGCAGACATGTTATCAAGCACTCTACAGTATGGCATATTAAATCTGCTGTACCTTTTGGTTTTGTCTTCTGCATGATGGCAGAGTTAAAACAGCACGATCGGATCTGACTTGCTGTCGTGACACACAAACGGTTTCGTGGCAGAGCTCGGGTCACTTGGGACTGGTGACAATGGTGTGGCATTTAAAATAAATAAGCTAGCCGTGCAATGCAAATGAGCAGTGGTTGCGGCTGAACTTGCGTGAAAGCACACTCACACGCGCGCAGACACGCACACCAGCATGTCTGAGCATCATTCTACCGGGGATGTGAAAGGTTTTACCTACAGGCAAGAGAACTGGAGTGAGTCTCGCTGAATCCATAGCCTGGAGCTGTTTGCAACATCCCGATATACTGATCAGACTGATGGTACCTGCACTTCACCATCTAATACAGAGAGAGGCAAAATGAAACCATTAAAGAAAAAAAATATATAATAAAATGCTGCTTTCAATAAATAGTAAAAAGCCTATAAACATCAAAATCAATGCGTACACCTGTCAACGAAGTAATCCCTTCACTGATTATGTAATTCATAATTGGCTTCACTAATGGACCTCTTTTTCTCGTCTTGCTCTTTCCGAGTGTAGTTGAGACATTTTTTAATTGCGAGGTTTTTGCAAACTCCTCTACAGTCCAGCCCCTAAGGAGCTGTACTTTCCTCTCCCCAAATATCAATCACTGGAATGAGATTGTCCCATTAAAAGAGCTTTAATAGGCCTAATCAGTGAGGCGGGGAGATGAATAGCGAATCAATTAAGCAGATTTGTGTAAGAAGAGACACTGATGAGACTTTGCATTTCACAGGTGAAGATTTTTTTTAAAGATGATTGACAGGCTTTTGTTTATCGTCATGGGGTGCAGTTAGATTGGATATCCGTGGCGGTTAACATAACTATGTGCAGTGCCGCTTAGAAGTATTTGTACCCTTCAAGTTTTTCTAAATTTCTGAATTAAAATTGTTCAAATCATCAGCGGATTTTCAGCGGAAGCAGTAGAACCAATAAAAGAAACCAAATAGATCAGATTATAGACGATTGTTACCCTCCACAGAATTGGTCGACCAACAAAAGCAAGACACTTTTGCAAAAAACAGTCTGAGAGATCCTAAGCAATGAAAGGCCTCTCAAACATTTGGTAATGCCAATGTTCATTATGTGGTTATGTTCATGAATGATGTTCATAATGTTCAGTTCTCCAGAGTGGCAAGGACAAAGCCACGTCTTTCCAAAAAGAACATTTCTGCCTGTCTTCAGTCTGCTAAATGACTTGCGGAAATGCCAGAAGTCTATCGGGACAATAGTTTGTGGACAGATGAGACTAAATTTGACATCAGAACCTCCTCCTGTCCGTGAAACAGCCTGATTTGCTGCATCTGGTCCAGGACGGCTTATGTTCATGGATGGCCCAGTGGCCTGCAAATTTGAAAAGAAGATGTCAGAAATCTGTCCTTGAGCTGACTCTAAAGAGAAGCTGAGGCCATGCTGCAAGACATCAAGCCAAGAATGGTTCAAGAAGAACGAAATCAATGTTTAGGACTGGCCAAGTCAAAGTCCTGGCCTTAATCCAATAGAAATGGGTTGGAAGGTCCTGAACAGTTCATGTGAGGAAACTACTCACGGCCATCTCAGCACTGAAGCAGTTGTGGTCCGAAGAATGGGCCAAAATCCTTCCAAGCCGCTGTAGACGACTGATCACAAGTTATCTGAGACATGTATTTGCTGTTATTGCTGCACAAGTGATCATTTGTAGGAATAAACCATACAAAAGCATAATATTTCTGTTACAGTTGTTTGATTGGGTTCTATGTGTCGACTGTCAGGACTGAAAATCCGCACATACTCACTGAAAGCGTTTCAAGCTGCCTGTAAGGGTCCTTTTACAAAGCAAACTATTACCAAGTTCACACTGTTAAACAGTTTCTTACGGTTGGAAACAAAGCAATGAACTACTGTGGAGCAGCAAATCTTATATTAGGCCCACTGATAAAATAAGTTTGACTTTACGTTGTACTTTGAATATTATCACCTCTTCAACTCACTGTCAAACAGCCTTTAGTGACGAGGAACTGAAGCAGCTCTATTGATTTGTGCTGTCTTCACAGCTACCACACTCCACTGATAATTTGTACCTTGCAGAACACGAGCTGCTGGTTGTGTGACTTTGGTGTTTTAACTTGTTAATTTGGATCCAAGCTGACGTGTCAGTTCACCAAAGTCTTGCATGTTCTGTGAGGTGAAATGGGTCTTTGATTGACAAATACAATGGCTTCAGTTTGACATCAGTCAAATAACTACATCGAAACTTATCCAAAAAATTGACACTCAAACTAAAATGACAGAAAGAATCCTTGAAAAAAATATATATTTTATGTGCAATTTAGTGTTTTAGTTTGGCCCAACTCGTGTCCCGAGGAGGTGGAGCTTATGACTTATACTGCAGCCAGCCACTATGGTGCAGTCTATGGTGCTTACTGTTTGCATCAAGCTCACAACTTGCAGTAACATGGCATGCGTGAAGTTTTTTTTTTATATATAAGTTTAACACAACAATTCCAATTTAATGTCCATTAACTCCACTTTCAGCCTTTTCTGGGTTTCCCAACTGCGTCACGAGGTTCTTCATTAGTGGACGGAGGCCACAAAGTTGTCATGGAGATGGATGTGTTGACATGTGAGCTCCATCGTTAACATTTTCAGGCCCTTTCCTCCACGCTTGATTAAACATTACTCATCCAAGTTAATTCTCGACCCTGGAAATAGTAGTCGGTATTTTTTCTGGCGGTTTGAACCTTATTATGCAGCCGTTCGCCGGCTTAATTTATCACTCGGGTGCATTTGGACCCCCTTGTCATTCAAGTTGATGCCCTTTAGATGTAAATGACTCAAGTGCTCTTATGCTGATACAAAGATACAATAAGCTAACTGTACAATGTTATTCATGTCATTGTGTTTTGGTGGTTTTCCAGATATTTAAGTGACATTTAATGACTGATGTATTGTAAATACGCATTTATGATCTGTCGCTCTTATTATCCATAATATAGAATAATATAATATATTCATAGCTCATAAAAATTAGAAGATAAAGGATTAAAAAGGTGACAGTATATCACGTGTCAAAATTAGGTTCATAGGTCACATACGATTTTTTTTATCTTTATCCACCTCTGCTTCCACCCCGAGCCCTCACTTGCAACAATGAATAATTATTTGGCAAAGGCACACATCAGTGAGGTCACAGATCCCAGACGCACAGCGCGCGACTGTCTGTCTCGACTGACAACTTCCCCTGCATGGCTTTGGTCTAGTTTTCCGCTCAGCCACGAGTGGAAGAGGGAGGACAGAGGAACAGGGCGAGGGGAGACGACTGATGCATATTTCATGAAGGCATTGCGGACACTGCAAGTAGCCTAGCGAGAAAGAAGAAAGGGGGTTGGGTGAGAGGTGGACAGTACAGCAGCCTTATATTAGCGCTAGTCTTCCAAACCAGCGAGTGACGTTACAAATTTCAGTCATATTGTCGTCTTCAGTTCCGGCACATGTTCGCTACGGATACAGCTCTCTGCGTTAGCCCTGTTGCCAGATGATTCACTAGTTTATATCAAACACACCACCACAACCAAGCTCCACATGCTGGTAGGGAGTAAATGTCAAAGCCTCACATGGCATTATGAATTATACAGCAGTCATAGGGACAACAGGGACAACAGGGTAGTGAAATGTATATGTAAGTGCTGTCGGAGGTTCATGTGTAATTCCTGGATCTAGGCTTATTAGTGTCTAATACACGCTCCTAAAAACGTGCAAGCAAAATAAAAATAAAAAACACAATTGTTACTGTTAACACAGCCGTGCGTTCCACTTCACCACACAGTCAAAAGTGATATAAAGTCTTCATTATACTGCGAATTTCACTGAATTTCGCTCCTTAATTAAAAAAGCAACCATGTTTTGCGACGTATTACTGCCCGGTTGTGTGTTATATATATTTGTCTCCTTTAAATTTGGATTGCAAGCAAAGCAAGTGTTGGAAAGGAGGTTTAAAATATTATCTGACAGTCCACCAAGAGCTTTCTTTATAGCATGTGAGGTCTTCAGACGCGTGCTGGTTTGACAGCTCAGTTGCACCTAGTCATACCCACTGATGGCGCTAAAATGCAGACCCAAACTTTGAAATTCCTTACTGCAGCAATCGGGAAGGCACCTGATCCTACATCCGTGCTTCCCACAGTCTACGGCCTGCGGTAACGATATGATTTTATTTACCGCTTAAGTGCCCTTTGTATTTGCCGGCTGAAGCACTCTTCCGTGAGCGAACCTTTGGCATTTCTCCGCAGAGTATAAGAGGGCCTACATGTCAGCGCCTCGGCAGAGAGCTTCTGTTCCGGTTCACATGCCCCGTCCTCTGCTCCTCTACGGGATTATGATCGCTTTGTGAGATGTCAACAGGAGTTAATGAATATCCCCTTTCACAAAGCCCGGGTAATCCTGCCAACAAAATGCCCCCCCTCATTGATAAGATCTGCCATAATACCAGGAGGGAGACCACTGGCATCCAGCTCTCAACCACACAGGGCTTTTTCATGCTTTGATGCCTAAGCCTGCATTTCTTTATTTCTTTATTTTGCAACACTCTGATGAAATTGGGTGCAGTTATTATTGGGGGATTTGTTGCCGGCAGTGGCAATGAAACAGTCTACCTCCTGCTTAATCTACCCTTCAGTGTAGTAGCACCGTTTCTGTCTCATTTTATCAGAGCTCCTTTCTTCCGCGTTGGCGCACGCTCCCTCTCCCTACATCTCTCTTTTTTCCCCATTTGTCTCTCTCTTCCTCTCAGGTCCT
The DNA here is from genome assembly GCA_005024645.1 of Planiliza haematocheilus. Classification (NCBI taxonomy): domain Eukaryota; kingdom Metazoa; phylum Chordata; class Actinopteri; order Mugiliformes; family Mugilidae; genus Planiliza; species Planiliza haematocheilus. Next base: position 3,915,377 of record SRSE01000949.1, on the reverse strand, counting down.
CATCTCCTCCAAGGCTTGAACCAGTAATTGGCTGATACCCTTTGTATAATCCTTTGTGGTGGCAAAATGCATTTTTCAGTGTTTTCATAATGCATCATCTGAATTTGCATTTTAAAACACTGCTCTCATTTCCCCCAGATTTAGGGAGAAGAACTTTATATTCCCACACTTGGGTAATTCTGAACTTGTCTAAAGCTCCCTTTCAGTATTCTTTTCGTTGAATCAGACGGGCTACTGCACAGAAGAAGCTAGGTCCACCTGTTCACTAATTACAGGTGTTCAAACACATACACCCCCAGAATGTCAGAAGAATTACCAAGTGAGGAATAAAATGATAATAATCACACACTATAAAGGGCTGTTTTCTTATGATATGTAATGAAAGCATGTAATTGGACGCATTATGTGACAAGTGATTGTCTATTACAGTCAGCAGCTGCAGGCATACTGCACAAAACCTGCTGTAAATACAAATACCGTGACTTCTTACCAGACATGAATGAAGACCTAAATTGGCATTCATAGACTGAACAAACATTTAGCCACTGGCCCAACATTTAAAGTGTGGCTTTAATAGGTGTGTGGGGAGAGCTGCGTTCAGTAAATGTCAGAAGAGAGGATATTCACATCAGCCGGGTTTGCATTTGAATGTGACCTGTGTGTAAAATGTTTAAATTACGTTTTATCTGTCTGGTTCAGATCTCAACTATGCATGTTTTCCAACAATGTACCCCGGTGTTGTTGATGAATATTCTGTCACAATACAGTTAACCACTAAATGATAAACCGCTACTGTACAGAGCAGAAAAAAATCAATTTTCCATGTGAAAGGTGGAACTGGAAACTGTCACAGAGCAGATAAGATTCAGTCCTTACAGCTAAATGTTTTGCACTCAAACAAATGGTAATTTCCATAATTTAAAAGAAAAAAGAAAAAAAAAGATCAGTCATATGGAAAAGTGTACACCTACTTTATTACACCCACATGATTAGAATCTGAGGCTCCAGTTTAGAACCTCTTTAGGGAGTTGCAGGTGTGACTTATGTGTCTTATGTAAGCCTTCAGCATCTAGGCTCTGCTGCTCTCTTCGCTGCTGAAGAACACCGATCAGCCACAACATTAAAACCACTAACAGGAGAAGTAAAAAACATTGACCGTCTTGTGACAATGTAATGTTCTGCTGGGGAACTTCTGAACCTGGCATTTCTGTGGAAGCTACTTAAACACAGATGTACCACCCACCTAGACCAGACCGGGCACCCCCCACCCTGTAGCAATGACACTTCTTGATGGTGGCAGCCATCCCCAGCAGGATGGAGCCTGACACAGGCACACACACAAAAACAGTTTAGGAACAACTCAAAAAACATGAAAAACAGCACAAGGTGATCAAATTCACTAGATCTAAACTGGTCAAGTATCTGTGGGATGCAGTGGAACAAGCCCGAGCCACAGAAGCCTCTCCCCTCGTTACATAGGACTCAAAAGCCCCAACTAACAATATTCTGTTTCCAGACACCACAGGACACCCTCAGAAGGACCATGTCCATTCTCTGATGAGTCACAAATGTTTTGGAGGCACAAAGGAGACCTAAACAACATTAGAGAGGTGGTCGTAAGTGACATCATTTATAGATCTCAGTAAGATTTACTGATCCCCTGGTAATAACACTTCGTTGGTCCAGAACCAGTTTGATGCAAAAGGAAGTCTCCAAGGACAACACAATTTTGTCACAGACTTTTGCAGCATGCATCTACAATCCAAAGGAGATTCCACAAATTTGAACTGCATGGAAGCTGCGCCAAGAAAGGGCCTTTGCTTTCCAAAAAGAGCATTAGAGCAAGGCCTTTTGGAAGAAGGTTCTCTAGGCAGACAAACATTGTGTCGTTTGGCAGTCAGTGAGAGTAGACATGTCTGGCTCAGACACAACTCATCTTTTCAGGAGAAGAACCTCGTATCAGCTTGCTGGTGGCAATGCTATGGTTTGAGGTTAATTCACTGCCGCAGAAACTGGGAAGCCGTCAGTCACTAATTTATCTATGAGTTCTGCATCACATTAAAGAGGGCTAGAAGATAATGTGCCTGAAAGCTGAAGTTGAACCTTAAGTGGATCCTTTAGGAGGATAATAGTCTTGCATACTAGCAAATCCTCCAAGGAATGGCTCAAAGAAATGACACAAAAAGAAGAAATGGAGAGGTGAGGAATAGGCACGTCAAAGCCCAGATTGCAAGATTTATTTGTAGGCACATTTAAAAGGTGTGTGCCCACATACTGTATGTCAAAGCCAGCCATTTCTTGAGATGCAACACGGGTCACTGGGAACGCACGCATTAGCTGCACTTTACAGAAGGAACATGTCAAGCCAGGATGTTGAACAAATCTCAAGCCCATCCTGTCAAGCTCAGCGTGCGTTCTAATAGGTCATTAAGCCTCAGACCCCTTTCACTTCACTTCATCACATGGACATGAACTGCTTAACGTAAGCAGCAGCAAATCACTTCTCTGAGATATTGATCTCAGGTCAACCTTCAGTCCTTTGAGTGTAGCAGTCTAAGCAGACACTAATGTCCATGATACTAACTCAATTGTAGTCATTGACATTCTGTACTGGTAGTCCATGGGTCATTAAATGATGAATTTAGGCACCTTTTAGACTGCCCTGATGAGTGCTGTGTGTCACTGGAGACAAACAGGGGGAAACACATGACTTCAGCCACCACGTAGGCAGCAGCATGCATGGCATCAACCGCGTTTTAGATTTAATTACAAGCAAGGTAAGATTACAAAGTGAGAGAAAGGTGTTTTGTTTTTCAGATTAGTTACACATCTTTGGAATTAATTGCATGTCTAATTTGCATGATGTCTAATTTGATAACGTCTCTGAATTTTTGAAGACGTGCTTTACGGCACATCATTTCAATTCCATTGTTTTGACTAAGAGAGATGCATGGCCATTCACAGATTTTAGCACATAATCAGTAATGTGTAATTAGTGTAATCAATATTAGTGAAATAAATCCTCCCCGTGCGGCGCCTGTGGGCTCCCTGAGAAATAACAAGGTTAGGAAAAACAACATAACACTTAACCATTTCCGCGCCGAGAGGCATGCAAAATAACTCTGATGCAGTTGAAAAGATTCCTCTTTATTTGCCATCAAATCCGCTGTCTGTTTCTTAATCACTTGTGCAACATTTACACTCCACTTTCCCGCGCGCTTTCATCTCATCATAAATAGGACAAAAGCTTGTTATATTTAAAAGCGCTCGTCTATGCTTCCTGTCATCGCCGAAGCCACGGTGGGAGTGATCTGACTTGAGCATTGTCTGATCTGGCGTAGGCTGGTTTCCATCTGTCAGTAACTGCCAGTGATCAGAGAGGAATTTCAAGTCTCTTCCTCGCCTCTTGCATCCAGTGCTAATTCATTGCCAATTTGATTCCAAACATCTCAGCATAAATTGTTTGCTCCGCTCGTGGTTTTACCCTCTGCGTTCCGGCTTTTAAGATGCCCCGGGAATTTGCCTGGCATTAAAGAAGATGCTTCCACTCTGCTCGTTTTACTTGTCTTGTTAACCTTGTTTGCTTCGAATGCTGCAGTTCAGGGGTACTTAGAGGGAAATGCATTGGAGTGGAGTGCTGGTGTGCTACGGAGAACAAAAACCTGCAGGGTACGACTTTTGACAAACATTAGCGGTCTCATGTGATTCCTCACTGTATTTAACCTTAAAGGTTTCTGAAAGACAATGACAAATATCTTGAATCCAAAATGAAAAGAAACTGCAGACTGCATGCTAAAGACATAAGATGGCTCAACCAAATCCCATGGCTTTGTGGGCTTTACCCAGAGTGGAATGTGCTTACCTCAAATCAGTCATACTTGCACTGTGTTCCCTGACAACTGCAGATGTAGGCTAACTCCCTCTCTCTCTCTGTCTGTCGTGTCCCTTATGTAACAAGAAGGGCTACCTTCCTTGGAGCCCTGCCAGCTAAGAGCTGTTAAGGCAATCTGAGCAAAGACATGTTATATCCTTATCTGACAGCACGGGCCACAGACAGGTGACACCTTCCTAACACAAAAAAAACAACTGATTGCAACAACTCTTTATCTTTCACAGCCCCGCAGTTACACCAATCCAGACAGCAGGCCCGGCCCCCCCTCTGGGCAGAAACCAAATCCCAAACCTGACAACAAACGTTCACAGAGTTAGATTTTGAGACATCTGGTCCTCAGCCTCGGGAGGAGGTGAGAGTAATTCCTCCAAGTATTCATTTAAGATACGGAGATTGGTGTAAGAATAAATGGAATACGCTGGGTGAAGATAGGCGCACACATGCACCATGGAGACTTTCAGCACGAGAAGCACTTAATAATCCCTTATAGCGCTATAAAATGTCTTTGGATGTTGAGAAATCGTGTGGTTTATATTCCTTTCAAAGGGGGAGATGGAAAGCAAAGAGAAAGAACTGACTTCCAGCGGATGTTATTTTTCATTATTATTCCAACACCGGCTCAACACCCACTGCATTACATTACAGACAGTAGGAAGTGTTAGGTTGTATTCGGTCTCCTTATTGGCCCAATTGTGAAGATATTTAAGGTCCTGTATGTAGAATATAGCGGCACGGTTGTAGACAGAAACCAACTAAATGCCCCTTGCCTCACCAGACAAGGCACCTCCATAATTATATGTTTTATTCCTGACAATAGATTGCCATAAATCTGGACCAGACTGACAAGACACGTATTAAATCAGTAGTCCTATACAGTGGTCAAAGATGAACATAACCACCCAGGACAATAGCTGGTTGTCTATATGACCATTGAGCCTTATAGGTGGTTGATACTTTGTGGCTTCTGTGTCACATTCACGCTTGTGATTGGTCCGCTTGGTAGTAACATGTTTCCACTTTAGTATTTCAGGCTGCTTCTCCATCTCTGCAAATTTTTGATTGTTTTGGATAAATAACTGAGGAGGTTGGGCGATACAAACATTTGTAAGACTCGTCTTCGGTGAAATTACAGAGAAAGTTTCAGTCACCATTGTTGAAGCTGAAGCAGGAAGTAGAAATAAAAAATTAATCCAACTGGCAAAGAAGACACAGCGTCGGCTAGCATTTTTACAGAGCGAGCCAGACTGACAAGTGTGCTAGTAGAAATGGCTGGCACGATTGTTGGCTACGTGCGTAAGTTACACGTCTATGTCCCGTATTAGCTTAAATGAGCCTCAACTACTGCACTTCCCAATGACATATAACCAGCCCTCAAATTCTGCCTAACCAGTAGTCTACAGCTTCCTCTGAGGCAGACAAGGTCGAGAAGCAGATCTGGGACTTTATTGTCCCTGGTTTGAATTGGTCCACAGGCTTTGCTATCACCGCAGACACAGAAATACAATTTTCATGTGTTGTGTCTGGGTTGCATTATAGCTGGATATTATTCCTGTGGGGGGAAAGCGAATACTGATTTCGGCTCAGCTGTAACTGATCCTGAATAAATGTGACAGTCGAAGACAGATATTATTTGAAATAATCTGGCAAATTGTGGTGTACATTTAAAAATACAACAACTCTCAAGCTAAAACTGATGAGAGAAGCAGACGAAATGAATCCCACCTCACACAGCCACACATGCTCTAGTCGAGTGATTTAATTAATTTCCACCCACATGCATTTTGGATAAGGCTCCTCACACCTTGTTGATGAAGTTTACACTTGTCTTGGATGTAACTGCACGGAGAAGGAGGCGTTTCGGATACATGCACAGGTACAAGCATCTCGCGCAAACACAAAAATGGCCTGTGTACACTCGCACGTCACAAGATACATCTTAATCACGGGGGAAGCGCTGGGACTGAGCAAAAACCGAGCACACACATTAATCCTGTGTGTGCTCTCCTCAAGTGGATGTGTTGACATGAGGTGTTTTCTTAGCTGAACGCGAGAGGCATGCAGAGACGTGCGGACCAAAAGCTATGTCACCTATCAGCATATTTCATTAGTAGACGGCTATATGTGTGTAACCCCCCCCAGCTAAATGCAAGCAGCAGTGAAAACATACCTCACCCAGATGGACGAGAATGAAGGAATAAAAAAAAAATATCTGTTAGGATGTTGCTGACAGAGCAGACATGAGTCATTAATACACACAGTGTCCTCACTCCTCTCTCATCTTCCCCGTGTGCTACAATGACCACTGTGCAGCAGCAGAAATCGTTTTACTTTGAACCCCATGGTCAATTAACTCAAACAATGCAACTTTCATTACAAACAAGAAAGAAGCCAAACAGCTTTATTTGGGTCTCTTACTGTTTAATAGCTAAAAATGCTTTTAGGCTTGGTTTGTTTTTTGCTCAGTGGAAAATAAAGTTCTGGTTTCATGACGAAGGCCAGTGCATGGCTGACATTTGGAGCAGTCCTTCGTATGTTCTTTAGTCTTTTGTTGCCAATAAATACATAAATAATTTCACTTATACAAAAGATTGTTTTGCACAAAGTGTGCCAAAGACCAATGAATGAACAAAAAGGAATCTAAACTTTTAGTGCTGTAGGTCAGTGATTTCTAATCAGACTGTAACTATCCTTTTGGCAGTATTTCTGTAAGGTGGTATGTGGAAAGACCCAAGAGTATCCCATCTGATATAAAAAAGAAAGAAAGATATTATAATTTGATACAATAATGTCACACGAAAAGCAAAAAAATACATATATTCACTGCACACTTGCATACAGTGTTCTCTTGGTTCTCTCCTATCTAGTTAGTTCTTCATCAGACCAATCAGATGCCTCCCTGATTATACTGTGTGAATCCAAACATTTTGAGTTCCTCAGACTTTCTGAGGCAGTACTGAAGCTGCTGTAACACCTGCAGCTGGGATGGTGTGAAGGTGTTTGCAAGCAAGCAAGCAGAGATAAATGGTTGAGACAGTTGTCTGAAAGAAAGGCTGAAATTAAATGAAAAACTGTTTAAATAGTTAAACCACCGTGATGTGAAAATTGTTAGATATTGGGAAAATAAATGAAACAGGTAAGAAATTATATGATACATACACCTAGTAATGCATGCTGGTTACTGAAATAGATTGTCACAAAGTATCCAGCCACTCTTATAGGCGGTTTAGGCTTCTGCCTCAGTTTGATATGATTTGAGACCCTAATGCTGTAGCCTGATGTGCACCTCACCAGAAATGTACCACGAGAGCTGTGATTGGTCTGCTTGGTAGTAGCGTATTTCCACTTTACCATTTTGGCTGCATTTCCATCTCTGCAATTTTCCAAATTGATTGTTTTGGATCAATAAAGATGGAGCACATTGAGGAAAGGTTGACTGAGGAGGTTTGTAGATACAGTACAAACATTTGTATGACTCGTCCTCGGCGAAAATTCGGGGAAGTAGGAACAAAAAAATGAACAAAAATGAACCCGACTGGCTAAAAAAGACACAGCGCCTACTAGCGGTTGGGTGGTGTTGTTACAGAGCGAGTGCACAAATATAAATGGCTCCCACCGGTGTAAGCTAGATGTGTAAGTTCCAGCGTCTTGGCCCCGCAGAGGTAGTGGTAGCGGAGAAAAGTGTCGTTTGACTTTTTACTGTATAACCAACAGTGTTTATCAAGGATAAGGATAAGCATTAGTGAGAGTGTAATCAAGTTCATTTCAACACTGCATTAGGCAATAAAAACTGAGAAACCCTGTTGGGTTTTTTTCGTATGCAGCCAAAAAAGCTCACTGTAACAATCAACTGTCAGCTTTATTTTCCAACTCTGATCTCTGCATTTAACCTTTACATACCTCAGCCATGGACATAGTGTGTTTAGTAGTCAGACCAGTGACCGTGTGGTCCCAAAGCTGCTTCTCTAAACACTAGTCAGTCATCTCAATAACAGAGAAGGTTCTACATTGACAAATTTGATGCATTTTTTGAAAAAGAGTGTCGATTTTTTTTTTTTTTTTGTTAGCAAGATTTGCATAGTGCCTATCACAGCATATTACTTTTAGATTGATATGCCACTCAGAGAGTTTGACTGACACGAAACACAGAAATGACATGGAAGCATTACTTCTGCTGCATAATGGACCAAATATCAATCTAACCAAAGTGCTGTGGTTATTATTATTTATTTTGTGTGTTACGGTCTGTGTCCATTACATGGAAATAAAAGTGTCAAGAATACAGCACTCTCAGTTTCCAGTTCACATGTCTAGTCATACACCCTACGCTACTTTACATTCTCCATTCATTCATTTAAGATTCACAAAACTCAGAGCTTTTATTAGCCGCAGAAGCTCGCGCTTGCACTTTTCCCGCTCGCTCGCTCCATCGGCTCCGCCATCAAAACCCTCCGTCTGTTCCACCTCTGCTCTCTAGCTCTTTTCCATCACTCCATCTCGCTCCCCACTTCCCCTCCCTCATTCTGTATGAAGCTGTTCCAGTGTGTGATCAAAGCACAGTGCGCTGGAGTTCTTTCCTCCCTCTGTCAGGAGCAAAGAGACAAGGGAAACAAAGGCCCCACAGTAGTCTGCCACAAATAACCTCTTCACGGTGCAACGGCTGCCTCTCACGCACACGTAGACACGTACGTAGCGACTCAGCCCGTGGCAGCGGTAAGAAAAGTGAGCATGGCAGATCTGTTTGAGGGAAGTGTATCCTGCCACTTGTTGGGTCTGTATAGTGATCACCGGCATACAAGGATGCAACTTCTAATTATCTCCTATCGCACCAAATTGAAACGACACATCGAGAATGACTCAGCTGATAGGGGACTGCCTGGTTTGTGGTGCAGGACGGTGCAGAACGAGAATTTAAAATGTGTTGCCGCCTAAACATCGGCGCAGATATGAGGCTACACTGAAAAGCATGAAGCCAGAGGGGGGACGCGATTATCATCGTCCTTGTGGTTTTACATTAGGGTTATTTGATGTCTATGTTTTTAGGCGGCCATTCAGGAGCACTGTGAGTGATATTCTAATTTCCCCTAGAGACAGTTCCAATAGAACCTGTGAATCTGAAGCGGCTACACTGCGCACTAACCGTGGAGTTAATGCAAACATTTAAGGAATTCCTTCAGCACATCTTGTTGTTCTAAACCCATTTTCTCTCCGTCTACCTGTGCACTCACATCCATCTGCACCCCGCTCGCCCTCCACAAAACTCTCCTTCACGCTTCATGCTGCCAATATCCTGCATTATGCAATGTTTTTCAGACATCCAGCCTTGATCCAAATGAAACCCGCAGGCCCAAAAGCCGGCGAGTGGCGTTAGATCTTAACAGAGAATAGGTGAGGAGGCATTTGGTATTACTTGTTCCAATTTGGCCTCCAGCAGCAATAGAGCTTGATGAGATTTGTGCGGATGTCTGTCGCTGTAGTGGCCTGTAATGAGGGTCTGTCTACTTCTGCTGCAGTTGTTAAGAACGTTGCAGGCACTCAACTAGAGTGTCAAACTACATTTTAGAAAAAAAAAACGAGGCATGCAAGTCAAACATTAGCTCCTAATGATGAAACACAACTCAGATCGCCACAACAGTTTTTATTTCTTTGTTGTTAACCCTGTCAGTGGTTTTTATTGCGGCACGACGAATCCGTCGTTAACTGGTCCCTGCTCCACGTCTGGTAGGTGCCGGGGAAACTGTGTGTGTGTGTGGCTTGTTATCCTCCATTTTTGGCGGAATCAGTGTGGAGGCAGCTCTGGGCCGCATAATGAGCGCGGCTGAAATCACAGCTAACAGCCTCGCGGAGCAGGTGCTCCCCGAACACAAACCACACTATTCTCTGCATCTCCGCCAGGACCGCAGCCTAGTGCTCCACAGATACCCCACTCGCGCCCACTCGCGCACTTATCATGCACACGGCAAAAGAAAACGCAGCGCCGTGCCCGTGCGTGAATCGATATTGTCATTTGAGAATGGCGAAAAAAAAACAAGAACTGTCTGACAGTAATGAACAAAGCCAGGCTCAGCGCTGTAATGAAGCTGATGCTACCTGACATATTTTCTGAGGACCGTCTTCTTGCCCTTTTTTCTTTTCCCCAAGAAATACACTGGTGCCATAGATATCTCACACGCCCTTACTAAACACTTGTGTCACATAATAAACTTATCAAAAAGCTTTCTCTGCTACACAAAGAACACCAGATGATCTGTCTTCATTTTTGCCTCATGCTCTGTGTCTATGCTCGGTTGCACAGAGATTGTTCTTCAGGGGTACTCTGGTGCAGCCATGCTAATTAGGTGATACTGATGCGCCTTTCATGCCTCCAGTTTATTTCTGCTAAGCTCAGAAAAAGAACGTTAAAACACTTTTGTCTTTGCCCCTTTTGTTCGGTTTATCTCCCTCTACTGACATCAACAGATGGCCCTTTGTCTTGGCTCCAAATATGTATTTTGCCAGAATGACAGCAGCTAAGAGTTCTATCGCACATAATCACACCTTCAACATTGGAGATTTAGCTCCATTAACCCTCTCAGATTTCTAAATGTTATCAGTAAATTGTTTTCATGCTGTGGATTAGTCTCCTGCTTTGTGCGTAATTGGTGTCCTCTCGCCCATATCTGTTTGAACAGCTATTTGGACGCGGGTGCCGATATGGTTTGGACAGGGGTTGTTTATTTGGATGAAACACAGCAGTTACAGTGTTTGAACTATAAACATCAACGCCTGGGAATCGTGGGATTGGCCGCGAGCTGGAATGATCCAATCACACTTTTGCAACCATACCTAGGCACGGCCAGTTTGTCAAGATTTGGAGAGGAGTGTACATGAGCTTCAGTAATATGCTGTAAGGTATTTGGATGGTGGTTTATTTCCTTTGTAAAACCAAAAGTACAACAGCAAAGAATGGAGAGCATTTTTATGTTGCCATCGTTTTGTTGTACTAAACCCATTTTCTGTCGGCCTAACTTTGCACTTACATCCATCTGCACTTCAAATCAGATGTCTTGATCCAAATGAAACATCCAGCCCCAAAAGCCCCCGAGTGAAGTTAGATCTTAACTGAGAAAAGGTGGGGAGGTATTTGTTATAACGTGTTCCAATTTGGCCTCCAGCAGCAATTTAGCTTCATGAGATTTGGGTGGATGTTTGTAGATGTTGTGACCTATCTTCTGTACTGTATATCTTCACAACATGCCAATATTAGCAGCTGTCCTGCTGTTTGGGGATGTTTACAAATCAAGCCCAGTCAAACTGATATCCCAGATACTGTTGAGCTTGCCAAAAACAGCACATTTCCAGCACTGGAGGCTCCCAGTACATTTCAGCTGAAGGCCTCAGTGTAACAATTAAGTACTGGGGGAAATTATTTTACTCTAAACAGTGCCTGCTTTGAGGTTAACGTTGTGGGTGTGGCTTGTAAATGGTTGAGAAGTTGGAACATTTTTGTCTCTTTTGCAGCACTGCACTTGGAAATCAGTAAAGCACAATCAACAGCAGCACAGCATGAACGTACTGTAACAACAGTAGGCATGGAGGATGGTTATACACTGATCGGCCACAACATTAAAACCACTGACAGGAGAAGCAAATATCATTGACCATCTTGTAACAATACAATGTTCCGATGGGAAACCTTTGGACCTGGCATTCACGCCCACCATTTATCTATTGTGTTATTTATTTATTTATTGTGTTTTATCGTGTTTCCTGTTGTAAAGCACTTTGGAAACCTTGTGTTTATTTAAATTGTGCTATATAAATAAAGTGGAATGGATTGGATTGGATGTCCATTCTCTGATGAGTCACAACTGGTCATAATGTTATGCCTGACCTAACCCTAACCCTTCTGCATTACTTCTGCCTTTCAGACTGGATTGGAACAGGATGTTGGGCAAAAATGCATCACACAGTAATAGCGTTTTTGGTACGAGAACAAACAAATCTGACAAATTTTGGTCTGAAAAAAATGTTTGTTTACTACAAAAAAGTTCTCAAGACTACTTTGAGTGGAAACGTGGCAAATGTTTAATCTAAAATAATTTTTTTAAATATGAAAAACTAAAAGGACTGTGATATTAAATTTCTCCACATTATCTCTGTACCATTAGCACTAAGTGGCTCCATATTCTAATGGGAACAATGCTATTTCTCTCTATGAATATTTAGTTCTCAAGGATTCCGACAACTTTGGCATCATTCATAGGAATTTATGTAGATTTGGGGAAAAAACGTCCAGGAATATCAAGCGTCTAATCAGTTATCACTTTTAGACTGCGTGTAATCCTAGACTGGAAAGCTTGACAGGTGCAAGAACATTAATTGAGGTGGAGGAGAGCTTGGCGAGCAGTCGGCTGTTCATTTTGTCTATCATAAAGCAAATGCACGGTTCCCATGATACACACAACATTTCATGACCCTCCACCCACTCGGAAACAGCAGCCGCCCCAGCCTACTGCCACATAGCTTCGTCAGTGTGGCAGAAAACCGATCATCCACTGCGATACCTCCCCCTTTGTTGGCTATAGCTTTCCAAACTGAGGCAGAGACTGAGCCACTCTGTGGTGGGCTTAGACGGAGATCTGTTCAGTAGCTCAGCCATCTAAGCGCTATAAATGACCCACAATATGCTAGAGTGCCCACAGGGGAAATAAAGCTTCCAGACATGAGACTCCATCACCACTGCGCTCAAGTGAGGGAAATGGAGGGGCAGAGAGCGTTTAACCATGCTTGCTTCACTGGCCTCCCGCGTCTTGTTAAAAGCCGATGGCCACTTATGACAGAGGGGATAGAAGAGATGATGAAATGTAATGGGCCAAGAGGAAAGGAGCTTGGCTGAAGAGGTCTGGGAAGTGAGAGGGAAGGAGATACGGGAGCAGATGGGAGATATGAATGGTCTTAATAAAAAGATGGGGTAAACTATGCTGTGCCCACACGGAGCTATTGTGTGCGCCAGTTTGTGTGTGGAAAAAGTGTTACCTGAGAGTCTTTGTTTCCAGGATAACAGCGGATACGCCGCTTGTTTTGATCACAACACTTACTTGACCTGTTGTAAACAATTTGTGCATCAGCAGCTTCTTCACGTTTGTTGTTGTGGGAAACATATATTTAGCCTCGCTATGGAAGCCACCACTAACAGTATGACTAACGGTATGGAAGACAAGATATGAGAAGAAAAAGTGCCTGTGGCCAAATGTATGTACAAGATAACAACTTGTGTTTTATGCTGTAGATAAGAGATTGTTTGCCGGAAGAAAGGCTACATTGTGTTAGAACTTGCCTTTTCCATGGTCCAAAACAACAAAATTACCATACGGCCCCTTTGTTGCATTACAAAGCCACTGTTGAACATCAGGTTAGCTGCAGGTGATTGTGTTGTATATTGAGAGATTGGGAGATTGCACAAAAAAAAGAACATTTTGGGATATACCCGTTGATTCCTTTGTAGGAGTTGTGAAGAAATGGGAAAAGCGAGTTTTTGGACGTCTGACTCCACCCAATTCCTGGCTAATTAAAAAATGACCAAAAAGGGGAGGGACTGTGGGGGACTCAAAGTGACCACGTCCTAAATTATGCATGCTTTTAAGCCTTGGTATAATTTAAACAGATGAGTTCAACCCTGTCCAGTGTCATTAATAGGGAAACCAGAACCTTATTTTATTTTTTTTATTTTTTTGGACCTGGCATTTTAATATGAAGTGTATTAGGACAGACTGGATTTTAGAACTAACCTCAAACTGATTTTTGAGTAACTACAGTTTCTTTTTTTTTATAACAACAGCGGTTGCTACTTGGTTAAAATGTGTTAAACATAGCTTAGAAGGGACAAACAGTGAGTTCGGTTCTGTCCGAACTGTCAAAATATTCTTTTCTGTACTTCTAACACCAGTTGACACAGTGCCTGCAGTTTGTTTAGCCCACACACAAACTGAAATGACTATCAGGCATGTTTTTGACATTTTATCCATCCAACTAGTAGCAATTATTGTTGTGAGCAACCTCACCCTGACAAGACTCTAAAAGCTGTGCACACGGAGCCCAGCTGTCTTCCCTACAGTTCTACAATCAATATGATTTTCATTTTGTTTGGCTACGATGCTCTATCCCTCTTTCAGTTTCTGGTGATCTGTAATGTTGTAAACACGTCACCTGCCAGACCTAGCCGTATGCTAAGCAAACACTATGTGTGTAGCGCTCACTTTAGACAGAACTGGTTCCCATCGAGCTCCAGATGGGTTCCATGCAGCCAGATTGTCAGAATGCACATGTTGGCCGGGCCGTGTTTGTAGTCGCCCTGCTGAGAGAAGGTCAGCACCTCGCTGTTCCAGAGGGCTGTGCAACCTCCTCTGGAAGCGGTCCTGCACTTATCAACATGCTTGATAGCTACCACTTGTGACAGGATGATTTACCAATTGTGTCATGCTGACAAATTACATTCGAGCAGTGTAGGTTGTAAGTTATTAGTTTTTATATATATATAAGAAATTCTCTCTCTTGTATCATCAGGACTGAACACGAGTTTTTACTAATCTGCGTGTAGACCCTGAGGAGAAATAGAGCGAAACAAAAGCCTGAGGAAATTATACATGATTTTTGAGCAAGAATATGTTACCACCAATACGCTCCACCTTGTAATACGGTACCCCCGTGTCCTCACTCATCCTCCACTGTGACCACAGCTCTGACATGAACAGGAAAATTACATTTGTGAAATGGGAAATGTCTTCGCGGCAACTATCTTCCAGCCAGCCTCTGGCCTTAGCCAAGTTCGGCTCGCAAGAAGAAATGAGACGGACTTATCGCTGCATTTTTTCACTGGAATGTTTGCGGCATATGTCCAGGATTAGGATGCGAAAAAAACGCAACTACCCTCCTCCCACAGGGACCGATTTTTAAAGCAGGATTCCTGTAACTAAGATTAAACCCAAGACATCAGCGGTTTTAAGTTAATTCCGCTGTTTGCTTTGATGAGCTGTTCATTATTGGGAGTGTAAAAACAATCAGGCAGAAGATTTCTTTGTCTCAGTCAATTAACTCTTAAAGCCGGCTTCAAATCACCAAGGAAAATTTGAGCTCAGTTCCATGAATGCAAAATAAATCAACATCAAAACACAGTGAATGGAACAACACTGTAAAAACATTTGATGTTCATGTTTGAGTGTTGACATGTGAGGGAGTTCAGGAAGCTACAGTTAGTGCTTGTTCTGTAAACTTCAAAGGGATGGGATGAATTTGCTGTAATTTGCGAAATGCTGAAATTTGGACATTTACTAATTATCATTATATTAAGCCATCATTATTTCACTTTTCATGCAGATTTGATGCAAACTTTTCAAATGCTGCAAAAAAGGAAACGAGAACAAGATATGAATAAGGTTTGTTTCTGTGAACTGGTCTGAAGCAAATAAAGTGTCATCAGACGGTGGTGGTATAGACTAGTCTGACTAAAGTCTTATCAGCATCATACCCCTAAAAAAAACTGGATGGTCCCATAACCAATCAGAGCCAATTTCAGCTCCACGCCGTTCAGAGTATGATGCCCACCCAAACGATTTAATTGGCCCATAATCAGCATAATCAGTTCCCAACGGCGGCGACTCCAGACCAGCTTTCCACCACTGAAAGGTTCAGTTGTAGGCACAGGCTGCGTCATGCACGGCAGTAATTAGGAGACTAGAAGAAGTAGAGGTCACAAACTGAAAATAAAACCTCAAAGAAGAAACTAAATCCATCACCTTGGCTATAATGAGACAAAAAAAAGGGTTTTCTCACTTGAGCAACTTCTAATTATTCTTTCACATCGGTCAGTATTATTTCACATCAGCCAGTATTGCCCATGTCTCATGCTGTCTAAAGACAAAGACAAAGAAATGCAATGATTCCACTGCAGGCAGCAAAGGCCCCACGACATAGACAGGTGATTTACACTTAGGAAATACTCCTTCCCCAGAAGCTGACACAATTAATAAGTCATACAGGTTGGAAATGTTATTCATGTTCTCCCAGAAGGATATCCCAATTGATCCTAAAAGAATTTTTTGAATTTTGACATTTCTTTTTCAGCAATTTTCCCCATACAAGCTATGTTTTGTATATAATTTTGTATTTTGCGTAGCTGTATGGCATTGTAATATTCACATCGATGCAGCTTGGATTCCACAGTGACGCTTCCACAGAGTTGCTGAAGATGTTTTGGCGGCACTAGTGGAGTAGTAAGATCACAGAGTGCTTCTGACCACATTTTGAACATGTGTGACTTGAGGTATTAAAACAGAAAAGTACAGAGTGGGAATGACATCAGCCCAGACAAAAACATCACCCTACTTCCCCACTGCCATAGTGCCTTTTCTCCTTTACTAATGTAATGGATTCATCAGTTGACTAATGGAGAACTAGTAGCAGCTACTCATACATGACTCAGGCTAGTGCTTCATTGAACACCTGATGTGTGCATGATTCATGTATTGATTAACTGCAATCGTGCACTGCTGCTGTTTTATGGCATTTCCTGGTCCTGGGAATGTGTGTTTGCTGGAGCCACTGTTCCTGGCTGCAGCGTGGCATCCCACTGTTAACGCTCACAACGATTCCTGCCATCTTTCTGTTTGAGGACAGCCCTCAGGGACTCATAATCTGTGTTCAGCTGTCAAAATGATTTATCCAGCCAGCTGAAAGCATATGGGCTTGTGTGTGTGCGTGCATGTGTGTCATGTGTTCCATGTTCGGTCTTTCCATGCCGTGTGCTTATAGAGTGCATGTCGGCACGATGGAGGAGGCTGGAGCTGCCGGTGCCGCTCATCCAAAATATTTTCACTTCGCACGAGAATGATTGTAATTTCAAGCCTCTCTGGGAGTAATCATGTGGTGCATTGACTGAGGGGAGATAACTGGCCGAGGCGAACATACACATCCCCGCTCTATTCTATCTTCCCTTACAGCCCACTGCTGCCATTTATGTGTGCGAGTTGTGTTTGCATGTTCGAGGAGAACAAAACATAGGGGACGCATAAAAAAAGAAGAGCTTATTGCTGCAAATGTTTTATGCGCTGCACATAACGACACGGTGTCATATCTCCCCCCTGCCCCCCACCGGTGGATACCTGCTGTCGCATCTTCAGCGAGTGTGCACGCAGATATCTGACGTCCCTACAGCAAAGCCAGCTAAGCCAGGTGCCCTTGCTCCCAAAGATAAACCCCCAAAGCTTGAATGACAGCATGAGCACTTCGAGGACCACACACACAAACACACTTTCTCTCACTCTTTTCACCTTTATTTTTTCACTCGCTCGTTTTTATCTGCCGTTACTCTCTTTCCGGTCTCACTCTCTCCCTCGCCGGGCTCAGCTTGGCCGCTTTTAATTCTTTTACTGCGACGTAAGCACAGATGTCATCCTGTCACATGCAAGCAGCCGCCGCATTCATAACTAACAGCTGGTATTTTCTCCTCACATGTAAATTTGTCTAATAATCCGAAAACAACACATGAATCCCAATAGGAGCTTCCTAGAAACTCCTTTGCAGGACGCGGGGGGGCATAAAATTGTCCCTTGGTCCCCGTTGGCAAACGGAAATATGAGGAAAGAGCGGGCAGACTGCTGTGAGAGATAGCTGAGTAATAGCAGAGGAGAGATAGCCACGTCCTGTATGTGTTATCATGGGAGAGTTTAAATTGGGTTAAAAGAATCCGAGCCTCTTGAAGGAAACACGCGGTTGTGTGTAGTTCAGCAATCGTGTTAATCATTATATGGGATTACATGCAGCTACCTTTCTTCGGTTTACGTGAGTGGGCTACAGAAAAGAGTTTCTACAAAAGAGGCCATAGGCTGAGTCCTGTTTGTATCCATGTTAATATTGTTGGCAGAGTTTATCCATTCTGCTACCCAGTTCTGAATTTCGATCCTAGTCACGTTCGCATATGAAAGGTATACCACAGTTTCTTTGAAGTGGGATTGTGTGAGGTACTTATCCAGTGCATTAAGTGCATTAAACTGTGATGCAGTGCCATTATTAAAGTGTATCCCTGAAAAGAACTCCATTTCCTCGCTCTCCTAATGTGTTATATTTTGCTGCGATACCCTTACAGACCCTTACTGACGTACCTCTATTATATACACTCATCAACCACAACACTAAAACCACCTGCTTAGAATTGTTTAGTTCTCTCTTTTGCTTCCCAAAAAGTTCAGATGCATCGGGATGTGGACACAGAGGGCGTCCGATCGTGCCTGGCGCCAGTGCGTTGGTAAGGGAGTCTTTGGGACCTGTGGGTTGACGGGATAGACCTCTGTGGATCAGGCTTGTTCCAGAACATCCCACAGATACTGGATCAGTTTGAGGTACAGGGAGTTTGGAAGCCGAGTCAACAGCTTGCACTATTTTTCATGTTTTTTTAGTTGTTCTCAAGCATTTTTGGGATGGCTGCCACCATTAGGGAGTGTTGTTGCTGTGGTGTGGGGGTGCCAGGTCAGGAACAATGTATAAGTGGTCTACATAACATCTATATGAATACCAGGACCAGGTTTCTCAGCAAAACATAGGTAATTAATGTTAATCCCTTCACCTGTCATTGGCTTCAATGTTGTGGCTGATCGGTGTAGTTTGCTTTCTTTGAGGTCTGGTTGTACGAGTTGCTTATTCATCAGCAGTGTATTACCTACAGTAGATGGTGGTCAGCATGCCTCCTGTTCGCAGAAGCAGAGGGGAGTAGTGGCATGAAAGCCAAGCAATGAACTGCCAATAGAAAAACCTGTAGAAGCTGGCTACCTAAAAGAACCCCAACTAAAAAAGAAAATCAATTTCAGTTTAAGTGTGCGCTATATTTAGAATATTATCACTGCTTTACCTTTCAGTCAGACAGCCTATTTTGATGCTGAAGCTGTTATATCGATTTGTGCTCTTTTCAAAGATACCAGCCTCCAAACGGTGATTTTTTTTCCTCATAGAACACAGGATGTGATGGTCTATCACTGTGTGATTTTTGGAGATTTGTGATTTTAATTTAGATCTTAAATAGCACGCCAAAGTCACACAATAACACAAACAAACTAACAGATGAGTCAGTGGTAGACCAGGAACTCAACCAGCATTGGATTCTGTTCCTCCCTAGAAAAGGTTTTGACTGATAATTACGCATTTCATTTGTTTTAGGTGGCTGAAATATGTTGCTGACTCCATCCACATGAGTACTCGTAGTATTTGCTTCTCAGAGCTGGAGATTTCCTACCACCACCGATAAGTATCTCATGCAACTCCTAAGAATAAACTGAACTATCCTTTGAGTAAATTTGAAGAAGGGCTGCCAAAGTTAATGTGATAATGAGTTAACACCAATCATTTGTTGTGACTGTACTGCAACTGTTGTATTTGTTAACGAGATCTGATTTTACAAGTTGTGATGTGTTTGTTCATGTTTTTTTAAATGAAGCAAGAAGAGAACGGTAAGTTAATGTGAAGCAGGTTGGTTATATCGAGGTTTCCTTGTAATTTTACAACGTGTATGCAAAGCTGCAATCTTCTCTTGACTTACACATACCTTCTGAATGGCAAGCGTTTTGTTTACAGGACTTCTTTTGTCGTAACTTTCCCATAGTTCGGGAAATCAGTAAGCGATGTACAATTAACGCTGTGGAAGGCAACCAGAAACAAAGGGTAAAGAAAGGGGTTTTGAATGAAAAAAGACCAAAAATGGCCAGATGTGAACTTGAGTACCTGAAATCTCAAATACCACTTGCTGGCGAAGCTCACAAAAGCAGACCACACTAGAGCGTTTGTAGTGTATAAGTGACATGTTTTCAGCAGTGATGAGCTAAGTGGGTGACTACAGCTTGAAGTTTGATTAAGACTGTGGAGGCTCATTTGCATCGTATCCAAAGATTCCGAAGAGAAATAAATGATAAAAATAATAACTAATTAAATAAAGCAAGCGTATTTATCTTCTCCAATGTTGAAAGCAGTAAAAAAATAAATAAATAATAAATTAAATATCCCATTGACGTTCATTTAGAACAAATAAACAATGTGTGATTTATTTCAGATTAATTTGCGATTAACCTTGAGTTAACTAATCATGGACAATCATGCCACTGATCTTGATTAAATATTTAAACAGATCCGTACCAATGTTTCCCGTTGAGCATAATTTAATCCTCTTTAAATTACGCCTCAGTCTTGTATGTTTCATTGCATATACAAGCAAGATAAAAAATAATGCTGAACAATACCCATGTTTCAGCGAGGTGCGGTCAACAGCAAATGTTTATTTTAACTCCAATTTAGAACGAGGCAGAAAATAAACATTTGTCTCACAGATGCTGAAAGCAGAAGCAAACAGCAGTTGGTTGATGAGATCAGGGCAGAGCCCCGTAGGAGTCAAGCAAAACTCCAAAACAGGAACGACTCTTACACTGCACAGGAACGACAAAACTACTCAAGCCTCGCTCCACTTGATTTGCAAAGATCATCACTTAATCACGTTGACTCCTGCAGTGATTAAGGCGACGCACAAATGAGCCTGGCACGACATAAATAAAATGAGCGTTATTGTAACAATTGGACGACAGAACAATGCTCCTCTGACATCCTTACCCTGGCGGTTTCACAACAATTCACACCTCCATTCATGTGAACCTGAGGACTCAGCGGCTCCCACGTGACACAGAGGAGCAAATCACTCAGCCTGAATATGAACCTTTACATGTCAGTATAGTCGCTTATTATATCATTCCACATTACTTGAATCCTCTAGCAATGCCCATCATCGCACCACTGTTGATTCTATAGTGACTATGGACTGATAATATGTGTTGAGCTGATGGTGGGATGATATTACACTTTAAAATTGATATACTTTATATAAGCATATATCAGAAAACAGCCTATACCAATGATGTCTCTTTCATTTACAAGCGTGGGGGTACAACCCACACTTCATATGTAAATCAAAGAGAGATAAGTGAATGAATGAATGTGCCTGAGAGCAGATATGAACACCTGTATACTGGTTTCCTGTGGAAAGAATGGCTCAATTCGATCAGGATCAAGAAATTACTCATGTCTAGTCATTGACTGCTTTCCAAAATCCAGTTCTATTGGTTGTCCACCAACTAGAGCACAACCTAAACCTCTCTATATGCTTTAAATGCATAAAAGTATGTATATCATAACTTATAAATGACTTTCTGATTTTTTTCAGCATTCATCATATAGTGGACTCTTCTACAAAACTGAATTATATAAATAATTGAGTTATTATGAGTTCACCATGATTTTTGACCCCCAAAACCTGTGTAAACACACAGACTCCAGTGACGTTTGAATACAACTTTTTCTTCATCCAAGTCCAAGCTGAACATTTGTGCCAAATTTTAAGAACATTTCTTCAAGGTATTCCTGAGATATTGCTTTTTATGACAATGGGACACGCAACAGACAGCCAGAGACACAAATGACCGTTGACCACCAGCATTCGAATCTCTTCATCACTGAGTCCAAAAAATATCCCCAAGGTGCTCTTGAGATATTACATTTATATGACAACTGGACAAAGAACTGGAAAACACACAGTAATGCAAAAGCTACGTCTGTTGCCAGCATAAAAAGTATGGCGTAGACAGTAAAATACTTAGGAGTACTATGACATGCCCATATACGGTAGCAGAAATATGTGCTGTCGTGCATTTGACTGTCCCTGTGCAGCGTGTTGTTGATGATTGCACTGAGGTAAAGGTTAAGCCATGTCCAACTTATTTGCACTGCAAACACTGTCATATTCAAAAAAGGAATGCATAAGCTGCTTTTTTTGTGCTAGAGTGGTATATTGTCACATAAATCAGACTAAATTAAACTGTAAATGTCAGCAATTTCTTATACATCCATTCATAGCTTTTGGGATATTAACGGATATCTGACCGCAGGTAGAATTGTAATACTTGAGAAATTGAAATCTAATATCCTGGCATATTATTGTTCCGATACCCGAGATCCTCTGAGCGAGCCAGTTTGGCGGAGGAGTCAAAGAGATGTGGGAGACCTCGGGGGAAAGAGTCGTGACCCACGCTGCGGGTCAAGCGTGGATCCACACACTGTAGCGTCGGGTTGAGAAAACACCACTAATCCGACCAGAGTAGGTCAGGTCAAATATATGCGAACATTCTGAGGCGGATTCACAGGCAAGCACACACAACCCCCCTCCCCTCCCCTCCACACACACACATGGCTTACTCATGGCTTTGGCAAAGGTGTGCAGGCTGCTCACAGCATTGGCAAAATGACATATTCAACGGCGTGAATGAGAGGGAGAGCTGGGGAGGGGGAGTTTATCAAAGGATCATTTGGAAACATCTGGGTCCACAATCAGTATCCCCCCTTCCTCTAATTAACTTCCTCCTACATCCTCATTTTTGCTCTCCATCCTGTCCTTTCAATCTCTTTCCAACAACAAATCTCTCCTCTGCTTTCCGTCTTGTCACCCTCCTCCTGCCCTCTCTCCTTCTCCTTCTCTTTCAGCGCGCCAAGGGGCCCATGATTCTCCTCTTCTTCTTGGCTCGGGATTGGAAGCGAAATGCAGGAGCACGCGGGCACACACGCACAAACACGAAGAACATGAACAGGAAGACACAAATATACACACGTAAGGTTGGTTTCTAATGCCATCGTCATGGTAACACTCCCTCGCTCCTTTGCTCGCACAAACGAACAGAGCGCATATCCCAGGAATCAGTGTGGATTCTTATGTAACTACACAACCCCACGCACGCACGCACACACACACACACAAACAGACAGAAAGACAGAAAGACAGACAGATAGATGGGAGTGCGTCAGTGCTAGACCACATAGTGAGAGCATCTGTCATCAACGTTATACCTTTCACTGTGACAAGAACAGTATGTACCGCTGTGTTACTTCAGCCTCATTATAAGACACACTCCAGCACGCACACACGCGCTCATACACCCCCACACACACGCACACCAGAGGCTTCTTCAGTGCTTCACTACACAGCGAGAGGTGGAAATCGCTGTTCAACTAGTTGTGGCAACACCAGCGGCTCATGTATCGGCATACTAATTACTACTTTTCCTCCCCGAGGGCGGTGAACATATACGACGCTGGGGAGGTGAGGGGGCGGAGGGGGGGGAGAGGGATGGACAAATGAGAATGGGGTCATCACTGCAGATATAATGAAGCGACTGGTAATTTATGGCAGAAGGGCAGCATCGAAGGAAAGCGCGCAGGAAACAAAAGGGGAGCTAGATAGACATGTCGTGGCCTATTTGTATGCAGCGTACGAGTTAAGGTGAGAAGGAGGGAGCAAAGTTCAAGTGTGAAAGAACATGATGGCATCCTGAATCTGATTGTTGTGGAGAAGAAGACAATGGAGTGTTTCAGGATGCCACTTGTTTACCTTAGTTGGGGAGTATTTAATCTATTTGTGTTTTATCGGACTTCGGCGCTGAGTGGCTGCATGAAGCACTGTACTCAGTGGCAATTAATAGACTAGATGACTGGTGTATTATTTACAGATACGTTGATCAGCCACAACATTAAAATCACTGACAGGAGCCCCCCACCTCGTAGCACTCCTCAATGGGAGCAGCCATCCCCCAGCAGGGTGCAGCCTGTTTAGGAACAACTCAAAAAAACATGAAAAACCGCACAAGGTGTTGACCTGGCCTCCAAATTCACTAGACCCCAAACTGATCAAGTATCTGTGGCATGCCCTGGTACTAACCTGATCCACAGAGGGCCCTCCCCTCAATCCATAGCACCCAAAGGCCACACTAACAACATTATGTCGCCACAGGACAGAAGGCCATTTTCTGATGAGTCATAATGGTCATAATGTTATGCCTGGTCAGTGTAGAAAAAAAAATAACAAGCTTCCAAGCAGATGATTAGGCTCCAGGTTTGAATTATGCTTCAGGTAGGCACAGTAGACCTGTTTCCATCAGCTTGATCCAACCAGTCATTTTCAATTATATTTACTTAGACACCATTACTGCACAATGACATCAAGTTAACTCACTGCAGAAGTAAGTAAACACCAAATGGAGCTGATTTGTAACACTCTCACACTTTCACACCGAGCAGGCTGCAGATTTCACACACAAGGGGGAGCTGTCCAGCCGCTGTGAGGCCAGTTCCACTCAAGTCAAACTCTGACACTTCCAGAAACAAGAAAGCAACAGCACCAGCAGTCTGGACCTAGAGCTGAGGTGGACATACACTCACCTGCCAGTTCATTAGGCACACTAGTGTAAACAAATGCATTCTATTTTAACAGTGTTCTTCAGGAAGGTTATGGTATTCAGCATTTGTTTCATATAACACACAGAGGCGTTAATTCCACTGTGTACTGAACTGTGCTGTACCGACACGTGTTGCTATTATTTTTGACAACTCCATTTTAATTACTGAGCCAGGAAAAATAACACTTTAATTCAATCCTGTTCAACAGCTTCAATGGCACTACAAACCACATCCTCCAAAATGATCATACAGTTGAATTATATCAGCTGTCTGGTGCAGTTTCAACATAAACTGAACATTATCACAGTCATTCTAGAGATTCAGTGCAGGAATGTTTTATACACATATACATATATATATACATATATGTATATATATAATATATATGCACCTGTGTATAGTTCTGTAACAGGAGAAGTTTTCCTCCCCAACAATGCAACTACAAGTCATGCAAACAGCTGCCAGACTGATCCCACGTAGGGAATGCAGAGACTGTGACTGGTCGTCACCGTTCGTTGACACCAGAGGTTTATCAGTGTGAATGCAATATGAAGCAAACCGAAAAAAGACGCAACTGCGTTTACCCAAACCGGTTTCCACGGCAGCCAAAGATCCCATTTCCCTATTCCACTTGCATAAAAACAACATAAACTACAGTAAAAATGAAACGGGGAGGACCTTTCCCCCATTGCACTTACCATAAAGTGAGCGAAAGAATTTCATAGTACCCGTGGGGAATATAATCAAAGCATGAAGCAGCCGGATCATTGTGCATCCAGCTACTGTTGCCAGTAGTGCTATTGTGGTGGGGGAAATCTAACGTTGAACGATAAATCAAAGCCTACAGCACTGTTTCTGTTTCATTTTACCCATATGGCACCTCATAAATATATGTTTGTGGCTGTGAGATACAAATTACAATTCATTTACGCTTCAAAACCGGAAATAATGCCGGGAGGTGCTGTTACTAACATTTTGGATTCAATGCAAGAGCGGGAAAATTGCACAAAATATCTGTTATTACATTATCAAAAAACACACCTTAAATCCTGTTAGCGTAAGTCACCGCCACTTCAATTATACGACGCGGTTTGGAATTAGATTTAAGAGTTCAAGAGGTCATAGCTGAAAGAATTGCTCGTCAGTCCTCATTCATTCGATAATAAAGAGAAAATCTAAATGAAAATGAATAAGAAAAAGCAGCGCCTCCGTTTCCCCCTCCCCTCACTAAGGATATAACCTGAACAATTCAGCCTCTGCAACTTTGTCTTGAGCCGCTTCAAGCAGGTGAGGAGAGGAGTTATGGTAATCGGTGCCCGGTGGCTCACTCACAATTGGCTCTCCAAGATTGTCATATTCGAGAACGCGTCCTCGAGGAGCTGCTGGCCAATCATCTCAGACGGACTACGTCTGTTTGTGGCACGGCCTGTGGTGCATGAAATCTGATTGTCAGGGTCTGCTGACGCACCTGCCTGCAGACACACGCTGACGCATTCCCGCACACACACGCGAGCGAACACACGTCGCGGCTGGTAATTGGGCTCGCGAAGCCAAAGGACAAGAGCGGCAAAATCTCCCTTCCTGTCTTCGCCCAGCGTGTGAGAGCGACAGTGCTTTCCTGTGTTTCGGTTCAAATGCCCTGCCATACGCTTGCCACCCCAAAATCAGGCAATTTCCTGCGAAGCCATCCGAGTGTGACAGCAGCAGGTACCTAATGGGCAAGGCTTAGGAAACAGGGCATTACCACAATCCAGCAAACTCAATTGTATTAATCCTCTGGATTAGCCGCATTAATTCTCAACACGTTTCCCGTTTAAAAAGTCTTATTTCCTTGCTGAAAATGGGAGCAGCACGTGAGGTGAATGCTCAGCTATTTCAAGTGTGGCACAAGACTTTCCCCCTTGTTTTCCGCGAGTAAAGTCGAAGATTCAGCCCGAGGCCGCAATGAAACGTTTCGTCGTCACTCGACGAGACTATGGGAAAAACTGGTTCTCCTGCTGGAGAAGTGTGACGAGGAGAAAATCCTCTGAGTGTGTTTTTAAGATGCTCCTTCAAATCTCTGGTTTACCTGTCAGTTTCATGATGAGCGTGGTTCTCGCTAATTAACCCCACAATCAGTCCTGTGCTGATACTAAAGACCTACCATCTTAACCCCACTCAACGCGTCGCCCCCAAGACCAGTGAAAACTGTCAGTTCTAATCTCCCTGCCACCGTCCTCCTGTCTCTCTTACTCACACACACACACAGAGCTTTCAAATAAGGGATTTAGATTACAGTGAACAGTGTGAGCTTCATGATGATGAAGTGTGTGTACTCTGAGGGTGAGCCTTATTGGAATTCATATGATGTCTGTTGACTCCCTTCATATAAACAGGTGGCTGCGTGGAGATAACGCGCAGCATATTGTGCCGACAATGATGCTGCTGCTGCTGCTGCTGCTGCTGCTGCACGCGCACGCATATCCGGTGTTGTGTGCGTGCGCGCGGGTATTTTTAATCCTAAAGCAGTCAGACGGACATTTATTAATCTCTCTATTTCAGAAGAAGAGCACCAAAGCCTTTCAGGTGCATGAGCAGGGATTCCCGAACAGTTGTCACCGCGTACCCACCCAACGTGGAGCAGCAACAACAAAACAAAACCAGCTTTGTTCTGTTGCCACTGCTGCCAAAAGGCGTACCAAAAAAATAAAATAAATAACGCTTTTGTTCCCCCAACTCTTATATTCTCCCAGATATACTTCTAGTTTATGGCTCAGTTTCATCTATTTAGATTATTCCTTGAGTATATGAGTAGTTTTCAGAAAAGTGAATAGTTATTTAAAAAGGAAGGAAGAGGTGATCTGTCTTTCTTTTTTTTTTAATATTTATTTCTGAGGCACATGCAAGCGCGCGCACAGAAATCTTTTATTCGTCTCCTCATTTCCTAGGTAACAAGAACCAGACTGTCACCTCAGCCATCTACAGCTCCGCTCACACAGCGTACAAAGGATCTGAAGAAAAGCTGGAAGCGACCGTGTATACACGCGCGGCTCGCTGCTGTGAGACTGCTCCTTTCTTTGATCGCGCAGAGTTATTTTGTCTCCTCTGACAACGCCTCGGTTGACTTTACTGTGCACGGTGACCTTGCCACTCCACGTACAGCGGCGGAGAGTCAGCCTCTGTATTGATCTCTCGTTACGAAGGAGCTGACAGGAGGCATTGCAACTCATCACAGCTAAATCCAAAAGCCTGTTTAAGAGCACTTGTTGAGGGGTTTTGTCCAAGCTCTTTGTTGGTGCAGCATATGACTAAAGCCATATCCTATGTTTCCTTTGCTCCTGATGTTCGTGTCGGCTCTGCAGTTACTTTGCGTCTGACTTCTATTTCTGTCCTTTAAAGGCCACCATAAGCCAAGACCAGTCACCAATAGATGTTTATACAATAAGTTATAAATAACTAGATTCTCCTTTAACAGATGAGCCTCCCTTTGAAAAGCAACCATGACTCACTCGGCCCACACGGCATTTATTTGAATAATACAGTAAACCACTAAAAGGCCTCTTACAGTATAAGGTCACAGAGGACTACATCATCACTCGCTATTGACAGAGGACCACTGGCACAGCGGATGAGCACAAAATACATATTCCATCTGATTTCAGGGAAGCAGGAAATAAAACAGCGCTTCACAACGGAACAATGAAAAGATGTTCTTGAGAAATATACCAGGAATACACTTTAGTGTTGAGGTGGTTATGTTTCTGTTTCAGCCTAACCCACTGTGATCGTCGGCCTCCAAGCTAACAAGGAATCTGAGCGAGAAGACGTATCGATACCGTTTGCATCGTATGACATCACCTAGAGAATTCTTTCCCAAGACCGGGCTCGCGTTTGCCGTCAGAGACTTGAGAAATGGGACTTTAAAGCTATGGTTCCCAGCCCCAGGTTTGAGCGCTGTTCAGAGGGGACGCTCATGGTCACAGTAGGGAAAACAGATGTGCAGATGTGCATCAAAACTATGTATATACAAATATTTGTTGGGGCTAATCGAACTGTTTTATTACACGTCCTAGCGGCTGACCGACAGCCTCATCTGGGCCAAGTTGCAGCATTGTTGAAGGCAGAGAACCAGATTTTGTCAGAGCGGGCCATTAGTGGCGACAAGATACAGTATCTAATGACAGTGTTGGATAAAAATTCTTTAATTGGATTTTCTTTCTGCACAAACTAGAGTACAGATCTGTTTGTGTGTGTGAGCTTGGGTCAATAATACCACTCTCACTTAATTATTACAGCTTACTTACAAGTAGGGGAGACTCCAGGCTGGGAATCACTGCTCTGACGTCACGCTCCAACAAAATACCGATACAATATGATACAATATGAATCGTAGCATGAGTTTGCTAACGCTAGCAACATTTGGGAATATTTATGAAATTTCAAAGAACGCCATTGGAAAATGTGGCTTGAGCTGAAGTGTTCTGGGATGTATTAAATTGTCCAAAACAGTAAAAAGTGTTCATCAAATAGTTAACTAGCATTCCTGCACGCTGTCAACACTGCACATGCACGTGACAGAACAGCGCCAGCGCACATGTACCTTTCCTTTGCTTCTATTGCTACAAACAGGCACGAAATAGAAAGACAAGCTGGGGACTTTGAAGAGTTGGTAGTTAAAAGGATATAGGCTGACTTACAGCTGGAGTGTGGCAGGACTGTATAGACTGCTCATAACAACCCAACCCTCTTCAAGTACACTGAAGGCAGTGGTGTGTTGTGATAGTCCATATTCTAGAGTAGATTTTGTTTTATTAATGACATGGTATCACATGTTTTTCTCCAGTTGTCTTTTTCATTAACATTTTATTCATTTTGAATGCCAGTCGGCTCTGACTTCTGTTCATTCGCACGTCCTTGTAGTTTCATATTCACTGCACATTTATTGGTTGGGAAGTTATAAGTTCTATAGAGGCTAGACATCACTGACGGTCATAGAGAGGCAATAAGGGCTATTTATAGGCAAATTCTGTTAACAACAAAATGTACATGTGCATACAGTACAAAATAAATAAATGCATGATTACACTCCACTTAAAGCAATGAAAGTCTTCCACTGCTTCTAGAGACAGACTCAGAAGCAGTGGCGATCCCAAAATGGAGAATTCAACAGACACCTAAATGTTATGGCCCTTGCAGGATATATCTGTTCACTGCAGGAGATCAGAAGCAGATATAGATCTTTCACAAACACACCAAGCAACAACTGACAGACTCAAACATCCAAAGAAACAAAAAAAAAACTACAGAAGGAAGGCCTCGCTGTATGAAAAAAAGATATACTGCAGTGAGACATGAT
This sequence comes from Planiliza haematocheilus, assembly GCA_005024645.1. Taxonomy (NCBI): domain Eukaryota; kingdom Metazoa; phylum Chordata; class Actinopteri; order Mugiliformes; family Mugilidae; genus Planiliza; species Planiliza haematocheilus. The sequence goes on along the minus strand of SRSE01000949.1, from coordinate 3,885,864 downwards.
TGATCTAATATTTAATTTAGTGGGTTAACACTTCTTTTAATGTCTGTCTGGCTTAGAAGCTTTCTCCTTTTAGAAAATGTTTAATCGTGCACTAAATATTCCCTCTATAGCTGCAAGGACAACAGAAGACGTGGATTTGAAGTAGTTGCAAGAGTGCAAGAGAGTTGAAGAGTGAAGTCTCTATATCACAATATCAGAGAACAGCAACTTCCATTTCCAGCAAAGGATGCTGTACTTTTGCACTTTGTTGATGTAATCTGAAAAAAAAAAATCTCTGTAATACACGGGTTATAAATCTGCACCACTGCAACATCATTTAGTAACTAATTGCTATTTTTATTGTCGATGATGAACAGCTACGCTATGTTTTTTCCTCACGGCGCCGGATTACCTTCAGTAGCCTCCTTGCTTTAAACAAATGAATTAGTTTGTTTTTTCTGCCACTCGTTTGTTCATTTAATTTACCGACGCGTGGATTTATGGGATTGATCATTTCATTAATCCATTCGAGCCTTAAGTTGTATTTGCATGCTTAATGTTTTGCATTTTTCCCTGGTAAAAAGGGAGGACAAGATGCACAGAGGATATTCACTTTGATGTGTTTGCAGACAAAGCCTAAGCTCACCCTGAAAGTATAGTTAGTTAAAGAAGAATGACAGAATAGACACAAACCACTAACGCTACAAACACACACTATTACTGCCATCAAAATCACAGATTTCCAATACTCCCCGTTACCTGATAAGGTGTATAACAAACAGTTTTTCTTTCACTAGAGCTCTAATCTCCCATCTTTCGCTCTTTTCCTCATCACTCTATCCATCTCCTCTCCTCCCTTCCTGCTATTTTGCTCCTTCTCTTTTCATCTCTGTCACTGTCCTCCAGCTGGCTAGGTGAGATAACTCCTCCACACCGACATACTTTCGGCTCATTGGCCGCATGATGGAACACAGGGCACCAATCAAACGCTGCATCATTAGCCGTGGAGATCGTGAGCTGAGGAGGTGCGCTTATCTGGTCTTACTGATCCTGCTCTGTCCAAATCCGTCCAGCTGCCCACCTGAAAAACACCCATTTCCATTTTGCTCCATTTTGTTTGACACCTAATTTCTTTCCAAACGTGACGTAATCAGACTCCTCGAGAGACAACTCAGTGCTCTTACAACGATGGCTGACAGAGTAAAGAAGATTACTTTTAAGGCTCCTACATATGTGTCTTGGAGGTCTCTCATTGTGTTGCTATAAGGCTGATAAGAGTGCAGCACAGGATTTAAGATGGATGGATGTGATGCCTACTCTATTTCCAACACTTACAATCATCTTTCATCAGCTTGGACGATGGAAGATAACTTGTGTGAAAGTGTGCATATGTGCCCATGCTTTTAATGACTGTTAAAGGTCCAATATGTAGGATTTAGTGACATCTAGTGGTGAGGTTGCATATTACAATTTCCTGAATACCCCTTCATCGCCTATCTTTCCAAAGGAGGAGCGACAAAGAAAATCAGGTTGGTGTCTCTGGCTATTGTCATCTTGGAAGTGCCTGACCCTGCCTAACTCCCAGATGATTTTAAAACGAGCAAAGGGTTGAAGTTTTTGTGGAACTGAAGTGGCATCGGTGTGCGTCGCATGTGTCGGCGCCCACTGGTCAGTGAAAGCAGCCCCATCATAAAATGTTCAGAACTCAAAGCTCTGACATTATTTAAACAGAGGAATTCACTCCTGTACAAATAGGGAAATTATTTAAACATTTTGCCTCTCAAACGGCAGCCATTTTGTTTCAAATTAAATCTACTCTCATATCAGTTGAGCTCTTTGAAATTAACGCAGAGAGTACTTGAGGCTGACTCTAAGATATGTGTTTTTCATAAACATCTTATCTTTTTTCTTTTATTTGTCTTTTGTCTGTGTCATTTTGTGAGTGTGTTCTGTATTTGCTGCCGCCTATCTTGGCCAGGACTCCCTTGAAAAACAAATAAAAGTTACATTAAAAAAAATTTAAAAAATAACCAGCAGCTCACTTTTAAACAGACGACTGACATGTCATAACCGCTTTTGTTTAAATGTTAATCCATACAAAGACTCGTGGTTTTATCAACAGATTGGCAGAGTTGACATCCTGGATCTGGGATTGCTTGAACAGAGTCAGGCTAGGCTGTTCACACTTGCCTCGTCTTGTCTTTGTGCCAAGTTATGAGCTTGAAACGTGCCTTGGAAGTTTTCCCAATACTCTTGATTTTATTTTGCACAACAAACTGCAAACACCACCTTTACTTGCAACTTCTCTTACCCACATTTGGCACAGCACATTCAGTTATGCAGAAATTCCGAGTGGCTAGAAGAGTAAATTCACATCCTTTTGCAACATTAAAGTCCGATGTGAAATAAAAATCTGTTATACTCTAAGACGCAGCTCACAAAAGATAACACGTAAAGTATTAATAGTTACAGGTACAAGACAAAGGTAATGGCATGAAGGTGATAAGTTATGCTAAACTGGGATGATTAATTCAACAACACAAGTTGCTCAGTCATGCACACAAATGAGTATTTTTTCCCCTCTGTGACCGAGTCTGGCTCTGCTGACTGCTGTTTCATATTTATCGCACAGGCACGAGACGCTGATCAGTGTACTCATTTGCAGCAAGACAAAGACAATGACACAAAAAAAACAAAAGACAACCCGTTTATTATTTCTTTAGACTTAAATAAATAAAAAAATAAAACTAGACAGGGCCTCCAAAGTGACAGTGCACAGCAAATTTAAAAACTTATTACAGTATGTGTCTGAATATAAAACTTGTTGTCAGCTTTGTTTTATTCACTTCAATCCTATCTGTTACCATGACCGCTAATATTATTTTTATTACAATCTCTCTGACAAATTCAAACCTCCTTCACAAATTTAAAAAACACCTCTCTGCTTAAGAAAACATAGCAACAATCCAGTCACAGACCTGCAGTGCTTCTGCATTCACAGCAGTACTGTACATGTTGCTTCACTCGAAGCATCATAGCTGGACTGATAATAACATCTGCAACGTCGGTTTCTACTCATCCTCAGTTTCGTCTTAGTGTCATGCTGAAACCACTGAGCTAACTGGCTTGATGCTCCAACTTGCTATTAAGAAACATGTATGGACTAAACTGTGTTTGAAAAGTGTGAGAATTTTTTTTCTAATCACATTAGTGTCGCTATGATTCAAGCTGTTACATGCTGGTGGTTAGTGCTGAGAGATGAGTGCACCCTGGTGGTCCCTCATAGGACTGTTTACTCCAATGCAGCGTCAGGCCTGCACATTCAAAACAGTCATGTGCTGCCATCTTGTGTTTACTCACTGTGAGTGTTTTAAAAGCCATCTGACCACCTATCTATCCATCCTGTGTCTCTTGCGGCACCTCAAGGTGTGTCCATCATCGCCATCATCATTCATCTAGACACTGTCAAACAGCACACAGACAGACTTGATCCCACAAAAGGTTTCCTGGTTTATCGCTCCCCCAACCGGCAACCAGCAGGTTGTCCGATTTTTCTGACAGGTCATTTGGCCGCTAACTCTGACCTTTGTCAGCGTGCGTCCTGTCTCCGGGCATCAAATATGATAACACTTCAAACTGAAAGGTTAATAGGAATTTCCGGGCAAGTTAGAGAAGGTCAAAGAGCTCTTTCCCTGCACGGCATCACGAAGAAACAAACAACTCAATGGAAACACGTGCGCCTGAAAGGAGTGAACCAGTGCTTGTGATTTGAGGAACACTGAAATATAATGAGCTCCAAAGGGCAATCGCATGGGATAGTCTGGATTATTTAGGTGCTGCGCGTGGCGTTCAGCCTAATGTCAAGTGAACGCAAAACAAGGCAGCAGGTTATTATTCAGTTTGCTTAAACATTTCAATGTTTCACCGATCAGCCACAACATTAAAACCACTGACAGGAAAAGGAAATAACATTGACCACCCTGTGACAATGCAATGTTCTGCTGGGAAACTTGGATTTGGTTTTTGCGCAGCTGTTTCTTAGACATGTAACCGCCACCTAGACCAGACCAGGCACCCCCATCTCATAGCAATGGCACTCCTTGACAGCAGCAGCCAGTCTGTCACAGGAACACACACAAAAACGATTTAGGAACAACTCCATGAAAGCCTGATAAAGAGAGGCCCCTCCCCTCATAGGAGCCAAAGGCCCCCACTAACAAGATTCTGTTTCCAGACACCACAGGACACTCTCAGAAGGCCCATGTCCATTCTCTGATGAGTTACAACTGCTGGAGGCACAAGGAAGACCTACACAATATTAGGAAGGTCGTCATAATGTTTCGTGTGATCGGTGTGCAGTTTACTTGCACAGGCAGTTCAAAGCTTCAGCCCGTAGATGGTGTTGCAGTCTCCCTGCAGAGCCATTAGTGAGCTCACTGTGACGTCCAGTAAAACCCAAAGTCATCCAGTAACATAATGTCTCACATTAACACATTGAATACCAGAACCTAATGTGTCTCACTTTGACTCATTGTGTCACTTGTAGAGTTGAGGTCATGTTGAAAGGTCATGTACTATATATAGTTCAAACGTAAGACATGCAGTTCATGGCAACATATTTCACTGAGACAAACATATACACAAAGCATCTCAATAATTAGTTTAAATATGTAGCTTATTACAGCATTTAATGTAGCACACAGAAAGCAATTTAATTAATTTATTTATTTATTTAAAGCACAACCATGAAACATCGTCTGTAATGTGCGTGTGTGCGCAGGCCTCACTTTAAATCCACTGCCCAGGCACGTCATACCACTGAGGTCACACTGACTCATCACCACTACCCTGTTCTGAAATGGGCGGGCTTTTCTGAGACGGACTCCCTCAGCAGCTGCCATCAGCGAAGGCCGTAACCATACCTCAGCAAAGCTTAGAAGACCGGCAGGTTTCATGATGTCAGCGGAGGACCACGAGCTCCGCACATCACCGGCTTTATTAGAGCCTGATGTGAGCGAGACGTGATGTGACAGAGAAATCCATGCCGCACACATAACAAACTGAGTGTTACTGTCATTATCCGTTAGCCTGCTCATGTTTTTTCCCAGTTACTGTATATTTGTCAATCATAGAATTAATGTGATGTCAGGATTCTGCAAAATCCTTTTTAAGTCTAAATTTATGAAACCACATACCTCAGAGTAAGGTATAGGAAAAACAGTCATTAAAATACATATTACTGTTTCTATCAATGCGTTGTTTGTGGAAAATAAAAGCAACAGTGGCAGCCTGTACCATACAAAGAAACACGCTACGTAAAACAAACGTAAAACATGTTTAATGTGAGCCCATACGTGACTAATGGATGTTACGGTATGAGTTTTGCATTTTGTGTATTTGCATAAAGGTCTTCATGCATGCTAGCTTGAATGCTATGATAGGCAGCCTCAGTCTCTATAAAAATAAATACTGAAGAAATAAATAGGGCTGAGCTATTTATTTGCAGGGATAAAATTATCCCACTCCCTTTAATTCTATAAAAGTACGTAATAGTCATTATAGAAATACAGAGATCATGCTGACGCAGGAGAGCATTCACATTACATGTAAATTCTTGGAAACCGTTATGGCCGCTTTACTCTGTCACTGTGTCTGAGTGTGGCGTTCTCTTGTTTAGTTTGTATTATTTTGTGCGGTTTTATATCCATTCTCATTAACTTATTGTGTATATTTATGAGGGTCCTTCTAAGGATGGGCATCATGAACCATCTTAGGCTATAAATGCTGCGTTATGTGGCATCAGTCCATGACATGTGCTCGCCCCAATAAAACTAAGCTGCTGTAACGTCTATAAATAATCATTTTATGATGTTACCAGAGAATAAAGAGAATCACCATGGTAGAAAGGCACAGTCATCTTATACCATGTGTCAGTGAAACACTGGATGAGACGATCCATAATACACACAAAGTGCATTGTCTAAATATTTAATCTTAATCAATCTCAGATGCTCTGCACAGAACAGCTGTTTCCTATCAGTGGCTGGTTTCCCTCTAGACTTTTCCCCCGTGAACATTAATATTGATGACAGAGAGGAAGGATGACCAAGCTCTCAGTCACTCTCTCTCTCTACTATCTCTCTCCCCCTCTCTCCCTCCGTCCCTCCCTCCCTCCCTCTTATACCCACACCCTGGGTGCAGACAGGCGTGCACACACCGGCAGATTCACTCAGCTTCCGTATCGCTCTCCTCGTCACATCTCTGTGTCTCTACCCCTGCCTGCTCTCACTCCGCCGGTGGATTTTAGCCCACTGCTGTGTGGAACATCGGTAAGAAAGACTCGGCTCTCCTTCGGTGTGTTCGTCATTTGCTCGGTGTCCGTGTGCTTATGTGTTTTAGCAGGATTCAAACAAAGGATTAGGGTGTGGCTGGATTGATGGATGCTTATGGCAGCAGTGAAAAGATGCAAAGGAGGGATGCTGAGAGGGAGGATGATGGTGGTGGCTGTGATACAGAAACAAAATAGAAGAAATTGTTAGGGTGTTAGCTTTGACTATATAAGGATGAGATTGAGGCTGCTGCTGCTATCAGTGCTCGGCCGAGGGACATTTAGACTCCATTTCCAACTGAGCCGATCAAGAAATGATTCAATGGACATTTTATAAATCTGCTGTTAGGCCCTGTACAAATTCACACCAGTGAAGATAATTTATCAGTGGCTCGGTGTGCATACGACTGGCTGCAGGCTTGTGGGCTCATCACATTTCCATGGCAGTCTCCGACAGAGCAGCGGCTCAAACAGGCGTGACTGGGCTAGACTGTGAGAGACAGATTAGTCAGACCTGAGGCTAGGTTGGGAAAATGACTGCAGTGGAGCCTGCGGACCATTGCCCACATCCACGAGGCTGCAGCGGTGGATGCAGACAGAGGAAGAGAGAGAGGGAGGGAGGGAGAGAGGGAGGGAGGGAGAGAGAAAGAAACAGAGAGTAGGTGCAGAGAACAAAGACTTGAGCCTCAGACAGGGAAAAATGGAGACAAAGAGCAGACAGATGGGTAAAATTAACACATGTCAGCTGCATGGGCATATTGGAATATCAAGACAGAGCACATGTGAGAGGCAACCATTCCTCACAGACATCTATGTGGATAGTCAGAGCTGCACGTGTCCTAGCCACTCCCTTTGTGTTGCAATGGGCCACAAAGGCTATGATTAATATCAGACAAATCCCTCATTTTCGACTACATTTGAGTATTTTCACTTGAATCTTTTTTTCAGGTATGACGTCTGATTTGCCGGCCGACTATGTTACGCTGCACTATCAAAGTGACAGATAAGGTCAAACCTGGTGTCTTTTTTCCCCCTTTCCCAGCCAAAATGTCTGACAAGCCTGACATGACCGAGATCGCCCGCTTTGACAAGACAAAGCTGAAGAAGACGGAGACAAAAGAGAAAAACCCTCTGCCCACCAAAGAGAGTGAGTGTGTCCCCTGAGTGTGCGTGTTTTTCTGTACAGTGTCGTAACGCCTTGATCCCCTGCAACAACGTTTCTGTCAGCACCAACTCATCACCCTTTTCCGCTGCTGTCAAAAAAAACCACATGCTCAGCAAGAAAAACAAATAGCCGCAGCATCAGCACATCGCTGATATGTACAGCAAATCGAGGGAAAGCATCCTCTCACGTATTCTCAAAACACAAGCCTGCCAACGTTGTGTCTTTCTCTTCTTTTCCAGCCATTGAGCAAGAGAGGAAAGGCGACGCCACACCTTGACTTGAGCACAAGAAGAACAGAAGCTGAGATGCCACAGCAAAAAGCACTTTCTTTTGATTATCACAGTATTTCAATCTCTTACATTGTCTTCAGCAAAGGGTGCTCTTGAGCTCCCTGGGGTGCTATAAGGGTATATGGCATCCCCACATGGGAGGCTCTCTTACCACTCTAAAAAACTTAAGCCTGGGTGCCTGTCTCGCACTGTTAGCCTACAGCTAACATATCTCCGATATTGCCAACCTGGGGAGCGGTGTAGTGATGCAGCACAGAGAGATAGGCAGGCATCCAGGCTAGGGGGGAGGTGGGGCTTGTCTACAGACATGGGAGCAATCAGAGTCTAATCATGTGGGATGTTTTCTTAATAAACTTTTTACTTTCCTTTGTGAAATAAATATGAAGACATGGAACCAGTCAGTTGTGTGCATTTTGCTGTCTCATTTCTAGAAACTTAATGCAATTGCAAATCCACACACACGCACACACGTGTGACGTGGACAGCTGATGCACAACATGACTGTAACACAATAAACGCAAATGTTGGTCATACGGTTTGTATAACACTACACTACCTTACTGTTTAATCACATTTAGGAGTTAAGTTCAACGCAAAAACCTCCACATTTTACAATCTAAAGAAAGTAATCTGAGTGACTAATGTTAAACATAAATTAACAATTTACTAAATTAACCACAAACATTATATATAATCAAGCAATTTGGGTATGTATTTAAAATGAATTCATCAATAAATATAATTTCTTTCTTGTTTTACTTGCTAGCTAAAATTATTAGCTTAGCCTAGCTAATGGCCTTTTCCTTGACTCCAGAGCAAAAATATTTATTTAATAAGTAAAAATAACAAAAACAACTCTTAAAATTGTTCATTAATATGTTTCTAAGCAAACAAATACACAGGCTCCACCCTCTAAAGTATCTAATAAATATTTGCTGTTTTTTCTCTTGCTCTTAGATTTACATGAGAGAGAACAGAATAGCTTTAGCTTTTTAACTGTTGGTTGGACTAAACAGTTTGAATTTTAAAATTGAATTCCCAGAGCCATTTGTGACATCTTCAATGTTGTCACCCAAACAGTGTAGATAATTACTGACCCTTTGTTGGCCTCCCAAGTTCTCCTTTCCTTTCCTGACTTCCTAGGTTACTGTTGCTAGATTAGAATCAGAATCAGAATCAGAATCAGAAATACTTTATTGCCAAGCATGATCGTACATACAAGGAATTTGCCTTGGTGTTGTTACGCCTAAAATAAAATGAAAAATAAAATATAGAAACTATATTATAGAATAAATATAGAACTTCTTCTCAGATATATAAAATAAAATATAGAAATACAACAGATACAAAAATATATACACAGTATATATATGTATATTCCAAGACATAAACAATGTCCATGTACAGGTCCATTCCCTTAGAAAAACTTTGAAAACCAGTACTAACAGAGTACTGGTTTAGCAACCATGCTAATTTTGGCAGACAATGGAAATATTACCAGTCTTTTCACCAGTTTTCAACTATTTCCTCCACTGCACCCACACACTTGCTAACAGTGCATTTTTCACATGTTTGAAGAATCACAAGCTTCACTGCTACGTAAGTCTGCTGGTTTTCAACATTACTCTACGGGAATGAACCCTGACATTGATATTATTCATCCAACCCAGCAACATTAACACAGGAACATCAGGACTTGACAAAAGAAACCTTCTCCAAAGTTTAAGTGATTTCAGTTAAGTTAGCATCAACAGCAGCACTGTATAGCTCTTGTCAGGCCTCCCTATGTGCTATAAGTCATACAGTACTACATACAGTATGTAGTGTAAGTACAACACGACAGTTTCACCAGATGGTGAATGGTAAGCAGCAATGCAAATAAATGAATAAAATAAAATATCCATATTTTATGTATGTGAAATACCTTGCTAGTTCAAGTAACTAATGTTTAAACATAAACAAACTACCAAATGAATAAATTAACCTCAAAATGTTACAAAAATTAAACAATCATTTAATAATTAATTCTACATTACAAATCATGTTTAGCAAGTCGGCTAAACTTACCAACTTAGCCTTGAGTTTAGGTTTATAGGTTAGAACGGAAATGATTCTCAGACGATTATGACAATTGCCTGAGCGTTTTTGTTTGAACAGTTGTTGCTCAGATACCTATTATGACGACTGTCAGTTGTCATAACATGCATCTGAGCATTCTGTTTGAGCAAACCGCCCAGATGCTCAGCCCTCTTTGTATTCCACGAGAACAAACAGGCACTCAGCTAACCACAAACATTTCATACAATCAAGCAATTAGGGTATGTATTAAAATGAATTCATCAATAAATATAATTTCTTTCTTGTTTTACTAGCTAGCTAACATTATTAGCTTAGCCTGGCTAATGGCCTAGGTTAGACATAAACAATATCCATGTAAGAGTTAATTCCCATTAAAACGTGGAGGTGAGACAACAAGCATTAGCAACCATGCTAATTTTGGCAGACAATGGAAATATTACCAGTCTTTTCACCAGTTTTCAACTATTTCCTCCACTGCACCCACACAATTGCTAACAGTGCATTTTTCACATTTTTGAAGAATCACAAGCTTCACTGCTACGTAAGTCTGCTGGTTTTCAACATTACTCTACGGGAATGAACCCTGACATTGATATTATTCATCCAACCCAGCAACATTAACACAGGAACATCAGGACTTGACAAAATAATCTTTTCCAGTGATTTCAGTTAAGTTAGCATCAACAGCAGCGCTGTATAGCTCTTGTCAGGCCTCCCTATGTGCTATAAGTTATACAGTACTACATACAGTATGTAGTGTAAGTACTACACAACAGTTTCATTAGATGGAGAATGATGCAAATAATTAAATAAAATAAACTATCCATATTTTACTATGTATGTGAAATACCCGGCTTGTTCAAACTAGCTTATGTTAAAACATAAACAAACTACCAAGTGAATAAATTAACCTCAAATTGTTGCAAAAATTAAACCATCATTTAAAAATGAATTCTTCATTACAAATCACGTTTTGCAAGTCGGCTAAACTTACCAACTTAGCCTGGAGTTTAGACTTATAGGTTGTAAACTAAATGATTTTCAGACGATTATGACAATTGCTTGAGCGTTTTTGTTTGAACAGTTGTTGCTCAGATACCTATTATGACGACTGTCAGTTGTCATAACATGCATCTGAGCATTCTGTTTGAGCAAACTGCGCAGATGCTCAGCCCTCTTTGTATTCCACGAGAGCGAACAGGCACACAGCTTTAGGTTCTCAGTTATGAAAAATAAACTTGTCAGCAATTTGTAATTGTGAGGCATCCCGGGGGAAATGACACACCAGCCAGGCTATGATGAGAGCTCAGGGTTTGTAATTTGTTGCTCTGCCTAAGGAGTTAGATGGCTAGCAGGCACTTCTACTTTAAAACTGTTGAGGGTAATGGAAGGACAGGTGAGGATGTGACTGGTGTCAGAACTGTCACTAAAAGTCAAAAATGTATATATTCATGTATGTTGGATAAATATAGTCTACATTTACAAGGGGAGCATTGAATAAAAATCCCTGTTACTAAATACAATTAAAAGCCTGTAGAATGAATGCTTAAATAAAACAGCCTAGGCCATAATTTAACATTTACAACTTTCTAACGTGACCTTTTTAAAAAACAAATTATTGCTAAATTCCATAATACAATACATTAGCATCTACTATCCCGACAGCAGTGATTTATAGCCCGCCGTCTCCGCCTGCTGGAGTCGCTGACTGGCGTCACCAGTCCTGCCACTCTCCCTCGGCCTGTCAAAATTGTCACCTCCTGAGACTTTATTGCTCCATTTCTCTCACCTTGCCAGTCATCCATCAACGCTGCCCTGGCGGCCTAATGTGTCTACATGTCCTTAAGGACTGTTTCATTACCATTTTTACTCCAGGGAACAACAATCAAGGCTCTTGAAATGTTATCAGTAAAGGTGCCACGGTTACGTTTATTTATTTTCCTTTACGCATAAATAAAATGTATCTACTTCAGCGTCTGAGTTTACGATTCGCCCTCTTGAAATCAGTGATGAAATAAAGAATTAAAATGATTAAAAGAATGATAAATCTTTCAAAATGCCACCTAACAGCCCACGTGATTTGTCCCTGACAGTTTCTGTGTTTATGGGAGATGTAGCACCCACGCAAACGCACGCCCAGTTCCACAGAGCGCTATTGTGTGCCGTTATTAACCCATTCAAATCGTTAACGGAGCCTTCACTTAAACACAAATTATGAGGAATCCCAGATCGATTTTAATCGCTCTGTATTATTCTCAGCCTGGTGCAGGGGGTGCTCATGGTTTCAGTCATACCGCAAAATGAATGTGGCTGATATCTAATTAATGGGGATTATCCTCACCTACACCTCTCCTCCATTGTGCGGAGGGCCTCGCCCCGCCTCACCCTATTGTCCGGAGCGCTGAGTGAATTGTTGTTTTAAGGGATTTTGAGTGGCTTAAGGGGATTTGACAAGTGTAAGCGATCTAATTTAAAAACTTCACCTTAATCACTAACCTCTCTCGCATCAAATTACGGCAAAAGTATGAAATGACAGAAACTAGCATGATGACTGTCGATGGTGGCACTGATTGTTTATTTGGGCAAAGTCAGGAAAGCTAATCAGATGCATTAAATGTGACATTAATGAATGGATAATAATAATAATAATCCAGGAATATCCCATTTAGATTTGCGCAAAAGTCTTAAATTAAATCGATTATTTAACAAAATAACTGCCCACATAAACCGTGAAGTTTGACGGTTAAAACATTAAAGCTACTATGTTTTTATACTCTTGTAAATTCCAGACTGTTTTCACACCGAGTTGTTTCCCAGGGAAACATCTATTATCCTATTATCATGGCGATGCCAATTTCGCCGATGTGTGAGGTAGTATTACCATGACTATATACCGTCACTCGTGAAAGGCTTTAAGGCTTTGTAGTCGCTGTGTGTCCCCGTGGGACACTGGTGCCATTTCCCAAACATTTCAACAACACAAGAAGCTTCCCGACGCCACCTAGGACCACATTTCCGTCGTATATGACTGGGTTTAATAATTATGAAACATATTTACTGTATTTTGGGGCTGGCCAAGTCGTGACATGATGTGTTAAGGCCTCAGTGTAGCAGCAAACGCTTCTTGAAATTCCACGTCACTATTACGGCATTTCTCTAAAAGTATTACGCATTTTGTTCAAAAATTCATAAATGATAAGATGGATTTTGGTTTTATTTATCCATACCATACAAACCATACACACTGATTTCTTGTGATATGATTCATTGCATTTCGTGGGAAAAGTGCATACAGGTTACAGCTTGGGAACGGCAGGTGAATGGATGAGGGGCAGTTTAACTGTCTGTGTCTCTTCTTTGAAGTGCACTTATGCGCCGACGCCTGCTATTTGTCTATTGGACGCAGCAATCGCTGTCGTCGTTTACGCATTTTCGCAGTGAAACGTTACCCGCAGGACAAATCTGTCAATCAAAGGGGCATGACCATATAAATATCATCGGCGCGGAGTGGGGCAACAACTTCAGTTGCCTCCTTCTCTCTTGGTACTCACATCTGGAATACGACAAACAGGCCTCTGCGTGGACTACAGCTATGGAATCTCGGGATTTCCTTACATTCATGGTTCTGTCCATGTGCTGTCAGTTTCCCCCAACATATGCTTGGTAAGCTTATACCTTTAAAGGAAATCGTTTTAAAATATTGTCGTATGCATTTATTTGCTGTGGGTATGGTGACTTGGGACTGACAACGCTGTCTTATTTTCTTTTTACAGGACAGTGAATAATTTCCTCATGACTGGACCTAAGGTAAATACATGCTTGTTTTGTGTGAATCTATCGTGCGTAAAATATTCTTCTGGAACACCAGAAATCATACAGATTACTTCCTTTATCTATCATCATAATAATATTTATAATAACGGATTTTGCTTTCCTTCCCAAGGCTTTTCTGACATATGCCAGCAGCGTGCAAGTGGGCGCACAGAGCGGAATACAAGAATGCAAGCACCAATTCGCTTGGGAGAAGTGGAACTGTCCAGAGAGCACGCTCCAGTTATCCACACACAACGGCCTTCGAAGTGGTAAGACTTCTAAAAACAATCTGGATCATATTCACGGCAGCCAAACAGTTATTCGGAAGCGTTCTGGTCTTATGCCTTTTACGCACAGCGTTTCAAAGCATGCTTTACGCACATGTGGAGCTAAAATGGACAGCCAAGTATAAGTTTGCTCTCTCTGTTACTTATTGCAGCCACAAGGGAGACGTCTTTTGTCCATGCCATAAGCGCTGCCGGAGTGATGTACACTCTCACCAAGAACTGCAGTATGGGAGACTTTGACAACTGCGGCTGCGATGACTCCAGAATTGGGCAGACAGGTATGCATCGTCTACGAGTATCCAACCAACTGTCAGGTCAAACGATTTTAAATTTACTCATATTCACACAGTAAATGAAATAACAAAATATATTTTTGAATTGCCAGGAGGAAGAGGGTGGATTTGGGGAGGCTGCAGTGATAACGTGGCTTTCGGCGAGAAGATCTCTAAACAGTTTGTGGACGCGCTGGAAGACGGACATGACTCTCGCGCAGCAGTGAACCTGCATAACAACGAGGCAGGCAGACTGGTAAGTTTTGATATCAGTGTACTTTTTGTTATTAGTCTTACAGAGTAACAGAAAATAGATGCTATACGCAATAGAATTTATTTGTATATTTCCCTAGTGGGATTTACGCATACATGTGCTTTAATCCAAGAAGGAGCAAATCGTGCAGGATTGACCATTTCCAGCTAACATTCGCAATCTCTTTGCAGGCAATCAAAGCTACAATGAGGAAAGCCTGCAAGTGTCACGGCGTGTCTGGAAGCTGCAGCATCCAGACCTGTTGGATGCAGCTGGCCGACTTCAGAGAAGTGGGCAACTACCTCAAGGTGAAGCACGAAAATGCTAAGAAACTGGAAATGGACAAGAAGCCGGCGAGGGCAGGGAACAGCGCAGACAACCGAGGAGCCATCTCGCACACTTTTCGGGGCATCGCCAGAACGGAGCTCATTTACCTGGAGGATTCTCCGAATTACTGCGTCAAGAACCAGAGCTTGGGACTGCAGAGCACGGAGGGACGGGAGTGCCTGAAGGGCAACAAGAACATGTCCCAGTGGGAGAAAAAGAGCTGCCGCAGGCTGTGCTATGAGTGCGGCCTCAGAGTGGTGGAGAAGCGCATTGAGGTCGTCAGCAGCTGCAACTGCAAATTTCACTGGTGCTGCACAGTCAAGTGTGAAAAATGCACGCAGGTTGTCACTAAATATTACTGTGCACGTAAAGAAGGTGGAAGAAAACCACATAACAAAACGAAGCGCAAGCACCATGGACGCCGACACTGATTGACGTTTGTTGCATAGACTATGGACTCCTCACTTTTCATCAGCTTTGTGGACTTCAATAATCATCTCTGCATTGCAAGAATGCTATCATGGGTTGTCACATCACCCGAAATCCCTTCATGCACTTTATCTCACTGATTTCATTCTGTAAAGGATGCTTGGTCGGCTTTGTTGAGTTTGTCTTCTGTGATGTCTGTAATATATTTTATACTTGTCTGTAACTGAAAAGGCTATAATAAATATTTTTCTACAACATGGTCTTTCAGTCTGATTTGTCGGTGACAAAATCCCGTATCCGTTATTTGTGTATTGGTACCCTGGTGTCATACAGCCTCGGGGAAGAAAATAAACTGCGGCCTAATGCCATCCTTTGAAGTGCGCATATAGGCGTTTCTTGAAACAGTCATCCAATCAGCTTCCTCGGGCCTCGGGGACAAAGAACAAGAGTTCCATTTGTCCCTCGTTCAAATAAAGGAGAAAGTAGCAGCACACCGGGTTAAACGGACCTAAAGGTGCAGATGAAAATGGTGTGTGCATTACTCTGGCTCCTGTTTTTTCTATACAAAATGTGCCCGGGACATGCTTGGTAAGACATTTACACACACTGTCTGCGCACATCTTTAATGCGCTTCAACTAGAATGATCTCATTTCCCAATTTTTCCTCTTCTCAGGGTGGCAAGTAACCTCCTTATGACAGGACCAAAGGTAAATAAACAAAAAAATGTAACGTCTTGATTGCTTTGCTTACACTAAAGGGTTTAGGACAACTTCTCAAGATGTATTTATTTGATAATAAAGAAGACTGCAATTTGCCTCCCCTGTAGGCCTATCTCACCTATGCAAGGAGCGTGCAGGTGGGCACACAGAGTGGGATTGAGGAGTGCAAACATCAGTTCGCGTGGGACAGATGGAACTGTCCCGACAGCGCAACCCAGCTGAAAGGACTGAGACGAGGTGAGTTATGCTTTTATGCAAAGTTTCTACGCGCAGGTGTAACATAAATTAAAACATGATAACACACAGAAAACTAAGAAACATTAATATGAATGTAGGTCTAAAGCGGTACATATTTTAGTCACACACACGCTATCTAAGTCTAATTAAACTTTTTCTATGATGATCATTTTATAATGCCATTCGATTATTATTATGGGCTTACACAATACATATTTCCCATAACATGATGTAAAAGTATGAGGCGTTTTTTCCCCCTTTTAGCTACCAGAGAGACATCTTTCGTCCATGCCATCAGTGCAGCAGGAGTCATGTACACTCTGACCAGGAACTGCAGTCTGGGAGACCTCGAAAACTGTGGCTGTGATGTTTCAAAGAACGGAAAAATTGGTAGGGTTCACGTAATTCAAAAATGACGCAGAATATGATTCTATATCTGGCACGGTATTGGTGCTTTTTAGGAATATTAAACATAATTTGGGGCTAAAATTTTATAGTTTCTATTTTCAGTGGATTAAAGCATGTGATCTCTTGTGATGTGTGCAGGCGGCCGTGGGTGGTTATGGGGTGGCTGCAGTGATAACGTGGATTTCGGGGAGAGGATTTCCAAACAGTACGTGGATGCGCAGGAGACGGGTCAGGACTCCAGGGCTGCAGTCAACTTACACAACAACGCAGCTGGACGGCTGGTAGGTTTTTAACGATCCACATTCTGCTTCCCACTGTTTAAGCCGTTAGAAGTAATTACATGTATCTTGTTTCCAACAGGCAGTGAAAGCAACTATGAAGCGCATCTGCAGATGCCATGGGATGTCTGAGAGCTGCAGCGTCCAAACCTGTTGGACGCAGCTGTCCGACTTTAGAGAAATCGGCAATTTCTTGAAGATCAAGTACAGCCAAGCTCAGAAACTTGACATCGACAAAAAGCGCATGAGGGCTGCCAACAGCGCGGACAACCGAGGTGCTATAGTGGACACGTTTGGAAGCATCGAACAGACGGAGCTCATCTACCTGGAGGACTCTCCCGATTACTGCAGGAAAAACGCCAGCATGGGGCTGTACGGCACCGAGGGCCGCGAGTGCGTGCAGCACGGCGAGGCTTTAACCCAGTGGGAGAGAAGGAGCTGCCGCAGGCTGTGCCATGACTGCGGCCTTAGGGTGGAAGAGAAGCGCACGGAGGTAGTGAGCAGCTGCAACTGCAAATTCCACTGGTGCTGCAAGGTGAACTGCGAGGACTGCTCTCAGGTCATAGTGAAACATGTGTGCGCAAAGAGGGAAGGCGGGGACGGGAATGGTTTGAGACGGAGACACCGTGGACCCAAATGAAAATACGCATCGGTCATCTGTCTATATGTTTGCACTTTTCTTTCTCTTTCCATGTCTCCCTGTACAAATACTACGTGTCTATTTAAGAATGTTGTGCATTTTAAATTAAAAATAAAGTTTAAAAAAAAGAAAGAAATGACTCTAAACGTTTCATTTTAATCCACAGACAGAGGATACCTCTACTTATAAAATCCCAGGGCTCCTTCAATCCCTGACAGAGCAGGCAAGTTAGAATATGAATGAAGTGAATACACTTAAGAGAGGATTACATGGATAACATGGTGCAGTTCACACCTCACCAAGGTGTTGATCCAGTGTTGATCCACTTCCACTTTGATGTCAGTGTGTATTGATTTCATTCAAAGAGCAGAGAGGCTTTGAAAGACAAATTAGGGAAGTATTTCCACCACTAGAAGTCAGGAGGTATTTGGCCTGATAATCAGGGCACCTCTGCCTGTCCTAGTCTTTGTCACATCTCACAGGGAATGCAAATGCATCTATACATCAAAGCTTAAGAGAGGAAAAACACTGACAGTCACTTCAACCAAAGAAATAAAAAGTTCTCAGCAAAGTAGGCAGCGCTATAGTTATATATATATACCAAATGTAACAATCACATTCCACCTTGGAAGCTAGTTAATTTCTAATAGTTGCAAGTAATTAGGCCTAAGAGGAGCCTTATCTCCGCCCACTGGCCCATCTGTGTCTGAAGGAGCCTTTCAGTTGCTTCCTTCTTACCTCTACCCCCTGTATCTACAAAAATCTTCCTCTCAGCTGGATGTGTCATAAATCTGCCAGAGCCTCAGCTAAATGAGTGATGGCATGGATATTACCTTCTTCAGGGGGTCCATGCCTGGGAGGCGGTAGAGGGGGCGGGAGTCTAACGCAAAGTTGAGCCTGTAACAGAGCCGTATGTAACAAAGCAGTACATAAAGATTAGCGAGTGAGCGGATGCCGTGGCTAGATCACAAGACCATGCGGAGACCAAAACCTCCACTTCGATGAGGATATTAAAATGTGACATTAAATGACTACAGAACACACCGATTAACAATCGCGCCACAAAATGAACATATCTTCATGTGTAGGACAACCTTAACCCCAAATAAAATTCTCACAGAGAGCAAAACATCCAAAACACTCCCTACTCATTTGTCTGTTTACTTCTGGGGATATCCTGCGTTTCCCATGCTGCCCTGCTGAGTGTTAATGAAGGTTTTACCCCACTGGAGGCCCACACGGATCCGCCCCTCATCACTGCTCTCCGCTGAGTACGTGACTGGTTCCATATTGTTCCCATATGACGCCACTGTTTGGTTGAGATACAAGTGAGGTGCCCCGTTATAAACCTTGCATCTGATGAGGACATATTTTCCCTTTGTACAGTGCAGTGTAGTTTTTTTGTTTTTAGTTGATTATCTGTTAATCTTACAGTAGTTTCTGACATTATCCAACATTTTCAACAGTGGTGGCATCTTTCATGGGGGGTATGTTTCCTAATCTGGACAGAGGGGAAAAACAGGGGAAAGGGGGTGGATGATCTCCCGCAAGGACCCCCCAGGGGAACTCATGTATTCGCCCAGACAGGCTTGGGAGTCTCGGAGAGGGAGGGGGGGTCTGAGCTTGATTGATCATCAGTTCTCTTAGCTGCCCTCCTCTGTCACCTGGGTGTGAGATACCAAGAGGCCTGACTGCAGCTGGAACACAACATTGAACACATTCACGTTATGGATAGGAAACAACTCGGCCACATCATCACGTATACGGCTGCGTCAGTCTGTTTGTGTCAACACAAGAGATGCATTTGGCTACAGAGTTTATTTAAAACTTACCAAGAAATACGCATCTGACCTTCAGTGACAAACAGGCTACTCTTAACAAACACAGCATAGACAACACGCTTACAGTCCTGTGTGAAGAGATCTTAGCAGCATCTATGTTTAGAGATACAGATAAGGTCTGTGACTACGCGGTCTAATAATAGGTCTTTATGACCACTGAAACTTTCCTTCTTCTAGGTAAGACGATGACATACCACAGACGTGCTTACTTAAAATGTTCACGCTGAAGTTTCATTTCAGAACACAGGTCGGCGGCGATGCAGAAGGGCCCTTCAACTTTTAAGGGGGTATGATATGTGCAATAGGAAACCTTGAGTATGAATAATATTCCGTCTAAAACGGAGGTGATGGGATGGAATGCCCTATGCCTAGCTGACTACATGAGGAAGGTGAGTATCAAAAAAATACTTTTTATATCTTTTGTAGTTGTCAAGTACTGTAGTTTCAAGCGACAGTGAAAATGTGTAAGTATAATTTGGTATCATAATACGATGCAGTGTACGAGCTTTTACACAATTACATGACCTCTCACCTACAAAAAATAAAAAGTTTATGTAGCTTTTCTGCAAGCGTTGGACATTTAATTATCCTTTCAGCTTAAGCTAACAGGGTGCGACAGAGTGGTGATGAAGGGCAGCTTAACTGGAGAACAGTTCGTGGTAAGTGTGAAACCCCTTGGACCTCTTTTGGCTTTTACCATTTTTGAAATGCTTTGATCGTCTAATTTTTCGCAATGTTCAAATCTGCATCATCTAGAATATGACGGAGAACGAGCTTGAAATGTTCCCCTGCCTCTATGTTCCGTGAGTCTAAAGTTCTATTTATTAAACTATCACCAATCACCGCTGATATCAAGATAGCAGTACACAGGAAGTTGCATTCTATTCACGGCTAGCATTGTTTGGTTGTAGCAGAGCGGTATTTTTGTCCACAAAAGAAAGCACCTGCAGAAAGTAGTACTATGAGACTGAATGTTAGAGAATAACCAGTATTATTGGTTACTATTATTCTAACACAGGCACTGGTATCAGTGCAACAGATGATGCCAAGTTAGCACAGGAAGTAGCCAGCTACAGTTCATCAATATGAATATGCTTGTACACCGATCAGCCATAACATTATGATAAAATCATTGGTCAGGTGAATAATGTTGATTATCTGCTTATCATGGCACCTGTCAGTGGTTGGGACATTTGAGGCAGCAAGATAAACATTTTGCCCTCATTGTTGGTGCATTAGAAGCAGGAACAAATTCAAGCGGAAGGATCTGAAAGTTGCAAAATTGCGATTACGGTCAAAGCATACTCCACAAATAGTGGTGTTCCCAGCCTGTACCGGTCTATTAAAAGAGGACCGAAGTGGTTCGATCTAAATGCAATGTAAGAATATAGCGTGGTGTGATATATCACATTTTATTTTCCAACACATGATATAGCGTGTGCATGTGCGCAGGGCCGTCGCAGGGGGGGTGCGAGGCCCCGTGCAAACTTGAAATGCGAGGCCCTGCAGTTTGGCATGGATGCGCAATTGCGCATGACTAACAGTTACACGGACACAGCTATTCTAGTTCTACTGCACGCATAATCATGCTTCAATACGTTTTATCAAGTAGAATGATACAGCATAATCATACACAGTCTCAGCCTTTTTGCTACCGGTATTTATTTCAAAGGGGGAAAATCAACTGTGCAAGGAGGCTTTACATCAAGTCAGCTCAGTCACTCTATTTTTGGCATCTTAACATTTTAAACAAGTAGATTAGGACACTTTTCATTCATAGTATACGTTAATTTTCATTACAACTATACACAACATATTTACTGCACTGTAACTCTAATAAATCAGATGGAGTCACCATGCGTAAATTGCGCGGAAGCTGATCATGTCAGAGTCACTTTCCTTGCCTTCTTGGCCGCAAACTCAGCAATAAGATCTTTATAATCCAGTTTGGATGCGATGTCCTTTTCAATTGATAGCAGGGCAAGCCCGCACAGTCTGTCCTGTAACATGGAGGTGCGCAAATAGTTTTTGATTAGTTTCAACTTTGAAAAGCTTCGCTCGCCCGATGCCACCGTCCCTGGAAAAGTCAATAAGATCCTGAGCGCAATCTCACAGTTAGGGAAAGTTCCTTGAATCCCTTTAAGGTAACGAAGTGTTTGAAGTACTGTAGTTGTCCCCTCTGGGACATATATAAATAGTGTATTTACTGAAAATAAAATAAATAATAATATATAAAAAAAACAAAAAAAAAAAACAGCAGGATTGCAGGCGCGAGGCCCCCTAGTGGCGCGAGGCCCTGTGCGGTTGCACAGTTCGCACAGTCCATGTGACGGCTCTGCATGTGCGTCACTAATTGTTCACCTCAAGGGGTGGTGGTTTTAATGTTGTGGCTGACTGGTGTATATATATGTACACACACACACACACACACACACACACATATATATATATATATATATATATATGTGCACACATATATACTGAACATACTGGTAATACTTTATCTATTGCATCTCAATAGAATTATTACCAAGATCCAGAGTGAAATCAACAAGGAAGAGCAGAAGAGGAACTTTGGACAGAAGTAAGACATTCTTTTTTTATTCAGATCTTATTCTAAAGTTTCAGGTGAATATATCTAAACAACCATTAACATTCATTTTTGTGCAGATTTAAGGCACTGAAGTCACCAAAACAAGGTAAAGAACCGTTCAACTAATATTATACAGCCATCTTTCCTGAGGCCTGACCTTTTTGCAACATATTTTCCTACAGCGTTTTTTAAAAGGGAAGAGACTTGGGACTCTGATGAGTTTGTAAGTAAAAAGTATTTTTACATAACATTTGGCAGCTTTAAATAATCTAAACAGTACCAATATCACTTAATATGTAATTAAAAACAGAGGAAATGTAATCTGCATTTTACCACATGCAATACTTCACATGTGGCCAGGAAAATGACAGTGAAAATGACTATGAGGGTCCAGACCAAGAGGCAGCAGAAGAAGACTACATCTGTCCTGAGACAGCTGAGGAACAACACAGTGAAGAGAACTGTGATAATCCAAACAAACTGCCTGACATTGCAGACATGAAGAAACCACCTCGGCCCCCGAGACCATCGAAACCCCAGGACAGTGTCAGAGGTAATGGAAAGCAACTACAACTACAGTGCACAATGAAATGTACACATATGTGAAAGCATCTCAGCATTTCAGTGCTTTTCACTGTATATGGTTTCAAAGCAGAACTGGTCATAATATTTCCTGCACACATAACTCAAAAAATGTTTGTGATCCATTCCCAGGTGAAAGAAACCTGAAGCTTCCACAACTTCCAAGAATGAACACTCAAAAACCTCCCAAAGCACCAAGTAACTACATTCATTGATAAACAAGCAATAACAATGCTGATTTTGCATATGCCATCCCAGGAAGACATTCCAAAATTTAGTATGAACTGTACTATTTTTTTCATTTTCACATTATCAATAATGTTCACAAGGGGGCAGAGCTGTCGAGCCTCCAGTCCCATCTACCCCCAGACTACATCACCCACTGCCCCCTAGGCCTACAGATGTGCCAAACAGGTAAAACAACCAAACC
Organism: Planiliza haematocheilus; assembly: GCA_005024645.1. Taxonomy (NCBI): domain Eukaryota; kingdom Metazoa; phylum Chordata; class Actinopteri; order Mugiliformes; family Mugilidae; genus Planiliza; species Planiliza haematocheilus. The sequence continues at coordinate 3,862,913 of SRSE01000949.1, read as the reverse complement.
AGTTTGTTACTCTAGCAAGGCCTGGACTTTGTGCAATTATTTTGTTAAACATTTCTCAATTTTGTTGTTATTTTATTTCTCACCCAACAGGCCGAATAAACCAAATCCATCCCTTCCAGTGCCAACACACCCTGTTAAGGTCAGCTGTGCAATAGATTGACAAAAAAAAAAAAAAAAATACAATAAAGCCACTATTCCCTTATATACTAATGAAGAAAACACAACCGTTCAGGATGGGTGTAACGTAATATCTTTAATTACACACCAGGAGCACTTTCAAACAGGAAACAGCAGATGGCGATGTTGTAATAAAGAACACAACAGGGACCCTTGGGTCTGCTACTAAAACTCAAGATAGTGCTTTTTATTTTCTAGGCTAATTAATTTCATTACCTGTTTTAAACTGATAAACACATGAGTCACTGCAGCAGAAACTAAGCATAAATAATTTGTTGAGTTACTCCCTTACTATGACTGTTCTATCATGGATAATGCAGAGTTTGGACCCCAGCTGGTATGGAGGAAATGTGACCAGACATCAAGCTGAAGATGCGGTTAGATTGGTGAACAAGGTCAGGTGCTGCATCTTGCAGTCTCACTAATCTCATCCTTCTCCATCTGGAGTAAATACACACAAACAAATTAACTCGCAACTGAAATTTTGCAATAACATTAATAGCTGGGCAGGTTTGCATGTGTGGTCATGTGCATGTATGTGTCTTTAAGGATGGGGCATTTGTGGTAAGAGACAGCCAAAAAGGCTCGCTTGAGCACCCGTACACCCTGGTGCTGCTGAATCAAGGCAAGGTTTACAACATTAAGATCCGTAACCAAGGCAACTCCTACTCCCTTGGCAGCGGACTCAAAAACTCCCAGGTGAGCTGAAAATACTGACACTGTTCTATAATGTTAAAATGAAAGGAAAAAGTCAGTGCATTCACTCTGATTTAACTGAAACATTCACATCTTGTGGTGCACCTCAGGGACTGTTTGATGCTGACTTATGCCGCGATGCGTCATTAAGTCACTGTCATATTTTGTGTGCACTATAGAGTTTCCCTGGGGTGAGGGAGATGATCACCCATCACGCACACACCCCGCTGCTGCTCATTGATGCCACAGACCAGAGTTGTGAAGAACATCCCCAGCCCAAGTGCTGTCTGCTGCACCCTGCGGCACCCTGACCAGCAACAACACCGGGCTTAACGTGGGTGTTTACGCCTGACTGTGTGACCTCTCTATGCTAATTTGTGCGCATGAACACGTGAGGCTTATTCACACTTTTTTTAGAACATCTGAAGAAATGTCACAATTTTCCTAATCTCAAAGGTCATCATTATGTAACTCCTCTTTTTGGTACCTTCTTGTACTTTAAGTAAACAGAATGAAAGACAAAAAAAAAAATTTTCCTCATGGTTGGTGGTTTGTATATTTTGCTTCACTGTGTATTTCACACCAACAGCTTTACCTCCACTCTTCATACATCCACTTCAAGTCAAGCTGTGGACTGATGCTCCTTTGCCTCCTGGGTTTTGAGAGACGCCAGCTTGTCAGGGTGGCCAACACAAACGATCAGATCACACTGCTTCAGATGGGTCCGAACTGTAGACAGAAAGCACGTATCTTCTTTTATAACCACCTCAGGTCTACATCAACTATTTTTACACTGTCAACACTGTAATAAATAATTCAAGAGCCCAGTAAATGTAACATTAATATATAGGTAGGCATGCTTAATAAAAATGCTGAATGTCATCATGATGGGTATTTGATTTGACTACATCAAAATTCATTAGTAAAAATCCAACAGGAATCTTTGTGTGAAATATCCATACTAAAATTAAGTTTATGTCTTTAAAATAAATTCATATTTGACTCACAGATTATATTATTTAAATATTTGTAATAATAAATGTATGTTTTCAACAAGATTTTTGAGAATGCACTACAAATATCAATTAGCTTTAAGTACGTGTAGTTATCAAACAAGTCAACTCAATTTTATTGGACAGTAACTTAACAACTTAAAAAAATCAAGTAAGCGGAACCGACTAAGTGACGTCTTCCCTCAAAATACGATAATTGTATGCCTCTGATACGATAATCCTACATTTCCCACCTGGCAACGCTGCTGACGGTTGGGACAGATCTGAGAAAGATGGACGCAGGCATGGACGTGCTGGCGGGCACAGCGGATGCTTGAATCTCAACTTGACCTGACCGTAAGTAGCTGATTTTGAATGAATTTATTTTTTATGATAACATTCCTTTGCATTAAATATCAATTTAACGTTACAAACATTACTATCGCGAAGAAGCCATTCCTCACCAAAGCTAATTGGCCTTGTTAGCTAACGTTATTTTAATGGCTTGACTTATTTGAAACACTGTGAACATTGTGTCGAGCATTTGTGGCATATTTTAAGGTGGAGACAGTTTTGGCAATAAAATTTAAAACTTTTGTCCGTGCTAAGTTAGCCATATTCAGACTAGCTTTGTAGTTCGGTTTCAGACCGCGTGAACGTTAATTCTGGCGCCGGACCAACTCAGCCCGACCCACGGGTTATGGCAGAACAAGCCCCCGGTCACCACCGCTTTTTTTAACCTCCTCCTCTCTCTCTACGGTTGCGTGCCGTGTTAACCAGCACCGAAAATAGCGGGTTTTCAAGCTCAGAATGCACTGTTGTTGCACGCGCTGCATATTTTTTTCGAGTTCGGCTGGAAGTGAGTGTCGGTCTGCTTCAGATATCCGCGATTTGGCTGTCTTTTGAGCTGCTCTAACCGTCGACCTGGTTCACCACGGCGAGGTGGTCTTGGCCGAAGCGGTGTGCACGGGTTTTTGTTGAGTTTATAGCCGTAAACTACGTTATCCGAAATGTGGTATAACTGTGGACGCCTCCTTCCCATGCCGTCTCCGCTCTTATCTCCTTTTCTCTGTTTTTAATTTCATATGCTTAAAAGTCAAAAATGGAAGGGGAAAATTGTTTCTATGGTGTAAATGATATTATAGAAATTAAGCTATAAGTTATTAATATTAAACATGACTAAACATGACTAAGGAAAAAGTAAGTTGTGCTGTGCCTGTGTTTGTGTATCATAGTTGTCTCAAATGTTAACGTCTCAGGCTGGGCTCAGTCTTATATTAATTTTCAGTGCAGGTCTCTTGTTTGTCTCACACATACGACGGAGTATTAGGGCCACACATGAAGAAAAAAAATATTTTTGCCATGACGAGATTAAACTCGACATGTCGACTTTAAAGTCGACACGTCGAGATTAAAGTCGACATGATATTTCAACTTTATTCTCGAAATGTCGAGTTTAATATCGACATGGCAAAAATATTTTTTTTCTTCATGTGTGGCCCTAATACTCCGTCGTACACTCACTGTAGCCAGTGTGTGTGTAGTAGGCTTTTTTAAAAGTTCACAGTGGCAGTTCATAGTGGCTTGTATGTTTGGTGGTTAGTTAGGTGGTTAGTTAAAGTGTTTTTCATGCATTATTTTCAAAATCTGCTTTTCAGCATGGGAAGCAAACGCTGAGGGAGAGTGAGTAGAGAGGTAAGTTGTTTGGATTTAATAGTAGCAAAGCACAACGAATATTTATTATAAATTTTGTGGGAAGATATACTTGCTTTAGCAGGTAACAGAGATTTGTATTGTGGTCACATTTTTTCTTTGGCTTACAGAATCGGCGTGGGAGAAGTGCACGAATCAAGGAGAAAGATAGAGTGCTGACCCACAGTAAGGTAACAGTACATGGAATGGCACTGCAAGCTCTGCACATTTGTGGCATCATCGAAGAGGGGACTTCTTACGCACTATCGACTGAAACATGGACATTTTGGTCGTGGACATTATCTGCCTTGTATTCATTTGAACTGTCCATGTTCCTTTAAAACTAGGAGTGCCTTGCGTGCACACTTGTATAGAGCTCACAAATCAGAGGAAACAGAAAATCAACAAGATGCGATAGCTTTCAAATGTAAAATTTGTGACTCATGCTTTCCAAATACTAAAGATTATTTTCAACACATTAACTCTCATCTTAAAAGACTAGAAACAATAGAGTGTGTGTTTGATGGATGTGAGTTCACAACAAACATATATGGCACTTATGCTACTCATAGAAGTCGAAAGCACCAGTCTTACTCATGCGATGACTTGAAGGCTGATGTCATTGTAAGAATTCCAATTTCTACCAGTGTTCAACAGAATGAAAGCCATTTCTCATCACTGGAATCAACTGATGATGTGGAGTTGGAAACTACTGTAGATTCAGATTGCGAAGGACATACAAGTGCATATGTGGAAATAATTGGTTCTCTTTTGTTGAAGCTAGACAGCATTTATAATGTCACAGGTAAATGTTTAGATGACTTGGTGGAACAGCTCCAGTTTATTTGTGCATCGTCATCTCAACATATTCCAAATTTAGTGAGAAATATTTTGACACAGAATAACTGCACTGTTGATGAAAGTGTTATCAGTGAGTTAGTTGAAAAATTACAACTCTGTAATCCTCTAACTAAAGCCTTTGGGACTGATGGTCCCTTTCATTCTAAGTATAAGAGGGGGAAATACTTTAAAGAAAACTTCAATTTTATCGAGCCAGTTGAATATATATTTGATCCACAGGACAGTGATAGCTTTCAATATGTGCCTATCCTAAAATCCTTACAGCAACTGTTAAACAATAAAGATATTGTAAGCAAAATACTGACAAGTCATTCAGGCAAGGCCTCACAATTTTCATCCTTTAAAGATGGCAAATATTTTAAGTTAAATGAGTTTTATTCAGATGGGGAGCTAAGAATTTCACTCATACTTTACGCGGATGATTTTGAAATATGTAATCCGCTTGGAACCTCGCGGAAAAAACATAAAGTGACAGCCTTCTATTGGGTACTTGCAGATGTGCCTTCGGAATTGAGATCCCAGTTAACATCAGTTAATTTGGCACTACTTTGCAAAGCTAATGATGTTAAGAAATTTGGCTATGAAACCGTCCTGGAGCCTCTCTTGAAGGACCTTATTATCTTAGAGGAGGAAGGCATTTTTTTCCCTGCCATTGGCAAAAATATCAGAGGAACAGTTTTTTGTATTTCAGCAGATAATCTGGGTGCCCATGCTTTGAGTGGTCTGGTGGAAAGTTTTACTGGGCATTACATATGCAGATTTTGTATCGGGGACCATTCAGACTACCAGCAAAAAGAGGTGCATTCTGGATTTTTTCCACCAAGAACAAAGGAGAATTATGCATCACATGTTCAAGCTGTAAAGGAAAACCCTGATCAGGGACATTGTTATGGTGTAAAGAAGGTTTGTCCCTTAACAGAAAAATTGAAGCATTTCCATTTTGTGACAGGGTACCCCCCAGATGTGCTCCACGACCTCTTAGAAGGAGTAATACCATTGGAGTTAGCACTATGTCTTAACTTGTTTGTAAAAAAGCAGTATTTCACTCTGTTACAACTGAACAATTTAATTGCAGAGTTTCCATATAACTGGACTGACAAAACTGACCGCCCTCAACCAATCCCGCTAAATCTTTCTTCTCGCAGATCTATCGGCGGAAACGCACACGAGAATTGGACACTACTGAGATTGTTACCATTCATAATTGGTAGAAAGGTGCCATTCAGTGAACCTGCTTGGCAAGTTCTCATGACCTTAAAAGACATTACTGAACTTGTGGTATCCCCTGTTCATACCGAGGACAGTATTAGTTATCTTGATAAATTGATTTCTGAACATCGCCATAAACTGCTAGAAGTGTTTCCTGACTTTAAGTTAACTCCGAAGTTCCATTTCTTAGAACATTATCCAGACATGATAAAATGCTTTGGGCCTTTGGTTTGTGTCTGGACGATGCGCTTTGAAGCAAAGCATAGTTTTTTCAAGCGTACTGTCAGACACACCAACAGTTTCAGAAACATTCTACTCACTCTCGCCACAAAGCACCAAATGATGCTGGCTTATCATTTACATGCTGATGCTTTGAAACCTGCATTATGTGTGAGTAAAGTAACTAGTATTCCATTGGCATTGCTGCATGAAGAGATACAGGACTCTTTTAAAAAAGTATATCCAACACAAACCACAGTGGAGCTGACAAGTGCACTGTCATATCATGGAACCAGATATGCAGTTGGGATGATTCTACCCCATGGATCTACTGGTGGTCTGCCCAATTTTGTGGAGATTTCACAAATTGTGATTGTGGGCAGTGATCTGAACTTCATTGTTAAGTTGCTCAACAGCTGGTATTATGAACATTTTAGGGGGTTTGTTTTGGAGCACTCTGGGAAGGTGACCCTGCTGGGCATAGAGCAACTTAGTGATACATACCCACTGACACCATACTATGTGGGAGGGAAATGCATGGTCAGTTTAAAACGACATGTGATTATCCAGTATTAGGTCAGTAAAAGCCTTAACTGTATTTGTTTTTGTACAGATGGACCCTGTTGTTGTGAAGGTGATTATTGATCATCATAGTGAGAAGCTCACACTGTCACCAGGGATTCCAGATACAGTGGAGCAATTGCATAAGACTGTGAAGGACACATTTCAGATTCATGAAGAATTCACTCTTCATTACCTTGACGAGGACTTTGGAGATTTCTTCACAATTCATTCTACTAAGGACGTTAAACATAAGGGGACAATCAAAGTGGTTGTAATTCCTTCCATAGTGCTCACAATAGCAACACCAGAGACTGAAAATGTGGCAGATGTAAGTGATGTGAGTGACACTTCCAGCTTTACTTCAAAAACGTTGCCTTCACAGTCATCCTGTAGTTCTGTAGACTACCAGTCAGATGGGACATCATCAGTGTCATCACACAATACTATATTGTTGAGCCCTGAACGGGCATTGTGGCCAAGTGAAGTTGACATTCCACTTTTTTCAGTTGCAACAGAGGCAGTACTCAGGAATGCAAATGAACTGTTTTTGAAAGATGGCACTGTCCTCAACAACACCCGGGTCAAGTCTGAAATAATGGAAAAGCTGGCAGATTACATGTACAACTACACTGCCTATCCCACAGGCCTTCAGGTTGGACAGGTTGCAGAAGCCTTAGTCCAAAAACATCCATGTCTAACAGAACCCGGAAGTCGCAACGGATGGATTGGATGGATGTACAGCCTCAAATACAAAATGGGCAATTACAGGTCCAAGTTAAGAAATCTTGGATTTCCTGAAGTCACGTGCAATTCTCTTAAAAACAAACGTCCTGGTGAGAGAAAACCAGCCCAAAATGTAAAAAAGGCACGCAAAGGGGAAGTGATGTATCTCCCACATTATCCTTCAGGAGAAAGCACTGAACAACAAGAGGCACAGCGGCTAACAATCCTGTCCGAATTAAAGAAGAGAGAGAGGGCGACCGTCAGTCAATTGATGTCCAACACTTTTGCTCATAGAAGACAGGATGTTGTCAGTCTTCAACTGAGCATCAGAGAGATCAAAGAAAGGTGGCCTGCCTTGTTTGACATGTCACAGGTGAGAATTTAAAAATCTGTACAGTTTTATGCAAATGCACCTTAGACAGCTTGTTTAAACCGAAGTCTGTAAATTGGGCCTTGTGCTTTTGTTTTGTATTTTTTTTCAGGTCAACGCTGAGTTCCATCGAATTACCACTGTAAATCTTGAGGCCAAATTCATGTTCAAGTTGGACCACTACACCCCGAAACTGCTTGCCATCTTCCAAGCCAAGAAAGGTGCTGCTGCAGAGAGACATCGTGCAGAGATGAATATTCTACTGCAGGTATTTTAGTTTACTCCTCTGAGATTATTTTTCCCCCACCTTTGTTGTTCTCACTGTTCTTTTCCACCAGTGTTTCGCAATCTGCTCTAACCATCTTCATATACAACAACATACACTGCCAACTCTTGCTTCTCTACCCATCTGCCTACTATAATGTTTTACTGTTAATTTTTACTCTGTTTCAGTGTGACTGTATTCTGAGCTATATCAAAAATATATCATATGGCAAATATGACTTCAAGGTTCCAGTGACCACTACTGATAAGGGATGAATGATGGGATGAATGTTCATAGAACTTTTAATGATTTACCAACTGCTTGACTAAATTGTTTCATTTTTCCAGTGTAGTCAAAACTGATATAATCTTTAAAGTAGAATGGCCAAAATGTACACTGAGATTGACTACTGTATCTTCTCAGCTGTTGTTTTTTTTCTCTCCTTAACAGAGTGGAATTCCCATTGAGAAAACTAGAGAAGTTGTCATCAAATGTCTCATTGATCACCTGGGAGAAGACGTGGGTGCCTTAATCAAGGAGTTTGAGGTGAGTGCAAAAAAATACATTGTCAGCTGCACTTTGCCCTTTTGTGTCTATTGGAAAGACTGCAACATTGCTCTTGTAGCTTATATCTAAATCAGATTGGAATTAGCAAACCTAATACATCAAATGTCATCTAAATCTAAAGTAATTTCACATTGGCATGCCATTTAATTCAAATCTATTTATTTATGTATTGCCACTTAACTTGTGTAATCTCAAGGCAACAAACTTTAAAAGAAAAACTTTAACATGAAGAGACATTGGACATAATTAGGACTGAGGCATGTGGTTGAGGGGGGACAACAGAAGGAAAAAAAGGGCTTGGTTGAGGGAACTGTCACCGGAGAGGGTTAGTTGGGTGGGCAGTTAGTGCAGGGAGGTGGAGCTCTTGAGGATCTGTGGAGACAAAGAGACACCAAGGCCAAACTACAAGTTGAAATGTGCATGAGGAGAGGGAGAGGACAGGAGCAGAAGAGAAAAGAAGAGATAGAGGAGAGGGAGAGAAGAGAAGGGGGAGGAAGAGGACAAGGCTCCACACTGAAATGGTCAAAAACTATTTGCTTACCCTCTCACACACCTGTTGGTCATCATGTGTCTTACCTGTATACTTTTATAATCATAATGCCCAACCTAGTGGCCAAACATAAAAACTACATATGGTTCCAACAGTTCACTTGATTTAATTCAATATCCTTCTGACATCGTTAACCTGGATTAATGTACAGATACCTTAATTAGTGTTTAAGTCATCATCATCATTATTATTTTCATGGGTCTATTCATATAATTCAAAGTTGTGCTAGTTAAAATAATAGACAACTTAGACCATGATGTTTGTATAGCTTATTTTATGTAGTTGGTCATTTATGTTATTCTGGTGACATTCTGCCTGCTCTAACCACTTTCCTTTACAATGTCTACAGACTTCTGATGATTCAGCCATCGATGTGGAAGAAGAGCTCAGAGCAGAGATGATGGCTCTGTACCTTGTGCAAAGTGAAAATGGACAAATCAGGGACGTAGGGATCGTCATCGAGGGTTCCATTGTACTCAACCACCTTGGGGATCTCAGCAGAGCCTGCTGCTACTTGCTTGGGCTAACTTATGCCTTGGATCTTAAATACCCCAAAACTCTAAAGTACACTTTTGAAGTATTTCAGAAGATGCTTGTTGAAGTGGATACTGGGAACCTGTCAACAAAGGTACAAAGACTGAAAAACAACGTGATGATATAGTTATCTGTTGGGTGAGCACAGCTGAGACTCAAACCCACCAGGACTATGCGTGTAAGGCAAAAACGGACTGTACTGAGATCCTTCTGGACAGAAACTTGGATGACCTGATTTCTTTTTGATTGCACATTTACACTGTGTTGTTGTTTATCATTCCTGAGCCACAAGGCTTAAATTTTTTTTACTTTAGAGTGTTGAGGCTGTTTTTCCAGAAGTAACTTTGTTCTTCAAAAGGAGAAGTTTTTGTATTTTCAGTTTGGAATATCTGGAAATGTGAGAAGCACTTTTGGTTGCTGCTAGTATGTGCAGAAGTTGGGGGGGAAAAATGTAACTTTCTGTTTGAATTGTTTGAAAATAAATGTTTCCTGGTTTGTGAAGTCTTGGTCATATTCATTTATAGTAGCTACTGAATATCCTCAAATAAAAATAAAAACTAAAAAAATCAGTCAGTACAACACATTTTTTTTAGTAAGTCATTGGCAAATTTGCAAGTATCTCCTATAGATGTTTTCAACTATATTTACTGAGTTTTTTTTAGTGTTTTTTCTCAGGTTTTTTCATATGATTAACACAGCATTTCAGTTACATTTACTTAATTTATGTGGTATTTGGGCCAAGTCAATTCATTCAGACATACTTGAAAATATTACTCAGATTTACTCATGATTCATGTTTTGATTTAACTGATTTGAGAGCTTTCAAATCTACTCAATATCTTTGAGTGTAAAAATGTTGCACCAATTGAATTAAGTAATATGCAGTATTTCTTTTTAGAGTGTAGTAGCTACTGAATATTCTCAAATAAAAATAAAAACTAAAAAAATCAGTCAGTACAACACATTTTTTTTTAGTAAGTCATTGGCAAATTTGCAAGTATCTCCTATAAATGTTTTCAACTATATTTACTGAGTTTTTTTTAGTGTTTTTACTCAGGTTTTTTCATATGATTAACACAGCATTTCAGTTACATTTACTTAATTTATGTGGTATTTGGGCCAAGTCAATTCATTCAGACATACTTGAAAATATTACTCAGATTTACTCATGATTCATGTTTTGATTTAACTGATTTGAGAGCTTTCAAATCTACTCAATATCTTTGAGTGTAAAAATGTTGCACCAATTGAATTAAGTAATATGCAGTATTTCTTTTTAGAGTGAAGTCTGAATGAAAAAATGTAATAGTATATACTAAGTCTATTTTCTCATGTTATTGCAAATCAATACTAGTATTTCACTGTGACTCGCAAAAGTTTAATGTGTCCCAATTTTATAATTCAAACTAATTTACACAGAGATGTCAGTATGCAAAATTTAGTAACAACCATTAAAAGCTAGAAATATAGGCATTTAATCTTCTGCTCACTATTTTTCTCCAAAGTTGTAAAGATTAAAACTGCCATCCTCTTCTGAATGTCGACATGAGCACATGATTTCTTGTTTGAGGGGTCATTTATGCATTTTTTAATACTACATATCAAGTACATAAACAGATTAACCGCATTAAAACCACTGACAGGAAAGGGAAATAACACTGACCATCTTGTGACAATACAATGTTCTGCTGGGAAACTTTTGGACCAGGCATTCGTGTGGATGTTACTTAGACATGTACCCACCCACCTAGACCAAACCAGGCACCCGCACCCCATAGCAATGACACTCCTTGATGGCACCAGCCGTCCCAAGCAGGATGCAGCCTGACACAGACACGCAACTTGAAATACATGAAGAACAGCAAGTGTTGACCTGACCTCCAAATTCACCAGATCCTATGCTGATAAGCGTCTGTGGGATGCACTGGAATAAGCCTGATCCACAGAGGCCCCTCTCCTCAACCCATAAGACCCAAAGCCCCCCACTAACAACATTCTGTTGTCAGATACCACAGAGGGGCCATGTCTGTTCTCTGATGAGTCAAAAGTGTTTTGGAGGCACAAGGGAGACCTAAACAATATTAGGAAGCTGGTCATAATGTTATGCCTTATCGGTGCATTCTATATTAAAAGTGTCACAGTACCATAAATTCTTCCGTATGTACAGTTACTATCATGAAAAAACACAGATGCAGCTCTTTTCCAGGCTCTGAGTCATTTAAGTGAGCAGATAGCTATCACTCTGACAGGCTCTTTGCCCACAACTGTTGCCTCTGGCTAAAAAAAAAAAAAGTTGCAACATCATGCCCCACATCAGACAGCCTATCTGTCTCCTGTCTCCACGCACGTGAAATCCTTCAGTTACTCCTATCTTCACATCAGTGGAGCCCAATATGACAGACATTATCATGTAACTCTGGACTGCTGACATCCATCTAAAAGCAAGGCTAAGCTGGTGTATAATAATCCACCTTGAGCTCATCACATTTCATACATGGAACAGGCATTTCGTCATGTGCTTTGCATATTTGCAAATCAATCATCAAGTTCAGCTTACTGTTATAATCGGTGCTCTTTTTTTGACATTTTGGAGGTGTTAAGTGAGCAGGATAAACTGTCAAACATACGCGCCAGTTGGTCCATGCAGCTCGACAAAGAGTCCAGCCCTCTCAGTATGTTTTCCAGATCAATGCAGGAGGTGGAGCTGGCTTGCTCTGCGAACTTGTCACAGGTTTCCATCTGAAAAATGATTACATATGAATGTAAATGAAAACTGTTATTATCTGCTACACATACGCTATCGAAAAAACCTGACATTGAATTATTTACACTGTGGCCATTTAAAACGTGGTGCTACACACTGTAAACACAACAGAACACATTCTCATTTCAGTTCATTCATTTATTTAATTTAACACACCAAAGAGATAAGAGGAATCACAACAAAACAATGTTTGCAGGCAATAATTCAAACATGCCGTTTTAATGAAAACTCGGGGAATCGTGTAAATAATCAACACATCCACAACTGTGGTGCAGCAACTGCTATATTAACTGGAACCCATTACAAATACAGTTTGACTTAACACTGCCTTATCTCAGTGCAGTACTCGTGAACTGAAAACTCGCTATAATAGTACACATTCACATCTGTGTAGTGGCAGCAGTGTCAGGACATCTGTCCATCTCTGGCTCCTGCTCTGGTCCCCCGCAGACAGCAGCTCTGCACCTGCGATACGCTTCTTCCAGTTTCCGCATAGAGGCTCCCAGCTCGGGACTGGTCCGCAGTACGACGATGTCATAAGCCATCCAGGTGAGCTGCGCTACAGGCGTAGACACAAACGAAAAAGAGGTGCGGGCGTTTATGTTGACAACTCCTAATTAAAAGTATCTACATTTCCATTTGCTGACAGGAATTAAGAGTTTCATACCTGATATATTTTCAACGTCCTCAATCATTCTCTCCAACTCCTTGTTGAGCTCCAGCACGTCTTCGTTTTTGATTTCCCCAGGGCACGAAGACGAATCTGTCATCTAAATTACACAGCGGTATGTTTTCCTTCAAATCACCCCTTACTTAGTCACGCAGACACGTCTCCGCAAACTAACTAGCTAAAGCTAGCAAGGCTCCAGGCAGCAACGGTAAACGTTAGCTAGCTTAGAGACAGGACCGGCGTTAGCTAACGAAAAGTTAGCATCTTCTAAAATAAAGAAACTGCTTCAGTAGCCATTTGTCAACGCGTCCACAGCCTTCATTTAATAACTGGAATTTAATTCTAGACCAGTAGGGTTGATATTTACTGGACGACTTTCATAAATTTCAAAATTTACGAAGTTAACTTACCCTCAGAGAGTTAGTTCGTTGTTGCGGAAAACCAAATTCTCGCGCTAATTTGGGGAAATAACGAGCACGCGCACTGGTAGTTTGTAAAGGGTCACGTCCACTTTTTAAAAATTATTTAATTCGTAAACTCAATGTATTGCAGTATGTATTAGTTGTAATGGGGATACTGCACACTTTGTAAATGAGAACATTATCAAACATTTTAATTTTCTATTTTAAAATAGAAATAGGTATGACATGTGTTTTAAAGTTACAGACTAACTGCACTCAGTATGCAAAGTACATTTACAACCACTTGCCAGTTCATTAGGTACACAAGCATACAAATTCAAGCCTGCACTAAATCCCCCTTCACAATTGAATCATTTTTAGAGGATGTAGTTTGTGGTGCTGTTAAACTGGATTTGTTGTTATCTAGCCTAGCCCACCGACTAAAATAACAGAAGCATTTAATATGCTGATATGGTACTGGAATATCCACTTTGGCTACAGCTTTAAACTGCTGTTGCTTTTACTTATTTAATGTTATTTTATTTTGAATGCATTAATTTTCACTAGGGTACCTGATAAACTGTCAAGCACAATATACAATTTGCAATATTGTTCATTATCACTATTGGGATTCATTCATTCATTCATCTTCTATACCTGTTTAGTCCTGTTAAGGGTCACGGGGGTCTGCTGGAGCCTATCCCAGCTGGATTCATTATTTACAAAGTAGAATTTCTGAAATTAAAAAATACCAGTGTAGCGTCATATTAAAACATTAGTGGTGTGCACAACAATGTCTAGTTACTTTAAAGTGTTGTTTATCATCATCTATCTATGAGTAGCATGATAGGATCAGCATAATTAATAATTAGAATGTGAATAGGCCAAATAAGAATAAAACAAAACATTTAACTTGGCTTCATAATTGCATTAAAACAAAATACTGTGACTTAACTCAATTAATGTTGGATTAACAGCTTGACTGGAAAGTTATTTAATTGACGGTGAACAAAGCCCCTGGAGGCCTGAAATAGCTGACAGCAGGAGAAAAAAAAAGCAGGGGGAGAGAAAGCAGCAACAGTCTACTCACCTGAGAAAACAGCCAATCAAATTAGACAGGGGGCGTTTCCAGGGAAAAAGATAAAGCAGGTATGACAGGTGACATCCTGACACAAAGCAAGGGCAAACGGACAAGACAGTAGTGAAGGGGAGAACCCAGGACTTGGAAACTTAGAAACAGTTGGATGAGCATTTAAACAACCTAATGCGATAAAGACGTCTGCGTGCTGACAAAGTAACCACAAAGAGAGTTAGGCATAGATAGTGAGGACAACCAAAGACAAAGACTTAAAGAAGAGGCCGAGAGGTGAGAAGAATCCTGACGATGTCTTCATTTGAGGCTCAGGGCCAGTCTCCTCCTCGATGTGGCCCGCAGTTCCCCAGCCTCGGCCAGGAGCCCCCTGAGCTCAGCATGTACGGTAACTGCTACTACCCCCCTCCGTCGCTGCCGAGCCCTCAGCGCACCACTCCAACGTCCTACGACCTGGGCGACTACACCACCTCCTCCCCAAACCCTTACCTCTGGTTCAATGGTTCTGGGATCAACACACCGCCTTACCTGGCTACCACCGGCCCGCCTGGTAATCCCGGCCCTCCCTTTGTCCCTCAGCACTACGGCATGCAGAGGCCTTACCTGGGCCCGGCTGGAGCAGGCGGTCCAGGAGGGGAGCTGAGCTGGTTCTCTCTCCCCTCACAAGAAGACTTAATGAAGCTGGTCAGACCTCCTTACTCCTACTCTGCTCTCATCGCCATGGCCATCCACGGAGCGCCAGACAGGAGGCTGACGCTGAGTCAGATTTACCAGTACGTCGCTGATAACTTCCCGTTCTACAACAAGAGTAAAGCAGGCTGGCAGAATTCTATCAGACACAACCTGTCACTCAATGACTGCTTCAAGAAAGTGCCAAGGGACGAGGATGATCCAGGTAACATTTTTTAATCATTCTTCTGTGTTTATGACAATGCTGTGGATGTTTATCTACTTAAATTTATTTATACTTTGTAAAAATCTAAACTAAACATCACTAACTATTTTTTATCTGTGATATCAAAGGTAAGGGCAACTACTGGACACTCGACCCAAACTGCGAAAAGATGTTTGACAATGGAAACTTCCGCCGCAAAAGGAAGAGGAAGTCCGATTCCCTCTCTGGTGGTGAAGGCAGCTCAGGGGCTCCAGAGTCAGGAGACAGCGAGAGGGGCAGCCCCAAACACTCTGCCCTGAACATCTCCCCCACAGCGGACAGGATTCCCTCCCCCTCTTTGTCAGGCCCCACGCCGTGCCTGAGCAGCTTCTTGTCCGAGATGTCTGGCGTGTCCAGCGGAGGAACAAACGAGGTGGGAGGCGACGGGTTAAGCAGGCCCCTGCAGATTAACCTTCCCTTGGATGGGTCGCACAGACCCACGCAGCCAGGGAGCTTTAGCAGCTACTCCCCCAACTCAGGCGGCCCAGAGTGGGTACCGCAAGTTCCTGCCGCCCCTGTACTCTCCTCCTCACCCACCCACTCCTCCATAGGCTACACTAGCCCCATCCTGAGCCAGTACAATAGTTCCAGCGGGCATTTCTATCCCACACTGGGCTCGACAGGAATCATCTACCATCGCGAGGGCACAGAAGTTTAATAAGACATTAAAGTTGGGGAGGGGACGGGGGCTTTGAAAAGACTCTTGGATAGGAATTTCATTTGTTTTGTTTCAAAGAGATTCTATTGTACAAGACGACTCACACGCAAACACCAAGCATGTTTGCGCTGACTGAGAAGGTTGAGCTCACCATAGCGTGTGACAGCAACTTTGATTCCCACAGGAACCGCCGAGTCAGCTGCAGCAGACGACGTCTGTCGCTCCCTGAAACCGCATTCGGCCTCGCTATCAGATCCTCAGTCAGCTTTTATTCTAGCTGAAGCTCGTCTCTATCAGATCTGACTCATTATTAACAGATCCTAGATCCGATCTGCTGACATCAGGCCATTCCACACTGCTATCAGTGACTCTTTGATACTATCGCCCCTTTCAACGCTCAGCCAGCACATTTAGAGGTGTAGTTAAATTACACCGTTGTCTACATATCGTGTGTAAAACGATAAACAAAGAAAGGGGAAGACTTCCTGTCATGATCTTTTATAGTGCTAAAACTAAATCCAATTCTTGGAGTGTGATACAGAGGTGTTAATTGTGCTTACATTAATTCATTGTACATATTTGTATGTGTTGTGAAATGTTACAAATGTAGATTGTTGGTTTGCTGGTTCATAATGTGTGGTAAATGCTATACTGTACACAGTATGTTGTGCTTTTTATATCAATAAAGGTTTTAGAGTTAACTGCTTTTTTCATTTTATTTTATGAAGATTAATGAATATTGGTCCCCGGGGCAACATCCATCTTCCACCCAACCCAACTTCTGAACACGCACACACATACAGACATACAGACACACACACAAATACCAAGACAAACAGGGGAAAGAGAAAGCACTTACTGACAGAAAACAGTCCTGTAAAAAAAAAAAAAAAAAAAAAAAGCGATGACCAGTAGCGTGGAACCTGCATGTCAGTGTAACCTGATCTTTGTGTGATGGATAGTTAACTGATTCTCCTAAACGGCGAAAATCCACATTCCCATGCTTTCCCCTTTCCCTACGCTAAACACTGAAATCCCTCTCTGTCACACCATCCACACACAGATACTGCTGACTGGATGCAAACAGCTTTATTAGAGGGGAGAGGTGGCCAACTGTGTAAAGACAGTAAAGATGCCGGCGTGTGAATTAACTAGTAAATTAAACTCGGCCGATCTGTACACTTTACAGCGTGGTCAGCTAGAACTGATGGATGGATTTTATCCAGGTTCAGAACCGTGCAACAGTGTGAGACTTCTGTGCAAGCAATAGATGTGAATCAAGTCAGTAGCTTTACTGTCATGCAGAGAGACACAGACTGGCAATGTACAAGGCAGTTAGAATGCTTTCTTCCATGACATCATTCTCACAAAAAACATTTTAAAACACTAATTTGTGGTATACATAGAAAGACATGTTGAATATATATTATAATATATATTATGAGGTAATATATAAAAATAAGTTATATGACATAAAAAAGAGATTGCACAACTGCACACTGTATAATACAAGGTGTAACTTTATTGTGAGGTTCAAGAAATGGACATGCTGCTGACTGAGACTGTTTGTTCCTGCTTTCAGCCACATTATTGAATATGCACTCAAATGCCAGATCATTAGGCACACAGTGAAAACAAATGCATTGCAATTCAACATTTCAGCACTAAATGTTCAATTCATGAAGGTTATGGTATTTAACATTTGTTTAAAATAACTGAGAGGGAGGCTGTTGTAGTGACACTTGTTTCTATTATTTTGACCTCCCCGTTATAGTCAGTGGGCTTTAGTGTTTAATTCAACCCAGTTTAACAGCACCTCAAAATGATTATCCAGTTGCAATACTATCCTTCTCATGCTTTTTCAGCATAAACTAAGCATTACGCCAGTCGTGACAGAGGATTTAGTTCACAACCTTTATATCAGAATGCATCATTTTCAGTAGCGTACCTAACTTTTTGGCAAGTGAGTGTTTGTGTTGCATATATTTGGGCTTCACACAGCCACAAACCAAACTAAACAACAAGCAATAACCATTTTCTGTGCAACCTAAACAGGCCCGGCCGTGATTAAAAAAAAATTGGCTCGATTTTACTCAGTTCATTGGATGGTTTTCACCCTTTGATAGATGTCACCCTCAGGCCTTTATTTACCCTGAAACACAGGCAGCATGACAGTCATTTACACTAAACACAAAAACAAAAGAAAAGCACCAAAAAAAGAGAGGGAGAGAGAGAGAGAGAGAGAGAGAGAGAGAGAGAGAGAGAGAGAAGAGCAAACACACTCCAAACCTAGATCAAGTTGGATTTAACATCTTGGCACAAATAGCAGAGTGCATTTGTAGCATGAGGTCACCCAGTCAGAATTTGCATAACTGATTTTAAAACAACACGATTAGGTTGCATTTGGATGGATCGCAAAGTCCTGCTTTATTAGTTGCGCAACTTGCATATCGGATTTAACTGTGTGTGAAGTGTCCTGCATCAAACTGTGCCATGAACTTAAGGAACCACTCGGGGAGTCGTGGCTGCCAGAATCATATGCAAATAGAATAATAAAAAATCCTGGAGTTATTATCTTTCCAGACTGGATGAGGAGACAGGAGTGAAAGAAGCGGGAGATAAGTAGTAGAGAAAAGAGGAGAAAAGTTAAGTAAATATCAGATTATCACTGTCCCAACATGTCACTCTTCCATCTTGGAAATTGCTTGTGCAGCCATTCGTTGTCTTCCTCCTTATCTTGTTCAGGCTCTGTGCCTGCAGGTGAAAGAAATGGGATAAGGAAGAGGGGAGGCCCTCTCGCCCCGGTCGATGCTCCGTTTGAGTGTATCTGCCAACAGAAACATTGCAGGGCTTTTGTTCTGTAGACTGGGCCACCTTCTGCCGTCTTACTCAGGCAGACTGATGCAAATTTGTAACGTTAATCACACTGAGGATGGGCATGACAAGATCAGTGGGAGAACATAGAGTCCCAGATGGAGCTTCCCAGATAAGAAACGGTAAAACCTGAGGGATTTACCTTGATGACTCCCTGAAACAAAAGTCAATTTGCTTCCAGTGAAACTCATAACACAATATCGTTCAGTATCTTGGAACTTCCCTTGTCTGTTTTTGTGTTTCTTCAATATTTTTTTTTTATACCTGGACAATTACCTTTATTCACACTTGTCTAACCTGATATAACAAACAATTATTATCCTTCTCACTTGTGTTAATCATCTTTCCCAGCTATCTTCAGCTGATCCTGTACTTATACCTTATAATCCCCAAAAATGGCAGTTAATTGTAATGAAATCTAATCTATGTTTATTGTGGGACACACTAGCTTCTCTATGATTCAGGGATCCCTAGCACAAAATCTCATGTCTCACACGTTACTGTAGCTGCAGACCTTCCTCGCCTTAGGCAGTAGAATTATTGCTTAACAGTGATACAATTAAAATCTATAAATCCTCATCTCCACCTGCTGCCTGGCTCGTGGCAGTAGTCCACACACCTGTCGAGCTAACGGAACACACACAGGTAATGTGTGTGTGTGTGTGTGCTTGTGCTTGTGCATTGCAAGGGACAAAAGTGGGTGGTGTTTATAATATAAACTCAAGGAGAGAACGATTATACCGGAGCTGTAACGCATGAGAGACGAGAGATTTGTGTTGAGAAGACCTGTCCTGATCGTAGATAGGTAAAAGAAAAACAGGAGAAATCACTGGCAGGATCGTTCAAGTTCAGATGTTCAAAACGAACAGGTGCTCTACTTTATTTCATATGCCTGCTACCTGAAGAGAAAGCTAACTGTCCCGGTACCAAATCAACCCAAAACACACACAAGGACACACACGCACACATGCGCGCCTTCTGTATTTACTAAAACAGTCGTGTCCTATCGAGGGTGTTTAGTAAACGGTAGCAGAGGACGTCAGGCCTGAAGACATGTCGTCATGCCCACTGCCATAGCTCCGCATTACCTTTTCGCTGTTATGTGTAAACATCCACACACACTCCAGACACACGCAGGCAGGTGATGAAAGCAATGAAAAAAAAAAAAGGTTTCATTAGTCTTGAAGTCATTGAACAACCTTTCGGTTTTTCCTTCCTCTTTAGAGGTCAGTGGAAAATGCCAGACTCTGTGCAGCTTCTCTGATCGCAAAAGTGCCCTTGGCAAAAGCTTCACACACACACACCCATGCACACACACACATGAAATGCTCTTACATTTAAAGTTTTCCCATTTCCAGGTGAAAAATTCTTAGCTATACAGGTCTTCACAGTGCCTTAATACTCATACACCCTGCAGGTTGACTTCACCAACGTCCAAAAGTATTTATCCTTAGAAAAAGTCCCGTATTCCATCAGTGTTCCAGTTTTTTTAGGATAAAGGATAAAAACCAGCGGCCTCTCCCCTGTAAAACAGTCCATCCCAGTGCCTCAGAGTCCTGAGAATAAGGCAGTGACTGATCGCTCCTTCCTAAACATGGTTTATATACACGATTTGGGGAAAACTGAAGTTTGAAGACAAACACAGAAGGGAGTGAGACTGTGTGTATATATGAATCATTGCTATTTCACCCTAAAATATTTTCCATGTCAACATACGGTAAACATGGCGATATGAACAGGGCTTTGCAGTGAGGGAGGGAGATGAAGGGGGGAATGGAGTGTATACATCTGCCAAGCTGAATCTAAGAAACTGGAGCTTCTTGTTCAGTAGCGCCTGTATCTTGTTTTCTTTTTCTCTCCTCTCATTTTATGATTAATGGCGCGCTGAGCATTTTCCTCTGACTCGGTTTACCGGATATCATGAGGCATGTAGAGGTGGTTAGAGGTGGTATTAATTCTCAGAAGATGGGACTAAGAATTAAGAATAAATGCCTGTGTATGTTCTCAGTCATCCGTCCATCCACCTATTATCTATTACTGCTCATCCTAGTCTAAAGCGTCCTGGGGGGCTTGAGCCTATCCCAGCTGACCTTGGGCGAATTGCAGGGAGCTGCAATGCACAGGACTCCAGTGTATCACAGGGCTAATACAGAGAGACGAGGAACAATTTATGCTAACATCCATACATCTGGACAGCTTAGAGACCAATTAACCTAAGACGAATGTCTATGGAATGTGGGAGGAAGCCGAACTCAGCCATTCAGGTTGTGGTATATACAAAAACAAAGCTAAAACAAAGGCAACTGGACTTGTTCAGTTTCCTTGAAGATATTTCACCACTCATCCAAGTGGCTTCTTCAATTCTGGGTTTAGAACCAAAGCCCAGATCAGTCTTAGATCACACCTAGAGATACCAAATTTTGGGCAGATATCCATCCTGGAAGGTCTCATCAAGTATAACAGTAAGAACAAAAGCAAAAGTAGTACTGTTTTCTCTCATGCAGTATGCCGAGGTACTTCAGTTATTGTCTATATTATGTGTCTCTCCAGCAATTCCTGGCAACCCAGATAAGGGTGTGGAGGAAATACAATAACCACTGTTGCCATTATTATTTTTTCTAGGGAGTTCTATCTAATATCATTCCTTCTGGAGATAAAATTATTTCCGAGCTCAAAGCTCAGCTGATTGCATTCAGGTCCTTTAGATGCCAGCTGATTCCCACAGACTCTTTGAGGCTGTAGCGTAGCGTGCGGTGTGGGGACGGTGTGTGTTAAGTAGGCAGCGCGGCCAGAGGGGACTCCCATTTATTTCAATTAGCCACATCTGTAACTGAACCAAGCACCAAGACCAGGATCCAGGCTGTGTCGATTAGATGATAAATCACACAAAAGGAATCTAAACCAAAAAAAAAAAAAAAAACGGTCTGCAAATGTCACAATTAACCTCTAGACATGAACTATCCATTGCCAATAGGTACAGCATGTGTATGTAGTTGATTTAACAGGTAAACACCTGGAAGAAAGGCACCATTAAGGGTAGTAATGTAAAGCCGTAACCTAAACCTCTCTACATTATTTTTTTTTCTATAACTGCCATAGCTCTCTATCTCTCTGCTTCCTCCTCCTTAATCAGTATTCAGACATATCACAGTGTATTCAGATATGCGTGTGATACAACTGAGCAAGACATGTTTACAAAAATCTTGCTTTTTAATTTCAATTGAATTTATGTAACACAAACAAAAAAGAGGATTCTTTTTCTAAAGAATATTTAAACAACTCAGAGAGCGCAGTCCCCAGAGCGAGCACCAAGGCGACAAGGGTGAGGTGGAGCTCACTTTTAATTGGTAGAAACCTTGAGGAGATGCATAATTTATTACTTTAAGAAGTATCATAAGCAAATTGTGCGTAGCCGTAGGCAAAATAAGAGCCAGTACTAATGTGCACGGGTACAGATTTGTTTTGTTTGTTTAAGTTGGCTGAAAGGTTATTTTCTGCCGTTGCAGTCACATCAGCAGCCAAGAAGGGGCTATTCAGTTCTGTTTCAGTTTACTTTACCAATGTTTGTGTTCAGTATCCTCCATGGAACTATTTTAAGGCCCAAATGAGTTGCTAGTTTTCTGCACAGGCTGCTTTGTAATTTCTAGTTTTTTCCTATTCTTTCAGCTTTAAAAAACATCTTCCTGTATCCTGGCAGTTTCTCATACCGATGCGTTTATTGAGCCTGCGCATGCTCAGTGTTTATTGGCTTAGACCTGGACTGCAGTTTATGACATACAGAAATCAAATAACTTACCACAGTGTGCATGAATACCACACAAAAGCGCACGCTTTTACTTCAAATTGTTCGTTTATAGTACGCCTCACCACCAGAGAGGACATCACTTACAATCATAAAGCCTTCAGAGGGAAGCCATTCCCTCACTGACAGTGCCTGAAGGTTACCTGTCATGGATTATATTTACTATGTGAATAACAGGAAATGTTCTGGCGAAACTGTTGGTCTCGTGCACTCAAGAGCAGGTGGGTACGTCTTACAAGCCCTCATGGCCTGTGTGTTATGACACACTGCTCTGACTTCAGGGAGAAAAACAAGGTTCACTCTTTTCCATAAATATTCAGAGTCCTAAATAAAGAACATCGCTTTGATATTTTTAAATTCAGTGATGAATGATGAAAGATGAATGGTTACTGGCAAATATGCTTAGTGCCTAATGATTATTGTGATACAATACTCAAGCTGCAGCCAAGTCCAAATCTTATTTGACACAGGTGTGAAGGGGATTGTAAAACACTCCTGGTGCCACTTTTCTTGCTGGAGTTAAATGTTTATCATCTGCCTCCGGGGACTGGCTTGGCAAAACAACTGAGTTTTTATCATTAGGTTTGTAGGTGCAGACTGACAGTATTTTACAAGCCCATATGAGATCTAACGGGGTGATACAGTCGTTGTCACTCATGCAGGGAGGCTGTTAAATGCTCAGAGTCCGTTGTTCATATTAGGGGAAAGGTGAGCCTGTCTTAACCCTTGTGTGGCGTTCAGCCAGTGTTGAGTTTTGGGGCTTTTAATGCACCACAATCAGACAATTTTATGTTAAAATACTCAACAGATGTTTATTTCATCATAATTACAAGCAATACAAGCCTCTAAGATGGTAATTATTTGCTATTTACCTTTGTTAGGTCACATTTTTGAATTAAAGTACTACTCATTTTTTTTTTTTAATAAAATGCAATAAAAAAAGGAAATCAGTTATAATGAAGATATTAGTAGGTAAAGTAAACACGTTTGCAACTGAATCAAGGATTTACATAACTGTTCATTTTTATTTATTTGAACTTCATTAGAAATTTTAATCCATTGAGATCAGTTTATACAATACACGCACAACACGTACAGTAACAATGTCAGTCTATACAACACATAAGGGTTTTATATTGAGTTTTTCTGTCCATCTTGGGTCCACACACGTCTCCTTGTTGTTGCTGACCACAACCTAGGATAATGAAAAGATCAGGAATTTTACTTAACACCCCTCTCTCTCACACGGCATGAGTGTCAGACATATGCTGCAACAGCATTACAAACTTACGTCAGGCTCCGCAGATTGTGGTCCTGAAGGTCGGGTGAATAGGGCACTTTGAAAATATGTGGAAGTTTTCCTTAGTACCTAAAAACTCCAGCAAACTGACATCCATGTTTCTTCACTTGCTGGCTGATGATGGTGTTGTTCTGGTCCTGAAGCTGGCTGCTGACGGGCCGGTCCTATGGTTTGTCTTCATTTTGCAACTAGCCAATGCTCAATCTCATCCCCTTCTTCAAAGTTACTGTCAGACTTTGACTTTTCAGAAATGTGATCCTCACATTCTGAAACCTCTTCCTCTGCATCATCATAAAAAGTTTCGCTGTCTTCCAAAATAAATGTCAAGGCCCTGTGAGCAGATAATCTTTTGGCCATCTTGATCAGTTGTGATAAGGAACCAAACTGGCAAAGCTATAAAATATTTATTGTGTCCCGCCTCCAATTTGCAGCTGGGGTAGAGTATGATTAAATAAAGATAGATGGTAAAATGTGCGTGAATGAGACACGAGAGCAAACAGGCTGCAACAATGCTGCAGCCAGCAGAAACACAAAACTCACACACACACACTAACAACAGGCCCAGACAGCACCTAAAATGTTCATATTTTTATTAGCCCTGGGCCCAGTGATCCGAACATCCTGTGAGGAAAGGCCAAGGCCAATGATTTTGAGTTTGAAAAAAATAATTAATAGTTAAATAATTAATAATGAAAACTAATTATTTAACACCATAGTTCTTGATGCAGAGTTTTTGCATTTTACTAACTAGAAGTGGATTTGACGTGTCTATCCCACTCACTCACTCATCTTCTATACCCGTCCTGTTAAAGGTCTATCCCAGCTGTCATCGGGCGAGACGCAGGGGTACACCCTGGACAGGTCGCCAGTCCATCGCAGGGCTAACACAGAGACAGACAACCATTCACACTCACACGCACACCTACGGACAATTTAGAATCAACCAACTAACCTAATGAGCATGTCTTTGGATGGTGGGAGGAAGCTGGAGTACCAGGAGAGAACCCATGCAGACACAGGGAGAACATGCAAACTCCACAGAAAGGCCAGCCGGCCCATGGATTCACTTCTTGCTGTGAGGCATCAGTGCTAACCACCTCGCCACTGTGCCGCCCTACGTGTCTATCCATCCGTTGTCTTTTTGAGGGAGTGCATTTGTTTCTCGGCTGCAGACTCTTTGCACATTGGTATCTCACCACACAAACAAATCAATACAGTCAGTGGTTTGCCCAGTTTGGCACATGGAACTCTTTTTAAACAGAGAGCCACACCTACCTGTCTTTCCACGGGTGTGCAGTAACCAGGTGTAGGGACAGGTATACAAAAAGGAAAGAGACCATCTAGTGGTTGCTGGAAGAACTTTCACCAAAGGCATTCAAGGGCATAGCAGCAACTTTCTTGTGTGTTTCCCTGAACAGTATGCCGACCTCTAGCATTGTGAAATGTTAAAAAGGTGGCCCTGCAGCAAAAGGATGCCATGTTAGAGTACTGTAACATCCCTTAATGAATGGAAAGATAAAGCAAGCCAATCTTTTTTAACAAGCCCATTTACTTTTTCATTACTTTGCAGATCTGTAGGGGTCAAAGGGAAAATCAATGGGAAATAAATTGCCTTATTTGTCCTCGTTCACACATGGCTAATCTGGAAAAATAATCAATCTACTGGAAAACTGGACTCCTTACCACGATGGCCATTTAACATGTCTATAAAACCACCACAAACTAGATTTAAACAAATCCAACATGAGGATGTGTTGCTGTAACTACTTTTGAGTTTGACCTCTTTATGGAGGTTGGATTTGAATTCATTGATAAATTGTTGATGTTACACAGTTAACTGTTCCATCATAGTGTTTGACTGGACAGCTTGCACATCCCTGCATGTCCCACTGTACATGTCTTCATTACGCATACCACACCCTGCACTGCTATCACATTTCTCTGCCGACTCATTTCCATATAAATAAAGCGCACGAGAACATGCAGAGAACATTTCAACATTGGTGGGCTGTCCCAGGCTCTGGGGGCTTGGAGGCGGAAGATGGGGAAAATTAGGCCAGAGAGGAAGAGCGGGGAAGGGAAGGAGTCTGGAGGATTAATAAGCGCGGGTGGAGGAAGGAGAATTATTCACAACTGTTCGATAAGGTGCAACTGAGCAAGAAAAAGGGAGTGGGACGATTGGAACATGAAGAAAATGAGAATAAATATTGACGAAGGCCACTGATGTGTGACCAGTCAGACAAAACACCAGAGGGTACATGTAGCGCCCAGAACTGGAAATAATTGAATTTCCTTTCCACATGGCAGTTGTTAAATCAAAATATATTTTCCCAAGATGTATATCCTCCAAGGAGCCCACAACTAAGTAGACATGCAATCACCAAGTGTAAGACGAACTTATCAGTACAATTGCTTCATGTCAGAGGCAGGATATATCCACAGTGCTGTTCTCTTATAGATAAGACAGTCAGCAGCATGTGCACAGGAAGTACGTACCATCTACCATCGTGGAGTTTTGCATGAATAGCATGGCACACATTGCATGTCATGTCAGAGCTTTTTATGCTTTTCATGTAATATCATGAAATCACAGGAGAGAGGGTCAAGAGTAAGGACAGTAGTAGGCAGTTCATCATGAAGATTCCACAACATGAAATAATATGCCGAAACCACATAATGCCTACTGATACTGGCCAAGCAACTCTACAATGAAACCACACATATGAATAGCTGTCAGTGACTAGACTATATAGGAGTTGTACAGACTACTTAATTGCAGTAAATTAGTCCTGAAATACAACAAAAGTACTACTGCAATGCAGACTGATCTGCTTGCAGAGGAACAGTCCAAATCCTCTCAACAGTAGTCAGTTAACAACTTCATCAAAAGCCCTGCGGGCTTAGGAGGAGGCTGCAAGAAAACAATTTGCTGGTTAATTTCATTGTCATAGACCTTCCGCTGCTGTGCACGGTACAGGCTTCAGAAAAATACTTGATTACACTGTTAAGCGCTATTGATGGTGTTGCGTTGCGGCTTGTTTTTATACAGGCTATGCATAGCAACAGCACACAGTATGTAACGTATGAGCTGTCTGGTCTCAGCACATGTATTCAGGTCAAGAATATAGATTTCATTGCTGTTGAAGCATTATTTTCTACTCTGTTTTTATTTGTGACGTCATCAGCCACTAGTCGATGTTGACTTGACTTTCATCACATAATAGTCAACTGTACAAAACCTACTACACTGACACTCTTTTTGCCATTATCCCAGACTTGAGATATTTGTGAGTGTCAGGAAAAACCTGTTGCACTTTAAATCTTTCATAATGTTCAAAAGTAGGACAACACACAAAGAAAGCCTCAAAAAGAATATGTGTGTCACAAACTGTGTTTAAAAAACTGCAATTAAGACACATATTCTGAATGTGCTCTATAAGGTCCATTATATATATATATATATATATATATATATATATCGACTAAAATTGGCATATCACACTTTTTAATTGGAAAATACTAGATTCAAAATGGGGTTTAATCCAAGATATCCGTCCGCATGTCCCGTGTCAAGAATAAGGCTGCGAGTGAATGAGGCGGTTTCTTGATTCCTGAAACGCTAGTAATTTGGTCACATGCCACATGAAAATGAATCAGCCGCATGACACAGAATTTACATACTCTGTACACGGATGTGGGAGAACCAGCAAAGGGGATAATTGATTGCAGCTTCAAAGAGGAGAAAAGGCATGACAATGACAATGCGAGTTTTAACGCACATTAGCCAGTAATTGGCTATTTAACCTAAATTCCCTCAGAAGTCGTTTCACATCCAAGAAAAAAAAAAAAAAAAAGTGCGCCCAATTATTCTGGATCCAGAGCAACTTTAATCTCTGGCTCGGCTTAGCGCACACAGCCGAGGCCTTCTGAACCTAGATCTTCCCACTGGGGTTTTCCTCCAATTCTTGAGTAAATCAACTGGTGCATACTAATTGGTGGGCCTTTATCCCTGTGGCGAATGGAAAAATGGTACGTAGTCGGAGTTGCATGTGTGTGTGGGGGTGGAGGAAACTACAGCACCATGCAGATGCAGATGAGTTGAGTCCCACGGCTCAGGAAAATGTAACCCACATCAGTATAGTAAATCTATTTAGAAACCAGCTCCTTATATGCACACAAACACACACACACACACACACATTCCAAGAAGGTAAATACCATGCCATTGCTAGTATGGATAAATTCATAAAATACATATATACTTGTGCCTTAACTTGGCCCCCGGGGAACAAATAAAGTTTTCTGAATCTGGTTAGCAACTCACAGCAAGAAGGTTCCTGGTTCAAATCCATGCTGACTGGGGTCTTTCTGTGTGGAGTTTGCATGTTCTCCCTGTGTCTGCATGGGTTCTCCTTCTTCCTCCCACCGCCCAAAGACATGCTTGTTAATTGGTGATTCTAAATTGGCTGTAGGTGTGCGTGTGAGTGTGAATGTTTCCCCTATGATAGACTGACGATCTGTCCAGGATGTTCTCCATCTCTCACCTGATGACAGCTGTGATAGGCTCCAGAAACGTTGGCTCTGGCAGCCCCAGACCCTGAAACTTGAGAATGCAAATGCAAAACAGTGACAACCTTAAATGACAATAAAACACAAAACATTCTTGGCCGTGCAATTGCCACAAAATTAAAACAGTTGCCTTTGATTCGATTAGTATCACACTGAGCTCAAACAGAAATAGAGAAAAAATGATTAAGCAGGTTCACACAAAAAAAGATCCATCAGAGTTGGCAGCGGTTGGCGTCTGGGGAATGAATTTCCTGTTCATCCGGCCTTCCTGTGGAATTAAATGAGATGCCACCCAGGTCCAGACGATAACCTGTCCTGACACTCCACTCATCTGAATTTCAAGTGGAAAGGCTAAAGGGACAGGGCTCGCTCCAGGGAGAGGGGGTAATTCTGGAAGGAGAGATCGTATGGGTCAGTGGACTGATTTGATCAAGATAAGTGCCACGATAAAGAGAATGAAGTGGGGAAATTACGTGGGAGGTCAGTGCTGCAGCAAATCCCAAGAATCCAGAGATGGACGTTCGGTAAGCTGGGATAACCATAAGGTTCCGACAGTTGTGCGAGCCGGTAGCGTTTAACACCCTTGACCTGCCCTTTTCCCCATTTGTTGCCAAGGTTATAGTTGATTAGGCGACACAAATTAGCTTTAAGTCTCATGAGACCAGCTGGTTGATGGATTCACACTTCAGTTACTCAATAAAAACAAACTAGAGCACTCAGAGTAGGGACGCAGGGGACAAAACATTGACTGGCTAAAGTAGGTTTGACAGAAGATGGAGACAACTGGGACAGACTGACCAAGACAGAGATAGAGAGAGAGAGAGACTGAGTCAACATGTAGACAGGTGTACTATGTTATGCTTTTTGACACTCAGCGTTGTGATGCTTGGTGAGTCTCCAGAGAATTGAAAGGAACCAGATTTTACTCGCTGTCTACTAGATATATAAAAATTACAGCTCCGTATTTTGGTCATGTATGAAAATCTAACAGTGAACGGTCAGTTTAGCACCAGCACAATTTACATTTGTGTTTTCACAGAAAATAATTAAAGTGTAAAAACAATACATTTTCACCGAGCCAAAAGCATATTTCCATACCACAGCCATGGCAGTATGTTGATGGAAGACAAAAAAATGGAAGCAGGATACAAACTGGTGGAAACCAAGGTACTGGTAATGGCAAGAATTCCCAGCATGCCTAAAAAGGTATGATTATATTTCCCGAACCTCCATTCAGGAAGCTCTCACACCTTGGTAGTCCATTACTCAGAGTTCCACCTTTTTCCACATCCACCAACATTTAACAAGTCCCACTGGAGCCTCGCAGTTCATCACATCCGTGTGCGTTTAAAAAACGTTCCCCTCAAATGTAAAAACCTTGCTTTGACAGAGGAGATTGATTGATTGAATGAAAGATTTCAAATTCTAATTGGACTTGAGCTGCTTTAGATTCCCAAGCAGTGGGCAAGTGTGATGGCTTAAGGGAATAATTTAGTCCCAAAGCGATGCTGGGGGAAAGGAAAAATTGAATTTCTGATATGAAGGCGGACTTTCCATCTTGGTGGGCCTGCCCATAGAGAGGAACACTCAGTCTTCTCTGCTGCTGACATATATAATGACAACCTGATCTGACCTTGGGCAGAGAAAGGTTGGAAGTATATACCCCCTTGAATTAAAGCTCAACTTCCCCTTCCAAAACATTTAAAACATACAAGAAATGCTGCATGACAACATATGAAATAATCAGTTAGACTAAACAAATCCCCATTATTATAATGATTTACTGCAGGTCTGCAGGAACCACTGTTGTGCTATGTGATGCCTTCAGATTAGGAAGAGTCCTTATAATCAACTCCTGCTTGTGGTATTCACAATCTTGTTACGTGCAGGTTTTTCAGAATCTTTTTCAAATGTTGGAGCTGGAGCTAATAAATGATGGACAACAGCTACTTCTACTGAGATCATTTAAGCGCAGAAGACGCTGGAGTCGATGGTGTGTAGGTGGTAGAAGAAGGAAGAATTCTCTCTCCCTGTTCAGCCTCCGATGAGGACAAAGAAATAATTTCAGTTAAATTTCCGAAGACATGCAAAGGGCCAAGATGATATAGTATATTGTAAATTAGTCACACTGTACAGTGTCTTCTTCATAAGTTTTAAATATGTCTGAGTGTGCTTTAGCCTTATCTTTTGTCACTATTCCTTTGCGTTTCCTACATCATTTTATCCGTCCGTCAGCTTGCTAAATTATTTACCTCAGTGGCTTCTAGGAAATGAAAGTTGTCTAGCAGTGGTGTTCACAGAACTTTCGGCTCATGAGTCGCATTTGAAGGCAGCATATACTGTTCATGGGGTTAGGATTACCACTAAAACACCAAGCATTTTACGTTACACGACGTCCGTACATCCGTAAATGTCCTAACTACAATTTCACAAAGTCAATTTGAAGGCAGCAGCTGTGAAATACTGTACTGTATCTTTGTTTATTTAATTAAAGCACTTTCAAAATGTGTTTCGCTGTAGATTGTAGTTGATTTTTAATGAGAATTATATGTTTATGATTCCCTTAATGATAACTTATGTTAGAATATTAACTAGCTACCATATATTCTGTGCACTAGCAAGAAAATTAGCTTAGCATAAAATTTAAACTGGGACTATTACTCATTCTTCAGTTCTTCCCTTAGGTCATACATGAAAAGGTAGAGTTTACAGCAATGTTGCGCTGCAACAAAATACATGAAAAAAATATATATATATATATTTTCTACTTGCCAATAATGAGAAAACTTTCCTTGGTCAGCTTTGGCCACGTCTTTATAATGAGACAAAGATTTCTGTTTATATGATTATGCAAATGGTTGAACTCTATCCACTACATAAAACTGGAAAAGGTAAAAATGAAAAAAAATAAAATAAGAACAAACTATCAGACAAGTAGGTAGGGGGGTGAGCCTCCTAGGCTTCCTTCCCCCAAGCATCCCAATAAAACCAGTGTGCATAGTGTTAAATAGGCAAAATTTGCCTATTACCGACTATAAGTTTTTGTCCCTGAGGATAAAAGCATCAATGAAGGTTTGATAAAGATAGGATTTGGAGGCAGACGGATAATTGCTTGTTATTATGTGGAAACTGAGATTAACAGTCTGTTAAAATCATGCAAATTCTTCTCTGCCCTAACAGCTACAGTTCAGATCAAAGAGCGAATGACTTACCATTCCACATGGATGCCTGACTTTATAGCATGCTGCAGCGTCAGTTTGCCTTTTCTCAAGTTAATTATCTCACATCATTGGCCAGTGGCTTTTCTACATACTCAGCACTCTAGATATCTTGCAATTTAGGGGATACCAGAGTTGGATGCTCGAATAATCTTACAACCATTTCAAGCAGCAGCTGTTCAAAGACAGAAAATAAGACGTCGACATTAAGCATTAAGGAGTTTATTTTATTTGGGATGATTACTTTTTTCCCTCCTCCTGGGCTGAAACCCAAATCCCAAAGTCTTCACAGCACAGCAGCTCTTCTAAGAAATCCACTAATTCCTAACTTCAGCGCTTCTTCGCAGATCAAGTCATCACTCTTCACTTTATGCTATGGGCAATGTAGTTAATCATTTAATGTGTGCAGGAGATATAGAAGACAAAACAAGATGGCATTTCAGCAGTTAATTCTGCATTTTTTACTCCACCTTTGATTTTATTATTTTTTTTATTTTTTTTGGGGGGGGGGGGAGGCTTTAAAATTAAGCACTAAAACTAAACACACACTATTGTCAGTCACATTAAGTCTTGGCAGTTTTTTATCAACTTATTTTTATTGTACACCGATCAGCCACAGCATTAAAACAACCTACCTCATATACCTCATATATTTAGTTTGTCCATAAAGAAGCTCAGCCAGAAGAGTGTATTTGAATAAATGTTGTTATTTTAAAGGGAAAGTGACCAATGTTGATCCTAGACTAAGTGTTCAACCTTAGTGTACCTACCATTGGACCCCTATCTGTTGTGATTCATGCATTGGGCAGGGCAAAAAAACTGTGCTTCTATGTGTCTGAGCTGAGACAGAGGTTTTACATGTCATACTTTTAGTAAGATACTGATCAGTCAAATACAGTTGTGGTTAGCTGTGCCGAAGGTTGATTTTTGCTCCCAGTCCCAAACATACTGCTGTGTCATGCTCTGCGAGTACTGTATCCAGTTGTGCAAATTTTAATTATACCTTTGTGAATATATTGCTCCTGAGAGACACAAGGAGGAAAGAAGGAGAGGAGTGAAAATGGATTCAAAAGAACTAAACTTTACTCTTTAAAGAGATGAAAGGAGAAATGATGTGGAGATGTCGGGGTAGTAATAAAATGGTCTGTTAGGTTTCAGTTTTGGAAAATGGGACTCCAGGGACTGGAGACTGGAGCAAGTGGATCATTTGAGATCAACAGATGCAGTGACAGAAAAAGGACCCGTACAGAGAGAGAAACTGCTACAACATAAAACTGTCATGATCAGAACTTTGTCAGGCTGTACCACAAGTGGAACTTATGACACAAGCCAGGAGTGTTGGTGAGAATACTGTAAATCTTTCACTTGGAAAACTGAAATTTCGTTTTCACATCTCAAGAGGGACAGCAGAAAACACTTTATCCGCACTAGACATGACATGACATCTGGCTCAGAGCAGAAGAGCCTACTACGCCACATTAATTCATATGTCTTCCTCCCGGACATGGCAGCCGTCACAGTCGTTTTGGAGAGATTTATCTCCGTCTCTCTCATGGGGCAGCCCCGTGACATTTCCATTCGTCACATGACAGAAAATCACTGGGCCAATGTACGGGCGGCGACGTTCACATTTTCTGGTGCCTCTGTGCAGATGGGGAGATGAACGTTACCTGAAACGCGCTCTCGTCCAAATGCTTATTTGTGCTGTTGCACGGCCAGAGAGGGAAGAGAGAGGGAATTTGTTTCAGGCAAAGAAACATGCATGGGTGCATGGGATAAAGTGGATTGTTCGTGGATGAAAGGATGGACTGATGTGGAGAAGAGGCAAGATGAAGGTTATAAAGGTAACTTGATTAAATACAGGGGGGGGACAGAAGACACCAATACAGACGAGTGACAGATGATTGAAGGAAGATCATTGCAGAAGCGGGGTACTGTCAGCAAGGTTAACCGATGGTTTTTAATATGAGAAATGAACTCACGTTGTGAGTAAATTGAGCAGTTATCGACATTTGGACTTTAATGATTGAGGTGAACACTTGAGAGGTGCAGCATTAAACAGAAACTCTATCCAGTCTAATGCAACCTTTGATTTTTAATGACGCAGATAACCAAAAAGACCCCTTTTAGCTACTGGTTGCCCTTAGCTTGTTTCAGACGTTGGACCGCTTTTCCATCCAGTGTTGCGTTTTGTTTTCACCAAGATCTTGTATTGATGATGGGAGAGTCTGACCACTGCACAACCCAAAGATTCTCAATGGGGTTAAGGTCTGGACTCTGTGGTGGCCAATCCATGTGTGAATCCTGACTATTCAAGTAGTCAGCTGACCTCATTCTTTGGACACATAATGTTGCTGAACCTAGACCTGAGCAACTGCAGCAACCCCAGATCATAGCACTGCCCCCACAGGCTCGTACAGTAGACACTAGGCATGATGGGTGTATCACTTCATCAGCCTCTCTTCTTACCCTGATGCCGCCATCACTCTGCAGCGGGGTAAATCTGGACTCATCAGACCACATGACCTTCTTTGATTGCTCAAGAGTCCAATGTCTGTGAAGGTTCTCAGTCATCCAGGTCATGGTAATCCAAAAGGTTTCAAAGAAGGCAACTGGACTTGTAGATTTTTGGAGAAGACGTTTCACCACTCATCCGAGTAACTTCTTCAGTTCCGAACTGTTCCAAAAATCTACAAGTCCAGTTGCCTTTTTTGAAACCTTTTGGATCCAGAGTCCAATCTTTGTGCTCCCTAGCAAATTTTCTTTTGCAGTTAGCCTCACTGATTAGTTTTCTTTAGGCTACACAGCTGTTCAGTCCCAATTGCTTGAGGTCCCTTTACATTATATGTGTGGAAATGCTCTAACTTTCA
The DNA here is from genome assembly GCA_005024645.1 of Planiliza haematocheilus. Lineage (NCBI taxonomy): Eukaryota > Metazoa > Chordata > Actinopteri > Mugiliformes > Mugilidae > Planiliza > Planiliza haematocheilus. Next base: position 3,828,344 of record SRSE01000949.1, on the reverse strand, counting down.
CTATTAAACATAGCCCTGAGGTCTGCTGTTGTTTTTCTTCAGTTTGTTTTCACAAAACATTTAAGAGAATGCCAATCACCATCAATCAGGATTTTTTTCCAACCACATTTCTTCCTCAAAGACGATGGTTCCCCACTATCCTTCCAGTTTTTAATAACGTGTTGGGCAGTTCTTAACCCATCTCCTTGGATGTTTTCTCGGCTTGATGCATGCCAGTGATTTGACCCTTCTCAAACAGACTAACATCTTTTCCACAACCACAAGATGTGTCTTTAGACATGGTTGTTTAAGAGATGAGAAGCTACTCATTGCATCAGTTGAGGTTAATTAACTTGTTGCCAGCTGAAAGACAATCATCCATGCAGTAATTATCCAATCAGAGGCTCCTACCTATTTGCTTAGTTAAATCCAGGTGGCAACTTTTTTTTCTTTTCTTTTTTTTGGCCAGGCAGTATATAAAGTCAAGTTCCGCAATCAAACTAAAATAAATAACACATTTTGTTCATGCGTTGTCACTCTTACGCTGCTGTACGTTGCTTGCATGACAACCTTTGTCATAACAAACATAACTGCAGTTGCAAAAGCCAGTTACTAGTAATTACTGACACCTGTTCCCTGCAAAAGAAAATGTTTTCTTGTGGCGCTTTAATTTAGTTCTCTCTAAATCCCTTCTTAGAAAACACCAGAAACGCTTAGAAAACACTGATTGTTTGCACATACAGCTGGTAGAACTGGCTCCCGGTGTAGGCGCCCATTTGTTTGGCTTCTCAGAATCCTATTTGTGGCGCCATTTGTACCACAGCCAGGTTCAGCCCTCATCAGCACCCAACACTCATCTAAAACCATTTGCTTTGTTTGTTGTTGCATTAGTACAACTAAATTGGAAATGGCACATCTGAAACAGTGCAACTTTAAAAAGAAATATTTAAAGTTATTTCTCACTGAATCATGGACATTGCACATGGTAATTACTGCAACCACTATCAAACCTCCCCCCTGGCTTCCTAGATGAGGCATATGCGGTTTTAGAAAGAAGTCCAAGTTGAATTTAAAACAGGTTTGATCAAAAGGCCTTAAAGGAACGAGAAACTGTCAAATAATTAGTCAGAGGACACAGGTCGGATCCTGAACAGGCAGTGACAGAGTGATTAGCTGACAGGAAAATGTGTAACACGAGCTGGCAAATAAACAGCAGACAGTTAGCAGGGGCAGGTTACCAAGGGTTTTGGAGGCGTATAATTGGTGTGAGGATTAAAATGAATGCATACCTTACCACTGCAGGTAGGATAAAGCCATCAGCCGGATGCCAACGGAGTTGTCTGCCATCACATGACTGCTGATGATTATTCATTAGCCCCCTAACTCACAGATAAAACATTAACATCCTCCCCTTCAGGAGCTTCACGGACGTCTCCATTGGTGCCTGTCACTGTCAGAGACTGTGCGCACTGCAGTTCTTATGCTGGATGCAAATCAAATTGCCTTGTGTTCCTTCCACACTTCTCATCACCATCATCATTAGGAGAATGCAGGCTGTTTATTCAAAACATGCAGCCATTAGAGCATAGGGCCGAGACAACATTGATTCACTAAACGAGCTGGGATGGGACTGTATCATGTATTATTGACCATCATTGGCGCATACTGGGAATACTGACTGAGAGACAAGCGAAGCAGGTCTACGAGCGCTACACTGAAATCTCATAAGGACTTGTTAGGCAGTATGCCCTCAAGGTTTTCTTCACACATGCCGCAGCCCTTACCAGCGGGTTCTCAGAGGTCTGGCCACATAATTAGAGTTAAAGCTCGCGCCACTGTGCCAGAGGAGGGTGAGGGACGTATTAAGATTAATCACACAATTTCAGCAGGGCAGGAGATGAAGGACCGAGCGCTTAGCACACAAAGCGCGGAGGTCTTTTGTGTGTGGACAAGCCTTCACCAGCACTGTCATCGCAATCATCGTCACCATTACAAGTACCGGGATTGCTATAATCGCCACCGGCAACATCAGTGTTCACTCAGCAGCTTTTTTTTTTGTCAAATGTGTAGTTCATAAATTGTGAGCTGCAGTAAAAAAGGACATGGGGACAGGAACGATAAAAGAAACACACCTTTTTCTCAGCCACACTGATATTTTATGGAAGTCAAGACAGAAACAGACCTCAGAGGAAAGTAAAGACGCTGATGCAAGGGAACATAGTTGGAGGTGCGGATGGAGACACAGGAGAGCCTCTGAGCCCAGAAGGAGGTGCAGTGTCAGTGTAAATTGGAGGAGAGTGAGGTAGATAGAGATTAAGGGCTGAAAGAATGAAGAGAATGAGATAAAAGAGGTGAAATGGGAGATCAAACTGGATGTTAACGTGTGTGTGTGGGGACTGTGATAGAAAAGAAAAAAAATGTTGCACAAATGAGATGCTGAGTGGCACAAACAGAGAGGGAGGGGGTCTTCTGCACGGAGTCTCCGTCGGTAGACGAACACAGCTGCACGGAGAGACAGAGGGAACTGCAAAAACATCCAGCAATAGTCACAGCCACTCACTGGGAGCAGATATCACAACGCAAGTGTGGTTCGTTGGTGAAAAGAAAGAAACTCTTGGGATATAATTGCAAATAACTGAGGAAGGTGACCAGTCTCGTGCCACAGGCAACACTTGCGATATAGGAAGGCAGAAGAGTGGAGGAGGAAACAAAGGAGAGAGCTAAGACGGAGGAGGAGTGACCTGAGGTGGGAAGAGAAGAAAACCAGAAGAGAAGATAAGTGTGCCAAGACCGAGGCAGGTAAGAGAAATAGTGAGCTCAAACTTGAAAAGGAGAAATGCACATCTAAACATTGCCCGTATATATATATATATATATATATATACATTTTCAGTGCAAAAAGGTAAAATGTAAAATAATAGTAACAAAAAAAAAATGCTTTGGTGTGCATGCACATATGGTTCAAAGGAAAAAGAAGAAAACAATAGATGTGGTACTGGTCTGTGTGCTGTTCTGCAGCTCAGCATGTGGCTTTAGAGTAGGAGACAAAGTAGAATAGAAGATGAATGAATAAAATGAAACTGCATGAAGTAGCAAAATAAAAAATGAGAAAAAGTGAGTGTGTGAGAGAAACAAAACAGAAGCTAATATCATTATCACTATGTCTGTTTAACTTTCATTAAGACCATTAGGAACGGCAATCAGCACGCATGATCATTGAGAATGCATAAATAATACACTGAATGTTAAATCCAACAGATTGCTTTAGTAAAACAGCTCAAACTCACGCCTGACAGTTTTACATAATATGTCTGAAAAGTAAGAGGCGAGAGTGCCAAAGTCTGTTGGGGGCTAGGAGATTTATCTGCGAGAGGCGGAGGGAGGGCGGCAGAGCTGGTGAGTAACAACTAGACAACAAGGAATAATGAGTCAGAGGCGGGATCAGGGAGGCTTTGTGAATAAACCATGAGGCAGTGGGCTCATAAATCAGCAGCAGGTGACAGACTGAATGTCATACATGCATGCAAGTCACAGGAGTAAGTGTAAGTAAAGTAGCCCTCCTAGACGCTGTCATTCATTCTTTATGCTCTTACATGAGCTCACACAAGTGTGTGGAAGCCAAATGAGGCAGCTGTTCATTTATTAGTGGCAGGCAGGGAAGTTTCCAGAGCGTATTACACACACCAGAGTGGGGAGAAAACAGGGTTTTGCAACATCAAACAATGGGAATTGGCATTCTCCTGCAGATTTCCCCAGAGGTTTGTAATCAAATTCAGTTTGGTGCTGCCACCCTATGGTGAAACCAGGAGAGAGGCTGTTAATGGTTTATGTGTTTTGTCACATCTCTCCGAGCAGCGCTGCTGACCCCTGCCTGCTGATCCACAATGTGTGTGCAGCTGCACGTGCTACTGGTCTTCTTCCTGACCTTCACACAGGGGTGAGATCTTCCGTATGTGATATTGATATTGGTACTTGCATTGATTAAAAATGCCGTTCCGATCTCCGCAAAATGACATTTGTGGTCCTCTTCTCCTCATTCCATCCCTCTGCTTTAATCAGCGATTGTATGTTCCCCAGCAACCACTGGGGTGAATGGAACGACTCTCAGCTTCTGCCAACAATTCAGAAGCTCATGAAAGGATACAACCGCTATCTCAGACCTAATTTCAATGGTACTAAGTCATTTTTATGCTGAATTTTAAGTTTCCTTCATCAAAGCAGTTGGTGCTTGTGTGCCTCTTGATTGAAAGCTGACCCATTTCCAACTGCATCTGTGTCTCTGTCTTGTACAGAGGGTCCTGTGGAAATTGGAATGAGCCTTGATATCGCCAGCATTGATGCCATCTCTGAAATCAATATGGTATTCTGCTCCTCTTCCTACTTTTGTGACAGTGGGTGAAATGAGGGTGCCGACTGAAGAAATAAAAGCTTCATTTCCTTTGCACCATCTCATTAGGACTACACTGCCACCATCTTCCTCCGTCAGCGTTGGCGCGACTCCAGGCTGGTGTTCCCAGGAAATGAGAGCGTGAGTGTGGACGGCCGCCTGGTGTCACTGCTCTGGATCCCCGACACCTTCATCCCGGACTCCAAGCGCTCCTTCCTGCATGACGTCACCGTGGAAAACCGCCTCATACGCATCTTCAGCAATGGGACCGTTCTCTACGCTCTTCGGTCGGCCTATTGATTTGACATTTACTGACATTTGATACAACGCTTGGCACCTGTTAGAAATAGAAAGCAAGTTTTTCACAATCTTCTGAGCTTGAGAAAACTGACCTGGAAAAATAGAAAATCAATCCGTGCTGGTCACAAAATGAAAACAGAAGGCAAACACTTATTTTCTTGTTTTCTTTCTTTTCTTTTCATGTGGCTTTCAAGATTGTAATCAACCATGAACTGGCCTTGGGTTATACTAAAAAAAAGACTAGACAGCATGGCTGAGGACAGAAAGGTCAGCTTTGTGGTGCTGATTGAATATTGCATGAGTCAAGAACCTTCCCCTTGCTCTGGCATTACGTTAATACTCTGTCAGTCTTAAAAGTAAATCACTCTGAAGGATAGCACTGAATTCCACTTGTACATAATTAATGAATCAGATACCAAAATAAGATGCTGACACTTCAGAAATGAGTCTTTGTTCTCTTGATTGTTGCTCAGGGGAACAAAGTTGTCTGTCCTCACTAATAATTGATTACCTTTACGCACATCAAAAGAGAAACCGTTTTTAGGGAGGTGTTATGAAGTTTTCTAATGATCTCGCTATAACTACCCAACAGTATCACGGCTACAATCGCCTGCAACATGGACCTGACCAAGTACCCAATGGACAAACAGGTGTGCACCCTGCAGCTGGAGAGCTGTGAGTACTTCCCACGGGCCCTCCATCAACCCTCCATCAAGTCATGGACATAAATCATCCTCACCCCATCACCACTATCACCATTTTCATCATCATCAGTTTAGTGAGTATCAAGCCAAACGGGCAACGTTGCTGCTGAGCAGGTCGAATCCACCACAGCTTAATCACTGTTTGTGTTGCCAGGGGGCTATAACCTGCAGGATGTGGTGTTCTACTGGACTAGAGGGAATGATTCGGTGAAGGGTTTGGACACTCTGCGGCTGGCTCAGTACAGCGTGGAGAGCTACTATACATCAGTGTCAGAGGCTGTGTATGAAACAGGTACCACGCTAACCAGGAGTCCACATGACTGTGGAGTTACATGATGAAAGAAATTCTCAAAGCGTTACTAAGTTGTAATACAACACATTTGTGTCTTTTTGCGCGTCTCCACAGGACAATACCCCAAGCTGGTGCTGCATTTTTCGCTCCGTAGGAACGTGTTGTTCTTCATTTTGGAGACATATGTTCCATCTGTTCTGCTAGTGGTTCTCTCCTGGGTCTCCTTCTGGATCAGCCAGTCGTCTGTACCGGCCAGGACCTGCATTGGTCAGTACCAGAGTTTATACTTTGTAATACGTATGATGCACCAGTATGAGGCTAGTAACATACTGATTCTGAGGTTGTCTCTCTTTCTCTTTAGGTTTGCTAGTGTTATAGCTCATTATTTATTGTACCTTGATCTTGATTGGGTTTTATATTATTGCCTTAAATTTTGTGCTTTTTGAGTAAAAACAAAAAAAAAAGGCTACTTTGACCATATATACTCAATAACTCCTCTTTTGTCAACTGATAGCCAGCTGTAAAGAGGGAGTCCCCAGAGCATCATCTGATTTTTATGAATTTATTTGTAATAAATGCAAGTTCACGAAGATTGGTCCACTGGTAGTAACGTGTTTCCAACAGCTTTTCCGTCTCCGCAATTTTTAAATTAATTGTTTCTGAACAATAAAGCTGGAACACATCGAGGAAGAAGGAGATACAAGCATTTGTATGGCTTGTCTTTGACAAAAAGTCAGTGAAATTTTGGCGAAAGTCTCTGTTGTGATTGATGTGAGTGAAGCAGGAAGTTGAAACAAAAATTAACCCGGGTGGCAAAAAAACAACACAGCGCCAACTAGTGTTTGGGTGGTGTTTTTACAGAGCAAGCTAGACTAGCTAGCTAGTGTCAGCTATGTGCGTAGGTTATGCCATCTAATCCCACAGTATCTTAAATGAGTCTTAAGTGGCTGATTAGATTTTACTAGATCAAAGTTGAGGCTCTAGAAAGATTCTGTTAAAGGGAAACATTTCTTCTATTAATATATTTTAAAGTTGTTTCAAGAAAATCAAAAGAGAGCAAAAGAAAAAAAAATTGAGATATTGAGAGGGTGTTGTGGTTGGACAAACACAAACTGCTGCAGCTGTACTGCTTGCTGATTGACATAAACTATTACCATACATGAAGAAAATTCTGATGTGTCCCTCAGGAGTGACAACAGTCTTGACGATGACCACTCTGATGATGGGTGCCCGCACTTCCCTGCCCAATGCCAACTGTTTCATAAAGGCCATTGATGTTTACCTGGGCATCTGTTTCACCTTCATCTTTGGTGCACTGCTGGAGTACGCCTTCGCTCACTTTTACAGCACGCAGCACCAGACCATAGAGGATTTACACCGGGTGAGCAAAGTGCATGCGCTTAAACACTACTTGAAAAGGCAAAATGTCCATATGAGATAATAGAACATGTTGTGAGTATAAATCCATTTGTCTTTCAGGATCTTCTGCGGGAGTTCACGGAGTCTCATGGAAACGGCTCGATCCCCATTGTCAGCTCCAGTCAGCCAAACCAGTCAGTGGAGATTGGCTCAACTGCAGAGGAGCCCACGGAGGAGTCAATGAACAGTGACGCTAAGAACCACTCTGGATCGAAAGAGAAGGTGCAAAGCCAGGGCTGCGGTTTGTCATCAGTGAGGGATGCATCACGCAGGGCAGCATCTGTCTTTGTTGTGGAAAATCCACACAACATTGATCGTCATGCTCGCAGCGCTTTCCCTGCGGCATTCCTCTTTGTCAATATCCTATACTGGCTTTACTACCTCTTCCTCTGAGCGCAAGCTGCAGATGAGTTCATGTCAACATCCTGAAGCTGCTCTACCTCCTCATTTGAGACCCAATACCAGTTGTCACTGCCTGGATCTGATACAACCTTTTGTACCTTTGTAGGACAACAAATTGGTGAAAAGCCATCGGTCAGGACTATAAACCATAAATTATTTCTAGAGAGTGTAATGTATATGAGTGGATGGCTTCCAACATATTAGCATGTAAGAGTGTTGACACAAAGCTTCTTTTACCCATAGATCAAATGAGGATGAGTTAACTACTAGAACTGCACCACATTATTATTTGCTGCATTGAGTTAAGCTTTTATTAAGAGTCAAATGTAGATGTTTTTTTATGTTTTGGCTGAATCGCATTGTTTATATAATGTCAATTAAAAGGATATATAAATGACTGGCTGGTGCATTTAATGTGGAGTAAATTACGTGCATGCATGGTAAAAAATGTTAAAAGACCAAATGTTTGGAAACAAGACAAGTTTATTATTCCCTTATCCAGGTAGGAGAACAGTAAAGTGCAAAAGTCAACCACAGGTTCAGCAGAAAAGGTGTTAAATCAATTTCTCCTCAAAATTTGATTTGTATCACTGAATAGCACCACTTTGTTAGTAACTCACTTATCTACAACAGGAGTGTTCAACTGTTTGCCGATAAAGGTCAAGAGGATGTAGGATTTTGGTCTGACCGAGGCAGTAGCAGAGCTTTAATCTAAGAGGAGAAGCAAACAAGTGCAGTCCTAAAAGATAAGTCAGTATCCTCCGTGGCATCTAGGTGAAATCCCATGTCAGGTAGCAGAGTGATGCACAAAAGTTTTAGGCACTTGAAATATTTACATCATGTTCATCACCCAATACCTTCAGGAAGGCATCTGATCCGTCCCAAACACAATAAAAGAAGAGTCGTGGAGTCTGTCTGTGATTACGTGAACAGGCAGGTGCAACTGAGACACCTACCAAAGAATAGTTGCAAGGTTTCCCAGCAAACCAGATTTTCTTTTAGTACTTAGTATGACGTCAGCCGATATCCTTCTCTTATCTTATGTCTTGTAAGAAATGAAACATTATAGCAACAGAATAAAAGATAGTAACTCCATAAAAAAACAGTAGTCGTGGCTCATTATGTACAGTTTGTCATATAAAAAGGCACATTAGGTTTTAAACTGCCTCTCATCCTTTAATTTTCCAACACATCACATTACTTAGGTTGTCTTCACCCGCATGGCAAATCTCTGGCGCCAACGCAGTCTTTGCTTTCCAACACTGCATTTGATGCACTTGCTGTGCTTTCAGTACACTTCACTCATGCCCTTCTTTCGTAAACTCTGCCTTCTTTCTTTCTTATTTTTTTTTTTTTTGGATTACCATATTTTTAACCGAGTCACTCAAGTCCCTCTAATCCGACTTGTCCTTAAAGAGAGTAAATATATTCAGTATGATGTACCTCCACCTAGTGGCCGATCCATTTAATTACAGTTAATGTATTTCCTCAGTAAGCCAAAATGAAACAAGTCAGGTTTTTTTAGGAAGATGTCCTTAGTGGGAGTGAAGGTGCAAATCGTCCCGTCCTGATATCCATTTAGTCTCCAGTCATTTACATGAAACTCCTCTTAGGTTCCTTTCTTTGACTCCCATTCCTGTAGAAACAGTGATTTAGTAAAAAAAAAAGGTAATTGTATGAAGAAAAAGTCACTCATAAATATCATGGCACTAGGCAATAATGTTGAAACACAATAACTGGATATTTGTTAGGTTTAAAGAAATGCCAAGACCAAGACTAAATAATTACATTAATAACAAGAGGTAATTTTATCAAAGTGTATATATGCTGTCATTATCTTACATTTACACAATTATTGGATAATTCAATAATCAAAACATGAAGCATATCAAGAAACAGGTTTTGCTGCTTCCTCTCAACATTGCAAAATTGCTCAATGCGTATTCATTTAATGTTTCACCAACACAATACACAAAGCTACTTTAATATTGTAAATTTACATTATGGTCTACAATGAGGTAGGCCGTCACACAGGCTTCTATTATATCTATATGCCAAAGTATATAAATAACCAAGAAAGACGTGAAGTGAATTGTGAGTGAGCGATGCCTCAACTAAAGGATCATGTGCAGTGACCAAATCCCTTTTGTTAATACTCAAAATACACTAATACATATGTAATTGTCCAAAGCATACAAAGCGCACAAATCATACACAGATCCTTTGTTTATTTATGGATGAACTGTGAAAACCTATTAGATGATGGCACATGGCGCTTTGATTCTATTAACCCCCTGTGGAGACTAACAGGAAAATCTGTCCCGAGTGACAGGGAGAGGAACTGAGTGTGGGAGGATGAGTTTGATACCTTTGCTTTCTGCATGACAGTTCCAGTAGAAGGCGCGTAGACAGATGGAGGTCTCTTACGCATCTCTGCGGCACAGTTTACTGGTAAAGACTCGCTGTAGATATTCTGGATCTTTTTGCTGCATGCCTACAAAGAAAGAGGACATAAATAATAAAATCTGAATGCAGACTGATGTCTGTCTTACGACATTAATCCACAAATGTACCTTAACAGGGGGTTTAGCCTCCACCGGGGCACCTAGCGCTCCACCTGCCAGGCTCTTCTTGAGGTTTTCTTTGACCTGAGTCAGTCGGAGCTCCAGGTCCACCCTTTCTGCCTCTTTAGCTCGACAGGCTTCCTCCAGCTGGGAGACACGCTTGTTCAGGAAGGGCTTCCTCTTATCTGCTCCACAGAGACACAGCAGCACATAAGCAGTCCGCCTTAACGTGTCCACCTTAAGAGTCTCATAATTCAGAGAAACTGAAAGTATACTCAAATAATACTATGGCCAATTATGGGCCATTACTTACTATATACTTTTATATTTCACTACATTTAAAATCGATTTAAAAAAGATGTACAACATAAGTTAAAAATATGAAAACACTTATACTATAAACGCTTATACTGTAAACCTGTTTCCTGTAAGACTTTCACATGAAATGGCTATACTATATTGTACAATTAAGATAAAATGCTTTGCTGGCAGCATACTACATGCATCAAGAGGAAATTATTTAGACATAGAGGACATTTTCATAACCTTGTTGTTGGTTTTAATTATAGTACTTTAATATATCCCCGTGGGGGAATTCTCTTCTCACATGGCCCTCTAATAATGGAGGTCAGAGTACAGGGTCAAACAAAGAGCAGTGATACAGTATCCACACTAGAGATGTCACTATGTATATTTAAACCAACAAATACTGAACTTTCCATTGGCAAAACAGTATGATTTAATAACTAATGTCTTGAGATTGTATTGACTAATTACATTTTCCTGATTCACCAATTCAATTCATTAACATCGTCTGCTCTCTCTTTCGTTCCATGATCTGCTTACCAGAGGCCGTCTTCAGCTCTTCCTTCAGCTCTCTCTTCTCCTGTCGCAGGGTCACTAGTGTATCTCGTATCCCATCCTTTTCTCTTTCCAGCTCCTCTTTTTCTTTGAGGTAACGCTTGGCATCTTCCTCTGCTCGCGTTTTCCCATACCTTCCGTACTGGTTGGCATCTGGGCGGGAGCAAAGGTGAGAGGTCAGACGTGCAGGGGTTATGGGAAGAAGACAAAACCTCTTGCAGTGATCTGTCTCCCTGCCTGTCGAGTGAATCCCACTCTGTCTATTGGAGTATGTTCAACATGAAAATGCACCACACTAATCTAATCTAATTTTATTATTATTATTATTCAAACAAAAAATACTTAGGAACAACAACAATAAGTTTCAAGAATAAAAAACACTACACGCTCCTGCAGAGTAAGAGGTCAGAAGGTGAGACAGCAGATCTAATGTGAGTGTCCAATAAATCTCAGGTTACATCCTGGAGCTCTCTGGCCTGGAAAGCTCTGTCTCTTTGATGTGTCAGTGAACACCACACTGATGACATCAAGAAGCGTCAAAAGGAGCACCGTGCACACTGATATCACTTTCTAAAACCCAAGGCACTCATCTTATGTTGTATAGCAAAGAACAAATGACACAAAGGAGCATGTGGGAGAGGCTAGAGAGAGAAGAGGTTACGGATGAAAAGTGAGAAGATGATGGAGAGGAAAGAGGAAAGGGAATATTGAGCCAGGTGGAAACTCAAGTTTTATGATTGTCAGTAAAGTGAAAGGAGTGTATGAACAGGCTTACAGCACTAGATCATTGGAATCTATGATCATAGGGGACATGTGCGTGACTTATTGTTTCCTTCGAAAGGCTGCAGCTACCACTAGTCACGCTCTACTGAGCGACACAGATGGTAAATAGGCATGGATGCAATCTTGAGAAACTATATGGCACATAAAACCATCTACATTCATAAAGGGATTCCACAAGGATCAATTATAGGTCTTCTTATCTTCTTAACAAATTATATATCTGAGATGGTGGAAAACAGTTGTGTCACCGTACATTCATAAAGTCAGAGCGCCATTTGTTTCATCACTGCTGACAACCAGACCACCCAGCAACGCGTGCTTGACAAAGTTTCCTATAGATACTCTCTATATTCTGACACACGCTGCTTCCATTTAATTCACAGAAAAACTAATTACACACTTCTTAAGTATGGTGATTCCAATGCCGACCACATGTGCACAGTCTGAACTTCTGCAATCTGTAGACAATCATACAATTTATACCACATCTCTAGGATTTGAAAGAGCAATGCATTTTCCCACAGTTTATGTCCCATTAACAGACTAGCACCAGTTGTATGTGAAGGTTTTAATTGGTAACATTGCTCTTGCCATTGCAGTTTCTGAATCAGGGCTCTCCTGCAAAAACTGCTTTGTGCGCTACGTTTCAAGGTCGGCACCACTGGAGGAACTGCCTTTAACAACCATGAACACACGCTTACTTGATCCTGTTCGCTTTAGAGAAACCAGCGGCTTGGTTCTGTCGGAGTCGCTGCTTGAGAAACTTGAGCGTCGCTTCCCTTGGTTCCCAGACTGCTGCCTGCGGTTCTCCCCTGACTGGGTGGAGCAGAGAAGGTTGGGGGGGGAGATGACAGATGTGGGAGGATGAGGGCAGAGGGGAAAAAAGAAAAGCAAAGTTTGTATATAAGGCCAAGCAATAAACTTCTCTCCAGATTTACTGATCCGAGGCCACTGAGGTGTGTATGTTCATGGCTGTAGGTGGTGAGAGGTTTGTGTTTAAGTGCGTGTCAGTGAGGTTAAGGAGGGGTTTTACAGGCTGTAAAACTGCTATGACCTCTTACCTTCTTGTAATCAGTCTGACCGCTATGTCTTTTTTGGTATTTTTCTCCTCCCAAGCTATCACCCTGCTTTTTCTAAGACCTACAAAAACCTGGAATGTGATAGTTCTGGAATGTGTGTTCATTTGGGTGTCATATTCAGACAGTGGCAGTCCCCAACAGCTGCGCAGACATACAGCTAATCTCCTCGCATCAAGCTAAAGCGTCACACCTAAGATTTAATTAATACGGAATAATGTTTGTGCGCATTTGACCATGCGTCCTCATCCCCCACCTGCATGTCCTCATTAGGGACCTCATCGTATGTTCGGGAATCTGTGGAGGTGCTGCTGGATGAGGTGGCCCACCTACGATCAGAGAGGAAGCAGAGATTTAGCCTGTGTGAGGTCAAAACAATGCAGCGCTCTGATCTCTAGCCCTGCCTTGACCTCGTCCAGAAGTCCCAACCCTTGCTTTATCTCACTCACAGGAAGGAATGCCGCGCAGCGTCTCGAATGTTGGCAATGGTGTCCACGTCGACGTAGTCGTAATGCAGAGACTCTGGGTCTGTTGCAGAGCCTGTTTCTGCCAAGAGGACACCGAGCCACCGTCCAAGTTCGTCAGAGCTGCTCGCCTGATAAATGAAAAGGGAAAATAATGAGGGCAGTGGAGCTAGCTTTGACACAAAATTGACATGCTGTCACTAAAAGTTTAATATTCACAACTTTGTTTTGGTTTCCACCCATTCCCGAGAGACAGCACTAACTCATTAGCTAATAATTGCTTCACAGTTAGTTTATCAGAGATTTCCAAGTGAAAACAGCTGCCTGGTGCGGGCCAAGATAAAGCTGATGAGAAGAATGAGAGCGTATCAAAACACGAACTAAACGATACGCCTAAAATTTCTAAAATGTTCAAAAGAGCAGAGGGGAACTGGAATGCCTCCATTAGTCATGCCTATTTTCTCGAGGGAACACAACGGTACTCTACCTCTAAAGCAGCCACCTCTGTGCTGTTCCGTACAATGCGGAAGGCGAAGGGGTGTTTGGGTCCGAGCCCTGGGACCACCTCACAGCCGAGGAGGGGAAGGGAAGGGAGGGCAATCCGAGGGTCTCCTTTGTCGTGGTAGAAGTGCAGGGAGCCTCGGCACACGCAGCACCATTGCTCCCGCCACACCTGGTTCACTAGCACTGACAGGTGACCTGCATGGCGAGGAGGGTAAGTGGAAAAAAATGACACATCTGCAAACTCGGGGAGCGGAAAGAGGGACGGTGAAGCTGGCTCTGACCTTGTCGGGGGTTGCTGCAGTTCGCCCGAGGATCACCTGGTCGAGGGGGTTTCTTCTTGGAGAAGCTGATGATACGTGTGATCTTACGGCCTGCCGCTAAAGCACCCCGCTTCACCTTACCTTCATCAAAAATTAAAGATTAATCAAGTTATTTTTAAACTCTACTTAACTTTATTTTTCACCAGAGCTCTCGTCTCCATCTCATAACCACAATAGAAAGTGGATAACTTAACATTTCTTTGTAATAACAGCAGCGGTGTGTGTCCTACCATTCTCCCTGCAGTTATCTCCAGCTGACACACCCATGCTGTCTGAATCTGATGTGTTCCGCTCTGCAGATAACCTCTGTGGAAGAAGCACACAGCAACAGCTGAGGTCCACACTGGACTCTTTGTCTGCAGGGTTCGAAGTCAAGCGAAGCCTGTCTTCACTTGTCTTTGACTAATAAATTGCTTAATAACTATACTTACGACGATTCTTCCCATATGCGTCCACCTCACAATTCTTGCAGTTTTTTATATAGATATTGTTTCATAGTCATGTAAACATGACATAAAGAGACAACCAGACTCATCCTCTGCCCATCTCTCCTTTTAATTCTGTTCCACTCTTTCTTTCCTCTTCATGTTTGTGTCTTTCACAGTTTATATAACCGAGTGGTTGAGCTCTGAAGAGGATGTGACTCACCGCCACCCCTGTCATTGTTGCCTTAACACCCAATTACAAAACATAAGTCCTCTTTGTTCTGCAAGCCAAAAGCAGGTATCGTGGTAAACTGTGTTGAGCCAACCAGTTGTTAAGGAAAATTGACGGTGACAGGACAATTCCTGCACGCCGCCAGCTTTTCCTCACCTCAGCTGTTAAGAGGAATGACGCACCGAGGACAAACACAACGGGGAAGTGCAGATGTAAACGTCCTCTGGCCTGCACTCACCTTGTCAAGTTCCTGTTTTCTCGGAACGACGGGAGATGCGGGTTCCTCGGGCCCGGCGCTCTGACCGCTCACCTCTCTGACAACCTGTGGGGATATTTTACACCGATCAAAAAGTCCTTTCGTTCCCAATTTCAAATCCACTTCCAGTGCTGACTGATGGGTGTCCGGCTAATCTAGATTCTTGAAGAAAATTGTTTTTTTTCTGCACACATTCTGTACCTTTAGCCATCTGTGAGCCTGCTCCTTGCTTTGCACTGCGAGCACTAGTGTATCCCCATTGGGTAAGGTAAAGCGAAGCTCGTGGTGTTTTCTCTTGCTATCTTTGGGAGCATAGACCACAGTGCATTGGGGCAGCAGCAGGTCCACATAAGGGCATGTGTCCTTAGAACTCTTATAGCACTGTGGAAAGGAGGACACGTGACGTTAAAGCAGAGAAATAAGTAGGTTAAGAAGAACCTTTAATTAAGTTGAGACTTCTTACCTGCAGTCTGTTCTCCCGTATGACGGTGAGCTGTTTGGCCCACTGGCCAAAGCGTTTCTTACGCAGCAGGAATGCACAGATGCGACAATCTCGTGCAGGAGGCATGGAGCTCTCATCCGAGGGCCACTGATGAGTGAGCTGCACCCCGGGGCTCCTGTCTTCCTCATCCTCCTCGTACGACTCATAGGAGCTGCTCAGAGCATCTGAATCATTGTCTGAAAGAGCCACAACACAAAAAATAAAGTGTGCATCAGTTGGAGAAAGAATGTTTTTATTCTGCATTTCTAGGAATATGAGCGGGTTCTTAGCTCACAGGAGTTTTTGCGGTGGGTATTTATGCAGGTAGTAGGGTAGTGGTTTTCTGCATCTTCATACCCATCTTCTATGGAGTTGGGAGGGCTGGACCTGACTGAAAATTGAAGAAAAATAAATCATAACTGTCTTACATTCCATCGTGCACTTTTACATAAGTTGCACTTTGTAATTATGTTTGGAACTTAGCGCCATGTGTTTATATCGTTCAAGGTCTTGGAGGTTTTCACTGAAAAATTGACATCACCGAAAGCGGCAGCACGCTAACCTCGTGTAATTATGTACTCAGGCATCTTTCCAGGGCTGAGGGGCACAGCCTCCTCGTAGTAGTCCTCAGGAGGAGGCGTTGTGGGCAGCGGGGGAGGAGAGTCAGCTGAGTGTGGGGCTGGGGAGTCTGCACAGCTCTGCTGAGGGAGACACACAAACACAAACATGACTCTCAAATTTCCTCCACAACCGAGATTTTTTTTCTTTTTTTGCAAAGCCAAAGAACTGCATAATCAAAGAGATACAGAGAATAAACCACTAAATGATTTCCATAAATTAGACATATGGGCTCTGGGCGGATCCCTTAGCCGTCCCTCTTCCAACAGCTTGCAGAGTGATGAGCATGAGAGGGGAAGGGAAAACCCCACAACACGGTAGAGTCTCCGTGTTTCATCGCCTCATCAGTCATTAGTCATTTGAAGGAGGTTTCACAGCCTTTTGCGCATTCGGTTTGGAACGGTGAACACAAGAAAGATGGACATGCATGTGTCATTCCCCCTCCAGGATTTAAAGCCAATATTTCATAGTGAAAGTGACAAGCAAGAAATTAACTCTCCACTCGCCTGTTTTGAAGTGTCGGTTTCTGTGTTCTTGTCTTCTCTCAAATCATCTGTTACATCCTTTAGGTCTCCAAGCTCACAATCTGTGAAAGGCATGCATTTAAACTCACGCTTTGCATACATTAGGAGCAAGATATATGTATCTCATATCTACAGATATATGCGGTGTATATATACATGCACGTACCAAATGTCTCAAAGAGAGACTCCACAAAGCTTGTGCCATTTCTGTACACTGAAGAGTTCATGTAGATGTAGTCTGGTCTTGACACTGGAAAAGAGGAAGAAGCAGATGTGATGCAATTGTGCAGATGTTCCCACAATCTCCATGTCTTTACATGTACAAATTATTTAGTGTGATTAAATAAAGGCAACACTGATACAACAGAACATCCCACAGGTTTGTTTTTAGTCAGTGCATCCGTCTTTACTCCTCTCTCTGACCTGATGGTTGTATCTGCTGCAGCAGGTTCCACACGGAGGTCTTCTTCTCCTGAGTGGAGGAGCTGAGGTTCTCTTGGTCCAGCATCTTCAGCAGCGCGCCCAGCTCACTCACCAACACCTCCATCGCTGCACAAGAGAAGGAGGCGAAAGGTCAGGGCGTCACGGACTCGGTGTATAAGCGGAGAGGTGAAAGGTCAAGCCGACAAGTCTAAACAAACCCCAGGTGTGTTACCATGACCCCTTTTTCTGCTTTGTTTTTCCTATGTCCTTCTTTCATTTTCTGTCACTTTGCTTCACAGTTTGTCAGTATCCTCCCGAGTCTCCCTCCTCTCCAGACTAAACAATGACAAGAGGCTACAGCGGCAGGAAGCATGGTAGCTAATTGCTCATTAACCCAGAAAGAAAGTAGATCTGAAGCTACCAAAAATAACAACACCGTATGAAGAGAGCTTCCTGCAGAAAAAAAAAACACATTAGAGGAGCCTCTGAATCCTGCTGGCTCGCCGACGGATGGGCACAAACACAAACTGTCGCTCTCAATGTGAATAAGATAACTTTGCTGCAAAGACTGCTAAATATTTTGGCAGAAATATTAGATTATGTCCCATGGCCCTCTAAAAGCAGAGCTAATTGTATAGTGCGGTAAGAGATTCTGACAAGTATAACTGAAGGGCCACTTTACCGAGTGCAGAATGAGCCAAATATACCAGGGAGCAGACTCGTTCACAGGGAGCTGATCTTTATCAGACTCTAAAAAAAAAACAAAAACACACGCTGACGTAGGGCTCTCCAGGTTCTGTCATTTTGAGGGCTCCGATTATATGACTCACAAAATGTGTGATGAGAGACATGGATACAGTTCACTCCCAACCCTGAGCTGCTGTGAAAGGGTCTACCTAGCCAAGCAATTCTGTTTGGAAGCCATACCAATCTCCTACCCACACATTTTTTTTTGTGGTGGAAAGTTGGTCTGGAGTCACTCCGTTCAGAACTGATTATGCTCCGGCAAAGATCTGCCAGGCCAAAGAGTGACATAGTTCTACACGTCACCTGAGTGTCCTGGAGTTGAACACAACACAATCACTGATCTTGGCGGTAGGACTATCAAACTGCGTGCTGAGTTATATCTCCTCTGTATCAATTTAAACAGGCTCCATAATGAAATCTAAATGGCGTGTAACCAGAAACATAAGAATCGAGTGTGGCTATCACATATTTATTTTTGCATCCAAAATTTCACGGATCATCGCACCTCAATGCAAATTTTTCCACCTCTTTAATCCTACAGTCCTCAGTCAACCTGACAACTGGCTGACTCACTGCTGGCACACTTGTCTGCAAACCCCCCGCCCCCCGCCCCATCACCACCACTCACTCCACACACATACAAACACTTCCCACTCCTTCCATCTCACTCACTCACTCCCCCATCGTCACATTTTCACGGTCCAGTCCAGCCCGCTGAACCGTGCGTCTCGCTGGGGTCAGCCACGGGACAGCCGCTGAGCCAGAAAACTCTTTGTTGGTGGGCAGTCGTAGGGCGACGAGACCTGTTGCGCTAACCACACAAGTGGACGTACACGCAAAAATCTATAGCGTACACCGTCCAGCTTATATGTTGTGTATTCGGCGAGGAGTGTCATCGACAGCGGACTTTGTCTCAAGGAAAGGCACTCAAGCCTTTACCGTGTGTGGGCGTGTGTTTGAAGAGCACATGAATGAGTTCAGACAGAATGTTGGACTCTAACGTGGACATCTTGTATGCAATCACCACGGACAAGTAGAAAGTCTTGATAAACTGAAAGATTTATCTGTTGGTTGTCAGCGATGTACATTTCACATGTCGTAGGACTCCCACTCCTCTAAGATGGACAGACATACTTTCCTAAGGTGGGTCTTCCTATGGGATTAACAATGCCCTGCCAAGGCTACAGTCAAGAGCAACAAGAGCAAGAGTAGGTGTGGGTTTGCCCGTGTCTGTTTAACCACTTTGTCTTCCGTGCTTGTGTGGTTTCCTTCCATTGTAACGATAGCATGATTGCACCCCGAGAGGTGGGCATGAGGGATTAGTCCATGCAGAGACCTGGAATGTCTCCTTCATTAGGCTCCGATTCACCCAGGGGAAATAAGGAAGTGGAGTTTATGGAATGAGAGGAAACTCATGAGAGTGGGATGTCTTGGCTTGGCGAGTGTTGCCTCTCTGCCAGAGGTTCCAGCTGTTTAGATTCTGGCTCTGGCGCACTGCTGGGCTTCCCCTAACCGAGTGTAAGACAAAACCTTATCCACAGAATGACTCATTCGTTGCAGAGAGAAATTGAAACTTACACCAGTCAGCAGTAAATCAAATATAACACAGAAATCAAGACGGAGCTTTCAAGGAGCTGGCGTGGAGCGGGACGCCGCGCTCATAAAACTATGTCACAATTTTATTTGGATGAGCGCTTTGAAAAAGCTGATTATCCAGTTAGATGATTACAGTGCTGCCCTGCGTGTGCCAAAATGAGCGAAGAGGAAATATTTTGTAGTATTTGGCATGATAGGAGCATGAGACCACCCAGTCATGACTTCATAATTAACACCACACTACTCACTTGGGTTATCTAAAACACAGCCCCTCGAATATAGGCTGCCGTGTGTGCGTGTTTGTGCATGATGCACACCTTTGATGTACTGCAAAGTATGATTATACTGTTTAAGCTTAGCACCTGAGAGAAACTACACACAAGCTTCCACACTGTAATAATCCTCAATAAAAACAGGCTGGACCTTTAAATAAAGTCCAATTGAAGTGTTTGAAGCTGCATGAGGGACAAACCATACCATTTATCTATTACAACTCTATTAAGGAAAGAAACCTTAACAAATAGAAGTCTTAACCGCAGTTTATACTTCTGTGCAAGCCATTTACACTGGTGCTCTGATCAGTCTGGCTCGCTCTGTAAAAACGAGTCGGCACTGTGTCTTTTTTTTTGCCAGTCGGGTTAACTTTTGTTTCTACGTCCTGCTTCGCTTTCAACAATGGTGACTGAAACTATCACCAAAGACGGGTCATACAAATGTTTTTGTATCCGAACCTGCTCAGTTAACATTTCCTGGATGTGTTCCGTCTTTATTGATCCCAAACAATCAATTGGAAAATTTGCGAAAGCCAATCACACCTCTAGTGATATTTCCAGTCAGGCTTCGGCATTAGGGTCTGTGCTGCCGTAGCTATAACGTCAAATTGACGCAGACGTATGAACATCGCAACATGGACGAGAAGAGATGCAGGAATGCGTAAAACTAGTGAAAGCTTTGAATACACTCACCTCTCACACTTGCCTGACAATTGCGGTTAAACACCAGACACATTCCTCACCTTGTTAATAGAGCAAGACTCTGCATAGTACGTTTGTGTGAGTGCGCGTACACTGCAGACTCAGGCCTTTTAAATAAGCTTACATTTGCAGACTCTGAACAAACTCTGTGAAGGATGGAGGAGGAGAAGGGGGGCAGGCGAGGGTGAATAAAGTCAGTGAGTTGAGCACCTGTGCTAACACGTCCAGCAAACTCCAATCTGAAGAATAATGTGACCTCCATCGGGTGCACAGTTTTTTTTTTCTTCTTTTTCTCTCTCTTCACAGCAAACACGTCCTTCGTGCTGAGCTTTGGTTTTTCTTGCCATGCAGAGCACGCACACGAACTTCTCAGCGTGTGGAAAGTGACAAAATCAAGTCGTTTGGGAGCGGGTCTGTTTCACAACATTATCGCAAGCAGACATTCCGGCTAATTATACAAGAATCTGCAGCCCACAATAAAGAGTCTTTAGAGGATTAAAATTACAATGTTTCACTATTGAGTCTGGCTGGGAAATAGCTGCTTTCTCAACACTTCAACATGAGACTTGCCTTTCTCCAGCGAGCTGGCATGATGCTTAAGGTATGAAGTAAACATCACCTGATTTCTGCTCTGCTGTGATTGAGAGCGAGACGCCTTCAGCAGCTTTACATCCTCACCAATTGTATGCCCTTCCTCTATATATTTCTAACAATTCTAACAAATCCCTGAACCTCCTTAGCTTTAGAAACCTGCTCTCTTAACGACTTATACTTGTGGTTCTTAAGAGTATTTTTATAAGCAACTAAGCTACACAATTTCCCTTGCGGATCAATAACGTTTCTCTAAGTCTAAATCTAAGCTACATAAAATAAAACTTCATTCAAAACTTACCCTCAACAGCAGTGGATGAGAGTCCCACCATTCTCCAGCATTCAAGAGGAGACAAACCGGTTCATTCATACACAAAAGAGATACTGCAGGAGATATTCCAGAGTCAAAGCCTCCCTGGGAAGTCTTTGTAGTGGAGGTGAGCTGTAGTCTGCTGAATTCACACTCCCTTTACCTCTCCCTTCCTCCATCTGATTTGTTATCTCCCTCCACCTCCCCTCTCACGCCCTGCCTCCCCTCCTCTCTTTCCTCTTTGTGGGTGGGGGTGAGGGGGGGTAGAGCGTAGGGAGGCGGTGGGGCTCTTTGTGTGTGTTGGTTTGAATCCCCCTCCACTGTAATCCTAGGGATCGTATAGCACCTGGGAAAGGCTTGCTGTGTAAACACACACACGTCCACCAGCAGCTATCTCGCATTCTTTATTCTTTCACATTCTTTCCCTCAGTTAACATTATTAACCTTTAACTAGCCATAGAAGATGTCGGCCATCAAGAGTGCGCCAATGAACCCGTTGACATACCAGCAGTAGAGCAGAGCATATAGAAGAGCACTGCTCTCTCTCTCTACTTTACATTAGAGCACCCTTCTCTGGTGTTTCTTCTTGAAGACACCAGTAAAAAGTTCCCCATGAGGCTGTTGCTGCAAGTGGGAATCCTCTATATTGCGTTTATTTGACAATATCATGTTAAAAAATAAAAAAATTACAGGATTTGGCAAGATCTGAATTGGAGTTAGGGGCAAGTTGAGACCTTTCAGCGTTTCACGTGGATGACTTGTTGCCTTGAGGCAGACTCATGTGTCTCGACACGATGCAACACGCTGCCTTGAGTCACAATGGTTCGCAAACAACCCTCAAACACAAACGGTCCGATTTACAATTGTACGCATGACAATGCAGAAACAAAGACAACCCTCTGTTTCACCTAATTGTAGGTCTTTACTGATTTGCTACAATACAACAATGTCATCAAAAACTCCTGCATGACCACTTGTTTATTCAACTTCTTCAATACACTTTGGGTAAATGTTCATGTTCTTGCTGACGAAAAGCTCAATACCACTATCACACCTTTAAGGGACATGGTTGGGTGGTTGGTTTAGCTGAATACAAAGACTGGAAGGAGGGTGAAACATCTACCCTGCAAGATCTGCCCAGCAGGAGCATATCTGATCAAAGGGTTAAGACCAAAGCAGGAAAGATGGCTCATTAGATGTATTTGTCTGTACAGTATATTTAATTTGCTGGGCAAACAAAAATCTGTATTTGGATGAGAGGGCGGTGCTAGAGAGAAGTAAGGAGTGGACATGACTCAGGATTTATCACAATAATGTGTGTATTTTACTCTGAACGGGACTATAACAGAGGTGGTTTAGCCTGACTGGCGTTGTGGACGAACTTTGGTAATGCATACTAAGTAGTTTATTATGAAAGGTTTCTCTCCCCCGCTCCCCACTCAGGTGGAACGACCTGAAATGAAAACGCCCCTGTCCTTGCCTCCCACTACGTCTGTGACTAAGAGCTTCTGTCCAGCGAGCAAAAGGATCCCTGCTCAACAGAAAATGCTTTTCTGTGGTATTAAATTGGGAAGTAGGCGTCATTTTATCATAGACGCAGCGGGGGATACAACGGAATTGCCCTCTAGTGGCCATCCCAAAGAATGCATTAGCATCACTTATGAAACACGGAGGTTACGTCCTCATTTTTTTTATACGGTTGAAAGGGACACACAAGCCCCTTCATGAAAATTAATCTGTACACAATTTTTGTACAGATTATCTAAAAAAGAAACCAACAAACTGACAAAAAACGGGCTAGTTGGGTTGTGATAAAATTAATGATGTTGTTTCCATTTTTCCTGCTGTAAACAAATTACAAAACTAGAAATGGTTGAATTTAAGTCTTTAAGTTTAAGTTTTTTTTTTTTTTTAATTTAAGATCTGGGCAGAAAATCTTAAACAAGCATGTTTTTAAAACGCATACTGACTGAAGTTAGTTTCAAATGTGAAGGCCTGTCAAAACATGAGAACTAATTCAGAGCATTCAGTACTTGATGTGATTGATTATGGTTGCTATTCAAAAGAGAGAAGAAAAAAAGAGTCACACTGTACATACAGACACAGAACATTAGAAAACGTACACTCCCAGGAACATAAGTGAAGACGAACGGAAAGTTGCTGGCCTAATGTCGTAGACAGGAACCCCTCCTAAAATCTAATTTGATACAAACAGACAGACGTTCCCTGAGGCATTTGTAGCTGTTCCCTGTTTTTTTTCCCCAAAACCGTCTCTAGCTGTGATAAATGCCACAGACACAAACCACTCCTCCCTGTGACTAAACATGACCTCTGACCTCTCCTGTAAAGCCGTGACCCTGTACAGGACCATGGGTGCCAGAGGAGGGATGGGAAAGTTACACTAAGCTCTATACTTCACATCACTTTGCCCTTTTTTTTGTAGAACTATAGCATTCAGGTCTGAAATATTCATATGAACGATAACATTAAATCTTTTTAAAGTGAGTAAAGTGAATCCACAATACAAATTAAAGGTAAAAGTCATGTTAGACAAAGGTGCTGAGAGAAAAGGACTGTACCATCTGTGACTCCACAAGAGATCTGTATCTAATGAAAACTGCTGGATTTTTCTTGGAAGTCTCTCCTTCCTTATTGTCTTTGGACATGTTGGACAGAACCATTTCCCAACCTGATCTTACATGAAAGAAGCCTGCAGGTTGAAGACAGTCTTTCTTTGTCAGCTGAACAATATGACCCAGCAACTCTTGAAAGTTAAAGAAAAGTATTTTTTTTCCTGTGAAACAGCACAATAATATCTCATGTTAAGTGAGTCACAGCTGAGAGGCAGCAGGGTTGACGGTTATCTTCATGCCGTGTGAGGGTTATCTAAATACCACCATCCAGCTCTGTCATCAAAGCTGGGACGTACATGTTGAAAGAAAATAGCTGAATCATAAGATGAGAAAATAGATCTCTGTTCAAAAACCACAGGATTTATGACACCCCTTTGCTTTGTATAGCTCACTTAGGTGTGTGTAACTTACATGCCAACAGAGGTGAGGTAAACCAGATGGCCAGATGTACTTGAGGTTTTTAATTGGATTAAGAGCTGTGCCAACAATGTCTTCTCTCACCAGCATGTGCCCTATCATGATGAAATCCCCTCCCACCCTACTCCTTAGATTCCAGGCATTTCCCAAGAGTGACGGCTTTCCTCTCCTCTCTCCGACAGAAAACATGTCTGGGCATCTGTAAACCGATATCGCCGGAGCCCAGCGCAGGTAAACAGAGACAGCGTTGGTGCCGATGATACAAATCGGTGTGACGGCTGCAACTGCGCTGCCGTTTTACATCATTTGTGGCAGGATTCATGGTAGAGGAATGGATCCACAAACATGCTGCTGGTTTATTTCACATCCACTTCTGCTGCAGTTTTTTTATTTTTTCTATTTTTTATTTAACAGTTCGTGGAATTACTTAAAATGAATAAATGAATGAAATTTAGTGCCCACAATTACAAACTTACAGCGAGCTTCCTAAAGATGTGGAGCATTTTAAGACCTTTCAGTCTGTTTGGATTTTGAGTATGAAAACTGTTTGGGTAACATTGGTTACCATTAAGATGCAATGTCTTTCAGGATATGGCAGACTGCAAAACTTTTTGTGTTTATAATGCGTTTCCATTGAGCGTTAAAGGACTAGTGTGTTGGTTATAGTGACATCTAGCTGCAAGACGGCAAATAACAACCAAATGAAGAACCCTTGCAAAACCCTCACCTTCCAAGCATATAGGAGAACCTACAGTGGTCACTGAAAATGTGAAAGTCTCTCTTTATTTTCATTGAGAATTGACAATATGGTCGACTCTGTGTAAGATTAAGATTATTTTCAGTTAATTACACACTTATGAAAACGTAATTTAGAAAATTATATTAAATTTCTGCCAACTCATCCTGCTTAAACCTACACAGTGGACTGTTGAATACATTTCATTATTGTTGCTGAAACCTTTGCTTATCTGCCAATGAAAAAGAAAAGAAAAGAGAAAGCCCATTAAAGTTGATTTCCTCCATTAATTACAGGGAAATTAGAGTAGAATCCCAGGGGAAACAAGAAAATTGACAAACACTGGTAAATGGCCATCCCATGAGGTAGAAAGCCAGACAAAAAACATTAGTACACACTGTAGTCTTGTCCTACTAAGATAAATCTCCAACATTAAATCACCAAAGGGGAAATTTAAAGGTCATGCTAGCACTGATAAGCAAACGGCTGAAGATCCTCAGAGACTGATTCTGATCGTATTCTCAATGCTGCCAACTAAATGCTTTTCCTGTCCAACATTAGGTAATGGACTGACCAGCTGTATGGGGTTACCCCGTGTGCCCCCTATAGAGATGGACTTCCTCCCTCTGCTGATGACGTCACCTATCACCTCCGGCCTTCTGTTTCCTCTTCCTGTCAGCTGACCCGCTCCCAACTTTTTACTGTACCATCTCTGGTGACCCCATTCTCATTGCACTGTCTAGATCCTACGCCAGATAAAACTGAATGCGTCTGCCTCGGCAGCCATATTTCAAAGGGGAGACAACATAATGGAGCTCCAGAATGTGCCATTATTGCAGACCTTTATTTAGAAACGGCAGATTGACCCCCTGAGAGTGAGAATTCCTTTCACATGGCTTTGACATTTTCAGTACATTTATTATGTGTCTGGAGCTTGTATAGACTGTATATAGGAAATGCAGGCTACAAAACTGGAGCAGCAGGTGACTACAACATGTGGAAAAGCTTATATGGTTTGGAGGAGTTGTAAAGGTATACAATTTAAGGGGAGAGGGGAGAAAAACATGACCTCCCCACTGTTTTTATTGCATTTGGGAAGATGCTTCGGGAGATCATAAAATGCAGCAAGGATCCGATACTCTGTGATACTCTGAATTACAAGAACACAAGCGATGGGAAGGATATACAGTGGGTGGGTCGAATTCTAGCCAAAATGTTTCCCAAGTTTCCCCAGGACCTGACTGGTTGACTTATAGAAGGACATTTCAGAAGCTTAGTTCAAAACACCATTTAACATTTATCTGATATCCATCAAGATGACAGCGTTTGAAGTCTGCGCTCCAAGAACAAGGCTTAAAGCGCGACTAGCTTTGCAAATATTTGTATACGTCATTTAAATGTAGCGTGTTCTGTAATCAATGCAGTTAATGTCTGCACCAAACATTGCATTCTCGCTCCTTCTAATTAGGCCACCCTAATGAGCTCGTCCCGAAGAAAGAAATCTACGCAAAGTCATTAGGCTGGGGCGTTTCTATGGTGACGGTGTGGGGAGAATTATGGGTTTGTTCACTCCCACTCACCTGCTTAAGCATTAACTGGCTTCTGAAGGCAATCCACGGAGCACCGGAGCTTTTGATGTTCAGACGCAAATGCGTGCGCACACACAGACACACACAGACCACGGCTTCAATGCAGTCGAGTCCTCTGGGAAGCAGCGCTGATAACAGGAGCCGTTATCTCAAAGAGCCAAGAGCCCCATTTACAGCTCAGGTCTGCTCCACCACTGGTGCTCATATTCCCATCTGACGTCTGCCATAATTGTTCCGTGGCTTTTGGCATTGTTTTAGTGGGATTAATCCTGGGTTGAGATTACTGGACATCAAGAACGCATGCATTTAAATGCACCAAAACATCAGTCAGAATGGAAATTTTGACATGTGCAAAGTGGTTCTTCCTGCCGTGTGATGTCAAAGATTGAGTTCATTCAATGGAAGAAAATGGCAAAGGTGGGACCCACATTATCAGTGACACTGCCCACATTGCCCTGGCTTTGCTCCTATTTTCTCGTTTCTTTTTTTTTTTGTTACCACCATATTTCCTTCCCCCTTGGATAGTTGTCACATTCCTTGATGTTTACCTCGGGCAAACATGCGCAGGAATGTATTTATTCCTTCTAGAGCGAAACGTTCGAGTCAACCATTTACATGGTTATTAGGAGATAACATTTTCCTACTGAACAGACTAAACAAGGTTTACACCACCTGCCACAACTGCACTGAAGTCTGTTCCATTTCTGTGCTAAACAACGTATGCAACTGAAACTATTTCTCGTCCTGAAAAAAAACATCACGTTGTTTTGTTTTTTTAGCGCAGCAGCGTTCTCTTCACCTAAGAATTCATGTTCATGTAAGACGTTAATACTTGTAATACTTTGAGTCAACATTCCTGTTGCATCTGATGAGCAATCGAATCAACACATGACGATCAAGTATGTCTCCTTGTGTATTACAACTGGGACACTGGCAAATCCATCCAGGGAATTTCCCCGTCATTCCCCAATGCACTGTGAGCTAAGATAAGTGGTAGGAAAATGGACAGATGGCTAGACGTCGTCTGGTAATGGAATAGCAGAACGGACCAGGTGGCGAAACTTGTGTCCGGGTATTTTTCAATATGGAGTAAGGTCAAAAGTCAGAGGCCACAGAACTGACCAAGATGTGGGGATGCACGTCTGCTGAACCTCCTCACCCTCGTTCTCATTTTTCATCTTTTGCTCCGATTTATTCAGCTCCGGGATGGCACAGAGGGCTTGACTCAGCCTGCTTCCAGACAAAAGCCCTACAGTGCGGTCTGTATTATTCAGATCCCGTATCTGCCCTGACTCCTATGAGATCACCACAATGCTATGTCTCGCTCACAGAAAAGTATTCACACGCTGAGAAAGATGCTATTTTGCAAGTGGAAGCACCGCTTTACTGATGTTGCACAGACAAGGGTAACATACACAGAACAGGCAGGCTGCAAAATCACACACACACACACGCACACATGCACAACTGGAGAAAAATGGCTGCTTTGTTTCCATTTGGGATTTTACGTGTTAATAGGATTTTGACTAGAGCACTGTCTTCAGCTCTTCACCAGAAAACCAAGGCCGGCTCTCCATATCTCACTCCTCCGTCTCAGTTATCTTCTGTTGCTTAAATCTGTTTGCCGTTAGTAGTCCTTGAGGATTCTTGTTGTATTGTGTTTCTGGAAAGAGGAAATCCTTGCTCAAAAACACTCATGCGGTATCCTACAGTTTAAGTGGTGTCATGAGCCTCAGCTAAACACAACACATTCTTTTTATGCACGCTGGTTTTATAAGAATACTAAACTAAACAGATTGTAGACCTTTCAATCATTACTCGCTGCTAACAATCTTTGTTTACACATTTCCACCTAAATCTCCCCAGTCACATCAAATACCAACAAAAATGACTTTGATTTGGTGACATCTGCAGTTACGGGAAGCAAAACTTGATATTTTGATGAAGAAGTCAGGCAGTAACTGGATTTTTTTCTTCCATGCATGAATCTGCAAACAGTCGAGTACAGCTGGTTACATCACAGAGAAGTTGGACGTGTGCCGCTGGTCGTCTGCAGCTCTTCACGTAACAGCTCATTGTGGCCGCTTCATCGCGTTCCATTACTCCGAGCAATATTTCTAACCGATCCGCAGTCAAACAACGACAAGGATGACCATTGTGTTGTTTTGCAGACATCTTAAACAACGTGTAACGCTTTTATTGTGAAGCTATAGCAGTAGGAAATGCTCCTTTAGCATTTATCTCCGATCAGTTGTCTTTTGATGTAGATTCAACATTTTGCATTCACATCTAGAGAAGTTTTATAGAGAACTCATTGGCAAGACCTTACTACAACATTTTAGTCTGGGGAACACTATTACAGACACCCAGTTCATGATAAAATAAGCTCGGCTTGTGACTTAAAAGACAGAATTAGATGAAAATCTTTAGATTGCTCATTAAATTTGCCACCTGTGCCATGTGTACAACGCACTTTTTTGGCTCCTACATGTATTCCTCAGGCACTTAGATCAAAATCTATACATGCACGTTAACATAAATCACTCCAAATTATGACTGTTTTCAAATAAAACATAGACCTTAACTGATAACAGGCTAGGCAAGTCTTATTCTAACGAAGACATTCTGCCAAGTCTTTCCAATAAATCCGAGCTCTCTCTTTGACTAATGCTTGAACCTGTGTGCTTGCACACCCCCCCAGGCAAAGTCCCTTTGTGCCCTCTGCAGCAGAAGAAAACACATTTCTGGGTGCCATATAAACTCCTCAGTCCCCTACTGCAGTGTTGTGCAGCGCATCTCCGTGGAAACCCTATATAAACAGCTGTGAGAGAGGATGACCATCCCTGATACACAATGCACATGTGCACGCCCACACGTGCACACGCATACCCTGCACGCACCTCGGCCATATGAATCACAGTGATCTCCTCATCTCGTTTGGGTTAAAGAGGGGGAATTCCACTTCTTAAAGGGCTGGTCTGCAATCACCCGTAATTTACAGTTCTCGCATGATGGAGCATAGATATGAAACTTCCTGAATGTCTTATTATACATGCCACATCTTACTGACAGCATGTCTGAAAATATGGTTTATGTCTAAAATCTTCAGATAAAGTCTTATAGAGAAAAACAAAACAAAGAACCCCATGAAGCATAAGTGTGTAAATTAAAAAGAAATGCATGCAAGGGAGAATCACTCTTTAAATGCATTGCAGTATTGCAGAGATAACTGAGAAAAGACTGGATACAGATTTACAGCAGGGAATAGAGAACTAAAAACATTAATCAGAACGGTTATCTGGTCTGAAAATCAAGGCAAACAATTGCTTTTGTTTCCATTAAATTTGAAATTAATTAAAACTGGCATTTCCTTGGTCGCGCTGAACCACTAGCTAAACTGGATGAGAAACTGATACCACACAATGTGTTTCATTGTTGTGAAGGTTCCTTGGGCTCAATGGATGCAGTTGGAAAGTGCACCACTGAGCAAAATCTCAACACGCCGAGAGTAAGACGCAGATTTTAAAACAATAGGGCAGTCTTTTTTAAGGAGAATAAAACACTGGTGTGTAGTAGCGTCTATAAGCTTCTGTGCAGATCACAGAATGCATAATGAGAGCTACGGCATAAGTCCACACACACAGTGAGGTCCCTGAGCACCGGCCAGATGACGACAGCAGTCTGCATTTTAATCGCGCACTTTTGCTCTTCTAACTTAATCCCGCTGAAGTCGTGATTTAATTCGGCCGCTACCAATTCAAATCTTTGTCGCTTCCCAACAAGGAGAAAGACTCAGCTCTGTGTCAAGACAAAATAAACTGTTACTCATGGCCATTTCTGCTCTATGCAAATAAAGAAAAAAACTCAAAAGCGCAGGCACACTGATGCCCTCCGACACACTGGTTCTGTTTTTGAATATTTCTCGTCGGAATGTGGAAATGCGGTGAACTCTAACACAGTGGAAAGGCATAGACGGAGAAGAGATATGCAGAAGACTCGTTCTTAAATGAGTGACACGTTACATTTATGCATGTATTTTTAATCCAAAGCAGATCATTGTTTTGTTTTTTTCCACAACTTCTTCCATATGCTCCAAAAAACGGTGCTAACAATAACCTGGATTCATTGTATCTGCTGGAGTTAATCTCTGACAATCCCACCAGTGCAATGCACCTCTGTGGGGACGGCCTCTCCCCTCTCTCTCTCACACCCACCTGATGCTCTGCTTCTCACAGTGTACACATATGCGGAAACAACAACCTCTATCACAATGCTGCTCCAGCTGGCTCGGATAGAGCGTATTAAGAGGCGCCCGCAGTTCAAGCTCCTACCTGCCGCCTGTCAATCTCACCAAGCCTGAACTCATGAAGCTTTCCATCGAAATTTGCAACAAGGGTCACATTTCAGATAATCACTACAAGAGTTATTTGATTAAGTATGTCATTAATCAAACCTGACGCCATACCTATTTTTATATTAATCAGGTCAAGTGATTTGGCAATAAAGGACTCTCCTTGCACCACTCTATAGAGGATTTTAGCATCTTTCAGCTCATTGTTTCGGTTTAGCAGCCCACACTCTCACTGCTCTCATCAGGCAGCTGTTTCAAGCAAAGAAACAAAGCTCTGATAAAGTCAACGTACAAGATCTTCCCAGCACAAAACAGGCAAAGTTAGCGAACAACTAGTGGCATTAAGCAGCTAAAGTCAGTAAAAGGTTGGCGGATGGAGACCAAAACAGAGCTGAAAGGGAAGATGTATCAGCTCTATATGCTGTTAAAGTGTACGTTGGGCTCGTCGTGTTTGTTCTGTTGCCCCAGAGTGGCCAAAAATCAATGAACACAGCTTTAATAATCCGTTCTTTTATCAAATAAAAACATCAAACATTTGCAAGATGCGGCTTCTGCAATGGGAGGATTTGCAACTTGTATCTGCTGCATGTGAAATCACTTCAAACTAATTCCAGATGTGTCTTCAAATCTGACAAAATGAGCAACTGCACACTGATGCCTTGAGTTCTGTGCACTTATAATTGCCTTTTCTTGCTTGGTATGTCAGAAACTAGATAATCAATTGATCGGTTAACTGTCGGAATACTTGGAAAGGGTAATTTAGCGGCGGTCAATCAGGTTTCAAGACAGTGTAAACAGTGGGGTGATTTCTTGGGATCACCAGGCATCAGTTTGTTTATCCAAACAAAAACAAAGCTCAGATAGAAAGTCAGTCAGTCTGGCTACATTCTTGTGTGTGTGTTGTTAAGAAAGACAGGAATGACAGATGAGGGTTTCACCCAGCATGGATAAGACCTGAAGATGCTTCCTTCCTAAGATACACTGCAAACTTTGGTAAAGTCAACATAATCCCCATAAGTTGACGAGATGAGGAACGACGGAAAACGGAAGATGAAAAAGGCAAATCTAATTTTTTTCTTGTTGGCAAAATGTCTGTTAAGGTAAATCAACCGTTTGTCCCATTTAGTTTCAGCTCCAGTAGGTCGAGTTATAATCATTATCACATGTTTACCTGCCTGGTGGCTGGCAGCGGGTCTAGGAAAAGCACTTTACAGCTTAAGTGTAGAATGAGATCAATCAAACGTACGCCAACTATAAACTGAAATCATATTTGAAATGCTGCGCTGGGTCACACCTGGCCTCGCTAACGCTTTCACTTCTATTTCTCTTGTGAAGCCCAGAAGGGGGGTCGTGTGTCTATTTGTTTTTTCGTTGCAATGTGGAAAAATGTTACTGTGCGGGGGGCCAGCTGCACCGCTCCCAGAGAAAACACATGGCACGGAAACACATTTTGTATTTGTAGCCATTTCTCCCCAAAGCACTGCATGTCTGCAGGGGTCTCTGCCGGTGGTGTCCAATATCAAACACCCAATCTGTGCAATCTGTGCAATCTGTGCATATCTCATCTCTAGATATTTGACTTGACTTGGGATGAATGAGATTCACTTTCTAGAACAACAATCAAACCGTGGATTTGCTCTTGGCTTCTTGGCTTTGAAAGCAGCTGGGAAGGAGACCAAAGCGTGGTTATTTATATTTTAAAGTGCACTGCCATTGTGTTTTCTTTAATGTACAACATTGAGGACAAATTGCAGGTGAAAGGAAGTGTCCCAAGCTTCATGGGTGTTCCCAACTGATTGCTACACCCATGAAATACATGCAGCCCAGTGAGAGAGTTCTCATACGTGCAGCAAGAGCAGAAAATCTCCAGCAGTAACATCCTAGTTCATTAAACCAGTGAGGTACTGCTAGAAATGTGAGAGGAAGGAAATTGTGTGCTGTGTGTGCACCAGCTGCAAGAAATGATCCATTAACACACTCAGCAGACATGCATATCTAATTCTGCTCCAACAAACATCTCAACAAAACTGCACAAACTCCCTGTCAAGTCACAGTTGTGCAGCAGTGCCTCATGATCAGAAAAGCAGACTTTACTTACACTTGGTGCCGTTTGAGTCCATCGCCCCGGTGATGCTGTCCATGTGAGAGTTGTTGAAAGTCAGTGCGGGCCCATATGAGTGACTGAGCGTGTGAAGGCGTGTGCAGGGCAGAGGGAGCGCTACTGCTGCTGACTGACACAGCTCATGCGATACAGGATCCGCAGGTCGGGGACTTGTGGCAGGCTCCTTCTCTGCTGGGTCCTAAAGTCAGCAGGCTTTCGGGACGTGTTCCTGAAGTTGAATAGGTTTGACAAGTTGCAAGTGTGGTGAAAGGATGACACCACTTTCATCCTACAGTACAAGCGGCTGAGGAAGGGGAGGCAGCATAGCCTGTCAAATACAACAAAATACACTTGCCGCCTCCAATAAAAAATCACTAAATTAACGTTATTGTGTTAAAGTTGTATTAAAGAAGATATGTATCTACTAGGCAGCAATCCAAGGCTGAAAAACATTAGCAGTGAATGCACCAAGAAGAGGAAAGTGCCAAAAATCTTACTGAATTACTGACACTTGAGGCAAAAGTGAATAATCTCCCACAGAGTCCAATGCTCCCACAACTAAATTATATTAAAGTGCTTAAAGTTATGCGTAATTCAGGACCTCACTGATCGCTAGCTGTCTACCTAGACATCACATGGACACACAAACTTTATTCAGGCTAAACTTCTTTGCCTTTTTGAATAAAATGTAATTTAAGCCTTGTTTGTTGGTTCTCTTGGCAGACATCGCCTTGTAGCTGACCAGACCTAAGGTCTGGTTGCCCAGGTAACCTTGTACATTTCTTATCCCGAAGGTTTCCCTGTGAAACTAGCAAAACAGAAACTGGCATTACAGACGCCAAGAACTCTCTCTTCTTTGATTCACCTCTCTCTGTTTGAAAAGAAAAAAGCATCAACGAGAACGCCGCTCCATCTGGAGTCACCCAACGCTCCCAGCCTCAAATCACAAGGTGAATTTGTTGAGAGGAACCAAAGACATGTCTTGTGGTAAAGTTTTGGTCGCCTCAAAGCTGAGGTCAGTTCGACTTTCTACCTGCCTGCTTTGCTTTGCATAAAGGTTTATTATCATTTCGATGATTCACTTAAGTTGCCATGGTCTTTTCACGCCACATTGAGTCACATGCTTCTGACTGAGGGCACTGCCAAGATGGTGGAAGCTGCAGACGCAGCACTAAGTATCAGAACCTATGGTAAGTATCAATGCTTTGTATCTGACCGTGTTATTTAAAATAAAAACGAAATATTTTACAGTGAGAAAAAGCTGAGTAATTCCCCTTCTAGCTAAGCTAAGCTAAGCTATTAACTTCTTGTGCTAGCTAGCTACATGACATGGAATCAGCTGAACGAGTAAATGAATAAAAGGGAGGCCAGTTTTCATTTGAAGTTTAATTTTAGTGACAAAATCAAATATAACAGTATTCAAAGGAAGTAAAGTCTTCAACAACCCTGGATCTTTGTCAGCGTGTTAAATACCTTGCAGAGCATGTCTTTGTGAGTGAATATAATCTCTGTAGCTACAAAATTATTGGATTATCATTCTAAAACAATATAAATAATAGTGTATGCAAACGCGTGGATGACTCCAACCCTCACCCGAAAACATTTAGTCAACGTTCTATTGCAATGAGAAGGAAATGTGGAGCAGGCGGACAGGATTAGCGCTTCCTTCATCTTCATTAAATCTACTGGATTGCACATTCTTTTAGGTTACTGCACGGCTCCAAAGAGAACTGCATCCTTTCGGTACACCTTTAGCCATTTCGCCGGCATTATGTGGAAGTGATCTGCTAAAACGTGTTTTTGCATTATCACTTTGGTTTTCAATTTCACACAAATCGATGGAACAACTGGAAAAGGTTTTGTCCCCCTCAGATGGTTTGTTTCTGTCTGTGTCAGTTAGTGTAAACTAGGGGGGACACTGTCTTCTGTGTGAAAGAGCTAAAAAAAAAACAACAGGGGAAGAAAATGCATCCTCAAACCAAAGCAAAGTGATGCTGCAGGCCCACACTCACTCTTCTCGTCTAATCATTCGCGCCGATAAAGTGTCATAAACGATATACTGTATCTACATTCTACTCATTCAGATTGCTGGTGCCGCACAGTCATAACTAAGAGAGCATAACAAATAAGGCAAAGCCAAAAATTCTTCTCATTATGTTCTATTCCTGCAGCTCTGGACACTCTCACGTGGCCTTACAGGGGCACAGGCATGTCTTGAGAAAACCACTACTGTATGACAGTCTCTATTGCTTACACTCCACTCCCGCACACAGCTGCACCGGCAGCCGTGGAACAGTTTATCAGTCCGTCTGTGCATAAAGTCTCTGCGGCCTTCCTTGCCGCATCCCAGAAGTCCACTCTGGCGTGACCAGAATTTGGTTTGTCGTGCGAGGAGGTCTGGAAAGAGATCTCGGGCATGGCAGTGTAACTGAGAAGAAGCGACTCCAACCTCCCACCTCTCCCACAGTCAGTCTCCGGCTCTGTCGTGGCAGTGTTCAACACATGTCCGTGTGCTGCTAAAACAGTCGGGCCTGTTTCTTTAGCTCGTTCCTCTTCCACAGGGCCAGGCGGTCGAAGTCTTCCACGGTCATACCGAACACTTGGACAAACTCTTCTGGGGACAGGTGGCGCTGAGGACGCACAGGATTCACATTTAAACTCATATTAACAGAACCAGTTTAGTCTGACATTCACGTTCACTATATATTACACATACTTGCATCAGAGCATCTTTGTTTCTGCTCTGCATTAAACTAGACCAGAGACAATCTTCTCCATGTCACATTCATAACTTACTTCCAGTCTGGCTCTGTCTACATCTTTGGGCAGCCTGTTGCGCCCTCTGGTGGTGACAATGAGTGATTCATATGGGTAAATCTGCAGGGACAGAGAGGCAACCATGCTTAGACAAAATCACCAGGATTAATCAAAATGTAGAATGAATTATATAAAAAGCGGTCATGTTAGGACCTTACCTTGTATTCTGCTGTGAGAGAAGACCAAGACAATCGGGTCAGTACAATAGATTAAACTATAAAAACATTGAATTAATTTCTCCAATCTAATAAAGGGCAGGTGATTGAATTTCATATTAAATTACCTCTGCTTCCCCAGTTGACCTCGCTGCCAGTGTCGTACTGGTACTGGTAGCAATCTGCACTCTGAGGCTGCAGGTGCAGAGAAGGACAATGAAATTAACTAAAGCAGTACGCTTTAGGAATCACAGGCTAACAAAACAGGAGGAATGTGAGGTCAAAGACATAAGAAATGGCATTTAATATATACATAGCA
Source organism: Planiliza haematocheilus (assembly GCA_005024645.1). NCBI lineage: Eukaryota > Metazoa > Chordata > Actinopteri > Mugiliformes > Mugilidae > Planiliza > Planiliza haematocheilus. The sequence continues at coordinate 3,791,994 of SRSE01000949.1, read as the reverse complement.
AAAGATAATTATGTTCTGCCAGCTCACCCGCTGGATGCCGTTGCGTCCATATCCTGGCAGTGAAGCCGACTTACAAACAAAATCTGAAATTCAGAAACAGCAACAAATCTGCTTTAAATGCTCAGTGGTTTTAATGCGCTCTCTCTGGCACATTAAAATAAAACAGAAGTGGCAGATCAGTGCCAGAAGATGGCGCTCACGACTAAGCAATAAAATCCTGCAAAGTTCCAGATGTGAGCACATGATACTGGGGGCTTGGTTAATGTAAGGTCACCGCACACAAAGACATCCTTTACGACTGAAAACCAGCCTTCGCTAACAAAAAACTGAACTAATAATAGTTTAAATAAACCAGCACCACAAGTAGGAATAAAAAAAGAAAGAATAAACTCACCACTATCGGTGCTGTACTGAGATCGAGGAGCTGTCAAATGAAAAAGGCCACAGAATTAAATGACGTGTTTAGGCTACACAGGATTTACACGAAATACCTCAAAGAATATTCAATAAAAACCGCTGCAGAGATTCGACAGCCATCCGTCTAGTTAGAGGCTTGTTTGGTTTGGTGCTCGTGCAGCCATGAGAGGAACACAAAAAACATCAAAGGGGCAACAAGGCAGAAAGAGGCCATGCAAGACTCAGGGAAGATGGGGTAGGAGAAAAAAAATAAATAAATGGAAAACATACACACCAGCGCTAAAAACTGCATGCTTTACTATGTAATCATACAGCACGGCCTGCGTGGTTACAGCGCTTTGTGGCTTTGTTGCCAGCCCATTCAGCTGTGCCCCCTCCCATTTGAGGAACGGCTCTAATGAGAGATCTTACTGCTCATAAATAAAACAGGATATGGGACACCAGCTGTGAGTGCGGGAGGGTGAGAATGATAAACAGATAGATGGATGGATAGATCGAGATTCAGATGAGTAGAATATGGAAAGTGAGCTTTAATAAGTATGCAAGGTAAAGGGTGAAGCTTGGTCCTTACAAACAGAGACAACTCATGTAGCTTCAAGTTTGACTTTTTTTTTTTTACACTTTTGTCCCCCTGTGCACATCTGGTTGAACGCTGTGTTTGCCGTGGCTTGAAATGTTCAGAATCAGCGTGATCAGATATCTGTCCGCAACAATGGCAGGCCACATCTGCTGCGGCTTCTGCTGCTGGCCTACCACAGGTTTGGCAGCAGCTGTTCAGCTCACTCATCATCTTTCCATCTCAATAAACCGCCCAGCCCGCAGCAGCCATGACCTTCTGCGACCTGCATCCACAACCTGACTGCCCTCGCCTCAAACCCCAGCGACAGCAGATATTGAGGCTCATAAAAAGGGTTGTGGCATCATATATGATGGCACCGGGAAGGACATGGCTGCTTAGCAATGCGGTCGGAGGTGCGGGCCTTCGTGAACTTGCAGAAAGGACAAAAGAGGGAGGTGAGCTGGGGGAGATGGGGGGCTGGGGGCGGGGGGTGGATCCTTACAGCCGTTGATGGTGTTGTTGTACGCCGTGGTGCCGTAGCCCGTAGTGTTCAGTGTTTCCTTGCTCCCGCTACGAGAATTCCTCGCACTGCCCCAGGGGTCGTTGTCATAGGAACCCGATCTGGCTTTCATCTCCTCCTTTAGGATCATCCTCCCAATGCCACTCCCAATCTGAGAGGAACGAGGCCGGGGCAAAAGCACAAGGGGGGAGAAAAATGGAAATGGAGACGTCAGGGAAAACGTATATTTCAACCTACAGCTAAGACGGTAAAGGAAGATATTTTAGGTGGCGTTCCATTAAAAAGTGCATTATTTATGGATAGATTTGAGGAGGGGGCTCACATCAGTCCGATGATGATGAAGAAAGGGAGACAGAAAATAATGAAGCTCTTACTCTTTGAAGACTGTGACTCCAACTCTCTTCATCTCCTCCCGTCGAGAAGCGTCTTCTCGGCGCCCGATAGGCTGAGAGAGGGAAGAGATAAAAGAGATTCCCTTATAGAGATCCAAGAGGAACACAGTAACAGAGCGAGAGAGTGAATAAATATGACAACACGGGTACAAAATGAACTGCACTCCTGCGTCTGCATTTGCTTCAGTGAAAATAAACTTGCTGCTCGCTACGAGGGGGGAAGACAGTGTTTCCTACCCTTCGGGGAGCTGGTGTAGGGGTAGTAGTCAGACTCTGACTGGGCGTATGGCTCTGGAGAGTAGGTGGACAGTCTGGAGGACCTGAGGATGTCCTCACTGGTCCTGCTTTTGGTGGCTGCTTCCAAGTGATTGTCTGTGAAAGGAATAGTTTGACATGTTGGAATGCACTTTATATACATTGAGTTTCTTGCAGGTAGTTGGTTGAGAAATTAGGAGCGATGTAAATAAACTTTATTAGTACATTTTAGCCAGGAAGTCAAGCTGGACTTTCCCCGCCCACAAAATGTTTTGTCTGGGTCAATCAAATGGGCATGAATCTGAACGCTGTGCGAGATGACTGTGTTTACAACAAAATGGCTCTGATCCAGCTGCATGCAGGGGTTATTATTTTCTCTGCGTCGGTTGAAAGACGCCCCATAATGAAATACCACGGTAGGTTCACTTTAATTTTACGCTACTTCCTACTTTGACTCGCCTTCATTTCAGAGGGAAATACTGAACTTAAGATATTTTATATGTGTTTTATAGCAGATGGGGACTCATCAGTGAAATGTGAATGTACTGAAACATTTGTAATAATGATCCAGCAGTGGAACATATTACACGGACAGGTGCCATTTCGGTGAATACAAAATACATTAGGTGCAGTTTGCAGACAAAAACATACTTTTATGTTAGTATGGTTTGCAATAAAGGACTTTTACTTTTAAGTGAGTTTTCAGTTGTTTCACTTCTTGAACGACCGGAAATTAGAAACCGTTCCAATTTCTGTTGGTTCAGTGTGAAACTGGAGTCATTAGACAGTTAGCTTAGCTTAGCATAAAGACCAGAAACCTTGCCTCAGTTTATTTTATGGACAGAACCAACAAGTTATTATGTCTGAAGCTATACTGCCTTCTTGTCTCAGCTTCATATCGCCTGTCTCATCTAACTTCCACAAACATAATATCTTGTTAATTTCTTCCATAAAAAAACTGAGCGTGAAAGCTAACATGTTCTTCCTCGAGGACAGACAACATGCTAGCTAGCGTTCGAGGATCTTGCCGTTTCTCCTTGCTTCTAGTCTTTTAGCTAAGCCAGCTGTCTCCTGCCTTCATATCGAACACACACGTGCATCATAAGATTGGTATTGACCTTCTCGTCTTGCTCTCAGTGAGAAAGTAAATTGCCAAATCACAGCGAGAGAGAGAGAGAGAGAGACAGAGAGAGTACATTTACGCCACCAATTCATCCTCATCATATCCTGTCAGAGGAGATCAATATCTCAGGCCAACAGTGGGAAAATAACATTAAAGTGAGTTCAGTTACTGCTCAGCCTGAGGCACGCAGTCATTCCATGAGCGGAGCGAGGCGATGATATTGATGCCACTAAAGCACAGTCAATGGAAGTCAATGGGGGTGACATGCGGTGTAATGTCACATAGATCGCTCCTCACTCTGTTAGCCATTTACCATGCCGGCCCCGATCCATGAGCCATTGAATTCCTTTGTGCATGTTGCATGACACCGATGCCAGACATTCGCATCACTTTCAACTCAACCGAGAGCCACACACACACTTTGCTTTCAGTCACATAAAAATCCGACAGCAGATATTTCTCTTAGAGGACGTATGGCTGTACGATATTGAGACACTTGCACACACAGAGGGACACACACAGGAGTATGATATATCTATCTACCACTGGTGAGTGAAACAGCGAGACGAGGGAGATACTTACAGTGGCAAGGTCACCGGGTAAAGTGGAGCAGAAGGTGGAGGGAAGTGAATAAAAGTGATTGGATGCAATAAAAAAGAGGTGAAAGAAAAGGGAAACATTATTGGAGCATCCCAGAAGGAGGCGTGAGAATGTAAGAGCTTTGCTACCCATACAGATCACAGGGTTAAAGCCAAATGGAAGAAGACTGGGCTTTTAGGTTCAGATGCTCATCCGTACCGGTAGCAAACGCGTCAACCGATTAGTACATAACTGGCCTCCGATGCACAAATGTGTCTGCTGTGGCTTTTGATTTGCAATCACCTGTGTTTTAGTGCTGAAACAAGAGGAAACAATAATCAATAGCTCTTTAGGAAGACGTAAGGAGGATCAATGTGGCTGATGTAGAGTTAAACGTCAGTATTCTAACAAGGCAAGCTGAAAGCCTGTGGAACCCATTTACAGTATCTGCTGATTAAACTTCTACATAAAAAAACAAAGAAAGGAACATCATGGCCAGTGATGTAGTAATTTTACAGACGGGTGAAAGTGTCTACACACTGTCCACTAAGTAACCCACACATACAGTAGCACAGAGGAGCATGCAGGACGACAACAAGAGATAAACTATCCCCGATCAGCAGCGTCTTGTGACTCTCAGCTGAACGGCCCTTTTGAGAGCGGATCTTATTCTTATGCTCGTTTGTCCTCGAGCGCGACATCCAGATGGCTGAAGCGCGTGTAAGTTTAATGGCTTGTGAAAAGAAAAGAAGGGGAAAAACAGCATCTTGTGTTAACCGTGTCGCCGTGCGGTCGTTTGGCTGGATAACAACTTAAATACACGCAGTTAAGAAATCGGCCTTGCTCTCTCACATGGTCCATCTGCTTTCTATAATAAGAACAGTGTCTGTCTTTAGGTTCTGCTTTAAAAAAAAATCACATCTACTTCAACCAGACACTGAGCCCTGACCAGCTAAAGTAAGCAACACAGAAAAATATAGATTCCTATCATAACACTGCTTTGTTCCGCTGCACTGCTCTATTCTCTTGAATTGTGCGTCCTCGGAGTCCAATGCACTCAACACTCGTCACGCCTGAGCAGCCCTCACTTCATTCAGCGGCCTGTTCCAGCCCTATTTGCCAGAGAGAGCCTGCCGGGATCTGCACGCAGAAAGCAGGCGCACACATAAGCTCGTGGGGAGTACACTTAAATATTTCTCTTTTACATTCAGCGGCTAATGCAATAAGTCAGGCTGATCCTTTTGCTCAAGCTCTGCTCGTCTATCTGCTTTGTGCTTTTCCTAGCACGGCGTCAGCCCTTTCCAGCATTTGTTTCGCTTCGGTTTCAGCGATAACCGGGGCATCAATACGAATCGATGAAAAATCACGAGGGGCGGCTAAGAACATCAATAAGTCAGGAAAAGAAACAAAAACATCTACGTCAAGTACCAAACACAGCATGACTAAACTGACAGGAGGACAGGCAGGCTAAGGCGGGGCTAACTGCACTGTACCCGTTCTCTTATAGATGGGAGGCTTCCTGTAGATGTTGGGGTCCCCTGTGGCTGAGGAGAGAAAGAGGAGATGAAGAGGTGAAACATGGAGGAGCAAAGTAGGGGAGGATGTGATGTTACTGTTGGCGCGATGGGGCGGAGGGAGGAGGAAGAGATGGCTGTAAAGGAAGGCGCAGCGTGAGGGGAAGAATATGCCAGAGCAATTACGTGCTGTATAAAAATACGACTAAGTCACATTTTCACACGTTCTCTTACCCGACTTAAAAATGACCTTTCTGAATGATTTGCATTAGTGAGTAATGGCTGATGAAGTCTCCTCTGTGAAGCGAAGAGTCTAGTGTGAGTAGTGCAGCGAGGAGATGAGGAGTCCTACCTGGCACATGAAAATGTCTAGGGGGCTGGTTTGTGGTGGGCGTGCTTGACCGCCCGTCTTGGCCGTAATAAGGTGAACTCCTGCCGCTCTCAGAGCCTGCAGCCAGCCGCAGCCAATCACAGCAAAGGAAAGGTGAGCGTGGAGGAACAACACGTGCAGATGAAAAGGTTTCTTCAAATCGCAAAGTAACTTTTCCACTTGTGTAATGACAGAGGCTATTGACCGGACAAAGGGTTATAGTGTCACTGCACATGTGTAAGAGTTGAATGAGATGACAGCCGAGGAGCAACTGCAGCACACGAGACAAACAGCTATGTTGATAGAAATCCCTACCCTAATGCAATGAATCTATATGTGACTTCTGACATCATACCAGGACTCATTTGTTGTAGTAATAGTAATGGCAAACAAAAGGTCATGAAAGGTGATATGATCTCCACTAAAGGAATAGTTTGAATAATACAATTGGTACTCCTGGAAATAAATATGAGGCTTCTACTATTACTAGAAGCTGTAATTAAAGCCTAAAGTCTCCACTGACAGGTGTAGAGCTATTTGTTTCCATACTTGAGCTAAGCCACTCAGTTGCTGGCAGATTTTTGCAATAGCTTCAACCTTGGCAAGAAAACAAATAGGTGTATGTATTACCTAAAGCTCTTATTGAGCCTAGGCTCAGGGACATAAGTGTTTAAACATTAAAGACTTAAGTTGTTTCACCCGATGGATAAGCCCTAAACACTGAGGTCACAAGCAGGCGCCTGGAATTAAACATCACCGATCTTACCGGGGTAGCCGTAGTGCTGTGGAGATCGGGGCATGATGGGCGACATGCCGTGGCGGCTATACGTCGGCGAGTCGATATAGCCTGGGCTGGAGCACCGCCTCTGCTTTATGTCCAGGCTGTCATAGTCCTAAGAGACAACGAAGACACGTTTAGCCAGAAGGAGAGAGCAAATATCTGAGTGACAGGTTAGAATGGCAACAGTGCACTTGTTTGAACATGTCCTCAATAAGGAAGCTGTTTATATCTGAAGCAGGAATGCTCACCTGAGAATAGGGGGAAAGAGTCCCAAGTGACTGCAGAATCGGCGGAGACAGAAAAATAAGCATTTAGACAAAAAAAAATATTGATGCCCAGTTTACACATAATTATTTCAAAGTCAGTTTAAAGAATAGTTGGACATTTTGCTTTCTTAGGCGAGAACCAAACTATAAGAAGATTAAGTTGGGTGTTTTTATGAGGCATTATTTTTTGGTTTGGCTTGCAACTGAGAAAATTTGGAAGATTTCATGGAAAAAAAAATTTGGAAAGTTCTAAATGTTTCCAGTCTTTAGGCTGAAATAAACCAATCACCTGCAGGCTCTGTCTTCACAACGAGTACTGAGATGTGAGAGTACTAAATGTGGAGAAGAAAGTAATGTCCAGCTATTCCTAAAGGTATGGTTTAATAATATATATGTCAGAATTTAATATAATTTGACTTTAGTCTTGTTTCTTTGTTTTGTTCTTGCCAGATTTTATGGAGAAACAGTCGCAATTTAAAACTTCCATGAACAGAAAGTGAAGAGAAAAGAAGAGTTATCTTATGCACTCTCATAAAACATTCTCCATCTAAATTTCCAATGTATCCAATCACTTTTTACCAAATAGTCAAAACCAATTCAAATATATTCCTGAACAGTTTTCTTTTCAAACAATATAGAGGTCTAATGAAGACACACACTTTCCTTCTTTCTGAAAATAGACCTCGGATAAGAACAATGCTGCGTTTGGCCGGGAGTGTGTGGCAGTAGTACCTCCCCATAGCTGTAAGTGTCTAGCCTTTCATCAGAGGTGTATCTGTGGTACGGCTGGTATGAGGAGGATATGAGGTCTGGCTGCTGGACCTCGTATATGGCCTTGACCTTTGGCAGGGCAGCTAGGTCCTTATAATCTAGGATCTCATTCTCCACTGTGGCCTGGAGAGAGGACACACACATACACACACACCCACCAAGGACAGAGACAACAGCCACAAGACCCAACATCAACCACGTGGACAACACGAAGCAACAAAGTCAAATGGAAACTCCACCAGTGACAGCGAGTGGGTCATGCAGCGGTGAGACAAGTGGGGGCGCGGCAGGAGCTGGCGAAGGGCGCGCAGATGTGCACATGCAACCCGACAGCAGTGTAAGTTGTTGACCTTCAGGAGATCAGCATGTGTGAGAGAAAAAGCAGAGGAAGCAAAGGCAGAGAGAGAGAGAGAGGGAGTAGTGGAGACAGTATGGACGACAAGCGTGCTTACGCTGCATTTCTCCCTCATCCATCACCTTAAACAGAAAGGTCATTGATTATGAGACGAGAGCAGAGTAGGACAGAGAGCCGAGCGGATAGCAGTGACTCCTGCTTGCATGCAGACAACCGCTGACATGCTAATGCCGCCGTCATACAGCAACGCTCAGCAGACTGCCAAGCAGCAGGATTCAGCCTGGATTTGAAATGGAACTGGTCTGCAGCAGATCTGCAGGGCACAACCAGTCACAACCTTTTCACACACCCGGACGAGTTTGGGCCCGGAAATGGCACGAAGTGAAAAGAGACACTGCTAAAAATGTTGCTTTTCAGCACTTATTTGAGGTGTTTTGTTGTTGTTTTTTGGTCCCGGATGACTAGAAATAGACATCACAGATACAACACATGAGTGCGTGTGTTAATCTTGATTTGCTGATGATGACATTGCTGTGCTGGTTGAATTTCTTGCTGTAACAGTTGATAACTGCGTAACAACTAGCAACATGCCTCTTTTCAACATCTTGCCGCACCATTAATAAACAGGACACAGACAAGTGAACAGGCCAAGGGAGTGAGCAGCCTCTCGCACTGGTGCTTAACCTTTCAAGCCTACGGGGTAGTGCTTGTGTTTCTGTTGCAGCAAATGTGCCTTTGAGGGTAAGGTTCAGGGGCAGTGGCGGCCAAAGGTGACTAAAAGTTGCACACTCATGGTTTACTTACACATATAACTCTACTGGGAGAGCCTATGGAGGAGCCAGGCGGAGAGATGGAGGTCTCTGACAGGCGTCTGTGCTGTGAGACACAGGCAAGCAAAGGAGGTAGCACACGGTGAGGATTTTTTTATTTTTTATTATTATTATTTTTTTTGTGTGAACATTTACATTTCAAACTCTAACTCACCCTGAGCCTCCTCTCCGCCCTCGCCGCCTGCTTGCATAATGGGTGCCACACCTCACATCCTGAGGAGCAAGAGAAAAGAGGGACATGCCATGCATTTGTCTACAGTGACATATGTGTGTTGTCGGAGCGTGGATGTGGATGTGGATGTGGCTGCGACGGGCTTCACCTGTCAGGTACATTTCCTCTCCCTCTTTGAACATCATGTTGCAGCGGGCGCACCGAGCGCAGGCCGGGTGGTACTGCTTCCCTCCTGCCTGTGAGGAGGAGGAGGAGAGGAGAGAAGAGAAGAGGAGGTGTGACTGAACATAAACTATCACCACAAAGAGTTTCACACGCCGAGGGGCTAATCTAGAAACTGCGCCCCCGCCTTGAAGAGGTTGGTGTCTCTGTGTGGTTTTTACATTGTGACCACCAGCGGCCTCATAAAGTATTAACACATTATTGAATGACCTGTGGCGGTTTCATCACATGCTAGCCACCACCCATTCTCCCCCAAGCCGCAACTGCAGCGAAGATCCCCACGGGTCAGTCACATGGGGAAAAAGTGTGCGCATGTGTGTGATACAGAAAGAAAGAAGGCGGCCATGTATGCGAAGGACACACGATTGTGAAGCATGTCCTTGGACATCAGGAGCACCCACAGGGAGCACATCCAAACACGCGGCGCAGGTGAAACGGGCACATGAAACGATGCAGTTCACGGTCCTGATGTTTCTCCCACGTGTCTCTGCGGGGAGGGCGGCCGAGGTGTGGCCCTGTCCTGTCACCTCTGCCTTCACTGACACGCCATTAGAGAGAAGTTCTATTTATGGAAGCGACTGCTGACAAGGAGATCTGAACTGTGTCGAGTGAACACACCCAGCATGCATGTTTTAGAGTCTGTGCTAGGGTGTTATATCATTTTATGCTGCGCTGACTTTTCCTGCTCCCCAAAAAACCACACAGATGCTTTTATGTGATCTGCAAGAAATCTATGAGCCCTCCCCAAGAGCTGCCTTCTGCACGGTCCTTAATTCTATCTGCGCTGCATCTTAGCCGATACCCGCGCTCCCTACTGTAGCTGCTCAGGTTACTATGAAAGGAAAGCCAGGAGAGGACGCAGCATTTCCGCCTCCTGCTTTCCGAGCAGCAGAGCGTTTACCGTCTGTGGCCGTACGGTATCAGTTCAGCGGCTGCTGTTGCCGTTTCTAACGAGGCCCCCCATTCTCTCCGGTGGCATTAACAAGGCTGCTAAATTTATTGCGGAACTGAGACGTGAAGTGAAACTCAAGAAAGGAAGGTTTTTTACGAGCCTCTGTCTACAACTTCCTCCCTTTATTTCCTCCCTTCTCCGTCTTCTCTAAAACTGCTCATTAAACTAACAACCTTTGGCTCTGGAAAGTTGGGACTGCAGAGGCGCCCTGTGGAACGAGGACTAATCACTGACACGGATGTGGACGCTGGCTGATTAGCCTCAGTTTTTGACACAGGATAGAGAAGAAATAATTCAGCATCAGGCCAAGATGAGCCTCATGTGATTTTCTCTGATCTTTAACAGACTGTATTCTTCAGGTCTAGGTATTAACTCATCTACATTGGGCTTCCCGTGAGTCAGATCAGATGCGTGCTGCATCATAAAGAGGTGCATCATTATGTCACCGAAAACTGACAGGAATACAGGGCGAATGCATGCAAGCACATGCAGGTTCACAGAGCGAGCGAGATAGACACAGAGGGAGAAGAAGGAGAGAGAGAGAGACTTGCGTATAAAGGCTGACATGTCCCCATGTCTATAAATAGCCCAGAGAGGCTGACAGTCAGGAACAAAGCACTTTACACCAACCATTCTGACAAGCACAGGAGCATGGGGACAACAGAGCACTGCATGTGTGTGTGTGATTGTGTGCATGTCTGACAAAGTTTTACTTGGACCGTTTCCTTTCCACAGGTCCCAAAAGGCGAGAGACGCACTCCAGGGACCCCTCCCTAAACATTTAATTAGCCTTTGCACTTCATCACTTTCATTATTTTGAACCCCAGTCCCTTCATCGTTTTATTCCCCAGCACTTCTTTCTTAATCTTCTTCTGTCCGCGTCCTTCTCCGCTGCCGTTCTCTCATCCCTGTTGACTCCCATCTCCTGTGCAAATGCACGTTTTTATCAGCGCAGAATCTGCTCCCCTTGTCTCTTTTATCTTTACGTTTTAACCCTCTGATCTTTAGATAACCCTCCTTTCCTCTCCACTTGTTACACAATGCTAGGATTCTGTCTTTTTTCTCTCCCATAAGCGCAGGTAGGCCTGTGTTTTGCTCGACGTCAAGATGAAGCTGTGAAAGAGTGAATAAACTCTGATGTTGGATCCGGCTGAGACAGTACAGCCGAATTTGTTTTGGTTTGATAAAGCAGAACTTTCTTTTATCGGCCCTCAATCTTAAGTCGTTTGCTCCCTAAAGCACGTAGCGGCTTAAACTGAGATGAGGATAAAAACCGACCGTTCAGTTCCGATAATGCCGATTACACTCAGTTACAACAGCCGACTCCCGAACCGGAGTCCTGTGTTTCGGCTAGTCTGCGCAGCTACATCTTTGCCGGAGTCATTTCATGTCGAAATCTAGTCTCGCTCTCACCTCCAGGACCCTTCCACTGATGTATCTGCTGCAGGTCTCGCATTTCACCCCGTACTGGGCGTGGTAATCTGCCTCACAGTACGGCACTCCATCCCTGCAACAGAGAAAATATAAAAGAAGCCACTGTAGTGTGTCAAATGCACCGTTCACCTCATCCGACAAGCACAGTATGCTTCATCAAAAACAAACTACGTCTGCTTTTTCTGAGTCAGACATGTTGCTTCCCTTAACGTTGTTTTTTTTTCTTTTCTCACTCACTTGCTGATGTACTCTCCGGTGAGGACCATGTTGCAGGTCCGACATCTGAAGCAGCTGACGTGCCACTGTTTCTCCAGCGCCAGAAGGGATTGACCCTGCTTGATTTCGGCTCCACATCCGGCACAGTCTGGAGAAGACGAGCGAGAGCAAGAGAAAACGAGGACAACGAAAGAGACAGAAGGAAGAAGGGATGGAAACAGAGCGGGGATTGTACATCTTTAAACATTTACTGTTAACTGAAGTGTAGTTGTCTGCTTTATAACACAGCCACCTCCTCAATAAAAAGCTGCACTGATGTGGGATAGTGTAGATTTATAAGGGCTCTAAACTGTAAGCAGTGTTAAATGTGAACTTAATGCGCGCAGGTCACAGGGATCACTAAATAGCCACGGGGCAAAAACAGCTGAATAAGATCTCTCACATGAGACGTGGATGAATCTCCGTCTCTTTTCCTTGCACACAAAAACACAGAGCACACGCACCGTGTCGACAAGCATTCTGTACATTCTGTATTCTATTTCCTTCAGCCCAGTGGGAGTTATTGAACACCACTATACTGAGCAAAAGAAAAAGAAACAGAGAACCAGGGCTACAAATGATGCATGGCCGCAGAGTGTTTCGAAAAGCCGAAAAACAAAAAAATAAGGGTCAGCGCCGTTTGGAAGATATTTGGCTTAGCTTAACCTTTTCTGACCCGGTCTACTGCCCCCGAGAGGAGCACGCATGCAACCACCAGGGACCACTCCACTCCGCCTTGTCAGCCAAGACAAACTGTGTTTTTCAGTAGAAAGCTGCAGTGTATTGAGTCGTGCTTCTGCAGAGCAAATAAATCTTAACTGTCATTTGGTGGTGATAGTGCTGAGTGTTGGGGGGCCGGGATCTCAAACCCACAGTGTCGGTGCGCCGGCCCGATTTTCTCCTGAGTCATTGTGCAGCTCCCATTCTAGCCACCGAATGAAATATATATTAAAGCTTTTACAATTATGAGTTTGTGATAAGGAATGGTTGGAGAAAGCACCTTGAGCCTAAGCCAGATGTGCAAAATGCTTTACCCTAAAGACATCAGTGTTGTGTTCTTGTCAAATTACTTCACAGAAGTTTGACTGAGCACATCAATGCAAGGTAAATCTCTGTAACATATCGTATTTAACAGTACCCCAGGGTTTTAAATGGGTATCTGGCATAAGACATTTGTGCTGTTAAAGCAGCAATGACTAGACAGATTACATTCTTAAAATCAAAGTGACGGAGAGCGCTAAAAAGCAGACATGTACATCATACACACATGTTGACAGTGTTTGTGTAATCCCTCTCACCGCCAGGGAAGGTGTGGCAAAACTTCCGCACTGCAGCTTTAAAGTGGGGGCGAGTCTCGGCTTTAATTTGTGTAGGTGGGCATCGATATGAAACGATCTGCGCGGGAGCTTTAGCCAGTTCAGCTAAACTGTGGCCGGCCTGCACGGGTTGAAAAGTAACGGAGTAAAAATCAACCTCCCCCCCATCAAAGTGATGGAAAGAGGTAAGCACGCCACCCCATCTGTCAAACACGGTGGCGCTTTCGCTGCGGCTTGGGACACGGACACGTTGGCATTTATTGATGATTTTACAGCAGACACGTACACCTACTTAAAATAACATCAGCGGCTGTCACGGGCGCTATCGTCGTGCAATGGCTGCACTTTAGAGGGGTTGTTCTTTGATTAGCAACACATAAAAAAAATATTTGACAGCCTTTATTTTATTGAGTGCATAGAGTGGAGAGGTGCACGGCAAATGCAGGGAGAGCGTGATGAGGATGGCATGTGGACAAAGCCCAACAGACCGGAGACGTTGTGTTTTTGTGGAGCCCACTGGCCACTATGATGCCCCCGAGGTATTACTCTCAATTGTTGCGTGGAAAAACTGGCACACATGTTGCAAATTTTGCACGTGTTGTCTGGGTTTGCTAAAATTATTTTCCTATGCATCACATTTGGACAGAGATAAGTCATATTTATTACCTCCTACATCATAATTCATGCATTAGATCATAAAACTGTGCTTCTCGAGGTCAGGTGGTTAATAAATAAGCAAACCTCAACAATTAGTACGCCCCTCTGGGGCTACTTTAATACCTGGCATTTGCATTTTCCACTTAAATAATCATTTTGTATATCTGCCACTTCTGCGCGCTGAACATTCTAATATCGTGCTCATATGAGGCAGCGTATTCCGTTTAGCGTCTGTCCCGTCTCGCGCTCGCTGCATCCTCATAAGGGCAGAGTGATGAACGTGTACCCGGGGAGCCGTTTGGATTTTATTCTCCTGAATGGAGCGATCTGGGGGGGACAGTTATTCACTGCCTCTCCGCCATCTGTTATTACTGCACAGCCAGTGAGCAGCAGTCTGCTGTCTGTATGCCACGCTTAACTAAACCATTCAGTCACTTCACTCTCTTGTACCATCATAATTTGTCATTTTGTTGCTTCATGCTCAAAAAATAGTTGGCCTGCGCAGTCTTCCCACACATGCGTGGCTAATGTCTAATAATCTATTTAAGATTAGGTAGATTTATTGAGCTCTTTATTTACTTATGTATGTTTGCTACTTTAGCGCTGACAGTAATGAATGACTGATGTGTCTGTTTGCGCAATTCCCAGCCGGAAGATCAACTCGACAGGTCGGACCACTGATCTGACAGACCCTTGATTAGCTAAATTAGCTAAATGGCCTTCATGGACGCATTGCATTAGACTCAGCACACTGTGGCGCCTGGTGGCCCTAAGCAGAACGGACAGAGCGAGGCGGACGCTGGACTTACGGCTGGGCCCGTGGATCTTGATCGGTTCATTTGACTTGACAAGTGTGTGGGAGCACTGCTGGCACACGCAGTCCTTTCCACTGAACGTTACCCTGTCTCCGATCGGGAAGGGCTTACTGAGGAAGAAGAAAAAAAAAACACGGAGAAAGAGAAAGAATTAGGAATCAGATCAGACAACAAGAGAAAAACCGCCTGCAGTGATTTCTGTATGTTTACATCCAAGTGTACTGTACATATGAAAATAACAAATAGGAGCTGGCGGCAACATGGCCGGGTGACAGACAGGCCATAATCCTGCTGACACGAGCCGAATAGAGTCTGACATCCTCTATGGACCTGAAAATACATTTGCAAACAGCTGAGATGACGGGTTAATAGGACGCTGATTGCTGCAGTAGCACCGGGCTGCTCTGTGATTAAAGAGGCGATAATGTGACGCTGCCACAGGCCTCTGAAAGGAAAACTGGCTCTCTCGCCGAGAATAAAAACTTATTAGGGAGTCTGCGTGGACTGCATACTGATCTTAACTGCCCATTTTACTCTCAGTCTAGCCATCCAGTTCTTTCAAGCTGCCGCCTCTGGGTCACCGTTTCCTACGTGGCTTTGAAGCCGCGCTACAACGGAGTGGGGGAAACACGCGGACGCGCTTGCTAACAGGCAGAGAACGCGATGACGCCGGTGAAATCAAATTCCCCATGTCACACTTCATGTTTTAACTCTCTTCCCTCTCCTTTTTGAGGAGAAAGATTGATTTCTTTATGACTAGGGAGGATGCGAGAATGAATGGGAAGCTAAAAGGCTTAGGGAAGGCTGTTTAAAAGACATAGATGGCAGTAATCCTTTTACTCCCCTGCCGGGGCTTGGAGCGGGAGCCAAGACCCAGAGGGAGGCTTGAGTCTCCAGCAGAGCTCGCAGTCAGCACACATGAGTGCAGTACATCTATGTACTCACTTAGAGATGTTCAGAGGCAGGAATCTTATGCTGTATGGGTCCGGCGAGCTCTAGTAAGTGTGCTTCTACAAAGCTAGAAGTATTTTACTACAGTTTCTGTCTGTGTGTGCGTGCGTGGAGCAATCTGGCACACAAGCTGCTCTAGATTCGTTCCTTTGTGCCTTTATTTTATTCAAAGAAGGACTATGTCCATACATAAAACAAAACGAAGAGACAAGCGAGCAGAACAGTTGAGCCAGCAGAGACACTACAGCGCACAAATTATTCAACAAAAGCTGTGGTAAAAACCGAAAGGAACACAAGGCCCTGCAAACCGACAACGCAGATTTTTCATTTAGTCTTTATTTCACTTTCATCCTCCAGCTGGTCCCAAGATTAGACACGTCTTTTTAAACCACGTCTTTCATTTTAGTTTAAAGCTGAGCAAAGACGGCGCTATAATGACTCTGATTTCAATCCTGTTTTTGTTTTGTTTTTTTGTTTTTTTGAGTGTCCAGCTTCATGTTTGACTCACTGAAACTTCTCTTGACCTTCTCTCTCAGTGCTGAGTCCTGCTAACTAAAAATGCTGTAATGGTGCAAAATATATCTCCGTCTATGTTTGACCTTGTCTTTACCTGTGTGTTACTCTCACTCCCTCAAGAAAACTCTTGCCTTGTCAGCCTTTCTCAGCGCTTTAAAAATTTACTCTGTTTACATATTTAATGTGTGGTTTTTTCCTCATTTTTTTTTTTTAAGATGGCCACAAAAGTAAAGCTATTTCTGGCTTTAGAGATATGCCCCCTGCCTTTGATCGCCACTGCTCATCCTTATTTTTATTTTTTTTCAGACATCAGCACAGAAAAGTTGAAACTTGCAGCCTGCCTTTATTAGAGCTGAGGCCGCCGCGACAGAGAGAAAGAGCGACGATGAAGAAGGCATAAAGGAAGTCGGCGCGACGTGGCAGATGATTAAGAGCACAAAGATGATGAGGGGAATAATGAGAACGATGAAGAGGAGAAGACAGCGGGAGGGGCTGGGTGTCGGGAAGACAGGCAGGAGTGAGGGATGAGGAAAACATGAGGAGAAACTGTGAGCAATGTGACAGGGGGCAGACGGAGCACGAAAGAAGAGCTTCACCCATCGGCTTCTTGCTGTCTCTTCCAGTTGATTCCACAAACACTGACAACACACACACACAGACATCCCTGTCACTGCCAGGACTGCTCCACTGACTGTCTCTGGCCAGTTGGTGTCAGTTAAATATATATTTATTTTTTTGCCTACAGCTGCTGGGCATGACCGTATGTTTATCAGCCAATGCCATGCACATACCCGACTACAGATGAGTATTTCTCTGTGGAATGGAAATAAGTAAAGATCACCCCCACGTGTAAAACCCATAACACATCAAAACAGACATGGAAGGAAGAGCAAATAAGAGATCCATGTTTGTATCTGCATCTGCAAAGCAAACAGACCAAAGGAGACCAAAGGTCTTTGTTCAGAACGAAACGCAGCAAAAGAGGGAAAGAGCAAACAGTGATGCTGACGGTTCGTTCTGGAGGAGCTTAACATGAACACTGATGGAGGTCAGGAGAGAGGTGGCCTACTTTTACTAAATCTTAACAGCGTGAAACACCGGGTCAGCTCTCCTATTGGAATCGTGTCTCGACTAAGCAAACCGGCCGACCGCTTGAAACTCCAAAATCAGACGTTTGTTGATTCTCAGAGGCTGACTCACGCTCGCATTAATTATTAAACGCGCCTTAATAAAAATTAGTTTCCTCGCGATTTGTTATTTTTGAAAACGCAACTTGTGCAGCGTCATTGCACGCGGGACATGAGGCGGAAAAACAGTGAGTCACGGCAGAGAAATAGATAACAGTCATGCATTTGATATTCAGATCCCCCACAGTTAGTTCCCTGTTCTC
Organism: Planiliza haematocheilus; assembly: GCA_005024645.1. Taxonomy (NCBI): domain Eukaryota; kingdom Metazoa; phylum Chordata; class Actinopteri; order Mugiliformes; family Mugilidae; genus Planiliza; species Planiliza haematocheilus. The sequence continues at coordinate 3,774,582 of SRSE01000949.1, read as the reverse complement.
CATCCTCTCTCTTTATCACGCTAGTCACTAACAGGCTGCTAATGAATCCTCAGAGAACTAATACAGATAAAGAAGTCAACTGGTGTGCATGGGACACACACATTGACAATGTACGATATAAAGAATGAAGCTGAAGGTGTGCAACTAGAAAAGGGCAACACTGATCCACTTTAATTTGCAATTTCAAGATAATCAATATGTATTAACAATACTTTGAAGGACTGTTTGATATACTATACTGCCAAAAGTATTCACTCATCTGCCTTTCCCCTGCATGTACTCACCGATATAACTTCGGTGTCATTTCGAATTGTTCAGATGATATTTAGATCTGTGTATATCCATATAGTGGAAGTGAATGGGGCACCTAAACGCAGCCTCTAAATAACACATTATCTGCTGCGAAACTCGTTCATTTCACTTGTTATGCACGTGCTAACCCCTTGAGCCCGAACCGTTTTCACATCGGGGTCTGTAATTGACCTAAACCTCTGTTATTATGCACATCCGATATCTCTTGTTTACCGGTACATTTGCTAGTGCTAGTTTCCCAACATGGCCCAGAGTTACGCTGTTGCATCAGTGTGAGGGAGATGCCGTACCGCTCTTGGAGCCACAGTAGAAACGGAACGAGGAGCTTGTTGGAGCAGAGAGAGGAACAGCTGACCAAAGAACAACAAACCTCTGCATGTTCACGAATAGCTAACAGGTAACTCTGGACTCAACGGAGGCTGCGTTTCGATGCCCCAGTCACTTCCACTATATGGATATACACTGATCTAAATATCGTCCGAACGACTCCAAATGACACCACAGTTGTATGGGTGAGTAAATGATCTTATTTTATACCAGGAATAAGGTCCAGGTTGTAAAAAATCGCCCTTTTAATGACATCCCATTCTTAATCCATAGGGTTTAACACGACATCCGCCCACCCTTTTGCAGCTACAACAGCTTTAACTCTTCTGAGAAGGCTTTCCACAGGGTTTAGGAGTGTGTTTATGGGAATGACCATTCTTCCAGTAGTTCGTTTGTGAGGTCAGACTCAGTGTCTGACCTCACAGTCTTTGTTCTAATTCATCCCAAAGGTGTTCTATATATAACTGCTATTTGCTCTTCTAGTTAGATCCTAAACTCCATTTCATTGTGTATGTACTGTATGCAACGACAATAAAACTAATCTAAACAGCTAACAGACGGCAACAGTTAGCAAATGATGTGATTTTGCTGACAGAAAAATAATGAAAATAATGTTTCTCCAGTTGCAACGCAGAATAAAAGCTTTTAAAGTGTCATTCTCGCTGGCAACTGTGTACTCCTCTATATTAAACACTTTGCCGTGTGTAAGTGTCTGGAGGTGGGCGCATACCTGCAGACGCTGCAGACAAAGCACTTGGGGTGGTACGTGCGTCCCAGAGCAGAGACCACTTCTCCTGTGATGAAGCTGTCACAGCGGTCACAGCGCGTACCGTACAAACGCTGATAGTCTGCCGTGCAGATGTACTCGCCCTTCTTCTGGAAGAAGCCAGATCGTGCCAGATCACAGTTACACACTGTGGAGAGAACAGGAGAGAAAAAGTGCAATTTAAATGTGCAGGAAATATCTCTGAAATAACTTCTGGATATTCGGCTTTCTACTCGATATATTTTCCATTTTCTCTCTTTTATGTTTAAAACAGAATCCAATAAAAAAAAGTCTAGCATTATTATATGTATATTTTTGTTCCAGTACCTACACTTGTGTGAGGTGTATCTTCTGCCTTAGCGCCCTCCATTTTTTACCTGTTTGTGTGTGCATGTGTGCTTGTTTGCGCCATGTGTATGTTTCTCTTCACACATGGCTGCTGGGGAAGTTATTCAGTTCCAGACAGTGGCGAGCCAATTTGCTCTGATGGGAATATAATGATATAATCAGTGGAAAAGTAATTTTGTGCTAAACAACGTGAAGAAAGAGACAAAACAACAAACCACAAGTTCCCAGCATCCTCGGAACATCAACTGCAGTCTCATTACATGTACTGCAGGGCAAGACGGAGAAATTGCTCGCCGGCGCGTGCACAAGGTGAGTGCACTGTTTATGTATGCTTTTGTGTCTCTATATTGTGTGTCCTGAGCAGATAACATATACAGCGCTTTGCTATGTAACTGAGAAGGAATTCCAGTGGCTGTAACAGTATAGCTAAGCTGTGTTTTTGCAGATCGGTGGCCAGTGCGGTTGCTGGGCTCTCGTTTCTCTAATTGTATGTGGTTTACCGATAGGAAGAGTTGACAGTTTTTGGTAGCCTCTGGTGATGACCTGACGAGCGAAGGTCACGTATAAACCAGACGCATTTAAATAATAAAAACTGTTTTAACCATGACACAAAGTTAAAGAAAACAAAAACCTCCACCAACCCGCATCTTCAACTTTCTACTTGAGCATCACAGCCCTGACCCAGTGATTACACCGCTGTGACAACGGCACTGTAATTACTATACAACTACAATTATCATGTAACTGCAGCCGTCATGAAACAAGTCAGCTGGTAATGATACATGCACCAACAAACCGCTTCTGTCCAGGAGAGGATGGAGTCCAAATGAAAACAATAGGCTTTGGAAAATACACACACTTTCTTGAGAGACTTTCTTATTGCAAATTAGAATTAAAACTGGACATAACCAGTCTGGCAGTCTTGTATGAAAATCTTCATGTCGTGTCATGAGAACCGGTTAAGAGAAAAACAGCAGAGACTCCTGGAACCCAGAAACTACATACAGGAGTTTATCTATGATAAGATGTGAGAATGGTAACAATCTCTTCAGAAAATGTCAATATATCCTTTATGCTGTAAACGTAAACATGAATGAATTACACCAATCAGCCACACCATTAAGACCACTGACAGGAGAAGTGAATAACATTGACCATCTTGTGACAATGCAATGTTCTGCTGGGAAACCTTTGGACCAGGCATTCATGTGGCTGTTACTTAGACATGTACCACCCAACTAGACCAGACCAGACACCACATAGCAATGAAACTCCTTGATGGCAGCAGCCGTCCCCAGCAGGATGCAACCACTAAAACGCATTAGGAACAACTCAAAAAATAGCACAAGGTGTTGAGCTGGCTTCCAAAACTCACTAGATCCCAAACGGATCGAGTACCTGTGGGACAATACAGAGTCCCCTCTCCTCAACACATAGGACCCAAAGGCCCCCACTAACAACACTCCTGACACCACAGGACACCCTCAGAAGACCCATGTCCATTCACGGATAAGTCAAAACTGTTCTGGACGCACGAGGGAGACCTACACAATATTAGGAAGATGGTCATAATGTTATGCCTGATCGGTGCATGTGGCTCCCTACAGCCACCTAGTTTTCCAGTGTTTGCTGACAGGCTGAGAGTTCACAGACACACACATGCACATAAACCCTCCATAACCGCTGAACAATGGCACAGACCTTCAAAAAGTGTCCCCTCTGCATTTTGAACCAGACTAAGGCTCTTACCAGAAACCCAAATCATAGGCTATGCAATGCCTTCGTGGAAAATGGGAATGACAGGGTAAATATTTCCACAACTATTAAGCTCTTCACCTCGGAAAAAATCTTGGTGTTTTAAGAAGGCATTTATTTAACAAAAGCGACGTCCTAATTTTCCCAAACTAAATAGTTGTAAAGTCCCTGCTGTCGTTTTCAGTGGTTCTCTTTTTTCTCTCTTTGGTTTTTCCTCACTCTCCCTCTCTGTCAAAATGATCTGCTGCTCAGTCTCCGCCCAGGCTGATTCTCAAATGAGTGGAATCTGCTCAATTAGCCCAAATGCACTGTATGAATTAGCATACGGACGCCTGACCAAATCACAGCCGGCCGGATGGGTCTGCTCAGACTGGATTGGACGGCCAGGGTGGATGGTTCACCTGTTGGCTAATCACAATGTTTTCCTCTGACTGGAACGATTGGCTGGATGCACTGCAAAGGACGTCCCCTTTCCTCAGTTGCCATAGGAGAAGTAAACCTTCCATGGTTGCCCTAGAGACAGCTAGGTCCCAGTCTGAATGATGTGCTGGTGGCGGTGGCACATTTGGTGGTTGAACCAGGGGTTGTTGATAATGCCCAATCCGCTCTGTGATTCTAACCTGAAACCCGCAATGGTGTCTGAAACACGGCTGACCAATTTTCACTTGAATGTGACATAAATTAATAATTCCGTTGATATCCAAGTTGTTTATTCATTACCTCTGAAACAAACTGGGTTAAAATCTCAGCGCTGTTAATCATCACATGTACTGTTTGGCTGTGAAGTAGGCTATAGCCACGGTGGAAAGTGATAACATACTGTACCTTTACTCATCTACCATCCAGAAGCACATAGTGGAGGTACGTATGCTTGAGTATTTGCAGGTTATGTGTTTATTTATAAGTCCGTTACACACCCAAGTCAGAGGGAATTTTCTACTATTACAACATTACATTTGTACGTTACATTGAACAGCTGCACAAATGCCTTATGATAGTTTCTAATTATCAAGGTTTTAATTTAAATGGCACATTTCACACAAAAAAAGGTGTGAAATACAGTAAAGAATTAACTGTTCAAGGTAATTTTGTGGCAGCTTTTACACATTTGATAAACCACCATTTTTCCAGCCTCCCTAAAAGGACCTCCACTTTTAATAGCCTGCCTGCTATTTTTCAAGATCTCCCTGTTCAGCCGTAACCATCGAGCAGAGGTTTTTCAAACATAACCCTGCACATGTTAGCTGTCAGCACAGTGGGTGGAACCGGGAGCGAGTCCGGGGTCTCTGCTGCTGCAGAGTTGAGGCTTAGCTTGGCCCGGAGAAGAAAGGTTTCGGTTACAGCCGCACAACCGGCACCACATGCTGCGGACACGCACTCGTAAAATGCAACAACCCGATGCAACCAGCCTAGAACCAGCTTGGTCTTTATATACTGTCTTATGAATGGTCTTGGGGGTTCCTACTGCAGCCTCCCATGGGAAAGCGCACAGTTGTTGTACAGATGCAGAGTAATGCAGAATTCCTAAGTAAATAAAAAACCTTTGTTCATAGTATTACATGGAGACATATTCAGATTTAAACCTTAATCATAAAAACCTAATCAGCTTTGGAGAACTAAGCTGCATCAAGGACTTCATTTCGACTACTTGCTCATTTTATGATCTTTCCTTGAAAGGCACTCTAATGAGGAAAACTAAAAGATGCCCCTTCTCTCCTTCATATTCCTTTTTTTGGAAGTCAGGGAAGTTAGCATCTAAAGATCATAAGTCCAGTGATTAGAGGTTAGCATGTACGCCGGTGTCTGCAGCTGTGGTCATTAGAAGTGCACTGATTAGGCATCCACAGGGGGTCTGCCTGATTGGGTATTTATCTCAAGCCAACAGATGCAATTAAAATTCCCTTCTCAAAGTCGGCCCAGGCCGGAACCCCAAAATAGTCCCGGCACCCCCTCCGCCTCCTCCCCTTCTCTTTCTCTGTCTTTCCGTTTCAAGACTGCTTCCAAATCTTTGTGGCTCTGAGCACAAGGTCTCCACTTTATCTCAATTTGCACCCTCTCTTCTCACTTCTACAGGACTGCACCTCAATGCAACCCTTCCTTTCCTCTCCCATTTCCCTTCTCTGCCTGATCCCCCTCCAGTCTTTCTCATTGTTAGTCTTCCCTCCAGCTCATTATGCTTCTGTTAGGTCTTCATAATGTGCTATTAAGTAAATGGACATGCTTTTTACAGTACATCAAAGTAGCCCCGTTGCACGCTGTAATTGTTTTAGTGCTGCTGTCAACAACATTTGGATGTCTAAGACCTTTTCAGGATAACACAGGCAGTTTAGCAAAGGGGCAAGTACGTATTAGTATAGTGACAAGTTTCATCAGGGTAAGCACTCACCTATTCACCCCCACATCTGTGCTACCAGCAGAGGGGCCAGGCCTCTCTGACCTCTCCCCATTCCCCGGATCTGAGCCCCTTTCACAGGACGAAACACTTGAAGGGTAAATAATGGGTTTTCTCAAGTTGTGCCAATTTTTCTTTGGGGGGGAGGTAGAAGTGGTTAGACTGACAGGAAGAAGAGAGAAACAAAAGTCTACAATTGCACAAACAGCTCTGTGAGGGACTAGATACTACCGTCAGCATGCAAAAAGGAGTAACTTATACACTTTACACTTTTGCGTCAAATCAGATGGTAGAGCATTGTTGAGTCTTGAATGATCAGATCACAAGTGGCCAACATGAAGTGAACGCACCCATGATGCATTAGGAGCACATCTGAGATACAGACAACCTTTGGAGATGGTTTAGGCCAGGGGTTCCCAAACTTTTCCATGCCAAGGCCCACCAAACAGCATTAGCTTCTGACCAGGGACTCTATTTTCAAACCTACAGACAACTTTTATTGACTATTCAATAACTATTATATTTGTTTAGTATACTGTAAGAGCTGCCTCCTATTTTCTGATTTCAGTTGGCCAGGAGTTCTTGTTTTTTTTTTGCAGCAGTGTCCTCCACGACAGGGCTGTTGGTCTGTCCCTTCGGTCTCTTTCTTGTCAAAAACCTGTCCATTTTGCGCTAGCTACATGCTAGCTTAAGGAGCAAAGCAGCTTGATAAATGACGCAAACCGCCAGGTCTTCATAGATTATGAGGTCATGAACAATGATTTGACTGGAAGGGAATCAGAAAGATGAGCATGGCAAATAACATTTCAATATGATATATTATTAATAATTATGTTTTATGATAATTAACAAATAACATTTTATAATAATTAATAAAATAATCCAATTATATTTTATAATAATTGTTAAAAATAATTAGACTATATTTTTTCATTTTTCTGTTGGTGGCCCCCACTTTGAAAACCACTGGTCTAGGCTACCTGTGAACAAACATGTATGCTGTTAGCAGCCTTTTCATATCATTTGTCCTTCGGATCATAAGTGGTCACTCAGAGACACATCTGAATGCTAAGTGTGTTCTCAGAGCCGCACACTTGTGATCAGATCACTGAGATCATAGCCTACCCAAGCTTCCCATGTAAACTGTGCTTTTGTGTTTGGGTGCTGGCAAGCCTGCGTCACTCCTACAAACGCGCCGATGACGTGACTTCTTTGACACCGCGTTGAGCCTCTTTGTGTAATTGAAACAGTGGCGCCTGGGACTGAGTGGAACATGCTGGAGCCTGAGCTAATAAAGTGTGAACAACAGTTACTTTTACTGAAATCAATATGGCGGAGTAGACAGTGTGTGTGTGACCACTGAACTCGCTGAGGCAGAGGGAGGGCGAATTTTCTGTGCTTGTCTGGCCAATGAGAGAGAGATGGACGCCGGAAACAACGCACAGTTCCAACAGCACAGACGTAGCAGATATTTATCACGGGCAACCTCACAAGCAGACATTTCAGCATTTTCTCTATTTAATGAACGTGTTCGTTTGCAAACATTTGCTGATTGGCATTAAAAAAAGCACAGCTGGTGTTGATGGGAAACATGAACAGCACTGGACGCTTTGAAATTCTGAGCTGATGGTCGCACTAGAGGAAAAATGTCGTAAAGACTGGGGAGCATGAACATTATGAACGTCAATCAATCGATCATCGAACAGCTAACACGTATGCAAAATATCATGAAAATCGATCCAACAGTTTTTGGGTCATTTCAGTCCAGACTGTCTGACCAACACTGCCATCGCTGGAGCCATGATGCTAGCATGATTAAAGAAAAACAGTAACAGAAAAGGGCAGGAGGAGAGAGAAACACGAGCAGAGACAAATCATGCATGAGTGGCAGGATTCCCTTCGTATTTGGCTGCTGTAGTTGATGGAGACAGATGGTTGCCCAGTGGAGTCCCTTCATACCAGCAGACCACGCTGCTGAGGCCTTCAGCTTTTAACCCTCTGAGAGCTGATAAGAGACTCAGCTGAGAGGAAAATAGGTGTGAATGAGATCACAGACACACAGAGGTAATCACACGACTCGAGACGAGCCTGAGTAATAAGCAATAAAAATGCTCCCTCTCTCCGCGCAGATGATGCACTGGATTAGTGCAATTATGCGTGAGTGTGTCCAATACAGTGGGGGCTGTCACTTAATGATCTGCTTTATCATTCAGAAAACACTCCTCCTCTGACCCGGACGTCCACACATCTAAGCAGCTCCACCCCACCGTGGAACACACACACGCACATAAACACACCTAGAGACAATAGGGACCGTCTCAGTGTGCGGAAAAACCCCTCAGGACAGTGACGCTCGGGAGAAACAAGCAGAGGAATAATCCCTGTCATCTATCCCGTATCCAGAAGAGTCGCCAGGGAAAAGCGCCGCTTCCTGCCGCGCTCCCTTCTCCCGCTGACAGAATCTCTCCCTAGCAACCACGCAGTGGCGTGGTGATTGGACCAGTGTACCAGTCGTTGCTATAGCTACAGGAAGCTCCCCTTCCCTGTAACCCCCCACGTTTTTTGTTTTTTTTTTCTGTGCTGTTTCTCTTCATAACTGTGCTCTCTTTCTCTGTATTTCTCTCCCCGTTTGTATTTTCCACTTCCCTTGCTTTCCAATAGCAGCACAGTTGATGCATAGATACACAAGAGGTTGAGTGATGGCGGCTAATGCCATCCAAAGGGGGGGCTTCACCGACTGAGGCACGGTCTGCAAAGAAAAAGCTAAAGATGCTTCAATTCAATAAGAGAGCCGCTGAGAATACCAGCTAGAAATGGAGCATTAGCACAAGAGTCAAGCATTTATTTGACCTGTCTGTGTAAATCTGCTATTCCCTTTAGCGCTGTTTTATGAGAGAAATCTGTTTTCCCTCCAAAAATAAATAACTACTGGAAGCAGCTTGGCAGTTTATGAGAGAACATGTCTGTGTTTGTGTCTGTGCTTTTATATTTGCTTGTCTGCCTCTGTGCTCTTTGTTAGTACGCGAGTTGGCTGCGAGTTGACAAAATGCACCCATTTTGCCTCGGCGTAAGTTAGCCCTGCGCTCGTGCCACTGCGCCCCGCTGTTTTTGTTGGAAAGCGAGGGTCCCCATTTTGCTTCGGAGGCTGGGTGAATGTGGTCACTATGTCACTGGGGCAGTATGCACGAGTCAGCCCATGAGGCGGGTAATACAACACCACACCGTCCACACGCTACAGCTCGCCTGCTAGATGGAGATCCATACAGTCTACATGTACACCCCCACTGCCTTCTCTTTGTCTGGAGTTGAGGCATCAGTCTGCGCTGATTTCTGTCTTTTGCATTTTTCAGACTTCTTTTTTTTTGTTGTTTTTAAACTGACTGTGTGGCTGCTCCACCATTGTATAATCAGCTGCTGTATAATGGGTTCAAAGGAGAGGTTAAATGCACATGATTAGTGATGTGTTCCTCCTCTGACTAATGCATGAGAGAGGAATTATGATAATGTGGCATCCAGAAGGTAATGCATCTTCATAAAGTGTGGGCAAAGAAAGAGGGCGGATGAAATGATGGATGGAGCGGCTGGATGTATTTTCATATGCTAAATATGTGGGTGAAAGTAACTTTGAGTGTCTCCGACTAAATTATCATGATCTGTTCACCGGGGCACAGTCAGCCCTTTTGAGGAAAAATGCAACTGAAATAAAGACAGAAAAAAAAATAGGAGAAGCTGGAAAAAAAAAGCAGGAAATAACTAAGATTTTATGTCATGGTTTTGCAGTGGAAATTAATGTGAGCTGAGGCGCGCTCAATATCATTCGTCAAGGTCAATAACTGGATACCCAGGCCGATTATCTGGAAAACAAATGCCCAGCAAAGAACAAAATCAAATGTTAAAACACACCCCAGTCACAGAGCTCATAAGCACGTGTGATAGATAAGGAAATCGGCTGCTGGCAGCGGATTGCCACTGTGGTGAAATTGTATAATACAGTTTAGCCATTAGCGTCCAAATCGCACACCCCGCATACCAATGTCATCCTGTCCCGAGATGAGAAATTGATTTCATGCTTGGCTGACTGTCATCAGGAAAGACAGGGAGAAAGCAAATTAGAGACGTGGACGGATGTGATGGGAGAATATGTAGTAAGTTATTTCTGCTGGTTCAGAATCGTTCAGCGCCAGGAAATATCCAAGAACCGATGCGGATGAGAGAATATAAACACGAACAGTAGATGGAGTTTATGAAGTTCAAAAGAAAATGCAACATGTTTGTGTGTGAGGGAGGTTTCACACACGGGACAATGACAGCTTTAGAAAACTGCTGGTTGTGCAGAAGCCCATACAGGAGAGCATATTACGGGCAGGGATGTGGCAGATTGTGGCCGCACAATAGTGCCCCACAGCCTCATGGGAAGAGGGAGAACTCTCTGGAACACGAGAGCGGAGGGTGGTCTGATAGGTGTACTAACACGATAAGATCAATGACAGCTTTCCATTACTGTACCGCCACTGCAAGTGAGAGGGAGAGCAAACGCAAGAAAAGAAGGTGAGAGTCAGATTGGCATTACGCTCAAGTGATGATGTAATGTTTAGGCGACACAAACAGCACCCCCATCCCCCCTCTCCTTCTCTTTTCTGCTCGCCTTTTTGGTGCTCCCCCCTTTTTCTCTGGGGCACGGAGCGGAGCCTTCCGATTGGTTGATAGCACCATAGAGATGCTGAGAATATCCACCAACCAGGGCCCGGGTGCCCCTTCACACGGTTACCACAGCAACCCCTCACAACCACAGCGAGCGTGTACACATGTATAGATGTGTGCACGCTTATATGCACGGGCGCGTGAGTGCGTACGTGCTCACAACAAGGTTGTGTTTTTGCGTGAACGTGTAGCAGCAACCCTCCAAAGAATAGCCTTGAGTGAGTTTATTTACTGTAGAATGTCTGAGCGCTGCACAGACAGTAGTAAACACAACTACTGCTCGGCTTCTTATCTTCCTCTCAGGCTTTAGGTAAGTTTTGCATGCACAGTAAAAGCCACTTTAAAAAGATGAACAACATACTATGTGCAAAAACAAAAGGAGCAGTAAAAAACAAAATTCAAAGATACAAAAAAAAAAAGTTCCAAAGGAGAAAAAAAATATTTGTAGGCAAAATAATTTAATGCAAAATGGAAAATGCTGACAGAAACCGTGCCAGGTGTGCCTGCTCCAACTAATGCAGTCTATAACGCCGTGATGCAATTCATTCTCCATTCATCTTGTTGCTTGTTTACCTCAACTTAACTGCGACTGACTTGAAAAGTAACCCATGACTGGCTGTCTTAAGCTTTAGAAATGGGACTATTAACATAATACCGAGCACACTTCCTCCAGGCGGTACAGCGGCATGACAAATAGCATTCCTCGGTTCTTTGATTTCTAATTTGCACATGCACAGACACTCCACCGTCACAAGCCTCTTTCAGAATTGCCCTTAACTCCGCAAATGCTGCCTATTTTACACCCCGCCGTCGCGTTTGAAAAGGACCCTGAGTCAGTGCGATTTTGCTGAGCCCAACGAACAAGCGCATCCCATTCATCGGGCCGGCAGCATGCCTGCACAGTACCACATGTGACCAACGCAGGCATTAAAAGACAGCAAAAAAGTTAGCTTTGATGTATGTGTTATTTTTACCTGTAGTTTCGTATGTCACTTCTTCATTTCTGATAAATTTAGTAGATTCTTAAAGCAATAGCTTGGCTTAGCGGTCAGTTTCTCAAAATGTTGAACTGTCCCTTTAAGCGCCTGCAAAGTATCCGACTCAACAGTTTGAGTGATTATGTCAACAGTGTATCTACTGTAGGTCACCAGTGCTCACCAGTAGCACTGCCAAGCTAGTTACTGTAAGTCAGTCTCATTAGCCCACAGCGTACAGCCAAATGAAAATCCCCTCCAAGTTGCCTACACAATAACAAGCTAGCTTAACAGGAGCCTAAGGCCCCTGCAAGGCACCTCTGATCCGTTCCAATCCCCACGGTGGGCTAATAGTAGCACTCAGCAGGAAAAGGGATGAAGGAGTGCAAACGGTGTATCTGTTAAAGTGTGTGTGTGTGTGTGTGTGTGTGTGTGTGCTCTGTGTGCGCGGTGGGTAACGGATGGGATCAAGATAGACGTCTTGTTTCTGGCTTACCGCTGGAATTCCCATCTTATGCAACTTTAACGACTTTTCTGACTTCCCATGCTCGGGGTCTGTGTAAGACACCACCAGCTGTTTGTCTGCTCTAACACTTGCAGTTTTGTTTTGCTGTGGATTAGTTTTGCATTTCTTACCGGTGCAGGTGAAACACTTGACATGAAAGTGGGTGTCTTGTACTCGCACCACCTCTCCCTTGCATACTTCCCGACATCGCTGGCACCGGATTGGTCCAGAGCTCCGCTCACCGCCTGTTGATCCTTGGTGATAGGCTGGTGAAAACAGAAAAAGGTACATTTAACATACCAATATAATACGCCAAACTAAAGCAGATATTTTAAACACTATTTTGCAAACTGGGTTAGCTCTTCTCTGTCTTTTAGTTAAACCTAAATGGGCAATCTGGATCTGTTAAATACCTATCTACCGCCAGATGAGGAAACATATGGTGCTTGAGCCTACGGCCCATTGTTGAAAGTATTGTAATTTATTTATACATTATTATGAACTAGAGTTTTCTGGCAATATTCCCAGGAAAATTGGTGTATGAAGCTACTGCTAATGTCATATCTTTAAACAAATATCTGGATGTTATCATTAAATCATCATCTAAATCATCTGCTAATGCAAAATGAACATTTCCTATTGTTGCTGCTGCGTTGTAAAAGCATAAATTAATTGATTTTTATTCTGAAGTAGTGATTTTTTTTGGAAGCAGTTCATTTTGAGATATTTCAGGGGGTAATGGAACGAGAAGGAGCAGCCGCAGTGAGCTGTTAGATGAAGAGCTGTATGAGACAGGCTGCACACCTCCAACAATCTGCTTTTGCCGTGTCCTGCTGTTTGCAGACCCATGCGCTGTGTGGAGCATTCAGTCGGATCACGGTTGCACACAGAATGATGGAAAATCAATTATTGCATGACCTTTGATTAAAACAACCTGTAACCTGTTTCATTAAACTGCATTTCCTACTACAACCAGTGACTTACAAGTGTCACTAAATCAACCAAGACTGAAACGTTTGAGATTACCACTTTCAACATCATTCAGCACATTTTTGCACTTTGCAAAGATAAAATAAAGTGTGAAATCTGAAGCTTCACAGGCCTGTTGAATGGTAGATTATGTAACTGTCTGAACATAAATCATATACTCACTCAGACATTATGCAGCCTGAACCAAATATAGCTTAATGGAAACTAACAAGGTCTCATATTGGAACTGTCGGTCATGAATATGATTGCGGGCAGACGCTAATCAGCAGTTTCTGAACACACACACCATCTATTATAAAGGACGTAATTAGATTTCTGGATTAAACTAATTTAAGATGAATTGTCTTACCGACCAGTCCACCACCAGAACTGCGGGCCCGACTACACTTGAGAGTGTGCTGTGTGCAGTTCACACAATAAGATCAGTGCGGAGCTCTGTCAACACTTGTTCTGAAGCTGTGAGGTCTGACACCTATGTAAGCTGGGTAAGCTCCAGGCTTTTTCTCCCGCTGTCTCTATTTTTCACACACTCATACGGGATGACACGCGCGCAAACACTGCTGCGTCAGTTGAGAGGGTGGATGGATCCCCTTACCTCATTAAGGACAAGATTCCCGCAAGTCCGATACCTATTTCACACAGCCGGGAAAGCAAGTTCTCACGTACAGCCTTTATAGAGCTGGAATAAACGCTATCACCAGAAATAAAAGACACATTAAGTCAATTTTAAACGAGTGAGAAAAACTCCATTAACGGTCCTTCTCCTCCTCTGTGGGCTTATAAACAGATTCTCTTTTATCCACAAGCAAAGACATGGATATTAAGACAAACCAGTCTCATGATGCTGAGACTGTGCCACAACAGCTGGGTTCAGTCTTTTATTTATCTCCGTCTCCCTTAAGGAGCACGAGTGGCCCCGCTCTCTGTGGAAGGGGTATAATAGCAGGGTAACCAGCTGGCCTGACTACCTGAATAGCTGACTGAAGAAGTTTGCAGCTCCAGTCAGAGAATCACCAGCATATGGGCTGGCGTGACAGAGCTACTGATTCCATTTCACTGGATGAATCCCGAAGGACCTGCATCACTTAAAGTCTAACAGCCTCACGCATCTGAAAGCAAGAGCACTCTTTGCCGGCTCTTTGAATTTGACTGAAGCACAGTGAGAGCATACGTGAGAACGAGGACATGCAGTACATCGATGGGCGTGGGAGAAAATGTATGCATGACTCTTGTTGTTTATTTTCCTGTTCGGGAGGGGAGTGTGGGCACTGGAAATATGCAAGCGTGATTATATCCCCGCTCCCCATCTCCCACACTCAAGTCTCTATTAGTTCATTGTTTCTTTCACAATGCTGGCAGCGCCACTGAGATCAACTACCCTGCCTGATAAGTGCCCAGCAACTGGTTCGCATAATGACACTCCCTTGAAAGTGTATATTTTCCCCCATAAAACCAAATGAACAACGATGATTTTATCAAGTGTGAATGGGAGATAATGGGAACTAATGGCAGTACATGTAATCCATTGCCGACAGCTACTGAAAACACACATTTATTTACAATGCCGACCGCCTGAAAGTGGGCCAAAACAAACCTCTGGCACAGTATAACATCCTCTGCTTTCATGGCGCTGCTAGGCATAATTGCACAAAAGACACAACATACATCAAACCTGAGCAAAGTGAGGAATGATTGTTATCGTATATTGACATTATAGGAGGCAACAAAGGAAGTAGCTGGAATTCTTGTTTGGATGAATGAAATCCGTATTTAACTTGTTGAATGTGAAAGAATCCAGGTATAAAATCAACCCAGACGCTGGAGCATTACGTAACTCTTTCTAATTGTGTCAGCGCGTTCGTTCTCACTGAACGACCCATTACAGAGCTCTCCAACAGTCCTCCATCTTTCGCCGTGCTGCCGGTGTTGAGTCATTCTTCGAATGATAGCCACCAGACTACAGGTGTAATCCACCGACTCCAAATGAGTAGAGAGCGCCCCGGGAGGATCCAGCCTCCGGCAGACAGGTGATAACAACAGGGCCGCGGTCAGTGAGGCCGACAACGTCCCCGGGGACTGAGAGGTTGCTGCTATTTTTGCCCCTGACCTGACAGCCCTGGGGAAGAACACGCTGGGAGCACAGTCACAAGGGATTGTGGGAGATTGGTGGTGATGAGTGAGAGGAGTGAAGAGCCGGGCAGAA
Source organism: Planiliza haematocheilus (assembly GCA_005024645.1). NCBI lineage: Eukaryota > Metazoa > Chordata > Actinopteri > Mugiliformes > Mugilidae > Planiliza > Planiliza haematocheilus. The sequence goes on along the minus strand of SRSE01000949.1, from coordinate 3,759,309 downwards.
TCATAGCAATGCTAAGAGCGCGCGGCGTCAAGGGGAGAATTGTTGCTATGCAATATAATTTTACTTTCAAATGTGTTTTCTTTTAGTAACAATGTATTATCTAAATTGTATACAGTGAATATGGTGATTTTATATAAACCTCTACAGACCACAGACCTACACGGTTTATAACAAGTCCAATTTAACACAAATAGAAACCTTAAACAGTCTAGTTCCAACTGAGTTTATGACATCTGTGCTAATGTGGTTTAATACTCATAACAGCTCATTGAATCCTGGAAGGAGAAAAAACAAAAAGGAGTTGGACGTGTGTGGCCTATCACCTGCAGCTCTTCATCTAACAGCTGACTTATTGAACTATGTGATGAGCCGTCAGTGCTGACAGGAATGAAAACCACAGCGTCTTCCACGGTTTAGCAACAGCTCTGCAGTGGTTACAGGCAAGAATTTAAAGCACAGATCACCACAGGCCGTGAACATCTCATTCAAGACTTGTAGCATGGATCAGAGCAAATAAAAAAAATGCAGATAAGCCAGTCTGAGACACTGCTGGAGAGTTTTTTCAAAATCCAGTTTTTGTCTCTGAAGTGTCAAAAAAAAATCCAAGCAACGACAAGTGAATGTCTAGTGACATGGGCGTGTCACTAGACATTCACTTGTCTCTGTGAAAGACCTTTATTTTCTTAAGGTGTCTGGGTGACAAGTTCAAAATGTATTACTTGATTAGAAATCATATTATTGTCTCAGACCCACCCAAGGTCCACTGTCTTGTCAAAAACCACTCATTGTCTACACAGACTGCATAGTGAAAGCAGGGAGCAGCAGTTTCATTCCACCAGCTTCTACTCAGGATGTTTTCCAGCCCAGCATTGTTGTGTACACAGCACTCAGACAGGCTTGAAGAATAGACAAGTATAGATATGGTAGCAGATTTCAAGTAAAACCCATACAAGCCGTGTGCTCTGCGGGTTAAAACAGAAGTGTACCTGTTTCCAACCAGACAACTGAACAACTCCTGTACATCCTTACAAATGAGAAGAAGCGTATTAGTAGTTTTGTCACAATATCATAGCAGGTTTCCACAGTCAAAGGTTTGGGTTTCTTGTTTTGTCTGACTGACAGTCAATTCATTTATTTTCTGTAACCCACTTGTTGTCTGGAGCCTTTCCCAACTATCACTGGGCGAGAAGCCAGGTACCAGTCTATCACAGGGCTAACTCATATTCACACCAATGAACAGTTTCTAATCAATTAAAATAACGCCCATATCTTTGGACGGTGGGAGGAAGCCAGAGTAGCTGGAGAGAATCCACACAGTATCATCTCTGAGAAAGAGAATCCACACCTCGAGCAAATGGGAGTAATTAATTGTCAATTGACTATTTGGACTTCTGTTTAAAAGAATGACCACAATGATTATTGGATTGGTAAAACAACTGACAGAGCAATCATTTAATAGGATAATGCTGCTTTGCACAAGACCACAAAGGAGTATGAAGCAACATCGTGTCTGTTTGTAGTCTTAAGCAGTCAATGACCAGGTCTCTCCATCCTTTCCCCTGCCCCCTCGCTTTATCTCCCTTCATCTCTGTCAGGACCTTGGGTAGGAGAATTCATCAGAGCGCTGGTTGCATCCAGTGGTTTCACAAACAGGCTGTCTCTCCGCAAAGAGCGGGAAGGGTCAGACTGCTACTGACAGTCTGAATGATCACTCAATACAACCCGGAGCCAAGGTCACGGACACAGCCTCCTCGAGGACACACCAGTGCTTTGGCTTTGAGCTGAATTAGCACACCGAATAATCAGTTCTTTCAAATAAACAAATACTTAGAGCTTAGGTTTGAAGAAAGAAACCACATATTATTTTCCATGCTCCAATATTTCGTCTCTACACTGGCTTCTACAAAAATCTATCCAGTTACCAGCAGATTAACGCTTTGTGTAAACTACTGAGGAGACACATGGTTGGTTTTATGTTGGGCAGAAAATCCGCCCCAGTGATAAACAAGTGTACAATGTTCATCAGTCCATCCCCGCATCTGTGTTTGCATCTGCGCATCTTTGTCTGCTACCTTTGTTCTCTGAGTTATTGAACTATGGCGTCTGGCATCGGCGGTGATAAATGGTGTTTGGCTCTGGTTTGGACTGTTCACCAGATGAGGCAGTAGCAACAGAATCGTATATGATAGCGCTCCCCTCCTTGTTTACCCTTGTTCCAGCTGATTCTCCCCCATAAAACCAGGGAAGCAGAACTGACAGTGAAACAGCATGGAAAACAAATCCATCATTTAATCTGCTTGTAAGTCCTCTGTAGTTGCACATCCATTTATTCAGCCCGTTTTTCAAAGCTGGGCACACGGAGAACACTGTCAAGTCAGTGAATCATTTATAGAGGGTATGTAGTGACAAATGAGCCGCTCATGTGTAAAATTATCTTTAACTGCGGGACCAATGTGTCGTATTGTTTGTCTGTTTATTTTTTTACAAACATGATTAAACTTGGCAGAGAGTTTAACTCAATGGTTCCCATGGGATCATTTTGTATAGACACTGATTTTTTTTATCTTAATGTACTCTCTGCATGACAAGGTATGCTACTGCAGACCAAATCAGGTTTGTAGAAAACAAAACAAGATTGCTTGACTTTGCTGTGCTTTAGTATACTGTGGCGTCTCCAGAAAAAGCCCTGAAATGAGAGGTTCGTGCACTGTATATAAAGATGGATGCGCAATCAGTGACGTTTCCTGAAGGCATCTTGGCAGCGCCTGACTCCACTTAACTTCTTGCTAATTCAGTGCGATGGGATTTGCGTTCGCTATATTTTTTTGCACTTTGCGTTGGCTTCATTTTTGGCTCCAGATAGTTTGGTGAGATTAAATGTATCTTATACCAACCCAAGGTTAGTCATGCTAGCTATTCCATGAGTATTAATCACAGTAATGCTTTAGGTGGAAACAGCTAATAGGCTTTCGTCAGCAGTGCTAACGTGCTGATAATTAACTGGTGTGTTTATCATCGTCACATCTTAGCTAAGTGCAATGGTGTGCTAAAGAATGATTACTGGGCTGCTGACTACCAATCAAATGGCTTCTACCCTTTGACAAGTTCCAAATCTCTGTGTTACTGTTGCTACGCTAGACAAACAACAGTCCACTTCCATAAAATAATTAGAGAGTATTATGAGGTGAGATGGAACAGCTAGCTTAGCAACCGTGCTAATGGCAGTCTTTGGAAATGATAATCTCTGTCTTGTTTTGTGTCCTTGTGTTTTTGTACAGAGGCCTTGTGAGTCTTGAAAGGCGTTTAAATAAATAAATAAAATGTATTATCATTATAATTATTATTATAATTAAGTCTGGTATTACATTTTTCTGTGAAAATTGCTTTTGTTTGTCTAACCTGGAACCAGTAACATAGGAAGTTAAATTCGACTTTGTCCTGAAGGAAGCCCTCTGGTTAGTGGTCAGTGGACCAATCAGAAGGCCAACAGAGGGTAAATACAGCTGAGACCGTTGGAGGATAAAATTCAGTTGCTCAATTAGCGATACAATTTGACCTTACACGAAACATTCCATATTGGCAAATTCCGTATGCAGTATGCAACAAACGATTATTGCTGTATTTATTTCATTACAACTGTGTAATAACTGAGAGACAAAAGTTTCTTTCCACATTAGAATACCGTGTGTAAGAACATTCACAACATGCTTCATTAAATTGCTCCGTGCCTTTCGGAAGCAATTTGTCAGACACCTGAGAACTCTGCTGTAGAGACACAGAGAGAAGCAGAGAGGTGTCAGTGCTGCCTGTGATGTATGGCTCTGCACATTCCCTAAGGTCCCTGAGCTCAATGATCAGTATATTGATCGACGCATGTTTTTTTCGCTCCCCTGCAAACACAAATGCAAACATCTGAGAATCTATCATTTAATTGTCTCACACTGAGATTTCTTGTTTTCAGTTTATCCAAGGCCGTCTCCGCCATAAACTGACCTGCTGTATCCACTGTCCTGCCTCGTCTGCCAGCCAGGCAGAAAATTACAGCCCGACCAGACTAATACACACACACACACACACACACATACATGAAACCCGGTGACCATGAGAGATAGAAGGCTCAGAAGATGAAGACAGACAGTCAGAGCTGTGTGTAATTACTCTGTGTGTGTGTGGATGGCCTTTGGGCTCTAACGCCCAATGCAGCGGAAAACGCTGCACACTACAGCACAGCTTAACAGGCCCATTCATGTCCAAACCTTGAGAGTGTTGAAAGCAGAGGGGAACATATGTCTGACTGACTGGAGGCAGAGGAGTAGAGATGTTCTTTCTTCAGCCCAGATGCCCGTTGTGTTTTTATGCCTAAAGCCAGAGTACAGACACATGTCACACCAGCAAACGCCTGCTGTGACAATGCTGACACACACGCATGCATGTTGTGTGTGTGTGTTTGCTTGCAGTCCTGTTTGAGCACATGCTTTTGAATCACAAGAGCTTGTGACAGCTCTCCACATGTCCGTTGCATGTGCTCCACCCCTCTGTGTCAGCTGAGAAAAGCATTTTTAAAGCTTATCAAAAGAATTTCACTAATTTTCTCAGAACGCTGCAGCTACACTCTCGGCACGCATGGTACAGGGGCCGACCGGCAGGCAAGGCTCAATACCAGAGAGTTAAGAGCACTGGATAAATAATGTAGTGCCACACAATGACAGGATAGATTATGAATGATGCAGTAATACCGGAGGGCGGACAGAAAGATCCTGACACCGTCAGCGCTCGGAGCACCTGGTGTACGTCAGCTTCAACTGGCCTCGCTGACAGCTAAGGGACAGAGGGGGAGTTTTCCTAAAAAGTTAACCTTACGATCCGCACAGTCCGCCTTGTAAATCAACCTGTGGTGACTTGTAAACACAACAAAGTGGAGGCGCGCATATGAGCGCACAGGCTCACGCGGCTGACCCGCGAGCCATACTGGGAAAGCCCTGATTCAGCTGACAGAGGATCAGGGTCAGAGTCAGCGGATACAAGGTCAGCTTAGCATCATGGCCGTCCCCAGGCCGTTCTGGGGTAGGCATGACAAGAGGAGTCCTCAGGCTGTCAGACTTATTCGTCATGTGCTGCATCACACATAACTAAACTCCGGGACGATGAGACTAATCGGTGAGGCCAGAAAACTCAAACTGAACGTGCTCAATGAGCGTGTTAGAAGACAGGTGGACTTTAAAAAAAAAAAAAAAGGAAAAAGGGGGGTTCAACAGCTGAAAGCATGGGTGGTCGCCCAAGAGTGGCAGTTGACGAGGAAGGAAAGGGAAAGATGAAAGAAAGTGACATTATGAGGGTCTAAGCAACAGCTGATGAAGAATCCCAAAAATCTTCATGAACTCTGGCAAATGCCACTTTAACCTCCAGGTATAATTAGCTCCACTATCCTCTCTAAATCTGCTCCAAGTATATTTTAAGGGCTTGGCACACACTATTGGCAGAGCTTCTCACATCAGTCCCACGTATTTTTGTTCACTACATAGAAAAACAATTGGTAATTTAATATGACTATGTACTCTAATATATATGTATCTTGAAAGGAAATCCGTGCACTGATCTGAGTCTGTGTTAAAGTGTTTACAGCCTACAGTGTATTCCAGCAAATATGAGACACTCTAGGCTACTATTGTTCCATTGTAGTTCTCTCTGCTCTCACCTACATGTATTGTCCTTGCGCGTCAAGTATAGATAAAGCGCGCAAGAATGGACTTACCACTGGAACTCATGATGCCCAACGCGTCCTTATCCAAAACAAAGCGGCTTCGTGAAAAAATAATCCCATAAAGCAGGAGGAAACCTTCACGGGGCAGTTTGCTCCTTCCAAATTGTGCAATTAAAAATGAACATCCAGTCAACGCAAATGATGCTCCCCACTCTCAGCAACACTGCTCCCAGTCAATTTCTTAGAAGGTGGACATGGACAGAAAAGAGGGGTACAAAAAATACATATAAAAAAAGAAACATAAGGGAGGATAAATCCCGGAATTGGATGAGATATCCAAATAAAGCTCTCGCTCCTGCTGTGTAAACGTCGGCTGTGTTTTTTTATTTTAATTTTTTTTCTTCTCCGGAGAAACAGTGACAACACAATGCTGCTCAGTCGGATTCCACCTTCACATTTTCGCTCCCGGCTGATCCCAGCTCCGCCGCGCTGCCCTGGCGTGTCACAGTGCGCCTCAGTCACCGGATGCACTTTCCGGTGGTTGCTTTCAAAATAAAACGAAAAGCGTTTTTTTAAAGTTCTGTTCTTCTTTGTTAACGTTTGAGAAAAATAAAAATATAATGTTCAGTTATGAAATGCTGAACAATTCTGCTGCAGTCCAATGTATATTTTCGACTGTATATATCAGCCAAATATTAGACACATTTACTCATATTAAGACATTTATTTTTACATTTGCAGAATTTTTACCCATTCACTTATTTATAATTTTTAATGCTAATGTGGACTCAATCACTACCCAGGAATAAAAACATAAATAAACTAGCATGTAGCCTTCGCATTCATTAACAATATAAACATTCTTTCCTGTCTTCAAATCACCATGAGCTTAATCATAAATGATAATCTTTATTTGCGATTTACCCTGAAAATGTACCTTTATCTGAACCTTATTTCCCCCTAGGCCTTTAGACATGATGGCGTACAATCCCTTAATTTGTTCATCATTCTAAACTAACTAAACTTTGTAATGACATTCATTTCAAAGCTTAACTAAACATACACTTGCTTTCACTTAGTTAGTAAACACTTGAAATATGTGACAATTCATTAAATATTAATAAAGGAAGATTTCAAAAAGATCAACTATTCTCTTTTCTCATCTCTTATCAGTAATCCAGTGCTATTAACAGATAAATCAAGCAATATGAACACCAACATAAAATAAAAGTCCTATTTTTGTCTGCTATATACAACATGCTGTTTCCTATCAGGGAACAAGAGTCAAATGCAATTATAATATCTCTAAGTAGATACTTTAACCTAATTTTAGAAGCACTATAGCTGCCGGGTATATTCAGAACTTTATTGTGGTAAAATTGTCTTATTTCCGGTGTTTCTCTAGCTCTCTGTGGGTAACTTGACAGCTCTCTGTTTTCATCCTGGGTTAGCGACGTCACTCTGGGCTGCTGTGTAGACTCGGGGGACGCAGTAGCCTACATCACACTGCAAGAAGTGTTAAACGTCCCAAAGTCTTTAGTGCTAATTCATTTTCACACCAGGTGAGATCTGAGGGGAAGACTCTGTATGCATTAAGCGTTTAAAATGCATGTAAGAACAGGTCGAGCTATTTTTGAATGTAGGCAGAATAATGCAGATAACATCAGTCAACTTTTGAGAAAACCACAGGAAATTCTTGAAATGGACTGATCTGAATGGCCTGGGGATGCATTAGGAGAAGACTTGTTGGTGTTTACGCAGGGCAGGGCTGGGCTTGTTGCTAAAACTGTTGTGACACCGCCCTCTTCTGGAAAATCGACGTAAGCAAATTAGTTAATTGGATTATTTAACGGTGCCGAGGAGGAAGGCGGGTTAATTTGCGAGACTGTTGACCGACATGTCCCGACGTTTTTGATTGCAGAATCACAGTAATTGCCTTAACTGAGCCGTGGAGTCGTGCCAGGCAGATTTGGTCCCGACACTTGTGCAGGATAAGCAGAGTTGTCGTGCATCCAGGGCTCAGTGATGTATTTGCCTTCTGTATATCCAACACTATCAATGTGGAAGGATCTCCATCTAAAGGTGACCACCCCCACCCTCCTTTGCTACAGTGACTACTTTGCTCAGTCAAAGGTCATGTGCAACAAAAAGTGGCTGACCTCCAAAGAAAATTACACAGTGCAGTCACAGCCAGTAAACCCAATGGGAAATTTATTTTAAGTGCTAATTAAATAAACAAGACAAAACTAAACAGATTAAAAACACTCTGCTAAAATTAAGATGAAATGCAATGTATGCACGTACTTCCCAGTTCACTGGTGCACTAAATCCCTCTTAATGACTGTTCTAATGTTCAGTTTATGATGAAACAGCGTCAGAGAGGCGGTAATTCATTTAGGAGGATGCAGTCTGATCCGAGCGCTGACTAAAATCCAGCTGTCAAAATAATAGAAACATGTGCCAGCGCAACACAATACTGGAAAACACAGCCTCTGAAATAATGCACAGTTAAATCGACAGCTCTCAGTTTATTTACACAAACACCGAAGAGGGTAGCCATCACGGAGGTATGATTTAGTGCAGGACTGTTGTATTAGAACGCATTTGTAGCACTTGTGTACCTAATGAATTGGCAGTGAGCGTATATGCACGTATGTATCACTGCAAAAGATTAAATGGAAGACTGTCGGGAAAATACGCCAAATACACAGAAATATATGCACTGGATGGTCAACTCAGTGAACTCTCTGTGTGCGAGTGGGCTGTTTTATTAAGCTGCGTTGTTTTTATTAAGTTATCCAACTGCCTCGTCACCGTGTCCTGAGGAAGCCCTGGTTCTGGAGCCTTTAGGAAGCAGCACAATGGCGGGATGTGAGCGGCGCCTTGCTCTTTTTGTCTTTCTGTCTTTCTCGGCACAAGTCTTAACTCTTCGGTTCTGCAGCTCAGTGGCCGTGCAAGACGTTCTCCCTTTGTCCTTTAATCTTCTTTGCACTCCCTCACACGGTTTGGTTCTCATTTCATTATTTCGCCGGGGAGCTTTGGTAAAAGTTCACTCAAAGAGAATAGGATTACGAATGATTAAAAAAAAAAAAAAAAAAGCAGACTTTTCTTATCCACTAGGGTGTAAATCATTTCATTTGTCCAGCCAATTTCATTATCAGTACCACGGTTTTATTTATGACTAAATGAAAGCATGTTTGTTTACTCAAATAAAACTGTGACCTGGATTCCTGTGATGTTATGAGTTTACTAGCCAAGCCCAGGTCACTGCTGATAATGATTGACTGAAATGATCTTCATCAGGGTGTGTGCGTCGTGTATGTAGTTGGCTGCTCTGCAGGCTTGGAGCGTGCCGGGTGCTGATCGTGCTCCTGTGTCAATCCTGCATTGTGCCTTTGTCTTCCGAACTGATGGGGCAGAAAAACAGGAAGCTGGCCTTCCTGCGCAATGAAGGCAGCGGGGCAGGAGTTCATCAGCAGTGTTGTCCCTGGCTGCAACGGCGCCAGTGCCCCCTAACTGACAATAAAGGCAAACATCCCGTGATGTGTGCTCTTACTGGAATAAACCTGCACACTGTTGACGGCACTCTGTTCCTTCTGGTGGAAACTGTTTCGTTGACCGTGCCAAGGGGTATGTAACGGCCACGGCACGGTCTGCACAGATGACGTTTTATATGACCTGCCGGACACATGACGGAGACGTGACCGTGATTTGGTTGTTGCGGTCCCGATGTATTGCCACATTGTTCTGGCCGAACTATCCCCCAAGTGTTTTTCTATTAGAAGTGATGGGTCTTTTGTTTGTCAATCACACTGATGCCGTGTGACCACTATCAGGAGCACCGATCAGCAGTATACCGCATTCTTCGCTAAGTCCTACAATCCCTGCCCTTTGTACGTCCACATGCCCAGGGGAAAGTACAAATACAAAAACACACACACACACACAATTTACCATCCACCCTCTTATTCTACACAGCTATCTCCACCCATTCCTGTGTATTTGTAATTTGTTGCTATATGTTACTCTCTACATTTCCTCTTTTTATAGCACACACACACTTTTGCAAACAGAGCAGAATAAATGGCCTGTGTAGTGCTGCAGCCTTGCATAGCAAATTGCATGATCACATGTGCAGTGCAGGGCCGATATCCTGCATTCAGGGTGACTTTGTCACGGTGAGCTGGGGGCTGGGAGTACACAATCAGTTCCAGAGTTTATATTTAACTTAGCAGAAAAAAAAGAGAGAGAGAGAGAGAAACCAAAGCACCGCTGAACTGGGGATTATTATCTTCCCTAACACAGATAGGAATGGACCTGACGCTGAAAGTTAATGACGAGTTGTCGCTGGCGATATGTCGCCTTTTGTGCACTCATTTAGCAGACGAGAGTAAATACCTCACACTTTACCTCACACTTCGAGGCATGACAGTAGATTTAGAGGAATGCTGGCACTGTGTGTGTATAACTTGATTGGCAGGACTGCATGGAGGTGCTACGCCTTGTGGAATGCAGAAAGGTGATTATTCCGGACAGAACAATTGCACAAAAAAAACAATTGTTTGCGCCTTTAATCTGTTGTCATCACTGGGGGAATGTCAAACCAAGCAGGTGTGACTGGTGTTGAAGAATGAGGAAATAGTTTGTGTGTTTATGCTACTTTAAATGGGAAGAGGTATGGCATGGCAATAAATACTACGGTTTAACAGCTTTGACACGGACTGATTAAATATCTTTATAACCCTCCCGTTTATTTGGAGGTTGATATGTTCCCAGATTTTGACAGAGAGAAGGAGGAGTGCATGGGGGGAATGGGAGAGAGAGAGAATGAGAGAGAGAGAGAGAGAGAGAGAGAGAGGAGGCTGTACCATTGTCCCGGAGAAATGATGGGAGGAGTTACAGCAAAAAACTTCCTCAGTCAGTGACATGCTGTCTTGGATTGCTTCTGAAGCCTTGGGCTCACACACACACACCCCCACTCCCTCACAGACTCCTTCTCTTTTTCCTCTCCTGTGCTTTTGACAGCAGAGAATGATAGCAGTTTCAGCAGCTGCCATGACATTCAATTCACCAGTTGCGCGGTGAAACTACTCGCGCACACACACCGGGCGACACGCAGACCCATGCAGACCCTGCAACACACATGAGGAATGAATTGAGAGAGAAGAGCTGGCGGCAACACAGAGGTAAGAGTGTTTATTCCTGCTTTTAATGCTTTTAACTTTCACCGTGTCGTAAACTCTAGTCTGCTTGAGACACACTGCCGTACTTTGTACCTTGACACATAACCATAAAGATGCTGTCAATCCAGTCCATAGGATAAACAAATGAATCTGATTAATGGACGGTGACTGTCAATCTCAGTTCCTTATTCTTTTCACTTGGGGCTGGATAGTAGATGTAGAAGTTTCCAAAGGCTCATGAAGAGTTTCTCGTGTCTCTATTTTAGTTCTGAGGAATGAAAGAATGTCAGATTGTGGAAATACAAATCCCTCCACAGAGCCAGATGTATTTGCAATCATACTTCCAGAGTGTTTGTTTCAGAGTTGCAAATGCCGCCATGCAACAGTGTGGGAATCTCCCTGCAGGGAGCTCTACCCCAGACACACAGGCATGTGAGTGAGCTAACAGGGGGGCTAGTCTAAACTTAGTGCCCATAACCCCTGTCTCATGTTACCCTCTGCTAACTCCTCTTCCACACATTCGCAATCTACAAACCCACATTGTATACACATGCACACACAAACACCTCAAACAACCCCTGCTTGTCAGGCAGACACTGCTGACACCATATGTTCCCCATTAGGCTGTATGTTATTGTCATGGACCGCCAAGTGTCACGATTGTAGTGCGGGCTTTTGCTGTGGCTACAGACTGTGAGGAGGCTATAGGGTCATTAATGGTATGTGGTCATTAGACTCCACAACCCCAGCTATTACTAGTGATATATAATATCTCAGGGGTTTGAGAAGTCTGCATTCATATGCACTGTTCAGAAGCGGTGCCACAGTGAGCAGGCATTCAGAAGAGGAAGGGCTGTGAAACAATAGTCAGAGCCACAGGTGTTCAGAAAAGCGGATGTTGTGACTTACAGAGCATCGCTAGGAATCAGATGGCACCGTTTTACTGGTAATCAGAATGTATCTGTCAGAGTTGCTGAAGACAAACCGCTGACCCCTTGCGCAGCCTTTTCGTGCTGACAAAGGCCCGTGCATGTGACTGCACAAATCAGCCTTGAGAAGTCTGTGTTTATTAGATCACACAGATACAAGCAGGGCAGTCTAAAGAGCATCAGGATGTGCCCCGACACGTATTCGACCTGTTTACAGCTTTCTGCTCCACAAGACACACACGCACGGATTTAATCATGACCACATAAACAAGACCAAGGAGCCGGTGTCAGGCAAGGATATCAGCAGTGCAGCAGGTCGGGGCCTCGAAAGGAGCAAGAAACTTTGCGTATGTGTTTTCCATTAGCATCGATTGCGTTTCCATCACCACATCACAACAGTGTCTGTGCACCAGCAACAAATATTTAGAGGTATATAGAAGATTTACTGTAACGATTAAACGGGTTCTTGAAAGTTACAAGTCTAAGATTTTGTAGATTTTGCAAACCTGAAGAATGGATTTTGAAATAAGTTTGCATTTATATTTCTGACTGGCTCTGATAGATGATGCTATGAGTCTGAACAATGTAAGTGTGGGGTCCAGTACTTTTAGAGAGCAACTCATACCATGAACTAAATATCTGGGCTTGAGTCTCACATGATCATACATCCAAAAAGTTAAAGTTTCTGCTAATATCCAATTTCCAAATTGGCCCAGTATTGCCAATTCCACTATTCCATACGGTACGAATGAATAAACTCTGAATTTATTTATATTTTAGTGTGCAATGTGTGTACTATTAGTACAAAGTTGTACTATTAAATACAAGTCAGTTTTGCACAAAATAACATATATTATCTAGTATCTAGAGGCCTGCTGTAAAATTTATGTTTGAACGAAACTTGAAATTACTTCACAGTGACGTCACAAGCTAAGCTAATATTCTAATACTCTAATCTGATTTATAATAGTCCCAAAAATAATAATCACTGCTCTGTGTACAAATCAACCAGCATTGCGTTTCTAATTTGTAATTTTTTATACTTTTTTTTATCATAACATACTGCAGTACATAAGTCTTTTAGTTCACTCTGTGTATACAGGCAAGCAGGTTCATTTACTTGACAGTGTGGTGCCAGTTGTACTGATGAATGTGCTTCTTAAAGGGGAACTACTGTTTTTTACCACCTGGACCTTATTTCTGGCATAAAATACAATCGTTTGCTCACCCATATAACTTCATTGCATCATTTGTAGTTGTTTGGGAGATATTTAGATCTGTTTTTTTCAACATGGCTGAATATTTTTCCAGTTCTGAGCTTGTGGACGAGCCACAGCAGTAGCAAATTACAAGTAAACAAACTGACCGCTGCGGGTGCGTGCAGCACTCAGAGAATGACATCATCCAGGTCAGAAGATATCATCCAGGGTAATGATAACAGGTAACTCCAGACTCAACAGGGAATAGCACTAGTGTATGATAACAAAATATTGGTGAAATGAAGGAGTTTCACAGGAGATAATGTGTTATTTAGAGGCTGCGTTTTGGTGCCACAGTCACTCCCACTATATGGACATATGCAGATCTAAATATCTCCCGAACGACTACAAATGATGCAAAAGTTGTATGGGTGAGTAAACAATCGTATTTTGTGCCAGAAATAAGGTCCAGGTTATAAAAAACAGTAGTTCCCCTTTAACCTCACCTTCATTGACCTTTAAAGAAGCTTCAGCTCTCTGTTTAGCCGCCTGGCCCACTATTCTGCTGGTTCTGTGCGCTCTGAATGTTCTTCAGCTGTCACTTTTGGTTGCAGCAGGTTTTCACTGAAAAATCCACTCAACTGGATGTGACCAGTCCAGCTTTAGAAACAGATATTTCCCGCACGAGTTTAGAGATATAAAGTCAAGGTTGAAATAAAGTAAATACTGATTTATTTGTTCAGCCAGGAGGCTGTAACTTGTCAATGTTTTCTTCACAACTTGTCACCGCTGCCCTCAGTGAACAGAAATCAGCTATTGTGCCTTTATATAAAGTGGAAGATTTGCTGCTGCTGCATGTTTTAAATACATGTTTTAGATATGAACAGTTATATGTCCGAATGAAACCAAATCCAGAACAGTACTCCGGTTCTCAAGTTTAAACTTTTGTCTCTAAGTGGATAATTTGTTTCTGCCTGACTGAACACATTGTGGTGGATCTTTTATGGCCAATTACACCAATAAGTTGGAAGGAACATAAGTATAAGTTTTCTAAGAAATCCACGCTCTGAATGAAACCATTGTTGTTTAATAGGCTATTTCCTTCTCTGATAGTAAAGAGTCAGATAAGCTCAATGATTCCGACCTTCGCATGCCAGCATGTTTTGTAGTATACACATCCCTCTTTTATGTCTGCATCATAATTGAGAACAGTGAGAACCTCCACATGCTCCCTCACCATGCAGTCTCCATTTTCAGCGATCTAACCTTTTCTTCACAGCTTAGCACGAGGCTCTCCTGCTGTTCTCACGCCGTGTCCGTTTCTCATCCAGTGGTGCAGAGCGAGAGTTGAATTCTGTGTGGTAGATAAACTGATCCTCAATCTGTGCCACTAGGCAACTCTCACCCCCACTTTGCCATGACCTTGCAGCCTGTCCCTCTGTGGCATTGCCTTACAGTGGATCAGCAATACGTTATCCCGGGCGACACACACAAAAGACACACACACACATTGTCTTTGTGACGCACATTCTATGCATATTTTCCCTGACCTGGACACACACACAAACAACACATAGAGAAACTCTGGCTGAGGCCGGCCCCCCCACACACTCATGCCAGTTGCAGAGAGTGCTTTGTGCATTCACAGACTGGCTGGGCAGCAACTGAAGAGAGAGAGGGAGAGAGGAGAGAGAGAGGGACTGGTGGGAGGGGGGAGATGGAGACAGCAAAAGACAGAACCATAACAGAAGCAGACAGATACAGGAGAAGACGAGATAAGGCGCGCAGGGGGGAGACAGGAGAGACACACGTCCAGTACACACTAAATGTTGGAAAGACAGGGTGAGCGGGGCAGGAAGCACAGGGAGCACAGGAATAGGAAGGGAAAAGGGGCTTGTCCAGCACAGAGGAAGAGAGTGAGTTGTTGTTAAAGAGGCTGAGGGGAACTGATGGGATGGCATTGATCTCTGGGAGCTGCCGGCTCTTGGGCCAGATGGCGTCTTGTTGCTGCAGACCACTCCTCAACTCCTCCTGTTGCGGACCGCTCATCAAAGTCTGCCTCTCCTCCTTCACAGGTCGGTCCCTTCTGTGCTGTACTGTCATGAGACGGACTGCTACGTTCATATAGTCAGGAGCATAGCTCTTTAATATACAACATGGGTAACACTCTTAGCCAAGAAGGTAAAAAATGAAAAAGGGCATGGTGTGTTTCTGCACTGTAGCAGCATGACTGTGCTTGTATTGACTCAAGCGGTCCTGTTGCTGCTAACTGTGCTTTTGTGTAGTAGGATGGAAAGAATAGCCTCCTGTCCTCTTTGTCATTATGTCACGTCGCATAATTGTGTTGCTAAATTGTGCGCCCCATTGTCTTGTTGTTGTTGTGAATGCCTTGCATCAAGATAATAATGTTCTGTTGTGTCTCTTCACTGACAAAGCATGTTGAAAGTGAGGAAAAGTGGCACCCTAATCCAAATGATCTCTGTGTTTGTTTGCATTTAGTTAACAGTTTCCTCTTTTATTTTTCCACTTTAAATGCCTGATGGCGTGGCCGTACTGTCATGAAAAGTGTGCTCGGAGGAGCCGGAGCACACGCAGGGCAGCTGTGTGAGCCTGGAGGCTTTTCTGATCTCAGTGCAGCTGTGTGTCTGTGCCGGGCCTGTGTGTGTTCTACGTCACGTTATCCCCTGATCACTCCTCAAACTAACCAACAACTCCGACTACAGACTGCTGCCCCCTCCCTCCCTCCCTCCCACCCTCCCCCCAGTGATGTTAACGCCCCTTATCTGGCGACACATTTTCTTTAAAAGAATAGTTGGGCTTTTTGGAGAAACACCCTTATAAGCTTTCTTGCCATTATGTGTAGACTGATCTGCTTTACTGTCTGTAATGTACAGCCAGAAGACTCTGCTACTTAAATAAAAAATAGTCCAGCTAACCCCTGTGAAAGGACGATTTAAGGACACATGAATATACCACATTAATGAGTCTTGCAGGCACTGATCAGCAGATTTTGTTTAGTTTAAATCGTCAAGGCTAGCTTCATATTTACTGCACAGATGTGAGGGTGCAGGGAGCAAGAAAGCGGCATGCATAGTTCCCCAAAATGTCTAACTATTCCTCTGGTGTGACGGTTTTTGATATTGAATGTTAAAATGTAGTATTTGATGGTAAAAAAAGGGAACATGTGGGATCTGAATCAGGTTATTACCTCTTCAGGCTGTCATTGGTTTGCTTCCCTTATATTAACAGACATCTCCCCTGCTGAGCTGGATGCCCTTTGGAGGGAGCCGCCGTACACTCTTGGAACAGATGAACACTTCCCCGGAAATGACATCATGACTCAAGGTATGGCAGCCATATGCTGAACAGCTATGCCGTGAGCCTCTCTACCAATGTGAAATCATAGCACGTAGTACAAACGGCCCACTAGGCTCATGTGGGACGGAGCATGCTGTGCGCGCCGTGGTCACAAACTGAGGAAGTGATTGGGATATCCTCCCTGCACAATGGAACAAACCAGGGGAAGCCCGTCACTGCTTTATTGCAACAGCCAGCTATTATAGTGTGTGTGCATCCATCTGGATGATATTTATAGGATTTAAAGCGACGAGATCCTGTTTGTGGGCTGAGGTAAAGTGAAGTACAGACACATGCACATCCATCTGTCTGTCATATAACAGTCAACCAATGCCTGAGAGCATGTGATAGCAAAATCAAGTGAGCAGAGACGTTTGAACAGTCAAAATAGTACAGAAAGAGCAAGATAAATTGTTTAAAAAAACAAATAAATGTGGCTGTTAAAGGGTTGGAATAGCAAAAGCTAATAGATAAAACATTAAAATCATTAGCTAAAGTCTATGGGTAAATGTCAGAGCGTCTGGCTTGTGCCACTCTAAGCAGAAGTACTTAAGTATTAATGCAAACTCAACTGCATGAAGGAAAGACTGTACCAATGTTACTTTCAAGTTATTGGACGTGAATAAGGATCATGCATTTTTCATCTAAATAAATAGAACATGTCTGGAATATATAACTAGTGGTGTCGAGGAAGGAATATTTGGGGGGCGGTAAATCAGAGGATAAGGTACAGATGCTCTAATTCATAAGTTCAACCTGAATGTTGATGTTTTGCTAAGTGATAAGCAGCGATTACTATCTTGTGTCATCTGCTCACATTTCCAAGGAAATCTCCTTGCTTGTCTTGGATTTATATTGCAATTCCAACCTGCTTTAGTCAGCCCTTGTGATGAGCATTGAGATAAAACTGTATCCATGTGCTACACGCCTGTCCCAATCACACACAAAAATCTAAGTCATGCTGTTTAGGAAACACCGGCTCAGACAGTAATGGTTTTCTGTGTCACGCTCTCATTTTGGCTTTGAGTCAGAACAGAGCTCAACCCAAACTTACCGAATTTATTACCTCGTTCAGGTGCAGGTGAAGAAGAGGACGGTCCGGTGGTAGACTCAGGTGAAGGCGGGGTGGAGCCTGACAACTACTGGAAGAAGAAAGAGGCCTTCCTTCGAAGAAGTACTGTGTCACTGGGAGACAAATTCTCCTCAGGTACATTTCATGATGCTTTAGTCATAATACGCCGGACGACTTAAAGTGTCTCTTTACTAGAAAGGTTTTCCATCTTCCATCAAGTCTGGTCCACTATACACACACATTCTATACACACAAGCAACTTTCCCATGGATGCTACGTTTATGCATACTGATTAAGCGCATTACCCTGTCTACTAATGTTTTACTCACTCAGCAGTTTAGTTGCATACATCGCTTTCCCCCAGGTTGTTCCTCTCAAATGGATTTAAATGGCCACAGTGAGAGTCCAGCAAGACGCCTAATAGCTTTGTTATTCCTCCAGAGACTCGCATAGTGCTCACAAAGCAGGTCCCTGAAATATGAGCTCCCACAGAAAATCTTTAATAAACTCCTGAAAGTTGTGTCTGTCTGGCTTGTAGAGAACAAAACATTTCATTAATTTAGTTTATTTATTTATTTATTTATTTTACTTTTAATCAGCGACTACAAAAGACAAAACATAGAACTACTTATTTGTGATGAGTGCTCAGCATCCATATAAATGCTTATCTGCTCGGAATTTACTTTTACTATATATTATTCCACTATTTAAAAAAAGGCATTTTGTCTTTCCCTTAGAAATTGTGCTATCGTTTACCGGGCGGAGGCGCTCCAGCGTGGATCCTGACCGGGCCCTGCAAGAAGCCCTGCGCACACGGCTCAGAGTCGTAGAGAGCAACAGCCAGGACGTCATCCAGCTCTTTAAAGTGAGTGACAGTCGGACATGACGATGCAGATGTTACACAGCCATTACTGCACTTCTGTGAGAGGGATAATTGACACTGATGTGCTTTGTGATATAATATGACCGTGTACTATCATATTCCTATATTACTTTGTATATGCAGTGCACTCTATAGAGATGGCTAAAGGTTCTTGTGCTGTAACATGAGACGTTGTGTCTGCAGGACTTGTCAGCGCGTCTGGTCTCTGTCCACGCAGAGAAGGATAGCTTTGTACTAACATTCAAGACTGTGGAGGAAATCTGGAAGTTTTCAACTTATTTATCATTAGGTAGGACTCATTAGGATCCAGATGACACGGTTTCTTTTTTTAAGATTGGTGATTTATTAGTGTTATGTTGTGGTACCAGCATTTAAAGTCTTGCGCTTTGTCCCAGGCTATGTGGCCCGCTGCTTGGAGAACTTCCTGTGCGATCAGCCGTTCTGGCTGGACCCAGAGCTGCTCAGCGACCTGGAGATCAACGTAACAGTGGACGAGGAACATCTGGCCACCCTCTACCTGGGACTTTTACTCCAGGAGGGTCAGTAGCGTTAAGATACACAGTGAATTAGATTATTGAAATATTACAAATAGTGTCAACACAATACACAATTTGTCAACAGAGGCCTTAAAGTGACTATATACCCCCATTCTCAGATCTATTTTCTGTGATAATTGGAAATAGTTAAATGAGTTCAGAGGAATCTTCAATCTGTGCACTTAGTGTATATTAACTGTGCTCTTATTTGATCCCATTATTTTTAATCTGTATCTTACTGACCCCAATTAACACAGAGAGAGGTTTAATGAAAGGAGTGCCACATGCAACAGTTATATAAGATAATGGAAATTACTGCAGAGGAGCTTTTGTGCTGTGCTAAAGTAATCCCTAAACTATGACAGATATTTTGAGTTCTATTTTTGTACAATGTTTTTGTTTTGTTTTTTTAAATTAAATTTAAAGTAGGCATCATTTTTTATCTGATTTTTTTTTTTTAAATGTATACTACTACTACACTGTTTGCCTCCATGAATGTATATTGATTCCCTCCCACTTGGTCTACACATACATCCTCTGTTTCTCTTGAGCATTTCCCCACGGCAAAAAGCTTCACGGAAATGTATAACAGGACTGCACTCCTGGCAAACGGTGATGAGAATTACATTAACTTAATAGGGAGCGGATATAAAACATCCATCATTTTGCTAGTGACTGAATGAGGGCACGGTAGCTGCAGCATTTCTGCTGATCTTTAACTTAAGTCCACTGACTTTTGTTTACCAACACGTGCAGTGACTGAAAACAGTTTTTTGCGTGGGGGTGTTGAAGTGGTTGAGTCTGTCTACTTATAAATCCCTATCTCCGCAGGATCTTTCTTTGCTAAAGCGCTGTTCACAAGAAGGGACCAGGACGAAGACGACGAAGAGCAGCTGTCATTCAAAAAGAACGACCTGCTGATGGTGAAGGACACAGGGCAGGAGAACATGTGGGAGGGCACCATGCTCTCCACAGGAAACCACGGCCTGGTGCCAGTCAACGGCATGCAGCCGCTGCCCTACCCCTTCTATCAGTGAGTCACTGCATGTTCCTCAAATTAGCCATGTCGGCCATCACTTCCACTTCCTTATGATTGAGACATTAACTTGTCAAAACATTCGGCTGAAAATGTGGCTGTACACAGTGGTTTTTGTAAATTACTTCCTGTTTGGTCAGGTGGTTCCTGAGGAAGTACCCAGGCTATGCTGGATGCTCAGCGACAGAAAAGGAACCACTGGAACATCCTATTGGTAATATTATTTTGAGATAATATTCATACAACAAATCACTCTGATATGACCAGCTGAGATGTATCGCCTGTTATATTGCAGACTAATACTGATTTAGGTGCTTACTGGTTTAGAAACGAACTCAAAATGAAGCCCCAACTTGTATGCAGCCGTCCTTCTTTTAACATAACAAGTGTACATACTGACTTTAAACCTCTCATCATTAGTGTTGGGTACGTGTGTAGCAGTGGCCGACTACAGTCCAGTGGGGCCAGATGAGCTCCAGCTGAGCCAAGGTGACACTGTTGAGATCCAGGGTCTACTGATCCGAAGCCTGGGTGTGTTCATAGGGAGACATGCCTCAACGGGACACACTGGCTTCGTTCACAGGGCCCACGTCAAGCCTCTGAACACCCTACCACTGTAAGAAATTCCTGTCTTTTTTAGTTGCATATTTAACCATTTCTCACTGTCCAAGGCATGTTAATGCAATCAAATCCACATTAAGTCTTATTTATAGTCTTGTGCTAATCTGTTATGAAACTGTGCAGTCTAGAGAGGGTGGATCGGGTGGTAGGCTTGGGGAGATAGCTGAAGTCATAATGCTGCCTTTGTTTCCCTCGCACAGAGATGAACAATTGGTCTTTCTGACTGAGGAGGAGAAGGCCAGCCTGGCTCAGGTTAATCTATGTAGCTCTGAGCCAAGCGACGGCAACCTTCTGGAGAGGCTCTTCTCGTCCGACATCAGCTCTGTGTACAGGCTAGGTAGGCAACGACAGGGCTTCTTGAGAAATCCTGTTCTTTTTATCCATTAGGGAGAAGGGAGCTGTGGTAATATAGGTCATGTTTGGTTTGATGTGCAGCTTCCGTTTATTTCCTAAACAGAAGTACCGTTTGTGTTGCATTCTGGGACAATAACACCCCTCTCTACTCCTATCTGGAAAACTGATGTGTAAATTGTCTCTCCTTTCCAGATAGACTGGATGAGACAGACTTCCTGTACATCAGAAATCGACCAAAACATGGTAGAGCTTCACACATTTTCTGAGAAACTCATCTCTTTTGATCTGAAGGCATTTATTTTTTAGCAACTCCTCTGTTCTGTATTTCGTCTTCTTCACAGATCACAAGGGTTTTATGAGCACCCGTCAGAGCGTCATGTCGGAGAAAAGTGCAGGGACGCCCCCATTCCAGTCCTCCCCCCGTACCTCGGTGTCCTACTCCTCGCCTCGGGTGTCCTTCCATCAGTCTCAGAACCCTCTGCCCCGCGAGGGGGAGCGCCTGTCCTTCACCCTGGATGACACATTCAGAGAACTGGATGAGTTCCAGGAAGATCCGCCTCTCTTCTTGGAAGAGAACAGCTGGGACGGGGACGAGTCCGAGCTCAGTGACCCGACACTGACCCTGCTCAACCAGCAACACTTCCAGGTCGGCAGAGTCATGCAGTTCACTCAGTCCTTTCTTTCTTTCTTTGAAAACAGGAAGATTCACTGCATTGCTTTAAATTTGTAACAGTGCACAGTACTTGCAGCGCCAGTTATAAATAATTTAACAGTAATACCTGTGTGTATGTTTACAAGAATTCTTCCACCACCATGTTCATTCTTATTTTCCCATTTTCATTTCTGTGTCTGTAACTCTTGAAGCTTTTCCTCATTCCAAACATTCTCCTTTGTTTCCCTGGGTTAGCAGGAGGGTTTGGCATGCATTATTTAAATGTTTATTTGAACAGTATGCCAAAGGACTATTATATGCACAGCATCAATACAGAGACCTTTCAACTCAATGACTTGCAGCCAACAGTTTCACCTACTGAAAAAAGAGAAAGGTTCTATCATTGACTCAGCTCAGCTTCCTGTGTCTGACGTTGATTAGAGTGTGACGGTAATGGATAAGACAAACTCTTGTCTGTGCGTCCAAAGTAGGTCAAATTTTAGTTCCATGTGCCAGAATTTAGAATGAGTTTATAAATGCTAGTGGCGACCCCGCCAACTGTGTGCTTACTGAACTGAAACCTTTTGTTTGTTGTCTTCCAGGAGGACTTCCTGCCCCTTTACGACCAGCAGTGTTCCTTCCTATGCGTGACCTTCAGCGGTAAGACAGAGGATGAGCTGTCGGGACACCTCGAGAGTGTCAGGGAGTGCGCCAAGAGAATGGGGATGCACTGGGCACATCGGCGGGCGTGCTTTCTCTTGGGGAGACTGTGCGCTAGGAAGCTAAAATTATCCCAGGTATAGTACTTGCATTTGTGCAAATGAATATATGTTGTGCTTTAGCCCTCTCTAATGAGACGGTTCAGGGCAAGGGAGTCTGTAACAAGACATTAATCTAATCTTAGGGTAATAGTGCTATTAATGGTTCAGGGCAGGATGACTTTCCTTCAAAGGTGCAATAAAGTGGAAATAATGCTAATAATAATATACTAACCTGCAATAGATCTCTAATAAAAGATGAAAAGACCAGTTATTATAGCCTACATCTCTTTAAATTCATCTATTTTTTCACTTGTCCTCAGGCCCGTGTATACTATGAGGAGGCTCTGAGTGTTCACGTTGAGAGTTTCTCGGACACTCCACTCCTCATCGCTCTCTTCACAAACCTTACTGCCATCTACCTGAAGCAAAAGATGATGGATAAACTGCCTCAGATTCTGGAGAAGGCCTGCGCCCTGCTCCTCTGCCTCCCCTGCCACACCTTCACGTCCTCAGACGAAGTCGAACTGCTGCAGCTGCTCCTGAGGAGATCGGTGGTGATGGGGGACAAACGCCTGGAGGCTCGTGTCTGCTACCTCATATCCAGCCTCTTCCTGTCCCTCAGGAAGACTGACGACGCTCTCCCTTTTGTCGAGCGACTCCAGTTTCTCTCTGTGACTCTCTCTGCCACCGAGGGCAGACCCATAGCTCCTCTGGACCTCAACTGGCTCCTGAGCTGGCTCTATCATCGGAAGTACATGCCTTACTTAGCACTGGCTTCTCTGAGCCTGGACTCAAGAGAAGACCACTTCCTCCCTGATGCCTTTCAGAGGATTGAGCTGTTTATCAGGAACTCTGTTCGTCTGAACCCGTGCTGGAAAGAAGGAACCTCCTTGCTCCCAGCTCAGATTGTGGTTTACTTGCAGCAGGCCTTAGCTATAGCTGAGCGGGGGGATGACATAAAGACCCAAAGGGACCTGTGCATGGGTTTGGCCTCAATTTACCAGCAGTACGGTGCTCTCGATAAAGCAGTGCGCTGTGCTGAACAAGCTGTGAAGACGGGAGGCCACATCAATGAGGAGGAGGGCTTTGAGGCTTCTGTGCAGCTTGGGTGGCTGCTGGTGTTAACAGGGCAGGCAGAAGAGGCTCAGAATGTCTTACATCCACTGCTCACATCACTACAGGTACAGAAACCGGTAATGAATATTTAAACTGAATCATCAGCATCAGCAGTTTGTATTTTCCTCATGTCATATGTGATCTGTGCCTCTGTGTGCATCTCTTGGCAGGGCACAGACAGTCCCACTCAGCAAGGCGTGATCCATAACCTCTTGGCCTTGTGCCTGAGGCATCAGGGCCGCATCGCTGAGGCAGGCAGGCATTTCCACTCCGCTTTGGAAATCTCCAGAGAAAGCGGGAACCAGAGAAATCAGGCCCTGGCGCTGGCCAACCTTGGCTGCCTGGCGCTGGATGTGGGGGCACCTCGGGTCGCAGAGCGCTTTCTCGTCAGGTCAGACTTTTATCTTTTTGCCAGAGAGCAAAGTCCTGACAGAAAATACGGACATTACGAAGAGGTGTTTATTTGTTTTTACTAGATCCCTGTGCCTTTTTATGGAGCTCTGGGAAAGCCCGACAGACGAGGAGCACGTTCAGACCTACCTTTGGCTCGGGCGAAGCTACAAAGACAGGGGGAAGAGTAAGGACAGCAGGGCGTGTTACGAAATGGGGCTACTGATAGCACTACATGCCAAAAACTTGCATAGTAAGTATAAGTGAGGTCATCTAGTGTACCTGGCAGCTGCCCAGTGCCACTAACAGCAGCCAAAAACAAACTTAAAATTACTATTTGATGGTTTTTGAAATTAACTAAGTGGTCGATTTTAAAGCTGAAATTAGTAGGGATTAATATCATGCCATAATAACTGCAAAGAAATGTTGAAAAGCTGAAACTTTCAAACAAAATGATGCACCTGTACTGAGGACTGTAGCTTCCATTTGTCAGCCTCCGCGTTTAGAGAAGATGAATGAATGAATGAATGAATGAATGAATGAATGAATGAATAAATAATCCTTCTATAAAATCCTTTAAGTTATCCCACAGTGGGGAACTTCACAACCATGTTCTTACATGATCTTAAATCCCTTCTTGTTAGTATGTAATGTTCTGTTTCAGAACCAGCTGGTGATTTCAGTCTGTATTTTTCACAGGTCAGCTGGTTGTGGCCAAGGTTCTGAGCCGTTTGTATGCCGACATGCTGCTCTACAGTCAGAGTATCGTCTACTATGAGCACTGCGCGTCAGTATCCAGAGAGTTGAAGGACAAGAAACTCGAGGGAGAGTATTTGGAAATCCTTAGCAGCATCTACCTCTCACTCAACACCGAAAAGTGAGTGTTTTACTGCTCTTTTCTACAAACTCGCATTGTCTCCCTGTCTTTATCAAAACATTGCTGTGTTATTTAGAATTTTTTTATTGTGTGTTGCAGATCATCTCGTAAGTCTCTTGACTACAGCAAGCAGAGCCTGAGGATTTCTATCGATTTGGGCAAGAGAGAGGAGGAATCTGAAACCTGGCTGCAGGTGGGACGCATCTATTACCTGATCCACGAGGACGAGCTGGCTGACATGTACCTGCAGGTGAGGAGGAAGGATCAGGGGAGAGTGAGGCCACATTTTCCAGTTGCTGTATTTCCTTGTTCTCTTGAACTCTTTGTTGTTTCATGGAACTGTCATTCTGTGTATGCATGTGCGTGTGCTTCTTTTTTCCATTTTGATTAGCAAGCCATTTAAAAAAATGTGTATGCAACATATTTTGACTGACAGGCTGCAGTGAAGACGGCGCTCAGGATGAACGATCATTGCTTTGCTATGAACATCTACGAGGAAGCAGGAGACGTCTACTTTAAAGGCGTCAGGAACCGCATGGCTTCGCTGCCTTTCTACAGGGTAAGAGGATGCAAAACAAACAACAAAAAAACTTGTTGGTTTCAGTGTAACAGCATCACAGGGCTGCATTTTCCATGACAAACTGTGGTTGAATAAAATCTGTTTTTCATCCCAGGCGCCACTAATCTCCACAAAATATTTTGTTTTCAGGATGGCAGCCTGCCATTCGCACGGAGCATCAAGGACGTCCACTCAGAGTTCCGCTTGTTAAATAAACTGACGGAGCTGTTGATGAAGCAAGGAGAGCAGGAGGAGGCTCTGCAGTACGCATCGCTGGCCGTCGAGGTCGCCAGCAAAACAGGTACGGAGTAGAAACATTGCCTCGTGTCTGCAGCATTCCCCTTATTGAAGGTTTAAATTCAGGTACAGAGGTCAGGGGCTCCCTCCGCTGACAGACACTGTTGTTTCCCCCAGGAGTGCTTGTGAACGAGAGGTCAGCCTTCCATCGTCTGGCTACGGTTTACTACAGCCTGCAGCGGTATGAGATGGCAGAAAACTATTATCTGAAGTCTCTGTCTCTGTGCCCGCCTGTCCTGGAGGGCCCCATGGAGGCCCGCTACTACACTAAAGTCTACTGCAGACTGGGAAACATTACTCTACACAAGCTCAAGGTACAGGAGACGCTGTGATAATGTTGCATGAACATGTTTCTAAAAAGGTCCCTCAGCTGAAATCTTAAAGGTTCAGCCCCCCTAATCATCCATATGTTCACAAATATTAAAAATGACACTTTAACAAATAATGTAGTTTAATATGTCAAAGCAGTAGAAAATTGAAAGGGTTATTCTCCTAAGTGATTCATTTTTTATTATAATCTGAGAATAAAACAGGTCATTCTTCAAACTAATTCCAATAATTACCCCTTTCTACAAGTAAAAATGCTCCTGTTTTACCTCTGGCCAGAACAACACATCACCTTTACCTTCTCCTTGTGTCCTTTCAATATCAAATCGCTCCAATCAAACTCTAACTGTGAGAGGTACACGTTTAATTTCGATGGCTGCAGCTCTGACCTCCGTTTCTGTGCATTCGTTGCAGGACGCTTTTGATGCAGTGAGCTACTTCCAGCTGGCTCTGGCAGCGGCACTTGAGGACCAAGCTAACCCCGAGGCTCTGTATGTGGTGTACATGAAGTTGGCCGAGATCCACGGCAACCACATGCCCGACGCTCAGCTGTGCCAAGTTTACAGAGACAGAGCCCAGAGTCTGAAGAGAGTTTTGGCCGGGGCGGAAAGCGTTGCTGCTGGAGAGGAAAGCGTGGTCAATGCAGACGCTGAGCCTGGCCAAAACGAGGGAAAGAACTTGGACGCTGATGTGGGATATAGTTATGTTAAGAGAAACTGCATTTTTGATTCTATACCTGAAGAGGAACCATCTCCAATAACTTGTACGATCTGTGCGGACTCAGACGATGGAGTAGTCAATAATCTTAGAGGTGCTAATGGGAAAGATCCGCACCCCCATCTTCCTGATACAGATACCCCTTATGTGGATGCGTCTGGCTCAGAGACAGCTAGTCAGTCATACAGTGACAGTATTTTGACTGAGTCTTTTGATACAGCTAAGGAGCACATGTCAGACTCCAGCAGCTCCACCAACACTTTACAAACTCTCCAAAATTCAACAGATGGGAAAGACACAGACTTTGACGCAGACCACAGCCTGCCCAGTCAAATACCTGATAATCACAAGAGACACACAGATTCCAGAGAAGCTGACTCTGACATTCAAGATGAACAAAACATGCCCACGAAAGAACCAGATCCTCCCACAGATCCAGTTCAAAAAGAGACAGATGAAGCTGCAAGTGAGGGCAAGGCCTGCAGCTCCACAGAAAAACACAAATCAGAGACCAGTGACACGTACATCGAAAACACGGCCATGTAGTCTCCCAGCGGTACGTCTTTTTCACAGACATTTCCTTCGTCTGGTCACAAGTCTCTTGGCCAGCAAACGTTCCAACCATGTGGCACTTATTGTACGATGATGATGATGATGATGATGATGATGATGATGATGATGATGATGATGTCAATACTGTAAAGCGATTTTAGTGAGTTCAAAGCATGTGCCTTTTGTTTAATATATTCTGTGGTCCTTACAGCGCATTGTGCTCGTAATAATGTTTTCTATGTTTTTTATATCTCTGGTAGATATGACACAAATATATATATATAAAAAAAATGATGTTATTTTGTTTGCTGGGTGTTGTTTTTGTGTCTCTGTCCATTTGAATATGGGTTATGTACATCAGCTCTGAGAACCAGTAGGACACAACACGACATGACTGAATAAGAACAGTGGTGTGGTGGTTTGCACTGATGCCTCACAGCAAGAAGGTTCTGGGTTTGAATCCATCGGCTGTTTGCATGTTCTCCCTGTGTCTGCGTGGGTTCTCTCCAGGTACTCTGGCTTCCTCCCAACATCCAAAGACATGCTAGTTATGTTAATTGGTGACTCTAAATTGGCCGTAGGTGTGAGTGTGAATGGTTGTCCGTCTCTCCATGTAAGCCCTGCGATAGACTGGCGACCTGTCAAAGGTGTACCCTGCCTCTCACCCACTGACAGCCCCCCTGTGACCCTCCAGAGGACAACCGGTTACAGAAAATGACAATGAATCAGAAAACATATAATTAATGTATTATTAGGCATTTCTAACACTATTACTATTCTTAGTGTGTTGAAACATGGTGAAAACAATATATAACAAATGTTTTAATCCATCTCTTAATACTTCACAGAAGTGTAAAAGTATCATGGGCAACACGTGCCTGTAGTAGTTGATACACAAATATACAACATGCTAAATCTACTGAGGAATTAATTATTAGTTTGGCAATTTCACTGAAAAAAAAAAACAACTACATATAAACCATATAAATATTGGTTTAGTATTTCCTTACCTGAAACTTTACTTTGTACACAGTATATTGCACAAAGTTATTTGTTAAAGTTATACTGCACGCATTGCAGTTGTGTGCTTATGTAAAATTTCCTGTTACAGCATTAATTTCAGGTACGACAGCCCTGTAAAAAATGTGCTACATTCAAACGGAGAAGTCCAGACAAAGGCCCAAACAAAAGAAGCCAATGGCATGGATGTAAACACTATGAGCTGTGGAAGTTCGAGGTTAATGCTTGTGTAACATGAGCTTTTCAGCAGGAGTCCGTACCGACTGTGGTCATGTCTCAAAACCACCAAAAGGGGGCAGTGTCATACTGATTTTGTGCTTTCCTGCCTTTTTTCTAAACCCATCAAGATGATGTGCATTTTAGCCAGAGGAGGGCAGTGAAAGACAGGGCCCTGCTGGGGACCTCCTTGCATCAGCCGTCTTGCAACAGGTGAAAAAGAAAGGAGGGGGGAAGCAATCATCTGCCATGAAATGGTGAACAACATAGGGGGAGAAAATGGAAAGTGGTGCATTTTCAGCTGCAGTTCAAATAAAATCTTAGATAAGCATTTCTAAGACGTAACGAGTGAGTAAAACAAAGCCTTTATTATTTAACTAAAGTACATTTCCTGCTGAGCGAGAACAGTGGATGGAGTTATTTCCTCGTCTACATTTAATAATACCGGTGCAGTTGACATTGAGAGTCCAGGCAAGGGCAGACAAAGAGAAACTGCCAAGGATTAGGTTGCTGTAACCCAACGAGCCAAAGGAAGGAATGTTTGCATACATGATCTGCATGCTGAATAATGCTGCAAGGCTTCTTCCTTCCCCCCACAGGCACAAGTTCACAACAAGTCCAATGGTGCCAAAACAAGCACTGGATTGTTCTTCCTTTTTAAGTATTCCCAGGGATACTTTCAGATGATCTTGAGGGACTTGTACTTAACAAGTTCACACTCCCTTGAATACTTATGCGGAACTACAGAAGCTTATTAATACCTAACGTAGAAAAAAACACAAGGTTGAATAATCTCGCGTGACCCAAAAACTCCATGAGTAAACAACATGTGAAACAATATGTCTTCGGCATGATAGAGAGAGTGAAGGTTAAACATACCAATGCAGCAATTTAGACGAAGACTTAGGTTTGAACAACAGATAATTAACACCCCCAAGCTACAAAAAGCAATGACTTTGAGAAAAGCCTTTCATAAAATGCCCCTGATGGCGTCTTTCTGGAACAAAGAGCTTACCAGTGCTGTTTGTCATACAGGACATGCTCAGATTGAGCGATAAGAGTTTAGAGAAGTGGTGACCGGCAACTGATTTCAGCAACATTAGCGAGACAGACAGACAGATCTGGCACACCCAACCCTTACCTCTCATGTTCACTAAACATCAAGCATGAGCAGCCTCTTCTTAGTCCGTTCTGCATAGCCAACTGGTTTAACTATTTTTTATTTATTTATTTTATCTGCTACAGACTTAAAAACTATTTAAGCTCCAGTGCTGTATACGTCTAGAGTCTAATTTGTGCATAGTTGCCTGGAGATACAAAAGGAACTGAGTACATAGGGAGCAAGCATTTATGAAATACTAAGAATAAAGTTGAATAGTCTAAATAAATATAAACCCTGAACATCAAATCGGTTGTCTATGAAAATCAACGGAGTGCAATTGGATTAAACTACATTATTATTGCATTTTTGAAAACTGGCATGGCAGACCTGAGCAGACGTTAATAAAATGAAAGGATACAACTAATATAGCTAGTTAGTACTTTGTGCATGCAAATCATGAAGCTTAGGGATGTACTTTATATAAATAAAGTGAAAGACAGATATGCAAAAACTGTACCTGCTTTCCAACACATATCGGCTTACATATCATGGTTCTCAGAAAGCATCGCACATCCCGGTAATCCTTTAGAAAATATTTTTCCAAAGAGAACACATCAGAGGGAAACACTCACGCACCCAGCACTGCCAGGCTTTGATGGTGACCAAGAAGTTGCCCTTTTTAGGGAACTTTGGCCCTACTTCTGTCAGAGTCATGGTCACATGAGTAAAGATGAGTAAAAATGTAAAGTCTGGCTAAATCAGAGTAGTAATTCCCTCATGACTGTGAGGACAATTAGATCTGTTTACAAAAACTGTGGAGTTTGAAGTTTCTTGGAGAGGAACAGCTTTCACACAGTTTATTTGTAACGGATTTCACAGTTCAACTGGGCATACACGGGAAACCCAAATCTTATTCCTTAATGTTTTGTACACATTGTGAATATACAGTAGTTTCAACTGTGTGCTAAACATCTGCTAAAAATAAAAAATAAAATAAAAAATACATAACTTTGAGGTCACCAAAACGTGCTATATATAATGCATTAGGGCTAGGCGATAAAACGATAACGATATTTCGCGATAGACACGTGGTCGATACCAATAGAAAATATTTGAGAATTTCACTTGAACTCCGTTAGAGAAAAATAGGAAGAAAACTCAGAGCCACAACTGCAAGTCATTCTGGGGGATGTAGGCAGAGGAAGGGCTTTAGCCTCTCGACCTATCATGGCCCAACTAAGCCAACAACAACAACAACAACAACAACAAAATAAAAGAACGGCGTGGAGTGAAAGCAGAATATGAGGAAATTTTAGATAAAAAAAGGAAAGATCACATTACCAGTTTGTCAGACGATGTCCGCAAACTTGGTGGTGAGTGAGCATATTAATTGTCTCTTGTCTCTCTTGATTAGTGTAAGAATCAGTTAAGTTTTGTTTCTCTGCTTATTGTCAAGTCGGGTAGTACGTTTTGTTTCTCTGCCGAGTGAGATGTAAGATGTTTGAATGGTTCCGTTTATTGATTATCAATCAAACGTGGTAGGACTCAACTGAGCTGGACTCTAGATTTATTCCCGTCGTCTTTGATGGTCGGTTGTATGAACCGAACCTTTTTTCCCACGGCTACTGAATTGATTTGAATATGTCATTGTTATCATTAAAAAAAATTGAAATGAACAAAAAAGTTAGCACACTACATCAAAGAGATATGAAGAAATAACGGATGCAGCTTTGCACAGTTGAGAAGTCTGGGTAGAATAGGTTAAAAAAAAAAAATTATCGATATCAACTGATATAAAACACTTATATCGTGATACATTTTTCAGCCATATCGCCCAGCCTTATAACGCATCAATTATTTTTAAAGCATCTCTGCAGTCCCTAAATAGACCCTAATACATAGACTGTATACAAACATGGACAACGCATCTCAACTTCCTTGCATTGGCCAAACTGACACCATTTTCCTGGGGATATGGGAAACACCAGCTTACAACTTTGGAGTCTGCACAGTACGATCCAAGAGCGGAGCCAAGTCGACTACAGTCTCCTGTACCTCCACCAGTTACAAGGAATTTATACACTCTACCCGTTTTCCGTAAATCTTTTTACTACTCTCACAGTCCCACGTGACGAGTCACCATCATGTCACATCTTTTTTCCTAACTCGTCAAATAACAGATACGAAACTTATCCAAAGAATTGACGCTTGAACACACATCGACATTATATTAGCTACCTAAAATGAAAGAAAAAATATTTGAGGTGTATTTTAGTGTTTTAGTTGGGTGCCAAGTCCCGCCCACTATCACGGAGTAGGCGGAGCTTACATTGCACCCAGTCACAAGGGGGAGCTCTACTTGCTTTGGCTTTACTCTTGATTAGCAGTACTCTCTATGCCCTAATCACATGGCGGACGCTTGTCTTCTGATGTCTCCCTTGGGGTAGAAAGCCTTCGAATCCATTTAAGGAAAGCTTGTGCAGGAAGGACGAGATGGACAAAAAACGTCCCTTGGTGCCACTGCATGAATAAGGTCTTTTAATTTAGAGAGTCAGACGGACACCCATTACTGTTCATAAAGCCAACCGACACAGAGTTATGGCGTCAAATGGTTATGGCTCTTGCAGAATAATCTTAATATTTTTTGGGTCACCGCCGCGCATAAGCACTCATCTCTAACTTTTCTATCTTGTCCTTCTCCATCGCACTCCTCACCTCTCCTCCGGGATATTAACTCTCTTCCCTGGCTACATTCTCCTTCACTGTTGCAGCTGGTAATGAATGAGTTTATCATCCACAACGAACACACACACGCGCGCGCACACACAGCATATCATTTTTCAGTGCCTCCCATCATGAGTGATTGGCGAGCGCACCCGCTTGCTATAATATCAAGGTCCGCTCCAGCAAAGATGATCTCAGTGAATTTTCCATGCCATCAGCACCATCTTGTAACCTCAGTAAAGTCAAGGTGAATATATAGCAGCTTGTGATGAAAGTTTGGCCAGCGGGATTTGCTCTGGTTTCACTCCCTGCCTATACGGATTTTCATTAGAGGAGGTTCACTCTTGACAGGAGCTGTCTCATCTCGCTGGACATGACCCAGATATGAAGCTGTAAGCGTCGTCTGGGTTGGGTTTACTGTGAATAACAGGTTTTTCGAGTTCCAGCGGTTCAGTTGGTACGCACGTAGTCTCCCTTGCACATCAACCGCAGCGTCATCAAGTACTCTTCCTTTCATGCGTAACGTGGTTATTGATGCAGCTTAGATTTTATTCACATTTAATCTTATTATCTCGGCATAAGTTAACACAGCATGTCAGTTTTATATTCACCATCACCAGATAAAGGATTATGAAATGGTTAGGTAAAAGTGAATGTCAAACGTGTGTCCTTTGGCTCGGTAAAGCAGTAAAAGCTGCTGACAAGACTCTGAGGGAACGCACTGCCAACACTACAGGAAGTATTTACTATTGGCCTGTGATGTGTTTTAAATACAATGCATAGCTTCCATTTCACACGCCGCGCTCCTCAGTTGAGCCGCGGCTTACTGCTGGATGCTTCTATGCCACTGGACACTAACCATGAGCCCGTGAGACCACACAGATAAACACAAACACTCGTTGGCCACGAGCCGAACGCCAGCCTCACACTATAGCCATATCTGCAGCACCATATTAGGTGTCCAACTGACAAGCGTCTTTGCTCGGGGATTACTGCAGGAGTGTTTTTTCGGACACTAAAAAATGTGACACTCGTTCCCATTACGTGTTAGTTATGTGTGATTTAGAAGCCTGTGAGCTTTTCAGCTATTTAACACGTTGAGAATTTTTTTTTGGAAAGACCAATATACATCGACTGTCCTCATATCAATCTCGCCCATGGAGCAGCAGTCTTTTCATTCCTTTTTCGTTCATGCATCTTACACATGGCGCCATACGACACGACCACATACCAGCAGAACTCCACTGCAGCATTACATACGGTTTGACTCTATAAAGCCAGTAAAGGTGAGACGTGACAAAGCCACGCACGCACACACACAACTGCTTGCCACTGAGAACACAATACGCTGGAGCTGGCTCAGAGTCAAATTGATTACTTGGAAGCAAATTATGACTGTTATTTTGTCAGATAATTGAGCCATTAGGGGAGTAAGTGAAGAACATTTCAACCGCTGTTATTACCCTGCATCCACTGTGGCTGGTATCAGTGTGCCATTCGCAAGACACAGCAAGAGAGAGAACAATAAATCTGCAAAATAACAGGCTGACACTTGAAATGAAGTAGTAAAACACTGTAAGCGGTTATTATATGTGGCCACCTGCACACTTAAAAAAGCCACCCATTTGACCTTCTGTAAACCGTAACAAGAATGCATTTTTCATCCCAGAAAACCACAAACAGATGTGTTGAGTTTGTAGCCAGTGTGTTCTTACAGTACCTACAGCCAGGTCTGCTCATACATACTGAGCACAGGTGCACTGGACAGTGTTGGTGTTACCCCCTCTGGGGGCCCACTTTATTGTCTTTAAAAGGTAAAGCTGCATGAGAAGGAAGAACAATAAAAAGATTGAGAAGAAAGACAAGAAGAAGAAATTAATTAGTGAACATAAAAAACAATGCGTCATCATTTTTATTTACTAGCAGTAAACCAGAAATGGCGTAATATTTCGGGTCCTATGAGTTGAGGGGAGGGACCTCTGTGGATCAGGCTTGTTCCAGTGCATCCCACAGATACTTGATCAGTTTGGGATCAAGTGAATTTTGAGGTCAGATCAACACCTTTTTCATGTTTTTCTTTTTAGTTGTTCCTAAACCATTTGTGTGTGTGTGCCTGTGTCAGGCTGTATCCTGCTGGGGATGGTTGCTACATGTCTAAGTAACGTCCGCACGAAAGCCAGGTCCACAAGTTAGCCAGCAGAACATTGTGTTGTAACAAGATGTTATTTACTTCTCCTGTCAGTGGTTTTAATGTTGATGTGGTGTATATATAGTTTACAGACAGTTATCTGACTGTAGGTGAAAGTCCAAATATATTATATATTACATAAATATTTGAATGGTTTATTTTTTGAATGACTTACTTAATCCCTGACACATCCTTGTGGTAAGCAGTCCCACCAGAAAACGAAGAAATAAAAGCCTGCTGTACAACTTATGTTCATCATGTGTCCCAGGGAGACATTAAGGTGTCAGTGTTTAAGTGATTAACCCTCGATCTCAGGCTCTATCGGGATATACCGCTCATCAGTACTGTCACTGTACCACTGATGATATCTTAATATTTTCCAAATGATTAACAACACAAGTCATATGATGATGGATCTTTCTTAAACCTGGGATTTGCTTCCTTGCCAAAGGGCCTATTAGTTTCAGAAAGGGCTCAGGAAAAAGAGCTGTCCAGATCCTCCACCTTTAAGGTTTGACTCATGAGAGAAAAATGAATAAATGAACTGACAAAGCCATTCTCTGACACTCTGACTTTACATTCAAGTAAAAAAGTAAGCGCATTCCATGGAAAGTGCCGTTTTGTTTTTTGACAAATAAATGTTTCTCCTCTTCGAAATTGTAACTACAGATAAAAGCGGCATACTCAGTGCAATTTACTTTTTGTAGTCATCTTCGTAATTAAAGACATAAAAACATGTTATCATCATGCCAGGATATAAACAGCTCTCTGAAGTTTTAACAATAAAAGGGGTCTGCGGATGCCTCAGAGTCTGGCTGGGGATTTAAAAAGATCTGCAAAAGATTTTAAATAAATAGATTACAAGTGGTGCAGACTTTATACCACTGCCAGTTTTTCACCAGGGCTGGGAAACACAGAAAATAGAAAATTCATCCCAAGAGCAGAGTAATTCAAGTTTTCAAGAAGCCCCAAACTTCTCAGGATCTGCGGGAAATGGTTTGTGTCAAAGAGCTGCATCAGTAAGGGATTTTACAAGTTTGTGTAGTCACAGCTCAGGACTGGGCAACTCGCAGGGTAATGTAAGGCTATCTGTCTGAGAGTTGAAGCTGAACCAGAAGAGGACCTAGTAACAGGATAATTGTCTTAAGCACACTAATAAATCCACCAGGAAATTGCAGGAATGGTCTACTCAAAGCCCAGATTTGAATTATATTGAAATGCTGTGGGGTGACATAAGCAGTACATGAAAGAAAATCCTAAAGCATCCTGTCAAGGAGCACAAGCCAGATACTGGTGGCCAGCTGTATAAAATGAGAAATTGAGCTAAACGGGGCATTTACTTATGTTTCTCATTGAAGAATATGACATCGGTTGATATTTTTCTTGTATAAATGATGAAATAGACGGATCAAATGCTTGTATAAATATGTCAAAAAAGCCAACAGTTTCCATGGGATTTGCTGACGGTGCTTTTTCACATGACGGTAAGATGGACTGCTGCTAGGAAGAAAAAAATAATTTGACACAGTTATGAATAAGAACATCTACAAGATAACTAGACTCAGTTTGTGGTGGAAGGGAGAACGTATCAACATTAGCATGTTAGTAGCATATAGCATATTTGAGATGTAACTATTTTTTATTTTTTGGTGAGATGTGTTTTATAGCATTTACTTTGGCCTTGAAACACATCTTCTGAGGTCATGTTTGCTTTCCTAACCCCAGGTCGGTTAGAGCTGGTTTTTCAGAAGGGGGCGAACCGAGATCCGAGATGCGCATGCGTCCACATACATCCACACGCTCTCAAATACGCACAGACGCATGCTAGCAAGGCCCTTGGGAAGGACGGGACTGCAGACATTGTGGTGCCTCGGCCGCTACAGTCACCAAAGTACCAGGGGACTTATCGATCTATCAGAGACAATGTTTACACATGCTCACACCCTGCACGCAGTATGTCACTGCCACGACGAACATGTCTGAAAAAATAGTCATCCTCTCCCAAAAGAGGCCTTTTCTATTGAATTTACCCTCCCTCATGTTTTTATTTTCTTACCAAGGCTCAGATAACATGGTA
This sequence comes from Planiliza haematocheilus, assembly GCA_005024645.1. NCBI lineage: Eukaryota > Metazoa > Chordata > Actinopteri > Mugiliformes > Mugilidae > Planiliza > Planiliza haematocheilus. The sequence goes on along the minus strand of SRSE01000949.1, from coordinate 3,722,863 downwards.
CGTCTAGATATGGGAAAATTTCCTTTTTTAATCGGACTCTTAAAGATCTGCGTCTCTGAAGCTTGATTACCATGCATGGACTTATTTGAAGGACTGGCAGAAAAGGCTGGGTATGATTTCTTGAGGTTTCTTAGTCTGTATGGAAAATTGACCATCAAGCTCCAGAGAGCATGAGGCCAGATCTCACAGACTTATGTCTGCACACGTCCCGGGGGACTGGCCTCAGTGCACCTCTAAACCCCAGAAAGTCATGAAGCGCTCGATATGACGCGAAACTCAAATTGTGGAGAAAAGCTTGAGTTTTGAAGGATTACGGGGATGAGTGTGCAGAAGTGGATTCGTTTATACGGAAGATGGCTCTTCAACAGAACAGATTTTTAACTACGAAATTTAACTGCAGGGGAGAGACGGGCAAAATACTTTGATAAATGGCTTGTACGAAAAGGGACATTTCAGCCGTCTTCAACCTCTAAGCCCTGCCCTTTATTGTCAAATACCATTTTAAGTTTCATATGACACATGTCAAATTTATATCTGAAACAGTGGTCCTCTGGGATTTTGAATTTCCCATGTGATCAATATAGTGTCTATATACAGGAGCTGTCTCTTCTGTTTTTACTCCACTACAACCAGTTTTGTCAGCTGTAGCTAGCAAAGTCGCCCAACATATTCCATTTGATGGCTTGTAAACACCATCTTATTGTTTCCAGCTGGCTCATTTCAAAATCAGAAACCTATTTTGGTCGGTTTCAGAGTTAAGTGTCAGTAAATTGTTATTTAGACAGTCTTAATAATTTGACTCCATAGCTTCCTTGAGCAACGTCCTTGACCCACCAAACAGGTTTAACATAAAACACTGCTCTGAATATTGTTATTCTTTCCTAAATGCTCTTTGACTTTTTTAATTCTTAAAACAGCATCTATTGTCTTCCAAATGTAAACACACTGACCTGCAAATTTGTAGCCCCAAGTGTGACAGAGAAAGCTAACATTTAATGTTTACAAAAACACTGTGTTGAGAAATACTGTAAAATAAAATAATAGCACCACTGGAAAAAGATGAAGGCCTAAACATAAAACCTGCAGAGTAGTTATGAAAGAATTTAATACATATTAATATATACACTGGCTGAAGAGACACAGGGTGGTGCTACTTATCCTAAAGGTAGGAAAAGAGTATGTTGAATCTTGTGATTATGAATCAGCAATTCTTACATATAAGTCATATTTACAAAATACAGCCTCTTTTTTGTGTGAAAGCAAAGTGCTTTTGTAAGAGCATGACTTGTCCACATCCAGTGAAGAGCTTAGCTGATATTTAAGCCTACCTGTGCAACGGGGAGATGGGAAATGAATCGCAGTGGCATGTTGTGTCTGGAGAGAGGATTTAACCTGCAGCTCACAAGCTAATGCAGTACTAAGTGTTCTTCATCTGGAAGTAAGGCTCGGTTATTACTGTAGGAAGTGAGATAGTGGCCAGATCATGTGGAGTTGTCTCATTCCTTTCCCACAGCAAGCACAATGGTTTGATGTTATAAATCCACAACAACAAGAAAAAAGCTGCCTCTAGAGCAAACATCTGGCTGTGGCTTGGTGACTCAACCTGCAATGGCCAGGGTAGGTTGTGACGTGACCTAGGGTGAGGTGTGGTGTGGTGACGCCTCACAGCAAGAAGGTTCTGGCCGACTGGGTCTTTCTGTGCGAGTTTACTTGTTCTGGTTCTCTCCGGGTTCTTCGGCTTCCTCCCACGATGCAAAGACATGCTCGTTAGGTTAACTGGTGATTCTAAATTGGCCATAGGTATGAGTGGTCTCCGCCAGGAATAAGCGGGTATAGATGATGAATGAACGAATGAGTGGTCGTCTGTCTCTCTGTGTTGTACCGTGCCTCCTGCCCAATGACAGCTGGGATAGGCTCCAGCCCCTGTGACCCTCCGTGAGGACATGCAGTTACAGAAAATGACTGAGTGAATGATGTGACCTAGCCAAAGATTATCCGGATACAAAGGTGATTATCAAGGCCCCCTGTGTGCCGACTGTGGTTTGCAGCCTGATTAGAAACTTGAGACACAAGAATGATTTTTGGAGCTAAGAGACAATGTCTTTGAGTAGTTTAAACTCAGTTACCTGAAATCACTACAGTGGCTTTACTTAAAGGTGTTTTGACAAATGTACTATACATGCTGGCTGACAGAGTGTCACGGGCTGATCTGCCACTTCAGCTCTCTACAGTGGCCGTTTTTCTCCACAAAACCCAAACAAATATAAATGGAAACCAGGAAGCGTCCAGTACCAAAATATTTTGCCTGTAAATTTTGCATAATCCTTTATGGACTTTTGTTTTTTACCAGAGATAAGAATAATACATTTCAAAATACTTGGAAATTATACAAAGAACGTATCATATCAGAGATATGATAATGGGTGTCTTCTTGAATTACTTCATTTTGCACGCCACTCTGCCACATGAAAAAGAGAAAACATTGGCAGTGTTGTTTTTCTCAGTTTCTGTTCACCACTCAACATCTCGACTCATTAGTGACAATGTGTAGTTTGGTTCAAGGTCAAACACAAAACACATTCCCAACCATGATAACTATTTTTTTAATCTTCATTTAGTCGATGAACATGTTTTATGCTTGAAAGAAAGATGAAAAAACGCTTTCCACTCCGACTAAGTGCCAGATATCAAGACATTTTTATGGCTCTATATATCTCTACTGTCCTCCTCCCTTGGTTGTCTGGAATAGAAGTAGGTGCTTTGTATAATCTATGATTTCTTGGAACATTGGGCAGGCATGCCGTTTTAAAAGGAGACTGGAAACATTTTCATAGTATCCCCATCTCCTTCCTGTCCACCATTAAGTCCGGATCACATGCTAATGGTTTTCCCATACTTAAATAGACTTATCGGCTGTCAGTTTCCAAGCCCCAAGCATTCAGAAGGCTCAAACCACCTTCTTCTTCAATTTCTGAACCACTGATTAATGATCACTGAGGACACATCAATTAGGACGTTACATGCAACACATACATAATTTATTTCAATACAATTTTACATCGCAATACACTTGTTTGTTGTTGTTTTTTTTTTAATAAATACCACAGGACAACACATCTTGTAACAGGTTTCAACACCTTGACAAACAGTGACAAGAACTTGTGCGAATAGCTTGCAAACATTTAGTAAACATTCAGCTGAGTGATAACTTTCACTCTTGCAACAAAAAAAAAACAATAATAAAAAATTCACATATGATAGGTTTACTTTTTGTATGGCGACGGAAGGAAATTTCGACTTTCATAGAAAATTCACATTTACATACGCCAATTTCTCCGAATAGTCACCCTGTACTACGCCTGTGCAGAGACGCTGCAGCGATCCTGTCTCGTGGCTCTTTATTTTGACTTGCAGACAGGAAAGTGAACTTCCACAAAAATATTATGGTACAAGTGAATGGGCAATAACTGTTTATAGTTCATGAACTCAATTGTGTATTCAGTTGTTCAAACCAATGTTTTGTGAAAGTGCTTAACAGTGCTGCTTAAAGTTAGTGGACGACTTAATCTAGATCACGGGGTTCTTGTTGTGGTGGGGCAATTTTTTTCAATAAGAACAAAAGTGAATCAGTCAGGGCAACATTGGCACCTAAACCTGGATCAATCCAAGACACAAACTGTATTTCTTTTATGCAGAAAACATGTTTGATGCGTGCATACAGCATTTATGCATCTATAAGACTTTATATGAATAAGTCACTTTAAAAAGAACCTTCTGTGTTATCCATGTTACTGTAACCACAGCAGTGAGTAAGATGGGTGATCTAGGACGAGATAAGGAGAACTCAACGTACACTGCATGCATCAGTCGGCATGGTATATGGCTCCAAACCGTCGGCTGTGCTTGGAATGTTGTAGTGTCAGCTAATCATTCAAGACTCATTGCACATAACAGTGTTGTGTCCTCCAGCAGTGAGGAGGTGAAGGCATGGATTACATTCCTTATTATACAGGCTTATTGATGAAACAATAACCATTAATAACTCCGAGACAGCTGAGGTGCAAGGATGGGGCACTGCCAGGAGGGAGCAGTGTGGATATATATACTGCGGTTCACAATATACTCCACTCGAGCTAAGACAGATCACTTTGAAAGGAAATGGCACAAACGTCCACAAACACATCACCACTAATACACTGCAGACATGCAAACGATCACTTGTGTAGTGCTTATTAAATTGCAAATTATGTTTTAGATACAGAGCTTTTTAAACCATCAGGGGCTTGTGAATTTGGTGCTAATGCAATGAATGGGGAGTGAATAAAAAATAATTAAAATAGATCAAAAACTTGGTCTGGAGTCTGTTTTGTGCTTTGTGTATGCGGTACAGTGAAAATGCCAAATAAATAGAAAATCCTGTAGAAAATTTGTTATGACATTCAACCCCTGCATTTACTTAGCTGTAAATCCAATAAAAGGAAAACAGAAGAGGAGCAAGAAACTGGAAAGCTTGTTTTTCACATGGCAAACACTGACGTATGATGACACCGCATTTACGTCTATTCCTAAGGTCTGTGACAACAGCGCTGACCAAACCTAGCGATACAGTACATAGAGATTCCTCTGAGGGAACAAAGTTCACAGTTTTGACGGTGTCGTCTGACCTTTTTCCATGCAGAGGCAACGCTAGATGCACTAAAACACAGGTCACTAACACCGATTTAGACTGGCAGAGAACCCGCCCCTCCTGCCTTCAGTAGCTACATTTAGCATGCTGTCACTTTGTTCAAAACATACTAGTGACTGCCAAACTGAAAGGGGTTACATCTTTAGTCACACTAATGTACTTGTAAGTCACTTAGAGTCGGAAAAGCGGGCGACTCCTCCAATTTAAGTCCTGCATGCTAAAGTGCTCACCGTCCATTAATGCCTGCCTTAGTTTAAAAAAAAAAAAAGAAAGACATTCCCAAGAGCCTGTGGTCTAAAGACTAATAAAGAAAGTCTCATTACAGGTAGGCTCTTTGGATCTCATCACAAATTGAAAAGTGTAGACTCAGTAATCTTTCTACTCTATTTCTGTGTTGTTTTAAGGAAGGACTATCCATCTAAACAGCAGAGCTAATGTATTTATTCGTGTTTATTGGGTTGGGCACAGCTAGATCAGGGCGTTTCCTGGAAACTCAAGGCTGACTGAAACTGACTGAAACAACTGGAACAGCTGCCGCGCTGTTCTCTAGACCCCTGTGTGCCCCAACTGCATGTAAGACTGATTTCACGAAGATGCAGACATCTGTATATACCAAGGAGACTCTGGGAAATGTCAGGGAGCAGTGACCAAGGTGCGCTATTCAGGAATACTGGCTGCTATTTCTCATCTCTGCTCATTGGCCTGAGTACTCAACACCACCCCGTCTCGGGCCTGGAATTTTGTTATCACTTGGCTATTTCAACGCTCTGTTTATTATTATGTGTGGTGTGTACCCTTGTGCCATGACTAAGGAAACGGCTACTCTGGTTTCAGTAAACACTGTACATGCTGAAACACAGCAACCACAAAATTTAATAAACAAACAAGGATTGTGCAACAAAGGAGACAACTGTCACTGTTGCGTGGAAGGGATAAGAGGACTAATAATTTTTTCTCATACTTACAGCTATACAATGTACCAATTATAGTTAATATCTAACACAAATGACAGTTGAAAGAATGTGAGATGTTCGCACCGAATGGTTGCAAACTTTAAAAAGATGTATACCGGACGTTACGCTAAACAGGTGTGAGCTTGGCATGTCAATGCTGAGGATCGACCACATTATCCAAAATGCCCTCAGGTTTGCACTGAAAGATATTAGTTGAGTCTGACAGTGAAGTCCACCCGACACAGCAAACACAAACCTGCACGTTTCCTCACATGACTAGCATAGGAAGCTCACTGAGATTTCTCAGCTTGCACCAGTAGATAGCTGCAAACGTTCATATCTCCGGTGTTATCTGCTGGCAAACAGAAACCTGAAGTGCAACAACCTGTATGATTGTAAAAAAGGGAGCTGGGCCTCACAGCATAGCTGAGCAGTGAGGAGACGCGAAGCCAGAGAGACAGGTTTTGCCCCGCCTGCTGTTAATCGTCTCACTCACACAATAAGATAAAAAATAAAAATGCTAAGGATGCCAGATTATAGTCTTGGTTGATTTGGAATGTATTACTCAAAGCACCACGGAGGTATTACGTTTAGCCCCTTCCGTCTACCTCGTCCATTCCCCGATGGAAATACTTGCAGTCTGTGCCAAACTGGCATGCTCAAATATGATCCAACAACATTGACTTTGAAATTTAAAAACATTTTTATGCTAATAAAAAAAACTGTGGGATCTTTCTCCAAGAGCTCTGGGATAAACAGCATACCCACAAATTCAGTTGAAGCCAGATAATTAGCAATTATACAATCCGCAGACCATTTAGTAGAGTAAATAAATAGCTGAGATACTGCCCGAGTAGCTCCAAAGGACAGAGAGGATGTGAAGTTAAGATACAAATATTGTAGGATGTGATGAGGTAGATGTAAAGTCATTATGATAAATGTAACAAAAAAAAAGAAGTGATCTACAAACAGTATTAAATCACCATTCAGGAAAAGCAATACTTTCCTCAGATGAATATGATTACTACAGTTTCTTTAAAGCAGTCTCCAGAGACTTTGCCAGTAACTGTGTCTGGCCTTACCTTCATCAGCAAATTGGAAAAAAATAAGTTTATGATAGCAGTGTAAACACATGTGGATTTCCCTGTTGACAGACATCAGAGCTCTGAGTTCACAGGGTAGTCATTACGGTTGATAGGCTGTTGCAATTCCCATTTGGGTCCACTGCTTTGTCCTCAACACTGCAGACACCTGATAACTTCCCCAAAAATCGTTCATTGGCATCGCTGTCTTCTGAGCTGCCTTTGCTCCTCCCTTGCTGCTCGCTATGCCAGCTGTGCCTGCTATAGATGTATCCATTCACGGGTCCTGGGTTGCTGAGGCGGTTCCTCTTCATGCAGAGGATTTCCTTGAAGGCATATCTGAATTCAGGGCTCCGGCAGTAAATGAGTGGGTTGAAGGCAGAGTTTGCGTAACCTATCCAGTTGAGTATCTTGAAGGTGAGATCGATGTCCTCCACCTTCAATAAGGCCGCCACCACGTTAAGCACAAAGAAAGGCAGCCAGCACAGAGTGAAGATCCCCATGATAATGCCAAGTGTCTTTAGGGCTTTGTGTTCCCGCAAGCAAAACTTTGCCTTTTTATAACCACGGACATTGTTTTCTTCCAGAGATTTAAGGTTGCCGTTATCGCTATTATGAAAGCGTCCAATGCTTTGGTCGATCTTCTTCAGTTGGCACCGTGCCTCTTGGAAAACACGGCAGTAGACAAAAACCATGATGACCAAAGGGATATAAAAGGAGACGATGGAGGAGGTGATGGCATAAGGCGTGTTGGTGTCAAACTCACAACAGTCAGTCCTGTTCAGGCATTCCAAAGCCTTAACATCATCTGATATCCACCACTTCATGTGGATGGGCAGGAAAGAAATCAAGGCGGCAATCACCCACACCAGCACAACCACAACGCGAGCCTTGCGCTTGGTCAGCATCGACTGGTAGCGGAAGGGAGAAGTGATGGCCAAGTAACGGTCAATAGCTATGACACACAGGGTCTCGATGCTCGCAGTCACACAGAGCACATCGGTAGCAGTCCAGAACTCACACCAGAAATTACCGAAGTGCCAAGTATTGAAGATAATGTAACAGGCACCGAAGGGAACCACAATGAGGCCCATGACCAGGTCAGCACAGGCCAGGGATGTGATGAAGCAGTTGGTGACATTTTGGAGACGCTGAAAGCGGGCAATCGCCGTTATGACCAGGATGTTGCCAAAGACGGTGCACAAAACCAACAAGGACATGATCATGCCCAGCAGGATCATTGTTGCTCCGCTGTAAACGTCTTCGTCATCAGCTGGGAGTGATGAGTTGATCTTGTCTGCACTCATATTCAGATACGCAGGGGCGGCTGTACTTTCCATCTGGAGAGACCATATGTGGGCAACATGCACGCGCACACACAGACACACACACACACACACACACAAAGATGTGAATATCACTTATGTAAAAAGTGTAAGAAAAACCAAAAGAAAAAGTATTTATAGAACTGATGTATAAATTTAAAGACTGCACTGACAAAAAAAAGAGAACTAAAACTACTGCACCAGCAATGCAAAACAAGTTCATTACATCCTGTAAGGCTCCAGTAAGCACTAAAACACGTTCAACAAGCCAGACAAAAAGAAAAGTACAAACCTCCACAGGTAGTTGTTGCATTTCCTGCCTCCCATACAAAGTAACAATGTCACGTTCAAATAGTTCCTGCAAAGTACTGCATGTCACATGTCCTACTTTGTTTCTTTGTTGTTTTTTTTTTGTTTTTTTTAAATCTCCGTGTGTCTCACTCACTCACTCAGTCCCTCGGCTGAGCAGTGTTTCTTCTAATGTGTCTCCCAGGCTATTTGTCAGAGCCCTTATAACATGCAGTGATGACATCATAGCCAGGGCTCAGCCAATCAGACAGCCAGCCCACAGAGGGTGCTGAGCGCTCTCAAGAGTTTGAACACACTGTCCCTGCAGTCACTGCTGCAGGGCTGCATGAGACAAAAGCAACGACTCCTTATTTTGTTTGCGTTTCAAAAAAAAAAAAAAAAAAATGCCCTGAATTGGATTTGGTATATGTGCATTGTATTTTATGTCAAAGCATTCAGTAGAAGCTTTTACTCTGGATCATATCAAAAACAGCTGAAGCTCTTGTCTTTGTAACTTTGTGTTGGTTTTACAGCTTATCCCTTTGGCAAGTGAGACCAAGATCATTGATTTTTTGAGTTTTACCACTGTTCTTTTTCTGACAAAGCCTCAGAGAGGTTACTTGTTTAACATAAATAAATATGAAACAAAAAATGAGAGATACACTAAATTAAAACCACTCATGTTTATACAGTGTAATACTACAAGGATAAATGTCTAAAGGTTAAACAGGGAAAAATACCCCTGTGTGTAGTCTGTCTGACATCAACAAACTGTCACCCAATACAGCATCACAAAGGAAAAAAAAAAAAACACATACACAAAAAAAATATATATATATTATTTTAGGATCCAGGACAAATTTGCATTACTGTGACTATTACAAAGTCCATGCAAAACCTTTAAAATGAGGCCATCAATAGAAGGTCTCTGTCGGAGTTTGGAAATCTTATTCAAATTCTGTGCCAGGATGAAATGCATTATCAGTGTGTTACAGTAACAAAACAAACACTGTGCACTCCACTGGAACCAAAACTCTGCCAGACACAGATGAAAAAGGCAGAGGCTGGGAACAGATCAGCCACCGTGGGATGTAAAGGTTGTTTTTTTTTCTTCCTGGAGTTTGTTTCTCAGCTCTGCTTGCACTGAACAGTGTGGTGTCGCCGCACTAAGGAAATACCAGTATGTTACAGCATTTACTTTTCCTATTCAAGCATAACTGGTGATATGTGTTAGGCAGTAAGCAAGTTTATCTTCCATGTAAAATGAGGGCACTGATGACTTACAGATCTTTGGTGAAAAGAGATCATTGGAGAACCACAGCATGTCAAACAAATGGCAGATCAGACACCATTAAAGTCACCAAATACTAAGAGGCATGTGCCACCGCAGATGGCGTAAGTCATACAGTTTAAACTTGTTGCACAAATATTTTGGTGGATTTTTCTTGTAATGGTCACAAGTTGAGGCAATCAAGTGGAGCTACAGTACAGCGGGCGTTTTCTTAACAACACAACCATATGATAGAACATGGACAACAAACAGGCCTTTGAGATAAGTCCGTTTCAGTTCAGTGTGTGCGCCTGTGTGCACAGGTCTGAGCTAAGCTCACTGAGGGAAGTGATGATGGTTTCCAGAGCTCTGCCCTTCATTGAATGCAGATGCTACAGGCACTGTGCATCAGCCATGCAATCCACAATGAGCCCTTACAAATGTCCATATGACTGATGACGCAAGGCCAAAGCCAACCACAAAATCCATATGTGTACATATTAATACTGAGGACTTCCTGCACCTTCTCATTTAACATAAACGACTCTGCGTGACAGCCAGTCTCTCTCTCCCTTGATCATTTCTTATTCTACACTTAAAAAACTAGACTCTTTTTAATAAACAATTATCTCACAGAAGTTATTAGCTCACTGTCTACCTTGTCATAAATTGTTCTGCATGCATTTATAGCAGTTACAGAAAGATTTCTGTTAACTTTTGCTGGCCCTTTAGAGTTGTTCATTCCAGGTCATCTTTCAGTATCTCAGCAGGTTTGCATGAATTAATTCAGAAACTTTGATGACCATCTAATCTATCTGCTGGTTCTACTTTAAGGCTGAAATTTCCACAATAAATAGCATGCACATATTGCTCCGACGTCTTTTCTCTTCTCCATATTGCTCAAAGCAATAAAATGCCGTGAGATAAGCTCTCTGTTGAACGTACTCATTTACCTCAGTTAGTGAACCCCAGGGCCTTATCTCTTTCACAACATGCATGACAAACCCACCACTGCTGATATGTCATATGTTGTCCTGTGTCAGAAGAAGCTTTCGAACATCACAATGTGCATGCATGCATTTGTCAGGTTGCTGCTGAAATTCAATGCGTAAACTTTATAAATGGTACAAAACTGCATTAACCTTTTATTTTTTTAGGATTATTATCTAACACACCTAGCATTACCTAACATATTATGGCTTTGAGTCTTTAATTCTTCTATAAAAGTACTGTGATCAGTTTAGAGAAGTCCTCCATACCCTATATGTTACCCAAATGTATTTTCTGTTCCGTGTTCTGTTTTGGAAAGAGCGAGTCCTTATGTTCGATTAATCACGACTGGTTTCCTTAGTGTATGACATCTGTCTTCCTGTATCCTGTCACTCCCAGGCAGAACAGCTTCACACATGAATGACCCTTTAACTGTTTAGGATCCTGTCTGCACTTTGATATTGTGCATCGCTCTGTGTAGTCAAACACTGTTACAATAAATCCTTCTCCTCTCCTCACCATCCCCATGTGGGTTGCTTTTCTTTTTCTTTTTTTGAAACTGTAAAAAGTTGCGATCTTGATCCCATGACCCAAGATGCTCCTCCCACCTCCCCCTCGACTATATTTTTCCTGTAATCCGTGATGAACAATGCCGAGAGGTATTGTTGCTCTAGGGAAAGGTTTCAAGTGTATGTGGAGGAAATGAGAGCCCAAATTCTGTCTTTCACTTACTTGCTTGAAGGTCAAATTATTTCACCGGTAATATGTTTTTCAAATAGCAAAAATAAAATGAAAAAACTAAACAAAACAAAAAATACCCAGTGTCTTGTAAAAAAAAAAAAAGAATAAGAAAAAGGATTTTCCAATACATTGCAGGGATGTGAAATAAATATCTGCTGCTCTCTGTTTTCTTATGTCTAATCCATCTATCTCCGGTCTAACCTGTCTGATTCTAGGAATATTTGTCCAAGTCAGTCATGTCTTTATTTAATTCAGTGGAACAAAGACATTCCCCTTGGGACCAATCCAGCCCATGGGCCGCTAATTGGTTCCATGGTAAAGGGCCCCTATGGGACTGTGGGTGAGTTCCACCCAACAACAAATGGGTTTATGACCACCAAATACCAAAACTTCAGGGCAGTTTGCACTTCCATGCCAATACACTGGGTCCTTTGTTACAAGTGGAAAGTATCCACACTGGTATTGCATGCAGTTCAGACGAACAGAAATAGCAGGATGAAGCTATTTTGTATATTTTGACTATATGAGAACATACAAAAGACTAGTCACACAAGTTATTGTTCACTCGGTTCAGACAGAGGAAGAGGTTGTAAAAACACTTTACGGTTCAATTCATGGGCGACACAGTGGCGTGGTGGTTAGCACTGATGCCTCACAGCAAGGGGGTTTCCGGATTTGAATCTATGTGCCGATTGGGCTGTGTGGAGTTTGCATGTTCTCCCTGTGTCTGCATGGGTTCTCTCCGGGTACTCCAGCTTCCTCCCACTGTCCAAAGACATGCTCGTTAGGTTCACTGGTGATTCTAAATCAAAGAACCTAACAAGCATGTGTGTGTGAATGGTTGTCCGTCTGTCTGTGTTAGCCCTGCAATAGACTGGCAACCTGTCCAGGGTGTACCCTGCCTCTCACCCGATGACAGCTGAGATAGGCTCCAGCAGACCTGCGATCCTTCACAGGTCAAGCGGTTACATGAATGAACGTTCCATTCAACAAGTTTAGGGCCATGGTTCCCAGAAAGATGTACATTATGTACATATATACACTGATCAGCCACAGCATTAAAAACGCATTGACCATATTGTGACAATACAATGTTCTGAGTAACTTTTGGACCTGGCACCCCCACCCATAGCAATGAGACTCCTTGATGGCATCAGGCCATCCCCAGCACGAAGTAGCCTGACACAGGCACACACAACAAAGAGTTTAGGAACAACTAACATACAACAAGGTGTTGACCTGGCCTCCAAATTCCTTAGATCCAAAACTGATCAAGTATCTGTGGGATGATGACCACAGAGGCCCCTCCCGTCAAATCCCCCCCACCAACAAATATCTGTTTCCACACACCACAGGACACCCTCAGAAGGCCCATGTCCATTCTCTGATGAGTCACAACTTCTTGGAGGCAGAAGGGAGACTTAAACAATTTTGGGAAGATGGTCATAATGTTATAACTCACTGTATTACAGTATGCTGTCGCCATTTACTGTTTTAACAGTTTTTGTCAAGTGGGAATTCCCCTACGTTTTACACTTCCCTGTATGGGAAGGCACAGTAACCTCTACTGTAGGCAGTGACAGAAGGCTCAATTCTTTCTTTATTTGCTTGGCAGAAAAATGAGAAACAATCTCTCGGGTGTCTCTTGTTGTCTGTCTTATTGATTGGGACATAAAAAGAGAAACGGTGAAGGAGCATCTTAGGCTTTTGTTTGAGAAGGTCAAAGGTTGAGTGCTGGAAATGACCTGATGACCTATTGGTTTACCAGAACGTGCTGCTGGAAGCAGTAAAGCACTGTTGTCCTTGTCAGGATTTGATGTGTGTTTATTTTCTAAATCATTCAGGAAAGGAATGACATTAAAATCCATCTCTATGTTGGAAAAAAAATAAAATAAAAATCTTCAGTCTTTACAAATAAAAAACTGAAATTCTAAATCGTTCACTAACAGTTCAATTATTAGTTTTTTTTTTATTTATTACTCTGAGGTCTTGGTGCCATCTAAGCCCTGAAAGTAAATTGAGATATAAATAATTAACAGCTATATGGACCCTATGTATTTGAGTGCCAGTTGTGCTGCTGCCAACAATATTTACCATCTATGTGAATATTATGATTCCATTTAGTATTCATGAAACTGAAATAAGGATTCAAGCTATTTTCTCTTCACGCCCAAGTCAGTTTGTAGCAGTCCGACTATAAAGCTGGCACAGACGTTGCAATCTTTGTATGGAATAATGGATTCTGACACGCTGTAACCCACCACTTGTGAAATTTCTGCACAGAATTTGTGTTCATTTGTTCGACTAAATTAAGAACTCTTTACATCTTCGAGGGTGCACAAATCCGCATAACTGAGACAACTGGAAACAAGGCCGACCCGTGGAATTACAGTTCTTTGTTCCTCCCATGTCCACAATGATTAATGTGCGAATAAACAGGCTGCAGGAAAATTTAAAACCACAGCTACAGCGATTAATTAAAGAAAACTGTCCATTTTAGACCAGTTCTGTACTAAGTGAGGGGGAGATGTGAGATACCACAGTATCTCTGGTTGTGTTCTCTGCTCTATAATTGGCAGATATCCAGCTTGTATAAATAGCTGCCGTCTTGTATAATTCTGTCTCCGAGTTCTCCATGAGTTGGGAGTAGACTCAATAGACGCGTTTACGGAGGGTGAAACCAACTGCAAATACCAGGTGTGATGGTATCTTTGTTTCGGCGATACCATTCTTTCTGCAGCGTAAACTGCAAACATTTGAATGGAATCACTCACCATAAGCTCAGTAATTTATCACTCATTTAGCGCTCTGTCAGAATGTACCACCCATCTCTCTGACTTTAGTACACACAAACACACACAAACACACACACACACACAAAGGACTGTTCTGGTATTTTTAGTAATAAACTGAGATGCCACAATCAACTGGCTAGTATTTTGTTTACAGCCTGAGATTATTAAATTGGGATCACAGTGACAGACCACAACAACCCAATAAGTGAAAAAAATAAAATAAAATTAACTCGAGGGGATTTCCTAACACCTCGGCGCATGACCTTAGATGATCTTATGATGTCACTTTTGTCTGTGTGCCTGCAGCTGCAAGCATGTAGATGAATTTATGCCATGTACATGTTAGAAATCTAGTCGAGACATCTTTACCAGCTTAGAGAGCTCTGCAGTGATGTTTGGAGATTAAGGAAAGGATAATGGCCAACAAGGAGTTCATTATCAGGAATTAGTGGACGTCAAGGTACCCACAGCTGAGTTAATCCATCTTATGTTTGCAGACCAGACTGCAAAAACAGAGGAAACAAAGGCTTTGACTGCATGCATGTTGTTATGATTACCAGCTTTAGACATTATGCAATGCTAGTGAACAGATTCAGCAGAATCACAATCAAGCATGGTAAACCATGTTAACCTTTCGTAGAAATAATAAATGATTATGTGAAAAGTCATAGTCACAGTAATGTGATCTGATACTCCGTAGGCAGGATGTACTAAATCGGCCTGCATAACAGCAGAGTCTGTTATCAGGAAAAGGGCCTGCAGAGTTGATCTTGAAGCCATATGTGTGACAGCTACACAAACAGGCTAAAACATGTCGGACGCCAAAATTGAGACAAGTATTGCCTCAACTGTGGGCCCAAGGAGATGCAGTTATCAAACTGATTTATCATTGCTCCGACACATTCTTTTTCTTTTTTTAGATATGATATACTGTACAGTGTATTTTACTACTGTGTTCTACTTTTCTGGAAACAATTACAGGCCAGCAGAGGCACATTTTTGTGAGTGATTCAAAGACCAGATGGAGTCTGGATCAAAGACACGCACACACAAAAAAAAGATCTACTCTATTTCAGTATTCATGTGATGTGTTGTAATTTTGGATATAGACTCAATCTGAATATGATATATCTAACACCGATTATATGCACCATAGTAGTAGTGGTCAGGAGACTATATATGACTTGAACGTCAATATTTGCAGTAGAGCTATTCTGTACAACTCCGAATGTCACTGCAGTCAAGCTTGAAATTGGCCACAAGCTGCCTGTGACATCACACATTGACATTTTTGACAAATGTGACATTACCATAATGAATTGGTGAATTAGATAATAAAAGTAGAACAGAGTAATCTCTGCAGCACTTAAGTTATTGATTCAATTATTTCACGCTTTGAAGATTATGTGGTCCTCGCACAAAATGTCTTCCATAAAAGGAAAAACTGAAGGCGAAAAAACCCATTTAAAGAGTAACATCATCTGATTAGTTTAAACAGTCGGCTGCTCTGTTAGAAGAAACCGTTGCTCCGTTCATTCCATCCGTAAGCGGTAACTGCTTATCCTTGAGGGCCAACGAGGTGCAGGAGAAGTTCCTGGAGGCAGACAATAATTTGTTCTGATATTCACACTTAAGGGTAATTTACAGTTAACTGAACCCTCGTGTTACTGACCTGCAGGAGGAATCCGTAGCCTGCAGGGAGAACATGCAAACTCCACACAGCAAGCCTACAGATGGTAGAGCAGGTTTGATCCCAGGCTTCTTGCCTTGACGTGCTAAAAACTGTCCCGGCATCCTGCTGGGCTACGGTACATACTTGAATTAAAGCCAAAAGCAGTGACAGCTTTGGACATGCAAGCACAGCTGTCCCAGACCAGCCACAATGCAACGCACACTGCAGCTGAACATCAACCGAATCTAGATTTGAATTATTATGTAATCAGACTTTTAGCAATTTGGCTACAGAGCAAACTAAGATCAGATAATTAAAGCTTCTAAAGAATCTCCAAATGTGTTTCTCTGATGCATTGTCTTGTGATATATGTTTTGCAACAGCTGTGCCCTAAACTGAGCACAGAGGTTAGAATAAAAGACCCTGAATAAAAGGGTTATTGTCTTTTCTGCAGTGCTTTGCTTTCTATTGGATTTATGTTCATATTGTGCCATTAGCTTTCTTTGTAGGTCTTTATAAATCTTTCAGTGAACAGAATATTTTTCATTAAATCGTTTTGGAGCTTAATAGCCTCAGTGACGGAGGTTAGCCACAAGACAAGGACGTTTCTACCCCCCTCTGTGCGTTGGCCTGCACCACTGGCCAGTTTGGAAATTTATTCATTATGGAACAACATCGTAGCTGTAAGGAAACACACAAGGAAACCACGCACACACATTCTGGTGGAGATGGAAAAACAACTGTCACTTACTGCTCGAGACCTCGAACACACACACATGCACAGACACACTGGTTAACAGACGAGCATGAGACCCATGTAGATGCACACATTCTCAAATGTGTCTTCTGATAAGCAACTATTTTGTCGGTTTGATATTTCAAAGTTTGAAAGGTCAGTGTAGTTTATATCACCACAGAAAAACTTATCTTAAGGCTAAAAGAAAAATTTATAGACAGTGGAGTATTATAAAGGTGTCCTCTGATCAGATTTCTCACAGTTTTGCCAGTACGAGACTGTTTCCACTCATTCCTTTCACAATGAGCTGCTACAACCAGTGAGTCACAGTCCAGTCTGGCGTTTAGATCAGATGAATGTCCAAGTCTGTATCTGCTGAAATGGAAAAGCAGAAGTTTTGGTTTGATTCTCTGAAGTTTATGTATGCAAAGTCTGAGGTCATTTCAAATCACTGATATCTAAACTGGGTCAGGAGATTCGCACTTGAGCGCGTTTCCTGAGTTTTGAGAAGATCACAGTGACGATCAGATGTAGGAGTTGTTAAGAGTGAGAGATTGAATATGTGAAGAGTAAAGGAAATCACTGATCCGATTAGTCAAGTTATTGGTAATTTATACTGGGGTGGCTAGAAGTATGTACACATGTTCACTTACTTGAATCGATATACATCTGCAGGTCTGTGGAAGCAGCTTGTTGTGACTGCACACACCCTTTTATTTTTGTTCCTCCCTTGTAGGTGGTTTACAGATGACTGCATGAAACAATTAAATCATTAAACTACTATGTTGGCAATAGAAATACTATACCATAATATACTAATCATTCATTTCCACCAGTTGATCAGCTTTTAATGCATATTCAAATCTATTTATTGGACAAAGTCAAATCTGCAAAAGGTTCTGTTTTCAGGGCTGAGCAGGGTTAACACTGGCACCAAAGAGTGAAATCAACTAGACTGTCCCAATTTGCCTGTGGGTTTTTCCACGTACACTTATGGCCACTCACTCTGGTGACTGGTCATCTGTGGCTCCGTTTTCTGAGTGACATCCCAATAATCCCCCTCTTGGTAAAGACACAATTTAAATGATGGCATTAAGATTGTAAAACTAGCCGAGTGACCAGAATATTTAATTATTTTTAAACATGCATTCTAGTGTTGGGACGCAAGACAAAAGGGCTGTCGTCACAAACCATCTGCCACCTGGGTTTGTGCATCTTGTGTGGTTTATTCTACAGGTGCTGCAGGTCTACAGTATGAACTTTATCTCTGTATCGTTTCTGCTGCGCCAACCGTTTGTGATTTGCTGACTACCAATTAGATGTGCTTCTGCACCGAGGTCAAACGCAACCGTGTACGCTCACGCTCAAAGTAGCGGCGAGAGAGGGTCAAAATCGACTCAAGCAACATGCATGAGCACACATCGCAACCCTAACTTTGCAGGTCAACAACCTCTTACTGCCTTTGAGGATACTGTTGAGCAGCCAATAAAGCCTGCCTCACTTCACTGACTCTGTCTAAGTAATGTAATGGAGATGAATCTAACTTTGCTCTTCTCCCAATGACGAGCCTCCGTTATCTTGGTCTGAGAAGGATGCTACAAAGCCTCAGGATAAGGCTAATTAGAGGTCATTATCACAGTAATGACTTTATGGCACAATTACACAGCCTTGCAATTGTACAAACCCACAGGTTAAACCAGACACGGCTTGTGTGTTCTTTGTCTTTTTTTTTTTGCCCCTTTGGTAAATACATGTTAATATTTCCTGTTCATTTCCTTGTCAGGCTGGTCCTCTGTGCAAAACAAGCATAGCAGCGAGCATGTTCGTTTCCTATCATAGATGCTATCAATAAATCTATGACCCATTTTTGGACAAGAAACCCAAATGCAGACACACACACACGGCTGCAGAGAAACCTACAACATTTGTTTTTGAGGTTGTCTAAACACAACACAACACCAATACAACTGGAACCGTGAGAAATATTAATATGACACGTGAGACAAGATTGAGATAAATGAATGAAAATATTAAATTAGTAAAAGGTAGCTATTCATGGAGCTGAAGACCACTGATGTGGAAATATCCTTATCGCACATTCTCAAGTTTGTTCCACATTACCAGTGGAATTTTAATTTTTACAGAAATGTCACATCAAAAGCAATGAGGGCATGTAAACCACACGTGACCCAAATCAGTGGAGAAAAGCAACAGATGAAACTCACGAGCAAGCCATTAAAAATAAAGGCTGTGGCTTCATTGTCACACAAACACACAGCCATGCCCAGCAGGATGAAGCCTGACACAGACACAAAAACAGTTTAACTTAAAAACAGCCTGCAAATTCACTGGATCCCAAACTGATCAAGTATCTGTGGGATGATACACAGAGGCCCCTCCCCTCCCCTCAACCCGCAGGACCCAAAGGCCCCCACTAACAATATCCTTGCCAGACACAGCAGGACACCCTCAGAAGGTCCATGTCCATTCTCTGATAGGTCACAACATTTTTGGAGGAACAAGACGTACAATATTAGGAAGGTGGTCATAATGTTATGTCTGTGTTATGTAATATCTGTATTAGCCACTTCACTGCACTGATGTATTTATTGTTATTGTTATTCTCTACTAATGTGTTACTACCATCATCCCTAGAGCCTGCCGGTGTGGTTTATGAAAATAAAATGCAGTGTATTGTGTAGTCTGATATGATGGGATCATATAGATAAGTTCTTTGTGTGTATGCAAAGGGAACCTTTAGTATTGATGCACTCTGACAAAAAAAAAGAGAACTTATTTTTTCTGTCTAATGGCTCAGAAAGGAAGTGTTGACTGCTAATCTTAGGCTGCTAACCCATGCAATTGGGAGGTGAGCTGTTATTTTTGCTTTGCCTTCGCTTCTAGTTCCTTTTTTGCCGCTGCCAAGATACACAATGTTCAGCACTTATCAGATGAACAAGCAAATTTAAGTTGCGTAACTAATTAGGAGCCAAAACCTGAGGTCAGAGACTTCTGCTATAGCTCGACTGCCAGTCATTCCTGTTTTGTTGAATGCTGAGTGAAAAAGCTGAGTTCTACATTCAAGCAGCTGGACATGATCATGGTAGAATAATAATGCAAAGACAGTGTGGTGTCTGTTGTTCTGAATCTCTTAAGGATTTCTGTTGAGAATACCAAGCATTCCCAAAAACACAGTTGGATTGTTTGAAGTCTGGACTATGTGCTCTTCGTCCAAAATAAACATGGTTTCTACTTGGTAAAGAACAAAACCATGGCATACCACTGAGCTATCATGCAAAACGAAGACTTTCATTTTCACATACTGCAACTTGCAAGAGAGTTAAATTATTATTTTTGGCCAACCGGCCAAAATTGATAACAAGTGATGAAAAGTCAAAATCTCTTAATATAGCACTGGACGCTGGGTTTTCAACAAATGTATACACTGAAAACTGAATATGACATTTACCTTTTTCTTTTTTTAATGCGACTATGGTAACTTTGAAAACCCTCTGTGATGTCGCTCATTGGGTTTTGATGCTCAGTGCGCCATATTAGCTTTACCTGATTTTGCCTTACAACCCTTTCAAAATTGGGTAAAATACATTAGAGTGAGTGGAGCTTTGTAACAGGCTTTAAATATGTTTATTTCTGCTGCAAAGTCACAACCTGTCCATACATAACATTACAAGGCCTTGTTATAAGCTACAAACCACATGGAGATGTAATCATATTCCACTTCCACTGTGAAAGACCAAGGTCAGAGAGAGTGTCAGAGGGACGGTTTCCACATTGCTGATGAAGATCTCAAGTGTTGCCCAAGGATAAAGGAAGTTATTCACGTTGTGACATTGTGGTATGGGAGCTACACAGGACAGGACAGGACAGGAGGGACTTAGCTTGGGTGATAAGAACTGCACAGGGGATTGTCGGGGGTCCTCTCCCAGGCTTGGACTCTGTCCTTGCGAACCAGGTCTGAAAGAGGGCCAGTCGGATCGCTGCAGATCACACATACCCGGGCTATGGACTGTATGTACCCCATCCATCATAGAAAACGTACAGACACATCAGAAACACAACCAACAGACTAAGGGAGAGCTTCTCTCTTCAGTGTCTTCTCGTTTTTAAGGCAGAACATCTCATCAGCATTGACAGAGTGTGACATTTGATTCCCTTATTTTGTCTGTCACTACGGCGTTAGTTCTACAATTTTGCATGACTACTCATTCTCTGATCAGTGAGAATGTCAAACTCTTTGTATTTAAGCCTCATGGTGTGTACAGAAGTATAGACGTGATATAAATTTAGTTCCTTACTCCATGTGCAAAGGGAAGAACACCTGTCCTCTGTATGGTGATAGTTTTCTGTACAGCCACCTTTTTATTGTTCTCATCATATTCAGTTTAGCATGCTGGACAAAGCATTGACTGTTGTCCTTGTTTGGAGTTAGAGAGAGTAGAACACAGCCACGCTTATAACTTCGTCTGTAGCCAACCGCTTGTGTAATTGGAAACCTCATTTAGAAGAAAAGTGACGTGCACCAGTTGATTCAAATGCTGACGTGCCTGGGAGTTGGAAATATTCACACATGGGCACACATCTGCCAAGACATACACAGTGTTGTAAAACCTTCCCCAAGGATCACAGTTAGCTACTAATGATAGCTCTGGTGCAGAGAGAAGGAAAGTCATTCAGTCCTTAAGTTGTATTCTTTACACCTTCAGCAAACAATAGCGGCTCTAATACAGCATGAATGAGCAAGCAAAACGTTTTACGTAGTGCACTTCATGACGTAGGAAATTGCTTCACAGAGCAATGATTTAATACTGAAGAATCTTGCACACATGATTGTGTTTCTTTTTTCAGAACAGCTTCTGAATTGGAACTCCGGACTCTCAGTAGTTTCCCCTTTTTTTCTGGGAGCCTAAAACTTGTTTAAATGCAAAATATTACTACGTCACCACCTCATCTTCCCTCCATGCTAATCCCAAACACTTAACGCCCAGTCTTCAAGTTACTCACAAACAGGTGATGAGCTGACTAATAAAAGCCTGACACGTGAAACAGGACGTCATCACAGAGTCTAAATAATGAAAGTCAAACGTAAACTATGTGCACTTGTTAAAATGATGGATATGTTGTTGGTTGTTACAACAATTTAATTTACTTATGAAGCAATTCATCACATTCTGAAGGGAGACATTAAACCGGAGCCTATCTTGCAATGCAACCACACTGCAAAAGGCTGAAAAGCAATGAGTTCTCCACCCACTCTTATCTCCAACTATGGCTTTCATTTTGATGAGCCACTTTAATTCAGCCTGTACAAGTTTTGTGGCCGCATCTTGTGCTGTTGTGACATCGTTGTGTCACAATTGTGACTTCCACTTGTTCCTTCCACTTGTTGCCGCCTTTGAGGAAGTTCACTATAGTCGGTGTCTCCAGGACCATATTTTGCCATGATGACATACACATACACACCAGCAGCCAGACTCATTTAGTTAAAACAATGCCAGTCAATTGTTAACTCTGCCATTATGCACTGTAATTTGAGCTCACACCAACGGCTGAAAGTTTACTTCCTGTGTTTCACTGATTAGTTAACCGGTCCTGGTTGCAAACTTGGACCTTTTAAACTCCAAGTAAGAATTTCTCATCAATAATGAGAAGAAATAGATTATAGTTATTATTAATTTGATCTATTTTGGTAATTACTAAAAACTGGGCATGGATGTGAAAAAAGGGATCCGTTTTTTTGGGTGGAGGGCTAACAAAGAAATGGCTTTCTCACTGTGGAACAACACCATTGATGTAGAGATGAGAGGAAGAACAGTTCTGACTAAAGGTCAGGGTATTTATGTTCATTCATTGGTGCTAAATTTCTACAAATCATGTTGAAATGCAAATGTTTTCACTGATGTGCTGAATCACAATCGAAGGCAGGGTGATAAGCCAGTTGCTGGGGACAAGATAGAAAACAGGATAATAACACACGCACACAAAATGTGAGAGCAATAGAAAAGCTAAAAGTCACTTGGTGACATTGGTATGCTTGTCAGTCTGCTGCAGAAATTAGTATCCAAATTCTGTTGCTGGAGGGGTGTTGGGTATATTTTTCAAAAGTAGTTTGGCCGTATGACAAGTTATTTTGCTGGAATGAACACCTAAGAGCAACAATGCTCTGGTTACAGCATTAGGCAATTCAGTCTACTTGTTTTCTTGTTTTTCCAGGACAGCAGTCTCCACTTTGCATGTTCTCCCTGCGTCCCCGGTTCTCTCCGGGTACTCCGGCTTCCTCCCACTATCCAAAGACATACTTGTTAGGTTAATTGGTAATTCTAAATTGGCCGTAGGTGTGTATGTGAGTGTGAATGTTTGTCTGTCCAGGGTGTACCCCACCTCTTGCCTAATGACAGCTGGGATGGGCTCCAGGATGAATGAATGAGTATTCTCCATTTACCACCTTTCTAATCTGGGACATGTGTGTCCTCCATGATTTGATGTAGGAAACTAATTTACAGAACGAAAAATCACTCGGGAGTCACTCGGAGCAAGGCCAAACAAAAGTAGCTTTAGCTAATTACACACAACCCAGCTGTGACCTCTGTTACTCTGTGTTTAGTCCCACCGACCTTGCTCTCTACAGGGTGGAACAAAAATTAAAATGCAAGCTTGGTCTTACAAAGAACAGCCCAGGCCTGTGTTTACATTGACAAGATCAATACTGCTCTATGAGACATGGCTCTAATACGATTCCAAACCATGCATCAGATACCTTGGCCTTTTATCCTCCCTTCTCCGGTTACTAAACTCATCTCTCCTCATTACAAACACTGCTTAGGCCTTTTCAGTGATTGGTCAGAGCATTGATCTCGATCATGAATGACCGCAGGAGCCGTTTTAGAAATCAGTAGCCACATTTATGCCAGATTTATGAGCTGGAATGACTAGATGGGTTTGTGCTAGCATGTCTTAGTTATTTTACACGTTAGGACATATATGTTAATGGGACTCAAAACATTTAAAAGGAAGGATTGTTCTCCTCTTTTACTCTTGGACAGCTGTAAAGCTGATACTACAGCTACTACCAGCACAGTGACACGACTGTTTTTGGGAAGATGACTGCTCCAGTGAACCAGGTCCTTCAAGTACACATTTCTAAAAGGAGAACATACTATCCAAGCATGCCATCTCATGCCTAACTGTCACTCACAATGAGGGTATTAGGGCATTAGCAACAGTTACAAATCAGTGGAATGGAAGGACTGATGAGCTGAGTGTACTACTTCAGCTTGTATGTGATCACTGTATTGTTAGTTTCTGTATTCAGAAGAAATCCTGTAGGTTTACACATTCAATTTATTTCTCTACATGCTAGACAATAAATATGCAAAGCTGTAAGGTTTAACATTCTGAGTGGCTTCATACAAAAGGCAAAAGAGGCAGTGTTTCCCATACAATGTTAACACCATGGCAGACTGCCAGGGGTCTAATTTACTCCTCCATGGTCTCAAAATGAATCGGAAATATTTTTGCAGGTTTCCAACAACGTTGTGCTTGTCGTTTTTCCAATTGCTCCCAAAAGCATCTCTCACTCCCTCCCTCCCCTCCCTAAAGTGTCCTCGACCCAAGACCTTCCACACACACGCCAGTCGCTCACCTGCTCTGTGAAACAACTCAAATGAAACAACTCCAAACAAAATGGGAGCTAGCTAAATTTTATATGCGCTACCTAGCAAAGTTAGATTTGCAGCATTCTCATTTTGCACAAGTTTTTTTTTTTTTGCTTTTCCCCTTTAGAAAAAATCCGACAGCAATTTAACTCCTCTATTACCAATAAAACTTGATTTTTAACCCCTGTAACCACAGTAAATTTCCTTTTCACTATATTTATGTTCAAGAAAATTAACCGCCAGAGTCCATGATTACACAGCTCACATTTGTGGCTCTTCTTCCAAATGGTTCATTGAAACCTTGAGGCTACCGTTGCACTTTGCCATGCATTTCTGTCTGCATGGTCCACAGGTATGACACATACTTTTGAAGTGTCAGAGCAGACACATGTGAACAAACTCTTTGCTGCATACTCATCTGTCAACAATAAATCACTTTCACAGGTGTCGCTATCTTCACAGATTAGCAGCTTACAGCTTGTCTTAAATTTTAAAACTGACTAGTGCAGACATGCACATAAAGCATGCAAAACCTGATGCATCCACGCGCAGCCAAAATAAGTCGATAAATTATATACAAAATTCTAGCTAGCAGTTATATATTTGGAGTCAAATAATCAAGGTACAGTATCTGTCAGTCAGAGTTATAACCTACAAGTTTGAAATGTTAAAAGGGCTGCAAGGGATGTTGAAGAAAAACAGAGGTTAGTGTTGAAATGTAAATATTTCAAGGTCGGGCATTAAAAGGTCATCACAGTTTGTTGCATATGCTATTATAGACTGTAATTGTGCTCACCCCGTTGTAAACCCAACCATTTTCTCATTGTTTTGTCATAACCTTATTTCCTCGATGCCATGGGTCAGTTCCTCGACCCACCCTCTTCTCTTGTTTCCTGGCCTTCGCCTTGTACGCGCCCAAACACACAACAGTTCCTGTCTGGCCACATGTGAATGGGAGTTAAGCCCCTGCTCACTTAAAATGTAAGTTAAAGTATGAAGATTGAAGTGTGTACAAGTTTCCTGAGTCCTGAGATTTTACAAAACCGATATGGAAGCTACTGTTCGTTAGGTAAGAGAGCGTCACTTGCTGCCGTTTCCCCCATTTTAGCCTCAGTCCACTGACTTGTTCGTATGTTTTAGGAGCCACTTTAAAGTAATTTAATTTTCTTTTAAATCTCTCAGAGGTCTTGTCCTGCCCTCCCGCTCTGAGCCAGACACCTTCCCTCTCTCTCGGGTCATCTTATCAGCAGCTCCTGAGTGTGCCAAAGACTAAACAGAAACTCATCGGGGGCTCATAGCTCCCCAGTTGCGCACATCAGACTGTTGCTTTATTACTCATGTTTTTTTAATGTGTTCTTCTGTACAGGACTTTGGTTCAAGTTTGATTTTTTTTTTAAGTGTTTTATAAATAAAGTTAGATTGGGCTTGGGAGATTTATTGCTACATAGGCTCTGACTAACTGATTAAAAGTTCAAAATGAATGAACATGATGTACTGAGACGGAGCGCTTACTAGGTTATTGGAAATGTAGCTGATAATACTCAGTTGCCTACAAGCTGCAACACTGCATCAGATACATATAATCACAAGTGTAGTTACTGTGAGGACAATTTCACACTTAAGCCGAAGCGTGTGCTGATGACAGCGCCGGCGGAAGAAAACTGAATCACCATTAAATTTCTTTTAATCTAAGATAACATCTGTTTATGTAAAACATCGAAAGAAAAAAACTCAACACGGTTTTCCTTCTTCTGCATTAGTAATGCTGACTCTAAATAAGACTTGCATTTGGTTCATAACATTAACCTCCTCTCCAAAACAGTAATTGTATAGAGGGATCAGAGAAACAACAGATCAAACGGCCGCACCTCCTCAAGTACAGTGCCATTTGTTCCATATATCGTTAACCTTTTCACCAGACTCACAGCAAATGTCACGGCATGGGGCTTCACAGCGATACAGGAAACAGTCAATACACGAGAAGACTAATGGCATCCCAACGATAGTCCAAAAGTAACCCTTATAACGAGTCAAGTCATCATGGTAGGAGGTTTGTTAGAAAAAGTGAAGTGTTGTTAAATGTACTTTTTTAATTTTAAATGTTTCTATGTTTATGATGTACTGTAAGTACAGTATGAAAATAGTCACATTTAGTGAGCTATCCTTTAACAAAACATTTTATGAACAACCCGGAAATTCTTTACAAAAATATAA
This sequence comes from Planiliza haematocheilus, assembly GCA_005024645.1. Lineage (NCBI taxonomy): Eukaryota > Metazoa > Chordata > Actinopteri > Mugiliformes > Mugilidae > Planiliza > Planiliza haematocheilus. Next base: position 3,696,437 of record SRSE01000949.1, on the reverse strand, counting down.
TGCCATTTTATTGCTGTCTGACGTTTAGTTCCTCATGTTGTGTTCTGTCCACTACTCTACCAATACAGTGGACAAATAGGGCATAGCTGGTACTTTTTTAACACTCTGTTCTGTTATTTTACAAGAGGATGGGTAACCCGTTCCAAAACTGTTCTGAGTAATCACTCTTTGCATGGGAGGTGAATCGGTTTACTAAAGTATTAAATTTGGGATGCGTGTATAGCAGCGGTTAGAATGTATGACTCTTTTTAGGGTGCAGACAGATTAGAGGTCAGCCTCGGATACATTAACAAACCCACTGTGGCCTCATAGTTCCCTCATTACCAGGAAATGCATTATCACAAAGGTTCTTCTAGAAGCACGTATAACATTTATTTTTGAACAGGTGGCCCATATCTTTGAATTTGCTAATAATAATAATAATAATAATAATAATAATAATAATAATAATAATAATTTTGAATAGCTTCTTAGTCTATGGTCCCAAACCCGTGGCCTGCATGTTGGAGCTCATTTGAATCCAGTTCACAGTGCCTTAACAGTACTCACAGTTCCTGGGATGCAGTGTGCCGTTAGATAAAACCCTCCTTCAGTAGCGTCGCGTCACTGCGGTGAAGAAACACGTCCTCGGGCTCCATCCACGTTCATAAGCATCCAGTAGATTCTCAGCAGCTTGGTGCGGTAAGCGTTTCCCAAACACATGTCTCTCATACTCCTAGCACGAGGAGCTAACCAACAACAGCCCGCGGTGCAGTCACGGTTTAGCATCAGTTAAGTAGAATTCCCCACGGAAAAAAAAAGGCTCCCACTGAGCGTCCAGTCTCTCCAGCAAACAAGTACACGAAGTCGTGCAGGCAGACACGTAACTAAATCACAGTAACTTTTAAACACAGTAACTTTCTGAAGTTTTTTTTCCCCCGTTTCTTTCTCGCTCCGTCTCTCTCCTCTCCGTCCCACACTCCTGGAAACTCGGTCGATTAACCTAGACGTCACTAATTGGCTAATCAAACAGATTGACACCTGTCCATACCATTTATAACGCAAGACCATGGTACGTTCAGGAACCATACTGAAAATAGAGCATTTTTTATATTTAATGAACCTTCCCAAATATCAGTAGTCTTCCATCTAATTCCCGCACTTTGCACTTTTCTAATTCACAGCACAGGCAAGATTAGATCCTCGGCCGACCGGTTTTGGCCCACGGGCCGTATGTTTGACACTGTTCTAAAACACATCGAACTAAAACGATTCAAAGGCAAAAAAATCAGTAAATCAATTATTTAATTGCATGACATCCATATTATAAAAGCATGTCTAGAAATCTCCACAGAAACAACTTTAACCTTTTAAAAAACTGGTCTTAACATCACATTTAAGTATGTATTCTTAGTAAAAATGATTGTTAGTACATCTGCAGGTTTGCAATTTTGTTCAAATCTAAATCTAACAAAAAACCATTATATAAGTTTGTGGGTGTTTTAAAAAAAATGCAGCTGAAAACACATATTTCAAGTATATAGGCACATAGAGGAACCTTTGCACTGTGACTAAGCTCCTGCGCTACCCGTCTGTCAAGATACTAGGCTCATGCTGACAGATTTGCCCTTCAAAACGTCTTCTTCCTTGATTTAAAATGGGACAGCTGTGGCTAATTAAATCAAATATGTGACTACGGAATGACTAAGCGGCGCTTTCTCTCCAACATTCAACACTCGGAGCGTGCTCACCACTTGTGTACAAATGCACGTGTAAAATGCAGAGGCGTTCCAAGTGGGTGAAGGACAATAAACTAGGACAATATATATGTTCTTCTTCTTCATCATTTTAACATTAAAAAAAAGAAAGAAAAAACCCTATCCCTGTCAGCAACAAATCACATATTTATTGTAGGCGAACAGAATTTAGCAGCTGAAAAGTCAGTTCTACCAGCAGAAACAGGAAGAAATGAAAAACAGAGCCAAAAAGAAATTTAATAATGGACTTGCACAACTACTGAATGTGCACATATGCAACAAATAAATTCAAATCAACTTTAAAGGGGATGATATGTTTCCCTTGCATGTCTAAAAGGGGGCAGACATGTTGTGGTACAGAAGACACATGCTATCATGCAGGTAATGACCAAAAGTAAAGCAGGCTCCAGGCTAAAAGACATATTGTTCTGTAATCACTACGCTAATTACATTCTCCCCATTGGCCTTGGAAGGAACACTACCACAAGTGATGACAGTAAGTTAGTTAGCCAGAAATGCTATCACCCGTGACTTTAACACACAGTGCCAAATTCTTAGTGTGGAAAAAATGACAACACACTCCACTGACTACCACACTGCTTTGCATGTTGAAAAGTCTGAATTTGTCTGAATTTGGACAGTCTGATGTGCCTGTCTGCAGCTAGTCAGCTATTAATTAGAGTGAGGGGTTCATCAATAATGCTTTTCTGATTAAACAACTCCTGGAATGCGTAAAGTCTACTGAACAGACTTGAATATTTTAGTGTAGAAGAATCTGGTGGCGGAGCCTTTCTGCAAAGTTGTCCAATCGTTCACACTCTCTCTTCGAACCATTTTTCACCACGAGGCGCAAGCGGAAGCCCACCCACAAACCTTTCAGCCGATGGAAATAACCTTTCCAGATTGTCCCTGCTGGAGATATAATTATCGCAGAAGCCCTGGCTGTTAGTGGAAGTGTTCAACTGACCCCTGAATACCTTGCCAGGTCCCTCTGTGACGCTGGTTTCCCATGGCTGGCAATCATTACAGGAACACAAACCCTGAACAGGAAAGCCAAAAAACAATATGTCTCCCATTCGCATGTGTGCAGTAAGTGAGCAGGGGTCATAAATGTCGATCTATATGAGGGCAAAAAATACAAAGTCTGCAAGTGATTAGGGTCTGGTCGATAAAGTGAATCACTCCGCTCCCCTTGCTATGTTTGGTTATGTTGATACACTGCTGAGACCATGAATCACACAGTTCTTTTACCCTCCATGGGGCGAGAGAGGCAGAACAAAGAGGTGAGTCTACAAAGACCAGAAGGCATGATATGCTGCTGTTTCTTCTGCTATTGGACCCCGGACCTCTTATGACAACTATGTGGCATCTGAGGCATGACAAGCAAGCAGATGGATCTGCAGCTTTAATGTTTGTTCTGGTCCCACGGGTTCTAAATGGGCTTTGTCCAGGGAGTCATAGTGAGCTGGAGTGAGGGGTGAAGGGACCTGTTTTAGTATGAAAAAAGTTTTTTTCAGCTGAGGACAGAAAGAAGCACTGTTAATTGACAGCGGGGGAGAGGGAAAGAGATGCAGGGGGCAAACACTGCGCATTCATTTCCTGGAAGCAGAGTGATTATGGTGTGCCAGCTTAGTGTTTTAAAGGAAGAGGAACTTGTTCTGGGGAACTGATCCAGACTGATTTCAGCACTTTTCAACTGTGTGGCAGGCTCATCCAGACATGTTACTATTCATCGCTGCTTACACCCACTCAGTTTACACAGTGCAGCTTACCATTGAGTGTTTTTTTTTTCCCAGAACCCACATGATGAGATACAAGACAGGCAGTGTTTCATTTTGCAATGCTGTCTGCTGCAGTGCCTCTGGAGCAATGGATTTGCACCGATGCATGAAAAGAATATTGTACAGCCACTATAAAGAGACTCTTCTTTTCTAGGTTCAGACTTTGTACGATCAGTGCAAGCTTGTATGACACCCTGGCTGATGGCATATGACTCGATGCTGGATGCTTTCAAGGTTCTGCCTCAAAGTGTGTATTCAACATTTGCATGATCACATGGCATGGCTCGGTGGAAGGTCTGAAATTCGAGGCGAGGCTGAAGGCGAGTGCTGCATGAAAAGCGTTGGCTGAGCGGCATGAGAGCGCCATTTAAACTCACAAACACTCAGGTGCGTGCGTGTGTGCGTGTGCGCGCCAGCCAACGCAAATTCTCAACTCACGCTTGAATCCTGCTCAGGTGTTGGTATGTCTGTGCCTCTGCATGCCTGTGTCTGAGTGGTGTATTGCACCTTATCTCCCTGTTCCTGGACACATGATACCTGTTACTCGGAAGCAGACACCATACGCATTTCCACCAAATGAAACCTTGTACCCCTGAGTGTTCTTGATAGCTGGCAGTTCAGACCGGGACAGCATGGGGCCAAAATTACTTTGGGACAGACGGGCTATTTATACTGTAGGCTACTTCTTATCACATGACGGTACTTGAGAAACTACAATCACAAACTTTTTAATTGGGACATATGGTGCTCTGGGTATATGGTATAATATTTCAGTGTTTATGCGAATTCTACACTTTAAAGAGCAATGACCTTTAAGTACAAGTAAGATATGACTGACATCCTAGGTTTCCCTTAAACCTAAAATGTGAAAAATAATAATAATAATAATCTAAAAATATAATCAAAAACCCAAGTTTGTAGGTCGAGCTTTTTATGTTCAGATTTATAACAAAGGGTGAAAAAAATAGAGCTAGACCTTCAGTGACTGATATGCGCTTTGTCCTTTCTGAGTATGTTTCTAAAAGCTATGCACTCACTCGCTGCCTTTATTCATCCACTGACAACAAAAGCACAAATGAAAAGGCTGAGATATTTAAATAGAAACAGAAACAAAAAGTTTTGCAGAGAGGCTGCAAAGGTTTTGTTTGATGAAAGCAATCTGGAACAATAGGTGACACATTTTACTGTTTGCCTCACGCCTACGTACTTGAAATAATATGTTTGTCTGCAACAGATATAGTGTGACTTCAGTGATCATACCTCTATGTTTTATTGGCGTAAATGCTTTCGCCAGTCACCTCCTGTATTTATGACCGAGAACACTATGTGAGGAGCCAGACGGCAGGAATAGAAAGGTGTGGACAAGTCTGGCCGGTCTACCGTGCTGAGTTCTTGCGGCCTGAACCCCCTCTGTGATGTACTAACATAAAGCGTCAAGTAGCGTACACCTATAAAACATTCAACCGTGCGCTCATGACATGTCGTCCACATGCATGGCCCTTTAGCGTATATAGTCATACGCAAGAGGTCGAGGCATTTAATCTGCAACAAACATGCCAACTCAGAAGAAGATCACAGCTTTGAGTTTAAAGTCAAAGCTGTATGGCAAAGCTGGATTTAACGAAGCCAACAACAAACGCGTGCCTGAGCAAACCTCTTAAATTGGAGAGTGCTCTGGTAATTGCGTTAGAGAGATGCTCCTTTACCACATGCTATCTTACTTCCTGCAGGTGTCAAGCAAGCAAGGCAGCCTTAAATTGCTCACATTTCCATTCGGGAACTTTTCTTTTAATAACATGCAGGGCCCAGAAGTTCACCAAATGAGAATGAGAATGGAAAACAGCGTCAACCTGAAAACTTAAAGCAAGAAAGTCACCCTAATAGATGTGTTCACCTTTACAGATAGGTGTTTAGTTGTCGCCCCCAATGGTGCTAACGGAAGAGATGTTTAAGGAGGAAAACCAGCTATTTTTAATCTCTTCATACATTATTATTGACAACAATGCAAACATTATTAACCCTTTTGGAGGTTAATACAACATATGTTATACGTGTTTAATGTGAGATGTCGAGAAATGTACAAAATGTAATGTTTACCTTGACACCAATTAGAAACTAATTCCATTTATTCATTACAACAGTGGCATGGAAGCCAGATTTCTGAAGGTAAAAAAAAAGAAGAAGAAACTGATAATTGTTTTCCTGAGATCAAGGGATAAATTATGGAGAACAGGTGTCTACTACACTGGAGCACACCTGTCTGACTATCATGTCACGTGATGTCAAGAAGAATCCATAACTGAACAATGGTATGAATGTGCAGTTTTGTGGTTACATGATTAGAGCAAAGAAGCGAGTGGCTGCAGGCAAGAGGCAACAACATTTTGCTTTCTTGTGATACGCTGTAAATACTTAGCTCATTATCATGACAAAACCAGCTCAAGTTACTGTTCTTGTTTTCTAGAACAGACATAAAAGACCCAATTGTGCTATTTTTTGACTCACACATGGTGAATTCAAGAACACTGACTGTGTCTTGCGTTTTCAAAAAGCATATTACCGGATTACAAGCGTCCTGAATGTGTAGTTTTTGGGGGATTTAGCCTGTGTTACTGCCATGGAGGTGGGGGAAAAAAACTTGTCTTGAAGCTTTTTCTTTAAATTGATTTGTGTGTTTGGTTGTGGATGCGAATGACTCACCCCTACTCTTTTTCACTCACCTTTATTGCTATTCTGCCCGGTTGCCATGACCACAAAGATGCAAACAGAGAGCAGAAGGTTACGAAAACACAAGCTCTGGCAAGCTCTTGTTGTTTTTTGCTTCGCGGGGAAGCTAAAAAAGCAAAATTACAAAAGCGCAACAATTAAAGACTCCCTGGGCGGAGAAGATACCCGGCAGACGGCTTGGAAAGAGCTTGTCCCTTACTTGAAAGTATGGAAATATTCTTTTAAATACTGCCACAATAAGCCCAATATAATTGAGCACTGTCCTGCTCTCTAACTCCCTCTGACATGTCTTGATGTGTACAATTTTACTTGAAATAAGGCACCACCGGGTAAAGCAGTCTTTACCCAGAGTGCTTTTTTTTCCCTTTTTTACCTGTGGTTATAAAAGCCCGCAATGATTTTCATTTTCAATTCATATCCCAGGAGAGTAGCAATTAACTGATCAGACACAGAACATTGGCTACCTTGTAAGTACATGTGCAGCCAGGGCTCTCCACGCGTCTTACTTAAAAGAATCAAATCCATGGACAACAGAAGGCACAAGACTGGAAGATATGTCCAAAACAAAGTCATTGTATACTAGTGAAAACTGTGAAACTCATCAGGGCTGAATATTGTCTTATTTTCTGTATTAAACACGTTTGTAGTAATTGACTTGAAGACCAATATGAAAACCCTTGGATTTATAAAATGTTTGCAATGACTGGTTTGTTCCACTCCAGCTTCTTCGTCCAAAGACATGCCCAGTAGGTTAATTGGTGATTCTAAATTGGTCGTAGGTGTGGATGTGAATTTGAATGGTTGTCTGTCTCTCTGTGTTAGCCCTGCGATAGACTGGAGACCTGTCCAGGATGTAGCCCCACCTCTCGCCCAATGACAGCTGGGATAGGCTCCAACAGACCCCTGCGACCCTTAACAGGAATAAGCGGTTACAGTAGAAGACGAAATGAATGGTTTGTTCCATTGCTTCTTGCATCCACATTGTTTTGTTAATAACAACAGCGGTGAAGCAGGAGGATGACACACTAGCTAGAATGTGGCACTTCTTAGTTTGTGAAATGCTTTGTGCCATTGAAAGCAATGCAAATCCTGCATATCACCTCAAATTTATGAAAATAATACCCATTAACTGGCAAAGCGGCGTGGTGGTTTGCACTGATGCCTCACAGCAAGAAGGTTCTGGGCTTGAGTCCATCAGCCAACATGAGTTTGCATGTTCTCTCTGTGTCTGCATGGGTTCTCGCCGAGTACTCTGGCTTCCTCCCACCGTCCAAAGCTGTGCTCCTTACGTTAATTGGTCATTTAAATTTGGCTGTAGGTGTGAGTGTGAATGGTTGTCTGTTTCTCTGTGTTAGATCTGTCCTGCCTCTTGTCCATGACAGCTGGGATAGTCACCAGCCCACCCCATGACCCTCCAGAGGACAGGTGGTTGCAGAAAATGAATGAACCCCCAGTAACAACTTCACTGACTCACCCATTTAGATCAGGTTGTAAACCTAAATGACCAAAGAACAGAAATAGACACAGAGTGTGTTTCTTTAATTGACAGATTTAAACTTTCAAGGCAACTGTTTGAACACAAACTATGTCTATAACAGATAAAAGCCCGACTGTCTTCTGATCTGCTCACTTAAAATTCTCAAAATCTAATCTAATCTTTCTCCATCTTTAAACTGACAAAAGTGCACTAATCACTCTCATGAAATTGCATCTCTTGGTGCGAGCACTAAACTGGTTCTGAATGTCTTTTGTGTGTACAGCACACTGTGCCTGCTGCCGCTTCACCTTAAAAGGCTGTGACCCATCACGGGGCTGTTATTAAGAATAACAGAATACAAGACAGCGTACGTGGCAGCGACGTCTTGATGAACCAGACATTTACATTTCCTTTGATATACACCAATGTCAAACATAGTTCATGTGATGAAATGAAAGCAAACCAGAAGGCTTAGCAGCCTCTGATTTGTACATTTTTTACCGCTGAGGAGTGCCACTTTTGTGCATTGCATAACACGCCTTTTTATGCAGAACAGACGTCATTAGAGCCCCGACAAAGCCGGGCAAATAGGACCTTATCACGGAGGCCATGCTCCTATCTGTCTGATGAATGGTAGGAGTATTAGCAACATTTCTAACAACAACAACACTAACAATTATAGCGATGATTTGAGTTGAGATTCACTGTGCTGTAGACAGAACAGAAAAATGTGTCACTCCAAATAGTGCACACATTGTACAGCAGTGGGTTATTTCCAAAATGATTTTGCCCCATTACAATCTGAGTATTGTATCTATTGTTTTTGGCCTCTATTGCTGCACTTATGTGGCTAATCAGAAGTCTGACGGGACATGAAACAGTAATACATAAATTTATTTGGCAAAGAAACAAGGGCAAAGTAATTCTCCTGACTGTTGTAATGTTGTAAACAATCATTAAAATTTACCACTTCGCTAAGCAACTGACCTAATATAGTTGTGATGTTGTCGCCTCATCAGCCTTTATTGTAGCGATAACGGTGGTTACGTACCATAACCCCAGGTTCTATGAGAGCGGGTGTAGCCCTGTAAGAGCTGTCACTTTTGGGTTCAAACCTCGGCAAATGCTCCTGAAGACTTTCTTTCCCACCGTGTGCCCAGCATGGCCCTCCTTAGCTTCACAGCAGTAAATAACATCTGCATGACATGAGAGCCTCGCTTTAGCCCAGCTCATAGCGGTATGGACTACATGCTGCGCTTGTCTGCTACTGAGGAGCCGCCGCAAAAAGAAGACGCTTTTGCACCACTCTGTGACAAGATGACAGAATTTGGGCTGTGCACGGGGGCCCCCTCTCCAGAGTCAGAGCTGAAGCTCTTCAAATCTGAGCTTCCTGACAAGAGGATGATGGTGAGAGCAGCCACGAGCCCTGTGTTCCCCATGCATGTGAAGCGTGATGTAGCTCTACTCACTTGCAGGTGTTACTGTAGCTGCAGCAGGCGGTTTAGAGAGCTCTTTTTGGGATACATATGCATCATGTAGCACAATGAGACTCTGAATTGAGAAACTGAATTTCACACCTCTGTATATTTTTATAGACATATTGTGAAGATGTGACAATAAACACGACTTGTATCTTGACTCTTAATCACTAGCTATCTTGTATGACCATTGTTTTACTGGACTATATAATCGGCTTGCTTTGTTACTTGTGTGAAACACTTAATGCCGTGAGTTTAAAATAGAGCAATAAAAAAATAAAATAAGATTACATGAGACACTAGTCGAAGCTTTTGTGGGCATTTTGCCTCTCTCTCTCTGATAATACAGCTCACTGAACTTTCCAAGGCAATATATTGCCACGTTTTTAGTTCATTCCTCAACAGATTACGATCCAAGAAACCTCAGAGTTGAGCAGTTAAATCATAAAACCTCTCATTCTCTCAAAGTTGTTTTGTAGCAACGACGTGGTAACACCACCGCGCCTTTAATATATTACTAAAGGACACGAGTGCATGTGCAGGTCGCGTGTGCAGGGGAAAGGTACGAGACAGAGGCAGGGCCAGGCGTGAGGGAGACAGCGAGGTTCTGCTTCATGGCTCAGATAAGCGGAGTCAAGCGTTATTAACGGTGAGGAGCTGTTTCATTACACCCCCTGTCCCTTCACATCCAAATGATCAACGTGACCTTGCAGCTTGGGCCAGGTTAGCGGTGCAGTATGTGCAGCTGTGCACCACTGCTTAATGAAAAAGCACTAAAACATCTCATACTCCTGAGCTGCCAGTGTAACGGCGATAACTGTTTTTGTATATTAACTGGGTACTTATTCTGCGTGCATTTACTCTAATCTACTCGTTTGACGTACTTTCAGATGTTTAAAAACAACAATTTCAGACAGCTATCTATTTAAATGTCAATGTATTCATAGATTTTGAATGCTCATAATGTGCACGTTACGTTAAATCTTTGCCCAGCCTCTCCATATAGCCAAAAAAATAATAATTGCTAATTCAGCACTCCGGCACACGTGGATAACTTTAGAGAAGCAATTTAACAACTGTTATATTAGAACTGCATCAGTGAACAAACTAGCAGCCGTCATTAACTTTCATCACATCTGCAAATCCCTTCTCGCTTGACAAAGTGCCAGCGTAGGAACCGCTCCAGAACGTAACGCCGGCTGCCCGGCGCTTGGCTCGGTGTAGGCGTGCAATCAAAATACCACAAAACACTGCTAATGTGCCGCTGACTCCATCAAAGCTCAAATGAAGGATTTGTTGGTGCGGGGATGAATGAAACCTGAAACCCTCGTTCCCACATTTTGACGTCAGACTGTAAAGAGCTTCAGAGGAGAATCCAAAGCCGTAGCCCTCAGTTGTGTTTTGGATACTGAGCTAAACATGCACCAGATGCTTTACTTAAACTATTCACTGAAGGCTTTTCTCACATTCAACCCCATGAATTAAGTATGGTTAAGTATGATTAACTACACAGTATACAGTATACGTAGAGCGTACATTCATTATATTAAAACGGTTTCAAACATGCTCATGTAAACGTCATTAAACAGCCTGACAGAGTGTAACTGTAACATGTCTTACTCTTTTTTTAAATCTACTTGTATTACATGCGTAGGTAAACATTCATAGCGTTCACATGTCTGTTACCCTCTTTACCCTAAAAGCTGCATCTAGTATATAGCTATACTCTCAGGAGATTTTAGACTGAGTGCTTCTTAGACACTATCCAATAACTTCAGTAAAGACGAGGCTTGTGATATTTAGGCAAGTCAAATGGGCCATTTACACTGAAAACAACTAGTTTTTGAATCGACGTATAGCGTGAGATGGTGACGCTTAAGTTACATCATAATTATGTTGTCATCATCTACTCTAAATGAGGCTTATAGACGAAAGTTCAGTCAGCAACATCTGTTCCCTCGCGACCTGTTCCCCTCCGGCGATTGCTCTATTTCCTCATCTCTTCCATTTTCCCACGCCGTCATCATCAGTCCATCCGCAGTTATTGCTTTACTACTTCCATCCAGTGAACCAACCGATTGTTTCCTCGTTGCTGCTCTTTAAAGTCCCTGCCGTTCTGTTACTGCAGCCATCCATCCTACAAGTCTTCGGCCACCTGTCAACTTTATGTCAGGATCTCCTACGTGTTTCTTGTTGGGTGTGTCTGTCTCCGTTTTTCTCACTGGAGGTTGGTCAGGAGCTGGGTGGAGCTGGAGCCACTTACGCAACAGAGCCTCATCAACCATCTATTCCCCCATGTCAATAAAATCCTGGTTCAGTCCTCCACTCATTGCCAGATCATCTGCTTACCTTCGTGGTATAGTGCTGTGGCTCACGTCTTTAGTTGTTAATACTACTGCTGCATTTGGTCTTCTCTGTCTTCAGCTCTTGGATCCATTAACTCACCTATTCTGTCATTTTCTCCCTGGAATCCTCACTCAGCTCCACCAGTCCGCCAACCTTCCTCCCTGCATTTCTACCACAGCTCTCCCTGGATACCCCCCCAGCCTGGTTCTGGTCCCTCTCCGTAGACATGCAAATCCACCTGCTTCCTCTGTTTTTGACAATAATCCGGAGTGTCCAGATCCCATCGGCAGGCATGACACTTTATCTTCTTCTCCATCTCCACCTAGACTGTCTGTTGATGGTCCGGTCCCTGTCCATCATCTGAGATCCAACTCATACTACCATTAAACTTTGAGTCTAACCGCCAAACTTTACCCGTTCCCTCATGTTCCTGTTCCCTCCAATAAACATTCTTTCTTCACTTTCTTGATCTCTCCTTATTGAACTACTACGGTGTGTTTCTGTGAGCTTGGTATGAGACCTTTCCGTCTTTATAAGGAGTAGGTCCTGTTCCAGGGAGCACACCATGGTGCGTGCCTTGTTACTATAGAAACCCAGACAAATTCAACCCTGGCAATGGAGAGGACCTTTCGTCTTCAGACACCTAAGGCCTACGCATGCTTTCTCTGCTATCACGTAACATTTAAAATGTATTTTTAAAACGCTGCAGATTCACGTGGCTTTAAAACTTATATAATCATAATTTTCAAACGACGTATGCAAAAGAGCGTCTTCGAGGCGCCTCGGTGTATTCAATCCCACTGATCGCGCAATGCACGGTAGGTTTCAGTTTTCCAGCCAGGTTTCTGCGCCAAGGTTTTGAGCGATGAATAATGCAGCTTTTTAATTCAGAACTTAACTGAAAGCTGCATTAGCAGAATCTCTAATATTAGCCTTGTGTTCCGGAAGCAAGTGGATATAATTATAGAATCTGATTGCTCTCCATCTCCAACATCATCTCTGACGTGTTGTTTACGAAATTTCGAATCAAAGGGATAATAGACTGGCTTCCACCTGCACACTCACCTGCATATAAATGGGAATATTTAGCGGAGACAAAACTGCATCCCAAAGACCCTGAAAGGAAGACGTAGAATGTTCCAGGCCTCATTTTCTTCTTTCCCTGTTTATCCTTTTATTCCAACCAGGCATCTAGTTATAAAGAGTGAATGGACTAATGCCAACTTTAGCGGCCTTTGAATTTGAGCAATACTCAGTTTTGAACTTGAAATTGAATTAGCCTACCCACCTCTGGGCCTGCATGGTGTATTTTTTACGGCTTTTTAAAAAAAAATATGATTTATAAGAATTTTATTGTAAATCTTTGGATTTATGAGAACAGAGATAAGAAACTGTCTGTTGGGAAGGGCTATGTTAAATTCATACTTTTTTTTCATGCACAAATTATACTGGATGTGAGCCTCTTACTGACTGCAGTTGCTATAGCAGCAAGATGACAGATGTACTGGTAGAGAAGACTTTCCATATAAGAAAAACAGAAGTTACAAAAAAAAACAACTAAATTAAATACAAAGGAGCAGAGACCGTATAATGCTTTAGACGAATGTTTCGGAAACTCATTCATTTAACTTGCTCGTCTGGGTGATATAAGACAAGCTGTCTCTGATAAAGTGCACGGCTGAAAGCTATAAACATGTGAGGACTCACAGACGGACGCTAAGTTGCAAGTGCTTTACGTCTTTCAGCGGACTAACAAAACAGCAGTGATTCAACTGTGACATATTCCGACGAGGCGATGTAGCATCGTCAGCGGACAGACGCAAAATGCTTTTTCACCTGGATTTTATGCCCTGATGGAAGATAAAACTGTTTTTTGTCATCTTGCCAAGACAATGTTCGCTGGCGTCAACGAGCGGAGCAGAGATAATCCTTCAAGTAACAAAAGGGGGGATGGGGTAAACATGCACACAAGCTACCATTATGAACCATGTGAACCCCATTTATCTTCTAAATTTTTATGATTATTATTCTTTTAATTGTTCTGCCAGGTTTTTTGCAGGTTTTCTGCACAGCAGAGAATTTGTATTTTGATTAAATATTAAGCCCTACCAGGTAAGTACCGACACATTAAAGTGTATCTGGATGTGCTGCCATGTAACAGCTATGTGACTAAAAAGTGCTGAATAGATAATACACTAAAATGATCGCTGTGGTGGCGGTAAACAAAGCATGTATGAATGAAAGAAAGAAAAACATGTTCCCCATTATCAGCTTTGTAGCAGTGAAAGTGAATAATGTGACAGGATTTTTTTCTTTCTTTTTTTTTTTTTTTTATCAAAGCTCTACCACCACATTGTGATGCCACGGGGTGAAGGGAGATGGGACACATCTGAAGAGATGAATGGTTTGAAAAAAAAAAAAAAAACGGCTGGACAGGAAGGAGATAATGACGTGGAAATTGGCTGAAACAGCAAACACCAAAGTTACGTAAGACAAGAAAATAAGTTAACTCAAAGCGGAATGAATTACGACCATGGGAAATTTTTTGTCTTTGTTGTCGCTCGACTTCTGTGCCCTCATTGCATTTTTATGTTTTTTTTTTACAAATATCTATTACTTTTTTCTACTTTGAGCATTATCCCAAAATTCATTTTGTATCCGTGATGTTGGCTAAATGATGCTTATGGTCGCTGGACAGAGCAAACACTACAAGACTTTCTGCAGAACTTTATTACAGACGTCCCTTTTTTGAATTCCACAATAAGAGACATGACATTTGCATGATGAGTCTCTTGGATTTGCCTCGCTCAACCCCGTCTCCCAGAAAGAAATTTCCCTATTTATTGCCTGTCTACGAGCAGGTACATAGCTTTAGTATACAGTATTTTGTCTTATTCATAGTCTGCAAGGGTTCGTGCAGACCCAATGTCCACATGAAGCCTCTGGACTGGTGATTCTTGCGTGCCCTCCTCCTATAACGATGGGGCCCTGGGTTCTCAGATCTTCTATTCGTCTCACTATTGTGCATGTGAATGCCGTTGTAATTCTTTACACTTAATATGTAATGACAATATACACATGTTGAAAGTTTTGTCATAGGTTCCAGCATTTAGGTTGGACATTTGTGCGTTCCGGTAAACTGAGTCATTGATTATCTTCAGTGATTTCAGTGACCCTGGACAAACATGATCCACCAGCTGTTCCGATTCCTGTTGAGTCTTTCTCACATTGCACTTGCTGCAGCTACTCATCAAGCGGAGAAAGAGAAAACTACGGCATGGCACGACCGTGCCTTTGAAGGCGCTGCCTCGTTGGACGTTTGACATTCCACTGGCACAGCATCACAGGTCCACTTCTCCCCCATATCAGCTTGTGAAGCCCAGATAGTACAATGTGACCAGACCGAAATAGTCCATTACATTGATTGTCGTTACCCGCGCCACCACTAATTGCACATCACACTCTTTGATCCAAAAGTGCACCTGAATGCATCTGCGGAAAGAAGTACAACCTTTAATCAAATATAAAGGGTAACAGATACCGTTGCCCCCTCTTGCTTTCTCTCATTCCGGCCGTCTTACGTGGCAAACTGTCTCTCCAGAGACACAGCCAGCCTGCTCAGCATCACTCAACAGCTCTGACTGACAAGAATAACACACTGTTCAACAGTTTATATAATCCGACCATATTCTTGGCATAATGACAGCATTAGCTTCTGAAGGTTTAAGAAGCCAGACCATGTCCCTTCCTTCCTAGCCATGAACAGTCAGGTCCACCTTTTTTAAACTATTAACCAAGATATAAATCACTTATGGGCTGACATTGGAATATAATATTAATAATAATAATAATTATAGCCCATTGCAGGAAAGGTGTAGGATTTTGTAGGATTTTTTAATCTACAGCACTCAGGGGTGATAGGACTCTTGACTCACAAGCTGTTTCATGGACATTCATTAGTTCTTCATCGGTTAAGCAGAGTGTGACTCTTGTATTTGTTGTGAAACTGCAACAAACAAAGGAATTCTAGATGCAGGTGGAACAGGCCAGCCTTAAAACAAATCCATCGGAGATAGATGGGGTGGCACAGTGGCAGTTTGGTACGAGAACAACCGCTTGTTCCTGTGAAGGGTCGCGGGGTCGGCTGGAGCTTATCCCAGCTGTCATCGGGCAAGAGGCGGGTTACACCCTGGACAGGTCGCCAGTCTATCGCAGGACTAACACAGAGAGACAGACAACCATTCACACTCACATGCACACATACGGCCAGTCCAGACAGTGGGTGGAAGCCAGAGTACCCGGAGGGAACCCATGCAGTCAGTGCTAACCACCTCGCCACTGTGCCGACCCAACTAAATATTTAAATGAATGAATATTTTATTTAATCATCCATTATCTATTACCACTTATCCATAGAGGGTTGCAGGCAGCTGATGTTGCCTCTTCTACAGTATCAGCTGGTATAGGCTCCAGCAGCAGCATGACAAAGCTAACAGATAGAGACAACCAGCCATCGTCACTCATGTTCAGTTTAGCATTCCCAGTGAGCCAGACAAGCCTGTCTTTAATTTGTGTGAGGAAGCCAGATGATTTGGTTCTTTTGTTCTTGTCATTTCTGAGCCTACATATTTCCTCCAATTTGTATGTGAATCCTCCTCAAATGAAGCTGAGAGTCTACACTTTAAGGCCATCACCACCTAGTGTATATAACTTATATATTGGTACACAGCTAAAAGAACAACTATCCCAGTGTTACAACATACACCTGTCAGCCACAACGTTTAAACAAGATGTCCAGTAAAGTGCAGGTCTTCCTTGTGCTTCCACAACAGTTGTGACTCACCAGAGAATGGACATCGGTCTTCTGAGGGTGTCCTGTGGTGTCTGGTAACAGGATGTTGTTAGTGGGGGGTTAGTCTTTGGGTCCTATGGGTTGAGGGTAGGGGCCTCTGTGGATCAGGTTTATTCTGCTGCACCCCAAGATACTTGATCACTTTGGGATATGGGATTTTGGAGACTTACACCTTTGCTCTATTTTCTTTAACCAACAGTTTTTGCAGTGTAGCAAGCAGCATTGTCCTGCTCAAGGTTGCACTGTAACACAATTCTCAACGCTTTTCCACTTGACCGGTGGTTTTAATGTTTTGGCTGATCGATGTTCATGGACCTAACTGTATGCTTCTGAGGCTTTTACAGTGAAATGTCCATAATTTCATTCACAAATATACTGCATACCAGTAGGGGGTTGTCAAAAAGAAACACATCTAGACTCCTCAGTCTGGCTGGCATGAAAATAAGTGTATGCGCTGCACAGTTATGCCAACTGTTAAGTGCCACTCTGCTCCTTCAAACAACATAAGTACATGCTGTGTTTTCATGCACATTTCTAGACAGGTTGTCAAGACCGAACACGGGTTATAACAGGTCCATTTACTTCTAATATTTGTATTTTCTGTATTTGTCTCTTACATAACTAGGCATAGTCAAAATAAATATCTTGTGCTTTAAGGGGTAAGTGAAAATAAAGTATTTAAGAACAAAGGCGTGGGATAACAAAGGGTTCTGTCTTTGTGCGTGGTCACGCCTGTGTGAACGAATAAAGGTACGACAATCCCAGCCGGCAGACGACATGACTTCACCATCAACCATGTCAGACGCTTCAACTGGAAATCACTTAAGTGTAACTGCCTTTAAAGAACTGACAGGACCTTTGTGTTCTCTTTGTCTTTTTGTCACCCTTTCATTATCATGACGATACATGCAACAGCAAGTTGACGTTGCCATGGAGAAGTTGGTGATGTACTACGCTGCACATAGCAGGACGGATTAGCCCAGTTGGTCTCCGATTTCTCTGGCTGCACTTCCCGCTGATAAAAAAAAAAAAAAAAAAAAAAAAAGCTCCCAGGCAGAATGCCAGGCTCCCCAACGAGAGTTCAGACATTTGTCCTGTGCCACTGTTAAGACAGCCGCACAGGAAGAAACGCGGTAATTACAGAGAAAAGGGAAAGAGCGATATTCATGTAGAGCTTGGCGCCTCGCCTAACTCTCGCAGATAACAGGCGGGCCAAAGGTTGAGTCATTCTGAGCAGCCCATTTGGACAGCTGGAGTCCCTGTTACATGCAGATGCTGGAAATAATACTTAGAGAGAAGTGATGAGTCACTTAACTCATTTGTCCTCGTTGATCGCAGGCATGGGCTCTTAATGCGAGCGCACAGACACAGGCGACAGTCACTGACCTCATGAGACAGTCTGATAAAGTTGTCAGACAGAAACAACAACATCTTGAACCAGCTCCTTTTTAAAAGTGCACCACCACCCACATGTTGAGTCAAACAATAAATAAATTTAAAAAAGGTCAAAGCTCGATCCCACACACCAAGGGCTCTTAGGAAAGAAAAACTACCCTCCCTGGGAGTTCTGGCCCTGTGTGAGACGCTGAAACTAATCTTGGAAGTTTTAATAAAGGCAGTCGTGGAATAATCCCAAACTTACAATTTGAGAATGAAGCTCCAATTATGAACTATTCTGATGAGTTCTGCTGAAATACTAAACTCCTGCACACTTTAATGAGCACCAGTACGTGCAAGGGAGGAAGGCTTTAGCTTTGTCTTCAGTCGTGCTCCACACAGCAATTCAAAACACCAATTACAATTTACAGCCCTTTATATCAGTCTCGGGATAATGAACACCTCTCCTGTCTTTGTGACAGAGACACCGGTGTTCACTTCCCCATAATTCATGAATACACAATAGGAAAAAAAAAAATCAATGTCCTAAGCATCTTCTGGAATCACTGTATTCTTCGATTGATTGTTCTCTTCCTCTTCTGTTGTCTGCCGAGAAAATCACTGTTTCTTTTTGAGAGGGACAAAAAAAAAAGAAAATGCACAAAAGGGCTCTTTGTAAAGCCAAATCGCGAGGCCGTTTGATCAACACTTTCTCCTCTAACAAGTTTTTTTTGGTGTGAAAATTGGACCCCAGACTTAAAAACTTAAGCGAATGCAACTCACTTTTAGTGTCTGAAGAGAAAAACAAACTTTATAGGCAGTCTGGTAAAAGGTGATATAAAGGAAGAGAAATTCCCTCCACATACCCCTTCTCTCCAGCAGGCTACCCCTCACTGACCCTGTTCTTCTGACGGAGGCCGATAAACGCTGAGGCACCAGCCTACATTTTTCCTGAGAGCGAATGATAGAGGCCGCGGCACCGTGGGACGTCGATTTCATTAATAACTCTTCATCGGCTCGCATTAGAACTCGAATTGAACTCTTTGAACTCTGGTGCGGGCTTCTGGTGTTTGTTCCCTTTGCTTTGGTTCTGTCAAAGGGCGTTTCCATCTGAAGTGAAAGCGGCTCGAGTCGAGGGTTTTTGATTTGACTCAACGTTAATACCGACGTGTGTCACAGTCATGATAATTTAATCATTAGCCTTTTGAGGAAATATTCTATTTTTCAGCACTTCATTGAAGGGGCTGGCTACACGGGGTAAAAAAGTCACTGCTGTTCTTTATCAAAGCTGCACCCACTTGTTAGAGCCCACACACAAGGGACAATTGATAGGGTATAAATGGAAATGATTCAGTGTGACGCTTGCAAACGTATTGTTTGATCCTTTTTGTTCGATTGTGGAGAGAAGAACGCTGCCTCTCTGCATTTGACCCATCAGTTCACACGCACCCACGAGGTGGTGAGCAGCAGACTGTAGCACCCAGGGAGCTCAGGGAGAAAGGTGCCTTCCCTAAGGACGCTTCAGCCATAGATGCCATGGGGAAGGCTTCCACATTTCTAACTATCAGTCCTGGGATTCAAACCGATGACACTCCCCGTCCTGCTTCTCAGACCGGTAGGTCACTGCTGCCCCCATCAGAGGATGATTTATGCACGCAGTATAAATGCAAGGGAGCTTTTTTTAAACACCTAGTAGGTGCCGCTATAATGATAAAGGAATATCTTCTCTATACTCTTCTGCCACACCAGTAGCAAGGACACAGGGGTGATTGTTTTGTTTTTTGGCTGGTGAACTGGCTGACTGGCAATTTTTATGCAGACTAAAATATATCCGCAACTATTTGACGGATGGTCATGGTCACCCAGAGGCTGAAACTTACACTGGCTCTGGTGATTCCCTTAATTACACCTATGATAAAGTTGTAGTTTTAGAACATCAAATAATCTACAGCTATACTTTGTTTGTAGCGCTAAATGAGCAAATGTGGGCATGCTAACACACTGCACTAAGATGGGGACCATGGCAAACGTCAGAAATATCAGCCAGCCCCATCGTCATTAGGAGCGAATTCACAGCCGTACGTGCCTAGTTCACTTTTTCCTACAGAGTCACGTCACAGATCAAGTGCAGTTCTTTTCTTTTGCGTCACCGTTAGCGCAGGCTAAATTTAGGCTGATTAATGCTGTCTTCAGTCGGGCGGTCCAAGCTGGGCCGAGCTGTTGCAGTGCAGTACAAAAGCCTATTTAAGAACAGTTTATAAGGTTAATAGCTCGGCAGCAGCATATTATTTTTGACAGTTATCGGATTATGTTCAGATTTTAATCAGCTGTGCTCTCAGTTGCCAGTCCGGCTTAATCGGGCTCCGACAGCAAATGCTAATGATCTTTCAGCAACGATTTGTGATTCACTCGAGTCGCTGCATTTTAAAGAGTGTAATATTAACAAAGCGTAGCTCAGTTCTGCTTCACGAATCTTACAGCGTGGTTTTAGCTTTGTGTTGTTATGATAAGGAAGAATGAAAAATAATGGGCTTCAGGGTGAATAGCTCAAAATAAAAATAGACTGAGAATGACACTGGAAAACAGAAATGCATGACAGTCAACTTCTTCTACAGTGTAATGAACTCTTAAACACTTGACACAACATTTAAATGTCACCCACTATGTGTGTGGGATCAGAATCGAGGAGGGAGGAACGAATGAAAGAGTCAAGCACAGTTCACTAGGAAGCATTTGTAATTCTCTGCCGATACCTCCTCGGCTCTCTGTAGTCAAATCTCCTCTGAGTTTCAGGCGCGCTCACAGTGTTGAAAATTCCACACTTGACTGTTTGACTTCTTTAACGCGGTGATCCGGGTTAGTATTAATTATTAGCAGTTCTCTGCAAAGAGGAATGTCCAGAGCGGGAACCACATTTGACATTTCCAGTCACAGAAGGTGCCACGAATCTGTGAATGTGAACACACTTTTCTTCCTGCAATTATTGCGGCAATAAACGCTGCCAAGGGGCAATCGCTTTACAGTAATGCTTCAAGAGAGAAAACAGATTATATGCCACAGAGGTCAGCGTGCGATAGACGACAAATCCGTGTGGTCTGGAGCACAAGTGCTCTGCCAAAAAGAGAGAACCATCTCCGTACGCTGTTCCCCTCATCTCTTTTTACCACACACACGTGGACACACATTCACACTCACATTACATCACTATTGTCTCCCCACCACCACCACTCTTGTTTCTCCACTTTCCATCCCTCTTAAATGAGATCATTGCACTGATTTCATTCCAGCTGTTATGGTTTGGGGGCATCTGGGAGACATTCCAGTGCGCAGACACACATCACAAGCCCATACAGAGCCTCTTGCCCAGCCGTGTAATTCTCAACAGCTGCAGAACTTCTAGTTATGACACTTGAGCAAGAACACCAGCCGCAGTCAATTAAATCCGGATCCGGGCTGAAAAAAGGCGCACTTGTGCCACGGTATGGGTGATGTAATAAATCAGCAAACTGTGAAGATTTGATAAGATTCATTTGTGAATATTACTTGTTAGGTTGTTTTCTAATCGAAACTGTAGGTTGCAGGAAGAACACCTGTGACCCTCTGAGGACATCTAGTGGTCAGATATAAGTACCACACTAAGGGTTATTTATTCACATATCAGTTTGTTTGTCCTGTTATCTTTTAATATTTAACCTACCTCATAAAGCCATCCACAGACACCAAAAGTTTTATGGTTGCGCCTTCATTGCACTTGCTCATGTCTCATATGATACAATAGGTCATTTTTTTACTACATGGTACAATTAAACATGATCATTTTCTGTATATTACAGCTGAGAATTACATTTATGTTGTAAATAGTGTGTAGTACTGTGTGTTTTTAATGACGTTCTTCCTTGTATGGCTTGACCAGTGAGCCTTGGACCTGCCATCCTCAATCCAGCTCATGGACTTTCCCTGTTGTCTCAGTGACCTGACTTTCTCGCACACCATTCCCAGTTTCCTCATTGGTGTTTTTAAATCCTGTGCTGCGTCATTTACGTATTGATTCTTGTGGACTTACTCATCCAGACACCTCATTTTGATTATCACATCTGTATCTGGTCCGTCTCCAGCCAGCCTTCCTGTCAGGCTTAATTATTTCGGCCTTGCCTGCCTGCATTTGGGTTTTCCTTCCCGCATGATGACCGTAAGCGCAACAATAACAGTTATATTGAGTTGCAGGGCTAGAATGTACAGTCACTATATGGGAAAGTACAAAAACAGTGATGGTGTAAATTATTATTTTAACATCCATCAGAACCGGGCTTACACAGAACAAACCATGTTTTGGGAGATACGAGTAACTCCCAAATCGTCTGTCTAAGTCTGAGGCTTTATTCTTTTGCAGTTTGTGTAATAAATCCTTTTATGAAGAAAAGCTGTGGCCTGTTGAAGTGGCTTAATTTCGTGAATAAAGCAGCACAGGTCTGTGTCAAATATTGTTTTTTCTACCCTAAGTCCTCTCTTCTGACCTGCTCGTGTTTCTTTTCAGCTCTCTTATCACACTAACACTGAGACGTTTGTTGTCTGATTTACCATTGTATCCTGGCGCCCATTGTTTTGTTTCCTATTGAGATTTTATTTCTTGTCTCCTTTCATGTGGGTTTTTCTTACAGATCACCTATTCATTGCTACGAGTGTGGTGTTTTGGTAGAATCTTCAGAGGCTATAAATAAAACGGGGTTGTCAAACCTGTTAAATGGCATTTTGACTACTCTATTGTCATGGCTGACATCATGCTGAGGGAAAAGTGAATGCCACATTAACATAATGTAGGATATACAACAGATACATTTTCTTATTCTGAGGAAATACTAAATAATATACACACTATAATATATAGTGTATTCACAGTACACACTTTTTCACACTTAATCTGTGGTTTCCTATGGGGATAATGGGGCCTGTGGTAGGCTTTGTACACCACTTTCTCCTGCAAACACCAAACGGTGTGGAAACTCACCTGACGTATGGAGCACGATACTGAAACCAAATTTCTCCTGCCACTCCGGTCTATCATATCAAAGCCGTTCCACTCTGCCAAGAATACTGTGAGTCACTGCGTGTCCATGTGGTGTAGAGACATTAGAAATAAATGACCCAGTGATGATGATGATGGGGTTGGTAACCGAGTGACCTAAAGAAGTGGAAGTCACTGCTAGACTGACATAAAGTGGCAAGCTGCAGAGGTTAATTTTAGAGGACTTCAGTGCAATAGTAGAATATGTGAGGGTCTGTATGGAATAACACACAGGACGTGTATATCTCTGGTAGACAGAGCCACAGTCCCTGATCCAGGCAGTGTATCAGGTCCTGCCCTGTCCTTGAAAACGTTTCAGCAGGAGGTAAATTAACTCTATTAACCCATGTCTGAACGGTCAAGGGCAGATCTTTACCCCTCCATCGAGTACAGGGACCCCAGTGATGTCATTCAGAGGGTACCCGCTCTGTCTGAGAGTTTCCAGAGACTTTCACCACATCTCAAGAGTTTGTATCACATTGTTTATATCACATGGGAGGAGTGCGGAAGACTGTTTTGCTTCAAGGGACCTACTGAGTACCTTAGCAATGCCCTTGGGGCATGTTAAATCACTCATGGTTTGTAAGAAAGAAAATGAACCTCTTCATTGGGTTGCCCCCATCATCCCCAGGAAACACAGTCATTTTTACCACCATGAACTGGTTTTCTGAAATGACTGAGCTTCCCTCTGCCGAGGATCACACTGGTGCCCTCCTCAAGACCCCTTCTACCGCCACAGATGATTCGCGAGGCAGTCTCATACAGTTAAGGTACAAGGTTGGCTGGAGGGTGGAGATTTCTTGTCCCTTGTCCAGTCTCTCAAGGAAATCCCTGCAACACTGTGTAACCTATCTTCTATTTCCCTGCTTTATTTTGAAGGACTCATCTGTCTTATCACTTCAGGTTGCTAACCTTTCACCCTGCTTTCACTCAGTGACTCCTTGGATTTTCTAGAATTTGATATTTTTGTCTTCTCAATCTGAGTTTCTGATTTAAACATTATAATTTAGCCATTTGAGCAAATGAATATTTAGACTCAAAATTTTCTAGCAGGATTCACCTTCTCTCGTATTTGTTTCTGTAGCATATGTATGTTTTTCATTGGGGTTGCTGGCCCCAACCCCAACCTTTTCTCCCCCCAACCCCCCATTTCTGGGTTCGTTATTGTTGACCTTATGTCGTACAGGCAGACAAATTCAGGGCAAAAAAAATAAAATAAAAAATAGTAGTAATGACATCCACTAAAATCACATCCTGTGATAGAATTGTGGTGTTTTGGAACAAAATTGTTTACTTATTTATTTGTTTATTTAAAATTAACGGTCTGTTATTATGGAGGATCAAGGCCGGAAGTCGAAATTAAAATCCGGTGGGCGCGAGACGAGATAATAGGCCCTTCAACTCGACCCTACCCCAACAGGTAAACTTTTAAGATAGTGTTGCCAAATAACGTTTGTTTGAATGAATTAACTGAAACTCCCCTCGACAACATTTGTATGCCTTGCAGGTGATGTCCTTTTTCGTCATTGTACCTTTTGCGTCACTTTACCTTTGTTTCACATAGGCTACCTGTGCTGGGTTGCAGCTATTTTTTAGAAAGTGTCTGTTATCGCGAGAGAAAACGAAGCGCCCGTATGTGAAGAGAGGCAAGAAAAAGGTCAAATCAGTGCAAACGGGACATGTGGGGGTATTTCACGTCAAACCGCTGTAGGTCGCAACTACCTTATATCATAATCCTTTGATATCAAGAAAACAAAATATCCCGACCGAAATGAAAATGAAAATAAACAGGAAACATCGTGCCACCCGGAAAGTAAACAAACGTGTAATGCGCATAGTAACCTCGGCTAGCAAACAATATATTAAAGGGAACAAATCCCCTAAGGAGAATTATTGGGCAGTGTTTGTGGTAGTCATTAAAACACATTTCTTCAGTCGATGAAGTGGAAGTGAGTAATAGACGGCTGAGCTCGTCTGTTGATGAACACACATGGAAAGCGAAGTTCCTCTGGACTTTTTCTATTCTAGGCGATTGATGTCGGGGAAATTTGTCCATGAAATGTCAGTTGCTCGTATAAAAGTCGGGCAACGTCGCAGGATGGCCATTGAATCTGCAAACGAAAGACAAGGTAGGATGCTTGATTTGATGTGTTCCTGTCTACTTACTTGTTTTATACATAACTGAAAGACAAATGCGTGGTGGGAGTAGCCAGGAATGCACTGGTTCATGTATAAAACAACTGATAAAATAATCAGCTGGTTGTATTTTAAATTTCATAATAACAGAGTACAAATTGGTTAGGATTTCTTATATTTTTCTTATCTGCATGCAGTTTTCCTAAAGCCTTTGTTCTTGAGTTTTTTTTGTTTTGTTTTTAGGTTTATGAGTTTATTGGGCACCTTTAAGATAACACTTTGTTGATCCTGCAGTGGGAAATTTTAAAGTGTCATAGCAGCAGAGGAGATAAAGCAGTATTACAGTTATTAATCAGTACAAACACAAGTATAGTAGTGTAAATATGTACCGATAGCACTTACCCATGCGTGTGTCGTCGTTTACCTTTTCATCACGGTCCCTGCCTCATTTTATCCCTCTTTGCCTTTCAGATGAAGGTATTTCTTTCCTGCATCATCTGTGCGTTCCTACAAGTCACCTACCAAAACCCCAGAAGCCACTGGACTCTGCTGCCGCACAGTATGTTTGATCTGTACGAGAACACACAAGCGCCCGAGTTCAAGTAATTCTTCTATAACCTAAATGTTTGTGCGTGTGTCTCTTGCTAGTTCTGGTTGTGGAAGTGGACGGCACTGTGGGCCAGGTCCCACTGACCTGCATTGAATCGCCAGAGGAGATTATAAGGAGAGGCAACCAGAGCCAAGATATTTTTTGGAAGAAGAATGGCGTGGACCAAGCACAGACCGGCAACTCTTATCTGGTGCAGCTAGAGGAAAGCTTAGGAGGAGGCAACTACTCCTGCCACGACAAGGACGGATCGCTCCTTGATCACACCGTGGTCTTGATCAAGGAGGACCAGACGGATAGGAGGAAGATTCTCGTGAAAACTGACCAAGGTATGGAGTCGGTTAAAGCGTTGCACTCGCTGTCATACAATAGCCAGTTCTTGGGAACTTTTAAAGTATGTACGCTGCTGAACTGCTTCTTTTTATGTGACTTTTATCATTAGATTACTTGAAGTGCTCTGCTCAGAATTACAACGGAGAGTTCCACTGCTCTTGGACCTGGCACAGCAGTCGCGTTGGCAAAGTAGCATTTATCAAAGCTCAGCGGTAAGCTTGCAAGCTGCTGAAATGTTTTCTGTTTTGCTCTCCAGTAACAACACTGTCTCCTGACTCATGTCGGAGCTGAGACTACGCAGCCATATCTATAAATAATATTTTATGAAAGAAAACATAACAAAGTAGATTCCACGTATTTGGAAGGCCTTGGCGTCTGATTTTATACAAATAATAGAGCTCATAAATGATGCCTGGTATGTTGCCCTTTTGCCATGCTTTTACCAGTAATCGTTATGAAGCTTTTTGACGTGTCATGCCAGTAAAGATCTATTTTTTTTTTTTTTGCAGTGTTTCTGACGACAATCACACTCAGTGTTCTGTGGATGCCGACGGCCTGCGCTGGACGTGCTCCTCACGTCACAGTAACTTCAGCTGTTCGGTGGACGCGAGCGGGGACGGGATCTCCTGCCTGGACAGGCGGCACTGCCCCTTTGCAGAGGAGAGCCAGCAGATCCACATCACTGTCTATGTCATGACCAAGCAATTTCTGGTGGAGAGCTACCCTAAACACTTCTACTTGTCAGAGATAGGTGAGGCACATCTGCGGGGAATGTTTCCACACCCACACACGCTCTCTTTCCGTTCCTGCCTTCACTTTCACCTCACTCTGTGCTTTACTTCAACTCTCGATAGTAAAACCAGACAAGGTGAGGATTGGTAAAATCAACACCACTGTGATAGAGTGGAGTTACCCAAGCTCCTGGAGCAGCCCCTACTCCTACTTTCCTCTCACTTTCCAAATTGCGCAGCTACGGCGTGGATGCAAAAGATGTAGCAACCCGTGCACTGACTCCAAAGCCTTGAAGGTAAGAGGAACTTACATATTGTCATGTGAATTTGACGAATTAAAGCAAAGTTTAAAAAAAAAAGAAAAAAAAAAAAGAGAGAGAAAGAAATGACAAGTAATCCCACATACTGGAAGAGAAGACGAGGGAGGACAAAAGGTTGCATGACTTCAGTGATGTAATATGTCATCTGTTTTCTGATTGTTTTAGAGCCTGACCTTCCACTCTACAGACATTTGTCAGTTTCAAGTGAAGCACAACGCTAGGGCTGTGTGTGTCCGTGCGAAGGACGCTCTCTGTAACTCGCAGTGGAGCGAGTGGAGCCACGTGAGGTTAGTGCCTCTCAGTGGTGCAACGCGGGACATTCAATAATGTTTACAAGTCATCCTAAGTGGTTTCCCCACGTGTCGCATCTCACAAGACTCGCCCCTGGCCTGCAGCTGTAAATCTTTACCGCTGTTGTTGTATTTGATGTTGTATTTGTTGTTGTTTCCCTCTGTACGATATAAATGATTAAATTTCCGACCCGTGTTCCGTTGCAGACTGAGGAGGAACAGGAAGAACAGAAAGAACAAAAGGAAGAACAAAAAACAAGCGTAACGGGAGGGAGAACTCCAACGCCGCACGTCCCAAGCAGTCTTTTTATGTATTTCTATTTATCTCATCCAGTAATATGAATTTTGTAACATTTAACTTATTGATAAAGTGAATAAATATAATCTAACTGAACCTGTCCCTTTTTTTTCCTTTCATTTAACCGTGCCTTTATGTGTCTCTAGTATTTCAGTCAGTGGCTTCATCTTCGCTTTGTGTCACTCTTAACTTGTGCTTTTGTGCAAAGTTTGCCATCGCACCAGCATTTTGTGTAACCATTTGACGTGATCTGACTGAAATTAGTTTAATTTAGATTAGACACTGGGTCACTGTCGAGGTACAGGTACAGACAACAAAATGAACTAACTTTCCGTGTAAACATGCAGCACTCTTAGGCAAGTCTTTGAACGACACTGAGGTTTTTAACAATGTTAAAGGTATTGCTGGATACTAAGTTGACTACAATATTATATAATATACTGGGATGGAAGACTGTACAGTATATTGCAGAAGTGTGGAGTCTTTGATGTGGTCTGGGATATACACTCACACACCTTGTGCTTTTTGTAGTGAACAGAAATACCAGTAGTTGTTTCTATTTGACTAATAAACAGAAGGTTTAGGGGCCATCAGGTGATCAGAGTTTTATGCCTCTTTCCCTAACCGCTTAGGTGAGGTTGTGGCTTGTGGCAGAAACTCCCCAAACCCCCTGTGACAAATCCCACAACTGTTGTTAAACTTCTAACTGTTTGCCCATGTGGTTTTTTTCTGCGCTCTTAGCCAAGAGACCCGTGATTCTGCGGTGCGGTGCCCTCCTCCTCTCTCTCTCTCTCTCTCTCTCTCTCTCTCTCTCTCGAGGGTGACTCTCGCTGTCGGTGCGTGGGGCTGTTAGGATTCAGCATCCTCTTTACGTACCGCTCCTGCTATCAAATGAAAATCTCTTTGCTACCTCATACAGTAATATGAAAACTGAGCTCAGACAGAGTTCCTCAATGCGCTTTGCTTTAAACATCCCTACGAGAGGAAGCCCACAGAGAGCATGTAGATATGTGACAGCAAGACGCTGACTTTTAAACAAGAGATGGGGCAAAGGTATTCGAAGGTGTTAGTCAGCAATGGTTCCTGCTGACATCTCCGCTGCCTTTCTGAAGGAACCGTCACTCAGTCTAACTCAGTGTAGCTTTAGTAGGTTTTGGCGTGATCAGTTTGGCCACGTGGATCTCAGCATTAAAACAGTAAAATTAAGCAATTTATGAGCTGTTGCTCTTGGAAATGAGTCGTGAGGGATTTTATGTTCTCAGACAAGAGCTCAATAATTCACATGCGAGTACTAGAGCAGATAGAGAGCATATTTCTTTTGGTAGCAGTGATTAATATATGGTTTATTGCACTCGTATTATGGAGGGACATCTGTTAAGTGTTTACTGTTTTAACTTTTCACTTGATTTTCTGTCACTGATGGGCCATCAAGGAGTTGAAATTGCATAAGAAAAGAACTCATAATACCCTCTTTCAGCTTTAATATAGTTGTTGAAAACCTTTTATTAAATGACTGTTTATATACACTGATTATACGTTTTAAAGTAAAGTATTATCTCCTTTATTTGTGTGTAGCTCGTGGGATTCATTCATTTCAGGACCATCAGGATCATCTCGTGAGTATATTCTGATCAATTAATAAGCATTTTCCCACCCATCATACATCATATACATCCCATATCATATAATTATGATTCTTTACTGGCCTTTAAAAATGTATTTTGTTGATTACAATAAATTATAGACAGATAAAATCCCATGTGACCTCTGAGAAATGACATAAAATCTAAAAAATTTAATGCTGTGATGGGTTTTTACATGTGTGAAAACAGAACTGCACTACTGCCATTATTTCACGGGAATGAAGTGCCTTACATAGCTTAGAAAATCAATCCAGATCACCTGAAATTCCAGTGTAATTATTAACAAAGCGGCTGCTCAGATGCATTTACAGCCAAATTTCCATGTCACGTGTAAGAAAAGCCCAAACAAACAACATGACACCTAGAGAATAGTAAGCCACTCTTCTCATTATTGGTCTGTAACACGGTTAGTCAGGAGATTGCGGTCAACGCTGTCTTCACTTCCCTGTCGTTCAAAAAAAGCAGAAGAGGTTAAGTAATGTAAGTACTTTCAGAGCTGTCATAGCACAAAGGCTCGACCTGACACCCCTGACATTTGATTTTTGGGTTGTTTGAGGCCACTTGACAAATTTTGGGAAATGTTGTGTATTTCAATTCAATTCAAAAGTAAAAGTGATGTCCTGTGATCTGCTGTAACTGCGTGGTGACATTTTAGTAAATCTGATATAGCGTCCCAGTTCAAATGGAAATGTTTAGTTTACGGTTTTCTAGATGTCCAGTGAAGTTTAATTTTAAATTTATGTTTTGTAGTTATCTGTCGTTTTCAGATAATTATAAGACACAAATGGACATTCTGATGTTTTATCTGTTTTATCAATGAAACAAATATTTTAAATTTACATGACAAGACAAAGAGAGGCATCAGATCTTTACATTTATGAAGGAGTAGACGGCAAAGCATTTGAAATATAAGTTACTTAGTGGGTTAAACTTTATTTTAGCCAAAGGTGAAATTGTGTTTCCCAAACTGTCCATCAACTTTGCCTGTCACATAACAGACATACACTGATACAGGCATAACATTATGACCTCCTTCCTAATATTGTGTAGGTCTCCCTCGTGCCTCTGAAACGGCAACAACCCATCAGAGAATGGACATGGGTCTTCTGAGGGTGTCCTTTGGTGTCTGGCAACACAATGTTGTTAGTGTGGGGCCCTTGGGTCCTATGGGTTGAGGGGAGGGGCCTCTGTGGATCATCCCACAGATACTTGATCAGTTTGGGATCTAGTGAATTTGGAGGCCAGGTCAACACCTTGTGCTGTTTTTCATGTTGTTTCTAAACCCTTTTTGTGTGTGTGCCTGTGTCAGGCTGTTACTGTAAAAATACAGTTGAAAAAATACTTTTATAAGTAATTAGGACTCCCAGTTACAGTAATCGTGTGAGTCACATGGTATGTATCTGATTAATGCTAATTGTGTCTACAGACTCATGACATTCATAGTCCCAGTAGACCCACTGGAGTAACCGCTGGCTTTCGAATAAATAAATAAATTCTCACAAGTTATCGTTTGGCACACTTTACTGTGTACCAAAGGACCAATTCTAACATTTCTTTCTGTTTATTTTTAATAGAAAGTCTACATTAATAAACAAGAGCAGTTACATGAATAAATACGGACACACAAATGTCCATAGAGTTTTTATCAGCATAGTAAGGGACGGGTCCTAATGTGTGTTTTTATTTTTGTTTGTTTTGTTTTATTAGTTTTTACAAATGCACAGAGGAATTTGATCGCTTTTAATATAAGAAAAGGTAATCTTTGTCTTTTCTTTTTATGCAGAAATTGACTTTTCACAACAATTCAATTCACTGCACAATAATTATGTGGTTACTCTACATACAGTATATTATCACGTTTCACGTATTTACACATATTTACTGTAATGAAACCCGCGTTTTGGTCATTGTGAAATTAAACATGTCCCTGATCTTACTCAGAAATCAAAGAGAGAAGTATACCCCTGACATTTATGGATATTGCTGGACAGCTTTTCCCCATGAAAACTGAAAGTTAGTTCTCATCATTAACCAGCTGACGCGTCGACATTTAACAACAAAATCAAGAAATGATGGGAGGTTTGGGCAAATCCCTCTTAAGACAAAAACAGATCAGGTTTAAACTGAACTCGCGTGGGAACAGTTTACCTTTTGGTTTTGCCTCCAAAGTCAGCTACATTAACCAGTTTTTCTCATGAATCCACAGTCTCGCTGACCTTGTCCTCATTTGTTGACCATGTTAATTAATGAGCATTTGGGCAGATGGCGTTTGTGTCCATTCTGCTTAATATTCAAGGGTTACATTTGGGGATACAACTTGGAGGAAAGCGGGTTTTTATTTATTCGTGTAATGTCTTTTTATCGCCACTAGATGGCAACATTGCACCTGATATGCGTGTGTTCGAGAGGTCTTGACCTGAAGTGAAATGGGACTGGGAATTACCAGAGATGTGTTGCCTGAAGGAGTTCAGAAGAATGGAAATCACTCTTCATTTATCACAGCGATATTCCTCATGTTTAATCCCTAATTGCAACTTTGAGGCTGCCACCATAAAAGTCCCTTTTCCTAGAGAAGAACTGAAAATGTGTTTTTTTGTGTGTTTTTTTTCTGACGAACATTTGTTACGAACTCGTCCACACATTTAAACATCTATATTTGTCTCCTTTTATGTCGACTGAGGAGCATATTGTTAGACATAAGGCCCGTTCTCATAAACATATGCCCGATTTTTACAGCCAGTGATTTTTATGAGTCTTCAATTCAATCAGGCCGTTATTATCATCGGCCCAACCTTTTGATTTACGAGAACATCTGGTAGTTGTGCAGGAGGCTGACGGCAGCGCCTACAACTCCTTTCTCATCAGTTATTTAAAAATGTCTAATAGAGTTATAACGCAAGGAATTTAATAGCCCCCCCCCCGTATGTAGACACTCGAACACGAGTCACATAAAAGCGCGCAGACACACCTTTGCATCGTTTACATAGCGTGCGCATGACCCCCCTGTGCGTAATGATCAGAGATATTTTGCAAACCTTATGTCTGGGAGCCATGGAGTTAGCAAATCGCTGTATTAACATGGCTGGATCATCGGGCCCCAACTGACATCTCTGTTTTTGGACACCGAGACGGTGATATTTGGACTAACAGTGTGCGTTGGATATAAATATATACCACCCCAGAGGCCTCCAGTGTTCGCGCTGGCCCGCATGCCGACCGAGGCAGACAGATCATGGCAAGAGAGCCGACCACAATCAAACAAACGTGCTGAATGATAGATCTGGACGCGTGTGTGTGTGTGTGTGTGTGTGCGTAAAACTGAAGTACACTGAGTGGGAGAGACATTTTATCCCACGTTGATTTTATTTATCACTATTTATTGTATCGTGTACTCACGTGGTGGGCTGCTCACATTTCGACTCCTACAGCAGGACACATAAATAAACACCTATAGACAATGATGACATGATTCCATTTGGCGTCTAACCTTGACCGTTTATGGCGTTTATCTGACTGCGCAGCTCAGTCTGCTGCCTGCTCAGTATGAGGATATACATACACGTACGTACAAGTAATATCGCACCAAAAAATTACGGCAAAAGTCTTTTTTGCTTATTAGAATTACAAAATACATGTTATTCTATAACACCAAACAAGCGCGTTTTACCGTACGGTCTTTTTTTTCTGAGCCTTATCTAAAAAATGTAAGCGTGGTGTAAGAGGATTTCATTTCAACAGCTCATGATAAAATCTTGATTTTTTTCAGAGATAGTCTGCTGATAAGACCGACTCATGTCATTCTTTTCATTTCATTATAATTAACCAAACATGCACTTATTGAGCAGATGCCCCTCGGACAATTCAATTTGACAATTTAGAAATGACTCCTAATGACCGAGGGGGGAAGCCAGGAACATGAGGGGAGGTTTCATGCATGTGAGCCCACTGTGCAGCTTCATGCTTCTGTGAGCAACCATGCAAAAACATGTTGTTACACTTTTTTTATGTTGTTGTTTCTGAGCAGTTATTCATTGCACTTTTTTTTTTTTTTTTGGACAGCGGGACGCAGCACAGTTTAGCTGTAATCCTCATATTTATGTTGGATTCAGCACTTAGTCCCGCAAGATTTGTGTAATGCATCTAATCAAAGCTAATTTCAAACCACCGGGCTGCAACAGAAAAAAAAATATTAATAATGACGCGCGTCGCGGCTGCCAGGCTTTTTGGTGAGCTGAAACTTTCTTAAGCTCATAATCTTCCAGAGCTGATACTCTGAACGAACACTTGGACCGCTCAGCGCAGTTGATTCAGCTCTCGTTTGAAAACACAAACACTGAAAGTTCTCTCTAAATGTTTGCGTAAAGTCGTTTTGTATTTTGCTTTCCAAAGCGCACGCATGCATAATGCGGACGATTAAAATCTGTTTTTTTTTGTTAGTTGTTGATGTTTAAATAATCAGACACACATAAGTAAACACAACTGCATCTGGGCACCAGTGGTGCAGTCACTCGGACTGGCTCCTCTTTTCACTGTACATGTTTTTGTCGCACAGTAATGAGAAATGAAAAAAAAAAAAAAAAAACTCACTCATCCGAATCTCATCTGAACATTTGATCGGATTCTGTTTCGGCTTGTTTTGCAGACAGATGCGGGCACATTTTCATTGCTGCGGCTCAAGTGACAACGCAGCGAACAGGCGAGAGATGCCACAAGCACCCTCCTCACGCTGCCCTTTCAGTCTCAGTATGCAAACTGCATGGATTAAAACTAATGTTCTCCCATGAGTTTGTGTTTGATTGCGGTGAACGTATTAATTGTCAACTCTATACGCACACAGACACACACACACACAAAAAAGACTGGGCACACACGCATTTGGCACACATGAACTAGCGCGCACACACACACACACACACACACATCGAGCACAGCTTCTGGCTAAGTGGCCGGGGCGGGACGCTGCGTGGGACGAGGCGGGGACAGCAGGCAGGCGGGCGGGCAGCGTGCTGGTCGGGTTGGTGGACAGCTGATTGTCCGTGTTATTAACTGTGTTTGAGGGCGTTCCCGCTCGCCTCGCAGACCACGCCTCCCTCACCTACTAGTTCTCTGCTGTTTGGCATCCCAGAGATGGTCCAAAGTGATTCCTCAGGGAAGAAAAGAGCGCAAATCACCCGAGCAGGAGCTGACGAGGAGCTGAGCCGCGGTTACCCAGGACTGCCTCTTAATTGCGCGTAATCTTCCGTTTCATTCACCAGAACAGAGGAGAAGACTTTGTAAATAATAGGAATCGGAGCGAAGGAGGGCGAAGCGTGTTTCATCTCCTCGGCTTTCTTTCTCACCGTTGGACTGTTTTGTTGCAGAAGCTGACATTTTGCTTGTGTTTTTGTCAGCTGCACCTTGATCCGGGGGACTGTCGCCAACTCAGTGCAGCCTCTCATCCTGCGCTTCCCCTTTCATCGCTGTCACGCTGTTCATCTTCAGAGCTGCCGCTTCCCCCTTCTTTTTCTTCTGGAGTCGCTGACATGAGGTGCAGCTAACCCTGGATGCTGACAGCTCCCCTCTTTCCTTCCACATGTCGCATCTTTTGTTTACTTTGAGAAACACGCGCGCAACTAAACGCCAAGTGAAATAGACCACGCC
The DNA here is from genome assembly GCA_005024645.1 of Planiliza haematocheilus. Lineage (NCBI taxonomy): Eukaryota > Metazoa > Chordata > Actinopteri > Mugiliformes > Mugilidae > Planiliza > Planiliza haematocheilus. The sequence continues at coordinate 3,661,603 of SRSE01000949.1, read as the reverse complement.
ACTTTGCTCCTCTGACAGCGCGATCAAACAGACGCAAGAGGAGGGGAGGCAGGGAAAAGAGAAGGAGGGAGCCGAGGAGAGGAGAGGAGGATAGAGAGAGAGAGGAGAGAGAGCGAGAGAGAGATAGAGACGGCGTGAAGGTGCGTTTTGATGTTTGGCATCCACGAGAGCATCCAGAGGAGTGGGAGTAGTATGAAAGAAGAGCCCATGGTGGCCGGGATGAACGCGGTTCGGACATGGATGCAGGGCGCCGGAGTGCTGGACGCCAACACAGCCGCCCAGAGGTGAGCCTGAGGCGGCCTTGGCGCTGCGCTCGCACCGGGGCGTGGAGACCGGGGGAGAAAGCACGTTTAAGATCTGCGGGTGTTTAAAGACGGAGCGGCTGCATCACTTGGGGCAGCATGCATCCCCAGAGGACGTGGTTGTGGGATAACCACCGTTCCCGCTGGCTTTATAAGTTTTTAGCTAAAACTCCGACTTGACAATGTGCTGTGTACGGCTTAAAGTGGTTTAACACATTCCTGGTTGAGAGAGGCAGCCAACTAAGAGCTCTTTTAGGATTTAAATGTTAACTTAGCATAAGTTTGGTGTGGAAAAGTGAGCTGTGAGTTTATGTTTGGGCTTTTTAGTTGTTGTTGTTTTTTTGTCTGAATCAGACCAGGTTACTTTTCAAACTCTCCATGCTTTGGTATTTTTCATTCTTTAATTAGCAGAATTTCTGCAAAAATAAAATGAAATGATTTGGTTTTAATCAATTTGCATCAGTCCAAAATGAAATTAATCACATTACATGACAGGCCCGGCATTATGAAAGCATTTGACCTTTTCTAATTAATGGCGTGATATGAAAGCGTAAACATAACCATTTTAAATGAATAGCTTAATATTTTAACGCACTTGTTTAATTATGATTGATTAAAAAGTAAATTACATTTGGTCAGATCTTTTTTTTTTAATGAAATTGCACGTCGTTGCTATTTTTTATTTTTTAATAGAATCAGACTAGAGACGGAGGCGACTGTAGGTTTGAATTTAAAGGCAGATCTCTCTTGTGCTGCACTTTTTTCTCCCTCCCCGAATGAATTGACTCTAACTGCCGTCGTTTGCGGGCGCTGCGTGGTTTGTGCTTGTGTCCGCAGCGGAGTGGGTCTTGCTCGGGCACACTTCGAGAAGCAGCCGCCCTCCAACCTCCGCAAGTCCAACTTCTTCCACTTCGTCCTGGCTTTGTACGACAGGCAGGGTCAGCCGGTGGAAATAGAGAGAACCACCTTCGTCGACTTTGTAGAGAAAGAAAAGGTGAGTTTGGCAATTTAACTAAAATGAAATAACATAAATAAATCAGTATATTTTTAGCATATAATAAACTCTTCAAAATAAAAGCATAATGAATAAATATTGGGTGGACCTGACCTGTAAAATGAAAGTGATAAATTACCAGAAGTGTGTTAACAAAGTGGCCAGACGCACACAGCAGGGATCATTGGTCCTGAAGGCTTCATTGATGTGATTTCTCTTTTTACATGTGGTTCCTGAAGAAAACAAACTTGCACAAGACTCCTGTTTATTATGCCGTCAGTGCATTTTATTTTCTTTAATTACAAAATCCAAATCTCTAAATAATTTCGCACCAATTTACCTTCAGCTTTTATTTATACTCCTTTGCACATTGTGCCATTGACTTGCATTTTATCTGACAGCTGAGCACAGCGTGCAGCCCTTATTCCTGCAGGTGCTGTCAGTGAAGATATTTTATATTTTTAAACAAGCATCAATATTAGTGTGTGGCATGTCCATCAAGTATCTTATTGACCAGTTTGCAAGCGGTGTTAAAAAGTTATAAATATTTCTTTTATTCATTAGCACTCAGCAGCATTGCGGCTTGTGTATAATTTATTAGATCCTTCTATTGGTCAATAACAACATATTATAATATTGCGCGGGGATTTATTGAAGGAGGAAATAAAGTATGTGAGGTTATTATAATTTATTTAAACACGTTAAATGCCCACAGGAGCGTTTTAACAGCTCCCATATGCCTGCTAATAAAGTTGTGACCAGAACAAATGTTTTATTTTACTAATTATTAGGAGGTTGAGTTTACTCTGTTTTGTCAAATAATGAAATCTGTAACTTTATCCAAGTTCAGGTGCTTATTTAGTGTCTTTTGGCTGTGTTGGAGGGTATAGACGAAGGGAACTTGATTCCAGTCAGAGATAGGTAACGTCTAAAAATATCGAGTTGTGGAGCCGCAGTTAAAAAAAAAAAAAAAAAAAAGTCCCAGGAGGAGATGGTTTGCTCGCTCTGACCGAGTGTGTTTGGTTTAATTTTCATAGGAAACGACGGGGGAAAAGACCAACAATGGGATCCATTATAGACTCCAGCTCCTCTACAGTAACGGTGAGTTTGGCTCCCATCGTTTTTATGGAGCAATAACAAAAACAGCGAGTGAGTGATACGCCAAAGCAAAACGAAGGAAATACCCGGAAATAACTCTTTTAGAAGGTCACATCGCTGATCTTTATTTAAAAGGCTTTAATTGTGTTTTCTTCCCATCTATTAAATGGTTTACAATGAAAGATCAGTTTTTTTTAAAAAACAATGAAATGCTTTATTTAATTTATTCATTACCAAAACCATAAAAACTAAAAATGTAATAATGTGTTGTTGTTATTATTCTATATATATATATTTTTAAGTTGTCGTTGCTTCACTGCTTCTAAATATAATGTCTATTCACCTCGGCCTACTTTGAGAGTAGTTATTAACAACTCTAAAATAAAATCTCTCCTTTTTTTTTTACACTTTTTTATTTATTTTAAATAATATTATTGGTGCCTGAAATGAATAATTAAAGCACATTAATTATGATTTAGAAAACCGTGGGTTTCTTCCTGCTGTGCTCATTTTCACCATTAAGCCGCTAACAAATGTTTACAGAGATAAAATCAGCAGTGAGTAAATTGAATTTTCAAGTTCAAACTCACAGCGTGCAGCAGATCCTGAGACCCATTAATGTCAGTTTGGACTCATAGTTTCTGTAAAAAGTCTCAGAGGGGGATATGAGAATGAATGAAACCTGTGATCTGAAGGATCCCCCCCCCCAAATGAGTAAAGCTTTCCTTTCTGCTGAGATGTGAGAGTATGAAACTTGCCTTTTAACACATGTCTCCGTCTCTCTGTCTGCTGCAGGGATCAGGACGGAGCAGGACTTATACGTTCGTCTCATTGACTCCATGACTAAACAGGTAAGAGGTTCTGAATTCAACTACGGGCTCCAAAAATAAATACATAAATAAAAAATAAATAAATAAATGTAAGGTTAGATTGCTGCTTGTGTTGGTCTGAATGCGGCCCCCACCTACAACCACCACCACCTCCTCCTCCTCCTCTTCCTCCTACTCCCCCCACCCGCGCCCTGCTGCATGCCTGTGTCTGAGACCCTCAACTTCAGCACAGCACAGCCAGCTTGATAAATGACCTGTCTTACCTGTGGAATACATTTACAGAGGCCCAGAAAAGTAGAGGACATGTGTCCTCATACTCTGCCTCTGCACAGCAGCCAGTTAGTGGGGATACTGTGTGTGTTTTTTTTTATCAAGCGGCGTATATGTGTGCGAGCGCGTGTGATTGTGCCCATATAGTGTGTGAATATCTCTGTGAGGTGCAGAAGCAGTTGTGTGTTAGCGTTTGAGAGAGACAGTGATGCATGCCAGCTCACTCTTTGAGGACCTTGACCCTCATTTCCTCAATGTGAAACAGAACAAACTATCCCAGAGTGTGTTATGGCCAATTCAATCACACAAAGAAATACAGAGCAGCACATGTGGGCTGGTGCACACTGAGGGAATTCTCCGTTAGGATGAATTAGACAACGAAGAAAGTAAACCCCTTCAACGCTGTTTTGATATCAGGTCTTTTGTTTTGCCAATTCTGCCTCTAGTGCCATTAGGCTTGAAGAGAGTTTGCTTTAGAATGAAAAGAGTAGGAGGAGATGCTGTTTGTGTGAGAGCGTGTGTGTTTGCACGTTTATCGGTGTGTGTGTGTGTGTGTGTGTGTGTGTGTGTGTGTGTGTGTGTGGTGTGTGTGTGTGTGTGTGTGTGTGTGTGCAGGGTGATCACAGCCCTGGAGAGCATGTTGAGTGGGGTTGGAGGGGTAACCAGACTAGGTTTTTGGACGCTGTGCTGTATGGACCAGATGGTGCACTATACTCCAGTCTGGCAGTCCAACTGCTCACTGTACACCGCACATAAACATACGTGCATGCACAAACACATATGCACACGCAGTAGCACGCACGCACGCACATATACACAAACAATTTTCCCCTTACTGTCTCTGTCTGAACAGAGCGTTCCTGTTCAGGAGGACTGGATTCCCACGATACACACATTTGCCAGATAGACAAACACTGCTCCCAAATGAAAGACACACACACTTTTCTGTTTTTTATTTGCCCCTGCATTGTGGTTGGCTTTTCTTTTCTCTCAGCACAGCACTCACATAAATATACACCATTTAAAATTGTAATTTTTTCCCCCTCCCGATTTTTAGGCAATTGTCTACGAGGGCCAGGATAAAAATCCAGAGATGTGTCGGGTCCTGTTGACCCATGAGATCATGTGCAGGTAAGACAAACCACACTGAGTTACATCTCTCTCGCTCTCTTTTTTTCTTGCCTGCGTTTCACAGCCTAAATGAAGACGAATGCTTTTCTCACTTTGGATGTGTCTCTGCTGGTGTAAAGAGGGGGCAAAGACACGAGGAGCTCTGCTAAATTACAATAGAAATCTTATCATTTTCCTCAAAGTGGGTTGGGGAGATGGGCCCTGGCCTATTTCTGTTGTGTGTGTATGTCTCTGTGTATATGTGTGTGTGTACATCCCTCTCATGTTCAGCTAATTAGGACAAGGAAAAGCTCATTACTCAAACCCATCCTCCTCCTTAATACATGCAGTTTGCTGTGTCCTGACAGTGAGCTATGTGCAGAGGGGCAGACTCGAATTACACATAAAATACAGTCACACACTCTCACTCAAAAGTCGAAAGCAGGCAAAACTCCCTAAGCCCGCCGCATGCATTTACAATCAATAAAGGCATCACACAGCGTGTGATTGCTTCTTACAAGCCAGTCATCTGTAGAGTTGCATGTAGAGAAATGGCTGGTGGCAAAGTGTAGCCACTTCCTGGTTATCACACAAGGCAATTTAGACCACTTGTTTTCATATGCTGCAGGAAACGGTGGAGATCAGAAATCTGATCTGGCTCTCCAAGCCTCTTGTCCTGAGGGACTCGGGAAAGTAGGGGGAGGGTCAATCCCCCCCCTTCTCTCACTCGCTTTGGTGTCTTTCTCCATCTCCTCGCCGCACACATACAGTAGATGCACACATGTAGTCAGACACAGGTACACACAAACAGGCAGACACTCCGACGAGCAGACAGAGAGGAAAAGGTAGACGTAGTGATACTTTTTGAGGGGGGGGGGGGGGCACAACACACAACACACTGTTACATTGTGCTGCAGTCAAATGATTCAGAAAGGGCTCGTCACATCAGTATGCAACCCCCTTCTACCCAGCATGCACTACTCCCCAGGTCCAGTGGGACCACTCTGTGACCCACTTCTGAGAGAGAGAAAGAGCGAGGGAGAGGGAGAGGCGGGATAGAGGGAGGAGACGAGCAGTGAGGAAAAATAGAGAACATAAGATGTCTGGTTGTGTGATGTCTGACAGAAATGGAGCTAACCTGAGCCCTGGAGGCTAATTCAACTTTGTATCCAGCCCCATTCAAGTTCACTGCCTTTTCCCCTCTTCTCCTCCAAAACTCACCCCATGCTGATCTCACCTACTGTAGAGCGAGATCCCCGGTCTTACCCCGACGAGCCAAACGCAAATCCAGCTCGTGTTTCTGATTGAACTCCACAAAAGTCTCACGCCCTTTCACTCCTATTCCTCTTTCCTGTATGCTCATCCGACTTCCTCTCGCTCTCTGAGCTCTGCCTTATCTTGGTCTCTCTGTTGTTCACATCTTGGTGACTAACTCCCCATTGTCTCTGCCTCCCCTCATCCTCTCGTCCCCCTGCAGTCGATGCTGCGATAAGAAGAGTTGTGGCAACAGGAACGAGACCCCATCAGACCCTGTCATCATCGACAGGTAAGCAAAACTCTCCCTCCAACCTGGGCCGACGCGATGCAGCGCTGCCGCTGCAGACGCCAAAAGCCGAGCAGACGAAAGCAATTTCTGACATGCCGTTTGTCGAGGAACATGTGACCTGCGGGCCTAATAAAGCAGGCCACAGGTTGGTTTTCAACAGCCATAATTGAGCGTGCAGGCAAAACGCGTGAAAGTGCAGCAAATTATATTCCAGTGGCATGTGTGTGAAGTGGAGGAGCAATCACAGAGCGGTCGAGGAGCCCTGCTTCAAGTGTGGTCAAACAGTGTTTGTGTGGTTGTGCTGATGACTTAGCTGATGAGCAGTTAGGGTTACAGCTACAGTCTGGTGTGTGTTCCTGTGAATAAATCTCGCTCTTGGACGAGAGTGGTGCTGTAAGTTGTTAGCCGCCCTTTGACTAGCACATTTCCTTGAGTGTGGCCCTTTCTCCTGCTGTCATAAACTACCTCTGACCAATGTAGCGCCTTACGTGATTTACAGTCAATCAGAAATATATAAGCCGGCAAGATTTACTGTGCGACCTCTGGCGAATGCATGTGTGCGGCACGCTGGGGGTACAGCGCGAGGGACCGTATTTGTTTGAGCAGTTGATCAAGCGTGCAGAGTTGAGCCTGCTCTGATCAGGACTCAAGTCAAGTCCTTAAAAACTAAATTTTCCACAAAAGCGTGACAGTTTGACTTTTGCAGACTGTACTTTGCGATCTACAGCGGCTGCACCGTCAGGCTACGTGAAGTACATTGTGGGGCTATTTTATGTCTGCTTTGAATTTGTCACATTTGAGTGTATTTATGTGACTGTTAATGAGGCAGTGACCTGTGCTATCTGATGAACACAGCTGTCCTGTTCTCGCTGCTGCTCTGTCAAAAGCCACTCTTTACCTGTGTATGTATGTGTGTGCGTATCTGTGTGTAAGTCTGTGTGTGCGCGCCACCCTCGTTCCGCTCCAGCGAAGCGGAAGGCCTCACCTCAGCGCTCCCTGAGACAGCTGCACCCCACCACGTGGCCTCAGACAACACGCCTGCCCATCACTCTGTGCCACATTTCTGATTTTTGTTTCCCCCGTGTGCATACTTGTTGAATCTCTCATCTGTGCGCTCTGCCGCTCCGTCTTTTTCGCCGCGGCCCGAACTTTCCCTCCACTTTGCTGCAGTTCGAGCGCAGCCGCCTTGGTGAAGGCAGGCTGGGGGAACAGCTTTCCCACACCGAGCATGTGTTGTGGTCGCTCGCTGGCGGTATTCCCCCGACGCCCGATGGCTCAGGTGTGAGGGCAGCATTAACGAACAACAAATTAGAACAGGGGGAGGGAAAACAACAGCAATATCTCTGTTTTCCTCTCCAGTGAACACTCTTTCTGGACAGGAAAATAGGTCAGGTGAGAGGAGAGCGGTCGGGGAGTGGGTGATTGCTAGTTTTAAAGGCGAGGGGTTGGATGGGGGGGGGTGAAGGAGAACGAGGAGAGAGCAGAGGGCTTGTACGTTTGCTCAGTTAGTACCAATATATTCTCGGCAATTGTAATAATCAGGGATTCATAAACAAACAAACAACTGAGGCTGAAACTGACTCAATTACCATGAGTTCCCCTCCTTCAAATTCATAAAGAAATACCATCAGCAGCCCCTCTCCACCCTTGAAGTTATTTAGTTCGTTAAATAAGGGCTCGTTAGCCCTCTGCTGTTTCGCAGAGATGATTAGATTTTACAGCCCTAATTAGCTGGGCTAGCTCTAACTCTTCTGGAAGAGTAATGGGTCTGATTGCCTAATTAGCTCTCTCTCGTTAAGACGGGAGAAACAGGCCACTGCAGCAAAACCGCAGGAATGAGGAAAAATAAAGTCAGCTAATGAGAAACTTATTTGATTGTTAGGAGAACAAATCTGGTACAGTGTGGATAGGCGGCGCTCTGGGTACTGTACTCGCTCACCGGGAGAATCGCTCTCGCCTCCGGTTGAAGGCAGAATTTGTTTGGGCTTTAACACGTCCACAAGGAGCAATACGATTCGGATCCTAATTACGAGGCGTATTTGTTTAGGCTATGATAGCACAGAACGCTTTAACATTTCTTGGGTTTCCACCGAAGCGGAAAGAATCGCTCACCACAGTCCTCCTCTATGGCTGTTTTGGTTTAGGAGCGTTCAGTTTTAGAGTACGTGCTGTCATCTCTGACGGTCTCCTCCAGCTGTTTCTCATCTGGATCAGTCAGCGCAGGAGATGAAGACAGCTCCTGCCATGTTGCATGAATTTAGCCTCCGCGGTGGTGAGTTCTTAGAAATTCACAGATGGACCTTGGCGTGACATTTTGTGTCTGAGCTTGACACCGGGCAGGAGGAGCAGCTGAAAGGTGAGACGCTCCCGTGCGTCTCTTCCCCCCTGGGAAACATGTGTGGTCCACTTTAGCCTCTTACAGAGACAGGATAATATGGGGGGAGCCCTTAACCCTCCAACCTCCACTTCCACTTCTCTCCATTGCTCCTGGTAAGCGTGGGGTTAATCATATGCAGCCACTGCCAATGATCAGTCAATCTGTGCCTGAATGGCCCTCAAATCACACATAACACATTTCCTTCCCACCCTGCACACCTTTGCTAACTCTCTATATCTTAACATTTCCTCCACACTGAACTATTTTCCTTAAATAACTTGGCACACACTAATAATTGTCGTGGATATGACACTCCCTCCAGCGTTATGTGTCCTCTCCTGCCTCCTGCCACCTGTGTCCCGTGGCCCTTTCCTGCTCGCCCAGTTCCCATAGGCCTGCTACAGGGTGTCCCCCTGGCAGGCAGAGCCTCTCTGGAGGGGAATAGAAATGCTCTGTGACCAGAGATAAGGATCCACTGGTTAGCCCTGCATAGCCTCTATCCCCCTTTCCACTCACATTGCTCTGGGGGGCAAAGGGGTGTCAAGTTTACATGCACAGACAATGTTATTTCAGGTTTATTGCTGTTTTTTGAGTGGTGCTTGTGTGTGTTTGCATTTGCACACACTCCTGCAGGCCGCTGTTGATGTGGCCCATTTCCTCGCATGCGTGTCTGTGCTTGTGTATCCGCATCGATGTTGGTCATTTCCCCAGGAGCGAGTGTGTGTGTTGATAGAGGCCATTTCCTGACGAGTGTGTGTGTGTCTTGAGTGAAGAATGTCGGGCAGGAAGTGCTCCTCCCGGGGAGGATGATGTCATGGCCGACGGTTTCCTGTTCTCTGAGCTAGTGGAACGGGCCGACTCACAGCTTCATGGTGGGTAGTTAGCGATCGGTCACCAGGTTTTGGTTCACCTTTTGCTGGCTGCAGTTCCAGACGAGATTTGGCGTCACACCGGAACACTTAGAACATCTGCAGGCAGAAAATGCAACTTCACGGCTGGCAGCGTATTGAACATTTTCCAAGCTAATGTTTTTTTCTTGTTGGTCACTGTCTCTCTGTTGTGGGGCACCCCCTTATTGTTTTGGTTGTTATGTTTGGATGCACTTCCTGGGGTGAGAGGTCAGTGTGTTGCCTTGGTTGGGCTAACGTGCACTAGTGAATAATGTATGTCATTGACTTTATGTCAGCCCTGCCAGCCCCCCAAGCAGAGCCCACCCATGTTTAATTCATCCGTCTCATTTGTGTGTGTGTGTGCACGTGCGTGCCTGCAAAAATGAGTGTGTGTGTGTCATTTAGAGGCCCAGTCTGCACCTGTCCAGCCATTAGCCCCCCTCTCATTTGCATTTGATGCTAATGTGGTTTACTGGCAGCGCCTTCCGTCCCCTTAGCTTAGTTTCATTTTCATATCCATGACTGTTAGTGAGAAGGTGAATGCACACTTACTGTACAGCTATCCTGCGTTCTCCTGCCCGCATGTGCTGACACCTGAACATCCAGTTTTGCTTTTCTTTGCCACATCTCGGGTCTGTTTCATTTTAGGCAGGACTGTCTTTTCCATTCTATCTCACTTTTGTTCTTTCTCACGGTCGGTTTCTATTGTGTCTCTGACCACCTATCAGTAGCTTGACATTTCCCTCCGAGACAAAGAGAAGCTATAGAAAGTCATGTGACCCTGGGGGTGACATCACATTTCTTGGTGGATTACAGTATCCACAGCGCTCCTTTTTTATAACTTGTATGATCTCGCTTTTGCTTGATTTGGTGCTTTTCCTTCCAGGGTGGGGAGGTGCACACTGTACACACAGACCTCCTCTTTAGAAGACTTTTTTTGTTGTTGTTGTTGATGTTGATGTGCGCTTTCTTTTTTTTGTGCAGTCTTAAGGGGGAGCAGCTGCATTAGATGTTATGAGAGGCTTTGAACAGGACTGGCCCTGAGCTGGTTCTGGTGTTCGTGCGGGGCTCTGGGGCAGAGAGGCAGAGTTGCTGGCTCATCGATATGCAGGCAGAACTGCCTTCCCTCAGGTGCTAGGTGCCTCACAAATCTGCCTCGCACACACACATGAAGAGCGCGCGCACACAGGCACAAATCCATGCCTGCTCACAAATAAACTCACACATCGTACCTAAATACATACAGGGGACACACGCATATGTGAGAATCCACAGGCGTGCAAAAATATAGTATAGCGCACACACGTACACACACAAATGCACATTGACCTGCAGCTTTCTGCATCTGTTTGGTTGTGTTCTTTTTCTCCCCCCCCCGCGGTAGGCCCCCCTCCACCCCCCAAGTGTTGGAGGAAACCGCGTCCCCAAGGGACGGGCGGCTGCGCTGATTGACAGCAGAGAGTTTGGAGGTCGAGGAGCCTCTAAAACAGCGCCTTCAACTGCACCTTCAGCCCTCTCACCCCCAACAACTGGCTCGCTTTCACTTGCAAACACCACCCCACCAAAAAAACGAACGCCCAGAATGCACATGGGGTTTGTTTTGGGTTTGTCAGTTGTCAGTATCCAGTTTGTTCCGCGGTGACGAAACAATTAGGAACGCGTTGGACATAAGCGCTTTTTATTAATGTTAAGTTTGTGTGTGTTCATTGTTTAATTCTTTCCCCAATAAACTAAACAGAGCTGGTATCACGCTTTTATAGCTATATTAAGCTAATGCTCCCCAGCTGAATGCAGGTAACCAGCCAGTTTATTGGGGCATATAAAATGTAATTTAATGTCATAACAGTGAAAAGTTTTGGGTTTCATGACATGAGTTTTTTTTTTTCCTCTTTTGGCTGGAGCTACTGTAAATAGCACTGTTGTAGCTCTATTTTCACTGCAAACTGCTTTGTCATTACTGCTTGACATTCCCTGCTTGACCTGGCCGCTCTCCTTGGTTGTTCCCTCTGCCTTTGTGTCAGTGTTTGTTCTGTCCCAGAATGAAGGGGTTTTGCTGGCCAGGGCTGACCCAAATGAGTAGCGTCCTACTTCTCCGAGAGCTATTTAAGACATTTTTGGTGTCGGAAATTGCAGGTTGGAGAGATAGAGATAGAACGGGAGTGAAATAGAATGGAGATATATTTACCATACGGAAAAGGTCCCATGCGCGAACGTGTGTGGTACGGCGAGTGAGGAAAGAGTAACGTTTTCCAGGATTTAGTCCGTGACTCGCCCTAGAAGATGCGCTCAATTTGCTTTTCAAATGAGGCGTGAAGAGCACGAGTGTGCGCCTCTCGGTGTGATGCTATACATTTGGACGTGCATGGATGTGTGTGTGTGCGTGCGCGCCGCGAGCGGGGCTTTGTTTTCTCAGCGCTCTGATGTGTGTGGACAGTCGAGCACACGGCCCACTAAGTGCTCTCTCACACAGCCAATGTGTTACACGGCTGCCTGTGCCGCTGCTCTTAATTGAATAGACACACCAGCTCCTCTGTGTGAAGGATACTCAGGCCTTCTCTGCTAGCTGAGGCTGAGCCGGCGAGTCATGGAGCTGCATGGCTCCAAGCTGCCTCAATCCCATCTCTCACTGATGATTCACTGCTTCCTGGTTGTTTGCGCTAAGTGAGAACACAGACATCATGCTTCATGCCAGTTTCATACCCCCCAAACTGGTGTCTCACTTCCTATCGGCTAGTTTCCATCCCACACCCTCCTCTAGCGTTTTAACTCGGCACTGTAGCCCAGGATGTAAGTCCAGGTGTCCAGGATGAGTGCTTGTGACCCGCTGTGCCCGAGAAAGATGTATAGTCTGTTGATTGTTTTCCATCAATCTGCCCAGGAAGAATGGATCGCTGGCCAGGCGCTGTGAGCGGCGCTCTCAGTTTCACATGTCACAATGGAAGGAAAACCTGCACGGCATGGGGGGAGACAGGGTGGGATAGATGTGTTGTGTGATAATGGTGGTGAGATTCAGCAACAAAGTTATGGCATTTAAGTCATAATCTATTTGCTTTCCGCCCAGGATGGTTTTTAATTGTCTTTAAAAAAGTAAAAAGGATAAAAACATATTGGCCATTTTCTTGTCACATCATCCTCTCAGTTCGTCCTCTTCAAATCTCCTCTTCTATACGAGTTTTGTGACATTGAGCTCGACTGTAATGTTAAAGAGACAAAAGGAAATTCTTCAAGGGAGCGTCTCCGCCGTAATTAAACGTAAAGCCGGGACGTCAACGTGCAGACAATTATGGTCAGCAGCACAGTTCGATCAAAGGGACGACATATTCTTACATTCCTAATATATTCTTTTTACTTTGCATTAATCACCGACAAATGAGACCCGAGCACATGTCACTGTTCCACTTCAAAAAGCTGGGAGCTGAATTTAAAGGCCTTTGTTTGTGTTTATGTAACTCGTGAGGGGAGACAAAGTAAGGCGTAGGCAATCGACTGAGACACTTTGTTGTTTTACACCGCCTCACCCCCTTCATGTGTGCACTGCTCGCGTTGTTTGTTTGTTTGTTTGTTTACCGAGCGGCTTGACCTCGCTCAGAGGAATGTTCACTCCTTTTTCTTCTGCGTCTCCTCCCGTGTTTGCCTCTCTCTGATTTTTCTCCATCCATGTGTCTTCTCTTCTTCCTCTCCTCCCTTTCTCTGCGTCTATCTGCCCCTCCGTCTATGTGCCTTATTTCTTTGGTCCTCCCACTCAAAACTCCAGATTTAACTCTGAAGACTTTTCGGTTAATCACACTTGGAATCTTCCCCGCGTTTGAACGCGCTTCCTCGTGCTCTTCCTCGATCTCTGCGTGCAGCGCGGGAGAGGAGTCGTGCTAATTATCCCGGTTATTGGCTCCTCCAGCGCAGGAGTTGTGATTTACATGAGGTGACATTCAGTTCAAACGCGCAGACCTTCGCAACCTTTTTCGGGGGAAAACAATTAACGGCACCGCTTTCTCCTCTGCTTCTCTCTCTCCTTCTTTTTTCTCTCTCTCTCTCTCTCTCTCTCTCTCTCTCTGTACACCGCTCCCTCCCTCTTCCTCTGGCTATTGTCTTCGCACAAACAGAGACGATTTACTGCCAAAAGAATGAAGGGTGTGAGAGGCAAAACAGTTGGTGTATTTTCTGTAGCAAGTGATTACTTGCTTGTTAATTTACAGTTCTCCTTCAGGGTATTCAGAGAAGAGCTTCTGAGTGGATAACTTCAGCTTTGTAGGATTGCAGCCCTTAGTTTGTGCCACATTTGTACAACAAAGATCCCAGTTTGTATCTTCTGTATTTCCATGCCCGACCCCTGGAAAATTCAATGCATACACTCTCTTAACACACACACACATGCACGCGCGCTCCTGTGTGCAGACATACAGCCCAGACAGGCACGTTCAAAACACAATCACAAACTTCCAAGCGTTAATGAAGCGAGTCTCTCTTCTGTCATGACGCCCATGTTAGCATGACAAGATGTTTACACACACAATCACGGCGGCGCCTCTGATGTGGGCCGAGATGAAAGAGAGATAAGAGGAGAGGGAAAAGAGGAGGCAGAGACGTGATAGCGAGCGTCGGGTACGGGCTGCGTTTCCCTGTTTGACAGGAGGACAGTTGTAACAGTACCCCACTGAGAGCCGGGAGCGAGGCACACACGCAGAAAGAGAGACTTGGAGAGACAGATAGACAGACAACAGAAAGGGAACCTGGAGCAAAAAAATATATATATTTCTGAAAAGGAAAGACTTCCTTTTTTCTTCTGCAGAGGACTCCTCTGAACTCAAACACGTTCTCGAATCTGGAGGAAAACAATTAGATCCATCCGCTTCCCCTTGTCCCGCAGTGTAGATTACAAATGAGCAAACCTGGCATTTATCACATTACTACAAACATTTATTAAAGCCGGTTCCCCTCTAAAGCTGCAGAGATAACAGTGGGTAATTGCAGAGACTGGCTCTATTAGTTAAGTATGCCTAATGTCACTGCCTCAGAGCATTAATGGACGCCGTAGTATTATGTTCCTGCGCTCATTACCACCCCACTCCCCTTCAAACAGATACACACACACACACACGTTTGCACACCCTCTCCCCCCTCCGCTGACCCTGCAGCAGGAGTCTCTGCCACTCTAATGAGAAATGGAAAACACTGCTCCGCAAGCTCCAAGACACACACACACACACGAACGCACACACACACACACACACGCTCTCGACGGGAGACATTAGAAAGGGGACAGAGGGGTACAACACCATAATCACACACGCCCAGGGAAACAATTGTACCGTTATCAGAGTGATCACATTATAAAAGTTTAATAAACACCAAACGGCCTAATGGTGAATTAGCCCGCGTCTGCCCCGTGTTGTGCCAGGCTATAATTAGTGATTTAACAGAGACAAACAAATGTTTTTTAGCCAGAGCCTCGCGCAGCTTTTCACAGTCAACAGATTTCCAGTCGGACATAAATTATCTTGTTTGGCCGGAATTAAGGGAAAATGAAAGGAGGTTTTTATTCTGTGATCTTGACTCCAAGACACCAAAAGTCACACACACACAGAGAGAGAGGGAGGGAGAAAAAGAGGGAGAGTGACGGGCGCACAAACACGGAACCGCAGAGAGTAGAGTTTGGCTCAAGCCCCAGTCTGGTTTTCTAAGTGGCACTTGAGATGTGTATGGAGAGAGGCGGATGGGTGCTTGAGATTGTTGAGGAGGAGGAGGAGGAGGAGAGAGAGAGAGAGAGAGAGAGAATGAAAGGGGCGTTAGGTGGGGTGGGTGAAAAGAAGAAAGGAAGAGACGGAGGTGAGTGACGTGGAATGAGGCTTGGGGCGGAAGCAGTTGCGTGTCAGTTTTGACGGGGGCCCCGTTTGCGCCGCAAAGTGAAACCAGCAATTTCTAATCTTCCAATCACAGGGACCCATCACTTTTTATAGCGGCCTCTGTCCTCGTTCATCAATATTACATCAGGACCCAGATTCTCAGCGTGAGGGAGCACGAGGGTGAGAAACCGGCTGAGGGGGGAGAATGTGGCTTTGGTCCAGAGTGTGTGTGCATACGTGTGTGTGTGTGTGTCTGTGGGGTGAGACGGAGAGGGGGTCTCGGTGTAGGGGGGAGGAAGAGGGCATCTGCTGAGGTTGTAGAAAACATTGCTTCCAGCATACACAAATGTGCAAACGCATACCCCACCTTGCATGTGTGTACGTGTGTGTCTGCATCTGTCCGACTGCTTTTGTGCATGCATGCGTGTGTGTGTGTGCGCGCTTACCAGCTGAGTGACAGCTTAGTATTGATCTGTGGGAGGCCCCGGTGTCATTAGACCCAGTATGGACCAGCAGGCACACGTGGAGGTCAGGGCACAGAGTTTGTGCATGTGTGTGTGTGTGTGTGTGTGTGTGGATGACTGGGGGACCAAGTGTTCAGTAGTGACAGGCTCAAGCCTCTGAAAGAAAATCAATCGTGTCATAAGAGGAAGGTTTCCTCCAGCCTCCTTCTCCCTCTTTCTTCTCCCCTCCTCCTCCTCCTCTTCTCATCCTTTCTCCTCTTTCTACCCCTTTTTTTCCGTCCATTCTCCTCATCTGGGAGGTCACCCAAAGACCCTCCATTTACACGTTTACCACCCCTTTTTTTCAGTTTCTTTTTTTTTTCCTCCAGTCAGAGATTCTCAGCCTTACACTCAGCACTCCTGGGTCGGCTGTGGGGGTTGCATGTGCGATGCGCCGATCAATTCGGGGGGGTTATCCTGGCAAAAAAAAAATAGGCCATTAGTGACAGACCTGATCCTGGATCAGCCCTCATTAACTAAAAGGGCACCGGGTCTGTTTGTCCAGATAAAAGAAATGACCCCAAACCAGGGCCAATTAACTGAGAGGGCAGAGAGAGGCCGGATCGACGGCGTGCGCCGCTTTCGCTGGGCAGAAGTTTGATTCGAAAAGAAACTGATGCGACTTTGTTCTGTTGTGAATGCAAGCTGTCCTTCAGTTATTTATCACCGCCGAGGATGAGCACATACACACTTTCTCTCCTTCACACACACACACAAACAGACACACACACGCAGGGCAAGCATCCACCTGTTCTCCTCTCCCCTTTCTTGCCTGAGGGGACTAGTATGGTAGATAACAGTTTGAGTGGGCCTGCTGCAAAACACTAATCAGACCTAACACTGCCTAATTAGCACAGAGTCCACTGATTGGCTTACAGCAATAATTAACACAGGTGAGAATAATTAGCTCCCCATAGACCTGTTTGTGCCTGCATGTGTGTGTGTGTGAGTGTGTGTGTGTGTGCACATGTGTGTGTGTGAAGGATGTTATTATGCAGTCTTGGTCCCCAGTGAGACTGAGGAGGCAGAGAGAAGAATCAAACTCATTACTGAAACCAGGCCAACCTGTGTTAGGTGCTCTGCTTTCCCACACCCAGAGAATTAGCCACAGAGAGATCCACCTCCCGTTTCTCCTTCTCTCTCCGTCTTCACTTATGTGTATGTGTGTGTGCGCTTACTTTCTCTCCTTTTTTTTTTTTTTCCTTCACTTTCCATCTCCCTCCGTCCCCTTCCCCACCCCCCGCCGATGACTGAAGGTGCGTTTGAGGAATCTCACCGCTAGGTGAACCTGCTAACATGAGATGAAACACAGACACGGGGCATCTTTCTATCATATTCTGCCTCTCTGGTGGTCTGCTTCCCTCTTTCATCCCCTGCCCAGTCTCTCTTTAGAACAAAATGGGAGGGAAAAAAAAAATGTTGCCGACTGCTGTCTTCCTCTCCGTATAAAAAGCTCCATCATAGCCTCTACCTCTCCATAAAAACTGTATACTATACACTGCACAGACTTACTACTTACTGCCTGGCTGTGTGCAGAAGCTACTGAAACGTGCTCCTTTCCGAGGCAGAGAACGAATGAGGTAATGAGAAAGGGAGACAAAGGCAAGAAGAGGGGGGACATTGTTTTTTGCTGAGTGACTGGCCGTCGTTCATCAGTCCGCGAGCAGCATGGTGTCCTCCGTCTCACTCTCCCTGGTTATTTTTACCAAAGTGCCGCGTCTTTGATCAAGCCAACATCACAGAGAGGAAGACGGGCACGCAGACACTGAGAGGGGGTTAATATTGGAACACAATTGACGGCTTGTCACTTTTAGCTCCGAGGCACCAACATCGCAGAGTAGTTAGTTAGGTGCCAGAGAGGGAGACAGAGGGGGGTAACACACACACGCGCGCACACACACACACACACCTCTAGAGCTTTTTTGTGTGCTAAATAAATAACAAGCAAGGATGTAAATTGGTGTTTTCCTGGAGTGTGCGGCTGCTCCTGGGATGTATTTTTCATGTCAAGGCGTTTTAGAGTGGTTTAGGAGTGCAGGATGTACGGGTAATGAATTTAACCCCCGAAACTGTGCGTAAACACACACACAAACTCGCAGTTATGCTCTTGTACATACACGCGGGGAAGGGATTCGGCGGTTTACCTGACCACAGGTGCGCCACAGCATTAATACAAGGCTCTTTTGAAGCCGATCCCCCCCCCCCCCCCCCCCCCCCCCCCCCTCCGCCTCCCTCTCCGTACAATTGTTCTCCTCCCACCAAGATCCAGGGAGGTGCCAGGGGCGACATCAGCCTATAACCATAAACTAGTAGAGACACAGTAGGAGAGGAAAGCTCATTGTTGGCTGACTGATCTCCAGTCTCTCGCTGACAAGCCTCCCATGTTCGCTAGATTTGTTTTTTTGTTCTGTTCGCTCGTGGTAAACACTTGCCTCTCATAACAGGCAGCTACTACAGTACCTCTGTCACACTAAGGCTGTCAACACAACGCTTACCCGCACTGTACTCCACATCACACCGAGCTGAATGGTGCACACACACACACACGCAAGCACAAATACAAGGTATATGTACGTATGAGGGAAATGGATGTACTCAGACTCAGCTTAAATGCATATAAGAGCTGTTAAAACTCTGTTTATGGGAGGCATTTGCATAGTATTCAGAGCACTTTCTGTTTCCTGTCTCCCTTTACACACACGTACACTCATAAGCTGCACTTTTCCACCACAAATACCCTCGACGTGCCTTCCTGACTTTAAAAAAAAAAAAAATGAAAGAAGGTTGATTGAGGCAAAACAAGGAAGGCTGTTTTTTTTCCATATTTCCTGTTTCAATAATTAATATGCATGAGTTTTATGGCCGCTTAAGATGCGATCAATTATTCATTAACAGCATGTTAATTGCATCCACAGTCGTGAATATTTAACCAAACACTAAATCAATGGGGTCGAATGAGCAGCAATATGGACATTTTATAAGCTTTGCCAAAAATTGGGTTAGGCTTTAATGAAAGCAGCAGATTGAAAAGGGACAAATGCGAAGAAAGCGGCAACTTCACAAAAGGCAGGTTTGTGTTTAGGAAGCGGACAGTATGAATAAATGCGAGGTTGTTGACTCGTAATAGTGTAGTCAGTGACTCTTAGCCTTTTTCTTCTGCTTTGTCTCTGCTTTTTTTTTTCTAATCTCCACCTTTTTTAAATGGAGAGGATGTAATCTCTTCATCTCTGCCCACTGTAGCCAGCCTTTTTTGCTCTCAAAGACTCCAGACTCCTTTGTCCTGGATCTTTGTGTGCTTTTTGTGTGCCTCTGTGTGCGTGTGTGTGTGTGTATGTCTGTGCAGCTCCTGTTTGCGTGTGTTTGTGTGTGCGCGTGTCACAGCGGTGTCTGGACAGTGACATTTCTCTGCTTGGATAACCATCGCGCCCTCTGTCCCTCTGTCCCTCCAGCCATGACGCAGGGTAATGTCACCTGTCAGTCTCAAACTCCTACTTACAACCGCTGGCCCCTACAGCTCCCCCCACCCCCACCCTACCCACAGGGAACATCGCCACTGCCACCAACCGTCCACCACCCCTCTTATTGTGACCCTAACTGCTCCTCCCCTGGACCTCACCTGGGAGACAAAAGCTCTCACCGTCTTTCCCTTCCTACTCCTTTTGTCTTCTCCTCCACCACCTCATATGACTCTATATCCTCCTGCTCTTTCGCTGCCTTATATCCAAATGGCAACCCCACCCCTTCTTCCCTCTTGCATTTGCCCCCAGGACTCCAGAATATTGCATGGGAAGACAGCGCATACGGCGAATGGCGAACTCGGGGGTGGGAAGTTGACTTTTTGCCTGGACCTCGGTACTTGCTGCGCCTGTTTTCAATTACTCTCCAGGCACTGGGAGGGTGGAGGTTTATGCATTATATGGGAATGTAATTGACTATAACTGCCCTCTTAACATTAACCAGGTGTACTAGCTGAGTGTGTGAGATTAGGCCCCAGGTCTTGGCTGTTATGGAGTGTGTGTGCGCTGGCTGTCTATGTGGTTGTGTTGTTGCTGATGTATTTATACGCTGCTCCTGTGAGGTGATGCCCATTAGCGCCGCATTTAAATATGCCATTTTCCTGCGCGTAGCTGCGTTTGCGTGCGCTACTGCCGGTCCAATCGTGTGGGTTTCATCATGCATCTGCCTGTGTGCATGGAAGAATGAGAGGGAAAGTAAAGAAAGAGGCAGGATACAGATGCAGCCCGCTTCAAGGGGGGCCTGACTTTACAAGGACAAAGTCAAAATGGGCCCATTCACAAGGCTGACACGCTGTGATTTGTATGTATAGTAGTGTGCAGCCTGCGGGGCACTAGCCCAGGGGCTATCACAAACACCCAGACCAGTGCACCAGCAGGGGGAGGCGGTGGAGGCGAATGGAGAGTGTGCGTTTAAAAGAAGAGGGATGTGTGTGTGTGTGTGTGTGTGTGTGGTGGAAAAAGAAGCATCAACAGGCTGTCAATCAAGCCCTAGCCACAGCTTGTCACTCCTCGATAGAACTCGTCCGAGGGAGAATGGGAGTCCCTGGGACCCTGAGAGGAGAAAGGAGGAGGTGCTGCAGGGGAGTCAGAGGCAGCAGGGAGGAGGTGACTGTCTGTCTGTCTCGGCGGCTCAAGCTTGATTTGATATTTGATACCGAGCATGTGGCATTTGAATGCAAATCTATTTTGATTGTCTCACCGTCTGATAGGGTTAAGAGGACTCTATAGGGGATATGCATGTGTATCAGAGGGCCGCTTTGAGACACGCACACATACACAATAAGGGAATTATTCAGAGGGATTACATTACTCACCAATTCACTTGCATTGGCCCCTTTTTTTTATCTCTCAAAGCAATATAAAGCTATTTAATCAGTGGAAATATATAAGCTAATGGGTCAGAGGTTATGGAAATGTGTTGGACTGAAGGCGCAGTTGCTCTTTATTTGGAAAAAATTGGCAGTTTATGTAAACACGATGTACATTTACCGAGCGCGTGCGTCCATTTGAAAATGTGGGCCCGTGCAGGGTAATTATTTTGTGGAGGATTGTGCTTAAAAGCGAGCATGCCAAGTAGGTAGACAGACGGACAGATAGACGGATGGATAAAGTCGGTATTACCGCAGTATGGAAATCCGAGGCTCAGTTCCCTCCCAATTAGAGCAGTGACTTCTGAAATGCCATAATACCCATTAATTAGCAGGCTGCTATTTTCTCAGTGATTTGGCTAATTAGTCTGCGAGGCACTACACTATCTGGACCATTATTATTGGGTTGAAGCCATGCAAACACACTCACGCACGCACGCACACTCGAGTCGGCGCGCAAACACCGAGCTCGCGTATGCATACCTTACAACTGGAGGAGGTACACATGCTGGTACACACCACCGCGACAATTCCGCACAGTTGAGTGACCCTAATTTAAGTGACACCATTATATGCTTCAACAGCAGCGCAGCACAGCATTAGCGAGTTAAAGCCGAAGACGGGGGTGTTGATAAAGAGTTCGAACCGCGCCTCCCCTCTTCCTCAGCTGTATTCCACACATAGCTCGGCATGGAAAAGCCCGACAAATAGCAGCATATTCCTGCGAGAAGCGAACAGGGAAGCGTCCCAGCCTCTTGTAATGACTTGGCGTGTGTGTGTGTGTGTGTGTGCGTGCGTGCAGCTCTCTCTACCCTGCTCCGACAGTCCATCAGTGTCTCCCACCGGACAGACAGGCCACTGACACAGCACCACGAGGCCGGGAAACCTCTTCAATCACTCCCTCACTTTTCCCTCTGTCAGGCAGCAGAAAGGCGTGATTGATCTGTTGTTTCCCCCCTCGATGGTAAAGTAAAGAAGTTGGGTTGAGTTAAAAAAATAAATAAACAAAAATACAAATAAATTGGTTTGTGACAACCGCTTTCATAAGTTTATTAATCCTCTCCATCCATAAAGCTGATGGCCGTCTTGTTTAGCCGGCGCACGTGTTCGCACGCGTGCGCAGGAGAGCGCGTTGCACTCCTCGCAGCCCGATGAACTTCGCAAGTGTCCCATCACCACTTTAATCAAATTACTTATGAACCAAAATTGACAGTTTTCATTAATTATAAAGGATTATTCTAATTGCGATTCAAATTTATTCATTTAGAACAGACGGCATTCAGTAATGTTTCAGGAAATTTGCATATTAAATGGAGAGGGTAGGCTATTAGCTATGCTAATGTATGCATGATTCCTTATTTTGTGATTGGTGGGCCATATGTAGCAGGCTGGGGGTGTGCAGGTGAGGAATCTAGAAGGAGCCGTAATATGTTTGATAAACACAGAGGGACGCAAGGCCAAAACACACATGTGTAAGTGCGCATCCACACACACAAGCACTGTGGGAAGCCATAAGTCTCTGTTCAGTATCAATCTCTCTCCGTCTTTCCTCTGTCGCACACACTCTCAGTTTCTCAGTCTCTCCCGCTCTCTGCTTCCGTATTCCTCCCTCAAGACCCATTGGTGGGAACAACTTTTCACCCAAGAACAAACATGGCACACTAATACTAATTTCTGATTTCTGATCTCGCTGCATTTAGAAACATAACCTTGAGCCCGTGTACAGTCACAGTCATAGTTATGATTTAATACGGTGCTTAAATGGAACAAAAAGAAAGAACTTTTGCAAGCGGCACATTCATCCCCACAATGTATGGGGCCGGTCGCGGGCTGACACAATGCTCTTTATCAAGCTATATATAGTCGATGCATTATGCATTAAGTTTAACATGTGCTTAAATCAACACTATTCAATATGAATACATCAGTCTTCAACTAAGGCAGAGAGGAGAACAGTTAGGGTAAATGGCTTCGCGGGGAGGTACGCAGGCGCCCGGTCACACACACGCGGTCACACACACACACACACGCGGTCACACACACCCTTCGGCTGTGCGGCGGTGTCTACCCAGGCTGTTGACAGGGCCATTATTCACTGGTCAGTCCCACGAGGGCAGGGTTTGGGCTGGACAGGGTAGCAGAGCGTCCCAGCATGGCAGGACAGCGCTGAGGTGAGAGGGACCAGGACCCTTCATTACTCCCACGGTCTGGGGGCCTGGAGCCTCTCTCCCTCGCTCTCTTTGTCTCTGTCTCCATCAGATTAATGGGCCAGGCCCGACAGAGGAAGTGTTTCAATCAGCGCCGCCTGCCAAGATTGTCCATCACCCAGACAGCCTCTTATTCATCATGGCTTTGATACACAGACGCGCATACGCACACACATGCACACATGTTTATTTAGTCGCATTTTTCCCCCCGGTGCTCTGGTGCAAAGCCGGCCCACAGGTAGCGATATTATCAGGCTACAAGTTGTTGATCCCGGCCCTCCTTTCTCTGTCAGGAGAGAGCTCATTGCTTGTCTTTCCCTGCACGAAGCCTCAGTTGAATTTTGAATGATCCTTTTCGGATGAAATGGATGAAACACAATTGGTTAAGTGTCTCTGGGACTTCTGTCCCCAAGCTGGGACTGGAGCTGCGACTCCAGGGGAAGCGAGGAGCGATCTCTCCCAAGTGGGGCCTCTCCCCGAGCGGCGAAGGCACGCCGCGGATTCCCCCTGACCCACCATCTCCCTCCTCCAGGGTCCATTTGTTCTGAGAAATATTTAACGACGGGGGCAAATTCAGATGACATGACATGCACACACATCAAGCAGATGAAGAGGAGGATGGGACGATGCACGGAGTGAGCTGGAAATGAATTTTTCAGCGCAGTGAGATGTTCTATTTGAATAAATCATGACACTTAAGATAGACATGAGGGCAATATAGAGGTGCCCACTGCTACTTTGAGGAGCAGCACTCCAAAGGAATGGAGTGGAGCGTGTATGCGTGTAAGAGGGTCTCTCTTTGTCCTTTTACCCGGCTGCGTCCGACGTGTTTCTACACATTTTGTTTGATTTTTTCCTCCTCTTTTTTAGTCAAGTTTAAAGGTATCGCTTCTTCTTACGTTGTGGCATGTTGAACTAGATGTTTCACTTCCAGTCTATCGAAACTGGGCCACTGCAGCCTGCTCCAGCCTGGTGTCCGAGGCTGAGGGCCAGGCCCAGAGACAGACCTGGTTCTGGATTATTAATGTCCCCCCCCTGTGGAGCCAGGCCCCCTCCCCCACCTAGTGCCCCCCTACACCCCTGGGGTCAGCCTACATGGCTCCTGGTGCAAGGCCCCCCTCATAAATCTCCCTAAATTAGTGTGTGTATGTGTGCATGCGCGCGAGTGTGCCTCCATTCTTAAGCGTATACCGCAGGAAGAGAGACAGGTCACCACGAAAACAAGCCAGTCAGGCTCTTGGTTGAAGTGTCAGTGATGCATGGCGGAGAGAGCGAAAGAAAGAGTTGCAGGGAAAAGAAAGAAAACGAGAAATGAAACACGAGGGGAGGGAAAGAAAATACACAAAACAGGAGTTATTTGATTCTGTGAGAGCGCCGGACTTCACTTTTAGTTTAGTCTCCTATTTGTTACGCCCTTTTTTTTTTTCTCTTTCTTTTTTTTTGTGCTGTAACGTTATATTTGCTTACAAATATTTACACTTAATTTGAGCTCGCCTCTGACTGCATTAGGATCGATTTCCCTGAACAAATCTTAATGCTTATTTGCCGAAGTGCGGGATCCTCAATCCTTCTACCTGCCTAGATTAGTTCAACATGTCCCACGGTGGTAACAGGCATGGGGAAGTGCTGTTGTGTCACTTAGTTAACCCCCGAGACAAATGGCTCCCCTCCGGAGCGCAGTGAATTACACACCTCATGAAGCATATTAGGAGCCAGACACAGTGCTTTTCTTCTGGAGATGATCTGTACAGGCTGAGTTATGGCATCACCCACAGCCATTTTTACTGCGCTTCGGCATCAGAACAAAACAGGGAGGGCAGGGAGAGGAGGGGCGAAGAAATGAGGCACAAAGACGTGAAGCGGGATGCGGAACAAAAGGCTGAAGAGACGAATAAACTCCTGAAAGATAAAGTTCTGAAGTTATCCGCGTTAGATTTGACAAGGAAACCAAGTCTTTACCTCATTTGTGGCTAATGTAGGAAAATTATTAGAAAATATAAGAGAATTGTCCCTCGGAGGCTTCCTTGCTGTTAGCTAATCGCTTTGACAATCTTTATCACCACAATAATAATATTTAGATGCTACAGGGATTACTTAAAAGTTGTGTTATAATTGCTTTCCTTGTTTTGTTTTTTATGGGCAGAGGGTGATTTTGTGTTTAATTGCTCCAAAGTGACAAATAATGCCCGTTACGGTATGATGAAAGTGCGAGATCATTAAATTACTACGGCGACCGGCTGCATGTGTTTATTCGCTCCCTTTCGCTGTTACAAATATACGCCACGAGGCTTCAAGAGGCCAAGCAGTTATTTACACAAATTCACTTCCACAGCCGTTTCTGGATTTGGGGGTAATTACGTGAGAGCAAAATGGTTTTATTTCATTTAATCCAGCCGGTGCAGCAATTTGCACGAGTAATATTTGGAGCCGTGGAGTAAAACAGCTCGAAAAACCGGCACAGGTTTCAAATACAAACAAGGTAGAGGAGGCAATAAGCAGAGCGAGGGTCTGTGCAGCCTACAACAGCGCCTGTAGAGTAAAGGAAAACGTCATGTGCAAATATGCAAATACAGGATACTGAGGAAAGGAAATGGCCTTAGCACTAAAGATTAGTTTCCCACGTTGTCAAAAAATAGGACTAAAATCTCCAAACTTTTTAGACTTATCTTAACCTTTGTCATGATCATATGGATATTGAGTCCTGATATAGATAAGAACTGATGATTTGTTTTCTAAAATCACCATTTTCTGCCATTTAATGCACCAGCCGGACTCTGAAATCTGATTACTGTGCTTTTGTGTAAAGCAGTGATTCCCGTCCTTCTCATACCTCTGGTTTGTACTTCTCCAGTGGCTTGTGGATCATGGAAAGACAGCGCGTCGACTGCCAAACAATAAATGTGCTGTTTTTCTAAACCAAAATGGGAAGAAAACATCTTAACAGGGAGCTGAACCGGGCAACAGGGAGAATTACAGGCTATCGTCAGCTATCTGTCCATATTTACTGGTCAGCTGTCAATCAGATTATCCATAAATCCTTATGGTAATCTCTTCGCTAAATTACATATCAACACACACACACGGTGCTCAGTGCGCCTCCCCCTCCTTCCACCCACACACACTCTGTTGATCCATGTAAATGTGTGCAGTGGTGATTCCGGTCCCTCGGCTCCGGGGGGAGATGAGATGGAGCACAGAGGATTCAACTTGCTGCAGTTTTGTAGCGTTTCCATGCGGCTGACTCCAGACACCTTAAGTCACATAAATAATGAATCGGATGATACACACATGCAAGAGATTGAGAGGACGTGTTGACATATAGCGCGGCGAGTCAGGCGTGCTGACTTACTGGCGCTGTTTTTGTTTTTCTTTCCTCATTCTCTCGCCGCTGCGCTTTTTTTTTCTCCCCTCTTCCACCTCCGACTCCTTTCGCCTCCGCCGGACCCTCATGTTTAACCTTCTGATTTGGTCACCCCCCCCCCCCCGACTCCGGTGACCCTAACTTTCCTCCTCGCACTTATCCATCATCCGTCCATCAAGAGCGCCTCAGAGGAGGTGGAGAAGGACGGGAGTGGAAAGAGCGGAATCGATGAATTAAACAGGAGGTGCAGCGTGGAAGGTGGAGTATGTTGGACAAGTGGATGTAGTCCACAGCTGTCTGGGAGGCTGCTCCCTGACCTCGAGGAGATAAGAAAGTTGGGAGACCCTCAGCCTGTGGGGTCTAACAGCCACTGTAAAAAAAAAAAAAAAACTCCATCTCTCTGCTTCATGAATTATTGAGATTTTGGCCTACAGCTTCTAAAATATACAGGAGGGTGGTCTGTCTCTCCTTTCAGATTTCACATACTGTCTACCCCATCCTGTCTATCTTTTCTATCAGTTGCTCCTCTCACTTTCTGCCTCCCCCTTTTTATTTCCTTTTCCCCCCTCTCTCATTCAGATTTGGCCTCTTGCGCCGGCGGGATCGTAAATCAGAGCGCAAACAAAGTCGAAAGGGAGGGAGAAAAAAAAACAAAAAAACAAGAGCATCAGAGAAATACAGACTGCTGCTCAGATCATAAGAGGCTTTTTCTTCTTTTCTCGAAGAAGAGGAGCATCTACCACTAACCAGCTGTCACGCATTTAAAAGTTTGCAGGGATAAATTCGCCAGCTCTTGTGTTACATCAGACGCTTGTAATGCGCGCAGCAGTGGGCCGGCCCTTGAAATGAGACAGAACTCCGGTCCGTGCATTTATCTTCTTTGCTCGCTTGTTTTTTTTTTTTTTTTTCCCTCGATGAAGCAGTTGTCCAAGGCACGCCGCTGCTTACCGTGTTCCTCCTGACATGTTTCCGTGCGTGTGTGTGTGTGCGCATGGGGCGTTTGCTCGTGCGTGATTATATCTGAGGCGGTTGGCTCCAAACGCGCTGCCCAGTGCAGAATCCTAGCCATAACAAATGAACAGAGGGGAGAAAATAAGACATATGAAAGAAAAGCTGAGCAAAGGAGTGATTCTCTCGCTGCCTGGTGGAGATCTGTATTGTAAGCAGTTTCAGCTGTCAGCACTTCTTTGAGCTACCTCAAAGGGAGGAGGAGGTTGGAAGGGGGTGGGAAATGTTGTAGTTTTATTTTCCCCCTTTTGAGGGTTCCTGTTTATTTGTACACGGCGCTGTTTATTTTCACGGCTGATTTGATTTTTTTTATTCTTTTCCCCTTCCTTACCAGAAAGACAGACGATGCGGCGAGGGAGAGTGAGGAGATGTGCACCACTGTAGTTTCAGTTAAAGAAGAAGAAGTTGTCAGGCTTCAAGCCTCGGGGTGGGGCTCGGGAATAAATTGTCAGCCGTCCCCTTTCTGCTGTTCAGCCCCCCCCCCCCCCCCCCCCATCCCACCCCTCCAACTCTCCCCTTTACTCCTCCGACCCTCCCTCCCTCCCTCCCTCATTAAGTATTGATGTGGGTAGCCATACTTGCCATCTCAGCCTATTAATAATGCATGGCAGGTGCTGTTGATGTGGTCTCTCACACTGAGATTGAGAGAGGCAGGAATGGCAACACTATGCTGCAGAGTAGCTACAGCACAACCTCCGTCACACGGCTGTGCAGCTGGGAGGGTGGGGGCGGCGGTGGTGGTGGTTTGGGGGGTGGGGGGGATTTGGCCTGCGTCTGCCCCGGTGAGTTTATGGCAAGCTGTGACAGCAGCTCGGAGATGGATATACAAGGCAGCATCTTACTCAATATCCCGGAGCTGTTTTTACATACAAAACTGCCTTTGTCATAAACAGCTGATGGATGGTGGTGGGATGGTGCATGAGCCTTGTCTGCCGCTGCTGTTTTATTTGCTTTGTTTGTTCTCTGCGTTTTATTGAAGTAGCTCACGCCGTACTTTCATTGACTCGCTGATGTTCTGTCAGCACCTCATATCTGATCTGCTCTCTCTCTCTCTCTCTCTCTCTCTCTTTCTGCTTGTGCAGGTTCTTCCTCAAGTTCTTCCTGAAGTGTAACCAGAACTGCCTGAAGAATGCAGGGAACCCTCGAGACATGAGGCGTTTTCAGGTGATGATATATTGCGTGGCCTGACTCTGTGTGTGTGTGTGTGTGTGTGTGTAGTGGACGAGAACCGCACTTCCTGTATATCGTTCCCCAGCATTTTATTGCACTGCACCAGACACAGCCACAGCAAAGCCTTGCTCCCCTCGTACAGATAAAACACGATGTTCACAAGATGTCTCTCCAGGGAAAAGTCAAAAGGTAAAATAAAATACAAAAATATAAACAAAACTGTCCTAAAACCAACGAATAACCAGCTATTATTTAGGGACAGTATTAGAATAAATATATTAATGTGTAAATCCACAAACCTGTACGTGTTGAGAAGCAAAGCACGTTGTCTGTCTGTGCTCACCAACATGAACTCAACAATGCAATACATGCACCTGGACATAAATTTAAATCCACTTTACAGTTGTTAAGTTGTTGTTTTTGCAGCAACAATGGACTGATAACTGTGCAATGTGAACGGGCAGCACTGAATAACCGATAGAGTATTATTGCACAAGTCTGCAGTGCTACGAAGCTTTTTAGCATCTTTCTGCTTATTGTTTCCACCACTTTACTGTAAGATTTCTGCCAGCAGCCTTTTTCAAAACTGCCCGTCATCAGCCAAACACCAGTCCACAGCTAAGACCTAGCCGGTGAACATTAACGGAGCATTTTAACAGCTAATAAGACCAAAAGTGAGCTCAAATCAGAAGTGATCCATGTGTGCTGGACGTGTAGACAGGTGAATGTCAGCCAACATTTTAGAGCAATCATGTCTGGAGTCATAGCTTAACATTTGTTTAAACAGCTGTTTTCTCAAGTGGCAGAAATCATCTGTTATTCCGGGTTTGAAGTCACTTTAATAAAAAACTGAAGAAGTAAACAAAACCAATAAAATGCACAAATTTTCACATGCAAAAGTCAAGAAGAAAAAGAGGAAGTAATGCTAACTGGGTGCAACGCGTGCGGGTCATGACACACACCTAAACTTCCTGTACAAATGCAGAACAGTCCCTTTTGCTGAAGTGTTTGTTCACTGCAACTGCTTTATCCAAAAAAAAAAACCAACATATATATTAATAAATCTCCACAAAACATAGGGCAGATAGGAAATATCAAATGAGTTCACAGGATTATTAGAAAACAGAAGTCTGCGCTTAATCCACATAGGATTTTATAAGAACTCATCTTGTTCTAAGCACAACAACATGCAAACTACTGCACATGTCGGCATCTGCAGTATATCGATGGGATGTTGTTGTTGTTTTTTTGCTTCATTTGTGTCGGTTTTCCCTTTACCAGGTGGTTGTGTCGACTACGGTGAGCGTGGAGGGTCACGTCCTGGCCGTCTCCGACAACATGTTTGTGCACAACAACTCCAAACACGGGCGCCGGGCTCGGAGACTGGACCCCTCGGAAGGAACGCCGTCCTACCTGGAACACGGTATTAAAAGCCAGAACAAAACACCCAGGCTCCTCGCTTTCTTTGTCTTCTTTACTTTCTTTCTCCCTCCCTCCCTCTCTCTCTCTCTCTCTCTCTCTCTCTCTCTCTCTCTCATCCCCTCCCTCCCCCCTGTCTGGCTCCACACTCAACCCCTCTTCTGTCTCCACTCAAACCCGCTTTCTTTCTTATCTCTCTCCTGTTTCCTCACGGATTCTCACTTTCCTCGCTTGTAGGGTTTTTAACTCGAGCTAAGAGAGGAGTGAGTGGTAGCTAGTCAGTCTCTTGTCTCTCCCTTGTGGCTTGCTCCCCTCAGGTCTCTGCCTCTGGGCCTTCTACTCTGCCTCGCATAAGCACTATGTGTCTTATGAGGTCTGTTCTGCTTAAAGCCAACACTGGCTTTATTTCCTCGGAGACCTGCTTTTATCCTCCAGCCCTCCATCACTCCCCATCCCTCAGGTTTTCAAACACACCCGTGCACACACTGAAAAGCCCCTGCACACACATATGCACCCCCGCACGCACAGTCAAACCCAAACCTTTAATACTTCATAATGACATGTGCACATGATTTAGGAGCCTGCACTGATTCCCAAGTCCCTAATCCAGTTATTTTCTCATTTCGATTTCCCAGACATTGAATAAGAGAAACATATTTTTTTTTTCTTTGAGGAAAGTCAACCTCAGGGATGATAATGACAAAAAAACTAAGAAGGGATTTACATGATGGCCTATAGTAGATTGCATTAAGATTGAATGTTATGGTTAAGTCTGCCTAATGACTATCCTCCAGAGGCAAGGTGGACCACTTGTCCCTGCGACTGGTCTCACAGACGATTAGAAAAGTTCACAAAGACGAGACATATTGGAGACGTCAGCGGGACTTGGATCTTAGACGGAAAAGAGAGCACACACTACGCTAACAGATGTTCCCTGTGTCGGAGAGATTTGTTTGGGAATTTCCTCTTCTCTGATTTTCTGTTCTCCTGGTGATGAGAGTTAAAAGGAGGAGGAACGAGAGGAGTGAAGGGAACAGAACACACGGGGACATGGAGAGATGGAGGGGTACCAGAGCCTGATAGTGAAAAGAAAAGATGAAATGATAAGAAAGGGGACAGTGTTTTCTTTTATTTCCTTTTTATTCCTCCTCCTTTCCCCTTCCCTTTCTAGTGTGTGTGTTGAGTTTGTGTGCAGGATACACAACTTTGGGGCCCATTTCAGGCGGTAATAGATGAGCAGTGCATATAGTTGAACAGATGGCACCGAGGAACACCCCAAAGTATAATCCTATCACATGGATTCACGTTCCACCATCTGGTTAATCCACACACACACACACACACACAGACACGCACACACGTATATATAAACACACACATCCACACATGCACACTGAGCGCACATAATATCAGCGGCTGTGAAAAGGAGGCATCTTAGGCCGTGATTACGGCCACAGATTGCTGCTTGGTGAACGCTGATCTCTGCAGGCGTGTCGGGGGGCTAAATATCATTCCAGCTTGTTGGGGAGGATCAGCAGAACAGGGAGTCAGGCAAAGAGCAAAAGGCTAGGCTGCGGGGAAAAAAAAGTCGGCCTAGTCTAAAGTGGATTATGCCGCTTTACAGAATTACAGCATGTCTGACAAGCTGCATATCTGTTAAGGAGAGGAGATTTAGCTTGTATAAACATGTATTTTTCCTTATGTTGTTCTTTTCTTCAATCACATCCAGTAATCTCCAAGCCCATAACACCAACAGATAAGGTCAGAAAGTGCACTGACTACCAGTTATTGAAAATGGGGTTTATTGTTGTTATTCCATGTACTCCATCGGATAAGATGCAAAGAATATGTTTTCAGAGAAAACCCTGAAGAAGCTTACAAAACGCATTACAAATACACCAAGCAGGAGCTGGAAAGGACCCATTGCGCTCCGCGGCCAGCCGCTGAGATAGCTACTACCCGGATATGTGAAACAGACAGCTGTGCGGGAGCTAAGTGTTTGGTTAATGAAGGCAGAGTATTCAGAGGGCAGAGCTACTGTTGGCTCTGCTCTGTTCCCCGGTCGCGTGGCCTTTGATCAGACGCTGAGCACACCTGACATTTACACGCCCGCACGCTTTGCCACGTGTCATAAAACAAGTGCACCGCCGCTGCCCTCACACACAGGGCAGGGGTGATGTTTAATAACGGGGTGCGTATAATCACTCTGATTAGTATTCCTCGCTCGGCCCCGACCCCTGGGAGAGAGGCGAGAGGTGATGCATGTGTGGCTGTGTGTGTGTGTGGAAAGAAGAGGGGGACTGTACACGGTGCCAAATTGCCAAGACCTTTCTGGACTGTCATTAGGTTAGTTAGTATCTAATCTATTATTTCTGTGATTTTTTTTTTTCTTGCTCCAGCAACCCCCAGCATCAAAGCCATCAGCCCCAGTGAAGGCTGGACCACAGGGGGCGCAACGGTCATCATCATCGGGGACAACTTCTTTGACGGCCTTCAAGTCATCTTTGGAACCATGCTAGTCTGGAGTGAGGTTAGTCACCAGCTTGTTATATATATTTATATGTGTGCGCAGATGAGCATATGTGTGGAACCTGGCCTCATTTAAAAGTATTAAATAGTAGCTCTCCTACTAGACTGAAAACCAGTGCTACCCTGTTTTTCTCAATTACATACATACGTAAACATGAGATTTTAAACTGTTTCTTAAAATATTTTTCACATCGTTGTAAATTAATCATTTTTTTAAATGTATATATTGTAATCCTTCATCCTACAAAAAGGAAAGACACTAAATATGACACATTTCCTTAAGAAAATACAGAATATGAGACAAAATGGGGTCGTCCTGTCACTCCTTGACTGCAGAAAAAGATAACATCGAGCCCGTCCGTTCATGAGAAAGCTTCAAGAGCTGATAGACTTTATCCTGTGGAAATATCCCAATCATTTCCTGGTCTATTCTCAGGATGTCCGCGGTCCAGTTTGACACGCTGCTAGCAATGCTGGGAACACACATTAAAAGGATTTCTGCGACCCACTTGATTCTGAACAGCTGCCGACGGCGCGCACACGGTTTATTATGAGCCATTTTGGATGCCAAAAACTTTGATGGCGGACGAAAGTTTCAGGGTCAGTGCGTGAACATGATTGAGGCGGCGAGAGGTCGTGTTTATTTTTAAACCTGCGGCTGTAGGTAGGGGGTTCAACGTCCTCAGAATGCAATCGCTTACTCGAAACGGTATTAAACGGATTAATTCCCGATGACAGCGGTAATTAATTGCAGCCCTGTTAGCGCATATCAGAAATATTTTACAATCTGAACAGCAGCCCGCTATCTCATTTCTCTCCGTGGCAGCTCTTATTTCTGTCATCTCCCCGTTCACCTCCCTTCCTGTCTTTTATTATATTAGTATCTGCCTTCGTGAAATATGTGCACATCGTACAGTATGAATCCCTTTGTAAGGAGCATCTGCCACATGACTAAAATGTAAATGCAGTGTATGTGTGAAAGTGAAGGTCAGTGAGCGGCGCAGCGAAACAGCTTTCTCTTTAGTAAAGGAATAATTCTATAAAAAGCTCCTATATTATCTTGCTGAGAGGTGAGTGGGGCCAGACAATGGTAGAATGAAAGCCTAGCTAAGTGAGCAATAAAAGGTAGAGTTAGTACACACACACACACACACTCATGCATAAACACACAAAGCACTGGCGGCAGCATTGATAGCTTTTGAGCACTGCTAGCTTTGAGTGCTAGTTGACTATAGCGTGCAGAAAACGAGCACTCAGCAGCGAGGTCTCATCTGTGTTTTCTCTTGTTGCCATTTTCCTTCAAAGACCCTTCAGCTTACACACACATGCACGGCGAGTGGGCTCATCAGCCACACTAAGTGAGCCTGTTTAAGACGCAGCGGCGCTTTAATGTGGCTAACGGCGGCTAGACAGCTTCAGCTGACAGACACAGAGACAGGGGCAGCGGAGACAAGCATATTATACCTTTACTTATGCTGTTCAATAGACGTATGCAGAGGCAAGTGTGTTTTATTCATAAACACATAACTGCTTTTGAAGACCTCTTACAGAGCCCATGTCAGCACCGATAACCATCCTAAGCCTCACAGTGACATTGCCTTAGGCTACGGGGCCACCTGACACTGCATCATTTTCCGGCTTATTATACAAAGAAAGAAAGTCGGAGATGCAAAGGAAAAGGTCTGGGGCGGGCCAAGAACAGTCCCCCGAGCACATGTTTAGATGCAAAGTTTCACTCCATTAATGAACCTGCCCTCTCTCTCTCTTTCTCTCTCCTGCTTCTCCGCAGCTGATCACCCCCCACGCCATCCGTGTGCAGACTCCGCCCAGACACATCCCCGGGGTGGTGGAGGTCACACTGTCCTATAAATCCAAACAGTTCTGCAAAGGCACACCTGGACGCTTCATCTACACAGGTACTACCAACTGTGCGCACTTACTAATGACACTAATTTAGAGTGCAGTCTAAGGAGAAAATGCAGCCGCGGTCTACGAACCTGCTGCCTTTTCTAATGCAGTTTCCTTCCACACTCTTTTAACTCTATGAACAACATGTGCACCTAGCAAAGTATATACACATAAAAATTCTTCACGCACTAGATTTAACTTTTATTAGGTTCCCTTTTTTTTTTTGCTGCATCTGGTAAAAGCAACGTGGTAAACTGTTTATAAGCTGCCACTTCTTTCCTCAGCTTCTGGAGGGAAAAACATGCATGCTAAACAATTTAAAATTCAATAACCTGACTCAATAATTCAGCGAAAAGCCTTGCTGATCAGAGGAGGGAAAGTATTTGCCCTCTTTTATGAAGCAGGTGAAGGTCGGGGGGGGAGGTTTAACCTTTTGATTAGAGGGATTATTGAGAATTAACCCTGTCGAAGGCATAATTCAGAAAGGAAGAGGGCCGCGCGGAGAGCGAGATTTTTGACTGGGAGTGCGGGCGCATGAATAGCTGGAGTGTTCCAGCAGAGCGTATCTGCGCAGAGTTATAGCCGCGCGGTGAAAAGAGCGGCGGAGAGAGTGAATGTGAAGCGGTGATTAACCAATGCGGGGCCACAGGTCCTCTGGGAGACTGCGAATCACATAAATCTGTCTGTAATCTCAACCACTGATAGACTTAGGCTGTAAGCCCCGGCTGGAATTGCCAACATTTGACAAAATCACAATTGAAAGCGAGCGTGTGCGTCACGTCACCAGCATGCATTCTCTGCGTCTTGTGCGCGTCCTAATTACTGTGCATGGAAGCAATCCATGTCCATGTGTCACAGTTATGACTCTGTTTGTGTACTTATGAGAAAGCTGCCATAGGAAGCCTTTGTTTGTTTGTACGTATGTGTGAATGTACTCCAAGCGCACACATGCACGTTGACAAGTAACTGCATTACTAAGACAGAGGGCAGATGGGTGGGCAGCCTTTGCCATGCCAGAGCTGTCCAACAGCCCACAGTCTGCCAAACCCATAGAGCTGTGTGTATATAAGTGTGTGTAGGTGTGTACGTGTGTGTACGCAGCCTTTTAATGTGCCAGACATGTGGGAACCGTATGCATAAACGCCCTATCGCTTCCCAGCCCTCCACTCTTTCACCTTGTCACATTCACTTATTCAAAAATTGCTCCTTTGAATGAATTCATCCCTCTCTTGCTCGTTCTCTCTGCCTCCCGGCTCCTTTGGAGGCACACAGGAAGAATCTCAACAGGTGAGAGGTAGCAAGAGGTCATCCACTGGGAGCCGAACACATTGCCAAGCGCTGGCATCTTCACAGTGACACAGTCAACCGTGTCGAGGCATAGATCCCAGTTCTACTTTTTCGCAGACTTCGCCTCAGCCGCTGCTATGTGCCCTCAGTGGGTATTTGTACCTCTCACACTGCTCCTTTTTTTTTTTTTTATCATTCTTACCTTCTCCCAGCGTGGAGGAACCTGCTCACATTTGGTATCCTGGATGAGAGGCGGGGAATGACGGTGGGGGAAGGATGAGCAGAGCATTTGGAAGGAAAAAAAAAAGAAGCAGTTGATCTGAGTGGAGAGACAGAGAGGTAGAGGAGAAGGATAGGGGAGAGGGATGGAGGATTACCATGGGCCATGTTGCCCTCCTGGGTCTGTTTGGCACCAGTTTGAGCCCAGTTGCCAGTGGGTACTAATCATGGAGGATTGGCAGCGCTGCGTGGCAGCTGGCAGATAGCGCATACACTCACATCAACACAACACACAGTAGCAGACATGCATATACTTGTATATTACATGTGCGTGCGCGATCATACACACACACACGCGCGTACATGTGCACGCTCTGAATTACATTGGGGACAGCTGGCATTGCTAATCAACTTCTGCTGAGGAGAGGAAAGCGAGCAGCTCACAGACCTAATTAAGTCAACACATACCCAATACTGCTGCTACTGCTGCTTTGCAAACATACCCAATACACACACACACACACACACACAGAGCCCTATCTATAGGCTTATTCGCCCCCCACCTTCTTCTGCGTGATTATTGATACTCCAGAACCTAAATGGAAAAGAATTCAGCTGCAGCTCTGGACAGAAGACACAAGCGAGGGACTTTTGGTGCTGAGGAGATTCACAGAGAAGCTATTACAGTAATGTGTCCTCTGCTGTCTCTGTGGACTCCTCTGCCATTAGACTTCAGAAAGCTCCAATTAGACTCATCAAAGGCAATTAAGCTATCCGCTGATAAGAATAAAAGAATGTTGTGTTTTTTTTTTTTTCTTCCCTGCTCTTCTTCTGTCTTTTTATCCCCTTATCCCCCTTCTGTTCCTCTCTCTGCCCTCTGCCTTACCCACCTCTGGGGGCTCTGAGCTCCCCTTAATCTCCCTCTCTTCCTCTCTCTCTCTCCCTCTCTCTTTCTCATTATCAGGTCATTGCCCACCCTCCTCCTCCTCCTCCTCCTCCTCTTCCTCTTCCTCTTCTCCCGCTGTACAAATGCATCTCCGTGTTTGGTTGTGCATCACCTTTTACTGGATTGCTGTCTTTGTAACATTCATCAGGGAAGCTCTCCCTTTTCTTTTCTGCATGCAATATAAAGTGATAATACCCCACCAGTAGGGCCTGCGTGTATGCTTGCTTCTGTGTGTGTGTGTGTTTCTGGGCGTGTGTGTGTGTGTGTGACGCAGGGATACTGGCCATAGATTGGGGGAGTTGATGAATCACCCTTGTCGTTCAAAAGGCAATCCCTCCCTCCTCAGTATGCAGCCTTGTCTGCTTAGTGCTTCCACTACAGCTTCTGCTGATATTAAAAGGCTCTGCTGGCTCACATTAAGGCTAGCAACGCGCACACCGGGCACGCATCCACACGCACGCACAAACATTAGGGGTAGTTTTTCAGCACTGAGTGCAGATTAGGTGTGTAGGAAACATCACTCAGTTGCAGTGAGGAGAAGCGGGAACAGCGAGGGAAAAGACAAAAGTCAAGAACAGAATTTAAACCAGCCGCCGCTGACATCTCTCTCCGTCTCTGTGTGCCCGCCTCTGTGCTCCAAATTAGTTTTAGGAGTGGAGGAAGGACTGTCAGTTGTCTGTCATTTTATACACTACAGAGGCAGGAGTGAAACACGGATGATACCAAAGTAAGTTCTGCGAGCGGGGAACATGCTGTGTAAAAGTTTTGATCCCTGCAGTGGTTAATTCCTCCTGTCACACACATATTGAGATAGATTTGATTAAATAGTAAAGGTATATGTATTAGTTTTTATTTTTTTTGTAGGTATATGTGATGCCGCTTGAGTTGATATTCTAATTTTGGTGTGATAACCTGCGAGCGAATCCCCTGCATGTTTTTCTACATAAATAAAGTCAGACTCCCGCGTATATTCAGCATTCATACAGACATGTGACACAGCCACACACACACACACTCACACATTACAGATGCACAAATGCAGCATGTAGTCATCTGGCAATAAAAGTGGGGTGCAGCCACGAGCTGGTCAATTACTTGTCTTGCTCCTATTTGTGAATGCTGTCTTTTATTGAGCTTGGGTGGATGCCTGCTGTTGATTAAAACGGCCGGTCTACAGCTGGAGACAAGGCCAGCTGAGATGGCTGCATACATTCACATCTACTGCGCTCAGTCCTAACTGCGAGGAAATTCACACCTCTATTTGAGATTGAGATTAATTTTCTGCACCATGTGGCTTGTCTTCCCTCTTTAGCATGCTCCGCTCTTATTACGGGAGCATCTGCTCCATGATGATGATGATGTAAATGAATTTCGAATGTAGATTATTTTATACCCTGCTGAAATGAGCAGCGTTCACCAGAGGGAATGATTTCTTGTGTTTTCTTATATCTTAATTCGAGCGCACACTTTTCATCCACATTTCTTCGAATTTGCATTCCCCCACTGAGGATCCGTGCTGTCAGGTATTGTTAACTGTCGACATGCACTTTTTGCAACAGATAATTAGAGCTTAGGTTGTAGTAGCATCCACACCTCCATTGATTTGTAGAATCTCTAAGCGCCCACCCCCACCTCCATCTTTCCTTCCCTCTCCCCCTCTCTCAGGCTTCGCTTTTCCCTTCCTTTAGGAGCAAAAAGCTCTACTCATCTGTTTTCTGTGTATGAATTTCCAGCCATGCATTAGTCTCCATGACATGTTCAAGCGATGCTTTATTTAGCTTGTCGGATTCTGCAAATAAACGCAATCTCAGGGTTTATGGAAAAATGGATAAAAATTAGATTGTAAGGTATTGATCTGGATTGTGAGTAGTTGGTGGGGGTGCCGTGTGTGTGCGCGCCTGTGTGTGTGTGTGTGTGTGTATGGTGTTGGTGGTGCTGAGGGGGGCCGGCTCTCATCTGTGTTGGGGTGGGGTGGAGGGGGGGGGCAGAAATGAAGCCGTAATTCAGGGCTATTGAACCCCCTGCCACTGGCGGCATCGATCGCCAGGCAGCGCTTATGAGATCACACCTGAGCACTGGAGACTGCGGAGGGGAGGGGGAGAGGGGGGAGGGAAAGGGGGATATGAGGGGGGGGGGCGGGAGAGGGGAGGCGAAGGAGTCGAGAGCGAGGGAGAAAGGGAGGGAGAGAAAGAGAAGGTTGTGATATGATCAGCTCCTTACCCACTGTCTGAGGGCCTGTTAAGGTGTTAACATCAAGCCTCAGAGCCAATTACCTAACCCTGCAAGTACACTACCCACTCACCTCCTCACACACACAGTGTTGTGACACAGGAGGAGAAGGAGACAGGGCAACTGGACGCTGTAGTTTCCCTTCCTCCTCCTCCTCCTACCCGTCTGTGTTTCCAGGACAACTCCACTCCTCTGACCTCTCAATTATCCCCCCTTCTCCCCACCTCCGACTCTTTACGCCCCGAACATCCACCCCCTTTCACTCCACCCCTAAACCTCATACCTCCAGCAACCCTGCTCCCCCCTCCACCCGGCTGCCCTCTCCTCCTTCTCCTGCCCCCTCCTCACCCCTTCATACACACTCCCCCTGCGGCTCTGTGGGTTATTATAGTGAAATATGAAGCGATGTGGATTCTAGGCTTCATGAAATTTCCATGAGCATTGATCTGATCTGATGTGGGTGATTGCTAGGTGAATCCCTCCAGTCCAGGGCTGTTGCTCATCTATTCATTTATTTATGGCAGTTATGTTTTACTGGCTTTGATTTGCTCTTCTGGAGAGCGACAGCTAAGGATTATAAATATACCTGTATGGGAGAGTGTGCTTTGAATCCTGGAGTGTAGCCGCACACCACTCCTCTTTCGAGGCAGGAGTTTTTTCTTTCTTTTTTTCTCCTTCCAGCACTAATTCCTGGTGTGAAATGTGAGATATTGAGCATGGATATAAGAGCATAAAAAGCCAGGATAATCCCCGAAGAGACACAGCCAGGTAGTTAGTGATGTGCGTTGTCCCCCACATACTCCTCTCCTGGTTTATGGTCCTTGAAAACGAGCAGAGACAATATCGCTTCCTCTCTCAATTACCAAAATTGGCTCTTTATTTGTAATAGGGGTATCGCTGTACGTCTTGGGGTTTTTATGCTATTGTTCACTCGAGGCTCATTTGGCACATTGTGGAGAACTGATAAAAAATTCATCATAAAAACAAAAGCCTTTGAGACGAAAGAGAGGATGTTGTCGAAACAATCCCCTCCTCAGACTGCAGGCCTAATCCAGGGCAAATCCTCCTTAAGGCTTTAGAGAGATCAGAGAACAGGAAAGTAATGTCAAATATTTGTCCTCAGAAATAATTCATACTTTATTTGTTGCATGTGATCATCTCATTGTTTTGGCTTATTTTATCAGTGGACCAGCTGGCCTGTAATGTGTGTCATACTTCGGAGGCTGAGCCTGCCTCTGGCATCCCAACTTCTAGTTTTCCCCTCTCTGCACCGTCTTTGCTTCGAGCTATTCACCTTTCCTTTGATTCACTCTTATGGATTACTGGAACGGTCCACTGGGAGAGCTGTCTAAATACGTTTGTGTTGCCAAAACAGAGCATCACCTATTCTTGCTCCTGTGCTCCCTTTTCTTTTTCTTTTTTCTTTCTGTTTTTTTTGGTTTGTGTGTTTGAGTGGGCGGCTCAGGAGGCGCCATGGTGAAGTCACTAGAGGTCCAGCAGGACAGCTTGTACTCATAGCCTCTAGGGGCCTTTTTTTCTGGGGGCCGCCTAGTCAGCCTGGCTGCTCAGATGTGAGGCGAGCAGGGCTCCAGCCCTCAGGAAACGTCCAAGCTGCGACCCACAGGGGAAACAGACGGACGGCACAAACACACAGAGTCGATTCTCGCGCATAATGGCTCCTCTTCTTTCGCGTCTTTTTGACGCACAGACAAGCGCCAAATGCACACCGCCCGCGTGGCCGCAAACTCTGTGCAGAAGCAGCGTCTTAAAGGCTGCAGCCCGGAAAAGTAGTCAAGACTGTGCATTGGCTCCCCAGGCGTCCCACAAACGGGGGGGAGAAGGGTAAAACATAGTGGAGAGAGGGAGAGACAGTACATTAGGAATGAATTATGTGGAGAGAGCACTTATCCAACAATCCTCCTCTGAAGTGTTTGTACTATAAGCTTCAGATCTTCATTGTATTTATTCTAATGTTTAAATATTCATGGTAAATCTTCTCATATTCAATTACCGTAGCGCGACCACAGCATGCAGAGAGAGTGCTTTCTCCCTGCTGCCTGGATGATCTGACAGTGTGTGTGTGTGTGTGTGTGTGAGTGTGTGTGTTTAGCTCGTTCCCCCGGAGCGATCAAGCCTTTGTTATATTGGAACCAAGCTCTGTAATTGCTTATATTAGTCGCTGATCAACGCAAGACCACAGGACACACATACGCATGCATGCACACAAACACACATCCCCTGATTCCTGACAGTCTTTTTATTAACCACCAAAGCGGGCGACAGAGAGAGATTCATTACATCACAGGCAAACAAAGACGCGCAGCAGACTTAATGGAGAACACCCACATTTTCAGCCGGTTTGGTTCAACGCTGAAATATTCATGTAAAAACACAGCGCCCGACTCAGTCCCATCTGCCGCTACTGTATCTCCGAGTTGCTCTTGAACAGTAGGTGTTTTAATTATTAAGAATCAAGCAGTAAACTTCTCCCCCTCTCTCTCTCTCTCTCTCTCTCTCTCTGTTTGTGTGCTTAGCGCTGAACGAGCCAACCATAGACTACGGCTTCCAGAGGTTACAGAAGGTCATCCCCAGGCACCCCGGAGACCAGGAGAGATTACCCAAGGTACAGTGTCGCGGCTCCTCTCATGTATCCGTGCACACGTTAGCTGCCGAGCGCAATTATTCTGTAGGAATTTGTCTTAGCGTCGGTGCGGAGATTTATTGACAACTTCTTGGGTTTCATAGCACATATAGATATACATGGCACAAGGGCAGCATGACCTCACACACAGAGGATTAACTGTGCGCTAGAGACAGTAGACCATACATGACACTACGCGGTCTTCACATAAACATTTAATCACACGTTCATGGTCATTTTCTGTTCGCGGCTAACTCTTTATTTGTGCAGCGAATGCACAAGCAACTCTATTCATCCTTCCACTGAGCATAAGGTCATTTAGACTGGCAATGTGGGAGAGGAATGGGATAGATGGAGGGAGGAAAAGAAGGAGAGAGGGAGGAAAGGGAGGCCGAGGGGAGAGAGAGAGAGAGGAAGAGGGAGGCAGAAGCAGGTTAGGTGATCCATCATAGCTGTCCAGTCTTACCTCCTGCTGGGTCAGTGGATCGAAGTCAACCCCGGGTGGACTTTATTACTTCCAGCACACACACACACATCTAGAAAGCAACACACACACTCATAGGAACCCACGTACACACTTCCCCATGCCTGTTCGCGCGCACACACACACACACTCGGTGGACGGAAGTCACCGCGAGGCAGAGATGGAGAGCCCAGGTAGATGCAGAAGGAAGATAGAGAAATCACTTGTCCTCGCTGTGTGTCATGTCTGGTGGATACAAGACTTGTCCCGGTGAGTTCTGGTCTTTAGCCTATCAACCCCCTGTATCTCTCTAAATATCTTTGTATCCATCCATCTCTTTTCTTCTCCTCCTCCTCCTCCTCCTCGTTCTCCCTCGCTCCGCGGTGTCTCTTTCTCTTCTAAATGAACAGCGGTTGCTGGCAGGCCCGGTTGTTCATTTCAGCTCTATTGATTTGTGCCTTTATTGAGGTAATAACAGTTTGTTGACCACACTTCTCTCAACTGTTGGCCTCAATCATTAGAGAGGGGCAGGAGAGGGGCATAAACTGGCAACCACCCGAGTTGCAAATGTCCGTTCACGGCTCCATCGGCAAAGCCTCTTTTTGTTTGCCAGTCGTTTTTTTTAAACTCACTGAGAAAATGTATTTAATTCTAGTGGCACCTACTTTTAACCTAACGCACACTGCTGGGAGAACAAGCAGGACATATGCCGACGCCTGTTCCATCTCTGTATGCCGTTGTAATGATCCAGTGTCCAGCTGAAAACAGCCCCCATACTGTGCTGTAGCTAATAGTCAGACGGCGAGAGTGAGGAGGGAGCGCTGGGCAGCCAGACTGCAGGGTGTTTAGCTAAGGCTGTGGTGTAGCTGGGGGTCTGGGGCCGGCTAATGAGTGGCCGCCCTGCCAGACGAGGCCAGGCTCTGCTCTGGATCAGGTTCCCCTTCCTGTTGACGTCTCTGCGGGGCCTGACTTTACGGGAAGAGACCCTGCGCCCAGGAAATGGTCTCCCCTTACAGCAGCAGGGCTAGGGAGGCAGCACGGCGCTAACCACATTTATCTGTTTATCAGAATGACTCTGGAGCGCTGCCTAATCGCGTTTAGCCACTGGACAGATCCCTTTGCTAACGAGAGACTGATAGGTACAGACGGGGCACAGGACCACGAGAGAGTGATTAATAGAGAGAGAGAGGGGAGGGGGGGGAGGGAAGAAGAAAAAGAGGGAGACGAGAGGGAGTAGTTCGGAAGACACAGGTGAGGAGAGAGACGTCGGCGGAGGAGATGCACAAACAGTAGGAACAGTTTGTGAACGGTAAGGCCCTAAGGAGAATGAGCTGCAGAGAGAGAGGGAGGGAGGCAAAAAATAATTAAGTGACTGAGGTTTCACGTGTCCTCCCTGAACACCGTTACACTCCATCTGCAGATCTGTTTGTGTCCTAATGCCTCACACTTTCCTCATTTCCCCCTCCTCTCCTCCTCCTCCTCCTCCTCCACCTCCTCCTCCTCCTCCTCCTCCTCCTCCTTCCCTTCATCCATCCATCTACCTATCTAGCAATCCCTGGGAGGCATGTGGCGTCGAGGAAAAGCAGAGAGGAGGAAGCGAGGAGCGGCGCATACATACTAAAGAACCACTTACCTTCCTAGGGCCTCTACATCTCTCAATCACCTCAAGCAGGCCTCCTCTCTGGTCTCCCCTCTTTGCGTCGCTCCCCCTCCTCCCCCCCTGCCTCCCTCTCTGCCTCCCCCAGATAGTGCTAGTAATGGGAGGTTAACACAGAGGCAGCGCTCCCATTATTGAGTGAATTTAGCACCTCGGACAGCGCTCCACAATCTTTATTGCTTTGCTGACCCTCTCGTCATGTCCTGGGTGTGCTCGACAGCCTCCACATGTGCGTCGGCCGCGTGTGCGCCCGTGTGTGTGTGTGCGCCCGCGTGCGAGTGTGTGATATGAGGTCTGATTGAAAGGCGGTGTGTCACGGAACAGAGAGCACACATGCTCCGGGGCTTGTTCACAGCGAGGGATACACTCAGGAGAGTATAATGCACAGCGTGTGTGTGCGCGAGTGGAAGAGAAAGAGGGAGAGAAAGAAACGAGGAGAAGGTTGGAGGGGAGGGGGCTGCAATTTTCTGGTTGTCGCGCCTCCAGCATATATCCTGGCCCCGGCACATTAACTTTTAAAAAGGGTTTCGTAGGGCTGTAGGTGTCTACATCACACACACACGCACGCACACACATGTAACGACTGCCTGGAGTCACACACTCATACACTCTGGCAGGGAAGAAAGAATAGAGACAGAGAGAGGAGAGAAAGGAGGGTAAGCGGTAGAAAATGAGCGCGGAGAAGCGGCAACACCGCGTTAGGATAAATGTTTGATGTGGGAAATTCCGCTCGGCGGTTTTCACCTGAGCAATGATGTTCTACATTTATCACACAAAGTGGATGCGGGGCTATTCACTCGGATCATTACCAGGGTTAATACAGGGCAGGAGACGGGTGTGTCCCAGCTGACGAGGGGAGTTGTATAGCCGTCAACTTGATGATATGTTGTGTTAAATGAGATTGATGCGTGATCATGGGCGGTGGATTCATGATCCGGCCGTGACAGAAGGGAGGGAGAAGACGTAGAAGATGGTTGACTGATAGAGAGATATGGGCTCATGTTTTATTCACCGATAACAGTATCTTCCTTCTGCTCTCCCCGAACTGCCCGGCCGG
The DNA here is from genome assembly GCA_005024645.1 of Planiliza haematocheilus. Classification (NCBI taxonomy): domain Eukaryota; kingdom Metazoa; phylum Chordata; class Actinopteri; order Mugiliformes; family Mugilidae; genus Planiliza; species Planiliza haematocheilus. The sequence goes on along the minus strand of SRSE01000949.1, from coordinate 3,616,857 downwards.
TAACAAAGTGCTGGGATAGGCCCATTTCTCTTCCTCTGCCTTCCTCTCTCTCTCTCTGTCTCTCTCCTCGCTCTCTGTTCTGCATTCACAGCATAATGCAAGAAGTGAAATGTAATAAAAGAGACTGAACTCTTTGAGCCGTCACACTCACGATCAATCCCCTTCCTCTTTCTGCGCTTGATTGCAGGAGGTGATTTTAAAGAGAGCCGCCGACCTGGTGGAGGCCTTGTACGGGATGCCTCACAACAACCAGGTAAACACACACGCACAAAACACTTCAGCACACAAACTTCAGCATCTTAGATAAAATTATGTTTCGTGGTTCGGACCGCCGACGGCATCAAAGGCGGCTTCTGCGCTGGCACCCCGCCGTGTTCACGCAAGATCTGGGACCCACAAACACGCACATGGGAATGTGTTTGCGCTTTTACCAGGGAGGAAGGAAGGAGTACGATGAGAATTAAACGTTGAGGGTGGAGAAGAGAATAGGGAGAGAGTACCGAGGTAGACGAGGAGAGGAGGAGAAGTGGGATTGAGGCCCGACTCTGAGGGAGGAGTATGGACAGCAGGGAGGAAGAGGGAGGCTAAAGATTTGATGAGTCTGTTAATGAGGCTTTCCTCCGTTTACTGGAACCGATCCCACCACTCCCAGTGACCGCTGATAAAAACCACTCAGCCCTGCTAGGTTTACACGAGCGATATCTGGAGTGGAGATCTAGTGCAGTTGTGATGTAGCGAGCCCTCTCTTCTCTTCTCTTCCCTTCCCTTCTCTTCACTGCTGACCAGTCTCTTATTTTTCCTCTTCCTCATTGCCAGGAGATGATTCTGAAACGAGCAGCGGACATCGCCGAGGCCCTCTACACGACGGTGCCACGAGGGCACAACCAGCTAGCCGGCCTCGGCAGCAGCTCCGTCCACGCTGGAATGATGGCCGTAAACTCCTTCACGGGGTCAGAGGTGGCGCAAACAGCCAATCAGGGTGAGTGGGACGAGAAAAAAAAAACAAAAAAAAAAAAACGGGGAGAACGATTAAAGCCCGTTATCACGGGGAAAAGTCGCCTTGATTTATTTTATTTTGGCTTCTCGGGACGGACAGTAAAAATGAATAGCGCAATAGAGATTTTATTTTTCATGTGGGAAATTTGGAGAGGGTGATTTAAGAGCGAGGAGCAAATAAGAAAGTCTGGAAAAAGGAGGACAGGAGGACGGGAGGAGGAGGCAGTAAGGAACGGGGGAAAACTCCAGCGGAGTAAAGGACGACTGGCGAGAGAGTGAAGAATGGAGAAAAAGAGAGCCATGGATGGAGTACGATGGAGAAATATGAGCGGGTCCTAGGGGTGTGTATATTAGACTGGGGTCGGCCCCTGTCTGACAGAGAGAGATGTGGGTGCAGTCAGCGGTGATTCATCACGTGTATCAAGGGAACGAGAGGAGAGTGGATGGACCAGCTTCTGGATGCGTCTCAATAATTCCAATGAGCTTCCTCCTACCTTTCATCTTCACGTGGGACCATCTGCAGACATGAAGAAAACAACTGACAGCAGCTGCTTTACTTAAGAGTCACTTTCCAATTCACTGCAAATGAGAATCGGGAGTTGGTGGTACCTAATTATGGCAGAGGAGTGCGGTGAACAGCAGCGGCGGCGGCGGCGAAGAGCAGCCATAGTTGCGCTGGAGAATAGCAATTCCTGATGTTCAGTTCCAGCTGTTTTTTCCTCCAGTGTCAGCATGTTGGACCTGAGATGTATATTTATAGCCCTCCTCCTTATATTGTCCTCCTTCTGTTCGCTGGCCCTGTAAAGCATAAAAGAGCGAAAGGTCCTGTCAGGAATACTGGCTTCATTCTTTATAAATTACATGAGCGCTGCAGAGGCCTTTTAGTGTTAATTGCCTTATCAATATATCTAATTTTGGAGAGGAGCCAATAAGGTTAAAGGCCTCTTGTTTCAGTAGTTGGATTGCTGCTAGATCCCTTTCATATCATTCTCCCTGCACTCTGCTCATTGCTTTCTCGCTCTGCCATATGCTGTCTTAAGAGTTTTCTTCCCGAATATTTCTCTTGGCTTTACAATGCCGTGTCCATCGCTCGGGTATGGGAAAGAGTACTTGGCAGCTCTGCATGTAGGCTTTCTCGTTTTTGTTTTGTCCGCCATCTGCTATATCTCTAACACCTAGTTTCTCCCCCGTCTCCCTTTCTTTCCCCTGTCCATAGGTTTCAGTAGGAGTACAAGCAGTGTGTCCCCTCACGGTTATGTCCCCAGCTCCACTCCCCAGCAGAGTAGCTACAGCTCTGTGTCCACTAGCATGAACGGCTACGCTAACTCTGGCATGGCAACCCTGGGCACCTCGCCCAACTTCCTCAATGGATCCGCAGGCAACTCGCCCTATGCTAGTGAGTAAATGCACCACATCCCAGATCCGAAAAAAATAAAAAAATAAAAATAAAAAACGGGGAAGAAGGGGGCGAGGCGACAACATCAAAGCACGGGGGGCAAAAAAAGATTGAATCATAATAGAGTTAGTCTGTGACGCGAGTTGAGGAGCAGAGATGGAAACAAGAACTGACACACAAGGGGAAAAGTATTGCGGTTCAGCTGGCTCATCTGTTTCTTTAAGAACAGAGTCAAACGCAAATCCCCACTTTATTGGCCAGGGGAGCAGATCACCCCCGCCCCGACACACACACACACACACACGGGCCCCGCTACCTCTGCTCACACACATTCACCCTCTACATTAAAGACCCTTGATTAAATCAATAAACTAATTGCTAGAGAAGCAATTCCATTTCAGCTCTTTGATTCCTGGGTGTTAACAAGTATTTTAACAGGCTCATCGGCCCCACACAGACACTTTCAATCAATGGCCCCTCGGCCTGCCTTTGTAGGTCCAATTTTCATTAATTGATTAGTTAGGCCCCTTCATAAATGGATTATGACTTTATTGCAGGGATTTGTCAGGAAGAGCCATAAAAGCTAAGTGTTGGATAATAACAACAATAAAGGCAGAAGCAGATATCAGAGGGCAGGTGAAATACGGCTCAGTTGATTGTAAAATCACTGAGGGGGAAAATGCTCTTAGTGTATTAGCAGACAAAAGACAAACCCTGGAGAAGTGGATGGATGGGATGATGTCAGAGCGAGACGGGACTTGAGTTGTGAAGATAACCGTCCGGCCGTTTTTGTCTGTGATTTACGGGAGCCGCGCGAAACCCAGCCGCAAGCTAGCTCGCATTTGCCTTCGATTACTGGGCAGGCAGCTGTTACTTTCTGCTTCTTACCAGAGTGCCTTCCTCTTGCTTTCATTAAAAATAATAATCTTAACATTTCAAAAAGCTCTTGAGGAGTTTGTGCATTTGGAATCTTAACTGAATTAAACATGCAAGTCTAATTATGTGCATCTGAGGTTGAATAATTCACATTTAAAACTGAAAAAAACATCTAAATTAATCGATGATCTGTGTTCACGTCCATCTCTGATCTCTGAATTTGCACCGATGTCCAGTAGCGAGCCGTCTTACAGCTGGCTAACAATCGCTTAAAGCGTGACGCGGCGGTAAAGTATATTTGGATGTGCGATAAAAACACAAAGAACAAATAAATATATCGCCGTCGAGCAGATACCGTCGGCTTCGTTTGTCTCAATTTGTAGGAACCGGTGGCTCGGGCTGTTGATTGAAATCTCTTCCATGATTATCTGTGATAAAGGTGATGTGGGAGAGCCTTGTTTGTCAGTTGCCCTGAAAACAAATTACGGGTATAGCACCCTGAGTAGGTGAAGAGATGTTTATCAACCCACTGCACACCCTGAGCGCAGGATGAGTCATCAAAACAGACTGATCAGAGGGGAGAAAAAATGGCCTTGGGGTGTTTTCGGTTTCCTACTAAACACATTTTTTGTCTTAGCGACAGAATATCACATTGCCAGGTTATTGCTGAACTACACCAGAGGTTGCGAAAACAAGTCTGAGCCAGTTGATCTGAGTCCAAATTATTATCCCTCCTGCCATCATCCATTGACCAGTCCCTTTCTGTTCGTCCCGTCTGCCTGTCCTCTGCCCTCGGCCCTCTCTCTAAACCCCCCCTTTATGTCTTCACCTTTCCTCCCTGCCCCTCTTCCCCCCGACATGCGACCCCGTCCCCCCCTTAAACGCCCGTCTCCTACCCGTCTCTCCCCTCCCAGTCGTCCCGTCCAGCCCGACCATGGCGTCGTCGACCAGCCTGCCCTCCAACTGCAGCAGCTCCTCCGGCATCTTCTCCTTCTCTCCGGCCAACATGGTGTCCGCCGCCGTCAAGCAGAAGAGCGCGTTTGCCCCCGTCGTCCGGCCCCAGAACTCGCCCCCTCCCACGTGCACCAGCGCTAACGCGAACAGCCTGCAAGGTGAGCTCCGACCCGAGTGGCCCGCCTCGCTTCCTGAATTCAGCTGACGTTTAATCTTTAAAACAATATGTTCATCCCTGAAGCTTTAATCCTGCTCTTCTTCAACCCTTACAATAACAATTTCTCACTTTTACTCCCACTTCTCTTCTGTTTCTTCCTCCCCTTCACTCCTTGTTTTCCCCCCCCTCCTTTGCCTCCCTTGAACCCCCTCCACTCTCCTTCCCCACTATAGATCAATCTTTTGTGGACTCTAGCAAGTACTCATCAGCCAGCTCTCTGCAGGGCCTGGCCTTCTCCTGAAGTACGTTATCCCTCTCTTTCGTTTTTTGTTTTTTTTCTGTTTTCTTTCCGCCCCTCACTATCCCAGGCCGCTCATTTGCACCATCCTGCCCTACCCTTCTCTTCTGTTTTTATTTGTCACTCTTGACTTGTCAGAGAGACAGCATGCCACGCCATATGTGTTCTATTTCCTGTTTTCACTTCCTGCTTCCTGCCCCACGCTCCAGTGGGTGTCTCTGTGGGGAGGGTCGGCGGAGGGTGGGCGGGGGTTTGTTATGCCACCACGGGTCATTCTCTTCTCCCGTTTCCATCCAACGCGAGCGCGGGGTGTGCTCGTCTAGGCAGGATGTTGTATGGTGTTGAGATCCTGAGAGGGAGAAATGATGGATGGGAATCTTTATCAGAGCCCCGAGCTAAGCACTTCCTCACTTCCTCTGTCGGCGTTGATGAGCGCTGACCACGGTGACCCAAGGGCCAGTGGCCACTGTGCGCTGATCACACCACTGACACACACACACACACCCATTGTGTTAATCCCAACAAGTCGGAGACACTTAGGAAATAACCTGGGAATTAGTGGATTGAAGAGGGAGAGGAATCAATAGGGAGCCAATATGTTATATGAAAAATTCCTCCCTGTGATGGCTTCTGTGTGTAGAGAGAGAAGAAAAACGAGATGGGGGTGATGGGGGAGGTAGCTGGTGAGTATCTAGGAGGTGGCGTAAGGCAGGGCGTGATATAAGAGGGTAAAAATGTGAGCAAAGCCGCCTGCTACAAGCGCAAAGAATCCATTTCCATGTCCGAGCCTAATTTCATCACCTCCGTCATCCCACGTCGATGCATTCCCTCTCCCGTGTTTCAATTACGCTTCGCACAATTGGCTCGCCCCGTCTAACTGATAACAATTAACAGTGGCGGCTCCCGGCGTGGAGCTTTTCAGGAGGGCCCCCCGAAAAGTCGGAAACAAAAAACTGTCGGTGAGAGTTAGCTCGACGGCTCGAAAGGGGGGAAAAAAAAGAAAAAGTTTTGATTCTGTGGCCTCGGAATGAAGAGATAATGACGGAGAGTCGTCTTTGTTCGCCAGATGCTGGAACACATTTCTGTTATGCGACTGTTGTGATGACAGATGAAACCCAGCAATCACATGTCTGACCTCTCTTCTCTCTCTCTCTCTCTTTCTTTACCCCTCAATCTCCTGTTCGCTCCTTCTCCTCCTCCTCCTTCTTCTTCTTCTTCCTCCCCCTCTTTTCCCACAAAACAGCGATTCCCGGGATGATCGTTCCACCCATGTAGAGGATCTGGGATAGCTGGAGATTTGGGAATGTTGAGAGGAAAAGACACAGTAGTGGAGTCTGGCGGGCCTCTGTTATGCTCCGGAGCTGGACTGAAGGAAGTCAAGATAAGACGCGGGACTCTGTTAAACTCAGGCCTTTCCATTGGGATTTCATCTGAAGGGATAGGGGAGAGGAAAAAAAACAAAAAAAAAACAGGGGACAATATGAACCTTTGTGATGTTATTTCCCTATTGGTTGAATTAGTGTAGCTTCTCTGACAGCCGCGTTGGACGGAGTGTATAGAGACTGATAAGTTTGCCCACAGTGTGACACTGACCTCATGAAAAGAGCATTTATTTATCTTTATGTTTATGCCTGTAAGCTTTGGGTTTGATTACTGGAGGCCCCCACGCGCCGTCTCGCAATCCGGAAACTCGCACAAACAACAGTGAAGTGTTGGTTTGGCCTTGAAGTTTACATAACTCCTATCACAATAGAAACTCAGCCGGGGCTCGCTGAAAGGAAAGAAAAAAAAAAAAAAACCATAACGACACGGTGGCCAAGCAGAACGAAGGTCAACAACACAAAGACAGAGAGAAAAGAACAAACTCGATGATTTTTTGCTGCTAATTACCCCATAAATCTAAAAATGGTCAAAATCGCCCTACGCTGTTTCAACATCAGAAACCATGCCTTTCTTTCTTTTCTTTTCTTTCCTTCTCTTTTCTTTTTTTTGTATCTTCTCTCATTTGGTTTTTGTCCGTTTGAATCTTTAATAAAACTGTGAGGATTGAGCTGTTTGCAATATGCTTTTCTGCTTTGTCGCGTGAAGAAAAGGTCGAGGGTTTTAGCCAGAATTGACGTTTCAGTGAAGACTTGAAAAGCCAGAGGATGTGTGCGTCCAGCCAGCACTGTACTGAAGGAGTCTAGCGAATATCAAATTAGAATAAATGCGTGATATATGTGATATATTTTTGTATATAAAAAAAAAAACATAGTTTCATTTGACACTTCTTCTTTTTTTTCTCGCGATAGCTATAGTTTGAAATGTAAACATTAAATGTCTTAAGGCAGCTTCTCGGTGCAGAAGATAGATTTACTGTGTGTTGTCAATATCTCATCTGCTAAACACGATGGATTTGGATACAAAAAGGGGGATTCTTGTAAAATATACCTATAAATAATGTATTTATCCCTTGTATTTGTACATTGACTCTCACCCTTGTTTAGTTGTGTTGTGTAAGTTTAATACAGTAAGTGAACATATTTCGCCGTGTGTTTTGTTTCATTATTTGCTGTTGTCTCTCACTATTTAAATGTGACTTTTTTATCTTGTTTTTTTTTTTTTTTTTTGGTCGTCGTTTTGTACGTTTGATTGTTTTTGCGTCGGTATACCATGCTTTCATTTGTTGATTCAAATACATGCCATTGTCTATTTTTGTATTATTTGTAAGTTAATAAAAAAAATCAGTTTTTGTTCCTTATGAAAATGTTTATTGTATGGCAAAAAAAAAAGAAAAAAAGTAGCATCTTATCCAGAGTTATTTGGTTGAAGTAGATTTTTTAAGAATATAAACACACATTAATATATACTGTAAATCTATATCTTTTTTTTGTTTGTTTGAGGCTTTGATTGATGCTGTTCTTGAACTGATAATATGCATGGGTTCTTTCTCTTGAGTGACTCTTTTTCTTTGTGTGTGTGTGTGTGTGTGTGTGTGCGTGCGCGTGCGCGGAAACCAAGAGAAATAGTTTTTCTTTCTTTGTGTTCCTCTTTTTCTCCCCCCTCCCTCCGCCCCCCCAACCTCCTCTCTCTGTTCTTTCTTTTCCTATGTTATTTATGCCTGCTTACATACTGTATCTATATACTCTTTCTTTTTATTTTCTGTCACTGTAATCTTTACCAGCAGTCTAGATGCCTTAACAATGCAAACCCATTCTTCATTCAATCACGTGTACAGTTTTCTACCCTCACCACAATTGTCTATTGCCACAGAGGAATTCATGAGAACTTGGGGACAAAGCACAAACCCAGTCTGTTTGGCGGTGAAGCCAGACTAGAATACAAAGAGCCATAATTCAAGAAAAAAAAAAAAAAAAAATCACACACCCCGATGTACTATAATGCGACAGCGATGGCACGCTTTGAAGGACGGTCGGAGCGGCCTCAGTCTCAGCTGTGCTTGCTGCACGTTAGCGCTCACGGTTGTGTCTTTATTTATTTATTTTATTTCATTTTGTAGCGATTATGTAGCTTCTTTTCGATTAGTGAACAACAACGCGATGGCAACGTTTCTCGAAAAACCAGGGGACAGCAGCAACAGTACGACAGCACGGGGGGAGCTGTTTTAATTGTAGTGCAGATGGGCGCACGGTGAAGACAGGCACTGTCACAGCACAATGTTAATCTCCGGCGTGGAGTCGTAGGTCTGACTCCAGTATCTGACAGCCGATCCCCACCCCTCCCTCTTCCTCCAGTCCTCCTCTCCCTCTATTTGGACAATACAGCTTCATTACAAACTAAACAGAACAAGAAGCCGCGATGAAGCATGAAAGGGAGCTCCTTGGCCCATCAGCCATTTCTGTAGTCTTTTCTTTGTGTCTGCCGTGTGTCTTCAAGCTGTTGCTGGACAGAGAATAGGGCTTTTCTCTCCGCTTTTCTCTTCTAGAGCCTGGTTTTGTTGAGTGGCTAGAAAGGACCGCTTTAACAGAGGCGCCTGCTGACAGACGAGTGTTTTTCAGGCACTTGTGTGCCTGTGCCGGTCTGGGCCGGGGCGGGAGGGGCCGCAACATATCTGTTTCAAATGAACTACAGAGGTCTGTTGTCATACAATGGCATCTTTGTACGCAAAGTCCCATCCCAAACGTGAATATCAGTAATGGGTGACAAAAGTTTTGTATTTAGGTAACAAACAAACAAACAAACAAAAAAAGAAGATGCAAACCAAATAGCTGGTGTCTATTTTTTTCCTCTGTTTGTCTTTGACTGCAAATACACTGAACAGCTCTACAATATAAGGGAAAGAAAAAAAATTCTACTGTATAGATTGTTATTGTTTTTGATGAAAACTGAGCTGTAAGATAACTTTTGGACTCTCACAATGTTGAATTAAAGTTACCTCTTGTCTGTGACTTTGTTGGGTGTCGTTTTATTCTGAAATGCGCCTCCTTTGTGGTTTATTTCTCCCAAATCAGCAAACAGAAATGTCATTACCTCCACCAGCCGAGCACCGGTTATTAAGAAGAGTGTCTTTTTTTTGACTGGAAATGTCTCCTCCAAATAGCTGACAGGCAGCTGACTAAGAATAGACGACTGGCAACGTATAATCCACAGGTCAGAAACAGGCCTGCATCCCCCGCCCCCCCCCCTCTAGGCTCCTTTCTCTAATGAATCTAATTCATTAATGCATTACTGATGGCATGGTGAACATGGTTAGCCTGACAAGTTTCCTCCTAAACATATTAGTTAATGATGATTCCAAGGTTATTAATTGCAAAGGCACCAGCCCACCATAATTGAGTCATCATTTGCATACCCGGTCATCAGCAGAAAATTAATTTCTTTTTTTACTTTTTGCATATCTAATTTAGAAGGCCGCGATTGGATTAGCCCGTGAAAGTAGCGGATCCCGGGATTCTGCTGACCTCAAAGTATTCCAGGGTCTCCACGGTAACTGGAGGCTTCCGCAACGCCGATGGGGGGGGGGGAGAGAGAGAGAGGAGCGGGACGACCTGGAAGTACTGATGAAACAAGAACTGGTAAACAGCGCGCGCATGTGTGTGTGTGTGTGTGTGTGTGTTTGCCTCCTTAATTGCCCAAAGGTTCATAACTGCGCTGGGCTTCTTTTTTTTTTTTTTTCTCCGGCGCATCTAATAACGGGCTTGATAGTTTGCTGACAAACAGTAAAGTGGGTGGCAGCGTGTACGATTTAGCAGTAAGAGGTGGATTATTGAATTATGGAGGTTGCACACTTAGTCCTGGGGAAAATGAGTCCTGGAGCCTAATGTTTTTGATTAGCCAGCCGAGCACCAGCGCTGCTGTTGCGCCGAGCGGCTCCAGGGATTCAGCTTCCCCCCCCCAATGTGTCTTGCGGTGCAACGTGCACACACACAATCGCACATTCACACGCTCATAAATCATAAATTCGCGCAGACAAAAGGTGAACCCATTTTGCTCTTTATTTCCAGCAGCTTTTCGGGCCCAGATAGACTGGTCAGTGTGGGAGGAGGACAATAGGAGTGGGAGGCCGAGGGCAGCGTGGAGCCGGCGGACCCCGGCCCTCTGGAGACATAACATTAAAGACACTATTCCTGGAGAACTACTTCACTGGATACAGCCGCCAGAGCCTCCGCACATCAAGAGAGGTGCTGTTCAGGAGCTTCTGTGCTACTAGTATCCTAATGAAATATATTAATGCACACATTCCTCGCTCTCCTGTACTCCACCTCCTTCTTTTTCTCATTCTCCTCCCTGCATGGACACATGAAGGGAGGAAGAGCGGAGAGGCGTATTTGAAAGAAAAACAGGAGTCCCCATGGGGATCCCGGATAAAGAAAGGAAAGAAATGGAAAGGAGAGAGGATGGGAGTGTGTGAAGGGGAAAGGAGGAGGGGAGGGTATTCAGAATGGAGGCAGGCCTAGACAGTGAGCAAAACACAAGGAGAGGAGGAATGAATATTAATAATATTCTGAGTTGGAAAATAGTCACAGTGGACATCATAGAGAGAGATGGAGAGAGTTCCATTCCTGGCCTCGCTTAATGTGCAAGCTGGGATCTGCAGGTGCACACAAGTCGCCTTTTCTGCATCTGCGTGCGCGTGTGTGTCTGTGTGTGCGCACGAACGCGGCAGCGAGGCTGAGCATACATCTGAGCGCAGGCAGGATGAGTGTGCACTCCCATTCGGGTCCGCGCTCTCGCTTACGAGGCTGTGTGGTCGTTTCCCACAGTAATTATCCCGGTGACTGTGGGTGTCTGTCTATGATCTGTGTGGTACCTGTCAGAGGGAGCCCGGCAGAGAACCATGCTTTATATTCCCTGTAATTGCTGCTGCTAATTTACTGTGCGTTGGCCTAATGAGTAGGGAGGTGAGGGGCTGGGGTATGTAATGGATGTTAGCGAGATAGAGATAGAGAGATGGATTTCACCACTGCCAGGCAGGGAGAGGGAAGAGGGGAGGAGGCCTGCGAACTGTATGTGTTAAGCAAGCATGTAGAACACTTATCTTTATTGTTCTACTAAAATGAAAAAAAAAAAAAAACACGCACAAAACAAAAAGATAAGCTATTTGCCTCCCCCTCTTCCTGCTTTCCCTCTTCCTCCCCCCCAGACTCTCCATCCTCCCCTCAGCTGACGGTACAGTGGCGACTGCGGCGAGCGCATTAGACGAGCTTTTTGTTATGTTGATTAATGATAAAAGCAAATCCATAAATAATATAGATTATTTATTCCATGTATTCACATGCTAATTAGAGCTAGAAAGCAGATACCTCAGAGAGATGGCCTTTTTTTTCTCCTCCTCCTCCTCCTCTTCCTCTTCCCTCCATTCCTCCCTCATCTGTTCCAGTGCAGGCGGACGGACCGACTGACATTCGCACCGAGGCAGAGACAGCCGCACATTAATGTCATTCACACTTTGAAGCACCAACGGTATCCTGTGATGGGGACACGTCCACCCTTCATTTCTCCCTAATGAGGTCACGATAGAGGCCAGTGGTTCCGGCACACGCGCGCCCACCCTCTCCTCGCACCCTCGACGCGCGCTGGATTGACAGGGTCGTCTTTGATTGATGCACCGCGGCTCCTCCACATGTTCTACAGCTCACTCATTTAATTATGTTTCCTAAGCATCATTAAGTACCATTATATTGTATCATATTCTAATGAGAGAGGTGGCCAGTCACAGGACAAGCTAATTGGTGATTAATGTTGTGTATCAGTGAGAGACAACGCAAGATTGGCCGTTTAATGACACAACACTGTATTTAAGTGCTGAATGTGTAAAAACACAAACAGAAAACGGGTGAGGGGGGGTGGGGGTGGAATTAGAGCCCGGCCACGGCTGAAATCAAAACAGATACGTTTCCTCTTAAAGGTCTAATCTCTTCTCTTTCACCCCGACTCGGCCTAACCTCGCTTCCCCGCTTTTGCTCCCGAATTGCTCTGAATTGTCCACCTCTTAGCCGCATTAAACACACTCACTCAGATAATTCTGGGACCCGTCCCCGCCGACATAACTCACCTGCTCCTCCAGATTAACCACTAACTCGGTATTGATGCACTGCTTCGCATACACACATGAGAGGAGGCACGCACACACACAGCACACTGATACAAACATCCTCATCTGGTATTGACATGCCGGGCGGCTGTAGGTGTTTCCATTTAAGGTCAGTCGATTGCCTTAAGTATGTAATGTTAGGAGGGGGGTCCGTAAACATGTCAAATTAGCAGTAATGAATGACCAGGCACCGGCAGGGGGAACTGTCAGGGTGCACGCCCAGGACAATACATTACCCTGAGTTATCCTGGTCTGCCCTCTTTGTAACGCACACACTGACTGAGCAGACACGGGGTGTAAACTAGTGGGACCCATTCAGCGGTCACACACTCCACTTTAATGGGCTGTGGGTCTGATTGGTGTCCAAGAGATGAAAAAGGCTTGAAAGAGGAAGCAGAAGAAGCGGAAAGTTCAGGGTACGAAAGAAAAGACTGACAGCACCAGGATGGCAGACGAAAAAAAAAAAAAAAAAACAGAAATAGAGAAATGTATGTAAATAGATAGAGAGATAGATAGGGGACTAAGCTAGAGGGAGAGAAAACAAACTGTGGTATTTATTTTTTCTTCTCAGTGTTGAAACAGGAAAAGGACCTCTGGTTTAATAAACCATGAATCCTTTCACAGAGGGTTTGTATGTTATTCTTCGGAGAAACAGATACGTGGGGTGGGAAGGGGAGACAGAGAGAAAGAGAGGCAGGGAGCAGCGGGCGGGAGGGGAATTAAAAAAAAAAAAAAACAGAGAGAAAGAGAGAGAGAGGGATGCTCTGCAGCCATATGATTTTTTTTGCTCCCCGTCTCAGCAACACACACTTACGCATACACTCCTCAGCCCACTTCCAGGCTGTATGTTAGTTTTGGGCTAGGAGTGTGGGACGGAGGAGGGGAGGAGGGGGCGAGGGAGGGGTTACGCGCCCTCCTCCAGTCCAGTCTGAGGGAGCAGGAGCAAAAAAAAAAAAAAGAGGAGAGGTAAAAGATATATTTTCCATCTGCTAACGATTAAAATCTTTTCTTCTGCAACATTTGACAGTTTGTGAAAACGACCCTCTAACATATCCGCTGCACACAGACCCCCCCCCCCATCCCACCACACCCCCCACCCTGGCCCTGCTCGCCACAACAATGCATATACATCAGTGTGTGGTATCAGCAGAATGAAACTGTCCACTTGAATCCCTGCGCCTGCTCTTACTGTACGCTCTCCGCGCTGTGGATGTACTGATAAATAAACATGTACACAAACATGAACCTACTGTCTCTGTATGTTGTCTCCTCGCCTCCCACTCTCCTCCCCCTCTCTCCTCTCTCTCTCTCTCTCTCTCTCTCTCTCTCTCTCTCCCTCTCCTTCCTGTAACAAAGGTTACATTGATCATGTTTCTAAAAGAGTCTCTGTATTTCCACATGGCCCTGCCTCTGATATGTTTTTCTTGGCAGCTCGGACTTCTACTTTTGTCATTCACTCAGCATATTTTAACAAATTAGAAACATTAGAAACCAGGATCGCGGCAATGTTTTGGTTTGGTTTCGAAACTCTTACAGTCCCCACAATTATATTTCAAAACACGGGTGAGTTGTTTGACAGCCGAGCGGAATAAAACCCTAAAACAACTTTTTCATTAGAAACACATGCTGTCGCAATTAGAACCCGGCATTATGTTAATGTGTGTTTGCGCTGGTTCATTTGTCGCCGTGTGAAAGGTTACGTCGTGAGAGCGCGCGCGGGGTTTGAAAAGTGTGTGTGCGTGCGCGCGCATGTTTGTGTGAGGGTGTGAGTGGCTGCCTGCATGTAAGTGTGTGTGTGTGTGTGTGTGTGTGTGTGTAGGGGACAAAGGGACACAGTGCTCCACATAACAGCATTACAGATGGCTGTTGTGAGCGGTTGTGACAGTGAAAGCGAGTGAGTTCCCACTCCATACAGATGTACTCTGAGTGACCTTACAAACACAGTGGAACTAAAACAGGCCCCCTACCTCTCGCTCTCACTCTGGCACACACTGTCAATTCTCACTCAGCCCTTGCGGGGCACTAAAAGTTGTTTCCTGAGCCAGGAATACATCAAGGGCCAGGAATATATAAGCAGGGAGCAGGAGAGATGCATAGCTAGGGTCCAGGAAAGCATAACTTGGACTAAGTAAATATTGGACTGAAGGATTAGTGGCTTTTGCCACCTATAAAAGCAAGGCTGGTATGCCAGCCTGAGTTAACGACCACACGCTCCGACTTTACCCCAGATTGTTTTACCAAGGGGCTGCGCTGGACAAAGAGGACATTTCAACGAGATCGCTTTATGAAGGAAAAGGGGAAAAACTAGAAATGACTTCAACAATTGCCCCCTTCCTTTCTCCGACTTAGGGACTGCTCAAAAATGATCGGACTCGGGAGGGGGGCTGACTTTATAGAAAAGCGAAGCCCACCGCAGTTGCTTCTAGGTTTTCTCTTCTGGACGCTCCTTTTTGGATTAAGCAGACACACAGACTACTGTCAAATTAAGTGTAAGCACGACAACTGCAGATGTGCGCAAAAGTCAAGATGGCGTGCTGTTAATTAAGGTAGTCGGTAAGTTGCACAAAACCGTTTATTGCTTCCAGAGGGAGCAGCGTGAAATCTGATAAATTCCAAAAGTGACGTCATGTGAGTCAGCACTGGCTGCGGCCTAAGGAGTTTTTTTTTTTTAAGAAGAAGAATGAAAAAAATAAATAAATCAGCGTTTGCAGAGAAATAAATGAGCTTACTGGATTTGTGAGGCCAGCAGCTTGCAGCTATATCAGCCACTAACTGACCTGCATCTAAGGCAGAACTTGTGCAGGCTGAATCGTGCGTATTGTGAACGAGTGGACGCTGCCCCGGTTCTGCTCAGCTGATTTTATTCCTCTTCCTAAGCTGTCCATCACCAGTTTGAGGATTTTATAGCGGGTACAATGATAAAACCTTTATTGAAATGATCATTTTCACAAAAGAAAACTCTCTGGAGGGAAGAATACATAAAATAAAGTATAAATCTAAAATGAGGAAAAAAGATCCTCCTCTGCTTTCCCAGAGAATTATGACTACCCTCCCTTCATCAAAGAGAAAAATTACACAACCCTGCGCTTTTCTGACCCCCGTAATAATTTCTGTACAGTCCCTCATTATGCCTGTCTCTTTTTTTAAAATACAAATTCATTTTAAAGGGCCTGTCTCGGAGCATTCCTCCGCTCGCTGTGATGTTGAAGCTGATTTTGATTTTTGTCCTCGCTTGCTCATTCTTTTATTCCTCCTCTGAGCCAGCTCTTTTCTGGTGGTGGATTGTGAAACAACAAGAATGTTTTTTATTTCTCGTGCGGTCTCACCCACAACATTTGTTTCCAATTTGACATTTGATTTTGGAACAGAAATTCTTGGGAGAGAAACTGACGGTTGCATGATGGTTCAAAAATAAGCTCTTTGCAAAAATCCACCACCTATCCTTCAAACCTCTCCCCTCCTGACCTATCGTTCCAAGGCGCTCGCTCTGCTTTACTTCCTTCAGCTCCTCTCTGCTTCCCTCTCTTGGTCTAAGTCCAAACAAAGTCACCTCATCGTGTATTGTGGGAGAGATTGTAAAGTTTTCATTGAGCCCATGTGGAAGTGATTTGGCTGTAATCTCCAGTAATTGTGACTGTAACACAGAAACAGTCTGGAACAGATTGGCCTCATATTTTTCTTCGGGGTCACTATGGGCTTATCTCAATATTTAGCGTCTTGCCTGATTGAGTTATCATATCACATTTGCTGTTAAGAGCTGAGCGATGTCAACAAACGTAACTGGAGAGCATAAAACGTTGCTTTAAATCACAAAGAGGAAGGTTTCTGTTTGAAGAAAGCGCACGCATCAATGTCAGCGTGACCCGCAGAGGCCTGACTTTTCAAAATGCATGACATTTAAGAGCGCGGGCAGACATGTGAAACAAAAAAATGCTGTTAAAAAAGCCACCATTACAGTGTGACCTATCCTACACTTGAACCCAGATTTTTCCAACCCGATGTAAAACACACACGGGCTCATCTCACACACACACACACACGTAGAAGTCAAGAGCACTCTGCTCAGTTGCAGCCGAGGTGCAAATGGTTTGCCTCTATGCATCACTGACCCAACGCTGCTCCTTCACCTCCTCTCTGCCTGCTCCTTCTTGACTCTGTCCATCAGTGCTCCACCTCCCTCGCCCCTCTCCTCCTTTGCACTTTTGTCTGCGTGCCCTTCTTCCTCCTCTCCTCCCATAATTTGTCACTTTGTCCTCTGTTCGTCGCGGTTTCCAGTTTTCTGACTCACGATTTGTTTTCACTGCGCTCCCTACAGCCCCGTGGCCCTCGCTCACACACCCTGATGAATGAGTAATCTTGTTGCATTGTACTCAGCCATCCTTGTCCATGTTCGATAATGGCTCATTTGATTCTCTCCCACTGGTGTTCCGTGGATGACGGAGACGGAGGGCTGGAAGCCATGCAGTTATCATAAAGAGCGTGTCAACTGTGAAGCCACAAAGCCTACAAGTGATTAAAACCCTTCAACTCAGGGTTACTTCATCACAATCATTAGTCTTTTCTTGTCCTACCTTCTGGCTGTAAAACCCACATAGCCTTACCCTCCCCATCCGTTAATAATATTCACTCTGCCTCTGATACATTAGCCAGTGAATGATAGGGCAAAGCCCTGGCCTAATTGCTTTTCTTCTTGTAAAGTCTCAATTCATTTTTGCTGAGGAGACACAGAGATGTGTTCCAATGGCGCGCACATACATGAGCCGACACATGCGCGCACACACACACGCAGAACCTGAAGCGCATACTTTCACACACTTGCACTTACACACAACCCCACCTTCCCACTGCTGTTTTATGATGGATGGGGCTGAGGATGCATGGGGGAGGAGGGGAGAGAGACTGTAAGGCTGTGCATGTGTGTGTGTGTGAGCGTGCGTGCGCAAGCAAGTGTGTGTGTTGGTTGGAAAGAAAGAAAAAGGGAGAGAGAAAGAGAGGGAGAAGCTGAGCTGAGGAGCTCTGATTAACGACACAGAGAAGGGGTCCCAGAGGAGCTGGGGGAAGAGCAAAACTATCTGGGGCCAGCTGAGCTAGAGCGAGCGAGCGAGCGTGTGTGTGTGCAGGAGAAAGAGAGAGAGAGGGCACAAAAAAACAGGTAGAAAATGGGGGCTGGGGGGGGGGGGCTGGATGTTTTCTTATCATGCCTTTCATTACAACAGACTCACAAACACTTGAAACTCTGCATATCTATCATCATCATCCGCAAACGGGAGTATGAGCTTTATCCACGTTAGCCCCGCTGCTACTCAATACATTCTTTCTCCTCCGTCTACCAGATCTGACACGCACCCTTCAGATTAAATCTTCTCGTCTTACCTACCGTACGATCCTGGAGCCCAGTGCCTCGGGCTTCTGTCCACAGTGCTGTCAGAGGGGGAAACAGGGTGTGTGTTGCCAGAATACAGGCCATCACCTCTCCCTGATTGCACATGAGAGTAGAGGTAATGGGAGTGTAATAGCGCCTTAAGTACCCTGCTCTCACTGACACTGGCTGTATAGCATTACCCCTCGGTCTGTCTGTGTGGCAAAGTGTGTGGATATGTGGATGGGTGTGGAGGGAGGGGGGTATTCATTGGCATATGTGCAAGTTTTCCTCGTGTCAGTCCATTTGTCTGCTGCGGATAAGCGCGGATGTGTGTGTGTGCGCGCGTATCTGCAGGGAGAGGTCTGATCGAGGTTCGAGTGTGCTGTGTTTTCCCAGAGGGTCGTCTGAGCCGCAGCGATCAAAGAGAGAGATGGAGGTTAACTGACCAGACCCGAGAACCTCCACAGAAGGACCTGAGGGACTCCTCTCTGTTAGCCCAGGTACCAATCATCTGACACACACACGTAAACACACACAATCAGTGGAGCGGTAAGTGTAGAAGGGGGCAGCTTGAGTGATCCAGGGGGATTTAAAGATCTGTAAGGCCCAAACTAACTTTGTCACTTCGCTCACACAGCCGTACCCTTTCACACAGTATCCATTACCTCAGATGCGTTTGCTACAAAACATCAAATAGCTTTATCCCAACTCCTGCCTCAATGCTTTCACAGAGAGATGCCTTCCACTGATATGGAAGTCCTGTAAAGTGAGTATAAGTTATATAGCGGGGGTCCCTGGAGAAAAACTCAATGACTAGTCTCGTACTAGAAAGTTAGACTGTATTCCCGAGTAGCTCAAAGTAACGACTTGCGCTGAAGGACTGAGAGTGGTGCACTTCTGCTGCAAGTTAAGCTGGAAGCTGTGTTATCGGGAAAAAAGAAAGAGGGGGAAGAAGAACAAGCACATTCGAGTGTGCAAACGCGTGCGAACGTGGAGGCAGGAGTGGGTGCGCAATCGTGCGTGGGTATGGGCATGTGTGTGTGTGTGTGTGTGTGTGTGTGTTTGAAAATGAATGAGAGATAACCATCACAGGCAGCTGCCGAGGTGAGGAGAGACAACTAGCACCAGCTAGATGAAGCAGGGAAGTTTTCTTCAAAATAACATCGACTACTTGTTGATTCCACGGCTGCTTACGTCTATTTTACGTATCAGTGTTATAAGTATGCAGATCCTTTTACTTTACAGAAGTTCCACAATGCAGAAATGCTCTTCACAAGTAAGAGTCCTGCATTTCAAAAAAACAAACAAGTAAGAAGTATAGAAATGCTTGCAGCAAAATATACTTGAGTAACAAAAAAATAATAATAACCTATACGAGTGGCGGGCTGTCAGGGCCTGCAAAGCTTTCTCTGTTGGCCTACACTTTATCACGATTAATGACTTTAATCTTATTAAATATTTCTCAAATATTCTTTTTTAGTTTATGTCTGTCTTCCTGTAGTGTAACTTTGCATTAGAGTTTTTTTCCAATCATATTTCATGTGTGTCGCGTGTTGCCAGATATCTGCCTGGGCCTTCACAAATAAGACTGCTGATGACTAAAGCTTGAAACACATTGTAATGATGCTATTCCTTCAACCAATCACATATCAAGTTTGTTTATCTTAGGCCTTCTCCGTGGCCTACGGTAGTGTCAGTGTTTTCGTGTCCTCGTGATCCATTTAAACCAAAGCTAGCGGTTCAAGCAAATCGTCCCCGTTAATGTTTTGATAGCTATTTTTTGAACCCACAATGGCGGAAGGAGGTATGGTATCAATTCGGTTGCAGATCTTCTTAAATATCATGGTAGACCTTGAAGGAAAAGCTGGATATCGTGAGGAAAGCCCTCCCAATCCTGGAGCTAACTAGCCTGACCCCGCCGGGAAAGCTTGGGGGAAAGTGACTATGAGCGCTACTCTTGGCTGACAGACTCTGAAGAGAAGTTGTTTCTCAAGTTCTGGTGAGTAAAATGAATTATATTTACATGTTTTATGTATATTTTTGCCATTTTACTAGGTCAACATTGATGTTTCTACTGAATTTGACGTGTGTGGCGCTGGTACCGCAGTGGTAGCTGCAGTGAGTGAGACGAGACTTTTTGAATGGTTTTAAGTGAGTTTCTTCATAGCAGTGGCGTCATAACGATCGTAAAAATACGTGTTTTGAATAACGCTGGAGGTCATTGAAAGCCTAGGAGGAAAATGCATTGGCCAATTTTATCATTATTCCATTAAACAACTGTTAACAGAGCATAGCTGCATTTAATCAGGCTGTCAAGATTCTGTATTTTCCTCATAAACCAAACAAACTTCAACTAAACATTAATCTGGATCACAGTAGTCAACACCTTAGGTTTATTCCTCTCTGCCGTAGAACTCCATTGTGGTGCAAAGCTCATCAATAATGCATCAATGAGCAAAGGATGACGTGTTCCTTTATTATTATGACCACAGACACTTTCATTTATTCTGAGCCAACCCTGAATACATACAGGCAGTATATCCCATGGGCATATTTGAACAATATCTTCTTTAAAACGGTGTCTACGTAATATTATTTTTGTAATTTAATTTATAAAAACATATTCACTGTAAGAAAAATCATCTTCAGTGGCGTGGATTTCCAACCAGCCCTAGTTTGTCGAAAGGCTGGCCGACACAGGACATTGAACCCAAGAGCAAACTGATGCAAGAAGAAGTCTCCAAGAAGCCTAAACATTTCATCACAAGATCTGCAGGTAACTCTTGCAACTGTTGGTTCCTGCGTGGGAAGTGTGCCAAGAAAAAGCCTTTGCTTTCCAAAAAGACCATTAGGGCAAAATTACAATTTGCCAATGAACATATAAAGACCAGGCCTTTTGGAGCAAGGCGCTGTGGACAAATGAATCAAAGATAGATTGTCTGGCTACAGTAACAGTAGACATGTTTGGCTCAGACCGAAGACAGATTTCCAAGAGAAGAATCTCACGCCAGCTGTGAAGCTTTGTGGTGGAAAGGCCAGAAAACCCTCAAACATCTCACAGCTGAAGGAATTTTGCATTTAAGAGCAGTCACAGATTTGAGCAAGCCAATATACGGAGACTGGTGAGGAGTTATGTAAACAGGTTATTTCTGCTAAAAGGGACAATACTAGTCTTAGTATTTCATCTGCTGATATGTCTTTAAATAATTACTGAGTACAGCTTTATCTGTACTCAGAGAGGATCAAATGTTTGCTTTTCCAAATACGTCAAAAAAAAAAAAAAAAAAGACATCAATGTCCATTACTTTTTCATGGGACTGTCTATAACACTGAATGTGTATTCATCCGCAGCAGAAAATAGTCCTCAATTAATTCACTATTTACTCCCATTTGAGCAACTTCTGCAAAAGCTGCAGCGCCCAGCTCATCATATTATATTTTAGCGAGCTGTGAGACTGGTGAAGATTGACGTGTTTGGGATAAAACAAATAAGCTTCCAAAGACAGATTAGAGAAGTTACAGTGGAAACTATTGAGAGACAGACTAGAGCCTTTTCACGAGAGCTGTTGACAGTGAGACAAAATATAAAATACTGCCAACTTTAAGGGCCCATTATGCTCGAAGCAAAGTAGGACAGTAGTGATGAATTTTCCGACAACATTTAAAGCAAAAGAAGAAAAAAAAAAGTTTATACACGTTTTGAACAGCCGCACTACAAAGACGGGACTTTGCTGTTGACATGATTGTACAAATAGAGGTAAGAGCGTGTCTTTCTTTCGAGATGTCGCCTTTACTTTCATACTTTCGTGACTGCAGCCATATGCGAACGTGGCTCAGGTCGTCCGTTTTAGAAAGGTGTTTAAATTGAAGCTGCTGGATGTTGAAAGAAGTGCCGAGGCCCCTACCTGCTTCTGGGTGGTCAAGGTTAAGCACATTTTAACTTTGTATACTGTTGGGTAATTTAATTTTAATAACAATGGACCACAGAAAAGGTTTCATGTGTTCAATCTGATAACAGAAAATAACATAAGCTGTTTTTCTGTTGAGGCAGTTTATGACAGATGTATAAAATAGATGTATAAAAGTACACAGAGACATAAAAACAAAAATAACAGTGGAGAAAAGTCCTCTAGCATCGCAGACACATTCTCCAGATTCTTTGCCGTGTAACATGACTATTGTTGTTTCATATAGTGCGCATACTTGCTGCATTTCCTGTATGTGAGGAATGGTCAACTGTCCTTTCCCTGAAATAAACAAAGTATATCCTCTTCTCTCAAGTTAAACATGACCCAAACGTTGACATTGAGAGCCAGGCTGTTTGAGTTAGGTGATGTGTAAGTGTGTGTGAGCCAAGAGGAGGGGTGGGGGGTGGGGCGCGGGATCCTGCCGCTGCTGGGTAACATCTCTGTCAGGACGGCTTCGCTCCATCATCACCCCGCTTCCGCGCTCACACGCGCACACCCTCCATCAGCACCCGCTCAGGGCTCATCAGTCGCAGCGGCGCACATGTGGCCAGAGTATTCTAAACAAAGCTTTATAAAGAGCTCAACTAAGACTGCCCGATGTGACAGTCAGTGAACTAATGACGCCTGGAGACCGCTAAATACGCCACTGACAGACCGACGGCCTGCATGCCATTCACCCGCACACACACGTTTTCATTTTGGCATGCACCAACAACAAACTCTCGCAATCACTAAGGCGGGATGGAACACATGCTCACCGTTGCAAACACACACACACACACACACACACACCTTGTGCCCAAGGGCATCTGTCCGCAGCGTAAGAGCTCCCAACTGTTGAGGAGAAACAGCTCAATTAGCCCAGTGGAGGAACTAACGAAACACATCTATCCATGCACACACACATACCGCCCACACACACACACACACACACACACACACTCAGAATCGCATTGATCCTTTCCCAGTCTGTGGCTCTAATTGGTGTGTTGATGATACTGTGAGAGTGTGGGATCCTTCAGGCAACCATAGAATGTCTTCAAGCTCTTTATATCTCATTTAAAGTTGAAATACACCCACAAACCCTCGCAGTCACGCGCTGCAAACTGAACTGTATCCCAGCCGATATTCCTCCTGAAACTCTTTTTTTCTTATTTCTGGGTTTAATCTAATTTTTCTGGTATGCGGTAATGGCATACCTGCGCTCACTTCAGTATGACAAAAACACGCGGCCTCAAAAATCCATTCCAATGCCATAAATATCTAATAGCTTGATGACTTTGTTGCTCCCAGAAGATTGAACAGTTGTAAAGACCATCTATCCATTATGTGCGTGTCCATTAAACTTACGCGTGCAAATGCTCAATGAGCACCTACGATTCACATGTACGCAACCCGCCCCTCCCTGCACCCACACGTACAGTACATACACACAGTTACAGCCAGTTATTGAGAGCAAATGGGGTAGAGTTATTTCCATAAAGGGTCTCAGTGGGTCTCAAGGATCTCTACTCCCGCCGACTGGGAGCGATTTAGCGAAGCACACACTGGTATATTAGTAACCGAAGATGTCTGGGGACAAATCTGCTCTCTCTAAAACCCTATCCCTCCACCGTGACCTCTGGAGCATTCACAACTGGGACTGGGAGGCACTCTCCATCATTCGCCGTCTCTCTTTCGCTGACTATCTCACTTTGTTCTCTTTTTCTTTTTGACTTTTGGTTCTTTCTCTTGGTTCTTCACTTTTTCTGGAGAGGAGGGTGAGCTTTTTTTATCCATACTGTATATCTATTACAGTTTTACGTCTTTTTCTCTCTCTTTGCATTCCACCCATATTCTACCCTATTTTTTTCCACATTTCCCTCTCTCACATCCATCCCCTGTCTTTCTCTTGCTCTCTCTCTCTCACACTCTCCCTCTCTCTCTTTCTCTCCATCTCCCCCCTCCCTCCCTCTTTGGCCCCAGGGACGGACTGCTGATAGACTGTGTACACCAGCTGCCCAGGGGCTATTTTTAAGGAGCATTTGTCCTTCTCCTTTCCTCTGGAGACTGACTCAACCCAACAACATCTCGTCCGCGCACACACTCCAACGTGCGCACAAACACACACACGCGGGCATTAACACATGCACTCATTAGCCCATGAGCATGCATGCCCCACACTTTCTCTCTCACACACATCCTCCGTCCAAGGGCATTCTGTAAATGTAGGGGCAGCTTGTAGTGCCGTAGCCGACTGCTTAAATGCACAGGAGCCCAGGCGCTCCACAGCCAGCCTCAGAGGGCTCATAAAGCTACCCTCCTCCCAGGGCCTGGCAAATACTCTCCCTTGTTCTAACCCTGCCTCACAATAGTTTGTAAAACAATACTGTAAAACACTGTTGCCGAGTATTGCGTCAGGCTGCTTTCATCACTAAACCCACAGCAGCCAATAGGGGCCCTTGAATAATGCATACAGGAAGTCAGATGATTCAAGTTCCGTGGCATTCTGCAGACTGCAGCTTAGCACCGCTGTTATCTGTCTTATTTGACCCTGCAATGTGGCACAAATAAAACAAATGGACAGAAATAGACAAGTAAAACCTAAAAATACTGCAAAAAGATGAGCTGGATGTGCAGAAACAGAGGAGGAAGGTGTTATGAATAATGCAATTAGACTTGCTAAAACAATCCTGAAAAATTCAGACATGATTTCAAGTTTCATTTGTAACCTTGGTAATGATTTTAAAGGAATTTGTTAACAAGCTACTAAATTATGTTCAAAGAGCAAAATCTAGGCTGTGAACCTTGCTTTTGTGTTGTGTTCAACCGCTGGTGCTCAAAGCAAACGCAAGAGATAAAATGAATCCTCAAACAACTGCTCCAGCAACCTCGTTAAGACATTATTTACTTTCATCGTTAGCCAAGGAAGAGGACACTAAAAATCTGTCAGCAGCCTGAAACGCCTGCTCGAGTGTCTGAGCACTGTTTAATTGTGCCATTTATCAGCCAAAAAAGCCTACACGCTCATAAATAAACACAATGCCTGCGCAAAGGAATTATAAAAATGTCACGTCGAACCCACAAGTGAGGCCAGCGTTGATGCATATTAAGCGATTTAGTCGGTGAAGGAGTGGAGCAAAAATATGATGGTTAATTTAAGAGTCATTAAAATTGTATGAATGTGCATTGCGCTTGCAATGGAGCGGGATTTTCTCTGATCGGTAACGAAGAGGGAGAAAGAGCAATACAAGCTGCCACACATTGTGGTCTATACACTCACTGATTGATCACGGGAGAGCCGAGCAAACCTGAGAGAAGAAGCCCAATCAATGTTACTGAGACTGGGGTGTAAGAGAGAGACAGAGAGGGGGGAGAGAGAGAGAGAGAGAGAGTGTGTGTGGGCATGTGTGGTGCAAGTATGTGTGTATTTATGTGCAAGTGTGAACTGTTTTGTCAGTATATGCTTACAACCTTGTGTGTTTCATGCATATTGAAGTGCATGCTTGTGTGTGTTTGCAGGTGTGTGTGTGTGTGTGACTGAGAGAGAGAGAGAGTGAAGGAGAGATTGTGTGCTTCCCTCATTTGAGGAAAGACAATGTTCTACATTCCACAGGGGAACGGAGTCATTACCGAAGCAGGAACTCAAGCCTGGAGGCCACGGCTCTGCATGTAGTGTGAATAGATCGAGCTAGTTTCTTGCTGAGACGTGCTGTAGAACACTCGCTCCGCCATTACCCGTGCCCCGCAGTTCAAACCCCACTCCCGCCTTATTTCAGCTGGGAAAAAAAACAAAAAAAAAACAGGAAAAGTTGACAAAAACAAACAAGTGTCTCACCGTGACAGCTCAGAGGTGAAGCCATCACCGCTTCATATGCAAACAGCGCAGCTACTTAAATAATTTATAAAGTGAGTGTTGAGTGGACGTTTTTTGAGGTGGCATGCACATCTAGACGGTGTGATTCAACGCCCCGTCCGGAGCACAGCTTCTTGGCCTGGCCTCTGAGGGACATGTCAGCCCAGAAGCCCTCTGCTGCCCTCTGTTGGTGACTCAAACCCAAACCGTGGCTCCCTCACAACGCAGGTATGGACATATGGCAGCTGTCTATCACTAAATAACAGGTGTGTGAATGATTCTTCTCTCTCCTGCTCTCCTTTTGTCAGCTTCCCTCCTGGCATAAAACAGACTCAGGATGGCTTGGGTTAATTTCCCCTGTTGCTGACACACACAGGTCGTTAGCATGGCCCACAGGAAACTATTGTTCCATCATAATAGGCGGCAATCAGAGGTGAGGTCTGATAACGCCTGCTGTCACCTGATGCTCCGTCTGTTAGCTTCTCTCATTCTCTTTCACTGTAGCTCTCCTGCTTTCTCAGCTCTGTCATTTGTCCAAGCACAAGCGCAGTTGCAGTGTGTTGCACTCATACTTGCAGATATATTGTACATTTCACAGTAATTTGTATTTTTTTTTCTCTCCTCCCTTTTATTCTTGTACTCTTAGCCACTAAATTAAGCATGACATATCTGGGTTGCGATAGCCCTGTAACGCAACACTTAATGCTTCTATACAGTGCTGGATGTGTTTTGATAGCACGTGTGCATGCATATTGTGCACACACACGCACACACACTCGCCACCAGACAGGTTTTTTTTTTTTTATAACCTCCGTTTGTGAGTCTTTTAAAGAAATGCCTCTTCCTTTCTGCATGCATCCCTGAACTTATTTAGTTCCATTCAGACGATTTTTACACTTTTTTTTTATTATTCTTGGTCCAGATGTCTTTCAGAATTTTCTGAAATGCTTCTAGTACCAACAGCAGGTTTCCAGGACCCCGGCAGTCATAAACACTGTTACAGACTTTCAGCCCGCTCACAGCACAGCACAATAGCGCTGATTTTGATTGACACTCCGGGTGATGTGTGAAAAAATATGAATATTTACAGTATTAGTATTAGTCATGGTAAAAATTCCAGTCACATCACATACATACGCTTAAACCGCCCTTGATCTATAAACAGACTGAGAATGAAGGGACTTGATTGGCTGAGAGAATGACTGACAGTTGAACGAGTGGAA
Source organism: Planiliza haematocheilus (assembly GCA_005024645.1). Lineage (NCBI taxonomy): Eukaryota > Metazoa > Chordata > Actinopteri > Mugiliformes > Mugilidae > Planiliza > Planiliza haematocheilus. The sequence continues at coordinate 3,590,258 of SRSE01000949.1, read as the reverse complement.
CCTTTGAATGTGAAACTCAAAGGAAAGATGGGAAGCGTGTTTGTGCAGGTCCCAAGGGGGGAAAAGCCTGGGTTTCACACACACACACACACATGCACGCAGGCACGCACGTATACACACACACACACACAACAACACACACATTGTGATCTTGCTCTACTTTGGGCTGTGCTCCACATGAAAGCATCGATGCTTCCTGCTGTTTGAGACGAGCTGTGTGTTGAGCTGCAAAAGAACATACAGGTCTGTATATACATGTAGACGGACAGGTCTGTATGGAGACCAGAGCAGGTGAGATTGTATCCATCGAGGCCTTTGTGGAATATCTCTATTTCTTTGCCTCTGTGCCTCGTTTCCTCTTCCTGTCATTCTCTATGTGCATCATTCTTTTCTCTCCTTTATTATTATTTCTTCTTCTTCTTCTTTCTCTTTCTCTCTCTCTCTGTCTTCCTCTTTCAATTTATCTTTCTTCTTCTTCTTCTTCTTCTTATTCTTCTTGTCCCCAGAGAGCAAAATGAAGGAATTTCATTCACATCTACAGACATGCTCAGGTGACACCAAACAGCAAAATATCATTTTTTTTTCTCCCCCCATTCAGTTTGTTTTCTTTATCATTCAAACACAAACCTCCAGCTGTTTCAAACGCATATCCAAATCACACGCAAATACACAAAATTCCTCTAGTATAATTGCAGTCATATTTCTTTATGTCAGCACGTTACTGACTCATCACTCCCTCAAAATAATATTTAATGTAGAAAGTGAGCGTATCATCGCGCTCGCTCCACAAACGTGGAGGCACTGTGCCCTTGACTATCCCCCTGCTGAAAGTAAGTCTTAGCCAATTAACAACGTCTTCCACTAGGTCCACACGCACACACGCAAACACACATGCGCATGCACTCACACACAGCCAAAACCTCACAGCTCATGGGACCAAACCTCATTAACTGCTCTGAGACAGACACTCTCCCTTTAATCAATCCTTTTCTAAGACTGCGCGCACATGGAGGAACGCTGACAATACAACGCAAACACTCACACAAACACGTACATATGGGGAAGGAGAGGGAGAGCGGCTTAGATACATTCACACACTGGTCTCCCAGAGAGAAAAACATGGTCATTTGCCAGGGTGATTCAACTCTAAAACACCCTAATTACATCGACAAAGCCACTTTGTTTTGGTGCTGGATAAAATGTGAATGATTTAGCATATTATTATTATGCCTCTGAAATATTAACCAACCCCGGGGGACTTTATCTGCTCTTTTAAATATATGCAAATTATTTTATTTTGGTTTGGTTTGTTTCCAATGACTTTTGTGAATTGTGTTTGGATAATTAAATGAGCGCGTGCAGATGTAGAATCGCAGGCAGCACCTACATGATATGATGATCCGCCCAGATTAGCATACAAATTAGGAATGTTGCACCTCGACTGCTAATCGACCAACTTTTGTTTTCACTTCAACCTTGACCTATTTGAAACATCCGCCCAGTGTTTCGCCATGGAGGGAATGTAAACACTGTCTCCTGGCTTTTAATTGATAAGGCTCATTTGATATTGTCCTTCATTCCAAACACTTCTCATTTTTGTCAGGCTCTTTCAATTACGGCTGTCCTCCTATCTCCCACTGCTTATTCATGCGGCTGCACTGGACTGATGTTGTACTGGAGATTCACTACAACCGCACACGCGCACTGTGAATGCACAATGCGGTCGCGCAGTCACTTAGCACTCTCAGCAGTGACAGATTAGCGAGTAAAACAGTGTTTCTGTATGAACCCGGTGCAATTTTCTCCTATCAAATGTTGAGAAGCTCTTTCAAATGACGTAGTGGACCTGGAACAGTAGATGTGAAGAGCGCCAACATTTCAGCTCTGTCTTACTTCACTGATTGCCTTGTGAATCCCTGATGGGTTCCGCTTCGTACATAATCATTTCCCTAACATGGGATAATTTGATTCTATTACTCTAACAACAGCGCAAACAAATTGCCTACGTAATTTATTGTGCCAATAATAGCAAAAACAGATGTGGTAATGGTACTGCGGCTTTCCAACCTCGCATTTATATGGACCTAAACCAAACTGGATATATAATCGTTAAAGTACATTCGTGAACCCCCACCCGGCATTTTCACTGTCCAAACGGACTTAATTATGGTTTGGCACGGTGGCGATCTCCTGCCTCCGTTTCTTAATTCTTGTACCCACACAGCTCTAGATTTTGTCCTGAAAACCCCCTGGGCCTTTTGTCCCGACTTCCCCTCAGCGTTTCCACAGCTTTCTCGCCGCTTATCTGGGTGATTTCCTGCGAGGAGGGACAACATATATCTCCTCAGCTGTGTTATCTACTAAAACTGCATTTCACTCCACTACAGAAGGCTACTGTATCTCTGTGGCTCTCTGCTGCGCTCTCCCCTGTACGCCGTACCTCTCCATTCACTGGTGTTCTTTATGCCCTCTAAAGCCCTCTGCTCTGTCCCATTTCTCCCATTGCCTCAGGTCCTTTTTGACACCCCTGGCATGTTAATGGGCCAATCAGAGACACTGTCCTTGAGAATCTCACTTTGGCTCATTTTCATACCCCCCTCTTGCAGATTTATAACCTCTGCTGCTTACAGCTCCAGATGTTTTGTTCTGGTTTTTACTCTCTGTAATTGCTAATTCAATCTGGCTGTAAAGGAGCAGATGCTCTCAGGACTTGAGCCTACCTGTGTGGGTTTCTCTGCGTGTATGCGACTGCTTTCTTGCCCATGTATTAAGCAACAGGATTTACTGTAACACCCCGACTCATAAACATAACCCTTCACAATTACTCCGAGCTCACTAAGACAACGGCGGTTTTAACTTGCACAGGATTTGCACACTGGCATCAGCTTCTATTATACAGTGCATTACTGTCACCCGTAAATCACCAGTGTGGTAGGTTTGCTGGTGCAGCAGGACTGACAGTTGGCTTTGGGGGTTTGAGCTCTGGCGGGAGCCTTCTCATCAGCCTCTGCACATTTCTTTTTTATCATCTTCTATCCTTTTTCTCACCAGAGAAAGTGGCAATCCACTCCGGTTTAGAGAGAAAAATAAACACGCTGGTTATCCACAGGAATGTGAATGCTACTTTAGCCCCATTAGGAACATCTGTGTGTGTGGCTTGAGATCACAGTGGGATGTCTGTGCGACTTTGAACATGTGACAAGTGGCCTCATTGTTTTAGCATATTCAGTACTCACATACTGTGCCAGATACGCTCTGTACACTTGCACACATATCTGTGCGGCGTGCACATATTTACAACACATTTCCATGAAAGCAACGCACCCACATAAAAGCACACACCCAGCGGTCCTTGCTCACATGCCCACACACACGCACCACAGTGGACCTGTCATGTGTCATGGAGACAGGGGTCAGATACTGTGTGATGTGTGTGGGGGTTATATCGCTTGGGAAAAGGACTAAAGATCTTACCGGGGCTGTTGGAGGGCCAACAATAACAGCCTGAAATATAACAGCAGCGAAAGAACCCTCGCACTGACAGGAGGAAAGCTGGGCCCCAGCGAGTGACTCCACAGATCAGAAACCGTTCTATGGGCACAAAGATTGGCAGGATCTCTAATTCATAGCTAATGTGCAAAACAAAGAACATTGTTTGGTAATGACATTGTAAAACTGCAAAGAAAGAGAGCGCTGAGTGTTTTGAGTGATTGGAAGCACATGTTCGTAAAGTGACTAACAGAAGAGGCGTCTTTTTTGTGCACATTCCCAAATCGAGATGATGTTCTGACCACATTTGTCATGGGAACTTCAGCCATGTAAACACACAGCCTTGACTCCCTGTGGTCGCAGTGACTTACACACACAAACACACACAAACACACACACACTCGCATGTGGACAGACGCTGAACACACTCACCCCTGTGTGGCACTCAGCGGTTTCCAGTACCAGAAAAGTCAGAGTGCCCCCTAGTGCTGCTTGTGTTACCACTACATCATGTTTATCTGCCTACCCTGTATTTCATCTCCTTCAACCCAAAAGTTGTTAGTGACAACTTGGTCTCAGTAGACCAAATTGATGATCAACCGAAGAGCAAGATGATGAATGGAAAGTGGTTATAAAATATGAAATATCAAGGAAACACGGGCCTTTCTTCCACATCCAAAGAGAAAATGTGGCTCTACACGTTTTTGCTTCTCTCTTTTTGAAAACAGAATCTCTCCCAAGCTTGACAGTACAATTCAGCTGCTTTCATATCGTTTGAGATCAGATTTCAACAATAAAGCTTTCTGCGAGGTCAGTTTTTCCCCCAGCCTGCAGGGCATTATTTAAAACAAAACACACAAGCATCCAGACTCACCCCTGCACGCACACACATGCACCCGGCATCAGCGTGCAGAATTCTGATCTTTAAGGACACAAGGGTTTTTTTCAATCAAAGCTTTGATTGAATACTTTGCCATCCTCAGCACTCACACACTCACAAATACACACACGTTGTTGACAGAGTGTAGTGTCTTGAGCAACATCATTTACCACTTAGGCCCCTCCCCGAGGACCGTGCCATTTCTAATGCGTGGCAGATAGGTTGATAGCTCTGGTTTCTGTCGAGAAGTGCATGTCAATCAACAGCTCGCGTCAACGTCACCAAGGCAAAGTGTTTCTGAAAGATCTTTTTACTGAGTGCCTTTCTATCCATCCTCATCCAACCCACACACACAAACAAACATGCTCACACATGCACACACACACACACAGCCATTTCCATCTCAGCAATCACTTCTCTGAGTTCTCCTTTTCGGACGTGTAACAGTAATTGAGGTTGTTCCCCGGGGTGCAGTGCATTCTGGGCTGTTAAGTGCTGTTTCTTGTTGTTTTTTTCTCAAATGGGTTGTATTTTGGCTATTGTGTTGTTTCTTCCTGCTTGCCTATAGAAGTGTAAGCAGTGGGCCGTATTTACATGTATCATTAGAGAATAGAAACCCTGTCAAATGTAGGCCATCCGAGGGCTTATCCTGCCCCCTGGAATATCAATCAATACGACAAAGAGTCTAAATAGTTTTTGCACACGCCTAGTCACAAGAGGATCAAAAAACAGTTTCAAGGCGAAGGAAGCGACCACAGCCAATCATTTAATTCCTCCGTTACAAAAGTTAACCGTAGAATTCCACCTCCTCTCACTCATAAGCCGACCGTGTCTATATATAATATGACACTCAGTCAGTCAAGGGTGTTCACTTGCTACACTGACCTCTCTGCTCGCCACATCAGGCCTGGCTTGAGTACACCCTGTGACCTTTCTGCGCGTTGATGACGTTGTCCGTCCAGAAGAGGGAGTGATTGATCTGGATTGACACAAACAGGCAGTGGCCTGCCTGGCCTGTCACACAGCATCACTGGGTCATTGTAGCATGCCTGAATGCCAGATGAGGAGCGATGGTGAACACACAGGGTGGCGACCCGCTGACTATGATGTAGGCCACAGTTTTGAGGAAGCTGGAAAGCATGGGGACAAAAGGAACAGGTTCTGCAATACTGCAATAAGCTGTGTGAAGCAAAAAAGTAGCTTCAAATTTGAATTAAAAAACAAATTAAGAGTGTTATTGGAAATGTTGGAAGCCTATAAATAACCATGGCAATGCAGATACTTTGACAGTTGAAAAATACCTGTAGATATACTTAACATTCATTCATTTTCCATAACTGCTTGTCCTGTGAAGGGTCGCGGGGAGGCTGGAGCCCATCCCCGCTGTCATTGGGCAAAAGGCGGGGTACACCCTGGACAGGTTGCCAGTCTCTCATAGGGCTAACACAGAGAGACAGATAACCATTCACACTCACATGCACACCTACGGTCAATTTAGAACCACCAGTTAACGTAATGAGCATGTCTTTGGACCGTAGGAGGAAGCTGGAGTACATGGAAAGAACCCATGCAGACACAGGGAGAACATGCAAACTCCACACAGAAAGGCCCAGTCGGCCGATGTAACATACTCTTACTGTTTTAAGGAAGCAATACCATTTCAACACCACCAGTCTCAAAAATATATTTCTTCACTGCAGCTTCTTTCTATTGGCTGATATTTTACAGTGTCAGGCAATATACCAGCTGGCACCGTGCTGCACAAGGACATGCATCATAATATCTACAACCAATGATTATAACGTGCTAGTAAATTATTGTGTCTGTGTTTTGACTGGACAAGAGTTAACACATTAGCGTATTGATGGATAAGTTTTCCACACTTGGAAAAGTTATCCACAGTATTTATTTTACAATAGTAGATTGCAGATTTTGTCATGACGATAATCCACTTTGATTGTTTGTTTGCTTAAGATGGAGTATAATAGTTCATTGTCTTTAAAGATTGTGCGGTTGTGTAATGATATATTTTAAAAAATACACATGTCAAAAGAAAAGTTACTAAACAGTGTTGTTATTGTTGTGTTTAATGTTAAATTAAATGTTAACATGTCATTAACTGAGTCAAACCCAAGAGGTCACTGGATTAAATTTTCAGACAATAACATTTTGTCATCAGTTTATTTGAGAGGTTAAAAGTATACTTACACAATCAATGGCGGTGTCAGGACACGCATTAGAAACTACAACTCCAATGCTGCTTCACGCAGGTTTGATGACGTTACGCGGGCATTTCCCGTAATAACCTTTCCTGTCTGTCTGCTGGTGCGTTTGCGCCTCCTGTCTTGAAAGAGAGGTGAAGAATAGTTTACTTTCCAGAGTTCAAGGTTTGGTTTCGGTGTTCGCTCGGAGTAAAGGGTTTTGCCGAGGCATTGAGCCCCTCTTCACAGAGCCAAGATGCTGAACATGTGGAAGGTTAGGGAGCTGGTTGACAAAGCGTGAGTATCTCCTCACTATATTACGACTATTTCGTGTTGTTTGTGGCTGTAGTATACCTGTTTGAAAGAGACACGTACCCAAAACTTTGACGTCACGTCCAACAAGTTAGCTAGCATGTATGCTACTAGCGAGTTAGTTAGCTGACTTTGACAAGTAACTCTTTGTCTCGAGAAAAAATATACTTTTTCTTTGACACGCCTTCTCTGCCCCGTCGTCTTGTTGGTCGGCGGTTGTGTTTGCGATGTTATGATGTGCGTGAGCGTGTCCGACCGTACGTGTTTTATCGCCAGTGCGAGCTAACTCGCTAAGCTAACAAGCTAATTATGTGGGCAGGTTAGCTAGCTGACTCGGCTAGCCTGCTAAGCTAGTTTGACAGCTCCCCCACTGAATAATAAAGAGGGATTGTTTAGGTATTTTACGTTACGGTACACATTGTCCAAACGCCGTTTGCCTGCCCCAGTCTTGAAATATTATCGAGAATTATTGTTCATAAACGCTTTACTATCCTGTACGACCGTTATGACACTTGTAGCTAAGTTACACTTAGCTTTACAGCAGTTATACTGTAAGTTGTTTAGTGAAGTTTCTCTCAGATCCGTTTCCTGACGTCCTAGCCCTCTTATCAAACTAGATAGCACTATAAACTAACAGTTAAACTTTCCAAACGTGTTTACGTCACTACACACAGTAAAGTTGTCACTACACTGTAATTTATACGAACCACTGCAGAGCACTTATTAATCAGTGACTAGTCATCTGCAGCGTTAAGCAACGTGTTGGTGGATATCTAGCTGCTAGCTTTAAATTAAAGAAGCTGCAGTCATGGCCAGTCCCTGTTTACCTTTCCACCAAGGTTTAACTTATAATCGAGACTGGCAAAAAACAAAAAGCATATGCACAATGAAAGTTGTTGGTGTGTGAGCATCTGAAGAAACTTTTCACATTTTGATGCCGGCAGTAGTCCAGGACTGCATAGCCAGTAATTTAGTACCTGGACTTATCTACCTGCCAGCACTGAACTAGGGCAACACCTTGGGGTATGTGTGTGCCTTTTGTTCTGCTCTGGACTCTGGTATAATTTGAGCAGCTGAAGAAACGTGCTGTCCTGGACTATAAAAGCTGTAGTAAGCTATTACGCAATTTTTCTCCCTCTTCAAAGGTCTAGTGGCTAATTTTGCAAACCCAGACAAGAGCATGCTCTTAAGCTTACTCAAGAACATTATTCTGTGGATGCACTCTTCTCTGTGGGGTGTGACCTTTTGTATCACTGATCACTTTAGTAAGATACTGTTAGAGACAGGAAAACAACAAGAGGCAGAAAACCTAAAAGGTGTGAATTCCTATCAAAGGGAAGGGAGTGGCCGTGTTTATTTTGTTTGTGAAGTTATATGAAATTGCGGTTGATGAAAGTGCTTGTGATTTCAAAAGTTTATTGTCGCTAGGCCTTGAGTTATTTACACTGACAGTGAGGGTGTCATAATGCAACATTATGACAACATATATAATTGAGTTGGAAGTTTCTGCTGAGACAAGAAATGAAAACATTACCTCAGTCCTGTGTGGATTGGGTCTTGTAATGAATGAAAGCAACATGCATTATAGAAAAAAAATTAGATGAAATGGGGTTCATGTGTAACTGCAAGGGAAATGTTTTGACACAGCACTATAGCAGCGGAAACCTGTGTGATAGTGTGTCACTGTGAGTATCACTGCTTCCGCTTTATCTGGCCGATATCTAGGACAGCAGTCACCTCTGATGAGATAAAAGTTTGTTTCACTACATCACATCCTGTTGTTTTTTTCTGTTAGCTTTTCAAAATAGCTTAGCAAAGTAATCCAATTCATAAAAAAACTAAATAGATCAAAATGAATCCTGAATTAAAACAGGTTGGCAACTTTTCATAACATGGATTTCAGTGGTCCAGCTTGGAAACTGATTTTAATCAGTCATGAAAACACACCTGGCACAGTAACTTTCAAATACTTCTCATGGCACAGACCAAATTTTTACAAAAGAGAGTATGTTGTTAACCATACCCTGCAGATAGTACAGCTTGTCTTTAGAACCACAGAGAGGGTGTATCTTCTTTAACCCTGCCATTAAATCAATTCCACTCTTTCAGGACCTATATATGTTATTGCTGATGTGGCAGTAGTGGGGCATGAGCATGTGCACGCTTCGTATTCCTTTTTCCACTTTGCTATGTTTGACTAAAGCTGTGTGACAGGGCTTACTTAGTTAAATAGAATAAGATGCCTGTTTGGTTATCGATTATACTTTTGTGCTCCTGTATGAAACTATTTTATTGCAAGCTATGGACAAAATAAAATAAAATAAAATGAATAATGCACCTTAACTGTGGAAAGTAGCTTGACTATATGTTACATACACTCTCAGGACAATGTATATGAACTGCATGTGCTGCTCCTTATGAAGCAAACATTGCTGAAATTGGCTAGACAACCAGTTTGTCAGGTTGTTGCTGAATAGATATCCGATATCATGTTGTATTAAATCTGTATTCACAAATCATGGATAGTCAAATTGAGACTCATAATCTTGTATACATATATGTCTTTGCCAAATAATCAAGAATAAATAAATAAGACACTGTATACAGCCTTTATATTTCAATAATAGTCTGTTTTTCTCAGCATCTTGGCACGCCTCTCATACAAGCTTAACATTTGATGGACATGTTTTCTCTTCTACAGGGTGTGGATTGTAACAGAGAGGAGCATGAGCACATGCATTGTAAAGCAAAAGACAAAAACTGCAGCAAGTCTTTTGTGGTCAGATTGAATAGATAAAGACCAATGATTTTACTGAGTTTCTTTTCTCATCATCATGATTCTCTATGTGTTACACATATGTGTTTGTTATGTGCGTTGAGTATATTCGTTGATTCTGCCATTCTTTACATAATCCCTCAATTCCCTTAATTTTGGAAACAAATTTTTGTAGCCTGAATTTGTTAGAGCTACCATTTGTTGTGACTTTAACTTCCAATTTTGAGTACATTTCTTCTTTCTCTAGTTCATTAGGAAGTGAGCAGACAAGAAGTCACCCTCAGTCAGCCTGACCCAGTTTTAGTCTCCCATTTCATACATGTGTTTATATTGGACGCAGATTGGCATTTACTTGTTTAGTCCCTTGTTTTTGGTTCATTTACTGTTGCTTCTAAAGGGACAAGAGCACGGGCGTAACTGTCACCTCGATCTATTATCAGTCTCAGTGATGGCCACTAATTTTGAACTGACCTATCAAATATATGTAGAATACTTGATTTATTAAGTTAAGTGTTTTTATTTTATCGTACAGAACCAATGTGGTGATGAACTACTCAGAGGTGGAGTCTAAAGTCAGAGAGGCCACCAATGACGACCCCTGGGGACCATCGGGACAGCTGATGACTGAAATTTCAAGGTAAGGACAACACACAGTGTACCATAACATGTCCTGCTGAGAATCGCCAAGGTTATTTGAACAAAAACAAACATCAGAAAGATTATCTGAAAGCCCCATGTTCATTTTTTATTTATTTATTTATTTTGTCTCTTATTTTGAGTTGAGACCCTTCACTTGAGTTTGGACCGACTTACAAAAACTCCCTGTTTCCAAGGTGTTGTTGGTCTGCCAGCCAGAAGCTACTGTAATGCTTTTGGCAGTACTGTGCACAAGCCACATGACTGCTGCAACATGTGTACAACATTCCTACAAAGCAAAAACACCACAGAAGTACAAAACACTAGTATTATTAGGTAGTACATTGGAATTTTAAATGGGTGTGTTTTTATTGATACAGCTGATTAATATTGATACCTGAGGTGTCAAGTGGTAGAAAATAAATTGAGACTTTTCTTGTTAATTGTTTCATTGTGAGTAAATACCAAAAGCAGAAGGAACTCGATATTTGAGAAATAGACCTAGGGCTCGGTTCACAAGATTTTTATCTTACCAGTAGGACTGCTTTTAAGCACTCAAGTAAATGCCCCCAACATGTCTTCTGCTAAGAATAGGTATTGATAACATGTTCCAAAATGAACTAGTTTATTTATTTAGGTCTCTGTCTGTTTTATACTGTCATTAACCACCCAGCCACATTTTAATAACATTCCCTAGGTTATTATGTTGTTACAGTAAAAGCAGTATCCTCTGCTCTGAATGTTGCGGTTATGTCTGCTATGTTATGGTCCACTATAATACATACTGTAATTACATAAAAAATGGGCAACTTGCATTACAACTCATTGGTTGGCACGTCCGCCGACATCTGGTGCCATCATCTGCAGTGTAGGAGGACGAAGACCAGAGAAGGAAATCATTAGTAAATCAAGCTAATGCACTCTAGTCTAGCTGTTATAACTTGCCTAACATATTGGTGTTAGGCAAAGAGTATCGTCCGCTCTAAAGACCTTAACTTACCTAAGCTGATGTCTGACGAGTGCATTTTTTTGGATTGATATTGATTATTGATTATGGAGTATATTTGACAGACAAGCTCATATGTGCTTTAGATTTAGATTTGTGGTGCTGTGTTGTTAACTGGTGTGTGAGCTAACCATTTTGTCAAGTATTTGTCATTGCTGTATATTTCCATGACTTCTGTGACAACATACATACAATTACCTGTTGTATTTGACTGATAATGAGCAGGTTTTGTTGCTTGGGGCATGGCTGAAACTTACCTCTTGTGCCCAAATGTTTTGTAAATATTTCTCAGACCAAAAAATTCCAAGTTAACCATAATGTGTAACATAGATTCTTTACATTTAGAATTAATTATATGATAAAGTTTCTTTCCACCTCTCCAAGTCTCTTTTCCGACATTAATTTGAAATTAGAGTTGCAAAGCAGTAAATTGCAGACAGTAAACAGCAATACATTAGTGGATATTGTAGTTTCAGCATTTGGGGATATGATTCACCTAATCCTTGCAATTCTGTTTATGCAGTTGATGCAAATGTGCAAACCTGTAGTTCCACAAACAAGTCTGAGGAGCTTTGAAAGCTAATAGGCAGTGAGCATAGCTATCTGTGTTGGCAGTCTGAAGCTTACAGTGATCTCACAAGTATCACGAGAATCTAGCTTTCTTGCAAGGTAACCATACTTCAGGCAAGTCTTTGGCCATAGACGGTCAAAAGACAAACAAGTCCAGTTGTGGTCTTCTGTAAAATGAGTAAAATTCTTCCTTTTTGTGTTTTTTTCCCCACTTTGTTCTTTGCAAACAGAGCCACCTTTATGTATGAGCAGTTCCCAGAGGTGATGAACATGCTGTGGGCCCGCATGCTACGAGACAACAAGAAGAACTGGAGGAGAGTTTATAAGGTCTGCCACAGAAGTGATGCATCATCCCACAATGACACATGCTTAATTTTGACATAAGGTTTAAAAGGTCTAAGCGCTATGGCTGTTTTCATTAGACCTAAAACTGGGGACGTGACCAGACTGAAAGTAATATGGATATGATGTTAGTCTGGTTTCAAGTTCCGCTTCGAACGTCACACATTCAGACAAGAATCAGATATCCACAAACAGGCTTTAACATAAAAAAAAATTTATATAACAAACTTGCTTTTCACACAACAAAAGCAGTAAACCCTGAATATAAATATTTAGATGCCTCACATTTACCTCAGTCTGAATTTAAAGAAAACTATTCTGACCTCCTTTGGACAGAAGTTGCATCTTTAACAACTTCAAGATAAGAATCAGGCTTTTTGTTCTAACTACGGCTGTGTGTCTTTTTCTCAGTCACTGCTACTGTTGGCCCATCTAATCAGGAATGGATCAGAGAGAGTGGTAACCAGCGCTAGAGAACATCTGTATGACCTGAGATCATTAGAAAGCTACCATTTTGTAGGTAAGATATCCTTCATTTATTTCCTTTCATCTGCTTCTCTTGTATTTATACCGAAACAGATTTGTGAAAGAAAAACAATTAGGGTGCTTTACACCCATGTTCCTAAACCAGGAGTGTTTCCCTGCCACGTTGGTTCATTTGGGCTGATGTAAACATTGCACTCTGTTTCGGAACAAATCAACTGAGCACGGCTATAAAGAGTGGTTTCAGCTCATTTGCGATCGTTGTCCCATGGGTCAATACGGCTGCCTTATAATTACATAACCAGGTATAGTTTACCTGATGATGTGTCTTTGGAAGACTGTATACTGCTGCGCACCTGACAGGTGTGTGGCAGCAGCGGTGCACCTGCTCGTCATATATACATTAACGCTGTTTTCTACACATAGTCTGGATGACTGATCAAACTGAACATGTTGTTCATATAAAGAACACTGGTACATGAAGCACAGAACAGCAATAGATGCCTCGACTGCACGACAGCACTTTGTCTGAACTGTTTTGTCTCAATTTCCTGGTGAACACAAACTGAACCAATGTTAAAAGCAATCAGAATGAATAGATGTTAAAGCACCCTAAAATTTTACATTGATAAGGATTTTAGTGTTTAGCATTTATTAACAATAGTTTCAGTGTTGGCTGTAATGCATGGGTGGAGACCTTAAGGCCTGATTAGTCCACAAACGCTTAAACCTTCACACTGCCCTCAAGCTGCTTTCACTCTTCCCAACATTGTGTGTGTGTGTGTATTTAAGGTGCAAGCAGGGACAGTTGGTGTTCTATGATGTTCATATGTACATTTTTGTTTTTCACCGTTTTCAAATCTTCATTTCTAGATGAGAATGGCAAGGACCAAGGTGTGAATGTGCGTCAGAAGGTGAAGGAGCTTGTGGATTTCGTCCAGGATGATGAAAGGCTCAGGGAAGAACGGAAAAAGGCAAAGAAGAACAGGGACAAATACATCGGTGTATCCTCTGACAGTATGGGATACAGAGGATATTGTAAGTAGTCAGTTAAAACAACCATTAATTAATTCAACAAAGGCTTCCAAAGACAGTAAAAAAATCCTTATGCTTCTTGCTCCTATCTCCTAGCGGGGGACAGGTACGACTCCAGTGCGGAAAGCCGGGGAAGGTGGGACGACGACTGGGACAAGAAACAAGGAAATTTCCCTTTCAGTGAAAAGTTGGGGGAGATCAGTGACAAAATTGGCAGCACCATTGATGATACCATAAGCAAATTTAGGAAAAAGGACAGAGATGATTCACCAGATCGATTCAGGTAGGAGGGACAACCCATATTATTTGGCACCATAGCACATTTACCATTACAGCTTTCCATATATAAACAAATCTAAATTTACTTGTAAAGGACCTTAGATCAGCGCTGCTTTGGATCACCTAGAAAACACAAAAGCTTTTAACGGATAGAGATAATCTGTGTTTATCTTTACACAACTTAGTCTTCATACCTGACGTGAGATTTTCTCTGCAGTGACAACGAGGAGGACCGGGGTCGATCCTCTCGCAATGGCCAGCAGCCGAAAGCGTTCAAAGATGAAGAGGAGACTGTTACCACCAAGAGTGTACAAATTGTCCAAGCGACTGAGACGACAGCGACACGGGTGAAGCGAGGAGGGGAGCCGTCCAAGAAAGTTGACCTGGGTGCTGCAGCCCACTACAAAGGAGACAGTCCAGCTACTGCTGCCAAACAGGTAGCAAAAGCACACGAGAGCACATAAAATAGACTTTATTCATAGAGGTCTGATGTTTGTGTGTTATGTACGCACAGTGTCCTAATTTTTTTTTATTATTAATGCTGATAATTCCAGCCCCAGCCAGCAGCAGCAGCAGCACCCCAGCCCTCGAGTACTGGCCTAGCTGACTTACTAATGGTGGACACAGCACCCAGTCAGCCCGCTGGCACAGGTATAAACACTAACTTCTGGGAGTACACTGACATTTTTTATAACACTCTTGTTAGCTGTCTTGCCACAAGATCGATGAGAATATTATAAGTTGCGCTTCTTTGGTTTCAGCAGATAAATTGGACTGGAATCCAATAGTCTGGGAGAAACCAATAGTCGCTGCCTAAAAGAAAAAAAATATGCCTACCAGTGGCAGCAGATTTGCCAGACGCCAATAGACAAATCCATTAGTTCAGTGTCACAGCATCACAAACAAGAAACTCCACAGTGACTACAAGCACACACTAGACTGTGTTGAATGTGACAGTGCCCAGCTGCTGAGACTAGCCGATTCCGATTTTGGGGACAGCAGGGGGAGGGAGTTGATGTATAGGAACTAAGTGCACCAGATGTTTTTGGAGGAGTCCCTAGTGCATGGAGAGGGCGGTAGTGCTGAACAGATGTTTGGTCTCCTCCACCTAGCCACTGCTCACCCCTCCCCTCCCTCCAACACTTCTGACACTGAAGGAATGCTAACTATGGCAGAATGACACCTGGGCTCACTTGTTTAAATTTGACGTGTTTATTTCTGCTTCTTGACGCAGACCTGATCGGTGGATTTGCTGACTTCTCCTCGTCTGCTGCCTCCACCGGACTGTCCGCTGGATCTGGTTGGTTTTAAGAGGGTTTTTTGTTAGTGTGTGCATGTTTATGCTTTCCTGTTGCAGCCATACTGCTAGAATATTCAGAGGGATGCTGAGAGGGAGCCCTGACCATATGGAGCCTGCTACCTGCTCTGCATAATAAGAACAGACACACATCAACTCCTGTTATGGATGACAAGGAGACAGGGACAGAGGAAGAAGTTGGTGGGGGTGGAGGAAGCTGAGGCAGAGACAACAAGCCGGGCCAGTTCAATGAAAATTTAAAGCGTGGCACCGGTGGTCACTGAGAATGTTCTGTATACAGCTGAACTGACGTCATTGAAGATTGAGCTTTTTATTTGTTGCCGGTGTGACAGGTTCAAATTTGCTTGTGTGACTTCTGTTTGCCAGATCTTTTAATAATTTACACAGCTCACAATGCAAACATCACAGTTGGGATGGCAGGTACAGGCATTCATTCAGCTACCTTTTTTTTCCTTTTCTCATTAGCACCAGCCTCTAGCACCAATGGAGAGTTTGGAGAATGGAATGCCTTTCCCGGAGGTCAGATGCCAGCATCTGCTCAGGCTGCGGACAACAGTGGGAATGACCTTTTTGGAGCCATGACAGCGTCTCCTGCTCCAGCCCCCGCCTCTGCTCCAGGCTCTGGTCCCGCCTCAGCAGACCTGTTTGACTTGATGGGGCCAACTCAGTCTCTCACCTCCTCCCAGAGCCTCAACTTTAGCATGAGCAGCACGCAGAGTATGAGCACCAACGTCCTGCCCCAGTCTAACTCACAGGTACGCATGATCACACTCATGCAAACACACAGATCCTTTTTTAATAATTCACAGATAAACATATCACAACATGACTCATGTAGCATTTCACTTGTACTGTGCACTTGAAGGGGAACTAGTGCTTTTTACAACCTGGACTTTATTTCCAGCATAAAATATGATCGTTTACTCACCAATATCACTTTGTTTCATTTGCTCTTGTTCAGGAGATAATTGGATCAGCATATATCCATTTAGCAAAAGTGATCAGGGCACTGCAAGGCAGCCTCTAAATGACGCATTATCTGCTGCGAAACTCGTTAATTTCACCAATATTTTGTTAGGGTATGCTAAAGCTATTCCCCGTTGAGTCCAGAGTTATCTGTTATCATCATCCAGGGTCTGTAGATTGACTTACCGACCCCAAATGATGTCTTCTGCCCTGGATAACGTTATCTCTGAGTGCCGCGTGGCTTGTTTACCTGTAATTTGCTAAACGACAGTAGTTCCCCTTTAACTGTTATTGCTGTAAATTTGTTTTCTATTACAGATTACTTTTTTGTTGATTCATTTCAACAGTTGTTTTTCCTGTATTTTGCATTTATATATAACTAGAGAAATTAAGTATTTTCAGGCTTCATTGTGTTTAAAGTAGTAAAGTAATGGTTTAAAAAATCTTTATTCTTATGTTTGAAAAGACTTTGCTTTGAACAAATGACAAGGTAATCAATACCTTTCAGTTGCAGAGCATGAATGCCATCTCCTGCAATGAAAATATATACCAGTTTGTGCACCAGATGGTTTATTCATTATTTATTGTTCTATATAAATGGTTAGAGGCTTTAAATATCTTCCGCAGTGTTTCTGGCTTAAATGTTTTTCCAGCCAAATACCCACATTGAACAACAAAAGAAACTGTCTGTCCATTATTTTTTGAGGCAGTTTCAGTTCAATTCAATTAGGGTACATTATTCAAACCGCTTTGCTCCCAACATTTTTAATTCTTCACACATTTATCCTCTTGCTCACAGTTCACACTGTGGCCGCAGTCAGCAAGCTCGTATAATAGAAACATACCCCGTGTGATTGAAAGACGGGGGACAAGCACGATGGTGGAGGGTTAACACGCAGCCTCACCAGATGTTCATCCCCCCCTGAGACCGCCCGCTAACCACCCACTCCTCCTGTTACTGACACAGAATGAGAAGAATGAGATTTGAGTTACAAAAACATTAAAGCCCCAACAAAAGCTTGCATATGTCGACTGTATTTCCGTGTTAAAAGGTTGTTGGCCTACTTTAAAAAAAAATAGAAGTAATTCTTTGTTTCGCTGAGAAGACACCCACATCTCCCTCTTACTGCCGTTACTTTAGATGGTATGTTTTTAATGAGTTCAGAATGAGATGCAGCAGATTCCTCTGACTGTGTCGGGGTTAAGTGGGTCAGGCTAAAGGTTTGGGGCCTTGAATTATGAAAAAAAACACCACTATTCATCATGTCATCTAGTATTGAAGCTTTTATGCGTCTCATCACTGTATATATGTGTGATTTCGCTATCAATCCTCCAACGTCTTGTCTGTGCTTACATTTATCTTTGTCTTTACCAGCCTCTCCAGAACATGGGCGGTTCTCTGCAATCACAGCCTATGCAGCCCCTCCAGCCTTTTCAGCAGGGAGGGGCCCCTCAAGGTGTAGGAGCCAAAGCAGCCCTCCCACCCACCTGGTCAGATCCTTCGGTTAACATCAGCCTCGACTTCCTGTCCCCTGGCATGCAGCCCCCCAAGCCCAGCCAACCAACTCTCAACACCCTCCAACACGGTGAGTTAACCAGTAGATTTATGCTATGAATGAATGAATGGTAGCAGCACTGTAATCTGGCTTCCTTTAAAGGATCCTGTCAGTTAAAATGAGACTTAACATGTGATAGTTTAATTCACTGAGTTTATTCTTTTACTTCCAGGCAACCAGGCACCTCCCAACATGCTCGCCCAGGGATTTTCCAATATGAGTCTTGGACCTACAGCAGTCCGACCACCTGCTAATCCCATGATGCACCCTGGTGCTGGCATGGGGATGAGCATGGGCATGGGCATGGGCCCGGGCATGGGCATGGCCCCCCAACAGGGCATGATGGGGATGGGCATGAACATGGGGATGCCACAGGGAGGTATGACCATGGGGATGCCTGGTGCTATGGGGACACCCGGTGCTATGGGGCATGGGCATGGGAATGGGCATGGGGATGAACCCTGCAATGGTCCAACAGCCCAAACACGATGCCTTTGCTGACTTCGGCAACTTTGGAAAGTGATGAAACTGGAGAGCAAAGATTTATCAGGAGGAGTGGTGGCAGTCTCTCCGTCCACTGGTGAAGGATTGTTATGAGCTGCAAACAAAGAGTACTTGAATAATGTCAACTATCTAATACCAACACCCTGCAATCTTCCTATTTTTTAAAGTAATGTAGTGATGGGGATCTAAATGAATGTGTGTGTGTGTTTGTGTTGTTTGAACCAATGATCTGTCTGGTCTGGGCTCGTGGTCAGATCAGACAGACACACTGATGACAGTGTGCCGTGTTGGTTGGTTGTGAGTCAGGGAGAGGAAGGAAGAGAGTGCCACTGAGAGAACGTCAGAGGGATTCGCTTTATAACCTCAATCAAGTGGAATCACCAGAATAGCGAAAACATATATATACCAGTAGCTGTATACATTTTTTTTTTTTTGGAGATGCGTTCTTAATAACGTTTCTGATTGATGAGTTTGAATGACATGATCAGCCATTTTAACTTTCTAACGTACATTGAAGAATGTCAAGTTACCTCTTTGTTTTTTTTGTTTGTTTTTGGTCCTCGCTCTTCCTTTCACCTGTAAATAGAAATCTGGAGCCCTGAAAATAAGTTATGAAGTTCACGTGAGTGGCAGTGTGGTGAGGAGTTGTATTATGCAGACCAAATCTGATACAAATTAAGACCTTTATCTAAGCACACCTTCTCTTTGTACATAAGTGTCCTGATGTGGCTGTGAGTGCTAAAGCTGGAGCCTTTAATAATTGTTTGCAGTGAAACCTAATGATTCATTTTGAGGAACTTCTCCTCCAACAGACCATCATTTGTGGCCTTTCTTACTGGTATATATCTATATATTTTACTTATGAAGAATATCGTAATCTGTTTGCATCCAAATGAGATAATCAGTAGCTAGAATAAAAAGCCTCAAACGGGGTTGTGGGTTATTCATTACAGCACATCGTGCCTGAAAGACCTTTGCCTTTTCTCTTCAGTTAACCCCTTTGAAGGAGTCAATGTGTTGAACATAGCTGCCAGGAGGGAGCTTCTGTACTACGTACAAACGTAATGTATGTTTGCGCTCGTGCCTCAAGCCAAGTGTACTCTCTGTACAGGTATCGGATGCAATTTTATAATTGTTTCATTCTATTTTCTTCGTCCCATTCTCCTTTTTCTTTTATTTCCTAATCTGTTCAGGCTAGTGGTTACTTCAGACCTACAAAAAGAAACACCAGGATGAAAAGACCTATCAAGTCAGCACCTTGTGTCCATCCAGACTGTTAATGATTGTTCAGTGCATTTGTCTTGTTAAATGCTGCCTTCCACTTCCACCTTCAGTAATGTTGAACATTAAAACAGAAATCTTGAAAACATTGTCACGGTCATACCTGTCATCAGTCCACGTCTGTTTTATAACTCATCAGGTACATGGGATTGTGTGAGAGGGAGCACTTTTACCAGCTGGGATGTACACAACCCTGTATGTGCTGTGGGGCGGCACGTCACCGGCGGCCCCGCTCAGCTGGTCACCAGCTACGCTATGCGTTAGACGTACTCAACACTGCTCCTCGGTGGTTCAAGTGCCTGCCGACTGTTGCCTCCTGACCCTTGTTATAAGTGATTGATAATCATAATTGAGTCTTGGCTGCCTGACATTTTTGGTATGTCAACGATGAGATAAATAATTCACTGAGCAGAGGAGAAGGCAGTGGATTCTGGCAGCCACAGGAGGATTGCGCTTTCTGCTCTCCCAGGAGCTCAAGAGGCTGAGCACACTAACACATAGTAGCCTTGCATCAGTGTCTGAAGCATTAAAATGACCAAAATCTGTTTGTTTTTGTTTTCTAATATATAGATCAGTAGAGGCTGTTTTATGCATTTTGTTTTCTACTTCAAATCATTTTGGTTCTCTCTAAAACAGGACTGTTAAAATTGTTACTGAAACACTATTATATGCAAATGTAAAAAAAAAAAAAAAAAAAATAGAAAATCCTTTGGAGCAAATGAATTTTTGCATTATTCCCGTTTTGATTTGATTTACACATCAAGATTCTTTACAACATTAAACAGCTGATTGAAATTTGTTAATGGTGTGTGTTATTTGGTGTGCTGTGTCATTAGCCTCATTCCAAAGTGCTTCGAGCAGCAAAAGTGACGGCGTGGCACATGGCTGCGGAAGCACATTAACTCGGCGCTAGTTTAACTTCACTGTTTGAGGTAATGGAGGCCCTCGGTGGCGTGAAACGCATAGGTTAACAAGTGCGTCAGCGCAGGTGACGCACAAGAGATCAGAAACCGAAAGGCTGAACGCAACAGATGTTTCAAAATCTCAGATCTAAACTTGCACACATCAGTTCCTTTTGAAAAGCTTTTGGTGAAAATTCTGTGTTCTTAATGCCTAAATAATTCTTTAAATGTGTGGTTTCTCTTAGTGAGAGGCATGGCCTGATTACTGTGGTGAGACACACACAAGAGACAGGTTGCAAAGTCTAATTGCGTCTCGTCTCCTCACAATCAGCTCCGTGCCCTTCTCATATTGTATCAAGGTTTGTTGGAATAACACACTTATGTGACAAACACGACTAAAACAGCTTACATTAAACAATTGACCCCATTCTTCCTCTCTGGAGAGGACTGTTAAATAGGCTATACTAATAATATTCTGATACATTATATGAAAAGCAACAGTATATATACAGTGGATGAACCAAAAGCTCTGCTACTGATGGAGTATGCCCCACTTATGACATCAAATACATGGAAAGAGGGTCAGCTAATCTCAGTCGCAGTCAAATTAAGAGAAACTAAAATACGAAAGTCTGAAGCGGATCCAGAAACATTGCACGGTCGTTCCGCGCCACTTGTCATCCAAAACTATCCTGTCATTTAAAAAGAAAAGAGGAAAAAACAAGAAACATCTTTACAACTTCCACGAGACGCAGTAAATTGTGCTTTTATGGGTAATGTGCCCATTAAAGAGTAAAAGCAATCTGAGACGTCAAGACAAATGACAGCTTTTGAGTGCCATCTGCAATCTCCAGCTTCACAAACTCAATTATTCATAATGCATTTATGAAGTCCGCTGAGACTGCGCTGTCATTCTTGTTCAAACTAACTGGGAAATGCAACATAAAGGGACAGGCTCTTTGAGATGACAATGGGCTGGTAAGATGGCTCTGGTGGGTTTATGCTGCCACCTGCTGGGCAATAACCATGACACAGACTTCCCCTTAGAGGGTGACATGTATAAAAGAAATAACACATTACTACAATCAGAACTAAGAAGCTTTTATTCCTCTATAGCCATATCATTTCTCTAGTGGGCAGAGAGATATCTCCATATCAATATGATACAAGAGTTGTCTGTGTCTGATTCATTTGAATCTAAATCCAACCGATCTCTCTGGCCGCGTTTCACACCCGTTACATACAGATGCTTTTTTTTTTTTTGTCCTTGGCAAGTGTCAAACAGAAACCAAAAATCATAGTGGCTGCGGGTTAACCAGGAGCACGTTCTCGCCGCGGATGAAAAGCTGGTTTATGTGGCGTGTGTAAACCTTGCCGTACGTCTGGGAGTCCGTCTTCTGACGAGTCTGAGAACCTTGAGCCTTGAGTGAGGCTTTGTGTTTATCCTGTTTGGTTTTAACAGCTTCTGACAGCTTGGACTCTGCTGTCCTGCCGTCCCCTCTCACACTGGTGGGCTGAGCAGAGCCAGTCTTCGGAGCGGTTTCGGGATCCGCGGGCGGATGATCGCCGGCTTTTTCCTTCTTTACTGGCTCATCGCCTCCCGAGCCTCCCTGGAGACTCAGCTTCTCAAAGAGCTGCACAAAGAATTCAGTCACAATAATATTTGGGGGTAAAACTTAGAGCATACAATTAGAACTTTGATTACATCTAATCATGTAACAAGTGGAATAAAATAAGACAGGAGCAAAACAATGAGTTGGTCAAACTACTGATAGAAAAGATGAATGAAATCAGACTTGATAATGTAAACTTATGTCAGACTCATATAAATATAACCAATGTTACTGGCAGAGTCTGCCATTTACGTGCAAGATCCAAATTACCCTTCTGTGCAGTAAGAATTCAAAGAGGCCACGTATGCATGCCATCCAGTAATACTGCTTCTCCTGATGCCTTTCTTAGAGCAGTAATTCCTACTGCTGCTAGCTCACATTAACCCATTTGGACCAGATGCAACATATGCGTCACGTCGTATCCGGCTCTTTTGAGAGCCGGATACGACGTGAGAGAGTTTTATGTGATGGTGCTTTTAAGTTTTACAGAAAACCCTCAGGTTTTAGGTCGTTTTTCAAATAATGCTTTTCTTTTTTTTTAAAGAGGGTGCCTTAGGTCTTAAAGATTTAAAAACATCCGATCTGCAAAAACAAGTCTGACTTTTATTGCGAAGCCCGTAACGGGGCACGCAGCGTATTTGGAAGATTAGTGGTGACAGTGATTCTACACTAGGAATGCATCTACAAAGAAGAAATAGAAATAGCTGAGAACTGATGAAGAAGTGGCAGTAAAATAAATAAATAAATAGTCCCATCTGCAACCCCTCAAACAGGTAACCTTTTGCTGAGGAGTATTGTCAGTGCTGGTTTCAGCATCCAAGTATTTTGGACAAACTTCTTTAGCAAGCCAAGTGAATTCCTTTGTCCGAATCAACCGGATTTAAAAACTTGACATTATACATTAAACTATAAATTACGAGGAAATGTGCACTCGCTTGCCGTAACACCAGGAACACCAGTGAAAATGAATGCATTCTGATATAACAGTCCTGAATTAAATGCTATCATTTTCATGTTAAGAAAGGTGGTGACTGCACTGTATGATCACTTTGTATGTAGTTTGTGGTGCTGTTAATTTATTGAATATAACACGGAAGCGTTTCTGTTATTTTGGCTAGCCCACCGACCACAGTGGGACCACAGTGGGGTTGTAAAAATAATGTGTCAGCACAACACATGTGTAATACTATTACAAAATGAAAACACAGCTGAATCAACAGCTTTCATAGTTATTTTAACCACATGCTGAATCCAAGACTCAAAAAGAAGTCCACACTGAGTATGGACTAAAAACAAAAAAACTAGTCCATACCCGGGTAATAGTGAGGGCTTTCTCATGGTAGAATGCCTCTCCAAATAGAGGCTCTCTGTAGGTCTCATCCACATCCACCATTGCCTGTCAAAGAGGAAAAAAAAACACAAAGTTGAGACGCCACTATGAAGAAATAAAGTTCATGGGCACAAGCACACATGTGGGATTTCTCACCATGTTCCAGAACTTGTCAAAGGCCACGACAAAGCCGGAGCACACACCCCTCAGTCCTTTAAAGGTCCGGATGTGAACTTTGACTCGTATCCTCTCCTCAACGCAGCGGTACAGCTCCCCCAAAGGACTGCCTTTACACACTGAAGGCACATGACAAGAAGGTTACACAGCGGTCTCTACGAATAATAAATCATACAAGAAAACTCCTCCTGCAACACAAAGACAGGAGGTTTTGTTTTTTTTCCATGATAAAGCCTGGAAAAAATTATAAATAAATTAGAGAAACATAACATATTCAGATGCCTCCATTTGGGTCAAAATTATCTTTTGATTACTACAGAAATGATGCGACTCACACACTGCTGCCTTCACAACCACCAGAGCGCAAACCAATCGAAAACATAAGGAATATTTTGGAGAACAGCATCCTGCACTGCCATCAATAAATCACTCAATAGGGAAATATGTTTTTGTTTCATGTTTCATCTCCGGGAGAGCTCCAGAGACTTGGGAGGATCAATGCAGAGGAGTACTGAAGCAAATCTGGAGGCTTGTAGTAGCTCGATACCTTACTAGAACACTTTCTTTTGTTATTTCTTTCAGACTCACCAGCTTGATTTGTAATGTAATGCTAAAACGTCATTAGTATTTGGTTCCAAGGGCACAATTCCAGTTATTATTTATTGCTGAAAAATTACAAATATTAAAGGATTCCTACTGCTTTATTATGTCAGTTCACCACTCCCTGGTTTTGGCATCATAAATGTTGAGTTTCTTTGGACAAAGTAAGTCATGCAAAGGTATCACATGGCTCAGGGAAATAGGGAAATGGCACCTATTTTTTTTTTTCTCTACATAAGTACCTCACTGCAGGGTTTTCTGACAAATATTGCGATTTAAATTGCAAAGTAAAAACGTTTTTGTTAATTCAATAATCCTCCCTTCCTGAAGAAACATAATGATCAGCATAATGATCAGTGTTTTAATGCTGTCTGAACAGTTTGCATTAAGCATTGCAACGTTAAATAATTTTAATCAGTGTTTTGTTTAGTTTTTTACCTTCTAACAGGCGTAACTAGCATGTGTCAAATCTACTGTGTCAAGCCGAGAAATTATAATTTCTCAGAATACATTTTTTATCAAGTAAATAACTTTTTTTGGAGAAAAAAATAAATGAAATCAGATTTCATCATGCGAACTTCATATCACACAATTCAGAATATATTCTAATGTTTACTTAGACGGTTTCGGTTCAGACGGCTTTCAAAAAGATGATATGTTAACGTTCAGTATCTTCATTTTGAAAATGAATAATTCACCCTGCATGTGCATAAATAAGATAAAGAAATTGCAAAATTATGTTAAAGTATGACTTGTTGCAATCTTCGCTTGTTATGGGATCAAATGCAACATCTGACTGAAGTATTAATTGTGCACATTTTATGGGTAGCTGCCAGATCTGAGTCTAACGTATTAAAATGACACTGTTTTTGGGAAACTGAAGGAGTTGCTTCTAATTGGGTATGTTTAAAGTTTACATTCTGTGATCAAGTTAAACAAAGTGAGAATAAATGTAAGTATATTTTTAAAAAATGCTTCAGACATGCTGCATTTAAACAGATATTATAATTCAGGCGATTCTTTTATCAGAATTTCCATCTGGCATCGATTAATCAGTCCTAGTGCGTCGAAGGTCTGACATTCGAATTGAAATAAATAGATCGATCGATCGATAGGTAGATGGAGTTATAAATGATTGCATGGGACGTTTTCAGTAGGCTCAGAGACCCCCAGCTGAACCAGTATATTACATCCGACCAGTATGACAGTGTTGTGGGTACTGAACCTACGGGGCATCCTTGTCAGGACATTTTTCTGAGGTTTCTGCCTCCTTCTCCGCGGTGCTCCGCTGCTCTCCCCCTCCTCGGACTCGGCCACCGGGTTGTTAACCATGAGCTTCCTCAGCCTCTCGATGCGCTCCGGGTCCGCCACTCCTTTCATCGCCTCTCGCCGCCTTTTCTCCACATTCTCCGGCTTGGCTCTGCCCCGGCCGCCCTTCAGAAAGCTCTCGTACTCTGCCACATTGTTGAAGCTCTTGATGTTTGGAACAGGAAGCTGGACGGCTGGAGAGTACAAGGCCAGCAGCGGGTCAAAGCTATCGGAGCAGACATTTAATTTATCTGCGTCATCGCCCCCGGCTTTGCTGTCTGCCTCCGGTTTATCCCCCGGTACTGATAGTGTCTCCTTGGTGGGTGACTTCGCACACTTTCTTTCCCTCTCCTCCATGTTTTAAAACAGCCGCAGAAGAGCAGCGGTGAAGCGAGGAATGCTGGGAAATATGTGGTCCACTGCTGAGGCTGAGCTTAGTGTGTCGGTTAAGTTCTACATTTAAATCCTGAAACGTTATCCTGTTGGTGTTTTCGTTTGTTCCTGAAATAATTCAATAGCTATGCTGCACGTTTCCTCCACTGTCTGCAACTCAACGGAAACGGCTTGTCCTTCAACTGGACTACAGGTCCCATAACCCCCAAGTGTTCTTGTATCATACCGGTTGCACTCTAAGATTGTTCCACGAGATGGTGCTAAAACACAAATGATGCTTGTAAGACAATCTACTTGCCTCAGTCGATTATCTTATTTAACAACACTAAAATATTTCTTTTTTTACGATTGTGAATTTTTATAAGATGGCTTGAAGCAACGGACAATGACTAACTGTTTAAAGAAGTCATTATTTTCTGCTTGCGCTCCGGAACTATCTATTCACAGAGCCTGGGTTACAACTCGGATATAATT
This sequence comes from Planiliza haematocheilus, assembly GCA_005024645.1. NCBI lineage: Eukaryota > Metazoa > Chordata > Actinopteri > Mugiliformes > Mugilidae > Planiliza > Planiliza haematocheilus. The sequence continues at coordinate 3,563,827 of SRSE01000949.1, read as the reverse complement.
CGTTGACGGACTGTACACAAACCAACGTGTGTAAGAGGACTTTTTGCGTAAATTTAGATATTCATTGATAAAACACACTGTATGTCCAACTAAACCAAATACCAGTGTTTGTTTGAGTAAAGAAAACGCCCACTAACTAAATCGGCATTCAAGAAGCTAACTTGTCGAAAATAAACACCACATACGGATGACATCTATGTGTAAGTATGGATATTTAACAGTAATTATTCCATTGAGGGCTACGATTTGATGTGTATTTCTTTGCAAATTGGCTTTCGTGTAATACTAGAGTAGTTGTGGTCCAGTTTTTGCCGTCATAATAGCCAGAGTAACGTGTTTGTGCTTGTTTATTTTCTTTTCAGGCGCATCTTCATGGTGATTGGAACGGGCTGTAGATTTGGTGGGGTATTTAGGTCTTGTGTGCTCTCTCCATCGGCCCGTCTTTTTACCACTTCCGTCAGCATGGCCAAAAGCAAGTTTGAATATGTGCGCAACTTTGAAACAGATGACACCTGTCTACGAAACTGCTACATTGTCGTGAGACTGGATGGTCGCAACTTCCACAAGTGAGCTTTCATTTAATTCTGCGAGGTCATGTTTCACCATAGGATTTATATATTACTTTTAATTTCACCTTGTATTTCATTTCAGGTTTGCGGAGCAGCATTCATTTACAAAGCCCAATGATAACCGGGCGTTGGGACTGATGGCCAGGAGTGCACGCTCTGTCATGGAAGAACTAGAGGATATTGCCATCGCTTACGGTCAAAGTGATGAGTTCAGCTTCGTTTTCAAGAGGACCTCCAACTGGTTCAAAAGGAGAGCCAGGTATCGATGTTTTTTCCTTCCACTTTCAGTCTCACACAAACTTCTTATTGCGTTTGTCTGACTATATTTCCTCCTCTGCTTTCCTACCAGTAAGCTCATGACCCACGTGGCCTCCCAGTTCTCCTCCTCATACGTGTTTTTCTGGAAGGAGTTTTTTGGAGAACAGCCCCTCTCGTATCCCCCGAGCTTTGATGGCCGCGTGGTCCTGTATCCCAGCAACCGTAACCTCAGAGATTACCTCAGCTGGAGGCAAGCAGACTGTATGTGCATACTTTGCTCTGACTGGTTTACAAATCACACGTTTAGGTAACAGGTGTCCCTTCACTCTACATGTGTTTTTGTTTCTCTCAGGTCACATAAATAATTTATACAACACAGTGTTCTGGACGTTAGTACAGAAAGGAGGACTCACCACAACACAGGCAGAGGATCGCCTAAAGGTGAGAGTGAAATGTAGTCTAAATTAATGTTTTCATTGGCAGATGTTAAGCCTGTGCAAATAACATAATTAAACAAAGAATTAACAACTTGAGTTATAAGAACACCTGCATATTTAGAGGTTATTAAGCATGAATACATTAAAGACAATGCTAGTCTTTAGTTTGCATCCAAAATTGTCCTCATGGTTCCAGATATGATGCAGTGAGCGAGATCAGTCGTTCTGTCTTTCTGTGTGTGCATGCCCCAGTAAGCTAGAGAGCGCATGAAGAGAGGGAGCGGCATGAATCCGAGAAATAAAACTGTAATTTGTGATACTTTTGTGGTGGTTGGATCATAAAGCACGCATAAACATGCACCTCCACACAACCCTGCAGCATTTTTGGACGTCCATATGGCACGCTTCATGCTCTCCACTGTCTTGTGACCTCTCTGCTTCACTCTGCTATGCGTGTGTTTACATGTTTATGTGTGTGTAGCTCCACCCGGCCTCAGTCCAACAGACGCACAGACATGCGTGTCTTTATATATCCATGACACAGTTAGAGAGCACAGACAGACAGGGACTGTGACGTCTGTTTGTCTGGATCAAAATGTCTGGGGGCTACACACCCAGTGCCCCAAGGTTGCTGCTCAGAAATGATGTCTTCAGCATAAAAATATATAAGAAAATAAGAAAATTTAAACAGAGGACATGGTCTTTGTGATAAATACCACACCATACACTACTAGTAGGTCATCAGTGATGGCTGAGACAGACTGTATAAGCCTACATATCCTGATTACTAAAACATTAATCCATTTATCAAGTTTCAGCTTGTATACTTAGATAACTCTTATTTCTTACCACGCCTAATACCGCCCTCATTATAATAGGTTTATTAAGGGAAAGTCTAACAAAGTGTGTATAATAGATTTGAGCAGCCGCTGTAGGAATTATTTATTGTTGTGTATGAAAATACTACACAGAATATATCATCAGGTCTGTCTCCGTTTGTGGCAGCTGCCAGGGATCGATGCAGCTGTTCTCTGGAAGTCACTTCACTCTCCAGTGGGCTGTGAAGAAAACAGCCGATGAGTTGTGGAAATGTGCATTATGGCTGCGTGTTTAGGAAACATGAGTTATTTGCAGCTCATCGGCCTGTTGTGGTTTCTAGTTGCTTTATCATGGGGGAAAGAAAAGTGCAAAAGGTTCCTTTTTTTTATATCAAGTAAATGAAACAGTGACAGGAACAGAAAGGTGGTTTTATTGGTGAAATTATGCGGAATTCTGGTAATATTTAAATGCAGAAGTCCTAACTGTGTTTCTCCTCTTTCAGGGGACATTAGCTGCAGATAAAAATGAGATTCTATTCTCAGAGTTTGACATCAACTACAACAATGAATCTACACTCCACAGGAAAGGCACCACCCTCATTTGGGAAAAGGTAAGCCGACAAAGAGGAGTTAAACCTGCGCAATTATTCCTCAGAAACTCCTTCAGAAGTTGGATAATCAGTGAAAGGTGTTAAATCTTTAAGGCACACACTTATACATGTATACAGAATAACACACTTGTTTATTAACACTTTAACGTGTGAAGTTTTGCAAAACAAATCTTTCCAAACATATAGGATGATGGGATGTTTTCCAGAAATGTGAGCAACTTGCCCTTTTAAGCATCAGGGTTGCCGCTGGTTGAGGGATTGTCTTTCGCCCTCTGCTCAGGTTTCATCCCGTTAAAATCGCTGTGTCAATAACATCCCAGTCTGAAATGAAGATGATCATGACATTTGTCTTTTGACTCAAAGTTACGTCATTGACAACAAACTGAACTGCAATCACAGACACTTATCGAGAAACTGTGAGCATTGTGTCTTTGACAGTCTTTTAAGATAAGATAATCCATTCATTTATGGGTAATTAACTCACTGTGTGAATGCATACACACACAGTCCCCTGTGCAGTATGGACGTGGATAGCAGCAATATCCAAGTGTAGAAAAAAAGAAAAGAAGAGTAAAGTATTCCCGATGATCCTGTGCAACACTGCCTACAAGACAGCTCTGAGCCACATTATTGTGGAAGACAGTCTAGCATGCCCCTGGACTGCTCGTAATACATCACAATGCATCACAAGTAGTCAGTAATTAAGTTGAATATAAATGAGCGATGCGGTCACGCGGTTGTCACAAGAGTTCACAGAGTATCTCCGTCATTGTCATGCACACGCCGAAGAAACATTTTTGCACAGCTGTTTTCTTTTTAAATGTGGAGAGAACAACTACTGAAAAATGACTTTTTAATATGCTGAGGGGAAATAATAATGTGTGCAGACAGCTGAGGTTCCTCTTTGGACGGACGAGTTGATCCTCCTTGTTGCTAACCGTTGTATCATTGCACTTTTGTTCATTTAACTTAATGTGCGAGTTAATTGAAACGCAGCTTTGCATGAACTTAATCAAACTTATCTGGGGTTGTTGTTAATTGATTTTCATGAATTACAGTAATTAGAGCTATAATCTTCTGACAGTTCTTTGAATACATCACAGTATCCTGTGCACAGGCAGAATGCAACGTACATGGTGACATTTTAAACTATTTAACTACATGAAAAACACGGTGCTATTTGGACTTAGACATCAGATATGGAGAAGTCTGGGATACTTTTTAACAGATAGTTGCTTGGACTGCATAAATATTGATGTTGCTTGACAAAAATTAAAAGGTACGCTATGTAGGAGTACATATTTAGAACAACCTCATAGTTTTAATTAGTATATCTTCAAATTCTAAATGCAACACTGGTGAATAACCTAAGAGATTGTCTGGCTCTGTACCAGCGTATCTCAAGTTCACTAATTCAAATGAAAACATTATATCTTAATTAGTTCGTCCTGGAGTGGTGCATTTAGGCAGATAGGAGTTGGTACTCCCCAAAACGCTGAACTATTCCTCTAATGTACCTTTAACTCCATTAGTCAAAGTTTCCATTTATTTTATCCAGCGAGATGAAACGATCACTAAACGCATGAAGCTACCGAACGAAGAGGAGAAGGACGTGTCGGTCACACGGAGCAGAAGGAGGGTGGAGGCCTACCACTGCGACATTATAGGAGATCAGTTCTGGGAGGAGCACCCCGACATCCTGGAGGACGACAACTGCTAACGGCTCCTCTCCTGCTGTCGGAGAACTCCTCTGCAGTCATCTGACGAGAGAGGTGGATATGGATTCATTTGAGTATATAGCCCCTGCTTCATGTCAGGCAACATGTTACCCTGAAGCATGAAGGGTTAAATGAGACTGAAGACAACTGACTCACAACTGGAACGTGTTCTTAAATTGTATTAAACTCTGATCATATTTTTCACTGAGCTGGAACTTTCCTGTTTCATTTGCATGATGATATCGGTCAAACAGAAGCAGATCATTTAATAATCGTTGGTAGGAGTTAGTATTAAGGGCACGCACAGCGGTGTGATTAGAGCTGTGACGCAGACATTTGCTTATTCGTGTGTAGCCTGGTCCAGTGCATGTAGCTCTCCTAAGGTTGCTCTTCCAAAAATACATCCCCGTATGATATTATGAACGGCATTTAAAGTACTATCAACCGTTCATCTTGCAGCCTGTTTAACATCTTTCCTCTTGGCCCTGCGCTGCTTTCTTTGCCGGGGGTTTTTCGACAGCGTGCGCCTATTTCCAATCTTGGCTATCCTCTTTTCCAACGTTTTAAAGTTAACCTTACAGGAAACGTTTCCGCAAAGTGTTCAATATCACTTACAGCGTGTAGTAAGAGTAAGATTTATCGGAGGAGCAAATAAGCAGAAACCAATACCTCGACAGGAACACGCGGGCCTTGTCTCGCAGCCAGGGCACCATTTAGAGATGTGAATGGATTTGTCGGCCTGCACTGTCATCAGCGCTAAGAATACCTCACACACCCTGCATACACTCTATCCTCCTGACATGTGCTCTGTGGAATATTTATCATCGCACTTATAAATGACCGGCCCAGTATGAATGGCTGCTGGACGCCTGTAGAGGTAGAAGCCCGTACTGTATTTTGTTACTCTAGTAGGCTCGGTTACTGTCCGGAGTTGGAGCTGTATTTTTGGGTCTGCGACCTCGTTCAAAGCATGTAGCTGCTGCACTGTACTTTATGTAACCAGAAGTGATCTCTGCATTCATCAGTTTGGAATTGTATTTCTTTTTAAAGGCCTGTTTGTTTTAATTTGACATCAGTAGCTTTCTTTAATGAATGAATGAACGCCAGTAATAATAATAAAAAAATCACATCATTGGCATTTTCTTGATTTCATAAAAGCTCTCTGTGCTGAAATCAATTGGGTTGTTGACGTAGTCGGTGCATACTGTGACTCAACCCTTCAGGAGTAAAGTATTCCTGGAAACCGCAACGTGTCGAGGCTAGTGGTGCAGATATTTAAAGACAGCATATGTTTACATGCCAGGCCTATACATAAGCTGCACCGGCTGGAGTCAAAGTCAAGGTTTTCAGCTACTGTATCTTCCTCTGGCTGGGAAGAACCGTTGTGAGACGTGGCCCACATAACCGCACAGCTGCCATTTAGCTTCCACAACCAAGCGTCTTGGAAACATCCATGTCATCTAAAGATGGACCAATGAGAAGTTTCACTGCTTCTGCAATCCCTGTGTGACTGCAACATCACAGGTACATTTCTAAGTCCATTTCTCTCATAAAAATAAGCTAATTGATATAATTGGTGATAATAATGTCCTCAGGATTATCTCATATCGGGCCACAAGACCAGAAATGTGCAACCTGTTTGTAAAAACAGACTATGTTGGCTTTAAAGGATGGACATCTAAGAAAAGAAATGACACTGATTGAATTAAGGGAAATAAATGATCTAGTAGGTGACTTTTGCTTGTCATCCTTCCAACTTTATAGAAATACTTCTGGAGTGTCCTTTTTCAAGAAGTTATGCTCATCCCAGACAGGCTGCTGATTAAATACTCCATTTAAGAATGAGAAATATATCCTCCTGAGACCCGAGCTTTTGTTTGCCATACATTTATTATTTGGGTTTAGCAGGACCTAAGAATTATAAAAACTAAGCATCATCTTAAAACAGGAAGTCGTTTTTGAAGAAAAAATATAATGTCCTCATATGTGGACATGGGGATATTCATCAATAATCAGTGCATAACAAAATATAAAGTTGTGCATTTTAATACCTGGACATGGCTGAGCAAAGACAGAATTGCAAACAATGAAGTCCCAATGTCCTCAAACAAGTACTTGCAGCATTTGCGTGTCATATGATCGGCTGTAGAATTAATGTGCTATATGATAGCGTGATTTCGTCTTGTTCACTCCTGCATCTTTTCATCACATCCTGGCTCGTCTTGCTTCAGCTCAGCAGACAGTGCGTCTCTTTCTGTAGAGAAGATGAAGGGGAGGGGTTGCGAGCGACACGGAGATGTGCGCCCCGCAGGCTTGCAGGCATCATCTCATTCAGAGAGAAGCCAGCAGCAGCAGCAGCAGCAGCAGCGGCGGCATCGGCGGCTCATCGCGATGTCACACCGGCGCCGTTCACTCCTCTGATGTGCAGCACCCGGGTCGATTTTTTTTGTTTTGGTTTGGTTTTTCACCGCCGTTTACATTTATGCGTCAGTTTGGCGGGTCTGCTCGGAGCCGTGTGTTTTTAGAATGCGTCCAGGAGCGCGCAACCCTCCTCTCGATGCTGTGCTGTCCTCTCTGTGCCTGGTAGCTCTCCTCCACTGTGTCCAGGCTGCTGCTGTGTCTGAAGGCGGTGTTTACAGTGGTGAGTCTGGCTCTTCCTCGGAGCGATGGCTAACATTGAAATTCATCTAGGAACAGATCGATGCTGCATTGCATTTGGATGCGTTTTATGTCCGAAACACACGTGTTTTCTGGCTGCATGTACCATGTCAACAGCATTTCTTTTTTTAAAGTGATACAACCAAATCCCTTCCATGCTTCATGTGGTATCTTTCTCACATTTTCCTCACATTCCTTCTGTTTGCCATCAGGAGAAATCAGACCGCCTTCGGTGAAGAGCATCCTTGATCACGTACAGAGTTATGAGATTACTTATCCCATATGGCAGCATCCTCTCAGACACAAGAGGTCTGCCAACAAAGAGGTGAGTCCATCTGCCTGTCAGCTCCAAACCACAATGACAGCCATTTAATCTTTAGATCCAGTTTGTCATGTTTGCTTAATGATTTGCTCGGATAATGAATAATCGATGGGGTAGACTGGGAATAGTGGTTAAAGAAGTGGACTTTGGGACTGTAGGGTTCAAATTCCCTCAACGTCCATGGCTGCAAGGCTCCCTGAGTGCCTTGTAAGGCTGCTGACTACTCCAAGTCCATGGCTTAAATGCACAGAGTAGATTCTTCGTAGGCGTGCATAAAGTTGACCAATAAAGCTTGTGTTTGGTGTTTTCCTTGCAGCATCCTGCAGAGGCACGGGTCCTGATCTGGGCTGAGGGCCAGGAGCTCAGGCTACATTTGGAGAAGAATGAGTGAGTAACCTAAATGCACCGCACCACACCATCTTTATGTTTAATGCACAGGATTAAAGCTGGTCCAGAGTCTGCAGGTTAGAAGAGCGCCTTGTTCATGTATATAAGACAAGTCAAGTATTTTAGGTACCAGTATTGTCCTTTGTGTCCTTCATGAGACGCCCTGGCTGGTGCTGTTTATTTGACCAGATGTTAGCTGTCACATAGACGCATTTATAAGGTCAATGCCCCCCCCGGGTGCCGAGAGGGGGATGAAGGGAGGAAAGAAAGACAGTGGTTATGGACGACAGAGGGTCGACACCCGATCTGCGTGCCTTGGGCAAACAGGAAGTGAGATTGTGCCTCATCCTGTAATCTGATGGAGCGGTTCCTGTCCAGTAACAATAGGATGGATATAGGAAAGGAGCTGAGTGTCTCACCAGTGAAGTAGATAGTCCAACAGCTCTTAGGGATAACAGGGAGGGCTGCAGCTCTTGAGGTATGAGTGGTGACAACCGAGCCGCGGTTTATCACTTTTGGATTTGAGCCAGCGCACAAGTGGAGTGGGAAGCTTTTATGAACATTAGAAATTAAGTCCGTTTTTCCCCTTCGAGTCTAACGCAGTCTCAGTCGTTCATTCACTCACGCTAACAAAGCATGACTCCACCGTGTCTGACTGACTACCCCCTGAGGGATTTGCCCCCTGCTCTTTCAGCCCGGCAGGTGGTCACGCCGCTAGATTTCCTCCTGGGCAAGGAATTTTCATCAGTCACAAACTGTCTGGGCATGTGTGGTGCATTAGAGAAGGAGTGACAGGAAGTTAGGTTTGATCAAACAGAAAAAGGGGGCTAACTAATAAAAGATATAACCACAAATTGTTCTTAAAAAAAAAAAGAGGAATTACGATGCTGTGGAAATAATTAAAATTCCTCATGAGCAAGAAAAGTATATTTAGAAACAGTTTTTGTGAAACGTGTCATCTTCCTAGAACAGGAAAGATGTGAACATTTCTTCATATGTGTCAAATCACTTCTGCTACAGCTACAGTCAGCGTGCACTGACGTGAAACGTTACTCTGCTGAAAAGGTAGTAATAAATGTGTAAAACGTCTTATTAATGTCTTTCTTTTTATTGTCTATTAATTTAAGATTTTTCCATTAATCCACTAAGAAACTGTTAAAAATACAACCGTTTCTAATCTGCAAATTAGAGGATTGAGAGTTTTATTGACATTTTCAGTTCATTGTTCAAATTTCTGGCTTGCAACTTGCCTTTTTTGGTCGACTCTTAGCGCTTACAGAGCATCTTTTTCTAGCTTTTTGTAACATCATACTTTATTTAAAAGTTGTTGCCTGCTCTGCGTTTCTTCACGACCCTGAAGCAGGCTACGAGCCAAAGCGTCAGTCCATTAAGATAAAATATTTGTATATACTACATGTATAGCTGGAGTTTTGACCTCCTTACAGAAATACCAATACAAATTGCACCCCCTTACTCTGTGGACTTACTGCGTTGCTATTTTGATTTGCTCCTCTGTTGGTCTAACGTGGAGACGCAACTCTGTATCTGAGACAACGGGCCGGGCTGGGGAAGACAGCAGCTTGTGTCAGCCAAGATTAATGTCTGATTTTGGAGAGACGCCAGAGAGAATTCTGCCAGTGTCCACCCCTGTCTCCCGGCTACTCCCTCGTGTCCTTGTTGCACCCAAAACCGTGTTGCTCGGGCAGCAGATAAGGGAGAAGGCGAAGTAGCTGTGAGACGGTCTTGATCCTGTCTGTGTTTATCTCCCTGCAAACGTTTCACATCTATTTTTCTCCAGCTGTCCTCCTTTTAATCCCAGTCCATCTCATGCACTCCTCTCATAACGTACCACTTTGTGAAATCATGGAGGAAGACAGACCTGTGGAGTTTTGTGAGTCCCCGTGGCCATCATTTATGTCCTCCCTGGTCGTGCTGGTCAGTGTGTGTGTGTGTGTGTGCGCGAGTCTTTTTTTGGTTCGTTCTTCGCTGATGTGTGCACGAGTGTCTGCCTGAGCTTTTATCTTAATGAAAGGCTGCGGTGCACCCGCACAGTGCCGGGCGTACTGCGTGCTGACTCAGAGAGCAGGATGTAAAAACAGAGGGACGGTGGGAGGAAGCGGTGCAAGAGCGTGAGTGATGGAGCAGGGGAAAGGGTTGAGGTGAGAAAAAGTCACGGAGAGTGGAAAGTAAGCGACAGTCGGGGTCAGTCTGGGTGTGAGTTGTGTGGATATTCTTGCATCCTCCTCTGCATGACTTTCTCTGCTCTTCTGTTTAATGCCCTTCCTGCACACCCTTAAGTGCATGAACCTGAATTAAGCACTCCCTTGGGAGATGTACACAATAATCTTTCTCCGTTCTCCCTCTCCTGTAATCTTGTCCTCACCTCGTATGTCTTTCCACTGTCCGGCTTAAAAACGAGCACCCCCCCCGTTCTTTCCCATTCCCTTCGCTTCTCTCACCTCGGCTGACATTCCCCAGGGCTCCAGCACAAATATACGTCTCCCACAATCCCTCTGGGGGTCGGGGCTCCGGGAGACCGCGGCCACACGCAGACAGATGACACAGAGACACACTTATGCGCGCACACAGCACCCGAAATGAACACAAACAAGACTTAAAGCTGGGTGCTGATGGATTGCAGGTCTGAGCCGGGGGTACGCTTGTCCTTATTTCCCTTGTGTGTATGTTTAGTCTCACAGTGGCGCGGTGTCTGTCTGCTCAGATGTCTCAATCTAGGCCTCTGTGTTCGCCCGTGTTCACACGACGGAGCGTTAGCCTCCCTTTGCAATAAAAACCTCTTCATCATCCGTTGCTGAGTGGTGCTTTGACTTTGCATCAGCCGCCTCCCTCCCGTTCTCTGTCCGTGTGTGGTGATGTCATTTGATACTGTGAGAGAATGCAACCCACTGACCCTAATGCATTACCCAGCCCCCCCTCCACTATCTTCCAAGTACATTAGTATTACTCCCCCACCCCGTCTTTCTCCTCCTGAGTCTGAACCAAGCCTTTGTCTAAGCCTCACGGCCAGACAGTCAGCATTGCGCTCCTCAATCACAGCATCTGTGTGGACGCTGGACAGCATCCAAACACTGAGTGCTCAACGCCGTCGCACAGAGGTCTTCAGAGCCTTGATTTGAAAGCTGTCACAGTGTTTGCCAGAATACAATTAGGCATAAAGCTTTGACGTGCTCCGATAGTGTTAAAAGTGTTTCACTGCGGCTGACTCGAGGCCGGGCAGCGAAATTAGGTTCATGCCACCCACTGCTGGGCATGTTACGATGGAGATAAAGATCGCAAAAGAGCGTTTCTGTGTTCAACCGTGGGATTTTATCAACTGTCACTGATTAAAGGCCGCACTTATGTCCAGTAATTGAGGTGAAATGACAAGTAGAAACAACTGATTGTTTGCGCAAAACCCAACAGTTAATCATTTTCTAGTTGCATTCTGTAAATATACAGGAGTTTCCTGCTTTTATGAGCAGTCAAATTGTTGTGTTTTACTTTTGGTTGGACGCAAGAAGACATTTCAAAGTGACACCTTTGGTTCTTACTGCCTGCACTGGAGTACATTTGCACTCACACACAACTTCAGCTGGTCCTCTTTTTCTAGATTATGACAGGCACAACTATCCTGCATTCAGAGGCAAAAGCCAAAACTAAGTTTGTTGACCCGTAGAGGATATTTGAAGTTTAAATTAAGAACAGCAGACTCTCATGGGTTCAAAAAAACACATACAAATACATACAAGCCCACAGTTTTTACTGTATCACTCTTTTTTGTAACTGGGAACCTCCCTACAAACAATCTGGGGCGTTAAAAATGAAACTCATCAGTTTGGTGATGACTCCTGTTTGTGGGTTTATTCGCCTTTCTTTCCGTTCAACCCATGGCTTAAATATGGAACGCAAAGTCAAATCAAGTAATAGGGTGTCACGCAGTTAAGCTGTAAGCGTGCTAAACCATCAGCGTCCTAAGCTGTGGCAACTTCATGGCTGGCTTTAGACTTTCCATGTGAATTCATGGTGACATGGTTGCCTGTTAAGCGGCAACTATATTGCCTTGTTAATAGCGTGTTGTGTCTGCATGTCACACGGTGGCAGGTTATGTGGCCATCAGTCTACTAGAGTACACACAGCGTTATCCCACGAGGAGCAGTAAATCAGCACAGGAACAGAGCAGGAAGGATGGGGAGTCGTTACACGTTTCCCTCATGGAAGAAGTGATTGCTCTTCTTGTGTAACGACAGTGGAACAGCAGTCATCAGTTATCCTGCCTGTTAAAGCGACACGGTGGTAACGGAGATGAGAGGAGAGAGCATGATGGGAATATTCAGGAAGTTGGTAAAGCTGGGAGACTAGAGGAAGGCCAGATATGAGTGAGGTTAGGGGGTCAAATGACAACACAGTGGGGGTCACCGCGTTTAGGCTGACATCAGAGCGGATACATTACCACCGACTGATCATTTTTAAGTCCCCTCTATGACTTATTCTGCCCCTCTCAGTGATCTGTTACAAGGATGAAGTGTCGTTGGCTAGAATCAACAGGCTGTCATTGTTTCAAGAGCCTTGTCTCCCTGAGGGCATCTGATGGGACAGAAAAGAAAAATCCCCATCTTCCCTTCATTTGTCTTCATTGTCCTTTAAAGGAATTTGGATTTTGGGAAATCTACTGATTTGCCTTCTTGTAGATGTCTGTATCATGTCTGTACTAAATATGAACCCTACAAATCCTCTGAAACTGAATTCTGAAGTCACGGCAACCAGCTAAGATTCATTTCGTACGTCCGCCCCGCCGCCATGAAACCACAATTGTCAGAATGAAAGTACCAAAAGCAGTTTTAGTGTGCCTTGACAGAATCAGCCCACAACTGTCAGTTTGAGTTAGCCAACTCCTGTCTGACTTATATCAGAGTGGTATTGTTTAACTTCAAATGAGTGTATTTCCCAATTTTTTAAATATGATTTCAACCTGTGCATGGCAACCCGATGGCCAAGTGACTGGGGCAAATACCGCATGGAAAATCCTGCACAGATGACGGCAGGGGCAGTTCAGAAAAGAGACAACACACTTAAACTCTATGCCTGTCTCTTTAAAAAAAATCAAATGAAACAGTATTTTTAAGAAAACAGGAGCATTGCTATTATCCCAAAGCAAAGACTCCAGATAAATAAATGAAAGCACGCCTTTAATAGCAAAATCTTAGCGTTAATTTGTCTAATCCACTGCTCCCACCAGCATCCGTGAATGCATGCAGCTTCCCGTGCACCTCGATTTCACGGCAGCTGCTGCTGAGCGTTTGATGGATCTGAAGTCGGCCCAGGGAGGAGTGATGAGAGGAGATTTTTGAAAGATGGCGTAAAAGAAAACCAGCTGCGAGGCAGACAAAGTTTATGAATGAAGGCAGGAAGAAAGGATTGAGACAAAGCTGGAGGGAGAAAGGCAGCAACGCTAGCATTAATACTGGCTCCAAAGACACGCCCTCAGATACGCATACAAACAAATGGAGAAGGAGAGGAAACGTATTACCCAAATAAAATTAATGCTTCTCCAGACGTGTGCGTGTTTCCGTGATTTATCAGCCTCTCCAGCGCAGTTGGCCTTGTGTACGAATTGAAAAATTTCGGTATAGTAAAAAGAAAAAAGAAAAGAAACTGGAGCACCGTGGTAAATAATAGCCCTGTCAAACAAATGCGGTCTGGACATACCAATAACTCTCAGCACAGGGAAGTTATCAACTCCTTCAGCTATACTCTCCAGGAAGTGCAAAGGATCAACTAGGAAAGGTACATATGGGTTTTATTACAACCATTTTCCCACAGTCCTCTTTGTGCTTTCTTATCTCTGAAAGAACCTTTGTCTAAACCTTTAAAGCAGTTTGGCTTCATAGAGTCTCCTTGAGAATGAATGTTTTATGAGCTGTGGGCTGCTGGAGAGAGTCTCTCTTCTTCTGTTTCCCCAGTTTCCTTTAGCTTTTCCCCATTTATATATATATATATATATATTTCACCATTACGCCTCCATATCGTGGCTGTTTCCGTAGATTAAATGTCTAACACTATATACATTCTTGTCCCTGACTGTTTTTTCTTTTACTTTCCCCAGGCAACTTCTGGCCCCTGGATATCAAGAAATATGGTACACCCCCGATGGAGCTCGCAAGACCTCATTCCCTGGCAACACGGTAGGTCTTTAACACATTTTGATGATCTTTTTAGTTGAATTGCTTCAAGCTTACTGTTTCCCGAGGCTAGAGAGCTGTGAGTTGAGTCGTGATTTTTGTCTTCCAGGGACACTGTTTCTACCACGGCGAGGTTCTGGGCGTGGAAGGTTCCAGCGTTGCAGTCAGCACTTGTTCAGGACTCAGGTATGGGAAAATATTTATAGTTGTTCCCTGTGGTGAAGTAAATTTCAAACAAAAGTCTCTTTGTGAAGACAACTCCTACAGTTAAGAAAACGGAGCAGAACTTTTTTTTCAAGCTGTAAAGTTGAGAGAGGATAAGACGGCCGGAAACATTTTTGCGATGCTTATAACAGGAAGTTAGCCGATAGAGATTTGATTGTGCAGTGATAATGTTCGTGATAGTTCTCATTTGATGCGTTTGCGTGGCATCTCTGTGACTCGTCAAAGCTGTTATTCCATTAATGCTAATTGTTCAGTCTCTGTTCATCTTCAGAGATGTGCAAACAAATACGATTAATGGATACAAAGCACTTGCCTCGCTGTTGTCAGACTCCCCGAGGCTGCAGAACGTGTAATAGGTGTAGAACTGCTGCTGAGCATTTCTTATTTTGCTAAATCATCCTTGTGAATACCTTGAATTTCACACACAATGTCAGATCACTGAAGAAATCTGGGTTTGTAACCCAGATACTAATGTTATATGCAAGTAGTTAATGCAGTAGCTGAAAAGTCAGATTACGATCCAAACGAACAATGGCAAGTCTGTCATATTTCATAGAGTATGCGTAATCATTTGGCCTGAGCTCAAACCCTGGATGAATAGATAAGTTGATAGGAAACAGTTGTGTATCTTGTATCTCATATAGTCCATTGGGTTAGTAGGTCACTGGCTCCAGAGTTGGTTCATCGAGTACAACTCAGTATGGAGATCCTGTGTTTTCTCCTGCTGTGGCTCCAGAGCGCCTTCCTGCCAGAGACGCAGCTCGCACTGACAGAAACCGTAGCCATATGTGTGTTTTTGTTATCGGGGTCATTGCTCTGCTTGTGGAGGAGGAGTGAGTGAATACATCTTCCCACTAATGTAAAATCTCTGCGAGAATGCAAGCGCAGCATAAAGAGGCGTTGACGTGGTGGGCGCCCAGATGTTTTCTGCAGCTGCGTGACCTGCCGCTGCGTGTGCGATCGGGTGTCGCCGTCTGTGCTCAGGAGCAGGCCAGAGGGTTGTGTACTCCTCTGTCTGCTCCAGCGGATCTTCATCTGTAAACAGCCGTAAATCTCCCGAGACGGGGCGTCCCTCTGCTCCACCCATTCAGAAAATTAGCTAAATTACAAGCAAAAAAACAGAAGCGTTTCCCACGTTTTAGATTAAAATACTGAGCTATGTTTATTTTTGAAAATCGCATTTAGTGTTACAGTTACAAGAAAATAACTGGGGCTATATAAGGACAATGTTTGCAAGAATGGTTGACAGACAGCAAGCACTAAGGCGCACGTTCATTCCTTTAAGCTGATTGGACGGAACCATCATTTGTGCGTTGTTTCCCCAGGGGACTGATATCTCTGAACACAAGCGTCAGCTACCTGGTAGAACCTCTTCCTGTCACCACGGATGCTCAGCAGCACGCCGTGTTCAGAGCCGAGAGCCTCCGTCTGCCCAGGGGTAGCTGCCTGCATCACCACGGCAACGAGGAGCAGGAGGGCGGGCTTAATGAGTTCATCCACGGAATGATGTCACCACGGAGCGTGAGGGTGAGTTCAGGCAGGAGGGATCACCTACCCCCTTGATACCCCTTGCAAGCTTGACATAAAACAGTGTTGCCTCTGATTGCTCAGTATTCAAACTGTTCTGTTTCCTTTTTTCAGGTGAAAAGGGAAATGAGTCAGAATATGAAGTACGTAGAGCTTCTCTTAGTGGCAGATAAGGCGGAGGTGAGGAAACTGGTGTGGATGTTCTCATACATGGCCATTTTTTATATATATATTATACCACTGAATGTGGAAGTGGTTTATGTGGCTGTTCAAAGAAAGTTCAAAGGAAGCGAGTGTATTCACAGGAGGAATAAATGACGTTGACCATTTAGTGACAGTACAGTGTTCTGCTGGGAAACTTGTATCACCTACAAAGACCAGACGAGGCACCCCCACCCCATTGCAATGACACTGATGGCAGCAGCCAGGATGCAGCCTGACACGGACACACACACAAAAACAGTTAGGAACAACTAAAAAACATGAAAAACAACATAAGGTGTTGATCTGGCCCCCAAATTCACTAGATCTCAACCTAACAACAAGCACCATAGGACACCCTCAAAAGGCCCATGTCCATTGTCTAAAGCAGAGGTGTCAAACTCATTTTAGTTTGTGGGCCACATACAGCCCAATTTGATCTAAAGTGGGCCAGTCCAGTAAGATAAAAGCATAATAACCTATGAGTCCATTTGTTTTAGTGCAGAGAAGATCAAGTAAATTAGGAGAATGTTTACATTTCATGAACTACCCTTCAAAAAAACAATGAAATTTTGTAAGAAAAATAAGTGCAATTTGAGCACATTGTGTTCTGCTGTTCAGTCCTGGGTCTCTGTGTTGTGTTGTGTCCACATCTCTTACTAAAACAGGGGATACGTTAGGGATAGCAGTTTCATTAAAAAAATGCAGTCTTCTATGTAACATGGCAAATTCCCACTGTGGACCAGATTAGACCCTCTGCTGGGCCACTTTTGGCCCGCGGGTCTTATGTTTGACACCTGTGCTTTAAAGAGTCACAACTGTTTTGGAGGCACAAGGGAGACCTACACAATATTAGGTGTAGGTCGTATAAGGTCATAATGCCTGATCGGTGTGTGTGTGTGTTTTTTCCTGCTACTGATGAATCAAAGAAGGGCCCATCACTTTCTGCAGAAGTAGCAAAAATAAAACTCTGATTCATGTCCTGTTCTTATTTTAAGTATGGGTATTCACCTTTTTACGTATAAATGTGTGTAGCTGCAGATGTGGGTGACAGTGTGGTTTATGTTCCTTTCAGTTTGAGAAGCACGGGGGTAGCCTCGAGAAGACCAAAGAGAAATTACTGGAAGCGGCCAACCTGGTCGACAAGGTGTGAAGCGTGATGACCTCAGAAACACATCCGTCACACCTATTTTTATTCACAACTAAAGCTTTTTTTATGTCTGTCACTCTTCCTGCCTCTGTCTGCCACCAACAGTACTATAAGGCTTTGAAGATCCGCGTGGCGTTAATCGGCCTGGAGGTGTGGACCAGCCAGAACATGATCAGCGTGTCTGATAACCCGTACAGCACTCTGGCAGCATTCCTGTCCTGGAGACGCAAACAGCTCCGCGTGCTCCCCAACGACAACGCTCAGCTCATCACGTCAGTGTCTCCCACTCTCTTGTTCATCTCCTACTCAGTCTTTCCATTTATCATCTCACCTCCCCCAACACCAGTGTCTGGCCCCCTCCCTGCCCCGTCCAGCTGAACTAATCGCCAGTGGCATTTTTGTCTTCAGGGGAAAGCCATTCCAGGGGACCACCATCGGGCTGGCACCTCTCAAAACCATGTGCTCCGACTACCAATCTGGAGGAGTTAACACGGTGAGAGACAAGCGAGTAAACACGCATCAGTCCTCTGCATGTCTTAGTTGAGTAAAATATCAACTGAGATTCTTTCGCATCGGTTCCAGTTATCTTATGTCCTTCCTCTGTTGAACAGGACCACTCAGAGTCCGCAGTCGGTGTCGCCGCCACCATGGCCCACGAGATGGGCCACAACTTCGGCATGAGCCACGACATCACAGGCTGCTGCCAGGCGAAAGCAGAAGACGGAGGCTGCATCATGGCCGCTGCTACTGGGTACGATGCACAAGTGCGACAACATTAAAATAAATTGCAGCCGTTGACCGAAAAAAGGGGAACGATGAACTGTGAAATTTGACTCTTGCTTCTCTCTCCCCTAGGCATCCATTTCCACGTGTGTTTAATGACTGTAACCTGAAGGAGCTGAAGCGCTACCTGAGCTCCGGAGGAGGGAAGTGCCTCTTCAACTTGCCAAACACCAAAGTGATGTATGGAGGGCGGCGGTGCGGCAACGGGTACTTGGAGGAAGGAGAAGAATGTGACTGTGGAGAGGAAGAGGTCAGTGGCTGTCTGTGTACAGTTTATCAGTGTCTCTTGATGTCTTTTCTTTTACTCCTGACTCCGCTTCATCTTCTGCGTAGGAGTGCACCAGTCCCTGCTGTAATGCCAGCAACTGCACCCTGAAAGCTGGAGCCGAGTGTGCCCACGGAGTCTGCTGTCATAACTGCAAGGTACTCACATTAATCTGATGATCATAATCGTGTTCATCTGGAAAAACAAACCAAAATTAGTTTTGGCCTTGCACAAATCCACCCTATGTCATCCTCTAACACTGATACAAGTCCTTGTTTTTCATCTCTCTCTTCATTCTCGTCTCTCGCCGTGAAGCTGAAAAACCCGGGCGACCTGTGCCGTGCTCCCTCCGGGCCATGTGACCTGCCGGAGTACTGCGACGGAAAAGCGGAGTCTTGTCCTGCTAATTTTTATTTAGCAGACGGTACATCGTGCGCAAACGGGCGGGCCTACTGCTACACCGGCATGTGCCTGACCCTGGAGCAGCAGTGTCGCTCCCTCTGGGGGCGAGGTGAGTAAACTGGATGCTGCAGATAAGCGTAAATAATTTAATCACAACATAAAGGCCTTTAGAAAGGTGACACGTGTTTATGCATTCAGTTAAATGCATTCTAAGAAAACGGCGGCACTAAATCACCCTTCATGACTCTTCTGATGTTCAGTTTATATTTCAGCAGTGTAGGAAAGGTGTACCTAATGAACTGGCGAGTGAGTGCATGGTTGCAGACAACATTTTAGTAGTTACTGCCTCATTTGCAGCCAAAATATCTGCACAATGTCCAGTAACGTTCAAATGTGAACTATAGTTCTGCATTATTCCAAGCACATGCTTTTGTGCAATTGGCACAAATATCACCTAACTCATTGGTGTAGTCAGGAATGACACAAGGCAGCAGCCCATTCTGGATCACATTTAATGAACTATACGTATTTTTGAACCCATAAAGCCTCCCAATTAAGTAATTTTAAAAGATATCACAGCAGAATCATGTCTTTACTTTGTTATAAGGGTGCCTGAAACGAAAAAGCCGTGGTTTCTTTCCTGTGGTCCATAGAGTTGGATGTATTATATGCAAGGGGTTAAACATCAGGTGTTCAAAGCAGCTTGATGGAGTTAAAGGTGAGCCCTCGGTGGGCTGCAGGATTAGGGACTGTTATTGGACAGTGTCCATATTCATGTTGCGACAGAGCCTTCCTGGAGAGCCTTTGTAGTACCACAGGAGCCACGCAGAACAGTAAGGGATACCATCTGGTCTCCATCAGGTGGCCACGTAACACACTGCGCCTGCATGTTTGTGTGTGTTCTATTCGTGCGCGAGTTTTCATATATTTTTGTATATATTCTCTCTTTGAACCACAGATGGTCACGTGGCCCCTGACATGTGTTTTAAGAAGGTGAACGTAGCCGGGGACATGTATGGGAACTGTGGCAGAGATCTGTTTGGGAAATACAGGAGCTGCGAGGACAGGTGAAGGAGAAGATGATGCTCGGCCAGCACACCCAGTACACTTTCCTTCACTTCTTTCTCAACTCAAGTGTATTTATATTTCCTCTTGTGTCAGGGATGCCATATGTGGGAAGATCCAGTGCACAGCTCCAGGCTTCAAGCCCATTGAGAACAACGCTGTTCGCATAGAAACCAACGTCGCTGTGGGCAACAGGAGAATTCAGTGTCTGGGAACTCACGTGTACAAGCTTACGGACGAGGAGCCGCAGGAGGACACTCTGGACCCTGGCCTGGTCATGACGGGCACCAAATGTGGTGATGACTCGGTGAGGCTTTTAAACAGAAGCGACATATGGCATGAACTTAGAGATTTAATTCATATGAGAAATATAAGAAAGCCACATTATTGTCATTTATTTTATTTTATTTTTATTCTATTCTTATTTCGCTATTTAAGTTGTACTAGAGAGTAAAGTTACTGGAGTCAAATTCCTTGTATGTGCACATACTTGGCCAATAAAGCTGATTCTGATTCTGATTCTGATTTACAAACCTGAGTCTATTTTCATTAAGTAAATTCCACCCCTTCTTTCATTAATGAAAGTGGATGAGCTATTTTTACTCTAACAACTTCTGTAATGTTCCACTCACACCCACTTCTTATTATAACAGATATGCTTCAATGGAGAGTGCCGCAATGCATCTTTTCTCAGAGCCGACGAGTGCAACGCCAAGTGCCACGGACATGGGGTAGGTTTGTATGCGTCACGGCAGGGATCCTGGCGTGATGGATTTCACAACGTGCGGGGAGGATTTGGCTGCCTGCCTGTTATTATGGAAAGATGGCAACCTTGGCAGCGGTGCAAGAACTATTCAGATCGCCTAATTAAAAGCTGCAACACAGCAGTGTCAAATAATGGTGCAAGGTAAAAGCATTCAAACTTAGTAGGTGGCAGGGTGGATCCTCCCTCTAAGTATTTACCTGAAAACTAATCACAGCAGTCAGATAAATGAGTAGGGTAGTAGAACATTTGTTCTGCAATGGCAGTACAAAATATAGTAGCAAAGGTAAAACTGTATTTTAATAAGCCTTTACGTTGCTTGGAATCCTTCAGTCATATGTCAGTTCACTTAATACAAACTGATTTATTGTCATTCGTCTCTGTTCTCTTCCCAGCTATGCAACAACAACCACAACTGCCACTGTGATCCAGGCTGGGCTCCACCTCTGTGTGACCAGAGCGGGTCAGGAGGGAGCCTGGACAGTGGACCTGTCATCAGCCACAGTGAGACGCACGCTAATGTTTTATTTGCCTAAAAATGAAAGGAAGCTGAAATACTTCATTATGATCGCTCTGTTTTCTGACTCTTGCCTTTTTTTAATATTCCCAAAGACAGTCTCCTTCCAGTCCTGCTTGTTCTCCCCCTGGCTCTCTTTGTGGGTTTGGCTGCTGTTGGACTTTGGTGCCGCTACAAACATAAACTCCGCCCGCTGAAAGCTTCTGCTCCACCACCAGTGCCAAAGTACGTAATTGTCAAGAAATGCTGATTTTGTTTTAGGTTTTTGGCTAAAATGTTTTGATATCTAAGGCTTCGTGTTGGGTTTTTAATTTTTGTTTATTTTATGATTCATCCTCAGTTTTCCAGTCCAAGCTGAGGAGAAATCCCCGTCTGCCAACAGTCACGTCAGCGGCCATTCCAACCCAACCTTCTTGCTAAAGAATAAGGATTTGGTAAAGAAGCCTGCAAATATAATACAGAGATAATGTGACTGTAATGTTTTGAATAATAGGAAGTAATTCCGTTTTATTATGTGTGTGATCTTCCACAGGGGAAGCCTTCTCCACATCCGAGCCCGTCTTGCCCGGCTCGGCCCAGACATGCTGGCGTGCGTCCAGCGGTGAAGCCTCCTCCCATACCAGCTTACGCCGCGGCGCAGAGAGAGCAGAGGCAGCAGCCCCAGATCCAGCCCGCGGTGTCTCCTCAGAGGCAACACCCTCCTCAGGATTATCCTCCCCCTCTTTTTAAGTCCGCCCAGCTCACTGCGCTCAGGCCGAACCCGGCTTCTCCACCGCCTTCAGGACCTCCACCTTTACCTTCCGTGGATCCCAAAGACCAGTCACAGCCTTCAGCGACACCCAAACACCGACCTGACCCCCCAAACAGGCCTCCGCCACCTTGTCCTGTCAAAAAGACATCAGTGGTGAATGCATTTCATCTACATATTCATGTAAAGCCATGTGCGTACCTTGGTGAATGTTGAATGTCTAACTTGTTGTTGTGTATGTATGCAGGAACAAAATCATGTGAAAGGCCTGCAGGTGACTAAAAACGCCCTGCAGAATGGAAAAGCTGCTTTGGCTCCATCTGCTGGACAGAAAAAGCCAAACAGGTAAATTGAAGTGCATGTGTGTGTGTATTTGTAACATCTGTCAATAGAAACTTCTCAATAACTTGCCATTTTCTTACATATCTTCTTTCTAGGGGCTAAACTAAGAGCTCAGGGAGGCAATGGGGACCACCACTCACATCCAGGAATGGACTGCCTCTGTCTTTTTTGCAGCTAGCTATAAATAGTGGCACTGTGGGATAAGATTAATACTTGAAACTGTATGTACACTGATGTGCATTGAAGGGAAGTGAGATTATTACAGGCGGTTACACACACGCACACACACTGTATGCTTTAAGTTTACAGTTTAGGCTAATCAGTGAATCTTTCCTACATGTGTCTGTTTAATTCGCCTGATTTAAGTGCTTTTTCTATTTTATTGTCCCAGATGTTGATGGAAATGTGAAAATTCTTCCAGGAGTATTTATTCGCAAAGAGAAATGAATGTTTACAGTGCAGCCTATGTAACAAACGTGGTGCCTCTTGAGCACCTCAGCTATTAGGAGATATCTTATATTAAGAAAAGACGCCAATACTGAAGTTCTTGTGCTTCTTGTGTGTGAATAATAATGGGACAATAATGGGTTGTAACTGGACTTAAGGGAACCAGTGAAAAACCGACATGCATGCTGTAAGTACACGCTTATGTTGAGAGATACATGTCCAATATGTAGCAGGAATTATGAGGGATTTTTCAATTTATAATATTTTTTTTTATTATTTTTATTTTTTATATATTGTTGTAGTGTTGCACTAACAATCATTTTAGTGCGAAACACTCCCTTAAGACATTAAAGGTACTTATATCCTTCATCAAAGTACCAACCGATAACATTCACCTTTTAGTCCAACAAAATAAGAACATTTAAATGTCAGTTTAAGGTGACTTTTTAAACTTTCTTTGTCCGGTCACTGACAATCAGTGATGAAGCTGCCTCAGATGATTTCAGATTATGAGCAAAAGGTGAGCCATAATTTTGTTTACTTGTACAAGGTCAACATTGCACCATGAATTTGAATGATTCAGTGTGTTTGTCCAAACTTAAAACTGTCAACTTAAACTGTTCAGTGGCATTTCTCTCTCTGTTGGCCTGCTCCTGATGCTACTCCTCTTTTTGTGAGAAAGCTGTGTTATACAACTGCAGGCTATGTAACAGTGAAGCATTTGGGATTGTTATTAGGTACTGATACATGTTAGGATCCACTTTGACTGCCTGGGGGACTGTAGTATGTAACCAGCTTCCACGTTTCACCTTATTACCAAACCTATGCAAACACAGGGGATGTGCAAAACCCTGCGTCTGAAACTGGAATTCAAATGAACGGAGAAAAATAAAAGTTACACTTTTTAATTAGCCGTGTTTTGTCAGATGATTCCAGCACTTGATACCTCTGCATCTGAGTTTTGTCGTTCGTCGTAGGATTGAGTTGGACACTATTGTGCCTGTCAGTACAAAGTATATCTGCAAGAAACTGTTCCTGTGCACATAAAAGGTGTTTCTGTCATTCAGCCTAGTCCAGTGACTAAAATGAGGTTATAATAATAAAAACAATGTTAGTTCATTAATGAAAACACAGCTGAATACCATAACCTCCATGAAGCTAAGATCTAGTTTAGGACTATTACATTAGAATGCATTTGTTTTAACTGTAATTTGTACTTAATGAAATGGCAAGCGAGTGTATATTCTGGGCAACTGTGAACACAATCACAGACAACATTTGAACTGCCACATTGACAGCCACAATATCAAACCCATGTCAGTAATGAACAAATGTGAAACTAAAGTTACCTGCTTTATAATCAAGTATTTATAAGCCCCCTGAAAATGAGAGTGCATGCTTTTCATAGAAACTAAGAGAGAAAATTATTGCATTCGACTCTTGTTGTTAAAAATGCCTCCCTCGTCTGGCGTCGCCGGTTGCCATGGTGACTAGCGGAACCCGTCCTTAAAAAAAAGACGTCACTCAACATCTTGGGGCGCGCTTCCGGATTCTGCTGGGATCTGGGACGGACGGGTAGAGTAGCAGCTGAGCTCGGCGTTTTAGAGTAGGAAAACAAAAGTTGAGGTAGTTAATCATTTTTTTTTTTTTTCAGCCGTGGAGGATCTAACGACCACAAGTGCGCCTCCCTGAGTTTGAGGATGAGTCACGGAGGCCAAGGCTGGTGAGCACTAACTAATTCTGCGTTGGGTATAACTGGAGAAAAAGAAATCCACCCAAGGAACAGTTTTGTGTCTTATGTTGGACTAAATTGAAAAGAAGTGGCCATCGTTTCTCTATCTTCTACGTTTTGTAAAAAAAGAAAAAGAAAAAAAAAAGTGGTTTCAATTTTTGTTAAGGTTGTATGAGTTGAATTGAATTTATCCTGACTGGCACCCCACAAATAAAATAAAGTAAAACTAAGTAAAAAGTTAAAGTAAAAAAATAAACGGGGCAAAAAATAAAATAAAATAAAATAATGTTCCCCTTAAGACATCTTTAACATTGGACCAGAATGTATTGACAAAAATAGTTTGATTTGATTCCCATTTTGGCCCCTTGGTGGCAATACAGTAACCTATAGGGGCGATCATGTCCACCAGTAGCCTGAATGAGTTGACCCCGAACTCATTTATTCATTCATTCATTCAGTCATTTTCTATTTTCTTTCGAGCTGTGACGCCTGCCGGCGTAATATTGAGTAGGTGTGTGCCCGGTCGAGGAGGTGATTGGTGAGAAGGTCCCGGTCCTGGCCCCGGATTGGCTGCAGCATGGAGCTCCTCTTTAAAAGCGGCCAAGATGGCGCGTCTCCCGGGCAGCAGGATTTCGCCTCATCTTCCTCCTCTCCCTCCTCTCCCTCCTCTCCCTCCTCTCCCAACCGGCCACAGCTTTTGTTCCTTTGTTCTACCTGAGTTTTATTTGTTCGTTTATTATGAGTAGTAGGGGTGGACTGCCAGTTTTGTTACCTTACTTTTCTCCTGTTTATTTAGGTAGTGCTTTGTCTTTTGTTTGCATTGTTTAGGTTATTTGATTTATTTCAAAGTAGGGTTATTTTGTTTGTTATTTTGGCCTTGGTCCACCCTGAAGATACATCACTCATTGTTCAGTAGTTTTATTTTATGTAAATTAATAATTTCTTTATATTTCATTGAAGAGTGTTTTGGCGGCTACTTGGGACTTGGGGAAGATGGGGGCCTTAAATCATGTTGTGTCCCAGACACCCCTAGATGGGGCATAACACTTAGGCAGAAACAAAGAGTAGTAACAAACGGCTACATTCATGAGATGCTCTCTACAGACTAATATAGTTTTTCACTTGGATCAGATGCAAATACAGGTTATATTATTAATTTTGCAGTACATTTTAGGGTTCACTGGTGAAGAGGTGGATAAAGAAAGTTTGCTTGGAAAATATGGCAGTGGTTACTATTAATGAGTTTTTATTAAGCAGTAAAAGTTCATTCATTCATTCATTAAAGTTCCTCTTCTGTAACATGGTATTTGATCAAATTTATTTAGAGGCCCTTATCTTAGTGTTTGTCAGCTTGTTGTCCACACTTGATAAATAATACTGCATCAAAAATCTTGACCAATTTGATTGCTTTTAAAGCATTCATTTTCAATGACAGTTACAGCTGGCCTGGCTCACCTCTGGATCTTGGGAGTGACGAGTGCTTTAGCAAGTTCTTTCGGGAAAAGCTGATGTACAATTTGCCCACATTGCATTGATGGTCGATTTCAGTCTACAGGACATAGTGCAGACATGTCTGCAATGGTGTAGGAAATTACCAAGGCAACGGGCAGCCTTGTGCTGACAGCATGTTGCTGTGACTTTGTCTTGATTGTCCACTCTTCCTTTGGCGGAGTTGTAGTCAAGGATCATTTGTGGCTTCATGTCTTCTCTTGTGCTCAG
This sequence comes from Planiliza haematocheilus, assembly GCA_005024645.1. Lineage (NCBI taxonomy): Eukaryota > Metazoa > Chordata > Actinopteri > Mugiliformes > Mugilidae > Planiliza > Planiliza haematocheilus. The sequence goes on along the minus strand of SRSE01000949.1, from coordinate 3,537,984 downwards.
AGATACATCTCTGTGCATTGTGCTCATTACAAGAACATTCTTGTTTCTCTTTGAGTAGTATGAAACAACTGTTGCTTTCTCAGTGAAAACAAATACTGAGGAATGCAGAGGTCTTTCCTGCATCTTCAGAATTTCACTGGGAAGTTGTGGCTTATTTCAGGCTTGTTGGGCATGTACTAGTGTTGTAGTACTTGAGACCGATCTTGATCTCGAGACCGCATTTTCAAGGTCTTGGTCTTGTCTCGGAATTGACTGCATTTTTACTAGGTTTTGTCTTGGTCTCAGTCGTGCTGGACTCAGGATTTTTTTGTCAAGACCAGTCGAGACCGTGTGATTTTTGCAATGACTTGAGGAAAAAAATGCAGCCAGCACGGGCTAGTCTGGAAGGGCCAACATGTGTGCGGTGTGGACGTATTCAATATATCTGAGAAAGACCCACGGATGTCAAAGAGATGACATGAGAAGAGTGACAAGGAGAAGGGAGAGAACAAGTTCCTCCCCTATACACACCTGGGTCTGAATGTTTATTCGAAATTTTACACACCATTTCATGACCCTATATGAGGAAAAGTCACAAACTTTCATGAAGAAAAAAAAGGATAACCAGTATTTTGGTCAACACAAAAACTGAAATGGGTCAAATTGACCCTTAACATAATACAAGGGTTAATTATGCTACTCTAGCCCCCCCCCTACAAACTTAATACATCTATTCTCTCTGTTAACGGCCACGGAATTTACATTCAGCCGTTTTTCCTCTATTGCAGCTGCTAAACATTTCAATACCTGATTGTGACGCCAGGTATAACGTCCTTGGGAGAGACTAACCTTACAACCTGTCAGAATATGACTAAGCGTGCAGACACAAGTGCACAGTGGACAGGCAGCATCCTCACCTACCCACTGGTTCAGGTTCTGGGGAGTTGGCAGCACATCATAAGTAGCCCCTAACATAAATCTAATTCTGCTGGCCTCCATGCTCCAAAGCTCTCTCCACTTCACCTTCCTTTTCTCCACACTCTCCCAGCTCACCCATTGACCCAGCTTAGCCTGCGACACTGCCTTCGAGCGTCTAACCGTTTCCTCTTGCCTCTGTACCTCTTCCACTATCATCTTTCTCCTTTCTACTGCTGATGCCTTGCTCCACAGAGGTTTCCCTGCACACAGTCCTAGGCCTCCACGCCCTTGCTGTACATGGCCTATGATATCCCTATGCTTAAGAGCTGCCTGTGCTTGCTGCACTGCCTCTTTTGCCTTCCACTTCCTCCCTGTCTTAATAGTAGACGCTACACTTCTAACCACTGGATCCTTTGACTGAGTTAGAGTCATTTCCAGTCTAACTTTAGTGCACTTAAACTCCTCTGTTAGGCAGATAACAGGGAGCTCCAGTATGCCTTTCCCATACAACGCTGTGCTACTTAAGCAGCGTGAGACACCAAGCCACTTTCTGATAAATGAATTACTCTTTCTTTCTAGCTTTTCTACCTTTGAAAGGGCAACCTCATACACCGTTAGCGGCCACAGTAGCCGGGGCAGTAAACCAAATTGCCAGCACCACAATTTTAACTTGCCTGGTAGCCCTAACCGGTCTATGCTTGAAATGCCTTGAATGATTTCCTGCCTCAACCCTTCAAACTGCGCCTTATCACTAAGGCTTGCATCGTACCATCTTCCCAAACTTTTCACTGGCTTCTCCAGCACTGTGGGAATTACCTCATCATTTATAAAAAACTTCTTATCTACCGCTTTTCCTTTAACAATGGAAATACTCCTAGATTTAGTAGGCTTCACTTTCATCCTAGCCCACTGCAGATTGCTATTTAACTTATCCAGCAATCTTCTAGTACAAGGAGCGGTTGACGTTGTTGTCGTCATGTCGTCCATGTAGGCCCTAACTGGGGGGAGGCGAAGCCCTCCCTGCAGCCTTTCTCCACCTACCACCCATTTGGAAGCCCTAATAATGACCTCCATTGCCATTGTAAAGGCTAGCGGAGAGATTGTACACCCTGCCATGATGCCTACCTCCAGCTGCTGCCATGCTGTAGTGTACTCTGCTGTGGTAAAGCAGAGCTGAATGTCTAAGAAGTATGCTTTGACTAAGTTTTTTTTATACTACCTGGAACTCTAAAGAAATCAAATGCTTCCCATAACAAACTATGTGGCACCGACCCGAAAGCATTAGCCAGGTCTAAAAATACAACATGCAGATCTCTCTTCTCTTGTTTTGCTGACTGAATTTGGTGCCAAATCATGCTGGTGTGCTCTAAGCACCCAGAGAAGCCAGGGATCCCAGCCTTTTGCACCGACGTATCAACTAGCCCGTTTTTCACTAAGTAACTGGACGACCTCTGTGCCACAACACTGAAGAAGATCTTCCCCTCAACATTCAGCAGACTAATTGGTCTAAACTGGCTTATTTCCAACGAGTGGCTCTCTTTGGGAATAAAAATCCCTCTCTTGCGCGTCTTACCACCTCCTGAACCTCTTCCTAGCTATCAATGCGGGGTCCCTGTGTTCCCATGCCAAGCACTTTTTCCTCCCTTGATGGATTCTGAGGCCCTTCATCGCCCTTCACCTTCTGCCAGCCACACACACAAACCTGCTGCTTTTTTCCATCTCCATCTGAACTAGCAGCTTCCAGTAACGTAACTACTACGCTGCTGGCTTGTATGGCACATCAATTTTTATTTTTTTTTTAATTAAAAGTAACTTTTAAAGTAAATTTAAAATGTCAGCGTCTAATGTGGGAAAACCGGAGAGCCCGGGGGAAACCCTGTCACAATGATATTCGCTGCTGCGTTGTTGACAGTAGAGCTGCAATCTCCTGCAGGAAGCTGAAGTGCCTGGAGAGAACCCACGCAGATAATCAATGCACATATTTGCATCGCAGGGCTAACACAGAGACAGACAACCATTCACAATTTAGAATCACCAATTAACCTAATGAGCATGTCTTTGGATGGTGGGAGTACCCGGGGAGAACCCACGCAGATACAGGGAGAACATGCAAACGCCACACAGAAAGGCCAGCCGGCCCATGGATTCGAACCGGTGACCTAGTCGTGACTCTCTTTTGTAAAATAAAATGACTGTTTTTGATACTGAGATTTTGCAGTCTGAGTCTACCGTTGAATGTCTAATGTTGGAAAAGTGCCCGGAGGAAACCCTGTCAAAATGATAGTCTAAAAGTCTAGGGAAAAATAGTAAATTATGGGAAAAGTTAAATCAAACTAAACTAAAGTCTAAGGGCTGCGATTCGCTGCTGCGTTGTTGTAGAGCTGCAATCTGCAGCTTTAGCATAATATGAAAGCCAAAGAGAACACGAAAAATAAAAAACCTACTCCCATCAGAATAAGCTTCAGCGCTTCCTTCGTCCCGTTTGGGTCGTGGTTCTCAATTCGGTAAAATAGCTCATTGATACGGACTTGCATAGACTGTACAATCACGCTGTCCACGAATGAAGTCCGTGATACTAACACAGACTCCAGACATTTACTGCCGAATGCTTTCTGCAGGTCTTTCATCACAGCGTTTCGGGTCTTTTTCATGCTCTTCTTGTCGGGCAAAAAGTTGCTGCGGGTATCGAGTCCGTCCATCGTCTGGTTTATCAGATGTTTGACGTGGCCAGTCGACTGATCATTCTGGCAGCTCTTGAGAGCGCCACATTTGTGGAGCACTTTGATCGTCAGCATACTGACACACAGCCGGAGCTGGTCTCTGTCTGCCCCCGACGTGGCTTCAACGTCGGAGGCAGAGCGATCAATCGAAGTTGTCTGGGAGGAATTCATTATATCCTATTTCAATGTTTGTGTTTTAAGTTTGTCTCTGACTTGTCTCTGTCTAAGCTGATTTCTGCTAAAAACTAATGTCACCAATCACCTAACGCACGAAAAAATTCGGTAAACTATTAATCCCTGACACCTAGCCTATTTAAAGTAAAATCTGGCGCCTTTGATCTCACACATACGTCATGAAGGGCTTGGCTTTGATGTCACGGGCGACATCGCACGCATGCGCACTCACCCCCTGGCGTTCTCTGACACTAAAAAAATAAATATCAATACAAACATTTCTTCTTATTCATTTGTGTAGTCGTTTATTTCCTTGTTTATGTGAAACGCCCTCCAAACAGGTAATTACAGATGTAAAAGATGTTTTTACATTTTTCAAGCATTTGAAATTTAGATCAAAATACCAGTATCCATGAGGTCATGGTCATATTCTCCATCAACACTATGTTATTCATACTGATTTTATTTTTATTTATTTTTTTTCAGTCTTCATTGTATAGTTCTTATTTGGTACGATGTTTGTTGAGAAGCTTCAGCGCATTTTGCAATATCTCAAAAGAGCTGTAGGGCCTGAGTCAACCAGAGTCAGGGCCTATGGAATCAGATGCATATTTAATTTTAATATGATTATAGCACCACCTTGTGGTTGACGTGTTTGAATGTCATGTTACATTCATTCATTCATTCATTCATTCATCTTTCATCCATCCACTTAGCCAAGGTCAGCTAAGGCTGAGTAAGGAACTCTAGACGCCCCTCTCCTCAGCAACACATTCCAGTACTTTCCGGGGATTCCCAAGACGTTTCCAGGCCAGATGAAATAATCCACCCAGAGAGTTGTGGGTCTGACCCAGGATCTCCTCCCGGCTCGCTGTGCCTGCTAGTCCTGTAAAGAGAAGCCTAAATTTAACATTTAGATTTAACATTTAGTAAATGTGATCAAAAAGTAACTTATATAAAGTTATTATATGAAATACAATAAAATGTGAATCCTATTGTTGTCTGATACGCAAATATTTCAGTATTATTCTTATCAAAAAAATATTATGCACTCCTATGAAACATTTGAAGTAGGTCAAATTCACCACGGAAAACTAACCAATTTAACCAACTTTCTTTTTTTGACATTTCATTGATAAGCTGTCATGCTGCGGTAGGGAACCACCACTTTCTTCAGGATGAGCCAGGTCACCCTATTCAGTGTATGTGACAAGGTAACCCAGGTAATTCAGAAACCAACCAGCACGAGTAGAGTACATTTATCAGTCAACTAATGTCCTTACTGTTCTCACTGAAGGTGATCCTCATCAGAGTACAGAGTCACTGCTTCTCCAGTCCACTGCCATGATATTGTTGTCATGTATGCAGAAAGGCAGTTGCCGACGTAATGTGTTTGATTTAATTAAGTGAACCTGAATAATTGAGTAAGTTTAACAAAATCTGAAGTCAGGGTGCAATTTGTTAAAGTTACTTAGTGCTACACATTCAAGTAGTAGTCGCATCATATCACATAATATGAAACTGCAATACACTGCAAATTCTAACATGGTATTTTGTCAAATGAATTTAGTGGCCTTATCTTAGTCTTTGTCAACTTGTCCACACTTATTAAATAAAACTACATTAAATTAAGTTCCTTTAGAAACAGTACAATCTGTGTCCACAGGTTCAGAAAATCCTCGTCTAAAATCAGTTTCTTGAGCAGCCCCTGCCCATAGTGTCTGTGGAGCTTTACATTGTTCATTCAGAACAATGTTCAGAGTGAATAATGAATTGATGCAGGTCTAAAACTCAGTGGCCCACCTCACTTTCAATGGAGCATCCACAGACATTTTGGAGACAGCAGTGAGGAAGCGTTCAGCACAACTCCTTCCTACTGAGAAGATGCGAGCTGCTCCAGTGTTGTCCACTAGCTGGTGCAGTTATGCCGTGCTCTCTCTTACAGCGACAGAGTGATGACTGAGGAAAGCCAAAGACAGAGGATTAAGAGACGTTTTACTACACTTCATTATTTTTACTGATAATAAATGCAGTCACTCTCTACAGGTATGGCCAAAGTCTTTGGTCAAAGAAACACTTACTGTCCTTTCCCCTTATTTAAAACATTAGATGCAATGTTGCAGCTAAAACTGTTTAAGAAGTTCAAGAATACAATTAATGAATGTTCAACTCTACAGCTTGTTCAACTATTCAGGAAAGACAGAAAAAAACTTGCTTGCTTCACTGACTACCTTTGCAGGGTGCAGGAAAGTCCATGGTTGTTTTCATTTATTTATTTATTTATCTATTAATCTTAGACCCAAATAGAGCTTTAACTTATTTGAAACCCTTACTCTTATTTTTGCTCATCCAGACTAGAAAATCCAAATAAATTAATACATTTTTTTTAGACCTTATTTCGAATTTGTTTTTATGTGATTTAGTGCTTACATCAGGTAAAGTCATTATAGTAGGTGACTTTAACATCTAGATTGATGTTGTCAGTGATCAACTCACTGTTTTAATTACACCTCAGATCTTGTATAAAAACTGAAGTTCCAACCATTTCCTTGAATTTACAATAATGCATTAGACAGAAAATTGGAAATACATTTCATTACAGTAGATGCTTAACTGATGATGCTGTAACTAATGGGCCCTATTGTCTGATGTGCTACAAAAGAATCCACTGAGACTTTGAACATAAATTCAGCAGTTTTTTAACAAACAAAAGACTCAACTCATGATAACATGCTCTAAAATATAACCAGAATAATCCAGTTCCGCGTTCGAGACAAGAGCCAGTTAATAACGTTACTCGCCACCAAGTGGTCAGGGAAGTGAATTGCAACGTGTCAAAATGACAGATGGCCTTCAGATATTTCCACCAGTCCAACAGTTCAAACTTTAAAAAACGGTACTGGAAAATATTCGGTTGACGCGTCCCCTTGACACTCGATATATTTTAAATTGTTGTTTATCGGTGTTAGATGCTCTGTCATCAGGTATTTTGTGCTTTACGGATACCTTGACAGATGGGTATTCTACATGTTCTTGTAAAATCTAGCAAAAATAACTGGTGACAAGGACTGACAAAGAGTATAGTATACAAATGTATGGCTCTTTACTTTCAGGTCAGGAGTAGAGCGCCGGTGGCTGACGTCATACACCGGAAATCACAACGGCGCCATATTGTCAGGAGAGCGCGCGTTTCGAATTACTTTTCAGTTGGCAACCGCGCGCAACTAACTAACTTGTTCTTGTACCAGTTGCATCCAAAAACTGGTCGACAAATGTTGTGCCCCAGGATAATAGTCGGGGACAAGCAAAGGGGGTCAAGCAAAGGGGAAGTCCTTTTATAAGATCCCGCAAGAGGACCGAGGCGGATAATTGCAATAAATCGCGCAAAAAGCAGACACCGGGCGTCACGTGACTTTTTTTTTTTTTTTTTTTTTGTGACATCGCCATATTGACAGGAAAACTGAGGAAAAATTAATGGCGCTGGAGAGTCGCTGAAGGCACACAATGAAAACCTTTTCTGAGGAGGTTCATGACAGTACCATAATAACAAGTAAGTGTTTAATCTCGAATTTCTTTCTGATTGTAATTTTACTGCTGAATGAACATAGTGTTCAAAACATAAACAAGACATTACACTTGGAAAAAGTCCTATGATAGACTGGTGACCTATCCAGGGTATACCCTGCTTGTCCAGAGTATGAGAAAATGAATGACTGCATGAATGAATGAATGAATGAATGAACACTACTCCTGTTACAAACTGAAATCTCAATCCTCCTGTCCTGTCTGAAGGAGAACCAGGTGGGACGGTGATGTGGGCACCTCCCAAATGTAAAATAGCAGAATAAAATAAAACCCACATAAGACTATCTGAATTTTATTTCTTTATATATGACCTCAAGATACAATCACAGATGTATAGTCATGGTCTGCCTGCACAGAACACACAAGATAAACAGAAGCTCAGTTTGGTCATGTCTCTTCATTGTACAGGCATCAATATCCAGAAGTGTTCTACAGGGACATCTGTTTTTACCCAGTCTTCAGGTAAACAAATTCATTTTTCTTTTGTAGACAATGTTTTACCATTGGTAGCCAACTAAGAACCTGGCCCCCACTACAACCTGTTCTTAACATAAGGTCGGTTACATGTCAAAATGCCCAAATGCCACAAGAAAAAGAATAAAAGGGAAACTAAGACAAATTGGTTTGCCCCTATTCAAAAATGGCTGTGGTGATAAAAAACCTCATCTGGAAATATTGCTGGCCTGATCTACAATGTAGGCTTTTGTCATGTAGGCCTAGTATAAATCAAGCTTTGTGGCATCAACATTCATCAGCCTTGTATTTGGGTGCCTAACAAATGTTAAATGCTTTGGTGACTCTCTTGGTCTCATTTTGGTAGCCACTCCCCAGGGAAATATCTAGCTATTTAACCGATAAATGATTTACTGTCGTTTTGTTCTCTAACTCAGTGGTTTGTCGGAGCTCATTTCACTGAAAACAGTTGCTTACTTTAATTAAATCAACATAACGAGAGAACAAGATTGACCCACAGTAATCTGAGAGTATAAGAGCCACAACCATAGGCTAAAAGAGGCCAAAATGCTTTGAACAGCTGAGGGGATTGCAGAATTTGGGCTTCTCGATAAAAGTGATCACTTTCATATGAATTGTACATGTTTGTTGTGGGTTAGAGCAGCTTTAACTGAACCTAACTGCATCTGTTGGACTGACAAAAGTCAACAGACATACACAAAGGGAAAAACAGCTGTCATCCACAAAGTGACCACAATGGTTATAATATTCAATCCCCTGTAACAAATAAGTCCAGTTGTGTTTTCTTTTTGGTTGTGTTGCTACCGGAGCCCACACATACCTTGCATCCCTCATTTACCTGTCAGCAGCTTATGTGTACATTTGAATGACACCTGCTCTTTGTACTGATGGCAGTGCGGAAAGGTGCCTGCCCTTTAGATCTCCACATCCTTCACTGAGATGAAAGCCCTCTGATTTATTCTAATCAAAAGGCTGTTAAATACCAGGGCCAGACCCCCTGAACCAGCCTATCTCCAACACCAAAATAACCCACCTCGACACCACACACACACGCACACTCCCTGGTTGACTCTCTACAGACTTAAGAGCCAGGTGATCTTCCCCCAGGACCAAAGGGAGGTGAAGGTAGCTGTGACTCAGAGGGAGTCGCGGCATTGCCAGGCAAAGGTTTTTGCATGTGGCTTAATTGCAGCCAGTCCCCTCCCGCTGAGCATAATTAGTGTTAGCTAGCATGTCACTTGCTGTGGAGTTTCATTTATAAGAGATGATGATTGGCTGAGGGATGAAACGCAGGGGTGACACCCCCGCCTCCCCACGCAGCGGGAGGAGGACACAGCCAGGAGGGCAGTAAAGAGAGGATCTCACCTGCTGAAAGCTCCCCTGCCATGCATAATGACCTAATTAGGGCCAAGTTGTTTATGACACTCATTTTTTCATCAGGTTTCTCTCAATTGGTCCCTGCGTTGCGCTTTTAGTCCTTCTTTAGCCCAACTCCATTATCAGACTTTTCCTTATTATTAACCGTGAAATATTCTGCAGCTGCTTTGTGTTTAACTATTATTACAAATTACAACCATCTTCACGCATTGTGCATTTCAGTAATCTATCCATTTGTATGAGCTATAACAGTGCGTGGGATATATTAGCCAGCTAGTCAACATCTTGCCCTGGAAGTTAATGTGTGATAAGCTGAAAATATGGGAAGTGGAAGTATCTGACCAAATAATTTTGATCTTTGTCTCTTGTGGGGTGTTCCTGGTCTGCAGAGGTCCATCGAAGGGAAAGAGGTGAAACTGTGACAGGGCCATGGACTATGTGTCACATCCAGCTCTGTGGCATTTGGTCTTGATAAACGGTTTCTCTGTGTTTTGGACATTTCTCGTTTTATTTTGTAAGTTACTAACTTTCTATCATCTCAGATGTCTTGCTCAGGGAAATGGTTCAGCAATGGTTTGAGGAACACAGTGAGTTCAAGGTGTTGTCTTGGCCTCCAGATTCACAAGATGTCAATCTAATCAAGCATCTGTGGGATGATTTTCTGGACAAATAACTCCAATCCATTTAGGCCCCACGTCACTTGATCACGGTCAGTGCACCTCTTGGTCCTAGATACTGCAGGGCACTTTCGGAGAGCTAGTGGGAGCCCATGTCTTTATGGGTCAGGACTGCTTTGGTGGCAAAAGTGGGACATAGGTTGTCCTGTCTCGAGAGATCCAACCAAACTAACAGAAGCATTAGTCCAAGCACAAGTGATAATACCTGGGATGTGCTTTGGGTGTGTAGGGAACTTTAATTAAACAGTGTGATAATAATAAATACACTTCAGTCAGCCAGTATTTTATATATATATATATATATATTTTTTAGAGAAGAGTGCATGTTATTGTCCGACATTGCAGCATGTAGAGAAACAATACGAGCTCTTGGTGGTGGTGAGGACGATATGATATAAAATAAGTTGTTGTTTTATATATTTATACCTTGTTCAATTAAAATGACTGCATTTCATCCAATTTCCACATGTTGGAAATTGGATGACAGTTTATTCTTGTCTAAACATCCCTAGTCTAATCAGGCAGTGGAAACGTCTGGGCTGGTATACCATGCTGGACTTTTTAACTGCATTTCATTTGTCTCATATATGGGCCAGCTGGGTTTGTACCAGTTGTCTGCCAGTGATTTAGCTGCTCCAGGGCTCTCTGTTGAAACTGGATAAAGTCCCACAACAGAAGATTTACTGGCTCATTTAGAATAAATGCCAGAGCAGTGACTGAGGTGTCAACAGTAAAGGCTGGAAACAATGGTCATATAGTGAATTTAAATATCACTATTACAGCTATTGTGTGAATGCTCTACAGGAACTTTTCATTAGTTCTCTGGTTAAACAGTGAAGCTTAAAATCTCAGTCCAATAATTGGCGAGTAGCTTTTTATTTTTGCCTTCAGTGTTTATGGCCAGGTCACTACCCCAGGGACTGATGGTGGGTTATATAGTTAAGTGCTGCTATGATTGAGGTACTTGCCATTGGCAGTGAAAGGTCAACATAAATGATTAATGAGTGGGAAATGTCATATGGGAGGGGATGGAGGAAAAAAGAGTGTTGGGGAACTATGGGATGACTACATCCTCAATGGTCTTCTGCTCTCCTTCTGCTTTTTACAGACATTTTATGGTGAAAGACATTTTAAACACGTGTAAAATAGGGAGTTGAGGTCTTTCATCAGGTTGAAAATGAGCATTATTTACATGGGCTTTAGTGATCATCACAGCGGGATAGCTTTTACAGCAGACAGACAAATCGATCACAGCTCAGCTGTGGCACAATTTCCTCTCGTGATGTTTATCCCTTTAACTGTGAGGTTTTGACCTATCTTGTGCATTCAGATCAATGAAGAGAGAATTCCTTATGAGACTCCCGCAGAGGTGAGTCCACTGAGAATACATCTGAGTCTTTCCTCCCTAATTAGAACCCGTGGCAATTCTAATGGATGCCCTTATGAAAAATAATTTACTGACTCTGCGTCAGCAGGAAATATGTCTGATTTATCCCGTTAAGACTCTCCTGTATGTATGGACACGGAATGACACGAAACACCTGCACTGCTGTTGTGATGTTGCTGTTGTGATGTTTTTATAATTAAATACTTTTTGACACCATGAGACATTCACACTCCAACTACGTTTAGACAGTTGTCTTTATTGTAAACACTTGTCATTCAGATGCACAATAATGACAAAATACTCTTTCACTGAAAGAGGGCAGTAAACACAGACTTTTTCACTAAAAAGTATGCCTACTTCCACATCACTTTCTAACAATCAAAAGGCATATTGTACAAACAATAACTGAACTCCAAATTACAGTGATAGCACCAACCTCCAATTTTGATTCTTATGTTTAAGCTCTAAGTGAAGGGTAGTCTTATCAGAATACTAAAATCTACTGCTTATTATACTGATTTAATATGACACACTCAAGATATATATATATATGTATATACATATAAAGACATCTACTGTGCTGTATATAGTATATACTATGTCATGCTTTAATTTACAGCCACAAATAAACAACAACAATCCAGTTCTTCTTCAGTAAGCAACAAAAACATGATTGCAAGGTTTATCATTTATGCAGCTGATGCTACACTATTTGTAGTCCACACTCGCACTGGTTGCACTTCTTACCTTTGAATAATATCATAAACACAGTTGACAGGATACCACAGGTTTACGGCGCAACTCTCAGCAATCCATTCAGCTGAGGTCTCTTGATTATCGGCTGTAAAGGAGGTTAGTTATTTTTTTTCTTCTTTGTTCTGGTGCTCCCACGGCACGGGATCGTTTTCCTCTGTGTGCAGTTCGGTCTCCCTCTCGTGCCAGAACTGCTCCACATCAGGCAAGACAATCCCATCTTTGAGGCTTACCCTGTCTGCCTCCTTCCCTCCTCCCCTCTCTCCACCTTGCTCCGACTGAGGCTGAGTTTCTTTGCTGGGTTCCTTGACAGAGTTTGATTGAATGCTACACTCCCTCCCCAGCTGGCCTGAGGTCTCCGGTCTGGGACAAGGGGACTTGTGAGCGGTTGGGTTGTGAGGTCCAGGCTTTGCTTTAGGTGGAGATTGTTTGCGTAGGGTGAGGCGCCTCCACAGGCCCCTGTAACCCTCCCTGAACTCCTCGGAGAGGGAGAGGACAATGAGGGGGTTCACCAGTGACAGAGAGAAGGTGAGTAGCTGAGCAGAGAGGGTCAGAAGAAGCGGAGGCGAGGAGGTAAAGGGCCGAGCTCCTTCTACTTCTTTCTCTGCCCTATGACGCTCCCAAACCCACACCACCCACTGGGGAAGCCAGAGGATAGCCATGGCCACGGTAAGGCTAAAAAGCATTAAAGTCAGCTTCCTGGATCTGATCTGGGCTCGTAGGTTCTGAGTCTTACTGGAGCGACGCTGGCATTGGCCGTAAGCCTTCCAGAAATACATCAGGGCAAAGCTGAGAGGTGCACAGTAGACCCCTAGAGGGTAAGCTTTGACGTACACAGACATGAAATCCCGGGCTTCAGGAGGAACCATCAGCACACACACCAATCCCCGGATCGCTCTGTGCAGCGTAGCAAAAAGCCAATGAGGGATGGTGACAGAGCACGCAGACAGCCAGATGAAGAAGAGCACCACCAGGATGGAGCCCAGATGGATGCTCACCTGCTTGGTGGGGTTTGACACGTAGCGGTAGCAGGCTTTGGCCATGATTGCCACTGTGAAGCTCTTCGCTGCCATGCAAGATTGGAGGAACCAGTCAGCCGTCTTGCACACCACCCAGCCCAGGTTCCAGCTAGCCTTGGAGTAGGAGGCAGCCTTGAAAGGGACCGAGAACATCAGCACCAGCCCGTCTGCGAACATCAGGTTGAAAATGAGGGAGTTGATGAGAGATAGTTTGCCTTTATGTGCATTTGAGAACAGGATGACCATTGCGGTGAGGTTACAAGCCACACCCAGGACGCAGATGACTCCCAGAATAGCCGGCACCAGGACCCTGAGCTCTCCGGGGTCCAGGTGCTGGAAAGAGCCGTACTCATTGAATGGCCACTTGTCTATGGAGCTATTCAGCACAGTCGCATTGTTCCCACTCCACTTATCCATCGTTTCCAAAACAGTTCTGGTCTGAGGGAAGAAGAAATGTCCAAGGCCGACTGGAAATGAAAAAGGGTTCCAAGAACTTCCACAAACAGAAGAGCAGTATTTAATAAAATGAGCCTTGGAGTCTAAACCTGTGAAATCGCACCAGAGAGGGTAGTGATCAATGAGTGATCACAGTGACAACTGCCGATCACAGTGGAGCTCCTGTCTGTCCCCTGGTTTATCCCGAGATGCGATGATGCCAGCTTCTGCGGCTAGTTATAAAGATGGTGTTTGATTGACAGCTGATGTCCCCAGCTGGCAAAATGTGCGTAGATGGCTCCCTCATGGGGCCAATTAGGAAGAACTCTGTGCGAGGACGAATATATTAGATTTCTAATTTGTCTAAGTGATTGTGAATTAATGGTGATTACAGTAAGGGTATGAGTAATTAGATGTTTTATATAAGTGCTTTTAATGCATAATGAGTATCCAAGGACAACCTGTTGATGAGAGATTTTTGATTTTGATGCAAAATTGTTGTCAGCGCAGCATCTCTCAACATTAAATGTGACATCCACCAGCAATTAGGACAGATCATGTCATTTGTGTTAAGCTGGGTGCAGCTACCACTCAGAATGACAGAGTAGTCACTTCTCTGTCATTTCAAGATTATACTACTCAATAGTATAATATTAATAAACACAAATAGTTATACTGAATTAATAAATCTTAATCTGACAGTAGTAAATTAGAAATCAGCCACCAACCAACTCCAGTCGACGAAAATCATGGTTTCCTTCGTCGTACTGTTTGTCCACAAGAGGGCACCCTTACACCACAGGCAGCAATGATCATGGTCAGGACATGAACCTTAGGACACACATTTGATTCTGCAAGAGTTAACACAGGAGGTCCAACCAGCGCAGGATTTGTACTTGCACATCTTTATTCTTTTTTATTCAAAGAAAGTCCAGTAAGCATAAAGACTGCATGGTAATTCATTGCATTTCAATACATTCTGAGCTATAAAAGTTTTGTTTCAATTAGAAGTGTCACAAAGGAGGTTGTTTAGAAGACATTACCATTTAAAGGAATCACACTTAATTATTCCCTGATTTCACAGAGTTCAGTTAGACCTTTGACTGCTTCGCGTTATGGGAGTAGGCTCATCCGAGACAAGCGGCCATCTCCAAACTAAGCCGAGCGCTGAGAGACGACCTGCGACTGCTGTTCCGTGTCGCCCATCTTCTGCGAGAGGGGCGGCGTGAACAGGAACTGCAGCAATCTAAAACCAAACATTGTCAAACACCCTGGAGAGACCGCCAATTTCTTTAAATTGAATAGTGCCTCAGATGGTCTGTAGATGTTCAAATAACTATATGCAGGCTGTCAGTTTCATCAGATCCAACACATGCAAAAAGGAGCTATGCTAGCATTGTTACGCCAAAAGAATCTCAAGTTTAAGTTCAGTATTTCAACACGATAAGCTTACGGGGTTGCCATCTGCAGATCATTTTCAGTACTATCCAAATCAGCCGAAAATGCCGCAAGGAGTTTTTTATTCAATTTATTCAAGAATTTTGCAAAAAACTAAAAAAAAAAAAAAAGAACGAATGTGGCTTCGACTCATCTCTTGCAAAATGAAGACGTCTGACTGACAACTGCAATGTGAGAGCAACAGATAATTTGTACATATCACAGCGTCCTCTCCTGAGCTCACAAGCATGTAACCGGTGCTATAACTTAATCGTCACTACATTGCTTCAAGCACTTTTTCAACTCGGGACCTTGCTTTTTTTTGTTTATAGGGAAAGAAAGAAAAAGAAAATTTCCTAAGTTAACATTTCATGTGAAACATTCACACTCCCGCCTTGTACTCAGTCCCGTCCCCCCACCCTCCCCTCCACTACATCGAACCCCCACATACCAAAAGAAGGCACCACAGCTTCTAAACAGACCGAGAGAATGACTCAACAAAAACAACAGCATTAAATTAAAACCATTGACACGGCCTGGACGGGCTTCATTCACATTACAGACTACAGCAGTCTCACACAGAGACACGAAATTGGTACTACAAATACTGTCCGTGTTGTGTCACGGGCAGAGAAAACTCTCAGTCTGTGGGGTCAGAGATTAACAGTCTGTTCTTCTGCAGTACGTTGCACTGTCCGAAACCTCACCTCGGTTGGAGGCCGCAGGGTGGATCACATGCAACTGTAGCATGAGCATACGGAAACACAGGGGGCACTGTTGCTACATGACAACGAGCCACCATCATGTAAGCGTAGTTCCTGTCTGTGTGCTCTACTTTATGTACCCACATTTGGCCCTTTTCTTCGGGGTCCAGAGTGCTGCTACATCCTATTAATCATGCAGCAGTTGTGCACAAGTGCACAGGATTCAATTCTCCAGGGGTCCGCGTGGCTAAATAAATTAAATTAGAAGTCAAATTGAAGAATGAACGTTCATTCTTGATTTTGAGGAACCCTTTTCCTCAAGTTGTATCCAGGTTGTATCCCAAAATTCAAAACTGTCTACATCCCCACTTCAGTCACTGGATACTCAACTCTGCACTTGCTCAGCAGAGCAGGGGGGGTGGGGGGGATCCAAGACAGCGGTCCCTCACATGAGCGGGGTCAGGGGTCAGGCTGCCCTTTAGTTGACCTTGTCTTGGAAGATGTAGAGGTTGTTGGTGGCCGCTACAGCAATGATGTTCTCATGTGGGTGCCACGTAGTGTGGAGGATCTTCTTGCTGAAGTCCAGGCTGTCTACGTTGATCTCATCCTTACGGCGTTTCCCACCTACGCACACCTGGAGGACAACATCAGACATGAAGAGGCGTTAAGATGAGGGAGTGTTTATGGAGTTTCAGCACATGTAGCGCTGATTTCAGGGATTTTCAATAAGTGTTAACGGAGACAGTGCCACAGTAAGTTTACGACGCACTGTATATTTAAGATTATGAACCAAACGGGTCATTTCATTGTGATAAGAAAACACAAACTAAACGACTAGCCTGAACTACAAGTTTTTCTGCTAGAACTCAAACCTAGAAGATGAAATCCACATTAGTATTCTTTGTTGGATCCCTACTTTGTTAGTCTTGCGGTTTCACAGGGTTTTTTGTAATCATTATTACGTGACGGCTAGAGTTACAGGGCATGAAAAGTTACAGGACATGTAACCTTCAACGAAAGGCAAGTGGATTTGCTGTATTTAGAGATGCAACAATTAGTCGATTAGCAGAAAATGAATTGGCAACTATGTTGAGGTCAGGGCAACAGCTGGCATGCACAGGTTTAAGCTGGTTGAAAGTGTCATCTCGACTAGGGGAAATCATAGCAAGCGTTTTAGACTATTTCATAACATTTAATAAACAAATGAGAGATGTTCAAATTAATTAATTTTAAAAAAAGAACTAACCTAGTTTTCCAGTTTTAGCCCTGAGTTACTGTTATCAGTTACCTTAAATAATACTTGGTATATAGCATGCCTGAAAATAGTGAAAAATGTCTACCACAAGTCCCTGAAGCACAAATTGACAGTCCAAAGATATTCAGTTTTACTATCACAGATTTGACCTATTATAAAAGAGACTCAACAAATAATCATCCTCTAGAAGAACCAGTGAGTGTTTGTGTCAGCTGTGGCCTCGTCTGTTCTGTCCTATTGTCCCGATTGGTTCGGGAGTCTCTGGGATTATAAAACTCAATCCATTTTTCTTTGAACTGACGGAATAACTTGTGTTCGTGAAAGGCGATTTACCTTGCGAGGCTTAAGAATAGCTCTGGGTTTGCTGTTCTCTCTGGACGCTTCCAGTGTGACGTCACGTTTGGTGTTGCGGTCAAACATTCGAAAGAAATTGTTGTAGGAGCCGGTCATTATGACGCTGAGGGGGAGAGGGAAGGAGAGTGGAAGGTTATAGAGAGGGGTCAGTGGATGCGTTGACTGGTTTATGGATAGATTGAAGAGAAGTCTCACCTGTCTGATCCGTTCCAGACACACTCAAACTTGTCAAAGATGCAGTCATTCTCATAAAGAGAACAAAGCTTGCCCCGTAAGTAGTCGTGGACCTGAAAAACAATGAATATTTGAAGTGGTTGTTGGATTGCGACCACTCTTCACCAGCGTCTTAGTGGACAACGACGTGGCCATAAGCTGCAACTCCATATGTTCTGCTTTCAGTAATCCTCCCAGACCTGGTGACCTACACTAAGATGCTAGGTAGCAGGTGGAATTGGACAGAGAATCCCCTGAGCCAAGCTGATGGCCTATATCAATCATGACCTGCCCTAAGATAGCTTCCCCTGATCAGGCAGTGCGGATCTGACCCCGATGACCACTCAGTGGGAGGTTCTGCCCTTCACGTTGCATCACTACCAACACTATCTATCTTCTAATGGACGCTCGGCTCAATAAACCCTCCCGGGGTGGTTGCTGAAGATGACATGGTTACAGATTGGTGGGGTGACAGTGAAACAGGATTATGTTGAGTGATTAGCCTGAAATCAATACCTTTTGATTTGATCTGGGCCAGGCTTTCATTTACTAACTTCACCAGCTGACAACGACCTTTGGAGGATTCAAAACGTCCAACAGGCAGTAAAATAAATAAAAATAACAACAGAAGCGTACCTGGTAAGTCTCCAGCGGCTTGTTCTCCATTTGAAGGTCCCACACCTTGACAGTGAGGTAGTCCCTTGTCATCAGGTAGCGTCCATTGTGGCTGAACTTCACGTCGGAGATGGATGAGATGATTTCAGAGAAAAAGGAGCGCGTGGATGGGTCCTCCGGCTCCTCAAAGTCTACGAGTGAGAGGAAGACAAAAAGCAGTTGTCTTGTGACAGAGATACTTTTACGCATTTTATACCGTGGGACATCACTCCCTCGGATCTTTGAATCATTTTACAGCAAAGACAAAAAAGCACAAAGCAGGTTTGGTTTGAGTGGGGGGGGGGGTTGTCATTAGCAAACAATAACGGCCACAACAATGCCTGGATGCCGAGGCTTGACTGCCGCAGCTGCAGCTCTTCACGGAATTACTTGTGTGTTTAGGGAGACAGTCGCGGGTCAGCATGGTGGGTAAATATTGGTTATGATTCATATTGATTCTGGCAGCTGCTGATCTGTGTGCAGGCCAGCACGCTGGGGATAAGAGCCAGGCATTCCATCGTTAGCTGTCAAGTTATTGTTCCTCCCCCTCTTTTCCTCCCACCCTACTCCCCTCGCACTTCTCCAAATGCCCCCCCAACCACCCCCCTCTTCACTCCTCAGCTGAGGCCTGGAGAATAGCTCTGTGATGTGTCAGTGGGGAGTCTAACAAGGGAGGCAGCGTGAGAGATGAAAAAATGGGGGGATGAGGAAGGGATAAGAAAAACAAATCAATGTCAAAGTGCTGGGTCCATATGAGCCCCGCTGGATTTGTGTGTGTGTGTGTGAATACGAGTGTTTGTGAATAAGCAGGAGTGTGAGGTGTGTGCATGTATATATGCATGTGTGTGCGTCCCTGCCCTCCCTCTCGTCCTGCTCCAGGGGTGCATAATAGGGTCCCTGGGGAGTTGGCAGGAGGGCTGTTTGGACCCTCTGTCTCTGTCCTGGGGCCTTGGCAATCGTCTCCTATCCCTCCAGCCATCTCTCTCTCTCTGTCTCTCACACCCTTCCATCCATCTTTGCTATTACACTGATTGATACCAGCAGCCTCGTAGATTTACAGGTACAGAGGGCGATACAGGATGATTGGGGGTTTGGGGTGTTGGGTATGTATAAGACTGATGTGTGTTTGTGTGTGGGAGGGAAGCTCTGAGTCATACTCGTACATAGAGGAAGACAGTAGGTCAGTATTAACAGACCTGTCCTGAGGCTAACCAGAGCACCTGCCTGCTCTGTGTGAATAATGTGTGTGTGCAGCAGGTATGCCATTCCAACATCAGACAATCTGAAGGCTTCAGATTCACTCCCAAATCCAACCATTTTTTTTTCTTCTTTCTTTTACTCAACCCTTAAAATCCTCATGTGAAATTCAACAGGCCGCGTTAGCGCTCGCTCCAGTGGTCGCATCGATACGTCTGAGGAAATGAGTGACATTATTGAACAACAAGGTGTGTCCACGAGGGACTAATGCGATTGCTCTTAAGCCATTGATTTTCCGGCGAAAATGTCAATGTATTCATTATTCATTCGGCTGGAGCGTACGCGTGTGTTGTTGGGCTTCAGAGAAGGCCGCTCATTGTTTGAGACGGGCCACGAGATCTATTGATGGGTTATCAATTGTGCCATATTGAGCGGGGGACGCCGGCATGTCACGGCTACACAAAGGTGGAGCTGAAGCAGTGAAAATGTGGGAATTTACGACCGAGGTTTCCCCACGTTTTTATGCATGCACACTGATTTCCCATCTCTATCAGTGTTTGTCTTGTCTTGTATTTTGAATTTTACTCAGACTTGCACCTCTGATCCCTTCCTTCCCTTTTTGCTTGAAGCTAAATGTTATGTTGTTCTGCTTGTTTCTTGTGTCTTGTAAGCCTCCACTTGTCTTTCTTGTGTGGACCCAGGTATTGTTTTTTCCCCCTACTATGCATCAAGGGACTGGGTGCACCTGCTCTCACTTGCATATGTGGGGAAACCTGTACAAAGGCTGGGGGAGGAGGCACTTCCAGCACCAGGGGCTTTTTGTCTGGGTAGTTTGAGGCCTAATCACTGATTTTGGTTGACGATTATTTGGTCATAGTTTTAGATAGAATATTTTGTAATTGAACACAACACCTCATATGTTTAATTATTTGCAAGTTTTCTTTTGTTGTTACTCCCCTCATACACTAAAGCCCTACAGTGGCTTCGATCTGATAAGATGTGTGCATTTACATGCCCCCCAAAACATTAATCACAACTTTTCAGCTTGCTCTTGCCCGCTGATGTAGAATCAGATGGGAATATAACAGCGGAAGAAGAGGACTTTTATTGACTAAATTAAATAGAAAAAGACGACTGAGATGGATCCAAGCGTTCAACGATTGTATCGAGTTCTTCAAGGCTATTAGGTGCTAATATTTTCCGATTCAACAGGGCCGATTTTAAGTGGTGACAAGAGGAATTGCTTTTGATTCCCGATAGTGTCAGTGGTAATATAAACAGTATGACTGCTTCGTTTCAATTTGTTGTTGAGGAGTTTACATTTCAGCAACGTTACAGTTAGACTCTGAACCTATATATCTAAATATGACTGGTTTAAGGGAAAGGATTCAGTATTTCACTTGGGTTCTTTGTGTTTTTGTTCATGCATGGAAGCTTATGACGGAAAACTTTGGAGCACCATTTTGAAAAATTAAAAAAATAAAAGCTATATAATATATAACAGACAAACAAAGGCATCAATAGAAAATTCTACAAATTATGTAGTTTTTAAATAGTAATTTGTTGGTTTTGTGTGGTGGGATCTCAGCATTTCAGGAACGTTAATGCAAACAACAGCAGACACGACAAAAACCACAAGCATCCTCATCATTTCCCCCCCGTGACACTCACATTTGCAGTGCTTGTCGCAGAGCGCGGCCTGTCTCATGTCACAGAGGCGTATCGAGCCCTTGCTGCTACTGTAGGCAAAGGTGTGACAGTGCTGGGGGTGAAACTCGGCGGAGGTGATCACTTCTGTCAGCTCCTCCATGTTAGCTGGCTTGATGTCCACGATGTCTGAGAGACGGGCGCTAAGGAACGACTTCTTTGAGACGACTACCGTGGACATATAGTGAGGGCATGTGGAGCACGGCTAACATCACCAGTATTCAGATTATGTACTGAAATGAGGCGCACAAACACGAAACTGTGAAAATATATCATCTATATCATCCATATATCTAAATACACTGATCAGGCATAACATTATGACCTAATATTTTGTAGGTCTCCTTTGTGCCTCCAAAGCCGTTGTGGCTCATCAGAGAATTGACATGGGCCTTCTGAGGGTGTCCTGTGGTGTCTGCCAGCACAGTGGTGTTAGTGGGGGGCCTTTGGGTCCTATGGGTAGAGGGGAGGGGCCTCTGTGGATCATCCCACAGGTACTTGATCAGTTTGAGATCTAGAAAATGTAAAGGCCCGGTCAACATCTTCTCCTGTTTTTCCTAGTTGTTCCTAAAGCGATTTTGCATGTGCGCCTGTTTCTGTGTCATTGTTATGAGGGGGGATGGTGCCTGGCCTGGTCTAGCCGAGTGGATTTTTTTATGGTCTCACATTTTTAAACGATGATAAATGCAGAAAATCCCAGAGTTAAAGGATACTGAAGCTGCGGTCAGTGATCTCCAGGTTCCACAGGTTCACCCGGAGGTCATCGGTGGAGATGAAGGTCTGAAGGTCGGAGTTGACAGAGATGGAGTTGATGTGGTAGGTGTGGGCATTGCTGAACACACGTCTGGCTGTAGCCTCCACCATCAAATCCATAGGCTGCAGCACCGGCACCTGTAAGGGTCAAAACGGGAAATCCGGAAAAATATTCAAGACAAGAAATCTAATCTTAAAGGCTTTGATGTGTCATACAATATTCAATGCTCTTTGAAGCTGGCTACATCGAGGCCTTCCTAGATGTTTATCTGTGTGACTGTGCATGATTTGCTCGTCTGTGTCTAAGAATGTGTGTGAGAGGCGCAACTGTGTATGACTCCAGGGACTCGTTTGACATTTAGTCCACAAATCTTAATGAAACAGAGACAGCGTCTGAAGGGCTCCGGGGCTGTTTGATGGGCCGCTTCAATCAGACTGTGAATATCAGTTTGCTCCACAGCTACTTGGCGAGTGATCATGCCTCCCTCACTCTGTTTCATGGAACTGCTGAATAAGTCACTCCCTTCCTGTTGTTTGTGTGTGCGTGTCGAAGAGAAAAAAAAGACAGAAAGTGGAGGAGGTGGAAGAAGAGATGGCCCGGGGGCATCGCCAGGCCCTGCTGAGGAATGATAACTGCACAGAACTACAGAATTAAGACGAGCTCACACACACACACACGGTCGCACAGTGCAGCTCGGGCTTCAAAGACGCCCAGCACCAGCCTGCATGCAGCCCCCCGTTGGCCAGATAAAACCCAGACAAAGAGAGAAGAGAGGGGAGGGAGCGAGGAGAACAAATCGACTGCTCCTTCCCTTTTTCGCTCGTCCGTTTCTGGCACTGACAGAGAGACATGGCAGCCCAGCAGGCTCCTGTATCTCCATGGGTGTCACTTCATTTCCATGTCTTTCACTGGCTGTCCAGAAAGACATGGACCGTATTAACCCATAACCCCCAAAACACTGACAGACACTGTTCAGCTTGCCCCTGCACCTTACAGAGATCTAACAGATTGTCTTCCTTATAGTGTGTTAATCTGAATATATTAAACCTAGATGTCTGTTTTCCATTTTAAAGCACATGCATCACAAATCACATGAAACACCCCCAAAAAAAGGGTTTTATTCTCATTTTATGTCTAAAGACGACACTAAAACGATAAACCTTTTAACGTGAGGTTTGATTTTCCTGGCTCTGTTTCATCTAATATTCCCGAGGTCCTCCCTCTCCTCCCGCTTTCACCCCCTGCTCAGATTTCACAGCCTCTAAACAGGATTGCCACAGTCCCAGCCTGTCCTCCAGGTTGCTATGATCCCCTGGCCAGCCAGACAAAGAGGGACAGACACGCTGAACACAGCACTAATCTGCTGTGGCAGACACGCACACACACACACACTGCTCCTATGTGGGCCTTCCCTTGTGTGAAAATGAAATAGGTAGTGGAGTGATAAGAATGAGTGAGAGCCAGAGGATGATCCCTTCACGGTGTTCGTCTCAGTGCACGTATTGATCACTTTCTTCTTACACTTTTAAGTTCCAAGATGTCCAAAGAACGCTTGCAGGACGGTGTCAGGCTTTCATTTGTTAGAATTCAAACTGATCGTATGACATTCACCCGTTTTTAAAATGATGATTAAAAAGAAAAAAAAAGTGCCGCTAAGGAGTTTATGGAGGATTAGAGACTACCATGGCATCAAGGCTGAATGCTAAATTTTGATTTAATCAGCTTATCTGAACTCTTCTTATTTAGACTCCAGGACACTCAGTGTGAAGGCCTTAACAGAAGCACTGGTTAATACTAAAGTCTACCACCTACGGCCTTTGATTTATATGTTATATATTTATGAGCCCAAACACTATCTGGATTTGGGCTCAAGACTAATAACAGGCGGTGCGAAGTAGGACTCTACCAGGGGCGTCAAATAAAATCTGGTACTGAGTGGCAGTATGCTAGTAATGTAGGTTAAAATGGAAACAAGTACACAGACTCTAATAATTAAAAAATAGACCAAACAAAACAGAAATGCCCCATGTGTCCACCTAAAAAAATCAAAATAAAAACATCAAAGGGAATTTACAATCCGATTGAGAGGGGTGGTGTAACCCATTGTTCCACAGAATCTGCAGAATAGAGAACAGTTTATTGTTTCTATCTGGTTGGAATGACTTGGGGTAAACACAACACGACGTGATGTGACAAGTTTTCGGGACAGAATAATAGCGCCCCAGTTGCTCAAAAAAGCCAGAATCGATGTGGGGAACACCCCTTGGACCTTAGTCTGTCTCATTCAATCTTAGTTATCGTTTCTTTTTTCCCCTTTAGTTATATTTCCAGCGATTTGATGCGCCACAGCGGGCAGAACAGCTCTGCACGTGTCAAAAAAGGTCTATTGTGATGTCTCTTTTGGCGCTTGTCAACACGTACCGTGCATCTTATCAGATCATTTTATGTAGCATCCACGTAAACTGTTGAAGTTGAAAGCAATCCTTTAAGTGCTGACTGTTTTTCTTCTGCTGTGTGATGAGTTTCTTTGGTATTTTCACTTTTATTTGACAGTTACAGTAATGTTAAAGAGGCAGAAAGGAAATCATGGGGAGTAGAGGAGTTTGACATGCGCTCATCACACAGAAAGTTCATTCAAATTGATTCACAAGCCTTATTATTTTATTTACTACTGGTTTACTTGATAGGGACAGGTTTAGCATACATAGATAAGCTGTGAACAGCTTTCCAGTGCAAGTATCACAGCATTTGTAGCCAAGGCTAATGGTTAGAAGGGTTTTTATGAGACTACCAAGTTAAAAATTGTATGAGGCGATTTGTGTTCATGTATGCCCGTGAGCCAACCTGGTAAGGTTTTAACACACCAGCAAAGCGCATCATATCACCACTCACCATAATGCATGTGACATTTTGGGTGGTGTTAGACAGTTCTGTGCGACCTCTTACCCGTAGCGAGGTGATGGTCGACGGGTCTCGGATCCGTCCATCCTCGTCCTTCAGGTTGTAGCCCTCCGGCCGCTTGTCCCTCTCACTGATCTTCCACAGCTTCACTGTCTTGTCTGAGATAGACAAACGCACACGGAGAACACAACAAAATACAGTTAGCTCGCGGCTCACTCCAGCGAATCTCCGATACAAGATGGATGCGGGGGGTAGGGAAGCCAATCTGGCACATAGCTGGGCAGGAGCCAGCGATGGATGATGAATGGCGGCTCCTGTGTAGATATTGATGTCACTGATATCAATCTACAAGTTGAGTACATTTCGCTGCTGCAGTGTATGCTCCCCCTGATATAGCCATCTGGGCGCTTTTCGACTCTGCATCACATAAACACACACCAGTTACATTTCATCGTCTCGGTCTGGTGAAGTGGATGGCAGCAGCAGTCAGGTTGTTGCTTTTTTTTTTTTTTTCCTTTTAATTTCCGCTGTGAATATCGGTGTCAGAGCAACGAGGCCATCGCCACAGGACCCTCCACCATCTGCTCCAGCCACCGCTAGCACTTCTGTAGCAGCCATGCATGAAGCCCACAATCTGCAAGACGTCTCTCTGCTGATGTGTGTGTGTGTCTGTTTGAGCTATCGTGCATGATTGGTGTGCGGTGCCACATGCTTTGATATGTCTGCATGTGTGTGGGCGTGTGCGCTCGGGCTGTGGCAGCCATGCATGAAGTCCTTAATCTGAAAACTGCTGCTGGTGGCACTTGCTCAGTCAAGCAAAACACCAATAGGTTCACACCAGTAGTCAAAAAGACATTTTAATGTCATATTGATATCACCTATCCATTCTGCAAAGTGGAGAATGACTCTTACCTTTAGCTGACGCTTTTATTGACTAACAACAACCTAACGGCCACATAAAACACACTCTGAGGATGACATTAGGATCTTGATGGGGAGCATTGGGTTGACATAGCTAAGTGACTGACCGTTGGTGGAAAGCAGGAAGTACGCTGCATTCTGCTGAGGAAGCCATTTGATCTTGTTGATCTTCTCCTCAATCTCCAAACTCTTCAGGTAGTCAAACTCGGGCTCGTGGCTCTGGAATGTGCTGTAAACATTGTACTCCCCACGACGCTGGGGCTGGCTCTTACTCTGCCAGAGAAAGAAGGAGAGTCATGGTTAGACATTCATCTATGCTGTATATTTCAAAAGATTACAATACTGTAACCCAGAACATGTACAAGATGTCCCAGTGGTTTAGAAAGGATACAAATGTACATACCAATAAAGTTGGAAATTGGATTCATCAAATATTTTAGCCAAGATCACAGCATTCGTGGCTCTTTGCTCTTTGCTCTTTGCGGATCCCCTGACTTTTGATCTAGCATCAGCTTCAGATCAAACGTTTAATTTCCTGAATGTATTTCCAATGACCGAATACTATTAATAATAAGTTCAACCATGGCTACTGTTTCTGTGTTCTTTGGCTGGAACAACTCTGGGGGTAGTCAACAGCATCGATAAAAACATTGATTTTTGTCTGGAATACGTTCATCCCCAATTGCTCCCAATGCCAGACATACTGACAGTGACCAAAAAAAAGCCTCCTCCAGATTATATGAAGTGTTGTCATCTTTGAACAGAGACACAATAGTACAAGGCACATCCTGTAAAACATAAACCGTCCTGCTGCAGCAGCACAAACGCTATGCGTGAGCGCCTTAACAGCGAACGTCAGTCGGATTACAATGACACAGCAGCGTCAGTATTTGGGCTGTTACAGCCGGTTCTCGGTTGGTGGTCGGGGCCTGTGAGTCATCACTGTGTCCTTATCTTTTAAGTTTCACATAAGAAATCAGTGAAGACTCTCGTGGGCAGCTTTCCAGTGCATTTACGAGTTTGTTTATGCGCATATATACACCTATAAAAGACCCATTCAGTTTTAACAATCTTTTGCGGATAAATAATTCAGGTGCATTTTTAATTAAAATCAGCCTCAGCTTTTGAACTTAAATCATGCTCAACGTTATGTTTGCTAGTTAATACTGAGAATACAGTAAACAAGAATAAATAACTTTGTTTCTAATTAGGACCAAAAACTGTATAAAGCTTTACTTTTGTGAAAAATAGTATAAAGAGATGAAGGTTTGTAATGGTTAAAATATGTTTGTATGAGAAAATGTTTGAATAAAAGATTAAAAGTGGTAAAAAAAAATCATTTATTATTTATAAAGTTGACTAGAATAGAATAGAAAGCCTTTATTGTCATTATACATAGTACAATGATATTTAAAGCAGCGCAATATATAAATAATGCACTATAAAACTAAACTAAACTAAACTAACTAACTAAAACTATCAAACACCTACTACAGTGCATAGACAGACAAAATAAAAATAGAGGTAGTATAGAGGCAATGTGCAAATAATTATGTCAGTTTTCAGTGCAAATAACTTATATATAATAATTGATAACCGACAGATTAATCAATTAATCGAAGAAATAATGAGTAGATGAATCTTTTGAAAAATATAACCATTGGTAGCATCCTTAAATACAACATCACAGAGCTGCTTGCCTGACTGTTGGCCATGTTAGCAGCATGTCAGCTATACGATTAACTTAAACTGAACTTAAGGTTGTGAGATGCTATATTTGTACGGCTGCTCCATTTAAAGAAACCTTGATCTGTACATATTTCTCTGTCGTTTAGCATTCAGTAATGTTTGGTTTTATTTGAAACTTTGGAATCTCAAATAGATATATAATGATGGTATACCAACGCTTTTTCCAGGTAGAGTTGCTTTTCAGATACCTTACCTTTTTGGTTATAAAAAAACAAAACAACCAATAATGGTTGGAGGATGTCAAATCCTTTTAGCAGAAGGACGTTGTAATTAGTGTTGCATTGTTGGCATTTCCTACCTCCTGCTCCCTCTGGAAGACAACCACTCTGCCTCCTTTATCCCCGGTGGCCAACAGCTCCCCCGATGAGTTAAACTCCACCGTTGAGATAATGTCAGCTGCAACACAGGAAGCAGAGCAGAGAGGGGGAGAAAAATGTCAGTGTGGACGCGAGCAAACCTGTCAAAGTACCATCCAGGTACAAGAAGATCTTACAGGGAGCGGGGTGGAGTGACTTCTAGAAAACACATCAGGAAGAGGAGGAGGAGGAGGAGGAGAGGAGGAGGAGAGGAAATCTCTCAGCAAACCCGCAGAGGACTCCTCTTCGGCACAGATACCCCAGTTAGGGGAAATATGGGTTAGGAGGAACCACAGGATGACTCGCCGCGTGATAATTCGAGCCTCTCGTCTGACTGAAGAGAGCCAATCTGTGTCGTTTAATTGCACTTCTGATTATTTTTAGAGGCGCTGCCGCTACACTAGTAATGTCATTCATCTCGATGCTTCTGGCTCTAGTGACTCTCCTGCTCCATCACAAGCCGCTGTCGTAAACGTTTCAACCATTTTATTTTTGCAGCTGAAGTTCTTTAATATTATTATTACTCAGAATAAAAGAATATTTAGAGAAATACTGCTAAGACGTTTAAGTCAGTGAGAAGCTCTGCATAACTACAGCTTTGCCAAAAAAGTAAATAATAGACACCTACCCTTAAGGTTGCTTTTCCTCTCCTCCTCAAAGGCATACATCTGCCTGGGTTTAGGAGAGGCTAATGGTGACTGTAATTATTATACAGCCCTGGGCTAAAAAGGCCTGGCATAATGTCTAATGTCTCCCTCTCTCAAACACACACACACTCACACACACACACACACACATATATATATATATACACACTACGGCAGAGGCTAGCCCTCTTTTTAACAGTGACAATAATGTTAGAGAGAAAAAGAGAAAGAGGGAGAGAGAGAGAGAAAGCGAGAGAGCTTGTTGTTTTGTACCCCCCACGCCCTCGGTGGACCTGCTACTGGCGGAGCTCTGAACAGGAGAGGGGAATGTTGCTATGGAGACCGTTTCCATCTCTAGCGGCAGTCGCAGTGTACGTGTGCGTGTGCCAATAGCTCTTCGACTTAGTTGCTGATGCTAGCTGTAATTCAGCAGACAGAGTGAGAGTGAGAGTGAGAGAGAGAGAGAGAGAGTGTGCTGCAATGGAGTGAAAACCTGCTAGTGCATCTGGGGGAGTGAGTGCAGTTCAATGCAGCACACAACTCCAGACAATGGACTCCCTGTAGATGGGCTCATCACGGCACATAAGGCTGTTGTTCACGGTGGAAGTGACTAAGCATCATGTCTGTGTGTATGTGTGTGTGTGTGTGTGTTATTTGCGTCCTTGTTTCAAATAACTGTGACACAGAAAGTCACATTCACGGATGAGGCCAGAGGGATTCTCATTGCCATGCGTTGTTAATGACATGAGGTGGGGGCCTAATACTAATCATGTTTGAATAAGGAATCTAATAACCTTTCACAGACAAGACAAAGTCTGACCTAATTACAGGCTGGGAGAGCCCCTCTGATACTGCCGCCGCATGCACGCTCACAAATGCACACACATGCAAAAAAAAAAAAAAAATGATTTGTCGTTTGTAGACCTCATGCCTGCACAGAGATGTGTCGCGCACCAACCACCCCCCAACAATTTCATACACTCACAGACACACACTAGTGTCCTCCCCGACACCATCAGACCAAAGCTACTGGTGTGAATCCAATAGAATCGGCTTAGCAGTCAGCATTCTTAAACCAAAGGCTTTTTCGCTCTTTTTCTTTCCCCCCCACACTCCCACCCAGCTCTCTGCTCCATCCCTCCCTTCCCTCATCATGAACACATTAACTCAATGAGTAGAAACCGAAATTGATGGATGCCATTTAACCAGTTTACACACGGGTACGTCCCTCAATCATCTCTCTGAACGATCTGCCAGGCACGGCGAGGCAAGTCGAGACTCGCGGTAAAACCGTGATGGAATGCTTCCCCAAATGAGCTTTTCCTCATGCAAATGAATTCACGGCAGACAAGGCGAGCCATTCAACCTCAAGCCACTGACGGAATTGGGTTTAAATGCCGACATTTCCTTTAAATGAAATTGCATTGAAGGGAGCGCGCTGGTTAGCGGCACAGAAGGAGGAGGGCGGGGCCTGCCGAATGATTTCCGCTTGCATCACAACAGATTTTCATTACGGGAGCACCAGCGGGGTCAAGATGGACTTGAATTAGGAGCAGGCTGACTGATCAAATGTGTACTTACACACACAGTCTCTCCCTCTCTCTCTGTCTCTCTCTGTCACAAACACACACACAGCTTCATCAGCAGACCATAACCAAGATGAAGCCCATAAATCCTGTGGCCAGCCAGGTCTGACAAAGACAGGTCAGCGCTTCAGAGGGATGCTCGAGATAACACACATCCATCACCAAGTAATAACGCGGACAAGCCTGTTGGCCTGCTGCTGTGATGCGTGTATGTACGGCTGAATTAAAGCAGGCACAGAGCAGCTCTTATCTGTTTCTGTTCACCAATCTGATCCTCATCCCCCAACCCCTTCAGCATGCAATATAGAATTGGCAGTCAAACAAATCGGATGGAAACATAGATATGCATTGATTCTGGAAACCGAGAACGAGGAGCCAGAAATACAGCAGCACCAGGAAGGGATATTGAATGTATTTATAGACGCCCGGAGCGATGACAGATCACGCACAAGCGAAAGAGCAGCTAAAAGCAATAATAGCGAAGGGAGAAGTCTGGGCAAGGGAAGTTTGCCGCTCTAAATAAAAGATTGTACTGCGAGACTTGTCGGTGCACACTCAGGCAGAGACCGAAATAGATAGAAGCACCCTGGCTAACCTCTAGACAACACATAATCCTGTCAGGGGTAAAAAACAAAAAAAAGAAAAAACGAATCGAGGGCTTGATCCAGTGGCATTGGACGGTTGTGTAAGACACAAAAATGGTGTGCCTCCACGGAAAGCTAGTTGCGTAAGTGGAGTGCAGTAATTTCAGGTAGAGGGAGGGACGTGAGCAACATGGCGTGAACGCTTTGTTACCGTTAGACATGGACTGGAGAGGATTATAGCACTTGCGCTGAGCTGCCTGCGTCAAAGGATCAGGACGACGGATAATTCGAATCCACTGAGTTTCCACCGGGCAGCCTTTGATGGTAATCAGCAAAATACATCATGTGTCTGCGTTTCTTTCTTTCCAAGAAAATGGAAGTATCACAGATTGCGTACGTGACGACGCAAAGACCCTTTCTGTGCTGAACAAGCAGCCTGATAACGACTTCATTTCACACCAGCAACAATGGAGATCAATCAAAATTGTGAATATGCCCTGCTACCTACTGGTCTGGTACCCAGCCGTATGATTAAGGCCTTATTAGGCTTTATTAGCTGCACACAAAGCAACAGAGCACAATGCAGCTCTCTTCATCTTAAGAGCATGACTCTTTGTAAGATCTGGAGTGAACAAGCTAATTAACCTGGTTTCTACAAGATCAGTCCCTTGAGATCCAGACTGTGTGTGTGTGTTGGGTGTGTGTTTTCCCCCTGCATGTGGACGTGTGCGTGCGTGCATGCAGCTTTGTGGGTTTGCGCGCGATTTTCTGTATCCCCACACTCCGGGGAGTTGAGGGTGAAATGGGCGAGACGTGTTACTGCTTCACTTCTCACACTTCATTAACACATCGGCGTGGCCCACATCTGACTGCAGACACAACACGGGACGGGACGGAGCCGAAATCGAGGTGAGGCGGCGAAGGGAGAGAAATCAATGTTCGACTCCTGCGAGCCGAATACCAAGAGGCGTCATTGCGAATGCTTGTTATTTGGTATTCTTTTAGAAATTGAAAGCATGGAGCAGGGGGGGATGGGATGGTGGGGAGGAGCGAAGGCGCACGCAATCGTAATCCACCACCAAAACAAAAAGCTGACACTCCGTCTGTGGTGCTTTGGTTCAATCCCTTTCATCTTCCTGTTTTCAAGGCTGGAGTGAATTGAAGATTAGATGTCTGCTGCACAGACCCCGAAATCCTGTATTTACAGCGACCTTATCACAGAAACATGAAGGTTTTCCTGCGATGGCGCGTCCGCGGGACACGGGAATTAGCTATCAAAACTTACAAATGTGTCCCATTACGAAGTCCAGAAAGGTCAAACACTCCTTAGGCTTCAGGCTAGCGGCGCACCGGAGACCTCGGGCACAGTGCATCCATCACAGCATTAAGTCGTCTACTGACCAGGAACCCATATTCCAGTTGAGAAATAGGATATTTTTGCAATCATCCTACAGTAGCAACACCGCGGGTATTCTTTAATAAATTCTCATTAAATTTTCATGGTGCTGCAGACTTAATAAGAAGCTAATCAGGGGATGAAAGCAGCTGCTGAACAAGGAGTGTGACTCGCCCCAACTTCACAGCTTGCCATTAAGCTCCCGCCACCCCCATACACATGCATACGCATTATCTTCCTTTGCGCTGTGTGGCGAGGCGGGGCTCGGCGATTTGAGTGTTTCATAGTGAATAATGGATGGGACCTGAGGGTACGGCGGGCTAAGTCGTTTTATGCCGGGGTCCTAAAGTGTGGCCCCGGGCCGTTTGCCTTGGCAGAGGCAACCAGGCTCTGCTTTCATCAGCAGTAGCAGCAGCAGCAGCAGCAATAAAGGCTGCGCGCTCTCTGTGTCGGGAACTGCATCAGTATTCGCTGGGGCTGGAGAGGTCACAACACATGCACAAGCTTGCACTCGCATCAGACAGGCGTGTAACAGCAAAGCGGAGAGCGAGACGCGGAAGGCGAAGAAGAGGGGGTAGGGGAGAGAGGCAGGAAAGGATTACATGTCCTACCAATAGATCTTTAGGTCATTGTTCCGGTGGCTAAATTGTAAAAGACCAGAAATCAATACCAAAGCAGACGTTAGGTTAGGTCCTGCCTCACAGCGAAGAAAGCTATTTACATTTTACACCCAGTGTGGTGCTACTTGACAATTGCATCCATTATAGAAACATCCAAGGTGTGGAGAGTATGAAAATGAACTGAGGCTGATGCTACAGGAGCCTAACAGCCCACTGAATCAACACACACAGCTACAGGGAGACACAAATCATGCATCCTGTCACCATTAGCAATGTGTCATCTGCAGGCGGCTGCTGAATGCAAATCAGCATCTAATGTTATTTTCTTCCCTCTGGATAATAATGATGTCTGGGAACTTTGCTTTAAGCTTGAAGTGACTTTAAAGTGTCATACCTGAATGACCGGCACAGTTTACTCACATTAATGTGTGTGTGTGTGTGTGTGTGTGTGTGTGTGTGCACATAGCGTCAATGTAACCGCCCACAGACCCACTGAAGCGTGGGATTGGTGCAAGGCAAAGGTCAGTAAGAGTGACATCATTAAAATGTGACATCATTAAAGTGTCCTGCTGCCGTGGGCAAGCACGGCCGGAGGGATATCCCGCTCATCTCATAGTAGACCAGAGTGTGTGTGTGTGTGTGTGTGTGTGTGGTCTGAACGGACTGGGCCTCATGGAACACTTTGGTGAATTTATGAGGACGGGCGACAGACCCCAGCACCGGCCTGTGGGATCTTTAGCTGCTGACTTCACAGCACTTAGGAGGCGAGGAGCGAGAGGGCACGCAACAAAACACAGACGCGTACACTTATTCATGATATGTGAAGTGTGACGATCGTTCATAAATCACGGCAATAAAAAATAACAAAAGTGGACATCTGAAAAGCACAGATGGGCCTCAGACTAGACAAGCCTTCGCTTTAAGGAGACACATTTTACAATCTGTGTAACTCTCGTCCTCCTCCTCCTCATCAAATGAATGAGGCGGTGAAGGAGTGAGACGGAGGGGAAGAAAGAGCGACGGAGACGAGAAGATTCCCTCCTGTTTTTCATCTCGTCGCGCACATCAAACAAAGATATTCATCACGCCCACTCCCACCCCCACTACATCGCTTCCTCACGCTGCGAACCAGTGACTGTGTGTTTAGCAGTGACAGGGAATCATCACACAAAGTGCTGGAGCTGAGCAAATGATGGTGCCTTCCTGCATTTTAATGAAGAAAATCAAAAAAACCGCAACGGCGACGCACGAGAGAATGACACTTTCTGCCTTTTGAGCCTTGACTTTGTCCTTTCCTCCAGCCTGCAGTGGCATCCGTAACCTGAGATCTTGGCAAATGGAAGGAGCTGTGGTGGCTCTGACCCACCCTGCAGCCACATACACCCTCCAACAACCTCTACTCTATCCAACCCCGGTATACCGCTCTATTCTACTCTGTCCTCCATTAGCATAAAAGTCATTTTTCAGTTATGTGGGGCAACATCATATTTCAAAATTAAAAATGCGTCTGTTTTGTCCAATTTTGCTTCTTCCCAAACCTCGTGGTGGTAAGTGGGTGGTAAAAATGTGTCTGGTGAGAAAGAATTAGAGGCTTTCCCAGCCCTGCGGAGACTATTTATACCACTGTCTGCAAAAAAAAAAAAAACAGCGCCTCAAACTGAACAATAAAGACCACTAACTGTATTTATCCCAAGCGTCTGTACAAAGGTAGCAATTATTTGTTTAAGCGGGGAATAATTAATTGAGAGGATGGTAGATGTACTTGTGCAGACGGAAGTTGGTTCAAGGCCTATGTTAATCCGTAGTAAAACAGGATGATTGAAATGTAAATTTAGATATTTAAAGCCAAATACATTGCGTTAAGGATTACATGACGGCGTTATGATCAGTATAAAATAAAAACCTAAACGCCTGGTAGGCCTTTATTACCTCACTGAGATCAGTACGGCAGTTAATGTCCATGAGCAATCTGCATATAAATAAGTAAATGTAAACTGAGATGCAAATGAGCTAAACTGTGAATTGCTATTTTTATTTATTTTTTTGCCTGTAAATCAATGTCTCGTGTCGATTATAGGCGGCAGTGGAAGACAGGTGCATCTAAGTGGGGGAACATAAGGGACTTATTAGGCATCAAACACTTAACAGGTTGATAATCAGGAGGCTGATGGGTGGTCAATGAGGAGGAAAACATGGAAGCACTTCAAGCTGAAGGAAACAGCTATTGTTCGGTGCTCGCTTATGAGCGTGTACAGTGAAAATGTGTGTGTGTGTGTGTGTGTGTGTGTGTGTGTGTGTGTGTGTGTGTGTGTGTGTGTGTGTGCGAGAAAGAGAGAGGGAGAGAGATCCATATTTCATTGTGCTGCCTCCTAAAATTAGGGCACCTTCCTCGTCCCTGTCTCATTCTTTCAACAAGTCAACGCTGAATGATGAAGGAACATTTTCTCATCATTTTTTTTTTTTTTTAACCCGCGTGATCATTACAGACTGCAAAAAGCGAGCAGGAGGTTCTACTCCCTTGTTGCATGCAGTCCATGCAGATTATAAAGCCCCTGATCTGAATGTTCTAGATGGAAACCACCCTGACACCTTTACAAGCTGCACCTTCACCCCGGATGACTAGAAGGTTCCTTTATTATCATAAATAGCATCTTACAATGCGTGTGAGGTGATTTAATGGCTTTAAATCACAATTACACACTCAATAAAGACCAAATAGCACCATTATGAAGCCTATATATTTTTATTACCTAGGCCTTTTATGGTAACCTCCTTAATATTTGCTGGAATATGTAGTGGAAGATTTTAAATGACTTTTTTTTAATTGAAATATGAGGCTTCCTTCTGCTGGGGCCTGGAGGTTAATTGCATTTTTATATATATATATATCAAATACCTTCGGTTGCATAGTTGTGGTCGCGAAGGAAGCTGTTGTTGATTTTCCGGGTGTCACTCTCCTCCTCCATTGATAAATCGGCTGGTTCCGGATCCTGAACACGGCAGACCTGCTCCCATCCTGCCCGGTACCGTCAGCAGGCGGGCTGAGGGACCAGCGGGGGGCCTGTCATGGCTCCAAATCCTCCGGGCGTAATCGACACAATCAAATACCTGCGACGATGACGGCGACGACGACGACGCGCGGGCAGGTCCTGTCCCCCCACACACGGACGCGACACACCTCAGGACGCGTCCACCGAGCCCACCAAGTCCGCGACGCAGTGACAGTGTCGGTGCCAACAGTGCGTTCAGTAGCCTAGTTATTATAGCGCATTAGGTTCTCTCTCCATCAGGGCTCTCGCTCCGTGTGTCTGCCAAGAATGTTAAAATAAAATCGTGATCAGGAAAAAACGAAGCTAAAAATGAAATAACGCGACGTCTTCTTGAAGGTTGGATCCGTAGCAGAGGCAGCAGCAGCGGCAGCGCACTCCGTAAATCTCTTTTGGAGGATTTGAGTTTAGGCAGGCTAGATTGTCTCCCCCCCTCCCAGTGCCAGCGGGGCGGGCGGGATTATGCGTCAACAAGCTTGCTCCGATCACCTCAGCGTTTCCATGTCAGAGCTGCACCTTCGCCTTTCTGTCTCCGGATCCTGCGGGGTATCCTCGTATCCTCTCTCTCTATCTCTCTCTCTCTCATTCAATCATTCAGTCGGAGCGGACCGGCGCCTGCGATCCCGGCAGCTCAGCTGACTCACTGTTGCCGGATAGCGCAGAGCTGTGCTGTTGCTACACACTGTGCTGCCGCTGCTGCGCTTCAGCAGGAGGAGGGCCCCTCCCTTTAAAAAAAAAAAAAAAAAACACCAGCAGCAAATGTGACGCTCGGTGGAACCAGCATCAACCAGAGGAAGTCTTCAAAATCCGTTCACTCACTGATCATCAACCCAACCAGGTTCTTGCGTGTAAAGCCGACAGCTGCCCCCTGGCCTGGTAGCAGGTTGCCTCTTAAGCCTGGTAGATCACCATACCTCCATCCTGCTGCAGAGGCATCTATCTATACGTTACCCCAGCAGATTGAGCAGTGAGACTGCTTTTCTTTGCCCTCCTCTCTGCATCTGTGCCCATCCCCGGCAGCAGCAGCCATGCCAGGAGAAGACAACAGAAGCTTTTATAAGATATGCAACAAGAAGCGCATGACGTGGCAAGTTTCTGCCCGAAGATGCACTTCACAGATGCATCAAGTTGAGTTGCAGAAAAATCTGGGAAGGGAGGGACTCAAACGACACAGAGGGGGGGATAGGTAAAGCAGACCAGAGAGTGTAGAGGGCGAGAAAGAAGATGAAAATGAAAAAAATAAATAAAACACAGACGCTGATTAATTAGATTAGTGAGGGTGCCGCCTGCGCCTCTCTCTGGGCAGATCTCATTTCCATGCCGAGTTTAATAACGCCACACACAATGGGCCTTCTCCTGGCCAAAGCTGTAATCTTTGATGAGTGTGTGCTGCATCGGCGTGCCGTGCATCCCTGCCCCTATCTACTCACTTTACCCTAAATCTCCCTGCTTACACAAAGGGACCGGGTATCGTCCCTGCACGAGCCTCGGCGCACACAGCAGCAGCAGCAGCAATAAAGGGATTGAGGAGCCCCCTCTCCTAAATGCATTAGCGCTCTAATCCACAGGACCATTTGCACACCCAATCCTCTGCTCCTCCACTAATGGGGATCTGGCTGTGAGGGAGGTAGGCTGCTCATACCAAAAAAAAAAAAAAGAAACAAGGCCTTCCTACACTTGCTATTTTACACCCCATCACCCTCCAACCTCCATCTCGACTTGAATACATTACGGGGCATTATCCATGCAGGGGGATAATGAAGGCTGCTGGAGCGTCGGCGAGCACCCACCATTCAGATGTTTCCATATTTACAGTCCTCTGCTCCTGTAATGAAATTTGCAGAGAAAAGCTGCCATCCTTAACCTTCTTAGATCTAACTGAGCGGTCAACTGTGTTCCTCCGTCTCTATCAATATTTAAACAGGATCTGCGAGGACAAAAGAAAACACAGAGCGTTCCTCATCCACAAAGACTTTGGCTTGGAGTTACAGCTGAGCAGATGCAAGAAATTGAAACGGGATCGGCGAGACAACGGGTTTAGCGGAATGAACCGGCATGGATGAGAGGTTCGGTTTTGCCAGATTTGGTCGGGAGGTGAGGGGGTAAAATTATGAGATGAAGGGCAGGAGTGACAGCTAAAGGCGCGGAGAGATTTGACTGCATAATGAAGGAATAAGTGGGGAATGCTGCTCCGAGCCAGCGGCTGGGATCTATACAGCCTCTCTAACATCTAATAGCATCCACCATCCTCCTCCCTGCCTCTGTCTCGATCCGTGTGCATGTATGCACTCCCATTTTATCCCATTTCCCCTCTCTTAAAAATATGACCCCGCATGACTTAGCAGGTGATCACAGCTCCTCCAGTTTCTGCACCCAATGGCTCATTTAATGCCGCCTTCCTCCTCCAAACCTCCGGCTACTAGTTCTCCTCTGCTACCTCACTTCTCTCGCTCATTACACCCCATCTCCCACTCCACTGGGTAAGAGACCGGTGACGGCGCATCTACAGGCCAGCTGCCTGTGCGTCTGACTTGCAGGAAATGCTTGGGGGGCCCACCAGAATTGGAGAGCGTGTCCTCAATTCTCCACGATCGTATGGACAAAGTGGGTTAAATTAGGCTCTAGCAGCACCAAACATAGGGACACAATCACATGGCAATGATATTTTAGTCACGCCCAATTGCTTTCCTTGATGTGTGGTAATTGCCTGACCTGGGGATGCCGGTGTAGGGCTACGAGCGGCCAAGACGCCGCCTGCATACCAAGCGACACATACATACACTCACATGCGATGTAGAGCGTAGATATTCGGCCCCACAGCAGCAGTGCAGCACAGTTATACGTCTATACCTTCACTGCAATTACCTCATATCTCAAGACTGCAGTCGATAGCATATTGATCACTGGATAACGGCTGGTTTAAATA
The DNA here is from genome assembly GCA_005024645.1 of Planiliza haematocheilus. Classification (NCBI taxonomy): domain Eukaryota; kingdom Metazoa; phylum Chordata; class Actinopteri; order Mugiliformes; family Mugilidae; genus Planiliza; species Planiliza haematocheilus. The sequence goes on along the minus strand of SRSE01000949.1, from coordinate 3,499,478 downwards.
GGCTAAGATATTGACTATTTTCATGCAGCTAATCCAGCAAATATACGGTTATGATAAATAAATCCAAAACCCTATTTAAGGTCCATAGTGGTAATCATATTTTGACATGAATAAATAATGCAACAAGGAGCCTACAGCTGAACGTTCATCAATGTTTAATATCGTTTATTAGAGCGGTAAACCAGAAATGTATTTGATTGTTAACTGTTTCCTGTCAAAACATGTTTCACCATTAAATGAATAAAATGAATTGGTTTGGGATAATTAATGTAACCAATCCTATAAAATATGTTTGGTATGCCGCTACCATGCCCCAAAGAGACAGTTTGTGAAAAATTTACATAAAAGTGCATTGTACAGAGACTAGGGATTGAGTTATGTGTGGAAAACAAATCTTTGGCTGCTATTATTGTGATAAAATAAAATATCCGCACTTCATGCTTGTTTGTGGATAAAGTAACCAGAGAGGAATGTATGTTTTGGCTGATTCCCTGAATAAAGTGCCTGCTAAGTTCTAGTGCATCGTCATATTGATGCAAAAATCATAAAATAATACACTAAACAATAGCTCTTTCACCTCGTCTACTGTAAGTATTTATATTTAGCATGTTCACCACTTTACGTACGCGTGTTAACACCGTAACATTTGTGAATTCATAGCAGACAGCGCAGGGCACAGCAAAGGGTGGAGGGAATTGTTAGTTTTGCAGTGTGTTGGTGCTAGAGGTGCTAAAGTTATAATTATTCTGAGGGGAGCATGAAATTTCAAATGTGAAACTTGCAAGATGACAAGTCATGAGATAATCATCAGGCCCCCGCCCTCTATCACTGAGTAGACTTAGAGACATTTCATAGCATAAGTAAAACATGTTGGCGGCGTCTCTTTCTGTGTGGAGTTTGCATGTTCTCCTTGTGTCTGCGTGGGTTCTCTCCGGGTACTCCGACTTCCTCCCACCGTCCAAAGACATGCTAGTTAGGTTAATTGGTGATTCTAGATTGGCCGTAGGAATAATTTCACTTATTAAAGTTGTGGAATAATTTCACTTATAAGCACAGAAACTGCAGCAGGATGGCAAAAACCTCCCTTTAGATGTTTATTATCGTGCCAAAATGGACAAACATATCATATGTTGCTCCCACATGTACAAATAATTTAGTTCCAGATGCAGTTATAGGAGAAAAGTGTAAAAAATGTATTAAAGGGTTGTGATGGTAGTAAGGAAATCAAATGAGAGGGCCACTTTCTTCCTCTTTGCTGTACAAAGGTGAAGCTGCTTTTTGAAATGTATACAGCTAAGCCTGTTTAGTAGTTGAGCTGATTTGATATGACATCCCTCGGCGAGACAAGCTGTATCAGAGCGCACCAGCTGAGCGGCAAAGACGTCATGGTCATAATTTCCCCAGCGCGTTCTCTGCTTTCAGATCTCCTCCGTGTTATCAAACAAATCGGGATGATAGTCATTCAGTAGCATCAGATTCTCTCTCCGAACATTCATTGCCTCCCATTAGCAATGCAACCCACCCTGGCATTAAGAGCAGCTAAACACATGGGGGTAATAGGATTGCCCTGGCAGTCCATCTGTCAGGGGACTGAGCAGCAGCAGCAAACCCTGGGGAAGCAGCACCCTGGCCTGGATACACCTTCTCAGTCTGCCCTTTCTTTGCACTCTTCTCTGGAGATATTTATTCAGTGCTAAAACACAACCTCCGCGAAAGCCGCTCGAGTGTGTAAATGCCACGAGGAGTAAGTAAAAACGCCGGAAAACACACACCGCGGTGGGAGTTTATAACCTTTTGGCTTTAAATAATATAAAACGACACCGCTGTTCGCTTAATAGAGTACAGATGGAGATACATGGCGGTGGCTGGTGGATGAATGGAGCGCGAGGCAGGGTGGGGGAGGGATGCGCAGGAGAGCGGAGGGCCTGCGAGAGGGAAGGAAAGAAAGATAAAAAGATGGATGTATAGTTTTGGTAGAGGGCATTAAATCAAGCCTAGAGGCTGTCCCTAAATCAGCAGGCTTTACTCTTGGTGTCATTCCAATTACATCAGGATGAGACTAATGCTCCATTGCTCCGAGACTTCGGACCAGCAGGATTGGATTTTCTGTTTCCCCCCCTGACTCTCCTTTCCCCTCCCCCAGCCTCCCCCCCCCTTTCCCTCTGCCTCCCTTGATAATAAATTAATTGAAAAGAATGCATGTACAATGATTAGCTCAGGACGGAGCATTTTGGGTGAAAATTAATCAACTGAAACAATTCGGTTTGCGGCTAATTCGGGAGTACACCCGCAGGACACGCAGATACTATAGTTACATGTCTACATAAGCTGGTACACAATCACACATGCAGATTTGTGAATGTTTCAGCTACATTAGGAGCAATAAACAACGTATATATATAAAGGTGGTGTAAAAGGTGGAGAAGCATCCGCACAGAGGATTCAGATTTGTTTTGTGAACACACAGCCTAGTGTTGCCGAGAGGAAACGATGCCACTTAACAGAAAATCATTGCATTGTACCTCTCTGGTTGCTAGGAAACTGCAATTGAGCTGGCATTGCAATGCAGCAAAACAGCTGTCAACGTAATTGGACAATTAAGATCTTAAAATGTCATTATTCTGGCCATATTCATCTCAATAAAGCTCCGAGCCCGTCCCAACGCATCTTCCACCAGTTGGGTTAATGGGACGAACACGGAGGGCTCGTGTTCGGCGCGCGGCTGGGCTTCATTAGTGGCAAACGATCGGCGGACCATTAAGGGAAGGCACACGCAAGCAGAGCGCTGTTTGTGTTGCTCGGAAAAGCTCGGGACGGACGCCGGTTAAGTACGCTATATTTATCCTACAGCACTTTCCTCCCCGTGGACAGATGAAAGGCCGGCCAGTAGAAAGTAGGTTAAGCAGGTTAGTGAGCGACTACAAAGCCATCCTCCTCGAACTGTACACGACCAGGAATCCAGCTTATGTTCAGGACCGTGGACAGCTCTTCACAGAGCCCGGCGCAGAGGCAGGCGGGGAGGAGTGCGTCTGGAAAGGGAGAAAATCCACCGTAAAAAATGGAATTCGTATGAGGTGCTCAGACTTTATAAGAAGCCGGAGTCTGGAGCTGATTTATGCAAAGGCCCCGAATCTGAAGATATTTACTTTACACTGATATAAAGAAAGAAAACCCTCACGTTTGAGAAGATGCAATCAGAAGCTTATTGTCATTTGGCTTGCTGCACCAATCAAGCCAATTAATTATGTGTGGGCTAGGGTCTCTCATCTGTTGCCATAGTATCCATGCCTTCTGTATAAGGAGCACCGCAGCCTAATGTGTTTCCAATCACTAACAAAACTGACACACAGTGAAATCACCCTTGACTTGTACCAGCCACATGTAGGTAACCATTAGATTGGACAGCCTTTGTCGCCTCAACTAGAGGCAATGTGCTAATAAGAACAGCAGCGGCAGAAAAGGAGAAGCCTGACCCGACATATGAACACGTTCCCACCCCTGTTCTCCGTGCAGCTTGCCAGAGAGGTTTCCCTGCAGCCATTCAGTCATGTTTCAACCAGCCCCATGTGACTACAGAACATGGTCTCGGTGCACCTCGGCTCAAGAGCCCCCGCCAGCCCCCACGCACACACACACACACACACACAAAAAAAAAAACACGCATTGCTTTATTTCAATAGTCCACACACGCACTCCGTCAACAACAAAGACAAACACATGCAAGCGTGTCACACTTAGAGGCTGTAATCTCCAGGAAAATCCCATTTGGCAGAGCAGCTGCCAGCGTGGATCACAGATAGACCGTAGTTGTGGCGCCCACAGGGTGGCAAGCTGTCCATCCACACTTTTCTATCAACTAGAGATACACAAACCCACGCACACACACACACACACACACATAAGGATGAGCTTCAGGTAAGGTGGGGCCAGCATCAACCACTGCGATGATAAACGATTTGCCACTTGCTGCGTTCATAGGAACACGCCAATAGGCACAACTGGCCAGTTTCTCATTTGGACAGGGCTTGATTTTTAGTGCTCAATGTATTGATCCGGTATGAGGGGAGCTGTAAAGTAGCCTCGGGGATTTGCCATTTCTAATGGAGCAGGGTGTGAGGAGACTTGCTGGCAATAGTGGCCTGTTTGTTCCATCTGTCTGTTTATCGTCCTGGCCGGTGGTCAAGGAGAGACACTTTCTTCCGGGGAAATGAAATGGGGCTTCACGAAATAAATTTAAAATCATGAAAAATAAACAATATAAATATAGTATATAGGGGGGTCACGTGATGCGCTTGCACTGAGAGGGTCGCTTTTGCCGACCTCCCGCTCCGGCAGCCGATAAACTCTGATTATTCTCAAAATATCCTGACTACATTTGCTGGAGAACATGTCCAACGCTAGAGTGAATACTTCTCGAGCTGTGCCCGCATCGCAAATACCCGTGCGAACCCTAACTCGTCAAGACACACGAAGACTGCAGGCGGCTAACGCAGAAGCTAACATGGAAGATGGCGGCGACATGACGACGTTTGAGGAAAGCGTGGCGAACGCCGTTTCCAGTACAGTTACTCAACAGATTGGCGCTCTCATGGAACGGAAGTTTGAAGAGCTGTATTCTACTCTGGACAGACTGAGCCGCCGTGTAGAAGATAACACAAAGCGGATCACTGAGACTGAAAACCGCATCTCTGATGGCGAGGACCGAACAGCTTCCCTGGAAAACAAGCTAGCTGAACTCGAAAAAAAAGTGAAGATACTAACCGACCGAGCCGAGGACAGCGAAAATAGGAGCCGCAGAGATAACATACGAATCATGGGCCTCAAAGAAGGCACAGAAGGGAATCAGGCTGTCAGGTTTTTCGAGACCTGGCTCCCGGACACACTGGGTCTGGAGACAAAGCGAGGCTCCATTAAGATTGACCGAGCACACAGAGCCCTAGGCCCACCGAAGGAAAATTACAACCGACCTGTCATTATAAAGTTACATAACTTTAAAGACAAACAACGGATCCTTGCTGCTGTCCGAGAGAAACGCGAAGTCATCTTCCAAGGAAACAAGATCTACATCCGGCAGGACCTATCGCCCCAGGTGAGGGAAGCCCGACGCCAATTCAACGGTGTTTGTGACCGCCTCATCCAGAGAGGGCTCCGGTTCCAGATGCGCTACCCGGCCAGCTTATGCTTCACCCTGAACGGCGAGGTTCACTCCTTCAAAAGCCCACGTGAAGCGGAGGATTTTTTGAGCAGGAGTGTCTAACCTGGCACAGGATATGGAAGACACTGACGTGGTTAACACGGTCTACACAGCGGACAGAAATTAAACTTTTGCCGAATGGAAGATGAACAGTTCATATTCCACCCGGGATGTGGACCTCATCACTTGGAGTTTACTTTCAGATCAACAGTGAGTCCCTCTCCCCTGACGTGTTACAGCGGTGTTTAATTATTTCTTGAGAATATGTTTCAATCACAGGTCGTGATTCATTATCAGCTGTCGGCTGCGGGGCGGGGGGGTTGCAGAGAATAAGCATCAGCAGTGGGATGCATGTGAACACCCCTGCAGCTGTTCTGCTCGTTTCTCTCACAGGTGGGAGGATACCTCTCTGCTTCACCTGCCCTAAGACTCTTAACGCCTTTAAAAGGTTGTTCTTTGTTCTTGTTTCTTTCTTTGTGGGGCTCTATTTTGTTCAGGGTTCTGGGCCTCAGTTTGGGGAGGGGTTTTTACAGACAGCCGTGACTATTGTATTATTTTCTGGTATGTTTGGCTTCAGTCTTTTACTAAATACCAAATCAGACAATGCCTTTTTTTTTCTCTGTTTCATGTATAGCTGCATAGAATACTTACTGTACAGAGGGCATAACTCTACATGAGTGATCTTAAGATTGTTTCACTTAATGTAAAGGGCATTAACCATGCCATCAAACGACAGAAAATCCTGTCCTTCCTTAAAAAAGAGAGATGCCAAATTGCCCTCCTCCAAGAAACCCACCTTTCCGACCTAGAACATATAAAACTGAGAAGAAGCTGGGTGGGACAAGTATTTTATTCGTCTTATAACTCTAAGAGTCGAGGCGTTGCAATTCTCCTCCATCGCTCCCTGCCCTTTACTCTTGACAAAACATTATCAGATAAAGAGGGACGTTATGTAATTCTATCTGGCTATCTTTATGGAGAACATGTAGTTTTTGGTTGTATATATGCCCCAACAATTTATGAAGCCTCTTTTATCCCACAGCTTATTTCAGATTTAGCAACATTTTCCTCTGCAGGTCTGCTTCTAGGAGGTGACTTTAACTGTGCATCTAACCCAAATATTGATTTATCCCCCCCTCAATCTACGCTCTCTAAGAAAAGTGCAAAGATGGGCGAATTCTGTAAAGATTTAGATCTATATGATATTTGGAGGGTATTACACCCTTTAGATAAAGACTACACATTCTACTCAATCCCCCACCAGGTTTTTTCTAGAATAGACTACTTTTTGTCCTCAAGAACAATTTTGAACAGAATACTGAACTGCACAATTGGCACCAAGTTTCTCTCTGACCACTCCCCCATTAGTGTAACTATCTCTCCTCCTTATAAAGATCCTGCTTGCAGACACTGGAGGCTTAACCCCGCCCTTCTAAGTAACCACTCGTTTACAGAGTATATTACATCTGAATGGCGGCAGTTCATCTCTATAAATAAAACCCCAGACATCAGTCCTTCTACACTGTGGGAAGCCGGCAAAGCATATATACGTGGGGCTATCATATCGTATACATCAGCGCAGAAGTAGGACGCCCTTAAAAGACAGTTAGATTTGGAGAGGACAATAGACAATCTAGAGACTCAGTTTAAGATATCTCATAGCGGCTCTCTGGCGAAACAGTTGGACGCAGCTCGTTCTGCTTTGAACCAGCTCTTAACCAGGAAGGCAGAGACACAGATTTTTTTCGCTAAACACAGACTGTTTGAATCAGGCAATAAACCAGGCCGATTACTGGCCCGCCTTGCCCGTGGTAAAACTGATCCCAATGTAATTCCATCTCTTATAGACAAAAACGGGATGAGGCACCACAAATCATCTGATATAAGTGAAATAATGAAAATGTTCTATAAAGACCTCTATAGCTCTGAATGTACATTCTCTTCTAGGGCTAGAGAAACATTTCTTAACAAGATAAAATTACCATCTCTCTCAGACGTACAGAAGACGGAGCTATGCAAGCCAGTTACTAAAGAAGAAGTCTTAGAAGCCATACATAGTCTTAAAGGCGGCAAAGCTCCGGGACCGGACGGTTTCGGTCCGGAATTTTACAAAATATTCAGACAAGAACTAGTTGGTCCTTTAACAGACATGTATTTGGATTCCTTTAGTAGGGGTTGTCTCCCCCCCACGTTAAATACAGCTAATATCTCGGTTACCTTAAAGAAGGATAAGCCACCTGACATATGTAGTTCCTATAGACCGATCAGTCTCATTTCTGTAGACAGCAAAATATTGTCAAAACTTTTAGCCAGACGCCTGGAAGGATTACTCCCCATTCTGATTAACCCAGATCAATCAGGATTTGTTTATGGGCGCTATTCAATTAGCAATGTGAGAAGGCTTTTGAATATTTTACAATTTACCTCCCAACATAAACAAAAGGCTCTGGCCATTTCTCTAGATGCAGAAAAGGCCTTCGATAGGGTCGAGTGGGGCTATTTGTTTGACATATTGGGGAGATTTGGCCTTGGGGGGGACTTTCTTAAATGGATCCAAACCATATATCACTCACCTACGGCTGTTGTTATAACCAATGGGCGGCGTTCCGAGCTTTTCCCAATAGCAAGGGGTGTCCGCCAAGGGTGCCCCCTCAGCCCACTCCTCTTTGCTTTAGCATTAGAGCCATTAGCTGAAACTATTCGACTTCATACCGACGTAAAGGGAATAACTGTAGGACACGAGGAACATAAAATTGCCTTATATGCAGACGATATTCTCTTGTTTTTATCCTCTCCTCAGCTTTCAATATCCACAATTATAGATATCTTTAATAGGTTTAGTAATATTTCTGGCTATAAAATAAATTTTAATAAATCTGAAGCTATGCCACTAGGAACCCTAGACATTACAGATGTTCAAGAAAACTTTCCTTTCAGGTGGTCAAGATCTGGCTTTACCTATTTGGGGATAAAGGTGTCCTCGGACCTGAGTGATCTGCAAAAACTGAACTTTACCCCGATATGTACCTCAGTCAAAAGGGACCTGGAGCGATGGCAGAACCTACCCCTATCCCTGTTTGGTCGAATCAGTCTCATTAAGATGAATGTCCTCCCTCGACTCCTCTACCCTCTACAAATGCTCCCATTATATCTATCTAAAAAAACGAACCTAGATTTAGAGAAGGCGTTTTCCAAATTTATCTGGCAAGGCAAAAAACCTAGGCAGAGGCTTAAGATATTACAATTACCTACAAACACTGGTGGTCTTTCTATGCCTAATATGCTGTTTTATAACTGGGCCTGCCATGCACGCCACTTCTGGCTGTGGTTGCATTCGTATATTAGGAGAGAGACCTGTATTGATTCCTGGGCCTGCCACCCTCATTCCCTGTGGAGTTTAATCACTTGTGATGCAAAGAAAATACAGCCGGAGATAAAATGTAATCCTATTATCTACAACAGTATCAGGATATGGCATGATATATCCAAATACCTGGGAAGAAGAAGTGCAAAATCTTTATTATCTCCCATAACCCACAACCCTGACTTTCCTGCAGGTGTTAACTCACCTACATTCCTCTCTTGGAGGGATAAGGGAATCCACATGATCGGCGATCTTTTGAGGGATAATACTTTTCTATCTTTCCAACAGTTGCAAGAAACATTCAATATCCCCAAACAACATTTTTTTGGGTATCTACAGATTAGACATTTTGTATCCTCGCAGACCGCCTCTTTCTCTACCAACACCTCTTATAGTAGTGCTGAGAGATTTCTTCTAGAGCGCAATAATAGAAAACATTTTATAGCATCTTTCTGTTCGCTCCTGGGTTCTTCTGTTACCTACCATTTACCAGACATCTCTCATAGATGGGAAAAAGACTTGAACAACGAATATCTAGAGGATGATTGGCTGTCAGCTATTCGCCTGATCAAGTCTACATCCACCTGTAACCGGTTAAGAGAAACCCAGTACAAGATACTCCACAGGCTGCATATTACTCCCATTATTTTAAACAAAATTGACCGCTCCATCTCTCCCCTGTGTACGAAGTGCAACTTGGAAAGGGGAACATATTTTCACTATTTTTGGGAATGTAAACTGATCTCCAGATTCTGGTCACTTATTTCAAAGGTACTCAGTGGTATATTTAAGAAAAAGATTAAAAAAGACCCAGGGGTTTTCCTTCTAGGCCTGCCCTCCAGGGACCTACATCTCACCTCGTCACATTATAAACTTTTTGAAAAACTCCTTCTTGCTGCCCGAAAATGTATATTGCAAAACTGGATCAAACCTCTTCCGCCAACTGTCACCTTTTGGTACAGAGAGATCTTTAATACCCTCCCTCATGAGAGGTTGGAAGCTGTTGTGAAGGGCAAAGATGAGTTATTTATAAAAGTCTGGACACCGTTCTTAGATTATATCCCAGCAGATCTGAAAAATTTGCTAATGATGGGCAGACAATTTTCTGAGTGGAATAGGACTTCCCCTGTACAGGGGCAATAGGCTGTTGTGCTGATGATTGTTTACTCTTAACTCGTAGCTGAATACTGACTGGAACCAAACCAGAACTGTAATTATTTATCATTTGGATTTAATTTAATTTAATCTATATATTATTTATTTTCATTATTTATTTATCTATTGAACTTTGATCATTTAATTTTATATTTCATTTTATTTAGTTATCTTAATTTTATTATTATTTTATCTATTCATATTATTTTTATTATTGTTATTTTCTAACTGTATGTCATTAATATCACATGATATAACTGCATTTTTTTTTTTTTTTTTTGTTTTTTTTTTTTTTTTTTTTTTTTTTTTTTTTTTTTTTTTTTTTTTTTTTCCTCTCTTTTGGTCTAACTTTGTAATACATGGGCTGTCCGTGGGTGGGGTGGGGGGGGTTGTTTCAGTGTTTGTGTTGTTTATGTTTGAAAAACAATAAAATGTGTTAAAAAAAAAAAAAAAAAAATATAGTATATACTATTATAATACATTTTATAAATATTATCTATCTGGCTACCTGTTTTACAGCATGTACACGGTCACATGCGGAAATAAAACAGAGCGTGTCATGATACTCCGAAGGAAAAAACCTCATCATTAAAGGAGACAATCTTAGAGCACCACCAGCTGGGCAAAAGGAATATTACACGGTTAAACCTGGGCCATATCATGAGCACACAGTTAAGATTTGTGTACGTGTTAGTCATGGTTTCATCACTCCAGTGTCACGGCTGCCAAGAGTTATTTGTCGGCACGTAAGACTTAAAGAAGCACACAGCTTTATATGCGTGTGTGTGGTCATAGATGACATTTAGGGACATGGTTTTAGTATTTTTCCACACGTGCACACACACACATTGCAGCTACTTGAGGCTGCTTCCTGCCTTTGTTGGGAATTAGATCGACATCAGTTTCAAGGTATGTTGTTTCGAGGTTGTGCTCATGAGGGGATAAATCACTCAAAGTTAAAGGCAAAGTACAACTACAACAATACTGGTGTTTTGAGCCAGATACCAGCAGAACATTGATACACAATAATAGAAAATCTGATAACAGTGTAATGTACTGTGCACCATTGTAAGTACTTTTGGCAGTTATTGGGGTTTTTTCAAGCCTGTATGCACTGAAAATTTTTCCATTTCATTCTGGCTTGTGAGCAAAATCCTGTCTTATGTTCTGAGTCCCTTAGCGAGTTGACAGGTACTGTTTCCTGTCACCTTTAAGTGTAAAATTACAAAAACACATCAAACACTCACACAGAATAAAATGAAGCACGTCTAAAAATCTAAAAACTCCAGCCCACGAAAACCTTAAAGCGCTGCCGCTCCTTCTTACATTTGAAACATTTCCAAGGTCCACAATATGAATCCATTCTTATGCAACAGTCCTGCGCCAAGTCCCCCTTCATAACTGTTATAATGTTCAGCTGAAATACCGTCAGAAAGGTGGTGACTCAACTGGACGATCATTTTGGAGGATGTAGTCTGTGGTGCTGTTAAACTGTGAGGAAAGTCTCCAAAACGGAAACACGGTTATACTGCTATATTAAAATGTATTGGCTTTCACTAATGTACCTAATGAACCTGCAAGTGGGTATACATACACGGCAATCCATATTTATTGGTGGTAAACAAATATCCTGATATTGGTTTGACTTAAAAGGAATGTCCCTAAAATAAGCTATGCTAAAGTGTGTGTGTGTGTGTGAGAGGCTCAGCTCACATTTCAATCAATGCAGGAAGTGTTTTCCTTTTTTTCCCCTCTGCATCCCAAGGCAATCTTTAATGATTATCCGAAGTCTTGGAAGAGGAAGATGTGACCAGGAGTTTATTTATATGTCAGGTCCGTGCTTGTGTCCGGGCCGAGCACCGTAGATGCGCTCGTGACGCGACAGCGGCATCAATACGGGATCCATATTCCATCCACCCCTGGCCTCAGACACCGAGCACGACTAATTACTCTGGCAACACAGCGAACGCGATCTGCCAGCTGGGGGCCTGCAGAGGAGCTCTGAGCCGAACAAGCTGCAAGAGGTAGAGATGCGGGAGTGTCCCCGGGACTTGAGTATTCAGCGCAGACACATGAGGTCGTGCACTTGAGCGAGCGAGAGCACAGATAAACACACTCGCACGCATTTGTGAGGGGAGCGGTGCTAAGAGGGCGCCCGTCTCCTCAGACAGATGAGCCGGTGAAGCCGAAAGAGGAGTGAGACAGGGAGTTGTGTTCTGCCGACACGCGTCAGTAATCATACAGTGAGCAAACGCCAAGCCTCTTCCTGGTGCTGACCCAGCTCCTGGAACCAGACCACGGCGCTTTACGCTAAAAGCTTTTTCATCAGGCAATCACAAATTAAACACTTCTTCTATCTCTTGATTTCATTCAACATTATCCCTATCTGAATGTAAAACAGCAACAGTCTGACCAAACTGTCTCACACACACACGGACAGGCGCGCTAATCTCACAGTGAATGGTTTAAGTTTGGAGTAAACAGTAAACAGACGGTGTGCCAGGACAGCTTGGCCTAGCTGCGCATCGTCAATACTAATGACATCAGGACACAAAGTATCGCTATGGAAACCGGGAGGCCCTGGTCCTATCCCGTAGACCTCTGTACTACCGGAAGGATGGAGAAAAAGCCCAACTGGGGCGGAGAAAGGGGAGAGTGAAGGTAAGAAAAAACGAAAACAGAAAGCCAAAGGAAGGGGGCCGTGAATGAGAGCCAGAGGGACGAAGATGTGGAAGGGAGGGGGCGAGCCAAAAAGTCAGGAGAGGAGAAAAGCGGAGGAGAGCGAGCCGGTGGGTTCTTGGGCTCAGAGGCGTTGGTTGCTTGAAGCTGGTTACGAGCCAGAGTCGAGTGCTTGGTATGAAAACAGGCAGAGCAGTGTGTCACGGCCAAGCCTGAGATTCAAACTCCGCCGGAAAAGAGCTCCCTTTTCCCCAAAAATCTGCACTCTCATCTTCTCCCCTCCCCACCCCCGCCCGCATCGCCCCCATCCATCACCCGCTCTATTCCACGGCCTGACCGCCTCTCTTATACTCAGCAACACTTTCGAGCAGACCAGATGGGCTCGGATGAAATACGCCCCACTGCCTGCAGCCGCCGACATCAGCCTTACGCTACTGCTTTATTCCCCAGAACTCCGTTGCCAAAGAGGGGACTACAAACCCGACTTAGCACAATGTCACTTTTAGGAGCGCAACACGAAGTGTAGGTCATTACATAGCAAAGAAAAATGTCTCTCAGTATAAATCGGTTTGGGCGTGTTGGTCCTTGGCCCTCAGAAATTATTTACTGTAAGTAATTTCCGAGCGTAAAATTGGCTGCTGGTGGGAAACCTAATTTAGGCTCGGTGTCGTACTTTGTCACACACCGGGCCTCTAAACACATTTTATGGTAGGTGGGTCACAGAGCCATTTGGTCAGATCAATGTGCCCTAATCACACTGAGCCGAGGTTAAGAACAAAGTGAACAAAGCTCGTTTTAACATAATGGGGACAAAAGTCTGCCCTCTGGCACATTTTAAAGTCTACGGCTGCTAGGTAGGTCAATTTATTCAAAGGCTAATGTCAGGTTAAAAATGGAATCAAACGCCTTATTTGCTTTAACGACAGGATTCAGTGCAGAATCTCGCATGTCTGTGATTTGAGATTACAAATGTTCTTTCTGTGTTTTTGTTCAGTTTTTAATATAGTCAAAATGTAGAGGCAGATCTGAAGGGCCTGTAATGTTGTAAACCAATTCAAAACAGATTCTTCCTCGCCCACAGTTACATAACGAGTCGATTGGACTGTTACGGACGATGTCAAAATAGCATCTTATTTTGTTTAGACCTGGCTTCCCTCACCTCGTCCTCTGACTCAAATCAGTTTGGGACGCTTGCGTATCTCAAGGGAGACTCTTATCCCAGAGACTGTCACTGTGTCACGTCCACATAATCCCGGTGTATGGTGTTGGTGTCATGGTGGGATTTAAAATCTGGTTAAACTCCATCGGGACGTAGCCGGTTAAGAGGGGCACTTTGCCAAAACAGATTATTGGCAAGGAGCATTAATTCAAATTGAATTCAGGTGTAATGTATTCAAGTTACGAGTAGATGTGCTTTGTCAGGCTCCAGTTTGCACTTTGCGCAGTTTAAATTAAATATTATATTAGTTAATCTGGCAATAATGGTATTAAAAGACTTCAGCAAAACCCTAAATGGATTTATTATTTATTATGCCAGAAGCATGAACGTAATTCCAATCATGATATCACTTCTCAATATATTTATTTTACAGATCTGGTACAGACTCATTCTAATCTATAAAATGATTTAAATTAAAATCCTTTTAAAGTAAATCCTTTGGCCATAAAGTGCAGTGAAGTTTCAGAAGCTCATCTGTCATCGCAAAACTAGAAAGAAAATAGTCAAGCAAAGCTAAATGATATGTTGCCGCACCACACAGATGACAATATATTCATGTATAATATGCATTGGTTACTATATTTACCAGTGGGTTGCATTACACAAATCAGGCATAACATTATGACCACCTTCCCAATATTCTGTAGGTCTCTCTTGTGCCTCCAAAACAATTGGAACAGACATATCAGAGAATGGACATGGTCCTTCTGAGGGTGTCCTGTGGTGTCTGACAACAGAATGTTGTTAGTTGGGGTCTTTGGGTCCTATGGGTCCTATGGGTTGAGGGGAGGGGCCTCTGTGGATCAGGCTTATTCCAGTTCATCTCACAGATACGTGATCAGTTTTGGGATCTAGGGAATTTGGAGGCCAGGTCAACACCTTGTGCTGTGTTTCATGTTTTATGAGTTGTTCCTAAACTGTTTTCGTGTATGTGCCTGTGTCAGGTTGCATCCTGCTGGGAATGAAGTGTCATTGCTACAGAGTAGGGGTGTCTGGTCTGGTCTAGATGGGTGGTACATGCCCAAGTAACAGATCCAAATGTTTGCCAGCAGAACATTGTATTATTACAAGATGCTAAATGTTATTCACTTCGCCTGGATTTAATCTTGTGGCTGATCAGTGTCTTTGGTTAGAAAAGAACTGGACAGTGAAATTTAGATTAAACTCATCTGAGACTAGAACACAAAACATCTGACCAAATATGGTGACGGTGAATATTAAATACTAAATGCTGAATTCCAGCAGGATCTCAGCTACTTGAGCTATTGATGTACGCACTTAATGATGCACTATTTCCTGAATCTTACAAGTACTGTACTTCACAGGCTTAAACAGGCGGATGACTAATAAGGTTCACACAGGGGAACTTGGAACTTCCTTTTCTGCACAACAATAACAGTTATAAATAAGGTGCGTCCAGCTGTCAGTTCAAATGCGCAGCTGCACGGTTTATCGCAAATATCAGAGGTGAGCGAGAGAAAAAAGGGACTGAAGCAGACCAGAGAGCTGGTTTGCTGATTGATGAGTCATCGCGTGACATCATGTGCCGTCCATCCATTCAGACAGTTGTGTGTTTTGTGAGCGTGCGTTCAGGGGGTTGAGGGAGCAAGTGAAAAGAGACAGCATGGAGACAGACTGGTACTTCATGTACTGGTGCTGTCTGCTGCCTCATACAGTAGCATTAAGCTACATTATTTAACTAGTGCCATGTCTTGTGCGTAGAACACCATTCAGATGGAACAGTAAAAGCCTTCATTGGACTATGACACACTATACTCAAGGACACAAGAAATGTCCCACAAACAACTTTCTCTCTTTCCATCTGCTCAAGACTATGTTTTGGTTTTCATCCCTGCTTCGTATCGACCTTACATTCTGTACAAACAGGGCTGTGATGACTCGGCAACAATCAGAGGCTATTTTCAGCGGGACAATGAAAAACTATACAGGGGAAACTATAAAGGGGAACCTAAACCAAGATCTAATTGGATGAGAGCCATTACTCCTGTGGGTATGGCTGGGTTTGGGTTTCTACAGAGAGCTGAGATAAACACCAGGCCGTGTCTTACGCCATAAAATTCTTTCTCCACTATCCTGAGAGCAGATGACAGTATTTTTTTTTTTATTCCCAGTTGTTTTCCTGGGGCTTTTTGGGTTGGGTACATAACATATATGTAATTACTATTATGTGTGCGTAGAGCTTGGAGAGGGGAGTTTGAAAAGATCAGAAAACTAAAGCCATGCGTTTCAATCTGCGATTACTGTTCTCACTATCTGGAGGGAAGTGTAATCATTCTATTGCAAACTTGAAAGTTTTGTGGGTGTACTTCTTCAAGGCATACTTCTCTTTCTTGCTTTTACTTTCCACAGACTATAAACATACGCTGAAAGGCAGTGATTCTCAACCATTGTCGTTTCTGTTTGTGGTGAATCAAACCAACTCCACCTGCCATTTACCAGATGTGTTCATTTCAGTTTCTTTTTTCAGCCCCGTGTTATTTAAAGGAGCAGCGTGTAGGCTGTAGGGGGGCGGCAGAAATATAATATTCACAATTGTGTTCTGATTACTGTAATTCTATGTGAAAACAAATGATTGTGTTTTTAGTAGCTTAAAATAAATGGGGCTTACATAACTACATAAAAAGTGTCTGATGAGTCTGCCGTGTTGAGCCGTCATGTTTCAGTAGCCAGAACTTCTCCTACATGCTTGGAAAGGGAGTGGCCTATTTTGTTTGTTGTAATCTCCATCTTCACCACTAGATGTCACTAAATCCTACACACTAGACCTTTAAACTAACCTGATGTGCCAGATGTGTTTGTGGAGAAGAAATGTGGAGGAGGTTATCTATGGAAACTGACTGAAAAGGGCAACTTCAATAAAAAGTTTGCAAGTGACCGGATGAACTATCGTTGTGACTGTTGCTAAACCTAAACCCATCACTTCCACTAATTTGTCATATGGATGCTGACTGGTCCGAGCAATTGTAGTTCGGTCCAGTGCTCATGCTGCAGCTTGAAGCCCGGACAGATGGACTGCTGTGTGATTTTGTAAATCTTGTGAGAATTCAGATGCCTGGCAAAGTAATGCATGCATAAATAGAACAGTAGAAACTGCCTGCAAGTGGCTTAAAACAAAACATTGAAGAATTACCAAGAATATTTGGGTTTTCCCCTCCATCCTATAGAAAATATTTGATCCATTTGCTGTTATAAATGCTCCTCTATATTGTCCAGTTAGTCTCTAACTTCATTTGCCACTTCCCCCAGGGTTAGACAGTTTTCACTGAAGACTTTGCTGTGGTGGTGAGACTGAGCTAAGCCCGATCATTGCAGCTATTTTAATAACAAGAAGAGAAATACCACAACTTTCCTAAAAGAGGAAATTGTGTTTATCATTTAGCTCTGTCTCCTAACCACTTTCCACTCACTATTTCACCATTTGCTTTGTTTTCATACACTCTTAATTGCAGCAGCACGTCATTTAATGTCACTCAGACTCATTGGCTGTGACATTCCTTCCATGTACTCTTGTACTTTACTGTATGCCTCACTACCTATGTAAATAACAATTTAACGCCATGCACACACAGTTTTCTTTTTCATCATTTCAAACACGAGTATCTGCATTTATCTTATCATCTCCTGTACCAATTGTTCTTCGATGAATTGCATATACTCTTCTCGGCTGCTGCACAATCTCATTAAAGTTTCATCCGAGCTAGTCTAACTTAACACAACTTCAAAAGGCTAAAATGCAAACACGAAAAGCCTGTCATCCGAGTGTGTCACCACGGTACGCCTCTCACTTGTTACTTCTTGGCCTGGGTGCAACAAAGATTGTAAACAATACTGAAAACATTTTAATAACACGCCATCCAAACAACATTTCCTCTATAAGCTGGTTCACCACATTGAAGTACATATTACACTGAAACAATACACGGTCAGTTACTGATTGCACATTATTAATAGCTAAGAGAAGAAACAGATGAAGGGACCTTGCCATACATCAGAATATATTTAATTGATTTTATTACAGCACTGTCTGTAAGCTGTCTCACTCATCCCATCAGGACCTTTTATAAAAACCACAGAGACAGATGGCAGTGAGGGAGACCTAGAGCAAGAGGAAGCCCATCCTGTGGTTCTATATATACCCCAATGCCAATAGTAGGTGTGTCTCTACTGGAGCTTGTCAGAGCAAAGGCCCCTTTGTCTGGCTACACAGCTCCCAACAGGGGCCGAGTCGATGCTGTTTAACCGAGAGGGTTAAAAACAGTGAGGACTGAGTCAGAAGCCAGAGGTAAAACATTTATTGTAGTTCTAAAATTTGTGAAACTGTGATAAAGAAAAAAGACAAAAAGGACTTGCGTCACTTTGCTGTAATGATACATTATCTCCTGTGAAGCTGGAAGAGTGAGGGGAGTCTGAGTGATACTCTAACTGTCCACGTATTTCCTTGTTTTCATGCACGCTTACTGTGGAAACCTAGCAGGAAGTGTTTGTGGTAAATTGAGATCGAGGGAGGGTGCTGTGTGAGAAGGACACTGATATGTTATTGTGTTTTCATCTGACTGTGCAATGCGAACGTCATGTTCATTTCAGTTCCCAACTGGCTCCTGAGATCCACCTCTGTGGGAATAACAAGTCTTTGCCCTCTGTCCAAGTGTGACTTATGTGCAACACATTGCTGCTGAACTTTTCCCAAAGCATTTGATTGATTTCTGTGTTGAATGTCTTCCCGGCAGGCACTCATTTCTTCCCCTTCAATTAATTCGGCATGAAATGATTGTTGCGTAGAGCCCATAAGTGTGTGCTTCCTCGGTATGAATGCTTTTTTGATTCTCTTGCATCATTGCTAAATGAAGGGGAGAAAGTGCAATGAGCCAAGATAATGTTCAAACATAAACATTTCTAAGCTTACACCCCACTTACCCTTTATTATGCTAAACTTGACATTTTGTTTGCATTTCTCCCCCATTTGTTACAGTTTGGAATATCTTCCCAGAGCACTGCATGTCACGGCGAACTCCCTCAGGAAGGTATACACTCTACTGCAACGGTCTGATGAAGTACACATACAATCACAAGCGATGTGCTTTAACACATGAGGATAACCAGGGTACAGAAAGTATTTTACAATGTCATGGCAACACAAACCCCCTATTTAATGTGGATTTAATCAGTTTATGGTCGTCATTACCAATCTGATATGACATGACACGACAGGACACGATACGATGCATGCAATGTATCCTTATCGATCACAAGTAGTCACCTATCATATCAGTATTTAATCTGTTACGATGGTCAGTACCATGACAGCTACGCTACGATACGATACGATACGATAATTGCTAAAGTCTTGGGAGCAACAAGCTAAGCTGATTCACCAAAATTGTAAGAATACAAGAATACAATCAGCACATACTGTGCGGCTTTAAAGCTACTAAATGCTCCTCTGTGATCACAATAAGGCGTCAACAAGAAAGCCCATGTTAAAAACTTCTAGTGTGGAACTTAAAGGACACTCTGTGTTTTAATATGGAGTATGTAAGATGGGAGGATGATCTTAAAAGCAGGTGTAGACTGTCTTTTTAAGGACAATCTCCTTCTGAAAAGCTGACCAAACAAAAACAGAACGGTCACGTGTGAATTATGTGAGTTGTGTATATGGTGTGTTTGTCCCCAGCGGCTTGCAAGGACAGGACGATTGCGTGATGCGTGTTCTGAGCTGTGAACTAGGTTTCTATGAGAGTAACGTCAACGCAGCGAGATGTATGAGAATGGTGCAAATGCACAGAAGCATGCCCCGTGTCCCTATGGCTTCCACCGTGGCAAGGAGCAGACAGAATTCATCCAGCGGCACTGACATATAGAACACAGAACATATATAAGACAAGTGTCAGCTATAGTCATTAATCACAAAAACTTGTCACACATCAAATCCGAAAAATCCACTTCTCTATTCTGATTTTTTTTTTCTTCTGTCATACCCCAACAAATAATGTATCACAGAGTTTCATTCATACACTCAAAGGAGGAAGACGAGGAAGCTGATGCAGGACCAGCTCTGTTGATTGATGGCACCGTGAGATGTGGTGAGGTGTCAGTCGGGGACGCACATTTTTTTTTTCCCTGACTCAAACACAAAACAGTGGCACGGGGGGAGATGCACAGACACACACCCATCAGAAACCTTTAAGACTTAATCCATCACATGAGAACTGACAGATTGATGTGAAATGGGAGGAAAAAAATAACACCAAGGGACGGTAAATAGATAAGAGCCACAGAGAAACTTAACACAGGGGGCGCAGACAGATAAAAGCTGGCTGTGTATCCCTCAGAGACTGGACCCAGGTGAATCCAAGAGATGCTGGCACACTATTCTGCACAATGGCCCAGATAAACAAACACACACACACACACAGTATGGTCCAGTACAAGGCTTATATAATGTATTTTCCGCTTACATGGTAACTGCACACTCATCTTCCCTGGGGTGAACTCTGCTCAGCTGGAGCAGCCATGAAGGAGGACTAACAGTGATGCGCAAACTGACCGGCTGGCCTCCTCGAGACCAGCAGATCTAAAGGAAGGGCGAACCCCGGTGACAAGGTCACGGCAGGATGTGAAAACACAAGCTTCCATTCAACGCTAGCATGCGTGTGTGCAGAGATTAACGCAGAAAAACATCCTTTTCGTACTTTTTTTTTTGAAACACACGCGGTGCCGGCAGATAGCGAGCAGGGGAAATGACCTGTGTCTTATTCCACATCATCATTTCCAAGGTCATCTGCTGTGTCATCACACCCTGCCGACCTCCGGCACATGAGATTCAACATCTCTCAGTCTTGCTTCCTGCATGCAAGTGCTTCAGAGAGCAACACGGGATCATGTATCACGTTACTGTGGCTGAGCTCCATGTTTAGTGATCCATCACTTCCTCTACTCTACCACTCCCTTATCTCTGGGATAGTCATGGGATTCAGAGTAAGAAAACAGCTTCTTAACATACAGGAACTTTAATTAGGTTTTGAAGTTGGTGTACTTAAGCTGCTTTAGATGACACTGTGTTATGGTGATGATCACACCATGTAGATACAGTAATCTGTCACATCTGGCAGGTACAAGTAGCTTTTATGAGTCTTGAACTCCAAATTACAGAGCTGTCATTTTATGTATTACTTTCATACTCCTCCATGTTCCGTTTAAACATTTCTCTTTAGATGTTGTTTTGCTGTACTTCCTGTTTATTAAGCCCAAACATTGTCTCCCTTCCTCTTCCTTTATGAATATACAGATATAGGTCATTCCATCGGGTCTAGAGGCTTTGAAGGGCCCTGGCTATGACCACCACACACTGCACTGTACACTGTACCACACTATCTTCCTTCCTGTGCCAGAGGGCTGAGGGCAGAGCGCGCACAGGAAGGAGGGCAACCATGCAAAGCTAAATAATGCAATGCCTCAGACTCCACATTATGACCTAGTAAATGGCTGGTTATACAAACACTCTAACCCCATTGGACTGCCTCTGACAGCACAATCACCACGATGAATTGACCAGCCTGTATATGAAGCCATTTATTGCGCTCATGGACGGCCAATTGAGCCTTTTAACTCCAGGAAAATAGTGCATTTCTCTGTATGGGAGAGGTGTTTGGCATTCTGAGGCGATTGCACGGTGAAGTGAAACAGTGAATTGAGCCAGGTGTTGTCTAAGGGCATCTAAGCAATGTGTGAATTGATCGAATGAATCAGGCGTGAGGAGGGTACTTGTCATGCAACTCCACAAACTGACTTTCTTTCTTGGCATGCTTAAAGGCCTGTGTGTTTACAGCTTTAAAGGAAGCAAACTGAGTGACACTATGAGTGCTCTCTCTTTACAAACGCTAGATACAATATCACACACAAATCCCTCTCAGTCAGAAATCAATTCTTCTCGTTCATACCAAGATTTAAGAATGGCTCCAACAACTTCATGCACTGTGAGGGGTCTGCAGTGGGCTGTGTGTAGGCTAGCCCTGCAACTGGACCGTCTAACTTCTGCACATGTAGCCTGCGCTTGTACGAGTGTCAGCCTTTAACATTAATGTCACACGCTTCAAAGTAAGCAACTCAACAGCACCGTGAAATCCCCCACTCACCCCCCCAATCGGCGTCCCACCCTACCTTCGGTGTGGCAAGTGGAGGACAGGATGGTGCTCGGAGGGCGGAAGAGGTACGGCAGATAACGGGAAAAACATTTCATCTTCTTCTCCGGTGCTTGCCGACGGCTGAAGAGCGCTGCGTTGCGGGCTCCACATCCGCACTGCTGCCGCGACAGCCAGCCAGGCGAGCCAGAGAGAGAGAGAGAGAGAGAGAGAGAGGAGATCCGGGGAGGTGCGGGAGGGGAAAGAGGCTCTATATGTCCGCGGCGCAGGGGGGCTATGACAGCATCACTTTTCGAAAAGGCAGGCAGCAGGCTCCGGTACAACTGCGCGCCGCCCGCGGAGCAAACAGCGCACGGTGCGAGCGCGTCTCCGCCTCCCCTGTCGGTAGTTCACTCCGCGCGTGTAGTTGTTTGAGCAGGACAGGGGGTCGCTTCTGTCCTCACAGATGGGAGGTCAATGTAAACACTACTGCCGTATTGCTTTGTCAGCTCACTTGAGCAAATTAGAGCAATTGCATCCAATTGATGACGAAGTTGTTACTAGGATGTTTACATATTGGTAGCTAAATATTAAATTTATAATTTGAATTGACTCGCCTGTTTCGTGGTTACTTCTGTTTCTGATATATATATGTGTGTGTGTGTGTGTGTGTTTTCGTCCCACCACCACCAGTATTAGTTATTTATCTTTAATACCAGAAAAATATATCAGCGTGGTGTGTTACGATAAGGGGCCCAAACTTGATGAATCATAGACAAAAGTTGTTTGCCTGATCATGCTATGGATTGGTTATGTTTGGCGCCATCTAGTGGAGATATTTTATATTATCAAAGTGGAGTTTTTAACGTCTCCTAAAAAAAGCGGCATGCTGAAACTGATTCATTTTATGAGTGTAAATGCTTTTAAAATTATTCGGTGCTTTAACTTACGACAATAAAAAATGATAATATTAAAAAAACAAGCAAAAAAAAACTTTTTTAAGCAACCTTAATTAATCGAGTTGAGCTACTTGAAACACATATAAGAGTATTAAAAATGCCCCCACGACTGAATATAAGTAATGCTCTCCTATGTGTTTGCCGAAGAAGTGTTTATTTGTGTTTTTAATTCATATTCTCTCGATATCTCGCGAGACTTGGATGTGAACTAATGCCAGCGGAAGTACATTGCGAGTCTCTTTTCCGCCGGCCATAGAGGAGCAAACGGCAGGGTAAGAATTCCTGGTAGATAATTTCACCAAAGTTATCAACATCCATCCGGCATTTAGCTTTACTCTGTGTCCCCATGCAAGTGTAAACACCACGTAAACACATATACAATTAAAAAACAGTAAATATTGACTCCATGTTTGGGATAGATTAATAAATAAATGCTTTCGGTGTTGGGTCTCTTCTGTTAGGTCCTTCGGTATCCGCATGTCTGCTACCTACAGGGAAGCGGCTGAATTCACGATGCTAGCAATTACAACTCGGCTTATTATACTGCGAATGGGTTTCTTTTTATTCCGTAGCTTGTTTGATAATAACATTGGGTTAATGTCTTTACAGAAATTCTACCACAACAGTGTCTTTGCTCTATTATGCTAGCTTCGTGGCTCGTTTTGGTAGCTTAGCATGTAGCTTTGAAGGGCTAACCTAGACAGCTAGCAGGCTTTTAAAATAGACATAAGCCTTTTAGGTTTCTTTTTTATTTCACATTGTGTAGTGTGTCCCGTAATGCTGTATGTAGGAAACCCAAAATTGAAAGTACAGCTGTGGATATAGTTTCCATCTTTTTTTCTGACTGAAGCTAACAGTGCTAGCTCTATACACGTTCAGTAGCTGTGATGCTTGTTTCAACTGTAAAATTCAGCAGCTAATTAATGTGTATATGTTTCCTCACAGCATCATGAAGCTGAATCCATTTGTAACATCCTCTCGTCGCAAGAACCGCAAGAGGCACTTCAATGCCCCCTCACACATCAGGAGGAAGATCATGTCTTCCCCCCTGTCCAAGGAGCTCCGCCAAAAGTACAACGTGAGGTCCATGCCCATCCGCAAAGATGACGAAGTCCAGGTATTGTGCTGTTAATTCTTGCAAAGTTTATCTGTAATTGAACCAGTTTTTTTTGTACTGTATTTGCATGACCCACTTGTGCTTTCACCAAAAGGTGGTCCGTGGACACTACAAAGGCCAGCAGATTGGCAAAGTGGTCCAGGTCTACAGGAAGAAGTACGTCATCTACATTGAGCGTGTCCAGAGAGAGAAGGCCAACGGAACCACAGTCCACGTCGGCATCCACCCCAGCAAGGTGAGACAGTTGTGTAGATCTTCAAGTCGTGTGGCTGTGCCTGTATCAGTGAAACCATGCAGATGTTGCGAAAGTCACTTGTTCAGTAATAGTTTCTTATAATGGGCAGAGGATGCACACTATTGTTAAACTGTCTGTCAGACTGATGCCTAAGATGTGATCTTTTGATACTTTCTTAATGTTTAGTGAAAACTTAACTTCCAAAGCGCAGTCTCAAATATTAAACACGTATATAGTGTTTTAATTGTTATGGTTCAGGAGTGTTGAGACTGACCATAAGAGTACTGTAACGGTGTAGATGTCTGACTACACTCAAGTTTTTCAACTCTGTATATCAGGTTAAAGACTTGTTATACAGCGAAGTTTGTAGTTTTTTATTAATTTCGTGTCAAATTTTCATGAACTTTGTGGTTAACACTGAGCCTGTCACAGTATTGTTGTATTGAAATACATTACATTGAAGGATTGGTGATTGTAAATGTAAAAGATGGCTTCTTTGGATATCAACGTTTTCTGATGCACATCGTTTACTATCAGTTGTAGTCCAAATTTTTACATGGGACTGTTAAGGTTGAGTCCTTTATTCTTTTAAGCATGCTTAACTGGTAGTTGTTTGTAGCAGTTAAGCTGCATTTCTTGAAAAAGAAAGGCAATTCAAATCCAGGAAGCAATGTGTAAATCTGACAGATGTAAAATATGAAGGCAGAATAGGTCTTAAAAGATCAATCTTAACTCAGTTTTGTAATCGCAAAATCATGTTGATGCTGTACCTAAAGATGATTTCAGTGTGTCAAACACTGTTCTACCAAAGTTAAATACGAAGTCTGAGTCTTTAAAAAGTTGCATGAAAGTATCTAAGGGTGATCTGGTGGTCAGAAAAGAACAGACTCCTTTACACTAAATAGTGTTCTACTGGAGGAGAGTCCCTGGAAAGAAATGCACTTATGTAAATTTTGTAATGTATAATTGTTAGGATCCCTGCCAGACATAAAGTGGTATAAATTAACTAATATTTTTTCCGCACAAACAACTAAGTCTTGACAAAACATAACAAATTTTAAATTGAAGCGATATTATTGCTGGGTTATTGTGCTTTTTTGACCACCTGTGTTCATTTGTTACACTAGACCGTATTAGATCTCCTAAGACTACTGTGTAGGTCATTAGTTTCACATCTACCTTGCTCTCTCATTAGCGCCATAGTTTTATTTTTTATTATCGGCTGCACGTATTTCTTCTGTCAATTAATCCGCTGGAAAAAACAGTCATTTAATGTATTCCTAGCTACGTCCTGTGCACTCTGCAGATTTGTTTGTGTTTATGTAGTTCAAGTAGTGCTTGAATGTCATGGAGTTGTGTGAACTGTTGCCAACTGTCATCCAGATGTGACCAATGAAAAGTCTACACAGCAGCATTTTGCCTTGCTCTCAGCTGCATCCAAACTGGCCAAAGCAAATTCCACTTTTGATACTGCCAGCAGAGCATTGGATTCAGCTAGTATTGTCTGTCACAGCAGAAAATGCACTAGTATATGCATCAAGTGTGTTCCAGTGACAGGGGTTGCTGACCCAGCATGCACAGCACCTGGAGCTGAGATTAGGCTAACCTGTATGGAATGTAACATTGCTTCTTATTACACCTGTGTGTTTTTGCTGTGTCCATTTATTTTCTGCTGTTAAAACCCATTTTAATAGCAGTGGGTCATTAATCATTTGACACTATAATGTTCAATATAAAGAGCCATACAGAGGGATCGCTGGTTACTAGTCTTGTCATTAATTTACACTGACGTGTGTATGTGTTTTTGTCTTTGTATGGTAGCAGTGCCATACATAGTTCATAGTTTGCTAACCACTTTTTTTTTCTGTGTGTGTAGGTGGTTATCACCAGGCTAAAGCTGGACAAGGACCGCAAGAAGATCCTTGAGCGCAAGGCCAAGTCTCGCGCTGATGGAAAGGAGAAGGGCAAATACAAGGAGGAAACCATTGAGAAGATGCAGGAGTGAAAATGACCTTTTGCTATCAATAAACTGTATAAATGGATCCAACGTTGCCTGTTGTGTTTTTCCTGGGGATGAGTTTTTTAATGTGTGTAGAATGTTTAAGTGGAGGAGTTTGTTTCTCAAACCGGCATGTATCATTTGAAGTAGTTTACATATGTTATAAAACTGAAAAGAAAAAGGAAAAGTGGGAAATTCTAGTTTTCTTATGTTGGCAGGAAAGAGCTACACATTTCTGGTACTAATTGACTGAACATTTGCTTGCGTATGGGGTCTTAACAGACCTGGTAGTTAACTTTTTCAAAATCTTTGAAGCTCAAACACTGATCTGCAGTATGCTGATAATATAATACAATAGCAGTCTGCATGATTTTAGGGCTGATGGTTGAAATAGGCTATCAAAATAGAGTTTATAGAACTTCTAATATGCACATCATTTGTGTAAGCTAAAATATACTTATAAACAGTCACATTTTAATAGTGGAAACCATTTGGTTTAAAGCAGAAGAAAATATATTGGTGTAACTTTACGTAAGAGACAACTTTACTGATCCCTTTGGGAGGTCCCCGCAAGGAAATTGACGTCTCCATCGCATACAGCACTGTCAGACATACACGAACTATAGACCCAAATACCAAAACACCCAGAAAAGAATAATAAATATTGTGACTACTGTACATACATGGTTTTTGCATAAATCAAAGGATACCAGATGCATATTGTTATTGCACTATTCCACTCATGTTGTTGCAGGTTAGTTAAAAATGTTATTCAGTCCCTTTCTTTTTTGTCCTAATGCTTTTTTTTTGTCTATAATGCACAGTAGGTGTCACACAAAATTACCTGGGAAAAAATGTCTACTGGGCTTGGCTGGTTCTGGCAGTAAAGAACTTGCACAAGCTGCCTGTGTTACTTGTTGAAGATCCTCAGAGTAAAAAGTGCATATAATCAACAACCTCTTTAGTTCATGGATATGTGAGGGGTTAAATTCATCAGCATCTTTGTATACAAAATATATTTGCAGTATATGTTATATACAGCCAGCTAATCTAATATATACTGCTAATTGTATTACTGTTTTTGCCTACTCATTCATTAATAACTTGCTTTCCATCGGTCCATTTGCAGCACTCACTTTACTTCCGCTCCAGTGAGAAGTCATGTGATGCGTGCTGCCTGTGTGGTGTCATCGGCTGGATCGTGTGTGTGTGTGTGCGGCAGCTGAACAGCACTAAAGTTGCATCAAGTTAAAAGTTTCTACTTCTGAGGTATTGTTTCGACAAGACCTGCACCATGGCGGAAATGAGTTTTGTGATCTCCATCTCAGTGATGACCCTGTTCTGGGGCATCGTTGGAGGAGTTGTGCCTTGGTTTATCCCCAAAGGACCAAACAGAGGGTGAGTTTGTTAGCTTCGCTGTAGCCTTCAGCTGGCTAACAGTAGCTAAGTAAACGATCAAGTTTTGTGCTCTCTTGTCTCTTTACCCTCTTTATTTATCCTGGAAGCTGTATAAAGTCTGTGGAAAAGTTTGTTTAAACAAGTTTGAGCGTAATTAAAATGGTTAAACGAGTTCAAACCTGTTAGCTAACGTTATTGGGTTGCGAAGTAAAAGTTGGTGGTAGCTAACTGAAGCTAACGTTACATCCTCATTTTCCCTTCTTCCTGAAGCTTTATTCTCTTTAACATTTGTTTAAAAAAGATAAAGCTATTTGCATACATCTGAAATAAATTTTAATTGCGTATTTAGATACTAAACTCCAACATAAATACACTCCATCCCTGGAAAATGTGCTAAACCTGATGCTACTTCCTTTATTTGCCTGTTTGTCATTCGCATCACGAGATCAGCCTGCGCGTTGTTTTAAAGCCATGTATTCAGTCTTTAATGCTTAAGTACAACATTTATAGACGTTGTCTCCTTTTTCCCCCCTACAGAGTGATCATTGTAATGCTGGTGTTAACTGCAGTCTGCTGCTATCTCTTGTAAGTATTGTCATCTTCCATCAAAGTTTCTGTTTCTCATATACATTCACCATTACCACCATATTTGACCAAAATACTGGAGGTTAGGAAAGAATCAGGTCTGGGATGTACATTTCTGAAATGGAGAACATTTCCACAAGTGGGCACTCATTTGTTATTGCAGAGGCTGGAGATGGTATTCAGTCGTTCCTCCTTTTTAATTCCACACTAATGTATGTTCATTGCCATCACAATAAAACAATGTTTGTGGGGAATGTATTAGTCAATAATGTATTAGTCTGATCAATTATTTATATTCACAATTTGGCGTGCATCTGGTGTTATGTTACATGTCAGTGGGCAAAAGAGGGCAGTAGAGACAAAGTAGTGTTGCAGCTAAGCGAGGTTATTTCCCAAAGGCCTCTACTTTGAAATTATGTCGAGCAAACCTAACAGCCGGATACAGTTTCATGCAAAATGTTGCAGTAGATTCAGAAAGGATACGTTTAAGTGAAAACTCATGTGATCTTAATGTCTTTTATGCCCATCAGCTGGTTAATAGCAATTCTGGCCCAGCTGAATCCACTACTTGGACCTGCGCTGTCCAATGACACTATCTGGTACCTGTACCATCACTGGCCTTAATCCATCCTCCCAGCACGCTGAACATTGCAGGTAAACTCCTCCTGAAAACTAGAAACAATACATCCTCATTTGATGGCCATCTTTTATCATCTGCTA
The DNA here is from genome assembly GCA_005024645.1 of Planiliza haematocheilus. Lineage (NCBI taxonomy): Eukaryota > Metazoa > Chordata > Actinopteri > Mugiliformes > Mugilidae > Planiliza > Planiliza haematocheilus. Next base: position 3,470,716 of record SRSE01000949.1, on the reverse strand, counting down.
GATGCTTCCCATACATTTTTCAAATTTATTGTGTTCCTTGTTCCTACAGTTTCTCTCAACAGCAGAGGACCTGGCAGTGCTGCATACCAGTGGATGTCTGCTATCGCAGAGATCATTCCTTCTGCTTTGCCTTAAAACTCAGATCCCTGCATGATTACTGAGAGACGCCCACACTGGTGCCTTGTACAAAATGATTCCCAAAGGACTAAGATCTCACCTAAAGCTGCTTTACTTTAAATTAAAGCAACCTGTATTTGTTGTTGTGGTTTATATATTATGTGATGAATGGTATTGTTAATATGACTGCTGTATGATTAAATAGTTGTTGTGCTGTGTGTTTGACTTCATCTTTGTGTCTCTTTATGTTTTTGATGGATGTAATCTATTATTAAATTAATATTAATTTCCATTGGCTCATAACTTTTTTATTTTCACTCATTTATCAATTATTATAGTTACTGATGACCTTTAAATGTACTGGTTTAAAATGGGTACATTTTATGTTCACTATATTTCCCTAAATAGGCTTTTATTTTGAAATCTCCTTTAATCTTCGCGCTGTTTGTTTCATATCAGAGCATTTAGGTAACTCGTATCTTTTTTTATTTTTATTTTTTTGGTTGTTTTTGTATAAATTACATAATTAAAGTCTGTTTTTTAATTATATTTTTAAGTTTATTATTATAAAACGTCTCCGTGATGGACAAACGGGAATCCAGAACAGACTTCCTGTTTCCCGTAGCTCGAGCTAACTACGTTGGCAACATGGCGTCCACAGATGTCCACGTCCGAATTTGCGAGCAAGAAATACTCAAATATGACTTGGAAATCAAGGCTCTCATCCAGGTGCGAATCTTAATGTGGTAAGAGTACTTCGTGCAGCTTTAGGACACGCTGGTGTTTGGGCTTGTCACGCAAAGGATCCACGTTTGTCCCCGATAGCTTGTGTGCTACGTCAAGTGTTTCTAGTAGTAACCGGTGAAACGGCAGTTGGAGCCTCGAAAATGAGCTGCCGCTGCCGGTGGAGTATAAGTACTTTCACTTTTCTCTTTAGTCCGACTCGACTGGTTATTTAGGCTCATCGTCAAGTTATAATAATTATACTAAAGTGGAATTTAAAAAACATAATTAACCATGCTACATGAAGCTTGGCTGTAATGAAAGGGAACCATAGCCAGATTTTTCCAATATGACAAACTAGCTAAACCATCTTTTATCAGATCGTCTCCCCTTATTATTGTATTTTCTCATCTAAGTATGTGCTAAAAAGGATTTGTTGTATTATTAATTATGTATATTTAATTATACAATCAGTTATTATATTTTTAATTTTTAGAATCCTTCTTTTCTGACTTTCCCAAATTTATCTACCTGTTTTTATTTTTGTAGAAATATAAAAACTCAAATTCAAGTTTGACACTTAGACACTATCGTCCTAGAGCCTACTGTCAGAGCACTGACTGTGGTCAACATTGATACCAAATTAACTGGAAAAGGTTTGTGTTTCACTGTTTAACCAGGATATTACCGAGTACCAAGGTCCTCAAAGCAAGCTGACAGAATTAAATACAGATGTGAAGAAGAGTTTTCACAACCTCAGGTCACGGATTCTGGTGAGAAATATTACTTTGGGATATCTTTGTGAACGTCACACAATCTCACTTGTTAGTATGATGCATAAGGTGAATGTTTTTCTGCCTCTGTGTCAGGACTTGGAGCAGATGGCGATGGAACAGGACAAGCTGTCAGACAAACAAGCTTTGATGAGTCAGGTAGAGGGACACAAGAAACAGATGCGCAGGTAATGTCTGTTAATTTAAATGTGGATATTTCTAGGTGGGTCCTCGTGTCTGTGTTACTGTTGCTGCAAAAATCTGTGCAGAGATGAATGAGACATTTAAACATGCTTAAAAATGTCACATGTTTCTGTATTTTGCAGTAACCAGACAGCCTGGAGAAAAGCCAACCTGGCCACCAAAATGTCAATCGACAATATGGAAAAGCAGGCACTTCTTAGTGGAGCCAGTGATCTTAGGCAGAGGTGAGCTGACAGTGGGTGCCAAGTTTTCCAGATTGCATGATTTATATAATTTGCACAAGGACGTTTATAGAGGCATGTCTCATTTTGTTCGTATCAGGAAGATGACCAAAGAGGACCTGACCCAGACGACGAGTGACATCACAGAAAATCTTATGAACGTCAGCAGGATGATGGCCCAGCAAGTTCAGCAGAGTGAGGAGACCGTAACGTCTCTAGGTAAGTGAAGGAAACACCAGGCCTAAAGAAAGGTGTTTACATGATTGTATCAGCTTCTAAATACTTGAAAAATACCATAGATGTTAAATATAAAAGACAGTGCACTCCCTAGACTCTTCTTGTATCAGTGTTTGGCCACTGCTCTGACCTTTAGGAAATGGCGGTAGGAGCAAGTTCTCTCCGATGGGAGAAGTGAATGTGAGCACCAAGACTCTCTTTTCACCTCATATTAATCAAACTAAGTATTTGAATACATTTTTCACAAGTCACAACTTTCCATCTTTATAACACTTTGTTTGAGATCTGTCACGGCAGCTCACTCTCAAACAATATTTCATCAAGAATATCTATTCAAGGATAAATGAAAATAATCTTTCAAGTAATAAAGGCTGGCAAGAAAGTGTGTTTAGATGTTCCTGGTGGCACCAGCAGTTTTTAGACTCACCTCTCAGAGATAACATATTGTTGGTTTGAATTGGAGAGTCACGGGACTAGGAATGTGTAGCAATGTCACCACAAATACACAGTTTTTTATAGTTTTTTATGCTGTATGAAATATATAATGTCGTCAATAGATCATCAGCTCAGTTAGTGCAGATTCTTATGTGTCGTCTTTGTCTTCGAGCGTCTTTGGAAGCCACTTCTGTGCTACTGAGACTAACTTAACTTTGATTTACGGTGTTGAATGCACCCTGTCTAAAATTAATATCCATTTACATTCACCTGCCAAAACATTAGGTATACAAGTGGAAGCATATGAATATAATAGTCATGCACTAAATGCCCTTCATGACTGTTACAACGTTCAGTTTATGTTGAAACAGAGTCAGGAAGGTGGTAATTCAACTGAATGATCATTTTGGAAGATCCAGTTTGTGGTGCTGTTAAACAGGATTGAATTAAACACCAAAGTGTTTCTGTTATGGGTTGTCAAATAATAGAAACATATGTCGTTACAAATGCGATACAAGTCAATAGTACTACAAACCACACCCTTCGAAATGAAAACCGGTCGCTGATTCAACAGCTCTTTTAAACAAATGTTGCGTACCTCAACCTTCATGAATCTTAAGATTTAGTGCAGGGCTGTTGCATTAGAATACACTCCTTTTTGACTGGTCTACGTAAAGAACTGGAAAGTGGGTGTATATTAATGATGTGTGTAACCCCATCCCCAAAGCGCTTTGTGCTGAAAACCGTTTTCTCTCCTGTTTAAAGCAACCTCCTCGAAAACAGTCCAGGAGACAAATGAGGAGTTCAAGACCATGACGGGGACCATTCAGCTCGGGAGAAAACTCATCACCAAGTACAACCGCAGAGAGCTCACTGACAAACTGCTCATCTTCCTGGCATTGGCTCTTTTCCTCGCCACAGTTCTCTACATCCTCAAGAAGAGACTTTTCCCCTTCCTGTAGACCAGGTACCTTTTTTTTTTGAGGAGCTCTCCCATAACCACATACTGTACTTTCCACAGCCAGCTCAAATGATTTAAACAACTCTGAATGCTGCGTATCATCTTACACACATTACACACGAGCGTCTGCTCAGTGGAATGCGGACTGCTCACTTGAATGAATTGTGATGCTGCTGAGAGTGAAATATTGTCCACGAAGAGCAAGATAAACCTCCACGCCTGTAGCTCCACACAGTGTTTAATTTACTGAGAAGTTTTTTAACTCATCATGCTAAAGGATAATTTATAAGAGGATGTAGGTGATGCAATATGTGGTGTCTGAAGCTCGTCTTTAGTCGAGAGCAGTTCATTTAAAACATGCATTCACAAGCTTTTCTAAAAAGACAGCAAATTAAAAATAATGCTGAAAATAATTTAAGGAAAATCTGGTCATTGAAAATGAGAGTAATTTTTCCTTTCTGCTCAACAAGCTTTAATTGCCTGTCTGGTATTAAAAAGCATTATAATTACATACAAATTCAATATAATATTCAATATATCAATATAAAATGAGATCAAGCTAAGAACATGCATTTTAAAAGGAGTGTTAAAGTCTGTGGAGCTGAGTCCTATGTTCCCACAAATGGTTGTATTTTTTTTATCACTCTATAATTACTGAGCAAAGCTTTTGTGTAAATTCTGTTTATAATAATGCACTCTACGTTTATTATCAGGTATAATTTATAACTGCTTAATTATGACTTTGAAATAGAATATTGAATTTCTTTTTGATTTTATTATGATTCAGGCCTAAATGCACTCTCAGTTTTAGCTTTTAGCCTCGCTAGCTGGACAGTACCGGTACTCTGCATCCAACTGCACTGGCATACAAAAAAACAAAACTTTATTAGTGTGCCACCATCTATGTGAGACTGCAGCAGAGCAGAAAAGCTCAGAAAAGTAGCAGCAGCAGCAGTGTTCACGCTGGCATGACATAGAGCAGCATGCATCCCTGCCTTTCTTCAGATAAGACCCGGAAAAGCAGATTATTCCGACCCGTTTCCCTCTCCCTCTCCAGCGCAGGCGGAGGGCGGGGGGTGATATTTTTAGGTTTGTGTGGCGCTGTTATCTGACGTTGCCTTTTCAACACCACGGAGGAGAGTGTGGCCAGAGAAGCTACATGACCTTGCTACCCATTCTGCAATTGCCCGGCGTTGCTTATATTGTTTCTCATATGTAAATGTCAGTGTTGATTATTAATAAACACAAAGGCTTCTTGCTCGGTGTTTAAATTGTGTCTCCAAAGTGCATTTGTGGAGTGTGTATCGTTTGAAATTAAGATGGCAGAGTATGTGTGGAGAGACACGAGAGATGCCTGAGCATCTCTTACTCATGTAAAGTGGCGGCGGTTGGGCACAGCCGGTTTGTAGCCTGTTCGTATAACTGCGCACTTAGACAAAGCCTCTGCCTCTCTGTCGAGCAAATTGGACGATTCTCGCGTTTAGCGCCGAGATACTGTCAATCAAGTGTTTTGGGTTTGTGTCTGGACAAGTGGACTGAGGTCTCGGGAGCACACGCGGCACCGTACTGGACGTGTAAACACGAGACGCCGACTCATGTAGTACACTTTACATTATGGAGCTTTGGTGGGGTTGTTTAACTTTAAACACAGAATTAAGTTTTAATACTGAAAGCCCGTTCAGGTAAACTAAGTCCGTCAGAAATTTAAATGAACCAGTAATGGCTTAGCAAAGCAGGAAAGGTTTTTGGAAAGATTATGTGTTTAAGTCCCGGTGATGGTTAAGTAACTTGGATAAGGCCCCGCATTAAATGTATCCCAGAGAAAAGGTTCATAACTTTTTGTATCAGTTTTCTTTACAACAATTTAAATCAATCTAAAAAATAAACTTAAAATACAGCATTTAAGAATCCATTTCAGCTTCGTAAGCATTAACAGTGGTCAAGGTCATGGCTAACGGCCACCTCTGTCCCAGCCACATTTAAACACGCGCCTAGAGAGTACATGTGACTGACAGCGGGGTTGTAAAAAGTGTAAACTTTTAACAACCTTTTAACCTTGTTTAAGCATATTGAAGGAAGCCCCCTAATAGCCACTTGAACATTTTAACCAGACACAACCCATGAGAGGGTTGTACAGAAGATGGGCTTTTTTTTTTCTTATGTGGCTCTATAACAGTTCAGTCAGTGTGTGACCCAGAGGCATGACTACATCACATCAGATTCATAGCGTGGGCTTGATGTTTTTTCTAATATAGCTTTTTAATGTATTTTTTAAAAACATGGGCACAATAAGGTTGTATTCAGGACAAATAAATTGTTATTCTATAGTACTGATATTTTTTTAATAATAATAGCCTTAATAAAATTAGATTTTCATGCCTTCAGTTCTTGTATTTGTATTGTCACCCACCAACAATTACTGGTTTTCAGAGTAAAAATATATTTAACAATCCACAACAATTTTTTTTATTATTTTTTTGGTTCATTTAAAATATATAAATATATATAACCTGTGGTTGCAGTTAGTTTTTTTATTATTAATAATATAATTATTGCTCAAGTTACATGTGCGCTGAAAATAAAATGAAACTTCGGGCTAATTCGTGCTGACAACAAAAACAAACAAACAAAAAGAGAGAGTCATTAAATATAAGAGAAGTTACACAAACTCTGCATTGTCTTTGGACACGTTTTAAAAAAAATGCATGCAGTTGTAAAATAATCCCGTTAAGGCGAAATAAAATTTGTCTCATTTTTCTTTTCTTTTTTCGTCTTTTTTTTCTGTCCGTCGTTTCGTTTACCATGTCCTAATACCGTGTAAGGAAGACACCCCATTACTGGAAGGAAACGTGTTCTGGACATTATTCAGGTCTCCTACTCCAAAGTTCATGTAATTCCCGCTGTTGGAGGATCCCTGCATAGTCTGCATTGTGGCTGCGGGGTAATTGCATGCATAGTTTGTGTTGCAGCCGGGGTTGGTGTAGTTGCTGAAAGATGGATAGTTGTTATAAGTGAAATGGTTGATGTGACCCATGCTGTAGGAGGGGTTGTAGGTGGCAGCGTCCGCCGCCAGACAGGGCTTCCCATCCCGCACCAGCACCGGCACCGACACCCTCCTGGGCGGCGGCAGGGACACCATCTCCAGGCTCTGGTCCTGCCTCTGCCGCTTGCACTTGTACCTCCGGTTCTGGAACCAGATCTTCACCTGGGTCGGGGTGAGTTTGAGCACCCCGGCCAGGTGGTCTCTCTCCGGGGCGGACAGGTATCTCTGCTGCTTGAAGCGACGCTCCAATTCGTACACCTGCGCCTGAGAGAAGAGGACCCGCGGCTTCCTGCGTCTCCGGGGCTTGGGTCGTTCCGGATCTTCGGCCTTTATGTCCTCGACAGGCTCGGCCGGAACACTAAACTCCTCTGCTGGAACCAAACACAAGGAAGCATAATTAAATAAATAAATAAATATACACATAGACGTATTAATATTAAAAAATAAATAATCATTTTAGTACTTTTTTTTTTACAACTCTTGAGCATAATACAATTATGCAGTTCCATGTGCGCTTTGGGAAAATATGGCATCATTTGCGCACTTTTACTATTGACTTTGCTTTATTTAAGAAATTCTGTCACCCCTACCAACCCAAATTTTAAATCTTCTTAAATAAGAAGTAAAAAAAAAACTCAAGACCAGTATAAATCAGCTTCTTATAATTGTTCCACGCAGTTTTTTTTTGGAGAATCCGTTGCGTTTTGCACAAATCAGAGCACACACGAATGTAGGCCTATCTTTTTTCACAGGCCTCCCTCTCATCCACTCACCTTTACTTCGTTTCGCCTCAAACGCGTCTGATTTCCCGTCCTTATCTAGATCCATGTCTATGAGGGATTTGCCGTAAAAGGCAGAAGCAAAGCTGAGTGCATTATTGCCTCTGCCGGCTTTGGACTCGTGGGTGTCCTCTCCAAACAGAGAGGCGGCGGCGGCGGCGGCGGCGGCGGCGGACGACATATCCCGGAGAGGCTCCTGCTTCAGGCGGGCCAGCATGCAGGAGGAAGAGGAGGAGGAGGAGGAGGAGGATGTCGGCGCGTTGCAGCAGTCCATGCGAGAAGTAACGTCCAGAGAAGACACCATAACGTCATGACTCTGCTCCAAGTTTAATATATCCTTTACAGAGAAGGGAGTGGTGGACGTGCTGGGGCTGGGAAACATTGCCAAGAACTAAAAAAAAAAAAAAAAAAAAAGACTATTAAACTGTCATATGGAGGCAAGAAGAAAGAAATCAACAAACCCTTCTCCTTACTGGTGGTATTTACCGGATTTAAGTATTAGTTTGGTATACCAGACTGATCTTGAGTGAAGTGTGCATTTTGAATGTCAACTTTGAATGTCTCCTAACTTTTTTCTTGGCCTCTCTCCCCTCTCTGTGACGCAGGGAGGAGGAGGGAGAGGGGAACCAGTGGCCACTACTCCCATTAATGACGTAAAGTCATGTCTGGTACGTGTAAGGCCTGTAGGTGCGACCAGATCTACAGACTTACAACCTCAACCAGATTAGTCTCATTCTAAAGCAAATCAGCTACTTCAATCAGCAACGTTTCTTCTTCCTGGATCCGGACATATATCTCATCATTCTTTAGTTTTAGATAGCATTGACTTGTGTAGTTTATAAATGAAGTGAAACTGATTTGTTGAATAGTATTGCACTTAGTCATTACGCACAATACAAACGCATTTCAGGTCCAAGCATTTTGATGCATTTCGATGCTTGGACTTGATTTAGATGTTCATGCGCGCCTTCAAGTACCAAGAGAGAAATCTCTTATCTAACCCTGTGCACATCAGATGCGTCTTAACAGCGAGTAAGCACCCATACTCGCAGTATTTAGCGCGGTGAGAAGAATTAACAGGGGTTAATGTGTCTGATAAGTCGGATCCCCGGGGGGAAACAGATCAGACAAGCGCCAGGAAAGAGGGGAGCAGACAGCAGGTTAGGTCCCTGAACACGGAACCTGAAACCATGAGTGACACACTCTGCCGCTGTCTGCCTCCGAGAGATTCTGGAGCCGCTGTCTGCCTTATCGGGACGTGATAACAGATGACAACGAATCTGCACACACACACACACATGCGCGCTCCCACCCACGCTGCAGGCCAGGTTATCCCGAAGAAGTGTCATGCGTGACACTTTTGTCTCAGGCAATAAAATAGTCTGAATTTATCTTTCATCTTGCCGTTTCGGTGCGTTTAAATCTTTTGGGCATTTTTTGTGCTCTACATTCCAGTAATGTGAAATTTAGACGTACCAACGTGTAGCACGCATACAGGTAATCCAATTAAGCGTACAATTAGCTATTTGTACTCTAATAATAATAAAATATATACATGGTTCCATGGCCATCAGTAAAATAGAGTCAACTGCGCGTAATGACGCATAACCTCTCTGCGTTTCCCCTCGCACCGTTGGCACTAAACCTGCTATTAATGCCTGTGGAGACGGTCACAGGAGACAGACAGTATTATCGTTTGTTTTATCTTCAGCGTTTAGCGCAGCCACGGGGTAAATGGGTCCCCCTGTCTCCGACCCAGCGATTGTGTTTATAGTTTTAAAGACTATTTGTGCGCCTCGCGAGCTGATGAATGGCCGTAAAATCTTTCTCGGGCGCAGTGAGAATCAACACTGGCCCGACTCTCGCTGTAATAATTGGCGAAATAAAGTAAACGCTCGTCGGGGAAACACAAGACATGGGAAAATGCTTTCACCATGATTGATTTCCTCTGCCACTGCGCAGTTTGAGTGTAGTCTTTCACCAGTTTTCTGTCATTAATTGCATAAAGGAAATTCAGAGAAATGACCCACGTAGGCTACTGATGGACTGCAACTAAAATTAAACGCAATCGTCAGTTCAACTGGATATTAACTTATTGTGTCAACTGTAAATTGGACATGACAGGTCTGGCATGTGTTTCACATCCCTAATGCTTCGTCCTGCAGCAGCCCTGCGGTCCCCTTTGACCTGTCTTTCTGCAGCACATCTCCAACTCAGATAAAGCTTCAGATAAGGCTGCTTAAAAACTTCCGCTGCACGAACATGTGGGTATTTTGAGGGTTGCGTGTTGGAGGGAGCTTCTCCCGAGTGAATGTGTGTGTGAGAGAGAGAAAGAGAGACAGAACGAGAGAGAGACGTAAATTGAGTTGTTTGTGTCTTGCCTAAGCGTTCCTGGTGGCGCACGACGCCATGGGCTTGTAGTCATGTCCTGGAGGCCTTTGGGTGATTTAGATCCACTAACTGTTTGATAATTAGACCGATTAGGAGAGAGCGGGCTCATTAGGACATAATCCGGCTAAGAATGACATAGCATGCATTTTACACTTTCTCCACAAACTCATTGTTCAAAATCTCGGAGCCCTAAAGCAGACCGCCAGTATCACAGTTCATGGATTTAAATGTGTGCATGTGCGAAAGCAAGTTGTTAAACTTAGAGGCTACTAAAAGTGAAGAATGCTCTCATGTTGATTTATGGATGTTTGGGCTGCATGTCAACATGTGGCTGTATGCCATTATGTAATGCTGATTCGCATAGTAACTAATCTGTCAGACAAATATATAGCCTGACCAAAACAAATAAAATCAAGTCTCTGGAAACGTTTCATGTTCACTGAGTCCCTGAAAATTTCACAAAAGTATAACATCTGAGAACACATTACATATAATTAACTTAAGCCCTTGGTTTATGTTTGAGAAACTCAATTGAAAGCGATGGATCTTAATGGACCAAATAAAAAGCTATTTACTAAAAACACTGTAAAATAGTTAAGCATCTAAAAGAGATTTTAATGTTAAAACTACACATAAACAGGAACGTTTTGTTAGATTTATACTTTACAATATGCACACATGTATTACACACACAAATACAATATAATTGTGAAAACAACAGTTTCTTCCCCAAAGCCGTGACTGCTCTAAATCAGTTCAAGAAACTCTGACCACAACCACATCAACAGCCTACATGCTGCTGCTGTGTAAATAACTTATACTGGATGACAATTTGCACAACCCCGTACCTATCTGTATATTCCATAGTTATATTTATGTTTCCATTTATATTCTTTTTTTTATGATTATATTCCATTCCCCTCTGCTTCAGATTTGGATTATACTTGTTTCCTTCTGTTTTTAATGTTTACACTGGGCACCTTACAGAGTGGAAACAAAATCACGCTGCACTGCACAACTTGTGTTCTGCATTGCTGTTCTGTGTCCTTATTCTTAAAACCTACGTTCTGGTTGTGCACCTGAATTTAGTTTTACATACTGCTCATAATTTTATCCGATCTACAATGAAAGATATATATTCGCACACGATTTTTTAGCATTTAACAGCTTTCATGCACAGACTGCATACGCTTGCACATAAAAACGCCAGTGTGCAACAAACGTAGTCCTGCAAAAGTTTAAGGCCCTTTAGATGTTTAGGTTACCATCAGGGAGGCGTCTGATTGTCCCACATTCAGTCTGCAGCATGACAACAGCCCCAAACATACAGTAAGAGTCATAAAGAACTATTTTCTGCAACGAGAAGAGCAAATAGAGACTTTATGGCCCATGTAGAGTCCTGACGGCAGCATTATGGAGTCAGTCTGGGATTAAAAGAGGGGAGAGAAGACAGCGGGAGACTGAATCCACAGAACAACTGTAAGTCACAACATACCTGCTAAGAACCTGCGCTTTTCTAAGTCCGCTCACACAAGTTACTCATTCGGTGTAGTTTTATTTTCTGTTTACTGAACTTTTTATTTAGTCTTAATTGTTGTCATTGTTCTAAAATCTGAAATCATCCTCACTTTCATTTTGGTGTTTGAATGTTTTTCACAGCACTATGCATTAACATACAATATATACACACGGACATGGTAAAGTGTCTAAAACATTATATTAAAGAATCATATCAAGCAATATTCAGAAAATAATAGTTTTAAGAAGTTGCTGAAATGAAGGTGATTCAACTCTTAGTACTAGACCAGTCTATTCCAAAGACATATAAGGAAAAACCTTGTTCCTAACATCTTAATTGTTAAAGTCAGGACTGCCGGAAAGGGAACATGAGAATCAGTTCATCAATTCAAACCATGTTAAAATCTGAAAAAGCTAAAACACTGAAAGCAGTGATGTGGTCTTTTCCTTTGGATCTTCCCGGCGTCATGCTGCTGCCGTCAGATGAGTAGTTTTCTACACATTGTTTTTTGACCCATTTCTACAGATAACAAAGGCTAATTTAATCCAAATAAAATAAAATGAATCACATCCAGCTATTATCATTTCTAGACATTAACATTTTTCTATGTGGTTTGAAGAAACAAAAAAAAATACTCCAGTCCTATCAGAACAAAATATAACACTGCTACCCTGAAACATAAAATTTAAACTTTAATTCAAGCAAATAAAACTTTAAATGCAGACTATAATGAGGGGGTAGGTTTATAGGAGTTAGGGACCAACAAAATACTGAATAGTTCCCATGTCCCACGATCCAAATGGGAACTGAAATGCAGCGTCTATAAAAAATAAAGTATCATCAGCCTAACCAGTAGTTTTGTAATAAAATTCAGAATACGCACTGGTCAGACTGTCTGAGCGAAAGATTATTCGCTCATTCAGTCATTCAGAAGTGTGTCTATGAAGCAGCAAGACTGTGGAGATATTCAAAGAAGCACATCACATCACTGTTGCGAGTGATTACGTTTTTACATATTTGAACCTATAATACATCTCATAACTCTGTGTGAAAGGTGTCTTCCTGATTTCACCGATAAAGATGAAAGGAAAAAACTGACTTTAAAGTTTTTGCAGAAAAGTGACTCGTCATTAATACTGATATATAATCTTTAAACTCGTTTCCTGTCACTGTCAAACAAGCAGCTACACACTGATCAACAGCGTCACAACAATGCAAGTTAACTTACCATAAACGATGACTAGATCTAAAATTGAAAGGGAATTAATCTCGTTTAGATTACAGGTAAACCTTGACCTGATCCCTGCCAGTCACATTATAACATCAGACGTGACAATTCTTGTGCGTCCCAGTAGACGTATTGCCTGATGCTGTGGAAATTCATTTCACCACCTGTTTCTCCATCTTTCTTTTCAAGGGTTCAGTACATATTAAATTTCCCAGCACTTCCTTGTCCCCATATCTATCAGTTAATGGGTGATACAGTCCAATCTGCTTCCAGCCCAAGGTCAGATCCTGGCAACTGGGCTCCCACGCCTTGTCCCCATCTCTTCTCACAGTATTGGAGTGAGTTAAATCTATGGCCCTTTACCACGGTTCTTCTGTCCACAGTTTTCTTTGGAGCTACAATACCCCCATGTGGCTGATGGAGGAACACCCAAAGCTTGATCTGATCTGTTGTGATTTCTTGATTATGATATGATGGAAGTCATGTTGTGGCAAAGATCATCCAGGGGTCAGCTCTGTCTCATTTAACAAGAGACGTGACCGTAACCTTAAGTATCCGCTGGTCCGGAGTCGGGTTGTTGTAACTGGAAACTCGCTGACAGTGGCAGCGAAAATGTCGAGTGCCATCTGTCGGTGCGTCATTTGTCTTGTCTGTGATGGAAGGAGCAGCATCGCCTCCATCCTCTTCATCCAGCCCCCCCCCTCTACCTCCCTCATCCCTCACACACACACACTCCTCAGGTCATGTTCATAGGCTTGGCAGGGCTTCACACAGCCTTCTGCTCAGTTCAAGGTGATGTTAGGGGCCCCGGGGGACGCGGGAGGATGGATCTTGCTCTGCGGCTAATTTAGTTTTGTCTACCGCCCCTCACAGCTGATGTTTGAGGTCAGTAGCTGGATACTTTGTTGTAGCTCATGAGCTGATGAATGGATTTCACGGGACAGCTTGTGCTTTGCTGACATATGCAGACAGTATACATTACAGTGATTTCAGAAGACTTGCAAAAGAGCAAGTGGGACAGTGTAGGTTCAAAACCTCGTGCACAACAACCATTTCTACCTATCTGCAAACAACCATCTTCACAATTGAGTCCAAAACTCAAAGAAGTTTCTTCCCTCAGATCCTCAAGAGCATGAACTCTAACCTCAGTATGTTCTCAGACGTGTCCAACAAGTTTTCTTCAGCAAATCCTTTGTCGCACACTTTATTTTCCACAGTCTACAGTGTGCTTTCTGCATGAGCACAACCCTAAGAACACACTGAACACACTGCATTTTAATTATAACGTCTTCTCTCAGCTAAATGACAACCTCAACTGGATTGTTTACTCAGATTCTCTTTCCAACTCTATCCTGCTGTTAAATCTACCAGTGGTTTTCCCCACTGTGGGATAATTTAAAGGATTATCGTAAGTCTTCTAATGGTGTAAAACATGTGGAATGTCCTTAATAATGAGCCGCCATAAACAAGACATAATATTTCTACAGTCCTTTCTACAGTCTGCATCTCTGTGGGTGATCCCCAGCTGTTAACCCCTCGCTTAATATACTTACACTCTTCACCCATGTAGCAAGGCATCACTACCACACTGTGACTTCCTGTATCAGTCAGCGAGCGACTTTGGATGTGCCAGCATGAAACTCGGCCACAGGGGTGCAGCATCACACAAGTCTTTCACTGACTCTCCCGCATTTATCTCACAATCCCACCCTGTCTTTTTAGATAAATGATACACCATTAGGTATTTTATCTCACCCTCAAGCCATATTCCATTTGTTGAAAACATTTTCCATTTCCAACCCAAGTCGTCTTGAGTTCTGTGTACACGTTGGACCGGCCTACTCATACACAAATGATTCGGTCCCGACGGTGTGTTTATCTCATGTGTTCATTTCACTTTTACCACTCTAAATTATACTTGAGCTGTGTAATTTCCTCAATGCTTTGCCTATTTGTAAATATACACTATAACTCCGTGTCCTCCGCTGTCCCCTCTTTAAGTATTAGTTTTCATGATTTCTAGCTCATCGTACCAGAGTCCTGCAGTGACCCGGGACCGACTATGTGCCCTGAGGTTTGCATCGTCTCACTGCGAGCCCGCCTTGTGCTGTATCAGCTGCCGTTTCTTTATGGCCCTTAATTCACCCAGCCTTCCGCAAGCCCATTTCACATGCTGACTGCTCTGTTTTCCATGCAATTGGAGTTGACCAAGGAATGAGGTAAGAGGACTGCTAATAGGCTAAATGACCAACATTGTAATAAGGCTTGCCGGGGCAGCTTGATTTCCACACTTGGCTCGATGGATAATTCATGTGGAGACAAAGGCGGCGTAGAGAGAGGCGTGCACGTCTGTGGTCAAGGATGAGTCTTCTGCTGCCCATGTGCACACAAACGCACACACACACTCTATCGGTTGTGACATATAGATATTGTCAGTGAGCCCTTGGCATCTTCACGTCAGCTCCTTCTGCTTCATCCATTTTCATGATTTTTAATTGCTTTTAAACTTGAGTCTTTGTGTCGTTATCTCGGCAAACAGAGATCCTGGCCAGTCACAGCTATATCCAACTCTGGCCCACTGTGTTCAGGATGTGACAGTGGACATCAGATTTTGATCCGGTATATACACACACAAAAAAAAATCTGAAATGAAGTTACTGTAACACATTGCACTGTACGTTTTTCTGTATGGGCTGAGGCACCAACTTACCGTAGCAAGTACACAGATGAGTAAGGTTACTATGCGGCCACTCTGCCTCTCTCTCTCTGTGTGTGAGAGAGAGAGAGCGCGAGAGAGAGACTGTTATTGTGTGTCCTCTTCCTGCCTGTCCTCACTGCCTGTCTCTCCCTCTCTAATGGGGACAGTATGAGAAGAGAGCTTGTGCTCCGTCTGGACCTTTCTAATTGCCCCTGCCACAGAGGCCTGATACAGCAAGACCCTGTGTTCCCAGCAGGTCAGGCATGTGTGTGAGTGTGTGTGTGAGTGTGTGCGTGTGTGTGTGTGAGAGAGAGAGAGGTAGCGAGAGAGACTTGGGCAGACAGAATCATCACTCAGGTAGTGCTCCCTTGGGTCCACCACACATATTCAGGCCCCACATAGAGAACGCCATTCATTATAAATATCTGAGCTACGGGAGCGGAGCGGGAGTGGTTGGGGGGGGAGGAGAAGGTGAAGGAGGAGACAGTAGGACAGAAAGATGAGCAGAGGAAGAGAGTAGAGGAGCACAGGACAGATAGAAGTGCATGTTAGTTAGATACCTCAGCGGATCCTGTAGAAGAAATCATTTGAGTTACAGTATCACCCTGAAACCCACTTTGTAGAGCTTTGTGTGATAAGACACATTGACACTCAGAAGTATGTGGCTCCATATTATCCTCGCACATAATCTTCTCACAGGCTCTCCGCTACTGCCAGTCCAGGTTATGAAATCCACCCAGGGCCAGGTTACAAAAATCCTCTCTGTGGCATCTGCCAGCGAAGGCAGCTCCGTGTTGACAGATGGGCACAGCATTCCTGGGCCGGGGGCCTTGCCAGCACACTGCCAGGAGCTGGACTGAAGGAGCCACGGAGAGGCTGACTGGCATTTCTTTACACCTATGTGCTTAATTTCTGTGGCAACCTCGAGGCACGTACGACATGAGTTACATTCCCTGAATGCTGCTCCTTCAAACTGACACGTAGGGGCACTGATGGGTGTGACTGGGAAATGAAAAAAGTAGTAATGGATATGGATTCAGGCATGTGTCTGTTGTTTATTAAAATTGCTCTAAAGTAATAGCTATGAGCATCATCTTGATTTTATGACAGTCCCTTGTTATGCTGTCCTGAGTTAATGAGTCTTTTTTTTTTGTTCCAAACACAGCACCAAGCTGGATTTTCAAGAGGTTTATCTCCGCAGCTTAGGGTGGCTTACGTCCCATGCTGGCCCAGTTATGTGATCTATGTCCAGGCAGAGAAGAAAAGTTTGACCCCTTCCCAGAAATCTTGCTGTTTCCACAGGGAAAACGTTTTATGTGCTCAAGGTGAGTGGCATACAAGCGCAACTCCGTTATCCAGGTGCTTTACTCTCTCAGTATCCTACCTCTCTGACCTTTGCACCATTGACCACCTGCTTTTCCCTTAACAGGTTATACTGGTAAAACTTGGCCATTGGGTATTTGGCCATTTAGCAGTTATTGAGACGTCACACACAAATACAGTACAAAGCGGGTACAATCATTTTTTTGCATTTTCATTTCTGCTGTGCTTTCTTGTGAACAATGTACAATAAATTGTTCTGTGCATTTCAGCAGAGCATTTGGAACACAAATATAGCTTTGGCATGGCTGGACTTAATAGGCTGGCATTCCGCAAAACCATGCCACATTCTCCACAATCACCACTCTTTAACATTTAGCACTGCATGGACACAATGTTCCAAGAAGCAGTGTACGTATGGTGCCCTGCCAACTCCTCCGACAGTGAGAGATTACAGTGATTACTCCAAAAGCAGTCTCAGTATGGAATGATGTATGCATGGGGGTCAGAGAGAAAGACAGCGGGGAGGGTCGGCAGGAACATTGGCAAGTTTCACAGTCGAGCACAGAAAAGACCAGGAAACGTGAGCGAGTCGCTGACCTCAAATCACTGTTAAAACACGGTGTCCCCATTTGGTAATTATCCTCCTCCAGAGATGAGGTCAGGCTGAAAATCAGTTGAAAACAAAGTGGGATGATAATGGCAGCGGTGACGACGGGAGCGAGAGAATGAAAAGCAGAGGAGAAGAGGACATGACAGGGAGAAAATGAAAGAGAGAAAGGGAGAGGAGTTAGAGAGAGTGGTGGAACTCGCTGCTTGGTGTGAGCGAGCATGGGAAATGCGTGGGACTTATGGTCCATCACTGGCTCCGAGGGGATGTGTTCGGTGATGGACGCTCAAGGACATGCATATATGTACGTACACACACACACACACACACACACATACACATATATACAGCTGTGATTTCATCACTTATCTTAAAAGTCTTCATACTGCCTGACCTAAAGTCAGGTCCTCGTAATGTCACCAACCGATTGGGGTCCCCGCAACGTTAGTAATACAGGCCGACAACCAAGTCTAAAGTCATTTGTTCAGTCCTTTCAAAAACGCTTTAATTCTTGGCTGCTGCAGATGTTCATCACCACCGCCACCTGTTTTTTTCCCCCCTTTTTTTTGCAAAACACAGCGTAAAAGTTTTCATTCGGAGCATATTTTCTTTATAAACCTCATTATTCTTACGTCGCCTCTTGCTGTTAGTGATGTTTCTCACTCGTCGAGAGGAGGGTGGCGATGGAAAGCCAGTGCTGCCTAAATTGCACCACCAGAGGGCAAAATCTGGTCAGAAACTATAACGGAGAGTCTCTGGAGCGCACATGCATGTACGCACAGACACACGAAGACACACAGATGTGCGTTCATGTACACGTTCCCCACCGTTCGACACTTATATGTGCCTTACTGTATCGGCCCACTCGTATCATATTGCATGCCGTGTTAAGCTTTCATATTACTACGTTACACATCATATAGAGTGTTTTGCTCTTGATGTACCCACTCTAACATGAAACAGCTACGCTAAGTTTTATAAAATATCAAGTTTATTGAGGACAGTGTGATTTATAGACACTTAATTTGACTGCTAACCACATCAAAACATTCACACAAGTAGCTGTCAGTTTTGAGCTGTGATGTCTTGAGGCTGAGCTCACCTCCGTGTAAATCATGGGCCACTCTGTGTCAATGTTCAAGCCAAACCCTGGCAGGCTTCAGCATGATGCAGCCTTTTCTCATGTCTAGGTTATTTTTATGGCTGAGGTGGTGGTGGAGCCATTGGGAGGTCTGATTACCCTTTCGAAATAAGCCAATATAATCACAGCTGCCAGGGGTGGTCGATACAGAGCGCTGCGCCGTGAATTCATCTTTCACGAAGCAGGGCTGCAAAAGGCGGCGGGGAGCAGGAGCTTGTTATTACATGGCATTTACTGTACGCTGCACATTCAGCTCCATCGATGCAAGCCTTGCGGCCCCATACCCGCGCAGCTTCTTTTTTTTTGCGTGCTACGTTTTATGTTTCCTATATGTCTGTGCAGGGATGTTAGCCATAGGTGGTTTAGGTCAGCTGTTGTCAAACCCATGCTGAGGGCTGAGGGAAACAGAGCCGCTGAGGGCCATGACGTGTGCTGTTACTGCATGCGTGTGCACTTTTATATGGCTTTAATTACAGACTGTGAACACAGACAGACTTGTTTATTCTGCTGCATAGTATACACTGAGGCCTGGTTGGCACCACAAACACACGTGCCACACACACTCGCACACACACTGCTTTGTAGTAGTAAAAGTATCTATCCTGGACAGCACAGTAGGTTGTACCTGCCAGCTGAGTGAGTCACTTCTATTTTATGTCCATTAATTCAGTCATTTATGGCTATCTGAGCGCAGAGCGTCATCACAAACAGGCGTAGTCCTCTGACATGAAAAAAAGTGTTGCTTTCATAATTCTCGATTTAAACGCGTCGCATCTTTTTTTTTCCCAATTCGCAGGCGTTGAATCAGTCTTAGTTTAATAGAAATATAGTAAGCTATCACCACCATAGAGTTGTATTCTAATTCCCTAGGCTTGAAAAAACAGGCTATTTAAAGGGCATCAGCCTAACATAGACTGCTTTATTTTGAGTAGACGAAGAAGGTATAAATAGACTTAGAGGAGTGCAACAAGCGAATGGTTCATATGAAATGGCTGGCGTTACATCATTGCCTGTGAGAGTGAAGTTCTGGAGAGGCGCTGGGCTCTCTGGGCCAGCCATTATGGTTTGTACTAATGTTCTGGTTTCACAATCCAAACATTCTAAGAGCTGTTATTTGCTCTCTTTTTCCCTTTTACTCAGTAATTCTGCTTCTTTTTTTCAACTGAGCAAAGCTGTCAACAGAAGAGGAGAAGCAGCTTTAAGTGGGAGACAGAAAACGGACAGATGAGGAAGAGGCGACGAGGAGACGAGGAGAAATGGGGGGGGGAAGACACAACGACAGCGATCCAGACAAAGTTGGTAAACCCCATGACCCGCGGGATGCGTTGTCCACAAATATGCGGAAACAAAAATCTGTTTGATCGAAGCATGAAAACAGCCGAACAGTAAGGTGTATCTCTGTGCAGACAGTCTGAGGTCTGAGGAGGCTGGTGGTGAGGCAGCGTCCACCATGTGGTTGGACTGCAACTCATCATTACTGTTGGCTTCAGTTGCGGCTACCGAAATGACTTGTATAAGTAAATCAGTGCCGCTGAGTGAAGTTCCAACTGGTAGCTAAATCACAGGACAAACCAGCGTCCCCCATCATGCGTCTCTCCTGCATTTATCCTCCAACTGTAATAGATCCTGCTCTTTTTCAAACGTGGTATAATGAAGTGAAGCTGAATCAGCATTTCCGCGCAGCAGACTTGTGTCTCTAAGTTGGCTCATGCATATGCCATTCTGCACAGTGTCTGGTGTTTTTGAAAAAAAATGTTTTAATTTTGAAGTGCACAGATAATGAGATGAAGACATAATTTGCGGTGGCGGCATTTACGATGGCTGCCTCTGCGTGCTCTATATATACTGTATGAAATAGGATTGGGATGTGTCCAAGTTGCACTGTATATGAGGGTTTTTTTTGTTCCCATATGGCTCCAGCGGCAACATGGCGTGGGCTGAAAAATGAAACCAATGCAAAGCTCATGCAAAACTAACATACAAAACTATTTATTTTTACACCATACCTGAATGTGGCTAGGGAGTATCACTGGCCACTATCGTGCAACAACACAAAAGACAGACAAAATCTATAAGTTAAATTGCGTGAATTTAATAATTTATTGCTAACATTATCTGATACTAACTGAAATTTACAATTTTCTTCAGTCTTCACTCTAATGTCATACTAGCCACCCAAACAGTCAGTGATGAATACAACCCATATCTCTATGCTAAATAATTACAGTAAAAAATGACTTTTAATACAACTTTTGATTTAAGTCCAATTTTATAACAATTTATAACAACAAATAATTTATTTGTTGTTATAAATTAATTTGCTGCTTAATGGGGAACTACTGTTTTTTTGAAGCCTCGACCTAATTTCTGGCATAAAATACAATTTTAAAATTCGTTTACTCACCCATATAACGTTTTTGTAATCTGTATTCCTTTGGGAGATATTTAGATCCGCATATATCCATATAGTGGGAGTGACTGGGGCACCGAAACGCAGCCTCTAAATAACACATTATCTGCCGCGAAACTCGTTAATTTCACCAATATTTTGTTATCATACACTAGTGCCATTCCCCACTGAGTCTGGAGTTACCTGTGGACATTATAGATTGACCTACAGACCTGGATGATGTCATCTCTGAGCGCCGCACCCTCCCACGACTATTCAGCTTGTTTACCTGTAATTTGCTACTGCTAGTTTTTTGCAACTGGCTGAATATTTTTCCGATTCTGAGGTTGCGGGCGAACCATGAACGAGTTTTGTGGCAGATAATGTGTTATTTAGAGGCTGCGTTTCGGTGCTCCCTATAAGGACCTATGCGGACCTAAATATCTCCCGAAGGACTACAAATTACACAAAATTCAAATAGGTGAGTAAACGCTTGCATTTTATGCCATAAATAAGGTTCAGGTTGTAAAAAAACAGTAGTTCCCTTTAACGGTTAGGTATTTGCTTTCTGTCTGATTTCTAGTTGTAGAATGTGCGCTTTAGTAAACATTAAAGATGCTCATAGGTAGATTTTGTTATCTCTGGATGGAGCCAGCAACCTGGAAACTAGTGTGAGCTTTCCTCGTCAACAAAATTTGACTAGGGGAAAGTTGATCTAAAATCCCATGGCCTGAAAATGATCTGCCGGGCCAGTCACATCGTTTGGGTGTGCTTTATGTGGTGGTGGATAGAAACGCCACGTAGCCATACATATCATTGAGCGCTGTGGAGTTGAATTTGTTTACAACAAAATAGCTTTGATTGATTGTAGGACTGTCCCATTGTATGCAGAAGTATTGTTTTCCTGGTAACGGTTTAAACACGCTCCATAATGAAATCCTAATGGTGTGTTACCAAAATTATATTCTGAACTGAGTCAGCTATGAAACCAGGGCGGCAGCTTCAATCTCCCTACGAGTCTGAGCTACATGCAAAAGAATGGGATTCCTAAAAAGTCAAACTACTGCTTTAAGAACTTTCCCTGCGCTGGTGATTTGCGATTGCACCTGTATAGTCACACAGATTTAATGCCGCTGAGTTTAGAAAAAAAATGTGCGTACACACACACACACGCACACATACCCACACACGTGTGATGGGCTATTAAGTTGAGACCACTATCAGTCAAGTTGACAACTTAGCTGGACACTCAGATTGTACATGCAGTTCTCACAAAGCAAACAGAAATGTGATATTTTGACTAATAATGTGCAAGCTGAGGGAAAGTCAAATCACCTCTGGGTCACTGAAAAAGTTATTGGAACATAATTAGTTTAAGCTTCATACAAATGGCAGGTCCTAAAGAAAAATGTTGGTTCATTACAAAGACAAATGTTGGAAAAATATAGCCAGTGTACCCACTGTGTTCTTTTCAAACTGGCATGCAGTTAAGCCTAACAACTGGTCTTTCACCAGGTGTTGGGCTGCTAAAGGCCTATTTGTCAATGGGCTGCCATTATTTCATTGACTCAAGTCATGTTTTCTTAATCTATAATTACTCTGCAATTGCAATGCAGCTGTAAAATCACAAGCGTGGCTCTTCCCCGAGCTGCTAAACTATCCCAGCATTTTCTTTTTTTAGATATAATTAAAGTGAAACTGCTGGAGGTCACTGAGAACATTCTCATTTCAGATGCACTTGAGAGTCTTTGTGTATAAATAGCCTTGCATGCAACCTTATGTAACGTTACAAATAAAATCAAGCAGCTTAACAAAGAATTTGCTTGACAACAATGGATATTTAGACTGTCTCAGCAGAAAAACAGTAAAGCTTCGGCTAAGAGCCTGATTGTGGATGGCTAAGTTTTCCAGGTGCTTGATTGCAGCTCCAGTGAAAACAGCTCTTTGGATAATTGTCCTGCCATCTAAATACCTCTCCAGTGATCCATTTTATGGGGGACAGAGGGGATAGCAAAGACTGAACTCTGGAAAAAAGCAGGTATCAGCCTGCCGTCTTCCATTTCCAGCACTTCTCACTCAAGTTGCAACCAGTTCATGATAAAAGATAGAGATGGAGACCATGAGGAGATAACTGAGTGTTTTCTCAAGCAAGGCATCAAAGTCTGAGACATCCAACACAGGATGCATGCTGCAAAACGCTTCGAAGGGGTGCTTGGCATGGTTGGCATGGTGCCGTGGCCTGTGCTGCCCGGTTCATGCCATTCATTTCTGTGTGAAGCTCGAGCTGTCGCCACATGGACAGCTGGTTGTGAGCTGCAGAGTTGTGAAATAGCACAATTCTCCACATCCTTTTAATAAGTTATAACGCATAGATCTGCACCGGTTTACCCTCGCTAAATCACTACCAAAGAAATTTGTCTGGAAACCATGAAAATGACCTTAGACCAGCGACTGGAAACAAAATGACACCCTCCGGCGCTCAACAGCAGTGCAACAGGACCCTGTCCTGAGTTAGATGAGCCTGCTTTCAATCAGCACACATCAGGCTGCATATCAGGTCTAATTAGTGTATGTGGGCCTGCAGCGCAGAGCTTGGTGTGAGACACTAGCTTTCCGTGCACTGCGAGCTCTCCCCCGCACGGCACAACCAGACCTCGTGCCTATACAGCTTTCATTGCGTGGGATGTGACGCACAACTTTTATGGGCTCGCTATTTCTCATCTTAACAGCACATGTGTCGCAGTCCGAATAAGATTCCACAACAGCTGGATCAGAAACACAAAACACGGACATCCATATCCGTGCCGCCCTCGCACACACACACACACACATCAATGCCGAACGTCTTTCAGGTCCTACAAGAGTGGATGGATTTAGACGGTAAAATGATAACAGAGGGCTGGAAAGAGGGATGACTGTGGGGAAAAGGTCAGATGATACCTTAGACTCTATGCCAGTCAGGGGCATGTGTGCAGATCAAACTATGAGTCTGCAGTAAAGCGCCATATGCAATATGTAAAGGTTTGCATGAGTGGCAGATTTTGTGCTCCACAAAATAAATCCTTAAAGCTGCACTTATCCTTATGTTTGCATTAACAATAGATTTCATTACTTTGAATAACGTAAGATGCTGATGTCGCTCATATTGACAAATGCGAGCAAAAGTAAAACCAACTATGCTATTCCCCTCAGCTCTAAAAAGCCGTGTGGTGTCTTTCAGTCCATTGTTACGTATTACTCTGTCATGATCTCCTTAGAAATTATTTTCTGAGGTTTGTGGAGATTGATTCTTAGACTAACATTCATCAAGCCAACGTAAACATGACTCCAGATGATGCACGGTAGTATTTCAGTGTTGTTTTAGCACATTATTTTGCTGCAACCAATCCTAGAAATGTTACGGAAAAAATGGACTTTTTCACATTCAGATGTGAACAGACGAACAGTCTGGTTTCTCTCCTCTCTCAGTTGGTCAAAGTTAGTGTGTCTGAGTGAACCAATCGGGTTTGAGGCCACTTAGAACATCAATTGGATTAGCCACGCCCCCCTGGTTAGTAGAAACTCCTGTGTTTTCCTTACCTGCCATTTTGGTATTCTTTCCTTGTGTATTTTAGGGTTTCCATGACACCAGCGGGGAAAGCATGGCCCAACTTAGAAATGGGCTGGGCAACGGCATCTCATTAGCATTTAAAGGTGCAGACGCTCACATGGAACGAAACTAGACCAGGTGTATTATGGCATAGTAGATGGAAGGATTTACTGCTGAAATTCGAAATATACATTCTGCGCCTATGTTAGACTTATGTTAACTTCTTAAAAGTGTGTATAATATGGGGCCTTTAAAGTTGAATGATTGCTACCAATGCATTAGTGCGTGGAACTTTACTAAGCATGAAACCTTGGTTGTCACATTCATCTAACACAATAGCATGCTAGGATGAAGAGAGAGAGTGGCTCGCTGCAAAGGTGTGTTTGTGTTTGTGTGCTAGGGTTTGTATTTTTGAACCAAGCCTCAGTCTGTGTACAGACTTCCCTGGCTAGATGTTGGCCTTGAGGGCAGAGATTGGCTGAGCTGTGTGACTTTACTGGGAAAATTAGGGTAAGTGGTGTGGTGGGGAGCATGTGGGCGAGGGTGGGTTACTGACAGGGGAATTTACTTACTGGCCTTCGGGAGACGTTCCTCAGTTACGTTGTGGCTGTTGAAAAACTAATCCTTGCAGTAAATCATGACATTATACATCCACACAGCTAAAATTATCCCGCGAAGGTCAGGCAGAAATTGTGACCAGGGTTTGGCTGCATTCTGACAAAGTGCTAGCAATCCAGAGGCAGACAAACATCCAGATAAACATAGTTCTATCACTCTGGAAACTTCACACAGCTCCCTGACAATGTCCAAACATTGCAATTTCAATTTGCACGCCCTGAATCATTACACAAAATGCAGGTATTTTAGGTAGGCCGAAATTGTTTTATTATTTTTAACACAGTAATTGCAAGGCAAATGGTCTTAATTGTAACCCCAGCCTCTGAAATAAACAAGACTGAAAAATGAAAGTGGTGATTATGGTTTCCCTGGGCCTGATGTGGGATTTGTGAAGCTGCTGCCAACTCCGTTTTCATGTCACTGTTTCGAGTTCCTGCCCAATATAGACACACTGAATCACTCATCAGAGCACATGCCTTAATGGAGGACAGTTCGAAGGCTCTGTCCAGCTCAGGAGGGATGCTGAATCTATCTGCCCCCATCATTACTCCCTCGGCGGAATGTTCCACATGCCCTCCACAATTACCCCATACCCTCGTGATGAATGACGGAAAAACTGGATTTGACAAATAATATCTATCACCGCCTGATTTTCCAGAAAACAGTTAAATAGTTGCAGTGCAACCAGAAGATCTGTACAAATGTCACTGCAGCGTATACGAAGGATCTCAGTGCCTCGGCGTCCTGAGTTAGAGACTAACTAGGGATTTCTTATTTCTGCTTTAGCCTAAACTCCTCTCCTTTTTTTTTTCTTGAATGACTAGACTAGATTGGACAATGCGAGATTAAATCCCGTGTCATTAGATCTCACCAGCTGCTGTAGGAGAGGCTTTGATGCCTCCTAGACCGAGATGCTAACCTGTCAGGCAGGACCGCGTCGCGCAGCGCCCGGTTGTAGGGCAGAGGTGAGGGTGTGACCTTCTTCTGCATAGACTCAATTCTTGCTGCTCAGGCTTGGCGCTCTCCTCTTGGATGCCCCTGCCCTCGCTGTGGCCATTTCGCCGCTCTGCCAGTGTTATGTTTGGCGGGGACAACTGAGATGTTGGCAGCATGCAAACCTTCAAATGCACAACACGTACAATAACCGCGAGAGGCCAAAGCCCGTCACACACAGGTGCAATGATTTAAGAGCAAAATTAGTTTTTAATTTGGCTTCTGTCAATTTTGGGCAGTCTCTGGATGATTTGCTCACGTTAAGATCCAGGCTCGTACAAGCACTTTTACAAATGCGCTCACATAAAATCTTAACGATAGCTCTTTGTAATAAGACCTATTTTAAGTGAGTTAATGACTTTAGAAGGAATGAATCAACATTTTGAGGTATGTTCTTATTCTCTTTCTTGCCAAGGTGTGAGACGCTCTGTCGCCTTCTTATTTGACCTGCTGTTTTCTGTACCGATTTATTAAAGAGTAATTTTGGCTTTTTGTCAGCCTGGCGGTGTTCTCATTATTGAGGACACTGTGGCTCAGTGGACCATGCTAATTTTGCAATCTCCACCTCTGTTGTAGAGATTCGGGGAAACATGAGTCGCACACAGCATGCGACAAAAAGGGTCAATTTTTGTTTTTGCATGTCCAGAAGCAAACAGACAAATTATCCGCCTGATAATGATGAGTTTACCAACTGTAGTACGGGTCTCCGTATCAGCCAACTTGCCGCCTTACCTAATCACTGGCGTATTCATCCACGCAGGAATAATAACGCGCATGCATCAGGAAATTGATGGTGCTCCTTCGGTCATTTCTCTGCTGCAGACTTGAGGAGCTTTTGCTGCGCGAGACCCGTTGATGCCAGACTTCTCCATGTGTCAATGGATGAGAGTAATCCTAGCTTTGGAGCTACAATTAATAAGTCTGCAAGTTTTGATAAACACTGCAGAGGTGGCCTTACTCCTCCTCAGAAATTAACTTGAGGAAAATACCAAGACTGGCTGGAATCCGTAAGGCAAGTAAAAGCTATTGCAACAGGAAAATGTGCTGCTAAGATCTCTCTGGCCCAAACATATGCAAAACATGAAGTTATTTACAGACTCACTCACTAATTAGGTCAGTGTGCATAATGTTTCTCTAATGTTGGTTTGCATGTACCAAATGGCCTAACACAGGGCAGTAAGGTCAGCCAGCAAGTTGTGCCTAACACAATCGGTAAAATGAAATTCCAGACGGTATGTTCTTTGGATACTTCCCATCATGTGAAAGACGCAGACATTAAAAATGACTGAAACATTCTTCAGAAAGCAGCAGGGAGCTTGCATGTGATGACCCAGTGTGTGCTGTGCACGCTGTTTTGTGCAGCTCCTCACTTCCTTGAATCTCTGCAGCAGATGTCACGATTGCAAAATTAGCATCACCCACAGAGCCGCAACGATCACATTCATGGGAAATGCACTATGAAATATGGCCGAGTTATCCTTTGAAGAGATTTAGATGGTTCCGCAAAACAGTCTCCGGAGGCTTCCTCAAACTTACGCCACTTTTTCATCCAATAGACCATGATGATCACTCAGACTGATAACTTACTGAATTGATTTTGGTTTGATGCTGGTCTGACTGTAACACAGACTAGAGGTCAAACTTAAACGTGTTCAAGGATAAACAACAAATGGAGTAGTCTCAACTACATATTACTGCTCTGGTTAAAAATCTTTATAGCCAGCAGTTCCACCAGTTACTCATTCACTTCAGATCTTAAAAATTCATTGCACATGTATGCGTATCTGCCGCACCAGCCTTCCAAAGTCAATACTCCGCCGATGTTTTTCTTCCTAGAAGTAATTAACGCTAACTCTGATAATAAAAAAAAATATATCTTGGCAAATCCCTGAATAGCTGGTGGCAGCTTATCTGCCACAACAGGAGCTACCTTGAGTAACCCTCTCTCAGCTTGTTCTCGCTATCAAGCGGACATATTTTCACATCCACATCCCTGCAGCTGCGAAAACACTGACTCCTGCATGCTTGCACACTTATTATTCAGCTAATTTGAGGCTTTAAGGAGATTGTAGTTGCTCCCCGAGCCGAAGGACCGGGTTCATCCTGTGGAGATATTTTAATGAGGGAACACTGATCTACATAAGCCAGTAAGAAGCAGGGCATTAGACGTTGCCTCAGTTCATCCCCCATACTTCCGCTAATTTCTCAACCCACGCATCCATCTTTCTTTCCCTCAATATTTGTCAGAGCTCACTGTCCATGTTGTGGGAACTGATCAGAATTTTTTTTCTTTTATTTGTCAAAGATGCATCAAAGCAGAGGAAAAAAGGAAAAAAATGAAAGAAGGATGAGCAGCATCTTGGCTCGTCCGCATGAGAGGCCGCTAGCTAAATACCCCCCTGCGGGCACTTCTGCTTGGTCAGACCATATAAAGCTACCCTAATGACAGTTCTGGAGTCAGCTCAAGCATCAACATCAGTCTTACAGCTAATGGGTTGTGACTAGCCAAAGTGTAACCTAATTTTCACCACCAACCATACAACACCCTCTCAGTGCGGGGATCTTCGCCGCGCCGATTCACTGTGTCTCCGTGCATGTGTGTGCAGAAGAGCAAACTGGGCACCGCATCCACACCAATCAAACAAAAGTGTTTTGACAGCAGACATGAAGATTCAGCAAGACCTCGGTTTCCCCGACTGTCTGTTGTCACTTGAGGTTTTTAAACATGGATTTCGGGTTCCAGAGCGATGGGAATAAATCCCGAGCTTGAACACAGAAGGCGTTTCAGCATTTTATGTACTGATAAGCCAAAACATTATGACCTTATGGGCTCCTAGAGACTTGCGTTGGTGCTTCGTAGTATCTGGCTCCAAGACCTTAGCAGCAGGTCCTATTAGCTGCACCTTCAACTCATATTTTACCAATGCATTGTTACTGTGCATGGTTTTCCTACCTTGGTCCCCTCACAGCTGCAGACCATGAGCATCCAAAATTCCTTGCTGTGTCAAAGATGCTTACACGCACAATATCACTAAATGTTGCGCCTCTGCATACCACAAGTTGCAAATCTGAGTGAATCTGTTTAAACGGACCTGATGTATAAACCTTTGTCTTGTTTATTTAGCTCCATTAATAGTTCTTCAAACCCAAACATCCATTTCGACATAACTAATGTGGCCTGTAAAGTCTCTCATGTCAGAGTCAGCACGAAGACAACATGTGAGGCTGCTTTTAGAAACTTTAGAGACTGAAAATCTTAAAATATGTACGGGGCAGTCACTCATTTCACTAGCAACCCATGTCATGGTTGGCACTCTTTCCACTATTATGCAAAGAAAACAGCTCAACTTGGCGTCACCAGCCAGCTCAAGTGCAAGCCACTCTTTCTGCCGTCCCCAACCCCAATTTATGGATGACATTGTTTTATTAGTAGCTTGTCCAAGAAGAAAACCCACCAAAAGGTGGACAGTTCTTAGAAAAACCACAAGGGAAAAGTCTCCCCTGGTTGCCTGGCAAGCTCATAGTGATGACAAGACTCACAGAACTGCACCTGGATGAGAAATAATCCATGTTTATTTTAAGATTGGTTCTAGCTTTATAAATTAGCATACAGCCATGAGAACGGCTATATCATAATGTGCCACATGGCAAATTGTCCTTGAGCAAGACACTGAAAAGTTGTTCCCAGTGCATGATGCTGATGTGTAAATATGTGTGAGCAAATGTGACTGTGTGTACCAACACATAGAAAGACACTATATAAACTACATTATATCCTTAGAAATGCTACACCTGCATTTTATCTCAGGACCCGTACCACGCTGCCCACCTGCCTCCAGTGTCCAGACGAACAGAAAACGAGAGCCGTACAAAGAAAAGGCATCAGAAAGAGACAAAAAGGTGCCGTCATTGCTATCTGATGTCAACCGAGAGCCCCGATTCAGGTAGGAACCGATGAATGGAGTGAGGTAATCCTGGACCTCAGTGAGTACCAAACAGAAAAGGAGTGAGAGCATTCAAGGCCTGTCCGCTGACTGAACTTTAGTTGATCAATTAACTCCATTATGTTAATCTGGGATGCACTCCATGTACTGGGATGTTCCCTGTTGCTCTCTGTCTACCCAGGAACTT
The DNA here is from genome assembly GCA_005024645.1 of Planiliza haematocheilus. NCBI lineage: Eukaryota > Metazoa > Chordata > Actinopteri > Mugiliformes > Mugilidae > Planiliza > Planiliza haematocheilus. The sequence continues at coordinate 3,440,596 of SRSE01000949.1, read as the reverse complement.
AGGGATGAGCCAAGACACAGAGACGAGCGGGGAGACGAGTTCATTTCCTGCTGACCAGTGAATGAGGTCATCGTTCGAGGAGCCTGGGGGCCATCTGTCCTCCTGTGAGGTCGGGGTTTGTCACAGCCTGAAAGTACAGCACATGCCCTGTGAATGACCACTTAGAAGCCTCTAAAGGGGACATGCTAACACTGAGATTTATCAGAGACAATCTTGTTCGCTTTTATTTGTTTTCTCATTTACCAAAGCCTTAATAAGCTCCAGATTATTTTGCGTATGATACCATTTAAAACTAATTCAGTGAGGGGGAAAAATCACACACATGTAAATGTACGCCCAGGCGCTCACACAAAAGAACAACAAACAAAGGTGAGTGGTATAATCTGCAACTTTTAAGGGCAACGCAAAAAAAAAAAAAAAAGGTTTGGTCAGAAAGGTTGTGACTCCAGCGAAGCATGCATCCCAAAGGTGATTCATGACAATTTAGGAGCCAGGGTCCATTGCTTTGAGCGAACACACCACATCAAGGCCATTTAAATGACCCAGAGAAGCAGCCCCGACTAAAAATAAAGAGGCAGAAAGGCCAAGAATAGCCTTGGCATGAGAGGACGGAGTGAATTACTGCCGCGATAAGCCATGATTCCTACACATGCAGTTGGATCACGATGTGGCGGGGGAACGCAAATTGGTACCAGCTGTGTGGCCTTGGAGTATGCCGCTGCAGACAGGAGACAGGGTCCAACTATGCGGATTAATCATTTACTCATATAACACAGCCACGTTGGAAACCTCAGGCACTCACTGCATTTATCTCCATTCATGTGTGGTGGCACTCAGGCTTGGCTTTGCGCAGCAGTTTGTGTGTGCGCTTGTGTGTGTGTGTGTGTGTGTGTGTGCGCATATGTGCATGACTCTGAAAACAAAGCCGGCCTCAGTGCCCACCATCTAGTCCATTAAGACTGGAGAGGAAGAATGCTCACTCAGTGGATCAGTCTCCTCAGGACTCCAAATCATGATGTACTGTTCACGACACCCCCCTCCGTGCCCCGCCCCTTTCGATTTCCACCATAATACTCTCTATTAAGATAGTTAAGAAAGTCTTTGTGTGAATCAGTTTCCAAGTTTGACTTTCGTAGAAACCATTTGGCCTATATTTCGCTCTCAGAAGCATTCCTGCACCCAGTTTTCTAGGAACAACATATTCTGGGAACTCTGCACCATATGATATTTCAGGGAACTATATTTCAGTGTAATTTTGGACTTAGGGAAGTGTGTTTTTGAAAATCAAGCCAGCGGGAGATGCAGCCAACAAATCAAGTTTATTACCATGAGAAACACAAACCTTCAAGGAAAATCTGAGGTCGTCGCTGACTGCTGCGGCTAAATAGTCTGCATCACTGAACTCCGTGGACGTGCAGCACCTTCTGCCAGGTCTTATAAACTGTTGAGCGCACCTATGTAGAAACACGCAGCTAATTTTACAGATGAGCGTTAAACATTCTGCGTCATAATTACAAAATTTTAATAGCTGCGCTCACATATACTAAGATCATTGCCTTGATGAGTTGTCGGTTTACAGGACAAGACCCCCATGTGTTACTCAGTGAAGCCTCTGTTTATGGTGCTGTTTTTACAGGTCTATAAAATATTAGTCTGAACCACTCTGCTCTTGTGTGTGTGAAAAACCCACATCTGAAGCCTTTTGGTTTGTCATGAGTGGCTGTGGGGAATAAGAGCTAATACCGTGGCTTGGGACCCTTCCTATAACAACACAAACTTCTTCGAGGGTCCTTCTGTGACAGCCAAGACCACCGCCTGGTCCCAGCCTGCTGTATATACAGCAGGCAACTTCAAACACGCTACAGGGGACCTGTGCCGTGTTTACTGACCAACCTGTCTGGTCGTTTGCCAGGAGCAGCTCCCAGACATAAGTCGTTCCTCTGACATCATTGCACGTCTCAGCCTGCAAGGGAATGGAAGGTAGAGCTGTGTGAAAGCTATAAGAAAGCTATAATCAAACCGGAGCAACTGCACATGCACAAGGCGGAGGAAGTTTAGCTTTAAACTTTCTGATCGTGTGTCTTGTATGAATTGTTCCAGACAGTTTTCTGTCTTATACAATACCTTTCTTGTATGTTGTATTCTTCTACATTGTAGTAATTTTACAGTTCCCTCAGCTCCTGGTAAAATTATATTTTTATTAGCTGCCTGGATTGTTATAATCCACCAAATCAACACTAGCTCTACATTCAGTGCTACCAAAGCTACTCCTTCTAGAAACTAGGACCCTGTTCCTTCATTAGGCACTTATCATGCAGGAGAGATAAGGTTACAGTGCACAAGTGGCGGGGCTGGAGCCCAACACAGAGAGACTAGAACCACCAAACTCCACACAGAAAGGCTCCGGTTGACCTGGATTCAAACCTGGAACCTTCTTGCTGTGAGGCATCAGTGCTAACCACCACCCCACTGTGCCGCCCCCACATAAAATTGTGAATTGTAAATACACTATTTAAGCTGTCAATTGATTTTGACTTGGGAAAACAGAAGTTCTGCTCAAAAACCTGACCAAGCAGTTATTGTTTTTATGTTTCTGGGAAAGACTTGGGGGAACTATAGCTATCAGGCCCTACATTATGACCACCTTCCTAATAACGTGTTTGTCGCCTTTTGTGGGCATAACAGACCTGACGCGTCAAGGCATGGACTTCACTAGACTCCTGCAGGTGTGCTGTGGTGTCTGGCAGCAAGATGCTAGCAGCAGATCCTTTAAGTCCTGTAAGTTGCGAAGTGGGGCCTCCATAGGTCAGACTTGTTTGTCCTACAATTGGACTGAGATCTGGGGAATTTGGGGAACACCTCAGCTTCGTTGTTGTGCTCCTCAAACTATTCCTGAACCATTTTTGCTCCATGGCAGGCATCATTATCATGGGAATACCGTCGGTCTGCAACAGTGCTTAGGTAGGTGGTACGAGACAGAGTAACATCCATACAGATGGCAAGACTCAAGGTTTAAAAGAAGAACATTGCCCAAAGTATCACACTTTGGCACCAGGTGCACACAGGGCACCTGCTTTGCCATCTTCCCATTGTGCATCCTGGTGCCATGTGTTCCCCAGGTAAGCGATCCCCACACACCTGGCCTTTCACATAATGTTAAAGAAAATGTGATTCATCAGACCAGCAACCTTGTTCCATTGCTCCATGGTCCAGTTCTGATGCTCACCTGCCCATTGATGGTACCTGCGGCGGTGGACGAAGTCAGCATGGGTATCGTAGCTGGTCAGCAGCTATGCAGCCCCATAGGCAACAAACTGTGATGGACTGTGTCTTCTGACACCTTCCTATCGGAACCAGCATTAACTTCTTCAACAATATGAGCAACAGTAGCTCTTCTGTTGGATCAGACCACACGGGCCAGCCTTCGCTCCCCACGTGCATTGCTGAGCCTCGGCCGTCCATGACCCTGTCGCCGGTTCACCACTGATCCTTCCTTGGATAACTTTTGATAGACATAAACCATACACCGCACAAGAGCTGCAGTTGTCGAGACGCTCTGACCCAGTTATCTAGCCATTGCAATTTGGCCCTTGTCAAACTCACTCAAATCCTTACACTCGCCCATTTTTCCAGCTTCAAACACATCAACTCTGAGTACAAAATGTTCCCTTACTGCCAATTATATCCCGCCCACTAACAGGTGCCGTAATGAAGAGATAATCAGTGTTATTTACTTTACCTGTCATAATGTTATGCCTGATCGGTGTATATAAACCCAAGATTGAAAAAGAGCTTTGTTTTTCTAATGAAAAGCATTCGTCCTCCTCTCTCTGCAGAAAGGCACAACTAATGCATCTAATGCTTTACACATCATCACAGGAAGAATGTTCGGAATCCAACATACACACAACATATAAACAGACCGAGCTATATTTGTATATTTAATGAATAACTGCGTCTCGGAAAAATGTAAATAACTCAAAAAGACAAACTAAATCTGTAGAGGGGATGTAAACCACGAGAAAATAAGAAAGGAAAAAAATCTGGAAGGGGGAGGAGGGGGGGAAGAATTGGACAATGAGGTATTATAATGGAAGATGGCCCAGGGCTTTGAATCTGGTGCACACACCATATGCACCACTTTGTGAACTGGATGCATGCATTTAAAACACACACACACACACACACACACACACACACACACACACACATGCACGCAGTATAAAGTGCATCCCATCCACCAACTCAGGAGGAGGAATGTGGGTCCAGTAAATATCTAGAAGAAGAGAGTTGACAGATGGCAGTGCAGAACACAATAATTACCACATACTTCCCACCACTGTGCATGTCTGCTACATCCTCAGCTCCTCAGGCCAACTCCTTCTAACCCAAACCAACAACGCACTTTCAACCAGAAAATAGCCCACACAGCAACTTCATCCAGCTTAGGTCTCGCAAACAAGCCAAGCCTTCGGTTAGCAGTGCAACAAAACCCACCGCACATATAGACTGGCTAGCTATTAACCCAAGACATTAGCCCAAATACATATAGGTTTAACCTTACTGAAATCATGTGGTACTGCAGCAGAGATCAGCTCCTGACCGCAGAAGCCTACAACCACCAAAGTACCAAAGGAGCCATTGTCTGCCTCTCTCACTAAACCTACCGTGACGGACTCCACTAAGACCACGTTTAGACCCAGGGCTGCTTCTCACACCATAAACGCTCAGCTCAATTCACTAGCTGCCTGCATCTCCCACCCAACCCACAGGTATGACTGCAAACGCCAGAATGGCCAAGACTGCGTAATCATCAGATTGGGGGTTGGAATTCACAACCGTGAAGATGAGTGGCGCCCGCCATCGCAACGTCATGAAAGCTAAGCTGGAGCTCCCTGGACCTTAAAAAACGGCTCGCTCTGCTATGTGGTCTCCGGTGTGGACAGTTCAGAACCAAACAAGTGGTCCACACTGAACAACATCAACATTGCAACAAGTACTTATGGGTCGAGTTAATTTAATCTTGTTGCATAAGAGCAGAACAGATTCAACTGTTTACACCAGACCCAACCTTGAGGTTGAGAAACTATTTGTGTTTGCTTAATACGCAAACAAGGTCACAGGAGATTTGTCAGGCTAATATATAAATGTCTGATGTATTTAGATTGAAAATGCCCAAGTGATTTATTTGGAGCATTCTCTTCACTCCTGAAAACTAAATTACAACATATGGATTCTGGCAACCTGAAAACTGGGTCAGATTTTTGCAGAAACCTCAGACTGTAAGTTAGTCATTTTGCAGCATCACAGAGAATGGATTTATTACATGACTCTGTAAAAGGTGCTCACAGGGAATGGAAAAGTAAGGCTTTAAGGAATAGATAAGGGATTGCGAGCTGGATAAAAGTGTGTTCTGCTTGTGCACAAACAAATGAAGGCAGCCTGCTCCCTCTCCCTGACTGTGTCTTTCAGCACAAGGTAATGATGAAGGATGAACTGGCCTTCCAGGGTTCACTGAGTTGGTCTACAAGTACTCCACTGACGCCCCTCTGTGCACTCAGCTCTGATGCTTGCCCATGCTAGGAATGTTCACACATACGGATACAAACACAAGCACTAAGGCATGGCTTGCAGTCTGGTAGCAGGTTATCCAACATTCCTGACCTGAACGACATTGGCTAAATTTGGAGGTTTGTCCTCGCGAGAAAAAAACAACGGTGCTGATTGTTTGTTCGGATGACTTGAGTGACCTGTGTTTATGATTTTCTGAGAAGGGACTCGTGTGGCCGTGCGAAATATGACTGTTGTCTGTCAGAAGCAAAGGTGGAAGCAGCGTGATGTTGTTAAATTACCACAAAACCTCTGAGGGAAGACGACTGGGTGGATGCTTGAGTGACATCAGTGGCCACTGTTTGCGTCCCGTTTACTACCAACTTTGAACATTGTTTTGTTTTATCATGACCACGGTCTTCCACTAAACTTAACCATGTATTTTTTTTAACATGAAACCACAGACTTTTTCTAACCTTAACCAAAAAACCATGCTGTGCAAACTGAAGGGTTCTAGGAGTGGTAATGTCTGTTCACTGTCATTCAGTCCTCTGCTCTAGTCCAGAATAAAATATCTAAACAAATACTGAATTTTGCACAAACGTTCATGCTCCCTAGAAGAGTAATCCTACATGACATTATCACCTTTCCTCTGGCCCAATTTGTAGTTTTGAGTCATATTTATCCAAATATTCTGACTGTCCATATGGTAAACCAAAATAACTTGACCTACTATGTGTAATTAACAAATGTTATCGTGCTAACATGCTCAACCAATATGGTAAATGTGGTAAATGCTATATAGTACCTGCCAAACTTCAGCATATTAAACTGTGAGCATACGATGTTACCATTTCTCCCAAAGAATCAATGTGCCTGAAGGCAACAAAGGCCATCTGTGACATGTTGCCTGTGTCAATGCCAAAAAGTTGAACTTGAACGCACCGTTAAGACTACAACGAACAGCTAACTTGGCATGTAAATTCTATGATGTCTATTGAGATGAGAAGATAATCAATCTGTCTATGCCCTCTTCGGTTTGCTGTTTGCTAACTTTCGTCACATGCATTTCTCTGGCGCCGGAACAAAAGTCACAGATGTTATGTTCATTATCATACGACTAAATACTACATGTGCACTTTAGTAAGTATTTATGACAGATGTATGTTTATCTCATTCCCCCCGCTGCTCTCTTCTCTCTCTTTTTTTACAGTTTCTTTCTGTTAAAGGGGAGTTCTTTCTCGCCTTCGTGCTTGCTCTGGGAGTTTCAGGCGTGATTTCAGGCCGGATGTTGTAAAGCATCATGAAACAATTTGTATTGTTTTTGTTGCTATATAAATACAATTGGACTGAACTGAACTGAGGGCAGGACAAGGAAGCACAGTGGTGTGGCGGTTAGCACTGATGCCTCACAGCAAAAAGGTTCTGGGTTTGAATCCACCAGCCGACTGGGGCCTTTCTGTGTGGAGTTAGCATGTTCTCTCTGGTTACTCCGACTTCCTCCCAGCGTCTAAAGACATGCTCATTGGGTTCATTGGTGATTCTAAATGGGTCGTAGGTGTGAGTCTGTATTGTTGTCTGTCTCTCTGTGTTAGCCCTGCGATGGACTGGCAACCTTTCCAGAGTGTATCCCGCCTCTCGCCCAATGAAGTAGGCTCTAGTCCCTCCGTGGACCCCCAGAAGACAAGCAGTTATAGAAAATGAATAAACAAAGATGTTTATCAACTTGTCGGCAGTTATCTGAGCCCAGAGGTGCATCTCCTCTAGCAGAGCAGTGTGTCCAGTTCAGTTGTCCAGTGTTTTTACTTGGGCTTCCAGTAAACTCTAGAGTCGCCTCTGCCTTAGTCCTAGCTGATCTATGATCTTTCCAAAACGCTGTGTGAAGTAGTTTCAGTTTCCTAAATCTAATCCTACTTGAACCATTTAAGTTGGATAACAGAAAACCTTCACATGAATCATGTTTATAATTGTCACATCACCATTTTGGAAGGCACTGAACAAATTGCCATCACACTAACAAGGGCATAGGATCAGTAAATGTTTAAATGGGTTATTTTAGTGTTGCTTTATGTAACAAGTAAAGTCAGCCAACACTAGTGATGCAGGCTAATATAGCATTGGCTAACAATGATTAGTAGTGTCTTTATTTCGTCCAAAGCCTCCCTCAAGACTTTTATGTGAAGTCCATAGTCCATGGTGTTTATCCAACTGCTTCTGTGTGAATTTGGTCCAACATCACTCTTTCTTTCTTTCTTTCTTGGATCTGTGTCTGTCCTATATGTATGTTTTATGCTCCCACACTTTGTCCCTGCTCATTGAAAGGCAGCAGAAAGAGGAGAGAAAGTGAGTAAGCCTTCCAGCCTCATTAGACTGGACTCTACCAGCCATGCAGAGTCAGTGATGGAACCACAAGCCTTTGGTAACCACACTCGCAAATGCTTATGTCAGATGTTATAAAGTGCCCACGTGGGCCTCATGAAGGACCCCTGTGTGCCATCTCTAATAAAGGGGCCTTTTATTCCCACGGCGACTCACAGAGTGGTCTGGCCAGGGGCCTCAATCCTAAAAATAAAGGGACATACATATGCATTTTAGGCATCGGTGTATTTTTGTCATGGAGAATTCCTGCTCATTCACTGATGCTACACCAAAGATTTATTTAAGAGAGAAATGTATTTAAAAATAAATGTTGCCACTTCATGGGTTTTAATTTAAATGATTCATTACAGCTTCACAGTCTGACAAAAGCTCCAAAATAGGCAGTCTCCTGACCCTCTTTTTTCAGACGACATCGGGATGAGGTTGGAAACATGTTGGTCAGCAAGGCTGTTTACAGAACTGCCAAGCACATAAATTCATCTTCACTCCGCGTGAGTTGACATATTATCAAAATAGTAGCACTTAATCAGTGAGATTTCCCCAAGGAACAAAATGTACAGAGCAAACAGAAACACCCATACACAGTTCATACCTCCCACGACTCACGCCAGAGAATTCGTGTCCAAAAGCATTTCTGGCACATGAAATGAAGAGGCTGTATATGGAGCCAGGCTTACAACACAGTTACTCAGCCCCATACGGGTTGAAGTGAAATGCAGAGACTAGATGCTGGTAAGCACGCTTTAGGAGGATTTAGAGTATGCTCGCTCTTACTGATGAGCCCAGCGAGGATCATTATTCAAAGCTGCAGCTCTTCTCAGTTCTACAGAGCATTTTAGTGTCTTTCAGCTTATTGTCTTGGTGTTCCAGCTGCACCGTTACACTTTGGTTCAATCTCACTGCTCGCACAAGATCATTTTTGGGATGCAGAACATAGCTGCTTTTAGTTAAGAAGCCCCAAAAATTTGACAAACAAAGACAGAGACTAAACTGTGAAGACAGAGGAACCTGTAGTAGAGAATTAGACTATTTATTTTTCTCTTGTGAGATGGAGGAAACCGAGCCCAGGCAAGTGCACATTTGACTTTGCTTACCTGACCAGAAACACATGAACTCAAAATAAAAGCTGAAGTTGTTTCTTATCAAGTTCATTGTGTCACAGCATGTATAATTTTCTGCAGGAGGATAATGTCATGTACCACAAAGTAGCCAAAAGTTGTAGATTTAAATAAAGTAATGCGTTCTAGGGGTTGTACAGACCAGTTGATTAGTCTATTAGTTGATTAGTGGAGTTCTGTCCTGTGCGGAAAAGACAGCAGAGAGACCCAGTGGATCATTGCAGGAAACTAGCAGCGGTTCATTGAGTGTGTGAAAATACTCTAAAAAATAAATCAAAGTTATTAGACCTTTACCTGCTATACACGGAAAAGTGTGTGACTTAAATGCTACTGACGGTGATTTAGGCTGCACATGTCTACAGAGCACAGCAGCCTATGTAGTGTATGAGCTGTATGTTGCTTAACGGACTACTGGCATTTATTGTCAGTTCTGTTGTGTTCTATTAATTGACATTGTTGCTGTGATTGTAGAGCTTGTGTTTTTTTCCTTGATGTCAGTGAATGCACCATGACGTAAGCTACAGAAGTTATGGTGGTGCCCAAAGACTGTTTGGTAGAGCTGAGCAAGAGCCACATATTTGAAGTGACAGTGTTTATGGTGTGTGCGTGGGCCATAGCCGACAGTAGCGCGTGTTCAAGCTTCAGTAAACTTGCAGAAAAGCCTCCGTAGCTTCCTTTGTGTGAGACGCTACAATATATATTTAGGGCAACAATATGGATTATGTTGCAAAGCTTTTCTGCTGTGTTTATATTAGTGACGTCATTGGCGACTAGTTAACGTCGACTTGACTTTAATTACATATTAGTTGACTTGTGTTTAAGTTGCTGCATTGTAGACCTTTGAGGAAAGTAATTTCAATCCTCTGTATGTGTTGCACATGTCAGAACTGACAATAAAGCTGACTTTGACTTTTGACTTAAAACAAAAAGTCATTTAACCCCTAATATGTACATATATGGGTCCTATTTTTTGTTGCTGCTGCATGTATTGACTGCTAAGCTTAGCCTAGCTTAGCTGAATGTAGCTAAGTTAGCAGATATGTTTGGGTAGGGGAATGCAATTTATATTTCTCTATGGTTTTATTAATATAAGTTTGGTGTGGGTCCAATAAAATTATGTTTATGTACATTCACAGAGGCAGACGAATGCAGTTTTAAAAAATGGTTCCATCAAATGAAAAGCTGTCAGGAGTGGAAAATGTTTCATATAAAAAATATTAAACCCTCAAATATTTAGATGAAGCATTTCCTTGCCATTACGAAGCTCTGTTACTTGAGCCCACAGACCTCCAGGAACTGGGCCAAGTTGAGGTATTCTCGCCATACCTTTCAAATGCCTGCAGAGACAGAGAGAAATACAGCAATCACTTCAAGTTATGTACACACAAACTTTTCCCCCCTTCTTCGCGTTTTTCTTCTCTCTGCTCCGAGGCTCTCCATCCTCTCCCCCCATTTCCCTGTCACTTTCCGTCCCTAATCTGCGGTGATGCTACCAGAGTTGTAATTGGAATATGCGCACACGTTCGTGCGTGCGTGCATGCGTCCACGCAAGTCTGCCTTTGTAATTGGTATTGCAGCGGTGGCGGCGGTGGTGGAAGAGCTGTTGGGCCTCTGCTCCGCGGATGTCATAATTAGGAACTGGAATTCTGGGAATTCCTGGGAAGGTTAGACGGTCCTAGGAGGCTTTTCATCTGCTCCATCAGCCCAGCCCCCTCTCAGCCGCTGGCCTTACGGAAAAATACAACATGTTCCAACACACACCATCAGGCAATCAATTACCCCTAAGTGTAGAACACACATCGTAAACAACAAATATCCCAAAACATCCTTCAATTGTAACCTCATGGCAGTGAGGTTCACAAGCATCTGTGACATGCTGGTTTGATCTGGACCCAACCACTAATCCATGAGCTGGCTAATTAACCTCAACTATTCTAAATATACCATGTACTTTATTTATACCACTATCAGAAAATAGTTCCTTCCTTGCTTGCTGTTTTTGTTTTTCCAAACAAGAAAAAGGGCTAAAATGCATATGGTACTCCTCACCAGTACAATAAAATGCTTTATTTACAGAAATGTAGTCTTACATAAGCCTGTTATAGTATCCCCCAACAGTCGAATTCTGTTTTCTGCAAACACAGGCGCCAGAATAGAAACAATGCTCTCCAATCAGGCCATGTCAAACAACACTTTTCTAATGAGCTACCTACCAGGGTTATTATTGCTCACCAACGCATAGTCTAGCAGGGTCCAAGATGTGTCTGAGGAGCACTGGCTAATCAAAGACACAAATACAAGTCTGGATATTTCTCCTTCAGAATCTGACTGCTTTGTATCAGAGGCTCCTAAAAAACCCACATGAAACCAAGCTGACAAGCTGGTGAAATGGAAGTTAAATATTGTTACTTTAATTAGCTTTGGCACTAAATGCCAGAAGTGGGTTGGCTTTTGTAGCCATTTTTAGCAGCTGGTTCACGATTTAAATGGGGCTTTGGTTGAAAGCCTGAAATTCCGTTGGTGGTTAACACAAGTTTAACTCAATTTCTTGCTTCATTCTGACGTGAAACACTCTGTTTGTTCTGTGATTTTTGAGTTTTACTCAGTGGTCAGGGAATGAACGATGGCTCTTCATGCTCATGAATGAATCTCAGTAACTTTATCATTTTAATTTTAGCGAAGCATTACTCAAAGTTCTTCAAACTAATTCTGATGTTTTGTGTTTGCAGTGGCAAAAAAAAAAGCCTGCTAACAAAAACATTACATTTGGCTGCAATCACCCAATCTAGTCCTTTTTATTATTCACCATCCACCTACAGGTGCTCACCTAGAATTAGGCAGTGAAGTGGCGTGAATGGCTACGTGCATATTCAAACAATCAGACATTTAGGCCCTATGTTTAAGGTTCAATCAAGTTGTTTACTTGTTGCTTTGAGGAACTAAAGAGTTCAGTGTAGTTTGCCAGCCTCAGTGATGCTGGAGGCATGCAACCTATTACTTTTTCACAGGTTGGCCTAACATCAGGTTCCATCAGCCAGTGTTGCTTTGTGGAGATAATTGCACAATAAACACATTAAAAAGCATAAACAGATTTTCAGCATTAATGCAAAACTATATTCATAAAGTCATCAAAGTGTGGTTATAACCACCGAGCAGTGGGGGAACTAAATTCTGGGAAGCCGACTGGACCACTGGGATGCCGCAGGATTCAAGATGAGGGCGAGTTCTTACATGTGTGTGCCTTTCTTTTTTCTTTTTTTTTAATGGCGGCGCTTTGTTTCGTGGTGGCAGGATCGCCACCGGGAGGTGAAACGGATGGAGCCGAAGACCTATGCGGATGAAAAACGTTATTACAGGTGAGTGAATAAACGAACGCATGGATTGCTGAACGAGGCTGCCGTATGCCCCCTCAAACACATTTCCGCACCAGAGCCAACATTTTGGTCTTACAATGGAAAGCGGTATTGTTCCACCGCAAGAATACTGTGAGCCAGCTTGTCTTCTAACACAGTCTAATGAGGCAGGAACAAATGAATATCCACTCTAACGCTCTTTCTCTACGTGCACTTTTCTGAATATTGTCAATTATCCCCCATGTCTTGGCTGACCTGACTCTGAATATGGGTCACAGGCTACACAATCACCTGGTAATTACCAGAGAGTAAACAAGCCAAGCAAGGAGAGAAGTTTTAATGATTGTCAGGCTGCCACAAAGGACCCTTCATCTCTAATGAGGGGTAAGTGTGTCATATTATGCTGCACAATTGTTGGACCTGGCCACCATGATAAATATAGCATCCCTGGATCCAATATTATTTGATCAAGGACAATTTGGGAAATCAGTGCGATCAAATAGACGTGTAGTCCAGAATGACTCCCTTTGCTTCTATGATGATGTCAAACCTGACCTTACGTAATAAGCACTTTGCCCAGTTCTTGAATCAGATGATTAATTGCTCACCAGTCTTTTCAGCAGCTATGACACTATGTGCCACCCACGGAGTCCACTCTGGTCTCACTCTCATTAAATGGGGCCTTTGTGTCCCAGCTGCTCTCTTTTGTCCTAGCGTGCCCACCTATCAGAGAGGTCGACCCCCGTGTCTCTAGCCATGATGACATCACCTCTGCCCTCATCGAGGTTGGGGCAGCCAAGGTGAGGGCTCTCTTGGGCAGCTACGGCCCATCTCTTTTCCCTTATCACTCAATAACTCCTTTGTCCTGGCGAGGCCTGTGGGCTTATATGGACAGTAATGAGAAGGGGCACTTTGTAATCCGCCAGCACTGTAGCAATATAACCCATACACAGACCAAACTCTATAATAGCACATTGTTTGAGGAGAGTTAAGTGAGGGTCTGAGATGTGGCGCTTTCGCACCAATTGGAATCAGAGCCCAGAGCTGGCCTGCTGAGCTGGGCCAGTAAAACCTCTCTTTTCACGAGTCAGGTGAGTTAACACACCAAAGAGTGCATTAATGGTGGAGAAAAGCAGTTTGCTGCAACAAGATTGCACTTTTTTTTTCTCTGTGGCAGTGTCTAAACATGCCTTAATGAGATTTTCAAATTCTTAGGCTCATAAAACTCTCTTGGATAAGTTCAAAAGTGTTAATACTTAAATGAGGCTTCCAAGAGCTTTGAGAGATGCAAGGTCTTCACTCGACAACATGATCACTCACGCACACACATACACACACAGCCATAAACTGAGCCCAATTTAGAAACCAAGATATCCTCTTCAGGTTCCTCGGAGACTTTGATATTTGCTATTTCATGGCTTCTTCCTCTCCCAGCACCGACACCGCTGCCTGCTCTTCCTCTGACTGATTTTCGAAGTTTCGATTTCACAGGGAGACCTAAAGCTTGGATTTGATTAATTCTCGAATTTATTTTTTCTCTAGATTGCTCCCATTCTGTTTTTGTGGCTTTAGCCAACACCACTTGAAAATAATTACCCTCTTATCCGAAACACAATATTTATAAAAGCCTAGCATGCATGAGTAGAAGTATATCAATGAAATGGAGGCCATGTGCCTTCACACAGCATCTAAAGCTCATTTGGTGGGTTGGTGCCACGTACAGGCTTGCCAGTGTAAAAATGGTTGCATATTGTGTTGCCAAGTGTTTTAGTTCTTAAGCAATATTTTTGGATTAGTTTTTGGAGATGTCCTAAATTGCTTTCTTGAAGACTGATACCACAGCGCCCATGGATTCGTGAAGAGCAGTGTTGAAGCTCAGTGTGGGTTGCACTGACCAACTCACAGCTAATTCAAAAACGGGCAAAGAGGTGGAGCATGAGTGTGGCTGAGCAATCACCTACTTATCTCTCAAAGCATCCTTGCCTTTAATTTTATACGAGTGGATTATATCAGTGGAGTTGTAATGAATGACGAGAACTCTCTTGTTATGTTTATTTTTGCTGTATTTTTGCTTCCACAGCCTGAAAGCCAGCCCAACTTCCCTCACACTCAACATGTTTTCAACAGAAAGTTGGTCTCAAGTCGCCCTGTTGGGCAATGTTAAGGACCTGGGCCATTTCTGAGCCAATCAAATCATTGTGGGAGGTGATGGACACAAGAGAAATAGTGACTTAGTCACGCACGTCTTCTGAGCCCAGTTGAGTTGAATTTGTTCACAACAAAATGGAGCTGATTGGTTTCCAGTTGCTCGGAAAGGTTTCTAAATCACTTGAAAAAAGCCAGATAATGAAACCCTAATGGCGTGCTATCGTACTGTGGGCCATAGGCCAGGCCAGGGCTCCATGGAGAGTGACTCGCTTTTGGAGTCAGCCTCAAGTGGTCGATTGAGGAACTGCAGTTTGGTCAAGGATGGTTTTTAAACTGATGTATTCTTGGATTCTACAGTTTTAGTACAAAATAAACAAAAGAAATTCAAATGGCCAGTTGCCATGCGCTTTAGAGATGCATACTGACATTACTTGAATACCTACCTTGCTCTTCTTACTCATTTAAACTCATTTTAATGTGCAGATCAGATTATGAAGATCCTCAAAGGGGCCCACATCACGTCAACAACCGCATCACCAACAAACCAGAGATATCACCTGACACTGACAACACCTACAAAGTGTGTGAAGGGACGCTATAAGGTTTTGAATGAGGCTTCTATGGGGGTCACTGAAAAGTTATTGTCCGGCAGCTTTTTACTACAAAGCCTCAACTTGTAACCAAATTACATCCACATGCTTCCCGTAAAGGACTATAAAGAGTCTGTAAACTAGTAACATTAATTGCTGTTACAGAAGCCTCCCTCCCAGTGAAGCGTCCCCCCACCCCTCACCCCCAGTTCACACACAAACACGCACACACACACGCACACACCCCAAACCTGGCCCCTCTGTTGTGGTTTCATTGGTCGGTCACTTGCCAGGGCCCCAGGGGTACCAACTCAGAACACATGTCTGCTTTCTGTATGTTTACAGTACAGCAGTCAGAGTGAATGTTACGGCTGTCAAAGCATACTTTCTTGTCCATGTCCTGCGCAGTGTCACCAAAAAGAGATAATGCCTATAAGCGATGTAAACATAAAAGATATCCTTAATACCTCTGAAACAAAACACATTTAAAAAGTGAAAATGAAAACCTCGAGCTCTGCAAGCCGCCGCACAGCCAACTCTGTAGGAAATGGACCGTGACAGTGCTCACACTTCGCATGTTTGTCATCACTGGCAACGATAGCTCCGCTTTGTGTGTGCAGATACTTAAGCGACAGCAACAGCTGCAGTCAAGCTGTGACTGACAAGGGTTCGAGGGGGTGAACGTCTTCATGTGAACTGTAGCGTCATTGTCGAATCGCTCGGAAAAATGACAGATAGAGAAGTGTGCGGTTAGCACGGCACACCTGCCAGCTAGGCTATGGAACAGACGCGGAAGGGGGTAAAAGTGAGATTTCGCTGACACGTTTGCAGACGTGTTTCTAACCCTAATTGTCTGCTCGTTATGGGCTGCTGTGGAAAACGAGAATTTAAAGATGATCGTAAATGTTGGGAATAAAGTTTTTGAATCAGGAGGCTCATTCATTTGGTTGGACAAACCACTGAATGCTCTTGTTCTCTGTGCCAATGGTTGGCATTCTGTGCTGCATTCAAGTGAAGCAGTAAATATGCATGTAAGACACTTCAAGGTAAAAAAAAAGAAAAGAAATAAAATCTCTTCCTTTTAGCAAGTTGCAATCAATTATTTTTGCAGGGAAGTACAATTTATACCCTAGTTCGCTTAGGTAGCTTACAGTTTGAGGTAACAGGGATTTAATTTTTGTTTCTGGTTGTGACTCTGTCAAGGAGATCACTCAAGAATTACTGTGTGATGTGTTTGAAAGCTTCAGTTCTTTGAGTGACACTTTGCCACTAAGGCTGACTTACTGATCCACTTCTTTGTTTTGTGCTAAAATGCCTACAGTTGTAACAGAAACACAAAAGTCATCCACAATCAACTGTAAAACTTGAATGCCTTCCGATCTTTGGTCTTGGATTGAAGTTCTCCAGCAGTTTTTTTTTTTTTTTTCCCACACAACCTGAATGCGGCATCAGGAGGCAGTAGTGACACACACTGCTGCAAGCCTGTGGTCCACTGCAGCCATCTGATTGGGCCAGATCGAGGGTGTGTGGACAGTGTGGGCGGCTTTTAACAGACGTGAATTGAGCAGGAGATTCCAGTTTGTGGTATAGGCACAACTGGAAACGCACCAAGGCCATCTCCAGATGCGTGCCACGGTGCCCGATGGAAATCCAGCGGACTTTGAAAATACTGCTGCATTGTGATTTCCGCTCTGTGCGCGCCAGGCAAACTTGTGACACAGAGACACAGCTCTTTATTTTAAAGTCTATAAATGGCGAATTAAATGTATTCGTCTGGACTGAAATACGCAGTGTTTTTAGCTCGCCACAATGGCTCCTCTCAAAAGATTCATATCATAAGCACAGAAGAGTATGAGTAGATGATCATAAATTCATAGCAGAGGAAATAAATCACCACATCCACCATAAGAATATAATGAGAATATTGAAATGTTGAGGTTTTCTGTGCTGCACCATCTCCTGGCCAAAATACTTCCCATTTTCTCCTAAACTCTTTCTGCTGACTACAAACCTCAATTAAAACAATAGATACTGCAGTCTCGAGATAATAATTATCTATATATTTAGAGCGATAAGTGATCATCATTTTGGTTAGGTCAGAGCAGGAGTCCAATTCCCGCTCTGGGCTAATTTCATTGATGGTCTAAATATAGCCTAGGTTTTAAAGTTTTTCCAGCAGACAGAGCCAGAGCTTCCCATGAAAAGGATTTCAGAAAAATAAATGAAATGTTATGATAAACAGATTTCAGAGTCACAGATCTATGAAATTCGGGCGGCCACATTCAGATGCCTGTTTGTCTGTCTCTGTCTTTCACACACACACACACGCACAACCACCAATCGTTTCCCCATGTTCGTTTATGGGGTTCCTGAGCAGTGGCGTAATGTATTTGTCTTGGGGTCTGGGCTTGTAGCCCCCCGGTTCATCACACGCAGACACTAAACCACCTCATTGCTCCTCGTTATTCCGTTGCACAGTGATGGAGGCCGAAGTTTGTGTCACACCTGAGAGTTTTAACAGTAAACCACCAGCTGTGGTTTTGGGAGTTGTTGAACTGGGTTTCCTTGAGGTGCTCACACAAGCCAAAGACGTGCAGGTTAGGCGGTGACGTTTGCCGTCATTATGGCGAAGTTTGCGGTGGAGCCGCTCTAGTGCCGTGTTGCAATTAAGACAGAGAAGAAACAATAAGTATCAGTGGGCCCTCTGGAGGCTTGAGGCCTAAGTGCAGTTCCCCACCCTGCACCCTGACGGTCATTAACTGTCCACAGTTAATCCCTTTGGCGAGACGAGCGAAGCAGTGGCTTGCATCTAGCCACTGCCGCCTATAGAGGCCTTTACCTGAAATGCGGTAACGCCATTAGGTCATTGGAAACATTTAGACGACAGAGACTTTATGTTCCTTCTGCAGGCTCGGCCCGCTCGCAGTCCTTCCACATGGCATCCTCAAGTGTTGCTCTTGAAAAAGATTCCTCTAACGTCTCCAAACGTGTGGCCCTGCCAATGTTTGTCCTCTATTCTTAGATCACTCCCTGTAGTAGTGGTTAGCAGACCTCATTGTCACAGACTAAACTGGGCATTGAGCAACAGGCTTCTTCATAATTACTTCCCCATAAAAACTTAGTTAAAGGCGTTGTATTTATAGGAGCTGTAAATTGTTTATAAACCGTTATTATGGGATGATATTGATATCAGTGTAACATTGATAGATTATTATACAAAGCCCTGGCGTCTTTTAATATGATTATCATTGTCAGATAGTTTTTTCCAAGATTGTATAGTGTATTACTTTAACTTAATGTTTATGTCATTGGAAATTTTCACACTTTCCGTGAAAAACTTTGTGGATGCTCTGATGTAATCACTGTCTTGCTGTTGCACACACACTACCTTAGAGATTTTGTATAGCGTGCTTGGACATCATACACTTTCGTTCCCTACATTTTGTCAGGCAAGCTTGGATTTGTAAAGCCTCCCACTGCTCTCATACAAAGCTTTGTGTCTAAATAGGTGCTCCAGTTTCAGGGCTAAAGCAGCATTTCTGTTGAAATGATATTACTGCAGCTGTTAAAACTACCAAGTATTGCACTTTATCTTGCAATATATACAAATGATAAGATCTGGTGAAATGTTTTCTAAGTATGTGGGGTATTTGAGGAGTTTGTTGGATATCATATTATTAACTTTTTTTCAGACTGGGTTTGTGAATCCCTGCTTCATCCCCAAAAGCTGTCACAGTCGACTTACTCGTGAATATTGCTTTCCAGGGCCAGTTTTATGGCAAAAGGGGGACTTTCACTAGACACTCCCCTAAAACCTTGGACGTGGATTTCTGCGTCTCTGATTGGTCGTGAAGCCCCGACCGACAACACCTGCTTAACTCCTTCATCCAAATTGACACCCGGGGCTCAGAGAAATATAGGCAGCATCCCTTTCAGCTCATGCATTCAGTCCCACAGCTGCCCCGCAAGACACCAAGCCGCAGCTGCGCTGATCACTGATCCAAGGTGAACCCTCACACACATACACTCGCACCGCCGGATCTTTGGAGGGAATAGAGGCGCACTGTCGGGGGACGCAATGTTGGTGAAACTGGCCGTGGTGCTGCTGGTTTTTTCAGCGCTGGAGCAAGCAGTGGGATCGGATAATACTGACATTCACGACAGTCCTCCGGAGAAGCCTGCGAGCCAGAAAGGACGCCTGTCGCTGCAGAACACAGGTAAGAAACAAGGGTCAGGAGAGATGAAGAATGAGCGGATTCTTGGTTGGGTGCTACGTGGGGTTTGTCCGGACACGTGTTTCTGTGGCTGCAAATTAAAGCGTGCAGGAGACGCGTTCTGGCGATTTCGTCAAATCCTCTGTTTGTTTGTTTTTTCAACTTAAACCATTTCACACGACTGGCGCTTTTCGATCAGCATTCAGAAAGGCGATATTTTGTAAATACTCTCAGACAGTAATTCAATATGTTAGTAAACTATTAATAGAACGGCACAAGGTAATAGGTAATGTATACGGCTGCACATCTAGGTGTGCGCGCGCGCTGGCGAACGCGTGTGCGCGCGTTATAGGTAAGTGTTTTCAGCGATAATCTGGATTAAATCCGGGTTTTGCATGTGCCGTGCGGGGTGTCTCTAGAAATGAACACTGGGTGATGTGTTCAAGGAGGTTAGTGGAGCAGTAATGAGTGAAGTAGAGGATGGTGTGCGCTGAAGGCGAGCTGGAGTTTTATTGAGCCAATCCTTGGAGGAACTAGTGCTTAATTACCATAAAAAAAAGACGAGAGCGTGTCGCCCGGTTGACACAGCGCACTCAGACCACGCTGGACCCGCTGCGCTTTCCCCGAAACTGGACGTTTATATCGGCATGATTCATGAACAGCGTGGCTTCCCGGCGACCATGTGAACCTGTGTCAAAATATTAGTTATCTTTCCTACGCGCCGAAAATAAAAATAAAAATAATAATAATGGGGACAAACTCCAGTGCGGTTTTCGCAGCGGAGACCCTGGTGACACTGCTGTGTAATTCAATGCACGTTGCGGCCGAGCTCGTACGATCCAAGCACATTCCCGTGATGCCAAAACAAGCACTGCTGACAGCGGCTCACTTTTCCTGCGCACTAAAGTTCAACTCGATGCCCACGTACCCCGTAGAATCTCTTCCCCCTTTCCTCCTTCTGCTTACTGCAACCCCCCTCCCTTCCCAAAACAGAGGTTCTTTGTTGACACGCGTGATTTCTAATAAGTCACATTTAATCCTCTGTTTGCTGTTGGTTCGGCACCGAGATCTCCTTTACGCAACTGGTGCGCAATTCGGAGCGTGACAAAAATGTTCTCACGCCCCTCGGTTATCAACTCCGAGACAAATCATGCGTCAAGTTGTGCTTTACTTAGGTCAACAGTTGGGGTTTTTGTGGCCAAACTGTAACTGTATATGCCCCGCTGGCTCACGGTCAAACCTGCTATTTAGTGCATTAACTTCAAATTAAAACGTCCCAGTGGATGTCACATAGGATAAGCAGCGGCGGTGGCAGGTTGACACAATACGAGCTCAAAGGACAATTCATGCTTAAAGAAGAGGTCTTAGTTGCTTTAGGTGGTTTATGCCCTTAATTAAATGTTGTATGTCTGTGTTTGATGCTAATGCAGAGCCACGCTATAAAGTAAGAGGTGATTTGACAAGCTGATATTGTTCATTCACATGACATGCACTCCAGTATTTCATAAGTTTTTTCCCCCCCTGCATTGCTACTGTTGCACCCCTCATGAAGTAGCTTTATCATATTGCCTTTTCTGTGTGCCGTGTCAGTCAGTAATGTGCAATAATGAAAGACTTGTTGATGCACATTCAGTCACCGACTGAAGAGACTGCATTTGTGTTTCCTCCACCGGTAGTTAAAGCCTGTATCTGCAATGCAGCATCCCATCTTAATGCTAGGCAGTGCAGATGGATTGTGGTGCAGAATGACACAGTAATATCTGTCACCAAGTGTTCCTCTGCAGGAGCCCTTCAGCTTGGGAAATTAGACTTCTCCCCCCTTCCTACCTCCCCCCTCTGCATCCTTGTTCTCTCTTTGACTCTAGGTCATGAGCACACGAACGGCCGCCCGCATCTGTGGAAATAGTCACACGCCACATCGGCTTGGCGATTCGCGCAGCAGTCGGTGCCGGAGTGGAGTTGTGCCTTCGAGCCGTGTGGTCTTCACTGCCAACGTGCCTGCAACAATCTGTGTGCGCTGTCTCTATGCTGTGAACGGATGATAAGGTCCCTCCCCTAACCTGTTCTCTATTTCCAGCTGAGATCCAGCACTGCCTGGTGAGTGCAGGGGATGTCGGCTGTGGCGTGTTTGAGTGCTTTGAGAATAACTCCTGCGAGATACGAGGGCTACAGGAAATCTGCATGACGTTCCTGCACAACGCTGGCAAATTTGACTCTCAGGTACTAAACTGGTCTGCCTCTTTGCAAAACAATTATATAACCAGAAGAGATCATTTTCTTCGGGTTCACTGCTCCACACTCGTCCTTTCTCTGCATACTTCAGAACATTTTTTATTTTAAAGTGCAATCAGACGTACACTTATCTAATAATCTCTTTTCCTTTCTTGGGTAGTTGACTTGCCTCTCAGCGGACTGATGTGTGTACAATTAGGACCAAGGGTTGGGAGCCAGCTGGCAAGTAGCCCAGTTAGCTCCCTTTTCATACATAGCGGAGGTTGAAGCTCTGCCAAGCCAGGCTTTGCTGGGGTGTTAATACGTCTGTAGAGTCACATACGAGGAACTTACTTCTTTGCCAGCCAAAACATTTCACCAGAAGATTGGCACAATTTGAGAATTCAAGTGGAATTTCATTTCCCCATTCATTTAGTGAGGAGATATGCATCTACTGCATATAACACAAACTGCTAAAATAGGTGCATGGCATCTCCAGAGTAACGAAACATAAGTACGTAAAATACAATGGTAGAAAGCATAGATCCAAAGTATTCAAGGGACTATGTCTCTGTGTTTACACAGGGGAAGTCCTTCATCAAGGATGCTTTGAAATGTATGGCGCACGGTCTACGGCACAAGTTCAGCTGCATCAGCAGGAAGTGTGTGTCCATTAAGGAGATGGTGTTCCAGCTCCAGAGAGAGTGCTACATCAAACACAACCTGTGCTCTGCCGCTAAGGAGAATGTGGCCGTCATGGTGGAGATGATCCATTTCCAGGATCTGTTCCCTAAAGGGTAGGTCTAGACTGTGTTTACATATGTGTTTTTTTTTAGGCTTCTTCTACGCTATTGTAATAGTGCTATCCTATTCTCCTTGGCGTCGGATTTGTGTGAATTGTCCGCCTCTCTCTGCCCAGTCCATACGTGGAGCTGGTGAATATTCTCTTAAGCTGCGGAGAGGAGGTGAAGGAGGCGCTGACTCGGAGCGTTCGGCTACAGTGCGAGCAGAACTGGGGGGCCCTGTGCGACAGCCTGAGCCTCTGCTCCTCCCTGGCCCCGTCTCCCGCCAGCGTCCCCGCCGAACACCACCGCCACCCCTTGCCTTCAAACCCCGAGCCGGAGCATCCTCGCCCTCCACGGCAGGGCGAGAAGGACAAAGCCGGTAAGGGGGGCCTCAACTCTCACCCACGCAACCGCAGCCAGGGACCCCGCCGCCATAATCCAGAGGCCGCGGTGGTGGCCGAGCAGGAAGACCCCAAGGCCACCGACATCCGGAGGTGAAATCTCAGGAGACTGTACCGACCTTTGACTCCTTACACCATTTAAAAGACACACTTGCAGACTTATACACACCTCCAGACACACACACAACCACAGACAGACTTCTCCACACATACACAAATTCCCAGACAGACAGACTGATCAGAAGGAAACAAGCCCCGACCTTTCCTGTCCTTATTCCACCCTCTCCAGTCATTCCAGCAGTCCCACATGGTAAACTTGCAGGGTAATTGTGGTGTAGCTTAAGCCAGACTGTAGGCCACAATTTTATTTTATTTTTTAAATCGAATAACAAATGTTATTATCATGATTATTTCAACTGTTAGGACTATCTTGGCTCTAATATAGCATTTCTCAAATCATACTGACTGTAAGATTTGATTATATTTGTATTATTTATTTTATTCTTTATGCAATGTTGAAATATCAAAATGTACATAGAAATATACTTATCTATATTTATATAAACATGTATAAATATAGTTACAATATGCAATACTGATAGATGGCATAGTATATGGTGTGCTGTCCGTCGCTCTCTTTGCAGTATTGCACCCATCACACATTGGTCTGTAGATATGTAACATACACGATTTGTTGTTTCAAAGTGGGAATATGTATTATAACTATAGATACTTGATGATTAAATACAAATTGTACAGGTTCTAAGTCCAGTTCTGGCACATATGAATTGTAGTGCATGATGGCCATAAAGCCAACAAACTTGTGCATTCTTAAAGTGAAAGTCCACTCTAAAAAGGATGCTAATGTAATACTATGAATATGAACAGTTATTTCACACTTGTACGTGTTGATAAGTCTCTTGCAAAGCTAGAAGTAACAGAGCCAAGACTGATCTTTTGATGTCATCCAGTGGGAACTAACATAGGAGACGCAGTTTTGTGGACTCTTTCAGAAATATTACTTATTCTCTGATACGTGTCTTATTTCTAACGCTAAAAGTGTCACATCACTCTCATTCGTTGTTAACGGAGCTTCGGAAACTGTGTCCAAGACACGTTACAGATCGATGTGCGTATGGCTTCAGGGGACGTAGCTCTGCTCACGTAGCAAATAGCAACTGAACTATCAAAAGTGTCCTCGGTGAGCTGGTTTCCCACGTAAGTGTCGGCTACGAGTGAAGCGCAGCAAAGAGAGGATGTGGAGATCACACAAAACATCAAGGTGCCTAAACTTGTTAATGTCCACAGCGACCGCTTGTCTGTGATTTAAGTGAATGGATGACACTGTGTCACGGCGAGATTTAATGTTGAGCTATGTTTTGCAATGGTGTTGAGCCACAAAAGTCTTAGATTTTGCACTTTGGATGACTGTCAGTTTGTGTTGCAGCTTGAGAAATGAGACCGCCAGAGTAGTCATACTCTAATCAGAGGCTCTTTCATTTGGCAAACCTGGTTTTCCTTATCAACGACAGCACCTAGTCCCTGCATCCCCACGTGCTCCCTAGGACCAGATTGAGCCTCTTCTGTAGTCGAGCCATGCTACTTTTCTCTGCTGTCCCAGCGGGAAGGAAAGAGGCTTGACAGAAACCCGTCCAGATCTCTGGCCTCTCTAAATTAGCCCTCATTCCTCCTCTCTGGTCCGGTACCTGGGTCAGACATGAAGGCCTGTTATTCTGCCCGTTAAGGCCGCAGGCAACACAGCGAGGACCCAGGAACTGGGTTAAGTCCACACACGGGGGCTCTGGCGCTGTTATTCTAAATGTTATATTTACCGAGGCCACCAGAGAATTCCTCTGGGCCACAGCCAAGAGCCTGCAACACAAGGAGGCAGAGAGGAGCGGAGCGCGAAGGAGAGAGACGTGCTCAACGCATGTTTTTTTTGTTTTGTTTTGTTTTGTTTTTCGTCTTTTTTAATGTGATGATTCACTCAGACTTTACTTCTCCTCGCACTCTTCTTCTTTTCCTCCTTTAGGTCACAGACACAGGCTCTTGACCATTTCAGGCCAGTCACATGCTTCAGTCGTGGAAGTGCAGTTTGCGAGCACACTGCAGCACATGCTGAGGAGTGCTTGGTTAAAAAAAACATGCAAAGATTTTGTGGCTCACTTAAAGGTGTTTTCACTTTCCTGACAAACCTGCAGCAAAGTTTTCCCTCCGAGTAATTTAGAGATCATCATATGTGACGCTTTTCTTTCTTCTTTTTTTTTTTTTATTCTGTTGTGGAAGCTGGGATTCCTATGAAATCCCAGCACAAGACATAAGCTAATCCTAATGAGAATGTACTGTATGTGTGTAAAGTGACAATCTGTTCAGCTCTCTGTCATTAGGTTTGATGTGGCTTTTTTTTTTTTGTAACAATGTAGTGGCTTGAATGGCTTTTCTGTATGTGTTCAGAGGAAAATAAAGCTAACCATGTTTCCTGTATTGTCCGTGCTCCAACACCACGTCACTCGTTTTCCTCTGTCGAGCACAAGGACTTACACTTACACAGCTTCAAAACACAGGACATCGTTTGTAACTCACTTGTAAGACACCGGGAATATCACCCTGTACATGTCTTTGGACTCCTGAAGTCAGATGTATCTTCTTATCATTAAAAATATTTTTTTTTGTCTGTATTTTGTACACGTGTATATGTGTCTTTCGAGATGAGCGGGTTAGCAGAAAAGGCATTGGTCGTCTCAGGTGTACACGCGGGTCAAAAGACACCCCATTCTCGTTTGACTTGCAGCCTCCTTTTCTGACAGTGAAATACGGGCTGAGTTTAAAGTTTCAAGGACTGGAAATATCCTCCCCATTGAAAGGCCTAAACATTTACGTCAGCAGCTCTGGATTGTGTGCAATGCAGGGGGTGGGTTTTGGGTGTCAGTTTTTATGAGTTGTCCCAACAGTGTACATTGCCTCACCAAACATTTAGACAGAGCTCTAATTTGAAAGGTAGCCATCCAACTGTTGTCTGGGGCGCGAAGTCATTCAACAGTCAAGCTAAGTATACTGAGGTGCACTTGCAGGCCATATAAGGAGGACTGTTACACAAATCCTACCCGCTGTTTTTCTCAGTTTGTCTGCAGCGTGACAGGGGAAACGGACGACTGCGCGCAATGTCATTACATACCATACAGCTTCTGTAATATCAGCACCTCTGGAGCTCAGAGGAGACTGTGTCACAGAGACAACAGTTCATCTCAGAGCATGCAGTGATGCTTAATAACCACCGGGAGGCGACATCCCCTCGCTCTTTGACATGAAAGCAGATGGTAGGAGGCAGGTGCAAGTTTTTAACAGAGGGCCAGTAAAGTTTCTAGATGGTAGCAGCAAAGCGGTTCATGGTTCACACTGTGATATGAAATGTGAATTTAAAGTGTGCTGACGCTAAGATTGTGTCGTCAGGTTTAAAAGAAGCACACACAAAACAGCATGGCTCCTGACAATTTAATAGGGAACAACAGATGCAACGCTGCAGCTATTTCACACAAGACAGTTTACTCAATGACATTCACAGTTGTGTAATGCCTTCCCTTTATGGCAGAGTGAGCTAAAGTCATCTGAGTTGGGGCTTGAGGCTTTTTTTTAGCTTTGCTAACTTGGGTTGTGGAGTGAGAAAGGAAGCTGCAATGGCATTAAGAGAAAATAGAAGTTATGATAACTAAAAAGATATGTTTTAGTTACCATTCAGTATCTGGCACAAAATCCATGTGCAGTAGCAGAAAGGGCCTCAGTTGCTGTATTAAAAAGAGTGAAATGGTAAAATAAAATCCTTGCAGCTGCTCACTTATAATCCACATCCACATTTGAAACACACACTCTGTGCAAATGTATGCAACGGGTCAAGATAGCAGTGTCTCCGTTGCTTTCGGTTGCTTTTTCGTGATTCCCCGATCAATATGGAAGTGAAATACTGGATTAACCCTTCATGTGATGTGATGTAGAAAATCCAAATTTGTTTGCATTGCTTTCAGGTATAAGTTATGTTTATATTTAACCAAATTATAGTGTCTGTGTGTACGTATGTACCACCATTTGTATGTGTGTTGATACTGCATACGTTAAATAGCATGTAGAGTATTTCTGTCCACACCGTGTGCTGACATTGTCTTCACCTTGTCGGTCGAGGAGCTAATAAGCAAGGCTGCAGTGTGGTGTGGTACACTCTCAGTGGGATTACTGTGTGTGGGAGAAATTATGCTGTGTCACCCTCTGCTTTTAACAACAATACCTTGAGTCTGAGATGGATGACCTCCTGGCCAAACAATGGGCTACTGGCTGAACCAGTGATCTCCCAGCTTGCATGGTTGGTATGGCAACGGAGCTCTGTCAGTACGGAGGTTACCAGTATCTCTTGTGAGAGGAGGCAGAGAGAGGCTGTGTCTCTGAGCTGAGAAACCTGAGATAGTTGGCCCCAGGCGCTTTGTGAACGTCTGCCCTGTGCTGCAGTGTGAACTAATGAATAAATGACTGGGTGCCTATAAGTTTCAAGGATGAATCATTTAAGAACCACTTGGGGTGAATGCGTGCACCCCACTTACGTCTTCTGTTGGGCGTTGAAAAGACACATGTCTTATATTTACCTACATTACCAATAACATTATATGATGTGTATTTGATTATCATGTCTACCTGCTAAGCAGCACAAATGAGTGGAACCTCTGCAGCGCAGCTTGTTTTCACTGGGGAATACAGAGTGTGTTGCTCTCAGGGAACGTCGTGTGCTCGAGTTCTTGTCAGCTTGAGTTCTTGTCAGCACAGAATACAATACACAAATATACCCATACAATAGCTCCCTCAGTCAGTTGCTAGTAGATGCTGACAGAACTTCAAACTGTTAACACCTGGGCCAGCCGTCTGTTATTTTTCACAAAGAACCAGAAGCTCGAGACGCACCGTTGTGCTGTTAAACCACCCCAACAGGCCCTGCAGCACATGGGAGTGGGGTGGGGTGGTGTGAGCGACTGCTAATACAGGATACAAATGAAGGGTGGGTCTGCCTTGGGGGACTGGAACACTGTGTTAACAAGACTAACTCAACAAGCAAGCAGTAAATAATACTCTAAAGACTAGGGTGGAAAGTAAGTGAAACTGAGTGCAGCTTCTAAGCCACTTCTGCTTTATTTGAATACATTTAAAACCAGAAAGGCTGCTTCTATTTGTTTAGGCCACATTTTAAAGGAAAACATCATGCAGCCAGTGTCCTTAATTATACAGCCATAAAGATATTTTATTTGAGCTTACTTTGAACCTCCTTTCTTTGATAAGGGAGTCTGTGCTAGGCTGCTGCTCATGTCCCTCAAAGGAAAGTTCCTTGCTAGTCTGCTTGAGTAGCTTTAAACACAAGTTATGTCACTAGCATTTCAGTGTGCTGCGTTAAGGAGGAGCACCTCCATTAAACAGGATCACCTCCCAGTGAATTGTTTTAAAGCTGATAATGAAATAGCTTCAGTAAAGCGAAACAAATAGCTCTGTGACGTTTGGAATGCACAAAGACAAACGACTGAGACTGCTGTACAAAGATGTCAGATATGATATGATGGTGTAATCAGAGCACAGCACAGATCTGGCCAAAGTGAAATTAATCAAGCTCTCAAGCTCGATTATGTTCTGAAAATAGCATCAGCTTATTTTAATGAGATTGCTGTGCAGTACATTGCCGCAGATTCAGGTTATAGCTGCCCAACAAATCCATCTTTCTGTCTACGCTGGTAAAATACACGCTTTTCAGGAAATGTCTCATACACTAGGGAAGAACACTTGCAAGCCCATTGGCTGAGCTACATGAAGAGAAAAAATAATTTGCTTAGCCAAATGAACTCATCTACATTCGGGGAAGATTGCGTCAAATACAAAGCCACGGCTTTGGACTCCACAGACTAAAATAGAGCGATGGCAGACAATTCTTTAGATTGCCAATATATTTTCCTTACAACAACTACTCCTCCCATTGATTTGAAGACATCCTTATTTGGGAGGAGAACGTCTTGAGTACATCTGCCATTCATTGAGAAGGAGTGACGTAGGCGTGCACCAGCAGCAATTATCCAATCGCGTATGAGATTAGAGGTCTAAGTGGGCGGGGCGTCGGAGGGAAATCCTGTCACTCAGTGGCTGGTGGCAAGCGGTTGGGGCGGGGCTTGTAGACGGAAGTGTCTCCCGACTGGCCCAGCTGTCATCTAGAAGAGAGAAGAGACCATTTACACCGGCTGCCTAGGAAATGCAGAAAAAGGAAAAACGCTAAAATATGGCAACATCTAAACGATAAGGTCATGACGCCGAACTGAAGGTAGCTATGCCCGACATAAAACCAAACACGCGCGTTTCATTATACGTTCGAGTAGTGGTTGGGATTGCGTTAGGTTATTTCGAGATGTGAAAAAATGATGACAAGGATTTGGTACGCTGTGTGACATTGAACATACAGGACATGAAACATACGAGGTCGTTTAAAGAGCCACACACCATTTCTAACTTGTCATGTCGCGGACAATTGTGCCGTTTGTAAGGACGTCGTGTGCGTTAGCGAAAATACGAGGGACGTTGTAGCCGTTGAATTCGGCCAGTTGGTTGCTAGCTCGTTTGCAAATATGCTACAACGTCTCTGCGGCTATTATCCTAGCCTAGCGGCTCGGTGAAGGGAACTACCCTAGATTCAGAACAGACAGGAGACGTCATCAACATTTTCCTGTATTTAAATGGTTGCGTGTGAGGAGGTCATTGCTGGAAAGGGAAGATTATTCGGTAGGTGTACGTGCTGAAAGCCAACCGCGGAGCTTGACACACGCTCGCGTTTATCCAGAAATTGCTAACCGTACGTTACAATTGACTGCTGGGATCTGCATGATTAATAGGGCACATGGAAGGTGGCGGAGCAGCTGTTAGCTTGCTGCTAGCTGCGTAACGACCTTTGGAGAGACGTCAGCTTCGTCAGCTTCATCAGCTCCGGCTGTTAGCTGCCTGCGCTGGTTAGGCTGGGTGTTTTCCATGGTTGTCTGCCTGCCGTAGTGTTATATTTCACCCAGGCCTCCCATGGCCAAGCGAGTCAATGATTTAATCTCATTGATTGCATCACAAGACCAGGCAGGGTGCAGCCCAAGCACACTCACTGCGTTTGGCTAGGCGTGTGTGCGTTTTTTTTTTTACCCCTCATTTTCACGAGTGGCCAAATCAACTTGAGGTGTAAAAGCCATATGCGTTTTTGTTCACCCCTCTCTCCCCTTTTCCTGTCTCCCTCACAACCTTCATTTTAGGATAAAGAAGACGGCGAAAACCTAAAGTGAGCTGAAGATTTACTGGGTGTCCTAAATGGGGGACTACTTTGGAGTTCTGGTGAAGAACGGCAGTGGTAACAAATCTGCTTTCCCTGTTAGGATCCCTCCTCACCTTCAACCCCAGCACCCTCACCACCCCTCCAACCCCCCCAGCCCCCCTTCCTTCGTAAACAACACCTGCTCCACCAATGGGGGCAGTGCTTGGCTGTTCCCGGCCGTAGCCCAGCACAGTAACATGCAAGATGAGATTCTGGAGTCAGACAAGTCCAAGGCCTTGGACCTGCAGGACATGCAGGAAAAGTCCCAGGTCCAGGCCCAGCCCCAGGCCCTGTCTCCAGGCCAGCAAGAAGCTGGAGGAGGCCTAGGAGAGCTTGAGGGAGCTCTTCCTGAAGACGGCCCATTGGAGAAGGGCTCTTTAGAAAGTAGCAGTGGAAAAGAGAAGTTGAGGATGGAGTCCCCGGTCCTAAGCGGCTTTGACTACCAGGACAGCCTGGGAATGGGTACTAGCTGTGCACAGTCCACCTCCTCCTCATCTTCGCTTACTAGCTTCAACAACTGGTCCCCCGCAGTCCCATCCACCCAGTCTCCAGTGGTTGGTGAAGACGTTGGTGGTTTCTTTGGTCCTGCAGGCTCCAACGCCAATGGACCCCCTCTACTGTTCCCTAACTTCTCCCACCATGCCGGCCCTGGCTTTGGGACAGGGGGTAGTTTCTCCCCACAGATTGGACCAGTCTCCCAGCACCACCCTCCCACACCTCACCCCCAACACTACCATCCCCATGGTCAGGGGGTTCCACAGCAACATCGACGCTCCCCAGCTAGCCCCCATCCACCACAGCCCTCCTTCCCACCGCACCCCCACCGCACTGGACCATTCACCCAGCTGCCACACCTGGCTCCTGCCCAGAGCAAACCCCCTTCACCTTGGGGAAGCTACCAGAGCCCCTCAACTCCCACATCCACCTCTTGGAGCCCAGGTGGTTATGGCGGCTGGGGAGGCACACAGGGTGTTCGAGAGTATAGGCGGGGTGTTGGTGGAGGGATGACGGGCCTGAACTCAATCTCTCCCCTGAAGAAGTCATTCCCCAACAACCAGGTAGATCAAACTTTTATGATTCGTCTGAAATACTAATTAATTACTTCTGATCTTTAATGTCACTCACATTTGATTGGAAGACTCGTATGAAACTGTCAGTTTGTTCCACAGGTTCCTTCACAGAAGTTCCCCAGAAATAGCTCTGGCATCAATCACAAGGGTTGGGTGGATGACAGCATGAGCCGCAATGACAACGTTTATCCTTTCCAGGTGGGTATACAGGACGGCCACTTAAGCTAATCAGAATACTAGATATCTAAAAGTTCATTTTTGCAAGGTCTCATGGGGGGAAAAAAAGCAATAGACCAGAACAGTGGTCACCTAACTATAAATATGTATAAGTGATGTTATTCCTGTTAAACACGCTCCTCTGTATCAAATGCGACAAATAAGCCATTGAGCAAAACCGGATACATGACAGTTCAGCCAAGTAAATGGATGAATTGAAACTCATTGTGTGCTTATGTCTGAGGTCTTATCTAGATCATTTGGTTAAAGCAGTCTTTTCATCTGCTGCGATCACATGGCCTTCCTCTTGTCCTGATTTGAGAAGTCTTGTGCTCGACTGCAGCATTTGCACGCTCTCAACAGTTTATATACTCAGTACTCGTCCGTACTTGTTATATATATGTCATGTTTTGTGTTACAGATTTTCTGTTTTTGCGGTAGTTTATGTCCTTGTTAGGCTTACAAAACACAGCTAGAGGAATGTATTTTCATAGCGTATGGTCCTCTCTGATGTTATAAAGAAATGAGGAGTAATTGTAGAGATATGCTAATTTCCTTTGTGTGTTTTCATTGCTTTCTGCTGAATGTCTCTACAGGTTTAGACTGCTCTGTTTTTATATATAATTATAGCAAGTACGTCGGGGATCTCGGTAGCTCGTGCTGCCTTAGATGATGACGTGGGATGTGAGGAAGCTAATTGTTGTCTTTCTCTCTTTGAGCAGGAGAGAACACGGCCCTTTGATGGTTTCAGCATGCACTCTCTGGAGAACTCTCTGATTGACATTATGAGGGCTGAGCAGGATTCCTTAAAAGGTTGGTTCCCACACTAACAATAGTGAGGAAGGGATAGATTTTCTCACAGCTGGTTGCATTTAAATGACAACAAGCAGAAATGCATGGGTGTTATTTCAAAGTGTGACAGTCGATCAGTTGATATTAACAGTGCTAATTGGGTGTTCTTGTTCTTTTTTTGGATAATTTGTTTTTAGTGAACACATTTTATAGATGAGAATGCATCCATAGCACTGGTTATGAAGAAGTATGAGTCAAAATATGTGTATTTTGACTCAAGGAATTTAGTATTCATAAAGAGTATTGCTTTATTACTAGCAAACTCTTATTCAGTAAATGCGTTAAAATCATGGTTCCATATCATAAAGGAGACCAACTCTGACTAGCCATATTTCAGTCATACATTACAGTATATTTTTGTCCAACTCTCCGTTAGTCATGAAATGAATCACCTGCAGCATTTTTGCAGTGGAGACAGTTTGATCTCGAAACCAGCGCTCTCATTAATAAAACATTCAGATTCTGTTTTATAAAGACTCCTCTACATCATAGCCAGCTCTGCTGATGCTAATTTGGGCCAGCTCATGCATGTACCTTCTTTTTTGGACTTGAAACTGATCATTTAGACAGTCGTTCTCATTTCGCATTTTCAGTTTGGTCAGAAATCCACCTATAATTTGTGTTGTTGTCAAGCATATTAACATACTGTACTTATTTCATGAATTATGAAACAAGATATTAATCTCGGATGTGCGTTTAATTTACATGATCTTGCAACGTCAAGTACATTTGATTCACTGCCAAATTCTTCTTGATTCCTGCAAACATGTGCTGTCATTTACTAGACAGTATAACAGAATATACCACCCCAAACCATTCCATAATACTGTCGGTGAGAGGTGGGTTGCTATTTATATGTGAGAAATGGGAATTGATATAATCCAGTCGGGAATCCTTGCATGGCATCGTGTTCTGAGTCCTCTCCTGTTTTTGTCATTTAGGACGCTACAGCTTCTCTCACCAGGGCGGAGACGGGCCTCTACCTATGAATGGTATGTAAATGACATGCATACAAATATGCTTTGCCGTAGCTGAGGTCAGGGCTTGAAATTAATGCCTGTCTCGTGCAGATGGAGACGTGGCGATGTCTTAAAATGGAAGCCAGGTTCCAGTACCCCCATTGCCGTTTCACTAGATGTTGATAGGGCTTTGGTGAACAACTAACCTAAAATGTATGTGTATGACAAAGCCACAGAAAGATATATGTGGTAGCAAACATAAGAATAACTTGTTAGGAAGTAAACGGGCACGTCTGGTAAATTCTCAAAATGGTGGCTTCTTCAGTGAAGGAGGAAAATGATGCCGTTTTCCGTCATGTTTGGAGACGGCAAGTGCAGATAAATTACACCACAGGAGCGCTGTTAAATTCAAACGTTGTGCATGCATGAAATTAATGTTTTTAGTCATATTCAAATGAGTTATTTCTGCATAATGAGTTTATTTTTTTAGCTTCAAAGGCATTGATTCAGCGTCTGTCTTGTTAGAAAAAAATGCAGGAAGCCTTTAGTTTGTTTTAATTAAGTGTAATGAAGCCATATTATGATTTTCAATCATCTCTTTCACTATTACATACAGTGCATTACGTTCTAAAGACCAATTTGTCGCATTTTAGTAGTTTATACCGATGTATTTTGAAAGTATTTTGGCCAATGCAATTTCAGAGTGACTGTCGCTTTAAACATTGCAACCATTTTAGCTGGTGAGTGACCCAGAAAATTAATTTCAAGCCCTGGTCGTGTTTTACATCATTTTCTTTCTTTTTTTTTTGCCTTTTTTTAAAAAAAAAACGTTTCAAGAGTGTTTTGTGTTGTCTTACATGCAGCGAGAAGTTATGGCAGAAGACGAGGTAAAGCTTGTTAATGTGTCTTGATCTCTGTGTTGATTACAAAGCGGCAATGGCCCCTGATATGATCCCTTTGTTTTGCCTCCGTGTTTGTCTGTTTGATTTCTGTCAGTGTCTCTGATTATTCTTCCCTCAATGTTGTGAAGGTTTCAGACTGTTCCTCTGCAAGGACTAGAAGTCTTACCTCCCAAGAACTTGTAGTGATAATGCTTCTACTAAACTATCATCAACCCCACTATCATAGCTCCTTTTTGTTTTTCTTGATATGTTTTAATTCATTTGTAATCAGTCAAATGCTCTTTTCCTTTACAAAATGGATCATTTTGATCTCATCAGTGGTGAGGCAAGGTTTGTGATCCAGATCATTCTCTCTGTTAGGCCATTCGTCTCTGTTCCCCATGGAAGATGAGCGCTCTTTTGGAGAAGACGAGTCAGGTGACCAGGGGCTTGCTGGCCTCGGGTCTGCACACTGTTTCCCCCACCTCAACGGTGAACGCGTGGAGCGATATTCTCGCAAGGTGTTCGTGGGAGGGCTGCCCCCAGACATAGACGAAGGTACATTTTAAAGCTGCAGAGGTTAGCTTTTGTAGACTGTAATGAATCCAACCAAGTATTTGAGAGTTGATTGATTGTATCTACATCTCATATTTTGAGTATATCTTGTGATTTCCTTACCGTGTTGCCCTTTTCAGATGAAATCACTGCCAGTTTCCGTCGATTTGGCCATTTGTTCGTGGATTGGCCCCACAAGGCAGAGAGCAAGTCCTATTTTCCACCAAAAGGTGACTCAGATCAGTTTAACATTAAAAGCGTGCCAAAGGGTTTTATAGTTGTTGTCTGTACACTCATTGTCCCGGCTGTCCAATGTTTCCAGGATACGCATTCCTGCTATTTCAAGACGAGAGCTCTGTGCAGGCCCTGATTGATGCCTGCATTCAGGAGGATGGCAAGCTTTACCTGTGTGTCTCCAGCCCCACCATCAAAGACAAGCCAGTGAGTGTGTTTGTTTGTTCTGCTGCCTAATGTGCATGCTTGTTGCCTGTCTGAGCGAACAGTGAAAACACTGAAACAAAATGTTTCGAATTAGGCTCGCACAAGTGGGTTTTGTTGTCGTGCATCAACCCACCACACAAAGGTGACAAACCTGAATATTCAGCACTACACCTACAGATGTACCACGGGCTTGTGGTAAAAAGCCCCCGCCACCGCTGACGACAGTAGCAGTCAAACTGAACCAGAGTACGTGTCAGCCCATAACGCATAAGTTACTTTCATCTTTACATTACAAACTGTGCTCTGCTCTTTAAGAAGACTGAGAGGGGAGGCACAGTGGCATTTAAGTACTGATGCCTCACAGCAAGAAGGTTCCTGGTTCAAATCCATCGGCCGACTGGAGCTTTCTGTTTGCATGTTCTCCCTGTGTCTACATGGGTTCTCTCCGGGTACTCCGGCCTCCACCCACTGCCCAAAGACCTGCTCCTTAGGTTAACTGGTGATTCTAAATTGATCGTAGGTGTGCATGTGAGTGTGAATGGTTGTCTGTCTCTCTGTTAACCCTACCCTACACTGCTGACCTGTCCAGGGTGTACCTGTCTATTGTGTATCTCACCCGATGACAGGTGGGATAGGCTCCAGTCCCCCTGTTACCCTTCACAGGACATACGGTTACAGAAAATGAATGAACTGACTGAGGGGAAATAAATGTTTTTTTTTTCTAGGTCCAGATCCGGCCCTGGAACCTAAATGACAGTGACTTTGTAATGGACGGCTCTCAGCCACTGGACCCGAGGAAGACTATCTTTGTAGGGGGTGTCCCTCGTCCCCTACGTGCAGGTACATGTGTGCAGTGACTCCTAAAAGTGCTGTGTTCCTATGACTCAAACTCAAACTCACCTCAGCTTTTGTTGTGTATTGCCGTTCCAGTCGAGCTTGCCATGATCATGGACCGTCTGTACGGGGGAGTGTGTTACGCTGGGATCGACACAGACCCTGAACTCAAGTATCCAAAAGGGGCTGGGCGGGTGGCCTTCTCCAATCAGCAAAGCTACATTGCAGCCATTAGTGCCCGATTTGTTCAACTGCAGCACGGGGAGATTGATAAACGGGTGAGTCTGCTCCATATTTAGATCCTAAAAACCGAGACTGGATGTACATAAAATATTCATTTCTATCTAACGTGCTGCTACGGTGCAAGCAGTTGAATTTCCCCCTCAACCTCCATTTTAACAGCTTCCCTGTCGTCCATTTCATCTCTCCTCTCAGGTGGAAGTGAAGCCATATGTCCTGGACGACCAGCTGTGTGATGAGTGCCAGGGCACTCGCTGCGGGGGGAAGTTTGCTCCTTTCTTCTGCGCCAACGTGACCTGTCTGCAGTACTACTGTGAGTACTGTTGGGCAGCCATCCACTCCCGAGCTGGTCGCGAGTTCCACAAGCCGCTTGTGAAGGAGGGAGGCGACCGACCACGACACATCTCTTTCCGCTGGAACTGAGACGAGAGGGGTGAGGGAGGGGGGGGCGCCGCAGGATTGGGGGAGGGAATGAAAGAAAGGGGTAGTTAGGGAAGGGGTGTGGGCTATGATATGAAAATAAATGCACTTTTCTTTTAAGTTAAAAAAAAAAATAATTTATTTTTTATTTTTACTTTTTTTTTTAATTGGGCCTTCTAAAAGAAGTAAATGCTAAGAAGAGTGAAATCCCATTTATGTTTTGACTTTAAGTGTGCATGAGCATATGGATGCATTAGATTTGGATTTAGGTGTTTTTTGACTTGACTGTACTTTCTTTTCGTGTTAGCTGGCAAAGCTGCTTACATTTGTTGTCGAGAGTAACATAAAATTTAAGTGAGGTTCATCATACCTAAATCAGTATACTAACTATGGAAGTTGTGTTTAAGAAGGGTGCATTTTCTTACTTTTCGCTTGCAGGATTAGAGACCAACTGTACCATTTACCAAAGGTTGAGTGCAAATGGTTGGGTTGAACGGAGGAGGAAGTCTGTTTCAGATGGACGAATGATTGGGATTATCCAGCAGCTCAGTGTATAGCATCTGGCCACGTCACAAAACTAAATCTCCCCTCAGTTTGGCACACGTGTTTTAGATTGTTGGCATGAGTTTTTAGGTCTCGGTTCAAAAGTCAACACTTTGTAACCAGAAAGGGCAAACCAAAGATTGGCCTAAATGCATCATCAAAAACAGTCGTTGATCTGAGGGTTTTCAGGATAACGTTGTGTCCTCTTTGTCATGCGACAAAGGAGGAAAGGCTGGAGTTTGGGTTTGTGGGTTTCAGCAGATAAAGACACAGCCCTCAGGGCTCAGGTATTGGCAGTAGTATTTACTCACTTTATATTGTCAGGGATATTAGCACTGGAAGCTAACATACTAATGTAGTACAAACTAATGGGAATGCACAGTCCAGTCTCCCTGAGCTGTCCTCATGGTGTACCACTGCACGCTCTACCATGACTGGAGCTTCTATCACAAGTGTTGTGGTTAGATATGGTAGTAGCTAGAATTTGCTGTCACAGAGATAAAGATATTATTTTATACATGGCCTGCTGATTTTTGTACAGTGTTTTATAGCTGATTATTTTGTCATGAACATATATACATTTATTATGCACTACTTTTCTAAATATTTTTTTCAATAGTCATTTTAGGCACATTTTTCACAGATGGGAGAACTCCTTTTGCAATACCTCATTTTTTTCACTTGGTGAAAAATAATTTTGTACCTTTGTTACTAAGAGATCTGCATTTATGGTAAACTTAATTTAAAGAAAAGAATGATATTAATATAATTTTCAATTAGCTTTTATATATTTAATTGCTGGTAAATCTGAAAATTGTCTGGTGCATTGGTGTGATTCTGTAGATAAAATGAAAAAGAAAAAACAAACGACAAAAAAACATGGCTTTCATTAGCCAGTCATATACGGATTCTCTTCTGTCCTAATAAACATAATTACAGGATCCTAAGGCATGACAAGACATTTCTAAACTGATTTTGATAGTCTTGAAAATATAATCTGATATTTCGCTCCTAGGTGTAGTCATTAAGATTATTATTAGGGTAAATGTTTTGGCTTTGGTCAATGTGAAATCTTCCCTTATATCACCGGAGTGGATATCAGCTGTTTGAATATATTTAGATCCTCTTTCTGGGACTGCCTGTAAGTTCTACTTATTCTTGGCATGCATACAAGATAACATGGCTAGTGATAATGCAGGACCTAATGTAATGCACTAGATCTCCTTTTTCCTTTTTATCGTTCTTTTCTCTTTGAGATCGCCTCTCTTGTAGCCTCTCTTTACATGATGGAGTCTGCCTTCCTTACACAGACGTGATGTTTATGCAATCTACACAGTGACAACACTTTGGATGTGTTTTGTAATGTAGAGGACACTCAGTAGGACATAGGTGAGGAGACTTGATCACTTGACCCCCTTTGTGATGTGGCATGCTTTGGGACATAACCTGAATGTGATTTAATGTTGCAAGTTAACTTTGAGCCATTATGTGCAATACTTATTCTTTCCAGAAACAGTTCTCCGCAGTGTAACTCATTCAATCCACATAAAACATGCAGTCATTTACACATTTGTTTTTGTTTCCTATTGTTCATGCTGATGTCTGCAAAAAGAAAAAAAAAAAAGTAATTTATACCTGAATTTATTTTTAAACATTAGTTTTGTGCTTATTTACTTATTTTGCTACTACCATGCTACTGTGATTGAAAACATTGTATATACTAGGTCGATAATGTATTTAGCATTTGCTATATTTTCAATTGAAATGTATAACTATCATTTTGATCAGATTTTTTGTTATATTTTTGGGGTGATGTGTTAAACTCGTTGACGTGTCTAGTTTTTCTAATTGCTGTATTGTGCTCCATATTTTCACATGAAAAGAAAATTGATTATGTCTGTTAGTATTACTTGATTGCAAAAATTTCAATAGTTTTAAATTGAATGCTGGGAAGGTTATATTTATTAACTTTTTTTTTTTTTTTTTTTTACCTGATTTTTTTTTTTTAAGTCATTTCACATTTATATGTAAGTTCCAATTTTTATATTTTCTTCCTGATTGATTTACGCTACAATACAGACGTCAGTTTTTATAGTTGGTTTGTAGTATTGAAGTAAAACAAAGATCTAATGTCATATATTCATTTGCTGCCAACTGTTTGTAACTGTATGCATACATTTGAAGTATTTGTAATGTGAGATGTTGAACGAATAAAACAGCTGTGAGGAAGAATATTTTTTCCCCCCATGTATTTAACCTAATTGATTTGCAAACTGAAGGTTTTCTAGTGATTGGGTGTAATGTACCTGATTCGACTGTTGTGTGGCAGCAGTTTTCAGCACATCTGGCGGAATCAGGTCAGAGGTATTTATAGGCTGAGGCTTACTTCAGGCCTTACTCATGTCTTTTGTCCCAACACTTCTCACTCCAAAAACACTGTGTTTATCCTGAATGAAGATAACAAAATCATAATGCATATCGTTGATTCCAATTATCATTTTATAGTGTACATACTCTGATCAGGCAAAACATTATGACCACCTTCCTAACATTGTATAGGTCTCTCTTGTGCCTCCACAACAGTTCTGACTCATCAGAGAATGGATTTGCACCTTCTGAATGTGTCCTATGGTGTCTGGCAACAGGATGTTGTTGGTGGGGGCTTTTAGGTCCTATGGGTTGAGAGGAGGGGCCTCTGTGAGTCATCCCACAGACGCTTGATCAGTTTGGGATCTAGAGGATTTGGAGGCCAGGTCAATCTCTTGTGCTGTTTTTGTGTTTTTAAGTAGTTTCTAAATCATTTTTGTCTGTGTGCCTGTGTCAGGCCGTATCCTCCTGCTGCTGCTCCATCAAGGAGTCGTCACTGCTATATGGTGGGGGTGCCTGTCTAAGTAACATCCACACGAATACCAGGTCCAAAAGTTTACCAGCAGAACACTGCATTGTCACAAGATGGACAATGTTAGTTACTTCTTCAGTCAGTGGTTTTAATGTTGCGGCTGCCGCTGATCAGAGTAAATGATTGTTAAAATAATTAATGGAGGAAATTGGCGTCCAGATAATATTGATAAAGGAATGTTTTCTTGACCTGCAATACTTATTTTGTACACGTTTACTTACTGTGTGTGAATACTTCCTCCACCACTGTTCATGAGAAATAATCTTTAGGTTTATCAGGCTGAAAACTAACTTAAAGAAATTATGGAAATCACATGTCGGGACAACAGTGCCACCTGCTGGCTGACAGCGCTACAACAAGCACAAGGATCAACCGTTAAAGCTTTAGTCCAGGCAGAAAGGCCAGAGCAAACATTTAGTGTGTCAACGATTAGAGTCCGTAGAGAGAAAATATGCCGCCTGTTAAAACCGTGTATATACCAAGATTTGGTTCACAGCAAAGCTCAAGTCAAAGAAGTGAGGCACAGCCAGAACGGAGAGACACGGTGGACCAGGCCCCGACGCCCTCCCAACGCCAGGGGGACAAGCGCGGGAAAAGGCGTGGAAATGGAAGGCCTGAAAAAAATATCTTGAAAGTTAAATTACCAAAACACAACAGCCGTACTTTGCTTGGGAAGGTGAGCAAGGACGACGAAATACCAAGAATATGGATAGTGGAGCCCAGCCCAAATAAAACCAAGGCAACAGTGACCCAAGGAGAAGAAAGACGTGGTAATGTTGCAGATAACATTAGTTAAGTGATGAGCTCACTCACTTAGGTAGGTTAGCTAATGCTAACTGGTTAGCTTGCTTTTGGGGTGTAACATTCTATGGTACCATTAGACATAGCTAAATTAGCACTAGCTTAGCGCTGTCCTGTGTCCTGCTAGCACTAAAACAGTACAGTAATTCCCAATATTGGAGGTCATTCATAACACTGTGAAGTCACAAGATGGTGAATACATAAAGAAATATTATCTGCTTTTTATTTTTAATGGCTAATTTAGTGGTTGAAACAACAGTCCATAATTTGCCTTTGCTATGTGTCTAAACACAAAACTATATTCATATATTTTAGTTATGAATATAGTATTATTCTCAGTTTTTAGTAAACTGCCCTGACTGTTAAAGTTGACCTGCTTTATACAAAGCTGACAAAACAGAGCCTATACAAAGCATGAACTACTTCTGTGTATTTTATAGTCTAAACAGGAGCAGATCATATTCACATTGTTGTTGTTGCTGTTGTCAGGTACCGATGCTGACTCTGCCCCTGCCGACAGAGATGTTTTCTTTTTCTCCCAAAGGTCAGACATCAAAGCAACGGAAGAGAAGGAAAAGGTGGGTGTTATGCAACGTGTAATATGTGCAGTGACAGAGAAATTGGAGAGCATGCTGAACAATGGTGAAATGGTATACTCCAAAACTTTTTGTTGTTACGTTGTGTTTCACTCTAAACAATTTGATGTTTAAAGGAGGATCTAGATGGCACCTATTGGGAGAAATTTAATATGTTGTTATTTTTTTTAATATTTTATTTTGTTAGCATCTACATAAAGAGCAGGTCCCCCTGCCACTGAGTCACATAGGCTCTAGAGATGGCCTTTTGTACTTTTACACTGGTGGCAACCATAGAGTGTCATTGGTTGCCACCAACACTCCCTGTCGTTCCATTGCCCAAACTGTACATTACAAACATCCATTTATTCACAGTAGATGTGTCTATGTTGTATAAAAAGTAGTGAAAAAGTTAAAAAAAATGAATGAAGCCTGACTTCCATTTACTGCACA
The DNA here is from genome assembly GCA_005024645.1 of Planiliza haematocheilus. Lineage (NCBI taxonomy): Eukaryota > Metazoa > Chordata > Actinopteri > Mugiliformes > Mugilidae > Planiliza > Planiliza haematocheilus. The sequence continues at coordinate 3,398,751 of SRSE01000949.1, read as the reverse complement.
GTCACAGCTTGATTGGGATTCACAGTTATTACTGGTGTTTATTTATTTATTTATTTTTTCCTATATCAAGTCAAAGATGCTGAATCTGCTCTGTGTTATCCATCGCACATACAATTTTTATCCTGTGTACACGTGAATCACACTACCAAGCATCTTTGTTACGGCCTCTTTCTTTTATTGGGATGTGTCCCCTGTTCTGGTTAGGTCAAGATTTCGGTTCTTAGGACCATCTCCAGGATGCTAGAGGAGAACCAGCTGATCAGACAGAGACTGGCTACCCTCAGGCAGGCCTGCTGAGTTTGGATGGATCGAAATGACCCACAGCCATAGCAGTGATCTTCATCTGCGTTTCTTTACATCAGTGTTTCAGTTAGTTAGTGGATATATTTAATTTAAAAAGTATGGGGCGTTTAAGCTAGTGTTACAACAAGGCATAGGTGGCCTGTTCATAAAGCCACCTACATAAAAATGTTTGTCAAAGAAAAAACTTTCTTACGCAGTGTTCAATGGACAGTGTTCATCCACTTGAGTACAGAGACTCTGTAGTTTATATTGGCTTTGAAAGCTTTGACTGTCCATTGTAGGTTAATACTTTTACAGCACTGTGGTCCGGTCCAAAAACACCCACAAAAAAACAGAAATAACAAACTTGTACTGCATAAAACATTTTTTAATGAAACTTGAGCATGTTGCAGCTCAGATGGAATTATATCCACCAGAGGGCACCAACACCCTGCTGCACTAGTGATATGTTAGTACCCTTTTTTTTTGTTATCCAGATTTAAATGTTTTATTTATTGCTGTTTAAATATTACCTATTCTGAATGAGAATAGTGCTGAAGATTTATTTATTCATATTAAGATTTCATTGTGCAATAAAGTCAGTTAGCTTCATTGTTTAGTAGGGTATAGAATCTTTCATTCATTTTTATTTTGAATAATCTTTTTAAAAATTGTATCGGGCTAAAGTTTTTCGCAGAATGTTTGAATTTTATTCTTTTTAACAGGATTTATATAAATCACCCTGAGCGCAGCATATGGCTGTGATTATTTTAAGTGTAAAATAATAGCTGGTAAAGCACGGAGCCGGATAATTTAGTGTAAATTGCTCAACAGTTTCTTAATGTTTTGATTGATGAGCCTCATTGCTCCTGTGTTCAGAGACCAGTTGTGTTACTCTTCTCAGCCCTGAACATAACATGGCAGCCTGATCAGCCTGAGTTCTCAGTAAAGGTTCAGAGAAGTGCTCAGAGACTACGTGCTAAAATAAACAGCGTCTAGTGTATGATTTAAGTTTACTGCAAAGAGCCAGTGACTGTTTCACACCGAACTGAATTTAATTACCAGATAGATTATTACTTTTAAGTGAAATCTGCTGTTATTAGTAATTAATGTCTTAGTGTACCTGCTCTCACCAACATGATTATTTCTCTCATTACCTGTAAACCACCGTGTCATCAAACGTGTTTCACTTGCCCCAGCAGCCTGCAATTTAAAACAAGTTTGATTAATAGCTATTCTCTCAAACTAATTGCTCTCTAGAGGTTCCCACAGCAAAAACTGCACAGCTGGTTTGAACAACGCTTTAAACATATGATTTGGGCAGTTACACTCATTATCACACACAACTTCAAGCAGCTTGGATGCACAGAGTAATGTCATCATGCCTCAGTAGATTCAGCTCGCGTAAACACAGAACTGAAGATGCTTTAATTTTAGTTCTACAAACAAACTGATGCGTTCTGCATCAAAAAGATCTTGTGGTTTTGAACTGTAAACATTAGTGTTTTCACATCACTGTATAGTAGCTGAGCGGGGCTTTGGCCCATCAGAGCTGCTGTCTTCGAGGAGACTGTCAGACTGTGAAAGCTGGACTTTCAGACCTCACTCTCAAGTGTTTTCACTGGTGGTTTGCTGCATTGTTGGTGTAGTCAGGGGCCCCACAATGATATCCTGTGAAGGCACGCTTGTTTTGTTGTATGGGGGCCTGTAGTCAGCAGAAACACAACAGCTAATAAAAGGCAGCGAGCTCTAGATGAGTAAGCTCTGCTTCCAACTGTGGATTCGTGTTATCTTCTGCTTTTGCATCTATAAAATGCAACGTCTGTTTCTTTTACACTAAGCAGCTGCAGTAGACAGTATTGTGGGAGTTGCTTTTGATGATGATGTGTGATTCATTATGTTTTAACACCAGCTGCACCACTTCCTGACTGAAAGGGCTCAGTGTGAGAAACAGAACCTGGTAATGTCAGCAAATTAAAATGCTGAGTTGTTACAGTGCTGTTTCTGGATGGACACAAAAAAAATTACAATCAAAATGTAGTCCACCTGTCGACCAAGAGCAGAATAACTAGCAGGTGAACCAGCTCATACTACAACTTGCAACACTTTTCATACACAGACACATTAAGTGCGGTGATATTTAGTTCACATTTGTCATGTTAGTGATTATATCTACCATACTGTTAAAAAACAACAACAAAAAAAGTATCAATCTTTAAACTGGTGGTGAAATTGCTGAAACGTTCAAACCTGTTCTTTGATCAGTTATAGGTAATAACGAGCTATTAATACAATAGTTTTTACTTTCCCTTAAGATGCTTAGTTTCCACCATTTAATTTCCTGACTTATGGTTACTTTCTGCCTACAGACATTTTTAGTATAACAAAACCTAAACTCTTCTGTGATCCTGCTTATAAGTATAAGTCATACCGACTGAATCTTATTTAATGAGCTAAGTTTTAAAATCCTCAGGGCTGTTACACTTTGAGTAATAAAGTTTGGTCATGGCTAATAAGTAAAACTGGATCCAACGTAGTGGCTGGAGATACCTTAAATGCAAACCTTATTGCCTTATTAAGTATTATTAAAATTTAACCAAACGTCTTTGACATTTTGCTTAACTTCACCCCTGACAAAGTGAAGACATACGTAGAAGAATCATCACCCTAAAATGTGTTAAACCACAATGGCCTAAGGGTGCATTGTCTGCTTTGAATAGATACCGCTTCCTTGAAAGCGTTTAATTATATTCAGTTCAGGATGTTGGAATTTGCAGGAAAACAAACGCTGTCGCAGAGTTTCATCAGCCATGACTGAGTCAACAAACCGCTGAAGTGCCAGATTAATGTTTCTCTTTTACCTCTACGACGGAAAAGATACATTTACCACCTAGGATTTCTGACTTAATAGGTTTCGCTCAGAATAAAATTTATGACAGCAAACGAAAGATAGCAGCAGATAACGTCGTAAGATAACAGAAAGCACCACAGATTCACTTGGAATGATATTTAAAGATGTAAGAGGGTTTAGTGGTTCATGTCATACCGTGACTAATGATAGGAGGTGTTATTACTTTGTCAAGGTGCTGTTTTACCTGTGAATCGCCTGCATAACTGTGTAATCATTCTGACAGATGGAGCTGGCAAAGACACAAGAGCCCCACCCTCCATACATGATGACATTATTTATGAGCTAACTATGGCTAATTTGTGCCAGCTGGATGGGAATCAAAAGTTATGAACTTTATGATTAACGTCATGATTCATCAGGTTCTGTCACATGGAAAGAACCACAACTTAATTAAACGCAATTACATGAAATAGAGAGCCCTTGTGTACTTCATTAGGAATCACACCTATTTTGTTTTCCTTGTAGTAGGTGGCGTCCACTTGTACACCGATCAAGCATAACATTATGACCACCTTCCTAATATTGTGTTAGTGGTTTTAATGTTATGCCTGATTGGTGTGTGTCTTAGCTTTATCTGTGGGTTTAAAGCATAAGCTAGAGTTGAGCAAGCTGTTACGTCTGTGTTATAGTTGCCGGTGCTAAATTTACCAATACTTACGCACTTGTCTACCACTTGTGATCTTAATTATATGATGACTAATATTTTCCGTAGCTCATTTTCAAGAATGCAGTTTGAATAATATATTCATGACGTCAAATTGCTAAACATAATTTGTGGCTTTTCTGTTTCATGTAGGAAGCGTGGGTCAAAGTTGAAGGTTATAAAATATCACATATATATAAAATCATATCACACATTTATATGTATAATAATATATTATTATATATTATTAGATGGTTAGGTTTTCTTGTCAGTGAGGTTGTTTCATTTGTTTTGTCGACATGGACCAGTCAACAGTGTGCGTAAACATATACGCATATACGCACATCTTTGCCCTTCCACAGTAAGTCTAACTTAATAAACTAAACACATAATATATTTTGTATTGATTATATTTGCATTTAATACTCAATGTAATGAAGAAGTACTTTCATAAATCCGTTAAAGCTTTTACAAAACAACACTGTTTGTACATCAGTGTCAGTGTGAAAGTGCGCCATGGGCTCTTTTCAGAGCTGCACTTTCCACTCTTAAGCAGAACAGTGCTTGTACCATACTTTGGTAAATAAACAGTTTTGGGAGGGGTGGGTGGCAGCTTTATAACACACGACTAATCTGGAGGCATGCAGGCCAAAGTGCACCAAATATAAACTCCTCTCCTTAAGAGTTGGGAAACATTTTTAGAGCTCATTTTACTTCTAGCAGTGATCCGGCCTACCCTCTACTTATAACATTAAACATAAATTATCTTAACGCTGCACATGATTGCGCCTTTCTTACTTTCTGACTTGTTTATTTTCGACCTTCTTCAGATGAGATATTGATTTGGTTTTGATTGGGCCATGATGGCTACAGTCAAACAGTCTGTGGGTTGTTACAGAATGTGTTTTACTTTGAACATTTTGAGCATGATGCTGCACGTCCTGGAAGCAAGGCCGTGACTTAAGTAGATGCAAAACTCTTTGAAATTTTGTCAAAGGTCTGTCGCTAGGAACACTGAAAGGATGCATCGCATAATCACAGCCGTCTTCTTTTGGGGCCCGTAGGGTATCAGGCTCTTCTATGTTTGCACGCAAGCTTTCTTACTTTTGGACTATCTATCTTAGGTCTCATTCCATCATTGTCAGTTGTCCGTATTATTATTCTGGCACCGCTATGGCTGGCATTGTTTGTGAAACAGGAGACCAAGCTCATATCTTGATTTTCCACTCTGGGCAAAAGATTTTACTTGGTATATTGTCCAAGATTTTTTTTATTCAGTAGCATTGACAGCATGACCTTTGATTTATAATTACAAGCACCCTGTAAAGATACAAATGACAGCATTTGGTAAAACGAAATGAAAATAACAACAATTCCATGTGATCTATTAACGTAGTATACGGACATGTGTGCCTCCATACATTACTCTGTTACCAACAGATCAGATGCAAGTGAAGCAAAGTAGAAGAAATACTGTTAAGTGGTGCTTGGGTAGGTTAGCTGAGAACATTAGCCTTGCCTGGATGGTCAAGTTTCACCAGCTCCATCAGTAATTTAGTTCCGGTTACTGGAGAAAAGTCTAGAAGTTTAAATTACCCTGGTGGCAGATTTCATGGATCATCTCCTTTGGGTTAAAAAAGAGGACTGAACTTCTTTGTCTTTATTTGTCCTGGTGTCCAAACATCAGTTTAATTTTATTATATTCATTATGTATTTTTCCAGTGACTAAATGTTAGGGATGTCTCAGTTTTGATACTAGTGTCAGTCCAAAACTGACCAATATTATAACCCTGTCATTAGCTGTGCAGGTAGACAGCAGCAGTAAATGCTGGTAACACACATCCACACTGACTTGCCAGCTGCTAAGTTTTGGAGATTAAGTTGCAGTGGGACGTAATAATAGCCGACAGTGTGTAGCTAGTACACAGCTGTGACAGAAAATGACAATGGTGCATCCCAAATCAGCATTCCTAGGCACAATTTTGTCATTTCTAGTTTGACATCATTGTGGCAGGGTGTTTTCACTGCTGCAGTGCCTAAACTCAGACACAAAGACACAGAAGTACTTCAATCAGTAACATAGTGGAGCTGCAGCACGTGGCAGGTTTAGTTCAGATCAGTGTTTTGATCACAGCTCTGCAAATGAAAATTTACTGGAGCATGAAAACGAGTAAGCCTTTAACAGTTTCAGAGTGGAATGTCACATAGTTACCTGAGCTGCCTCCACCATAGCTGTTCCTGTAGAAGCACAAGTTGTTTTCTAGGCCAGACGGCCAACACGAGACAGTCTGCACACCTGACTGTCTCAGTCTTGGAAAATTCCATCCAGGTGCCACTGAACACAAAAACACATGTGTTGCTACATCTTCCTTTAATCTAATGTATCTACTGTAAATGCTTGACCCTCTGTCCTCCTGTCCCCGTACTGAGTGGTGACGTGCAGTGATGCAGTGTGCTCTACTTTAAGGTACAGACACACCAGACAGTCCTCAGAAAACAACCGGAAACAAAGGCCTACTGTGACGTTGCCAAAAAGTAGTTCTGGAAGAAAGACTCATAATATACAGTATACACCTGCATGAAAGGAAATGCGTCTTCACACCAGCAGGTGGCAGGAGTCTGTTTTCTTTACAGAGTTATTACTAGAAACTACAAACCTGTCATACAGAGCAGACCTCTGCTGAAGCATGCTGCACACAGGTTTACAGTTTATTCATCCTAGATAATCATGCTGTTGTGAAAATAGTAGTGTATTGGAAATGTTCAGATAAGTCAAAGTATGTCTATGTGCCCTTTGAAAATATACGTCATCAATGCACTCAACATCCTGAATTGGCTAATAGGCTGCAGACTGTTGGCAACAATGTGAAGTATGATGCAAAAACAAGAGCCACAGAGGCTCACAGACCCGGGTCTGACACTGGAGACTGTCGACTTGGTCTGTCACAGCCTTTTACATGCATGCTAGACACTGATTTAGGATTTTATATCTGAGTAGAAGTCTAAATGTATCTTATTTTCAAGAACATAATATCCAGCATGGTGTGTGGTATCATGTTTACCATCATTATCCATCCCACTCAACCTAAACTATGTTTTTTCAGCTAACTGATTTGTACTGAAATGTAGTTGTTAGCGTGTAGCTAAGTGTTTCCAGTGAGCCTTGATCCCTTCAACTCTTCATTTGTGTTTGAATTTCAATCAGCCGTGTAAACACTCTCGTGTCTGTCTGTCTGTCTCGTGTCCGTAAACCTGTAGGGAGAGAATCATATTGATGTACCATAGAAGTGCCTTATTTGATTTGCATGTGTTTATTAGAGGAGAGTGAGCTCATGCTGTGAGAGCACTCTGTTTCATATGGGGCTAATGACGTGGAGGTTGCTGGGGAGTTGAGACCCTGATGCCGCTGTAATCCTGATGATTACAGAGAGCACTCGTTCTTGTCTGAGGACTGATCACAGAGCTCTGGACAGGTTGCCATTTGTACGTATGGACATCTGTCTGTGAGTGAGACACACAAGACAAGGAGACACACAGCAGTATAAAAAAGCATATGAGGAGCAAACTACAGGACTCATCATGCCATAGGCACATTAATCATGCATCAGCTTCTGTGCATGTCTGTTCTTGGATGGATGAACACTATATCTCAAGCAGAATTGCCTCAGACATTGTTCTCTTCAGCTCTTTATGCTAGTTTTAACATCAGTGTGCTGGTTTTCGGAACGCTGCGTTGCTTTGTCCCTGCAGCTTGTCCTTAGAGGCAGCGTTTAGGAAGGCGAGAGCTGCAGCTATACTTCTCATGATGTTTCCTAATACTCCGGAGCCCCACAGGTATGAGCTTCAAACAGGCACGAGACACCGCTGTCTCCTCCGACAGAGCAGAGACTGGGACTAATCGCAGCGGGCGCCACACACCTCAGGAAGGTAGCAATTTACCGTCATTACCGTTAAATCCTGCTTAAAAGAACCGGATTCCACAGACCTAATTACAAGGTGTTAATAATAACAATGTAATGACAGTCATTTTAAAGCCTGCCCAAAACCATAATCCATCTCCAAACTGACTCTCGCAGTTAAGTGCGTAGTTGCTGTAAGAGCACCGTGATTCCTATTGATTACCAATGTGATCACTCCTATAATTGGTGTGTTAGGACCTGCAAGTTAGGGCTTGAATTAGCAGCTCTGTCAGCTTTTGTGAAGTAGAAATACGGCTTTTAAGATAGATCCCACCCTGATGCTTTCTCTCCAGGTACTGCTGATGCTCGGAGACACAGCCAGACCAATCTGGCAAGCCTAATCGCAGGATGGGATAGAGTTTAGCAGACCGGGGATTGCTTTATATATATATATATATATGCTTTATATATATTCATAGGGTTTTGTTCCAGGGTTCAGTCCAAGATTCTTGTGTATTTAACGTATCAAGCAGGGCTGTGTTTCTGTGTGTTCACTGTCAGCTCACAGTTAAAGAAAAATGCTGTCAGTAATTATGATAAAACACTGAGCTATTTTCAAGAAACAATCTTCTCCTTGGTAATTACTGCTAAATGAGGCTCATGTGTAGCTGTGTTTAGGGGTGTGGTAGACTGCCCCAAACACGCCGTCCAATCACAAGTCTTCCTCAGACCCCAGGATCAGGACGCATCGTTGGCTCAAGGTTCGCGTCTGCCGAAGTTTTCCCAACTTTGTGACAACTTGGGAAGAGTTGCTGCGACTGGACGCTTTATGTTTGGACAAAAAAAAAAACAAAAAAAAAAAGGTATGTGGTTTATGGATTGAAATTAAATATTGATCGCGGTTGAAAAGAAAGCATGTCTGCCTCCGGAGACTCGAGAGATGAGTTTTCGGCGGATGAAGATGTGCAACGATCGCGACCGAAGAAGCGCACGACGCAGGTGTCCTCCTGTCTGCCCTTCAGCGTGGAGGCTCTGATGTCGGACAGAGGCCCGCTGGCTGCGACCAAAAGACCGAGTGGAAATGATGATCCGGAGGAGGATGAGACGCACGGGCCCGACGAGTTTAATCAACGACTAGCATCCGTTAAATCAGAGTCATCGGAAACGGAGGAAAGTCCGTCTTGGACATCCAGCTCCATTAACATCTCCACACCATCCGGTGAGTGCATCATTTTCAGTAGAGTTTTAGTATTAATTAGTTATTCATATAATCATTTTACATCTCTGGGTGAGAGGGTTAATTTTTGAATATTTATTATTATTAAAACCTTTTTGGTTCGTTTAGTGCTGCTCTGACTGAATTTAAACAATGAGCCAATAACCAATTTAAATATGATAATCTAACAAAATAACCACTAAGTCAAACAGAGTGCATAAATAGATAAATAAGTAAATCTGAAAATAATGATAATTGTCCTACAGCTGTTTATCAACTGTCCAAAGGTAACTAGCATATGCTGATGCAAAACAGCAGCAGGAAAGGTTTTCAATTATATATTTGTCTTTTTTTTTTCTTTCAATTGTAGAACTAGGAAGTTCTAGCTCTGATTTATCTACAAATGTTTATATTAAGTCTAGTGTTTTCCTCCTGTCTTCTAGGACATCTCAGTCCAGCAGTCTGCTCCCTGAGGAAGCACAAAACCAACCGCAAGCCTCGCACTCCCTTCACCACCATGCAGCTCCTGGCCCTGGAGAGAAAGTTTCGTCAGAAGCAGTACCTGTCCATCGCCGAGCGAGCCGAGTTCTCCTCTTCCCTGTCGCTGTCCGAGACGCAGGTCAAGATCTGGTTCCAGAATCGACGAGCCAAAGCCAAGAGGCTTCAGGAGGCCGAGGCAGAGAAACTCAAAATGTCGACTGGCGTGGGGTCCAAAGCTGTCCTCTATCCAGGCTTCTCGTCTTTAGGCTTTCCCCTCGGTGTTAACCTGCAGGCTGGTTCATCAGCACTCTACGGATTGGGCGGCTCGTACAGCCGCAGCCCCACTTTCCCTCCCGCACATCTGGCCATGTACGCCTCACGGCTCGGCTACAGCCTGTTCCACCTCTCCTGAGAGAGGAAGGAGAGCTACAGAACTATAAAGACAGAGTGTTTTTTAACAAGGAATGACAAGAGTGTATCATTAAATGATGCACCTTATAAAAAAAACTTGTCTGCAAAGGATCAGAAGTGGATTTTTTTTTCTCTTGAGTTACAAGGAGAATTTATGAATGGCCTACTTCATGGAGGGACAAGGAAACAGCATCTAGAGCCTTCTTTGCTTTTTGAAAGGTTCATTGTAAACTTTTTTCTTATATATAATATTTTTCACTTGTCATCCTTGCATATGGAGAGATATTTGATAATTAAATTGTTTCCAAATACACATATTTATTTGTTATAGCCTTTAGATTATTTTATGATGCATATCTACTTTCATAAAGGTTTGTGTTTTATGTGTCTGATATTAAATTGAAGCCTTTAGTGTATCTTCTCCTTTGCTCTCTTTGAGCCATACATACAATATAAAAAACTTGAATGCAGTTGCCTTGTAATACACAACTTTAAATGGGTGTTTCTGAAGTGAATCTCAGTTCGTCAGTTGAGTCTAGGAGCCCATCTGCTTCTGTCATCCACTTTCTTTTGTTTACTGCACATCCAGCATGTTCTCATCCAGCTCTCATCCCGGCCTACGTGCTATGTTTTCCTCCAGAAAAGTTTTCCTCCCTCTTTCTTCGCAGAACTTCTGTAGTGCACAGACGTCCGTACTCTCCCCTCTGAGCCACACCATTAGTGTTACTCATAACTAATGACGGCTCTGCCCTATACAAGTATACGCGGCGATGTGACATTCATTTTCTTATTTGTTTTCTTGTTTTCTGCTGTTGCATATCCAAATGTCTGCAGTGACCTTTACAGCCTGATGGATTTTAACTCCTGATCATAAATGGTTTAGTTCCATCCTGAACAGAAGTGACAGCCGTGCTCGCCGCTGCACAGACTGCACACTTCTTCTGTCAGTCTGGATTTATTACTGATGGAAGAATGCTTAACTTCACAGTTTGTTAAGTTTAGAGTCTCACTAATTCGTACTCAAACCGAGCTGATTAGTCACTCACAGTACGACAGTAAATCATCTGGGCCTAACAACAGTGTGGTGGTCTTAACTGAATTTAAACTATTATTTACCAAAGACGCATGTGTTTCAACTTTACATTGTATTTCTGCATTTTTTTAGGAACCTTTAAAGACGAAAAGCTGTGGGTGACGAACCAAAACATATTAGTCAAACCACTGAACTACTCAGTTTACCAATCTGTTTTAGGGCTTTACACTAGCATGGTGTAATACTGTTGGCTGCTCTGGTGTGCTAAGAAAAATGAGTTGGGATCCACTGCGTATGGGCGGGTTACACAACTGGGTGGCCCGAGTGCAGAGGTGTTGCGCTCTTTAATGAATATCAAATTTCCCCTGAAGATGTGAAATTACGCTTAGAGAAAAGGGAATGATTTCTGCAAATTGCACGTCTCACGCTGTCTTAATGGTAAACATGTGTTTTCGTATTGCTCTTGGATGTGGCAGAGGTAGAGATTTATTTGTTTGACGTGAGCTTTATTTTCAAACGGTATACTTTAGCTGAACTCGGCCTGTCTCTGTGAACTCTGTAACGCGGCATTACACCAGGCTGTCCCTTTGCAGTTCCTGGTTTAATTGTGCTTGTCTTAGAATTCTGACTGTGAAAATATATGTGCAGACTCTCCCTCTCTCTTTCCATTTCTCCCCCCGTAAACTCTGGGAAATCTTGTTGCCATTAGCGCATATTTCACAGTCCATTTACTCCTCTCTATTTTGAAATTTAACCCAGCATTAGGCTGATAATAAGGTCTTTAATGGCTATGATTGACCAGTAACTGCAGTCTCCAGTATCAGATGTTTTCGGTGTAAATCACGGACCATCTAACATCTGATAAATAAAAAAGAGCGGTTACGTTCTACAACATTTAATGATCACATATGTGAATAATAATACTATAAACACGTACAGTAAAAAAAAAAAAATGATGGACATGCTAATAAAACTACAGGAATGACGATAATGTTGTGATAGAGCTAATCTAAGTTTCTCAGGCAGAATAGTCAATGAGGCTTCATGTTAGGCAAGCTTTAAAATTTCCAAAACCAAGCGAGTACTGAATCCAACAGAGCTCATAGCAGATTAAAGGATAAGTTCACATTTTTCAACTTATCTTAATACAATAATCGGATGCCCATGTGTACAGTTAAACAGCTTCCCGTTGCAGTAATTGTTCCTCCCCCTTCATACTGGCCAGCAAGACATTTCATAAAAGAGAAAGATCAAAATTGAACTTGTAGTGTTTTTGTACAGAGCAGTGACTCTGGGTTGTATCCCTCGTGTCATAAATCATTTTAGGAGGCCACTTTTGATGAGGCATCCTCTGCTTTGTGGTTGTGAGGTTGTCAAATTCAGATACGCACGGGGTAATTAAGCCACACCTCTGTGACCCCTCGACCTCTGTGACACAGCGCTGTCAGTTTCGTTGGGTCAGCGCGCAAGCTGGCTGACAAGCTCCCTCCGGCTCATCCTGAGAGGGAACTGTTTTCGTTTATGAATAAAGCAGTTTGTGGAACATAAAAATGCAGGTGACTCATAGGTATTACCTTAACTTAACTCACTGAAGGAAAGGGCTAGTTTTGGCCAGGATGCTACCATTTGTGGCAAAAAATAACATACGGAGCAAGAAGAACACCTCTCCAAGCAACTCTGACAATGCGCTTGTGAACGTAAATATTATTCCTTTTGGTGGTTAGTTTTACAATCATATTGCGCAACACTAGTCTTTTTATACTCCATTCATTCATCCATTCATTCATAAAGATATTAAAGGGGCACTATCAGCATGTCACTGCATACGCCTGATTCCCGACCTGAAGTTCTGCCTGAAGTCCACTAGATGTAGCAGCTTCCCGTCTGTTGCCGGTCCCCTGATATCACCAAGGCCATGCAGTCCTCGCCGCTCTCATTAATTAATAGACTTATTCTTGGCGTTTAAAAAGACATCTCAGAACACTTCAGCTAACACCATCATCTTAGATAGAGATTTACATGCTACTTGCAACTTACAGGCTTTTAGATAATGTCTGTGGAATTCATCATGAGTAGCCTGCTGAATAAAAGATGAAACTCCTAGGCGTCGTTTCGTTGCGCAGACGGTAAATGGCACGAGTTTGGGGATTGGGGATTGTTAAAGTTCAGTGTTGCAGGAACAGAAGCCTTTAGGTTCTTATACATGCATCGTTGCCAAACAGTGTTGCATCTGCTCAGACTGAGAGATTTAATCTGATCTAGACTGAAGTGCCTGCTTTCTATGCTTAATTATAATGATATGTATATTCTCAGGAACTGACAGTCCTCCAATTGCCTTTGTCTGAGTGGCATTTCATTAAACACGACTGCCCGTGATGTACGAATTCATTTAATCCTGTTAAAAATCAGTTTAAGGCACAAGAAAGCCGCCAGAGCCGGCGCACTGATAGAAAACAAAAGACACTTTGGGATCTCTCGCTGTCCTCCTCTCCTGTCCCAGCCTGTTAGACACAACTGAGATTCACTGAGATTCACATTTTAAATTCTAACTGCATGCAGCAGCAAAGCTGAGGCACAGTATTCACTTCACCGCACAGCAGTGAAAAAAGAAATGTGAGGATCACTTCTGTAATGTGAGATATGACAAATATGAGCGATGAGAGGGGTGGAGTTTTTTTTTTTTAACTGGACACACCTTGCAAGAAACCGAAGCACAAGAGGAAAAAACGCAAGCATGTAGTTAAAACGAGCACATCTCCTCCACTTTGACAACATTTAGGAACAAAATGCTGCAGAGGGAGAAACCCTGAGACGCTCTTACAAGACTCTTGTATTGGAAACTTGAAAACATGGCAGGGAAAACCCTCGCTGTCACAGTGACTGCATGCACAGTGGTGTTTTTTGCTGTACTTGCAGTGTGTTTCAGTATTGTTTATTTAATTTTTTTAAATTTACACCATTGTCCCCATATACTGGGCGAGGTTTGTCAGATTGGCAAATACTTTTTTATCTATTTGCATGTGTTGTCTTAAGCTGGAGTGAAAGCACTCAGAGCCACCACTGACATTTGTGTTGTTCAAAGTGCAATAATAAGAAAGAGGGCCTGCTTTCATCTAGTCTTCAAAGCTGTGGAGCAGGTGTGTTTCCCCAAACAACCCCTGCACTATCCTCCATCTTTATTGTGGATTTTCAGGTTCTGCATCTTTGAACACCTTTTTTTTTCCGCTCTCCCTCTCCCTCTCTCTCTCTCTCTCTCTCGGTGTGTCCTCGTGTTTCATGTTGTGTTAAAGGCATAAAGGGCTGTCAGCAATCATAACATAATTAGACACACAGTTAACCTTCTTCACGTTTCTCCACAGTCAATTTGCGCGCTTGTTATGATGGCAGTGTTGACTTAGACACAGGAACAAGCTGACAGATTCCTCACTGAGGGAACTTGATCTTAACGCTAACACGCATGCTCAAACACACACACACGCACAGAGGCAGACCTTGTCCTCTATCCTGAGAGTAATCCCACCTCTAGCAGTTTCTGTCTTTTGTTTCGCTCTTTCAAGTGGTTTTCAAGAGACATTTCCCCCAAGCAGGTTGGCCAAACAACATGACCTATTTAAACATAAAGACACACCTAAAAGCTTTAGCTTTGAGATCTTAAGACAGAAAGCTTCTCTTGGGTTATGACTTTTTTTTATTATTATTTTTTTGTTATGAGTATCTGGGGCACTGAGCAACCTAAAGAAATCATCACAGACATGAGAACAACACAAACTAGGGACATTACCCTTTTCTTTAAAGTTTTCAGAAATGTTTTTTTGGAACATGCAGACGTACAGAATGTACAGAAAGCCGCTGTGTTTTTATTTCCCGTGGTGTTATTGTTGGAAAACTGTTCCAACCCCCTAGAACGCAACAGCCGGGTGTTGTGTGCTCTGACCTAATATGTGTGTCTTCTCCTGCGGAGCCTCAGTGCTCTTTAGAAATACTGGAGATGAAGACATCTGGGCTCAATATTGCTGTTTACTGCAGAGACTTAAGAACAGCATGATGTTTGTATGTCTGTACCTGCAGAGCTCTTTCTCCCAAGCCCTGCTAAACACCATACTGCTTAGATTAGATGTTTTTGTATGCTTTGAAGTGGCTCTTTTCCTCATAGGACACGTCAGTATTAGCTGAATTAGCGTCTGGCGGTGACATCCATACATTGCCCTGTGGGAGGTTTATTCACCCCGTCCGAGCCTCCTGAGACCGGCGCTATCTGTAGCCTTTACTATTGTGCGTCCACACTGTGTCCTCAGAGCCCATGACTCATCAGTCTCCCCCCATAGCTTCTGTTGTACCGAAGGAGATCTATCCAGTCAACTCTTTCTGGTAACTTAATAACACACAAGGTGACATGAGATATGCGCTCAATATAAACAGAAACACAAAGACCATTTCACCCAGAGAGCAACTGTGCTTTGTGTTTCCACTTTGGCTAGAGGGCGAACATATGATGACATGTCTTTATCTCTGGTTCCCACCAGAAAACCACAGTTACAAATCTAGATACAACAGTGCAGCACGATGAAATTATGCAGAATCAAGCAACCACACACACAGAGAAAGGATAAAATACCCAACAGTAAAATTATATAGCTACAGTGACAGCGTTGAAAGAAGGCTAAGGCGTTCTAGACATCGGAAAAGGCCTTTTTTTTAAAGTAAAGTTTTAAGAAGTAATTAAATAGATGTCACTGTCTCTGCAGGCTTCAGAAGTAGTGCTATATTTAGCCACACTTTTATGGTTTTACTTGAAGTTAGCAGACTTCTGAATTCAGTTTGAAGCAGTAATGTGGCCCGTGTAGAACGTGATGAAAGGTCTACATGTGAGCGGTACGTGTTTGTGTTTTTTGTTCACATTAGACGTGCGCATGTTTACTGGCTTTTATAAATCTGGACAGATGCAATACTCAAAAAAATCTGTCTTCTAAAGCGGCAACACTGGCTTGGTGCCCTGTTGGGTCACATATTGAATTATTGAAGAACAGCAGGTGTCCCGGGCAGGGAAACAGGCTTCCAGTCGGGACAATTAAAGTAGATGAGCATAGACGTCAGAAAAACCGTCCACCTCCACTTCCGCTCCTGCACTCTCCCCTCAGTGTTCATATAAATCCTTTTAAACAAATGACATGGATTTTGTTCATGTCATTCGTGTCCCTCTGGTTGTCCTTTTTTCTTTATAGTGCAAGTGGGTTTGCAATCACGTACATGGATGCTACATGCTATATATACTACATGCTATAAAAGTTTACAGTGCAGTGTGAATGGCCACATGAATACCAGGCTTATAGGATCACTTTGGAAGCAAATACCCAGCAGATGACAACAAATTCATTTAATCTGAATTTGATTTTGTTCATATCAGATGCTGGTGCTGGTTGCTACCTAGCTAGCTGTATGCTTAGCTCTAAACGTGTACTCACCCTTCACAACTTTATTTCCTTGTCTCCACTGCAGCATAAAGACTGGCATACGTAGAATTTTACTCAGTGAGACATCATTAATGTGTCTTCGTGTATGGAAATTTCTCAAATTCATCTCATCCTACTTTCTACTTTCAGTTAGAATCAGTGTGACAGCAGCAGACAGACATCTCCTGTCACGACGTCTCCCTGTTTCCTACCCTAACTTTCACGCCTCGCTACTTACCTACTTAGATTTCCCTAATCAGCTCAGTATTTATACCCACAGTTCATCAGGCATCAATTGCCTTTGGTTTTAAGTGTTTCCTCTAACCTGATAAGCCTGCCTGAAAATCTTGTTCCAGCATTTACACTTTGATGTTTATGACATACTCGTAGGTGCTCTGCAGTTGAGTCAATAAATCCTTTGTTTCAGTTGAAGCTGTACTCATTTAAACACCTTGTAGGCCGTGTTAGAGGTTTGTCTTTGTAATACTGGTTCTTCTAAAATATCTCAGTATTAGTAGTTGTGATCGTTGCGTGCTTGCTAGCGTCCTGACGTAACGCATTTAAACAAAGAGATCTTCTGTCTGTGTGCAAGTATTCCCTCACATACCTGCTAGCTTGGCTGTAGGCTCTTAGACAAGCGTGGCCAGCTACTGTATATTGTGCTTTCTGTTGAAGTGTTCCTTGATGTAGTTGGTTACTGTCATCCGCTCAACAGTTACAGCAAAAAAAGCCACTTCAGTTTGGCATCGGGTCGTAGCTTCATCACTAACTTTCTGTGAAATGACCTGTTTTCCTAAATTATATTTCTTGCTGATATGTATTGAAGTAAAGTGTAAACCTCCTACCTAGCATCGCTTCAACACTCACGGCCACACAATCATGTAATCAAAAACCAATGACAGAAGAAGCTTTTAAAGCTTTGTCATCGGTATTCGATGCTATGTTAGCCTGCAGAGGAACACAGATCTGTCCGCCTGATACGCCGACTCAGCTGAAAAGTCCCAGGATCTTGTCGTGTTCGAGGGCCGCCAAGGGTAAATTGCAGCAGACGGGTGTGATGAGCTAGAGAGAGACTGGGTTCAAGCCCCCAAGCACCCGCCCTGCTGTAGTGTCCTCAAGCAACACTTGAGCCGCAGGGTGGCTGTTCCGTAGCCGACCCCGACATTTGAACTCTTTCCGGAGGAAGGAGCCAGAGGGATTTTTATTTCCAGCTGGGAGTCGTATTACATTGTTACATGCACAATAAGCCCTGAAGTGGCTCACAGCAGATTGTGTGGGTTAGAGCTAGATTTTGTCAGCTGGTGTATTGTTAAGTTGGATGTTTTCTAGCTATGCTTTATTTCTTCTTAGTCTAGAGAACACATCGATGGATCAGGGAGGATCTCTCCTTTTTTGTCTGCTAATGGTTAGTCAACGTTTTAGCTATAACTAGATCAGCCTGTGAGTTAGAAAGCTAACCTGTCCGTTGGAGTTCGACGCTCAATCGAAGAGTAATGCCGGCGTGATACCTTACATCTTTTGGTTCTGCATGACCAAATAAAGGATTAAAATCCTTGTACGTACAGTCCCCCAGCTGTGTGTTCATGTCTGCATCTGCTCGTGTGGTCCCATCTGAACTTTCCAGAGGCTAAAAAGAGGCTCCTGCTGTGCTCCCGTTTGACGAGTCCCTTCCTAAAATAGGCCAAATTGTTTTTTCTTCTATGGAATTGGGAAAACAAAAAGCCACACACATGCACACAAATGCTCAGACACAGTCCCATCTTGCTTCAACAGTGATTGTTTGAGTTATTTCTATTCCTGGACCATGTGATTGAGGCTGTGTTTTGATGACTTTCCTCTTTGTCCACGCCCCTTTCTCCAGGTTCATTATCATTTGTGATATAATTATTTGTAAATCTCCCTGAAACAGTCAGTCAGTCTTATTTTTATTTTTATTTTTTTTAAAGAAGCGTGGTATTATTTTTTCCTCATTCTTAATATAAATTGCATGAAAACATGTCTTAATTGTCCAAATTATAATGAATAAAATCTACAATAAGATCACCATTGAACCAGAGTCTCAGCCCTAATTACAATTATCATTTATGTTCAAATAAAAATGTCTGATATCTCATATAAGCTGAAAATAATTGCCTAATTTACCGTGACCACTCCTCTCTATCTGTCCCATGCCTGTCCCACGCCTCAGTGCTAGAAAAGACCATGGGAAATACTTACAGCGGCGTTGTGTTCGTCCTAAATATAAATTCTACATACCTGTAAACAACATTAAGCCCTAATAACTAGCACCAGCACGTGGACCCAAATCAAATCTGCACAAATAAACAGAAACAACAGAGTCTTTCAAAGATTCAGAGCCCTTCAAAGAGAGACAGAGGACTGCTTTTTATTACCGTGGCCTTGTCACAGTCTGCTCTCAGGCCGTCTTTCCATCCCGCCGTCCTTATCTCCCTCCCCACTCCTCCTCCCTGTTCTTTCCGTCTCTCTGTTGGGGATGTTTGTTCAGCTTGTCACCGTGCCATCGCTCGAGTGGGATTGTCTGTTGCTGAGTGGTCTTCTGTACTATCCTCCTGCTCTGTTAATCCCCTTTTTCAGATGCACAGAGCAGAACCTTAAAAAATTGCCAGGGATTTATATTCTCCTGGGAGATCCCAGCAATGGTTTTAGTTGGTATTTATCTTCCCTGACCTTCTACTGCAACCACTTACATTCTCTTCAGTGATTTACTTCTCTGTGATAAAAACAAAAATTAATTACATAATGTTACCATCATTTATAGTTATAGTTTACCCTTTATTTTGATCAAGTAATAAAATCACTGTATACAGATAAAATGCCCCTCAATTTGCCTTGTGTAACGCATGAGGGTGCAACGATGTTAAGCACCTATTGACCTATTTGAGTTTACTTAAAGCCGCCAGTTCAGCATTGCATTGGAAACTCAAAGAGTCTAAATTAAATAGTAATAGAGGTCAACATGAAATTGAAAGCCAAGGATGTGATATCCTGTCTTGCACTGGTTTTCAAACTCCACATCTTAAGTTTGTATACCACCGACTTTCTGCTAATAATTTGAAAGTTTTAAAGTTTTAAACCTCAAACTCTACTAATTTGTATTAGTTTCTTTACATAATTAATACCTTAAAACATATAGTAAACAGTCCTGCTATAAGTCAAGATCTGATAAGAAATTGGGTGGAAAAAATCTTTTACTCGCACAGAACAGAAAGTGATTTTTTTGACAGATTATAACCACTTCAAACAGTGAACGACATTTGAATCAGACAATTTTTCACAAAATTTATGTGGGCGTTTCACAGGAATACGAAACTTTGCTTTTTAGTAGCACGTTACTAGAATGTCTTGCAAATGATGACTGTAGTATTTTCCGTGAGCCTTTGTCAAATGAGCTCCTGTCACATGCCTCGTTTGTCCTTTTCTTTCAATAACAGTAAATGACTAAGCAGCCCGTTTTAAAGGAGGGCAGTGACATGGCTCAGCACACATGCTCATCAGCTCCAGTCCTCTCACAGTCAGCACTGTTTACTGCCACACTCAGACAGCAGCCATCACCCAAAGTGCCATGCATTTATTTTGAGCCCAGGTGGAAGAGACAACTGTCTTCCAGGTTCTCTGCATAGTTGTCAGTTGCTCTGTCACTGTCACTTCCTGCTGCTGATGTTGTGCTCTTAAAGAGATAAGACACGTCTGCCCCCCTCACCCCTCCACCACCACCCCTACAAGCTAGCTCATTTGCATTAGCGTTGTTGCCATTCACCTACAGGGCATCCTACCAGCATGAACATTAACACGGGCATCATTAATATCATGCTCTCCCCTCGGAGCCGTCTCCGCCAGACAGCACCTCTCTCAAGCTTAAGCTCTGGAGCGTGGCTGGAATGGACATCACCCCTGTTGAGAACACTAATCAACCACAAACCTCATTTGCACCCGGCTTATTATTCATGGCATAATTTGATCAGTGCTCACTGTCTTGGCTTATTAGTCATTTAGCATGCTTCAGAGATGTTTTCTACTCTGCCTGGCTGACGATTAGTGATAGGCCAGAGATGCATCAAACCTGTCTTTATTCCTCTGGTGAACTTGATCGAGGAACATTCAGCCAGGGGTTGACTCATCTCCACTTTCGACTCATATCCAATGAAATGCGTTCCAGTACAGTATGACAGTGCAAACTGTGTCAGTCCATGAAAGATTATACACTATTATGATCAGTAGATTTATGCAACAATACACACACACACTCTAAGATGTGATAGCTTATCAGGAACCTAGAAACATGAGAACATAAAGATGGTGAAGGATTAAGAAGGACGTGGGAGTGCAGTGTAGCTGTATAAAAAGTGTTTATGAGCCAACGACTCTGGTCTTCTGACACAAAATCCTGTTGCTTCTCTATTTACGCTCTCACTCAGACGCACTTCCTGACACATACGCATACCTAACAGTAAAAAGTATAATATAAATATGGGTCGAAAAGCTTTTTTTCTGCACATTTTTATTTCTGGATCAGGCACCAGAGTTTTCTTTTCTTAATCTTTTCCATCCACGTGTCCACCGCCTGCAGGCCACATTGTCTGCAGAGCAGGGCATACAGATGTAGGTCACTGTTTGTGAAACAGGAATCCTTGGCAGGGCAGAAGTTGGCGCCCTCTACTGTGCCCGGTCAGTGGCCAAAAAATATTCCCAAGCCCTTGCTCCGCTTGGCACGACATGTACCGTATTAGACAACGCTCTCCACCACCGGCATGAAAACATGTCTTTTAGAGATAAGTGTTCAGTCCTCCAGCTCAAGAGAAATTAAACCGCTGGCCTCATAGTGGCTCAACGTTTTATGATGGTGTGCAGCGGCTCTTTCAAACGGATAAGTTTGTGCTTTGTACTTTCAAGTCTCAGCATGGTTTTTATTAGACTGAGTATCCTGATACCTTCCACAATAGGCTCAGTTACTGTCTTGGTGGAAGTAACATAAGATGATTAATGCCATTCTCATATCTGTCTCCTAAATATGCAGCTTAACTGGTAGCTTAACTTAACACCATATGCCCATGGCTATGTATATATTTTTTAATTTCCACCTGACAAAACACATCTCCAAATTTAGTCAGTCTGCTGCAACAATGTAGAACCACATGGGAGAAGAGACATTAGGCTAAATGCTGATATACAGTAAGACACTAACATGTTAACATCACCAGACTGGCATTAGATTTCATCTATACCCCAGCTGAAAAAAAAGGTGACTTACTGTACAGAAATAAACCACAACGAATGCCACATCCGTTTTAGTCGAGGTCAAATTAAAGTGGCCTCTTTAGTCTCGCTTTGCAACCTTTTGCAGATAAAAGAAAAAAACCTTGAGTGTGCAAAAAAAAATGGAAGTTGGGACAAACAGCTGGCCTGGCTTTGTGTAAAGATGAACAAAACTCAACCTTCACGAGGTTAAAAAAGGCAACTGGACTTGTAGATTTTTAGAGAAGACATTTTACCACTCATCCGAGTAGCTTCTTCAGTTCTAAGGGACTGGTGAGGCTTGTTAACAAGCAAGTTTTTCAGGAGGAGTTCCTATTTAAACCTCAGACTTCCCACCCGTCCCGTCCAGTTGCCTTTTTTAACCTTTTGGATTACCATGACCTGGATGAGTGAGAACCTTCACAGACAACAAAAATCAACCTTCAAACCTTTCTAAAGCTCACTATTTGTTTCACTGTAGATCATTTTTAATCTGCAGTGTAAAAAAATGAATTTTTACAGCCTTCCTATGAACTTTGAATATGTCTTTCGGTATTTTATCAAGCTAAAGAAAAAGAAGAAGTGTATTTATCAAGATTACCGGCGTCTCCAGTTGCTGTGCCCCTGCCTTGAATAATTATTTTCCCCTCCGCTCTCGTCGCTCGCTGAAGAGCGCCCTGTGATTCTTCCTTTTCCCTCATTCCCTTGCTCCCTTCCCAGTGGTGGGGTCAGAGGGCCTGTCCTCTCCACTGCAGCCAGTTGGAGTGACGAATGGCAACACAGCGCTGCCAGGGGCCCGCAGCGCAAACAGTAAACAGAGCGAGGGTGGAGGAAGAGAGCGGAGGAGTGTGATAAGAAAGAGAAGCGAGCGTAAATGGGGAAGAGGAATGAAGGGGGCTTGCCGCAAAGGACGGACACTAAAGGTCAAAAGATTTGCAGGGCAATCTCTGACTGGGGCTTATGCATCTATTTTTGAAGCGCCGGATGAAATAGCCCGTTGCTGAGATCAGATATGTGTTCACACGCTGTTTAAATTTACTCTGTGGTTTCAACCCTGAAATGAAGAGATCTCCCTTAAGAAATATGTGTTGTGCACTTGTGGCTGTTGATGACGTCCTGATGTTTCCCCCTCCAAACCGGCTGAAGTGGAGCATATTATTTCACCAGTGAAAGCCCAACGAACGAGAAAAGGCGCCCGTCGTTTCTTTAACATGCGATGTGTGTTCTTGTCGTGAGCGTGTAACTGTATTGACGCACTTTGGCTGGAGTCACACCCAACACGTTCACTCTCAATTATGCTTATCTCTGTGTCGTGTGAGGTATTAAAAAATGCATTAGGCTCTAGCGCAATTATGATAGCTCTGCCAGTCGTGAATAATACATATTAAATGGAGAGCGATACAGATTATTGCAAACCTTTTAATTGCATTTTAACTCCCACGATCTACCCCGAAGAGAGAGGGTGACAAGGAAATCATCAACTACATTAAAAATCCACTTTCACATGGGCAGGTGCGCAAGCTAACAGCGTGTGTCCGTGTTGGAGACTTTAATATGCACCAGTCGGGACACTTTCTAGTGGGTTATGTGATGTTTACAGAGCGCCCTTCTCTTTTTTAAGCTTTACTTGATTATTACATAAGACTCTGTCTGTGTTTCTGTCTCCTTTGCCCCTCTCTTTCTCCCTCCCTGTCTCAGTAAATCATTTCCCCAGGGCCAGTCATTAGCATCATCTGAAGTTGTCACATCGAGCATCCCTTTTTCTGATGTGCCAATCTAAAGACAGTATCGCTTTGAGAATCTCACCAGCTCCACTGGGGGAGGAGGGGGAGCGACGAACGGATTGTCTGTTTAAAGAGTGCCGTTGACATTGCAAGGACTCTGGATTGGACGCTGGAGCAGGTGATAGCAGCGCAGCACTGCTCCGCACACGCATTCGCCCACGCACACACACGCGTGCGCGCCCTGCCTTGTCGCCACCTCAGCCATCACTCTGAATGATGTCAGTCAAATTAATTGCTGTTCCCTTCCCGTGGCACGCTTGAGGAGGTTTCACAGAGGCAAGGACAGTCCAGGGCCCAGAGAAAGCGGACTTTAAAGGACAACCCGATGTTTGTGCGTGTCTGAAAGAAAGAGTGCTGTTCGCAGCACTTACAGCTTTTCGTATTTCCAAAGAGCACAAACTTAATGTGATTATACGAGAAAAAAATATTAAAATCACGTCTTTCTTGGTAACGGAAGACCATTAATGAACAAGACTTCATGACAAACCAGAGTTAGGGTTTGGTTTATCTCTTAAGCTACAGGAGATTAATACGAGAACGAGTGTTTAACTCGGTCTTGCCAAGTAAAATCCATCACATGTCCTTGTAGCTGCTCTGCTCTGCTTACATCAACTGCCTCAATGGCCCTCTTGCACCCTGCTTAAGCATCTGAACCGATTACGCCATGCACGTTCTTGTGACAGGTGCATCCTTTATGTTAAAATTTACTGAAGCACTGAAAACAGTAATTCATTTTCACCTCCTTGTTGACAGAGCCGACAAAGGTGTGCACAGAATTCATTAAAGGGTTATCTAATCTTATCTAATCTCTTTTATTATTGAAATAAAATATTGATTTCACTACTTCACCGCTCAAGATTGGACACTTCCCTTTGCTAATGGTGGTGGTACATCACCAGACGGCACGGACACATGACTTTTCGGACGTGAAACACAGCTGGTCCCATTTGGTGAGTTCCCCCTTTGGACTCTGGTGTGAAATTGGCTCCAGGAAGTTTGATGTGTGGAGGTCAAAGCTGTGCAGCCGGTCACACAAACACCACACAGCGGATTTCATCAAACTAGACAAACACACGTTTATTAACCTGTCCGTTGAGATATTTCCACATGGCTGAAGCAGACACTGCACAACGTTTTCTTCTGATGGGTTCTACTGTTGTGGATGTAACGCAACAACATGTATGCAACGGTCAGACCTATAGGTACACTTGCAATGATCACATTTACACACGGATACAACTTCTGTCATTACAGCTGACCAAAGTAGAGGTAAATGTTGATGAGAGCAATGCAGCCTGTTCTTTCTAATCCACCATGCAACACTTCTCTTTAGTGGATCATTCTTGGGTCTTATTGTCATAGTTTTGTCCATTAAATTCTGTATGAAACTGAAAGATGCTTAGCTTAGCTTGGCTTAGCTTAGCTTAGCATAGCATAAAGATTGTAAGCAGTGATTCTAACTTTGTCTAAAAGTAAAAAGAAAGATCTCCAAGACCTCTGCAGCTTTGCAAATGTACTAATTGTGTCGTAATTTAAAGTGTAAAAATAGACAATTTCATGACTTGCGACACATTCTATTCCCGTTCTTAATGTGTGGTTAAATGGGGCTGTGTAAAGTCAATGACCCACTTTCCAAAATGCGAAACTCTGTTTTCATCCTCACTGGTGACGACACAGTGACATTACTAAGAATATGTCCGACAAGAAATACAAGTGGTCAGATACAATCAGATCATTGCTTTAAAAACAAACAAAAAAAACAAGTCTCCAATTTAGTCATCTTATTTGCAAGAAAACTAAGTAAACTGTTAAAATCATTCCACTCTAAACATGCTTCACAGTTCACAGACTCAGTTTTCACGTGTATTGTACCTTAGTTGTTGTGTGCGCTCAGGAGATCCCGGTTTAACAGAAATACAAACTACATTCGAACTTGGGAAATCATGTGATCATCTGGAATGATTTGCTTGGAATTGAAGTTTATTTAACATTCATAAAGTCCGCCGTCCGTCTAACCCAATGCACGTTACGTGATGCTCAGTAAACTGGAGTGTTGTTGTTGATTTTGCTCATATAAAGTGCATAAAACTATAAGTTGAGGAAGCAATTTGTTTTTGAAAAACTGCAGATAACGACAAAGCTGTTTCTCTCTATCAAATAAACAGAACCACAATAGAGTTTAGGAGTATGTTATTAAAGTTGTTCAAGCAAATTACTTTTTTGTTTTGTTTCTTTCTTACTTAGGATTTGCCAGCGTTGCATTTGAGCCATGGCGCTCTCTTTGTAGTGACACTACATGTATATATATATATATATATATATACTCTGGGGTATGCCTCCAAGTAAAGTGACTTCAACGATATATACGTATCCAGACTGAGGGCTGGTTTACAGCCTCTCTGATCATCTGGCAGCTTGAGTTTCATTCCCCGTTGTATTTCGTCGAAGAACCACCAGTAAACTGAATGGTGTAAATATCACACCAAGGCCAAACCTATAAGAATAAGACCCACGTTGATGTAAACTAAGCTGATCCTTGAATAATTCACTTCAAACAGCAAATAATAGTCCAACACGGTTCAGCTTTTTACAGATGAGGTCCTAAACAGGTCAAGTAAAACCTTTGTTTGGGTTTCAGAACCCAAAAAAAAAAAAAAAAAGAGGTCATCAGCTGTTGTTTATAAAAGATAATGCACACACAGGTAATACGAGACACTCGTCCATAGAACACTACGTTCAACGAATTATATTTGAGGTGTTTGTTGAGTAAATTTGGTTTACAGTTTTAATAATTAGACATTAGGACGTTATGAATACCTGGGCTCGTATGTGCCTGCATGCTGTCATTAATGTTAATCAATCTCCACTCCTCCAAGCTTTCTCTTAAAACACATTTAATCAAAACTCCTTTCATTCTAGTTGTAGTATTAAGTCACTTGTGGGTGTATTTTTACCTGTGCATACGCATGATTTGGTTTGAAGCTTTATCGCAGGTGTCCTTGCAGAGCCCAGGGTTTTTAATGCAATGAGTAACAGCGTTTCTGTGTGCTGTCATGTAATTTCTCGTAGCGTGCGTACTCTGTGCTACACTGCATTTGGACGATCGGCTTTTTGACAGTGTTTGTTTCTGTGTACGTGTATGTGACGGTGCTAAAGAGAGCGGTGTCTGACGGCATTAGAGTGTGCTCTGCCCAGTCATGGGATTATCTATTCCAGGAGCATGTCAGCACTGCTGCACTCCCAGATCCCTGGCACAACAGCCAAGAGTCTTTATCTCAATCCCAAATCCCCCTCTCCTCTTTTTGGAGCTTCTCCCATCTGAAGACAGTACAGAGGCCTCTGTGATCACAGCAAAACAGTCTGCACAAAGGCAGCCCAATCACCTTATTCAGACACGGGAACACATACGGGGTTAGCACAGAGAGCAGCGTCCTCATCTGAAGTCGACCAGACCGGCTGCAGCAGGAACTCTTGGACTCTAAGAATTAAGGGATGAGTCAGTGCTGCGAGAGAGTCATGACTCATTTTTTGTTTAGACTGGCCGTCTCTATGTTGTGGCCTCCTGGATGCAGTCTGTGGCAGCCCAGCAGGATGGAGAAGGCCTTGCGGAAATCTGCATTGAAGGCATAGATGATGGGGTTGAGGGAGGAATTAGCCCAGCCAAACCACACGAACACGTCAAAAGTGGTGGGGCTGATGCAGGGGAAAGCCTCCCCTCCGCTCGAGCGCTCGCAGAAGGGCACCATGCAGTTGAGGATGAAAAATGGGAGCCAGCAGCACACGAACACCCCCATTATCACAGACAGCGTCTTCAGCACCTTTGTCTCCCTCTTGAATGTCATTTTGAAAGAGCTCTCGGACTCTGCGATACTGGAGCCTCCGCCCATGCTGTCGTGCCTGTTCTTGGCACTTTCGGCCGCCCGCTCCAAGGCAGATATCCTCCTGATTTGTCTGTGGGCGATGCGGTAGATCTGGGTGTAGGTGGCCACCATGATGGCCACAGGAATGTAAAAGCTTATGAGAGAGGTGGAGATGGCGTAGGTCCTGTTCAGGCTCGAGTCACAATTCTCTGGGCTGCGGTGGGTGGTTTCGTTTGCTCCCCGATATACAGAGGACCCAGGGAGAGGGCTGTGGGATTTAGTTTGGGCCTTATGCCAGTTGAGCTGCACAGGGATGAAGGAAATAAGGACCGACAACGTCCAGGCCACGCTGATCATCACACAGGCCATTCTCGGCGTCATCTTCCTCTCGTAGCGAAAGGGGCTGGAGATGGCCCAGTAGCGGTCCAGGCTTATGACACAAAGGTTCAAAATGGATGCCGTGGAGCACATAATGTCAAACGCCACCCAGGTGTCACAAAAAGAGCCAAACGGCCAGAATCCAGCGATCTCTGTCACCGCCTTCCACGGCATCACCAAGATGGCCACCAAGAGGTCGGACACGGCCAACGAGATGACAAAGAAGTTGGTCACTTTGGAGCGCAGGTGCCGAAACTTGGTGACGGCTGCACAAACAAGCGTGTTTCCCAGCAAGGTGGTGAGAATGAGCAGCGAGAGGAAGCAGCCAGTTAGGACACGGCTCGACGGGGCCTCGTCCAAAAACCCACTGTCGATGACGGTCGTGAGGTTCACGAGATCCATCCCTGAACACGTGTTGGTCGGGCACTGTGCATCTAAGTCGTCCTGCTACATTTGGTCCACTGGATTAGAACCTAGGAGGCTCTTGTTCTCTTTCGTTGCCCAAAAAAAATAAAAAATAATCAAAAACAGTCTCCCTCATTGTGTCTTCTGGTAAATGACGAACGATGAGATGTTTGAGGCAATTGCTCTTGGGGCCGGACATTCGCCTCCTGACTTTATAGATTAGATTTGACATAATTTGAGCCACAATTATGAAGAGATAGTATTAACTTAATTCATCAGTGCAATGTTTGAGGCTCTTGAATCTGCTCTGCTTAAGTCCCAAACATTTCAGCAGCCCTGTGGATTAAAGAAATGAATTAAACCCTGGACACACCGCATGTTTAGATGTAATCAATAGCAGTTATCATAAAAATACAACATAGTTCACATTATTATTATTTTGGTTACTCAATTATGTATCGTTAGGCTACATGTACGTACACATTTGTAGCCATTTTGTTTGCCATTTTATTTGCAATGATCCGATTTAAAATCTAAAACTGAGCAGGACTTTCCATTGAGCTGACTGCAATCATCAAAACATGACTCTAATCAGGAGTCACGTCTTCCTACGCACAAACCCCAAATCTCTATCTGAATTTATCACGTTTTCTTCTTACTCACAGGGATGCAGTCAGCTGTAGCTTGGTACAGCATTCAAAATCAAACAGCCCATCGCTTCCGTGCGAACTTAACAGCGCAAAGTCCATCCAAAGGGCACCCGGTCTCCATGCCAATAATAAAATTTAAAAAAAACAAAAAAAACAATCCCCAAACAATCCGATTATATCCTCAGCGGGCGCCACGTCGTTGACTTGCTGCTCTGAATAAATAATAACACCACCACTGGATTCAAATGTCACTCAGCCATCGGCGCTCTGGCTGCGTCCTGCGTCCTCCTGCAGCCACAGTGCGCGTCTGCGGCCAAATCCTTCAAGACCGCGGCTTCACTCTCTCACACCGGCGCTCTGACGCTGTCCCATTCAGGCCGATGTAATTCAAGAGAAGTAGGCAGGGAAGCGTGGCCCTGTGGCGACCTATCTCGGTGTGATGCTGTACGATACAACAGGTAAAACTCCTGACTTGTCCTGAGTGCGGTCCTTTGTGTGGATACTAGAGGTTATGAATATTATATCCCCCATCATAAAACTGCCCCAGCTGCTACTGACAGCACTTTATCTTAATGTAAGCATCAGCTCTTTGGTGTAGTTGAATGAAAATAAGGCACAGGTTAGGAAATCAGGACAAGGACCAAACGCTCCGGTGTAGTGGACTGTTGATGCCACCTAATGGCGAGAAGGTCGCATCTCTGCAGGGAAATAACACTGGAGACTGTAATAGATAATTGTGAGGAGGGATTTCACAAATGATGACTGAGATTTTAAGAAAACCTACTCTGCCCATGTCATAATGCTCTCTGCTCTGACTGATGAATCTGACCAGAGCAGCCCCGGTTGTTCTGTTCAATCTGGCATCTTTCCTGCAGAGCATCATGGGATGCAGAAACAACTGTGACATGCCAGCTGTCACCTTACAGTGATGTAATTACTTCTGACAGGAGGAAAAGAAACGGCTTATACTCGTTTCCTTCGCGCGCGTCCACTCTACTGGTTGTATAAAAGGGAGCTGACATTCAGAAAATGACGGCGCTACGTTTTGTCTTCCGTCTCTCGTGACGTTTGATTGTCTTTACTCCAAATCATGCAGGTGTAAATGATTCTGAAAGTTCACATATTTCTATTTTTCTTTTTCTGTTTAAAAGTGGCCTCAAATCCTGGATGGGCAACCCCGGGCCCGTGTTTCAGAGCGTCTCTCTCCACCTGCCTCCTTCTCTGCTGGTTTCCTGCGTTCAAAGGCGCAGCTGTTGTTCTTCTCAACTCGTGTCCGCTTTATTTCAAAGGCACTTCGCGGCACTCAGAGGTTTTTCCCACACCCGATGACTACCGAAGCCTCAGAAGCCGCAGAGATAAGGATACGACAGATTAGCTACTGGAGGCCGGAGTAGAATTGCACACAGCATTCTCAGGTTTTGTTTTCCGCCATCTTCTAGATCTCTAAATTTACATACGATCACCCACGTGGAACAGTCACAGTGGGAATCTGAGGCAGATGGCTTTGATAACGAGGAGCCGCATTCACACGGGCCACAAGTTTAGATTGAGCGAAGACTGACATTGACGCTGTTGTTTAATAGACCTGCATATACACAGGTATTTATACAGGTTACACAGGTAACCTCTTTCACCTGGTATGACCTCTGTTATATCCTCTGGTTACAACTTATCAGAGCCCGGTAATGTCAGTAAATGAGGGTACTTTGTGCAAAAGTTTAAGAACGTAAATTCGTCGAGTAGCAGACACTGAAGTGTCACAGCTATTCTCACATCTAATGAAACACGCATTTGGCCTCCAGACAGTGTGATATTTAAAAGGACGTATGATCCGCAGAGTTTCTCTTTCCTTTCTTGTCACCGTCACATACTGCTGTGGTACCACTGAGCTGATTCCGCTTTGACTTATCAGATCCTCCGTGTAGCTGCAGTAAATTCACACACACATTAAAAAAAGTCTGGTGGGTTTGCTCCAGCGCAGGTTGACAGGTAGCCAGCCAACCGCAAATAGCACAAATACCGTGAGTAAGATGGCTGAGAGCAAAAACAGGCCGTTTTAGGAACTGCGAGCGGCCGCGTGCTTCTGTAAACGCACGTGTGAACGCGCGCTCCTATGTTTGTAACCGTCATTCACGTCTGCATGTTCATGCAAGTCTGTGTGCTGTTTGTTTTTTTGTTTTTTTATTTTGTATCGACTGGCTGCTCTCCATATGGGTATGGTAGATGCGGCTATGAAAAGACACTGAGTCACTGTAACACCAACAAACGCGGTGACCTGGAGCGTTTATTTGTGTTTTCATTTGCCTGTAAAATCCCTTCTGTTTTGAGATGATAGGTGTCAGATAGTAGGTGGGGAACTTCAAGAGTCTTCCAACTTTGGCCTTCGCTCCTCCAACGCTTCCTCCTCCCCCTCTTCGTCTGCCACGACAATAAATTCTATTAGCGTGTCTTTTTTTTTGGGAAGATTTCCAGACTTGTATTTATACTTATATGTTGCAATTTATATGTTGTGCAATGTGTGCTGCAAATTGCTTTGCCGTCTTCACGCTCTGGATCCAGTCCAAACCTTCTTCTTCTTCAGTAGCCTCAGCTAAATCTTTACGTTGAGAGTCGTCATCACCAAAACCCTGCAGTGCACCGAACATGTGGCCAGCTGCACTGCCATCGTGTTACAATGACAACAGACACACTTCTTTCTGTATCACTGCGTCTCTCTGTGGGCGTTGCAACACTGAGACAGCACTGTCAACATGAGTCAAACCAGAAAGTGGCCTTCGTTATTTTCACCCAACATACCGTTCAACGTCAAAAATGGAAACATTCACAAAGGTTGTGCAAATAAAATAAAGCTCAGCGAGAACAAATTACAAAAGTAGGTGATTTATTTGAAAGCAGCACCATCGCGTTCATTTATAATAAATAAGGTTGTTCACATTGTGAATATTACATGTCGTCCAGTTGGCATAGTAAACATCAAGTAATTAAAGTAGACCAACCTTGGTGTGATGATAAATAGATAACACAATTTAAATAGAATAGAAATAAATAGCTCATAAATAGTAGAAATAAATAAATAACATTTTGGAATGACTGTAATTTTGACAACAAAAAAGTATAAAATCTCATATCTAACACATTCATTGGTCATGTCTCTCTTTTCATTTCTGGCTTTAACTGAATGTAACACTGAACAGGTAACACTTTCAGCTTCCCCTGCTGTAAACAGGCTTTAATGTTCATCCTTTGTTGTTGAGTTTCTTGAGGAAGGTTATGTATTTGTTAAAAGCCACGTTTACAAGTTTCTGGTGTTTAAATAGGCATATGCTGTCATTCTGGAAGAGGAAGAAAAGGATTGGTTAAAGCTTATCTTGATGGCCACGACTGATGCAGCAGTCACAAGTAGATAGCTCATACTGAATTAGGATACTGTGACACTCACTTACCACATTATGTGAGTCTTCCAAAGCGCGTAAGTTTGCCTTAAGTTTTTTGACGTGAACTCTTACTTTATCAGAAAACTTTTTGTCCACTTCGTCAAGAGCTTTCGTCAGCTCTCTTTTGAAGACGTCCAAACAAGACTGCAGTGGAGAAATGACAAGACCTAGTCAGACTAATAACACAACACATGTATCGCCAGGAACTGAGCAGTTTGGAGTAGTAAAGAAGAGCGACAGAGACAGTGAATTAATGTCTCTAAGTGCAGTACTTACAGCATTGTTACGCATTTTGTTTTCTGGTGCAAGCACACTGTTGTTCTAGAGGGACACATGAACAAAGTAAGTCATTTTAATGCAACGTGCACATTGTATTTAATAAACTCACTGAGAGTGATTTGTTTGTAGCGGACATGCGCCGGTGCACTTTGTAACACACAGCTGCAAGTGACACACGAAATAAAAGTGTGAAAGTATCAATTGACTACTTACGAAAGTGCCATGAGTGACATTGCTTAGAGCCTTCAGATTGTGTTGCATCTCGCTGTTCAACGCTGCGTCCATCCCCATGGCGTAGCAGAGATGCACCGTGACGAGGACAAGCACACACTTCATCGTACTGCAGTGTCGTCGTTTTCTTCCTTAGCAGCTTCTTTGCTTTGGCTTAGGCGTGAGCACAGATGTCATCAGTGTCTGCCTTGTCTGTTTTTATACACAGAGAGAGAGAGAAAAAAAGGAAGTCATGTGTTACACCTACCTACGAGTAATTGCTTATATGGCATGACCTTCTGAAGTGGAATGAGCTTATAAGATTTGGGGTTAATGTGTCTGTGAAAGTTCTTCCAGGTTGTGGGTTGTGGACATTTTCTTTTAATTACTCCCCAATATCCAAAAGCAATTAAGAAATGTTTTGTAATTGGACTTGTAAGTCTTGTAAGCCAAGTTGCAAACCTTTATTTACAACTTAAAAACATATTGATCTGTTCTTAGAAAGCCGTGCTTCCATACCTTCATGATCTCTGGCGTGTGAAGACTGTAACCTGTTCTACCACATCATGTGAAGACTGACGTGATGAAATAGTAACACCGCACTTACAACACAAGCACTTTGACATGTTTAGTTGAGTACTTCAATACGACCGCCGCGAGCTGTTGCAATCAGTTTTTTATTTAGGTTCAGGTCGAGTTGAGTTGTCATGTTTGAACTAATGCTGTATAAAAAAGTGATATAGCTATGAATATTAGCTATAAATATTCTGGGATAGGTTGCACTCTCCACCAAAGCTTGACGAATCAGTCAGTGGGCCGTAATTTATTTATTTATTTAAATCACTGAGATCAGAAAATGGGTTCTTCATTGATCATATGAGTTGAAGCGTCATATATTTCTCCATATGGTCACCGTATTCCAAACTTTACTGGTCAGTGCTGGATGCATTTTGATAAATATAGATGTGACTGGTGTTTTGAATGAAACCGTAAGAACTAAACTTAAATGAACCTCTTCGACTGTTGTGAATGAACTGTGAAACTCGTATGTCACTCACTGACACGAGACAAACAGAGAGAGTTCCTCGACTATAGGAAGTGCACTGTTGACGAGAGAACAAAACGAACGGCTAACCCTTCTCCTTTTTTCTTCACCCACTTTCTCAAAAAAAATAAAAATAAATATAGCCCACACCTTCAGGCTAATTATTTACGCAGTGTGATTTGGTAGTTTCTGTGATCTTTCTCATGTCCAGCTGGTGACACCACCGATGACTCAGAAAATTACCAGAGGTAAGCCAGTGCAACACAGTGGTTAGTAGCGAGGAGGCGGCGTGGGTGGGTGGATGGTGAGGGTGTATCACCCTACCACTTATCTCCGATTGCATGCAAAGAGAGCTAATTTCACAGTTTTTTGGGGAACTCCAAGCGCAGTCCATATTTGTACATGTTGTATGTCATCGCAAATCAACTTACAGGTAATGCTGTAGGGGTAAAAAATGATTTTGTTAGGTCTGGAGAAAATGGCACCAAACCTTCAGCTACGCCAGAATCGTTTAACGCGGCTCTGTGCTGCTCTTCCAACCTCTCTGGATATGAATTATATCTCGTTTCAAACTCAAGTGTTGCACCTGGAGAAGAGGGACGGGAGGTGTTTAAAAGCTGTATGTTCTGTAACATGGGTAAAGAGAAGTAAATCGCCCTGCTGCTTGTGTACGTGGTGACGCTTCCCCTCCCGGGCCGATAAATGAAACTTGCATAAAGTCTCTTTATTCGACAAACAAACCCAGTGATAAGGAGATATCGCTGCTTGTCAAATTCTCAAATCACATTGTCTCACTGACATTCAGGCACTTTTTAAAAATGTAATTTGTTTTTTTTATCAGGGACTGTTTATTTATTTTTCTGTAATTCTTGGACATGTACAACAAAGTCACATTATCTGTGATATTAACTGGAATGCTAATGCTAATACACCAGTCTTTACCTGCTTATCATGGCACCTGTCAGTGGGTGTAATATGTTACAGGATGTATACCAGGAAAAATGTTCGAGTGGAAGGATTTAAGGGACTTTGACAAGGACAAAATTGTGAAGACTTGAGTCAGGGCATGTGGCCGAGACCTTGCAGCTTGAGCGACTGCGGCTCAAACTGCTTAAAAAGTTGATGCTGTTTCTGATTGAAAGGTGTCAGAACAGACCTTGTACAGACCTTTATAGCTGTTGAACAGTCAAGGTCCCAGCCCATTATGACCCCCGTCCACTGCTGAATGCTCTGGACTGCAGAGAGATGGAAGATGTCCAGGTGTGTTTCTCGCACCGGGATGCTCAGTAGGTAGCAGGCAAGGCGGGCTGAGCCACCGTGGCGCTTATTATGTGATGCCAAAATGTTCCAATAAACTTTGACGGACTAAAAACAGCCTGTAAAGTTGTTAGCATGCTAATATTTATACGATAAGAAGGTATTTGTACAGGCGTGCCAGATTTGATACGTGATATCAGTGTAACTCCTGTAACTACCCTCCAGTACTTGGGCCATAGAAGATTCATAAGCCGGTTCAGTTTTACAGCAACATGGGTGTTTTATTTAGTATCTGAAGCTTTTACTTATTTTTATTACTTTTATTTTAGCACTACACGCCATACTGTGCACATAGACTCAAGAGAAATGTTTAAACTGTTACCAGAGGATGGCTGCAAGCAAACTTCTGTCATCATTTGAAGGAAAAAGTTTGCGTGTCTAAATCTATGAGGTTCACTCAGTCATACAAAAAACGCCGTGTCATTCCAGCTAATGAAACCAACTAAGCTGTGCCATTTCCTTGGGGTGAGCAAGGCTTTCCGATTGCCTAATACGATAGTGGATGGAAGGTGAGTTCAGGTAAAGCTGTTTAGATGCCCGAGATAAGGCCTCGTCAAAGATATCATCAAAACAGAAACGAGTGTGATTCAAAAAGAAGAAAATATGACTAAAAAAACGACTCTTTCTTAAAACATAATAGTGTGCTGAAAACAGTTCTCCTAAACGTCACCTGCCTTTTTTTTTCTTTTTTAAATCTTTGTGGAGCTGCTGCTTGACATGAGTCATTATGTCTACCATAGCACACGCGGTGTACAGCATTTTGCAGTAGTCATCATGGAAGTTAATGTGGTGTCTTTTGTCTTTACACCATCAGTGGGCTTATAATCAGATGAGTATAGAGGTGTCTGAGGGGAACATCAGAGCTCTTCTTTGCACCACAGGTGAATGTTTGTAAAGTGGGAAAGTCGTGACAGGAAAATGGTCAAAAAAAATTTTTAGCAACTCTCAGTTCCCAGCTTGTATTGCTGATGTTGCATGCGTATGCACCTTTGCTTCGGTTGTGTCGATGATGAACTGGGGGTTGTTAGTCCCCTCACAGATGCTGCTTCAATTAATTATAATCGCAGTGGACGGAAGCCCGTTCCCTCAATTTCTGGTGCTCCCATAGTAATAAATTTGTGTGTGATGGGTTTAGACAAACAAACACTTGTATGTGATCGGACTAACTCTGGCTCATTACCTCATCATTAAAAAAAAGTAATGATGCACCAGGTCCTCCCCCTGCAGAAACTGCAGAGGGGAAGATTGTTGCCTTTGCGTTCATGTGTGCAACATTAGCTCATGGAAAAATGAATGTGTGTCTGATTTCTGTGAGTGTGGCTTGTGCGTTGTATTGCTTGTAAATGTAATGTGGGTGAAGATGAGACTGCTGACAGCGAGCGGGAAAAACTTTGGTCACCTCCTGAGATCGTGGCTGATAAAAATGTGAATCTTACGTTTCCGTTGAGGCAATGCTTAGTCTCGTTCAAAGTATAACGTGTCCCCATGATCTTCTAGAAAGTGCTCAGCAATATGCTAATGGGGAAACCGTGGCTTACCTGTCTTTCTGTCACAAAGTGCAGATTCCTGGCCGCCACCGATGAGGCAATGACCTGCGTGTGTGATGAACTGTTCCTACCAGTGTGCATGCACATCCTCAGAAACGCTCACTGGTGACAAAATTGAGCATTTAAGTTTAACCTTCTTGTGGAGTTGCAATATACAACTTGGTCTCTTTCAATATAAGGACGTAGAAATGTTATGTTCTGTATTAAGACGTCTTAGAGTGCACCATTCCCCCATATGCGTTTATTTCTTTAATTTAAAAGTCAGATTAGTATAAAACAAATGCATTTTTCGAGGAGTGACTCTGGAACCAAACCCAAAAGAGGTCTTGCGTCCAACAATTGGCCTGATGGACCTTATGTTGGTCAACAGACCCCCAACCTAAGGTCTTCTACCCTATGTCAAGTCCCAACTTCCTATGTTACTGTTGCTAGGTAAACAGTAGCAACGTAGGGGCCCATTACCACAGATAAACAACTGGAAATATGACTAGTCTTATTTTTTTATATATACCAGTTTTCAGTTCTTACGTATATTTATTTCCTGCACTTTACTGACACATGACGTGTGTTTTTTTCACATTTTTCTGTAGAACCTAGCAACAGTGGCACAGTTACTGTCAAGGCTTGAAAAGACGTAGGAGCTCTCAGGTTGGTTGAACTAGGGGTCAAAAGTTGAGTTGACGTTGTCTAGTCGATGGCGTCACACATGAAAACACAGTAGAAAGTAATGCTGTGCAATAATTAAATCTATATTCTTGATCTGAATACATATTTTAGCGTTTCACACAAAAGACGGTACGGAGGCTTTTCTGCAAGGTAACTGAAGCTTGAACATGGGCTACTGTCAGCTGTAGCCCACGTCAATGCCGTAAAAACTGTTAGTGTGACACTTGTAATATGAACCAGGATTATAAAAAAAATAAAAAAATATCAGCTAAATGTATGCTAGGGTCTGATAACTTTAGATGATGAAACTTACCAGCAATCTGATGATTTGCAGCCTCATTCTCAGTGACCCCTTGTGCTCCTCAGCTGTCTTCTCTGAGGTGTCACGTGATTGGCGACTAGTCGACTTCCTGCTTAAAGTTAAGTCACTAGTCGTCGACTAATTGGCAGAACCCCTAAATTCTACTGTAATCTAAAAATACGCTCTCCACAGAATGATGAACAAGGGATGCTTTACAGTACAGATTTGTGGGTTAGTGGTTAAAGTCAAGGGGCCAGCCTATGTCAAGTGTCCTTTAAGATAAGTTGCTGAATTGATTTTATTCATTTTGTCTCAGACATATCTGTTTGACTGTATGGGGTGGACTCATATACTGTTCAGGGCGGTGTTTCTATTTTAATTTCAGCTTCTAAATTAGTTTCTTAGACTTGGTTATCTAAGTTTTTGTCACAATAGATTTTTATCGTCTCATCTTTGAGGCCTGCTGCACACACCACATACTGCCTTTGAAGGCACGTATGAGTGCATAATTGGTCTTCCTTCTCATTTTGAAACAAAGATTAAAATCTTGATGAAGAAAAGGCGTTTGATTTCATGTATTGTGTAACAGAGACACTGAAAGAGAAAGCTGGCGCACCAAAATCTCAGAGTTAAGGTAATAAAATGTATGGCAAGTTATGAATGCAAATTAAACACTTGGAACTGGAAAGAGGTGATTTATATATACGTATTTATTTTAAATGTTAAACAGTAGATGTGATTTACAGCTTAAAGAATCGCAACCGGTGCTTTTTTCAATGGGAATACAATATAAAATGGAAATTTCATAAAAAAATAAATGCACCATCCGGTAACTTGCGGCACATTCATCATTGCTGCCGTGTCTTACGCCGCTGATCAGAAACGTCGTCAAGGAATATTCACATCACCAATCAGCGACAGGATCTGCTCGCGCTGATCAGGGCGGTTCAATCTCTCTAGCCCCACCAAGTGTTTTCAGCAAGTGAAACAACTGATTTCAGCCGCATAGGAATTCTTTATGTCTAGTAAATAATAATAAATCAGACGCTTTTGCTCAGATTGTGACAGTGGATGTTTATGTCCTTCCATTTGGACCTCAAATACTGAAAATACTTAACAAACAAGGCACTTGAAATATCTCCAACAGCTAATGTTCCTTTATTTAACATCGGCGTCGGTTGCGATGTTCAGGTTTTCAGGCTGTAATGTTTGTTTTTTAGCCCTTTTCCTTCAGCGCTTTCAGTGTGACGGTCAGTCCTCCAGCATCGCAGAGCTGAAACTCTTCCACCAGAGCTTCGTCGTTTGGCTGATGAAGAGCAGCAGCGTATGACACATCGCCAGCATCTTCTTTTTCCTCATCTTCCTCAAAGTCATCCGGATATTCAACTTGTTCTGACGCGTCAGGAGACTCTGGGAAAACTGGAAGACACAAATCATCTGCTGAGCCATTTGATTCTTACGTAACCAGTTTATGCCAAGATTGGAGATCTTTGACTTGATAGTCATGTATAGACATCAAAAAACAACATCTGAAATGACTGATATGGCTATGTTTTCATTAAAGCATAAGGGTGTTTAGTCCCAGCAGGTAGGAACCATTTCTATTATGATGGTTTTTGTGGCTGCACACCATGAATTATTACTTCTCTCTGTGTCTGAAACGTTATCATAACCTGCTTAATTATCTTATCAAAACTATGAAATCAGAGACTAATGACTAGTCGCAGTTCCCACGACCCAAACGAAGCTTATGCAAAAGTTTAGTGGGGAAGCTCTGCCCCGTCACAGTCTGTTTCCCTCCGGTGAATGTGGACTATTTCTGCCGCTCCATTTCCTTATGACTTTCCTCTCATCACCTTGTCAAACTAATGATCAGTTAAGTCCATCCTCACTTTCTACATCGCCACTTTCATCCAAGCAGCTACTTGCCCACCTTCTCCGAGCCAATCATTCCCTCGTCTCTGTGATTTAATCTCGCAAGCCATCCTGTCCCTATCTACCTACATCGTTTGAGATTCTGTCGCTCCTCTGAGTCTCACTGCCAAACAGCGAAACCTTGTTTCCTCTATAAATATTCATTCTGTGCTCCCACTTGACCCTTTCCTTATTGAACAAAGTGGCACTAAGATCCACTAAGATTTACGATCACAAAGAAAGGAGAGAAAAACAAGACCGCTGTGAACGAATGTTACAGCAGGAGTCTACACTGATGTTCTGCAGATCTGCTGGTTTTTCCAGTTCCTTGTCTGTGTCAAATTGTTGATGTGTATCACGTCTGTTATGTTTGGTGCTTCTGTGATGTATGTCTTTCCTCACTGGAATGTGAAACATTTATTTCTCAAACGAACATTTCTAGGCAGGGTTAAGATCTGTATCAGCATCTGCACAGTCTTCGTTGACGAAATCGGAAGATCTACAACAAAATGTATAGTGTGTTATCTCACTCTTCAGGATAGCATCTACTGTGTAAGAGTGCAGAACAGGAAGTAGAAGTACAAGTCAGTAAAGAAACCCACTGTACTGTTTGGTACAGCTCTAGTTACGTTCACTTACAAATAGCTTGATATGCTTTTAAAATTCAGCCATTTAGTCATTAGATCAAAAGTGTCTTAACCTTTTCATGTGGGAATGATTTCCCCTCAACATCTCACGTGGTTACAACTGACCACAGGGCTCATTGTTTCCTGACTCATTAATCATACATAACCACCAACGTAAGGTCGCTGCCATCGCCACTGGTGATGATGTGTCACTTTCCATTTCCACCTCAACATTACCGACAGAGTCAGTAGAGTTGCTCCTCGTTCCTGTCCCAGATCGTTCACTGTGTTCCTCTGGAGATGTCAAGCTTCCCTCTTCGTCAAAGTCCTCAGGATAGAAGTCCA
Source organism: Planiliza haematocheilus (assembly GCA_005024645.1). Taxonomy (NCBI): domain Eukaryota; kingdom Metazoa; phylum Chordata; class Actinopteri; order Mugiliformes; family Mugilidae; genus Planiliza; species Planiliza haematocheilus. The sequence continues at coordinate 3,358,412 of SRSE01000949.1, read as the reverse complement.
GTCCACCAGCGCTCAAAGCATCGTCCTCCTCTACATCACAGCAGCTGGCCTCCGAATCATATTCTTTGTTGTCATGTGTGAGGGACTGACTGAGAACATCTGCTCTTCTGTTGATGTCTGCGCTAGCTCCTTCTGTATAAATACCACTCAGAGGTGTACAGCCTACCTCTTTGAGAGACTCTATGTGAGCTTGCACATATGCAATGCCAAGTATACAAGCAGCACTTGGCCTGTTTTCTGGGTTGAGGCTGAGCATTGTTTCGATCAAACAGGAAATGTTGTGTGAGAATGCACTAGGTACAGGGTCATACTCTCCTTTGGTGATCTTATAGAACAGGCTCAGGAGGTTTGTGGCGGCAAACGGAGATCTGAGAGCACAGATCTCGTACAGGAGACAGCCGAGAGCCCAGATGTCAGACTTACAGCTGTATGGCAAGTCCTGACAAAGCTCAGGACTTAGGTAGCTGGGCGTCCCAACACATGTGGACGCCATGTCAAATGTGTTGCTCATCACTCTGGATATGCCGAAGTCCCCTAACTTTACCACGCCTTGCTTCGTCAGCAGTACGTTTGAGGTTTTGATGTCCCTGTGAAGTATCTTGGCTGAGTGTATGTAATTTACAGCCATGGTAACCTGCGCAAACCACCCCATCACAGCATCCCCGGAGAAAAATTCCCCTGGTTTCCTCTCTTTGACTCGGTCGTCTAATGTTCCACCATCACAGTAGTCCATCACGATGTAAATGAAGCCGTCGTCAGTGTTGACAAACGCATCAGGGCATGTCACAATGTGAGGGTGCTGCAGCCTCCTGATGATTTCCGCCTCCAGCAGAATAGCCCTCTGTGTCTTCGCTGGCCTTGTGTCCTCCACTTTGATCCTCTTCACTGCACACAGCCTCTTGTGCTCCACATGTCTCATAAGGAACACGTCTGCTGTTCCTCCTCTGCCCAAACACAAAACCTTCTCGTACTTCTCCATCTTCTTTTTAAACAGGTCCAAGTCTTAATAAGTAGTGAATATATTAATTTAAGCAGCGCTGAGGTGAGGAGCACCTCAAAACCAGACAGCTGTCTGCACTGCAGCACGTCACACCGTTTGTGTGCACTGTCGTCGCCATGGTAACGCCGTGACGCTGTGAAACTGGATAGGTGGACAGTTTATTTATTTATTTTTTACCTTTTATACATACAGTAGCTTATATGTATGGTAATAGTCTTAGTTACACATAAACGTTGAACACGACTCGAGATGTATAATTATTATTATTATTATTAAGACGAAGAAGAAGAAGAAGAAAGATCATGATAGGTCACGTTTATGTAATTTAAGTTATTCTAGCCTATGTTTTTGTTATTGTATAGTATTTTCCTTATATATAAGCCGTCTATGATTGTTGTTTTATTTTTTATTTATTATGTTTTTTAACCGTTTTTATCACATAATGTTATACCTTTTTATTTTATTTTATTTCAGAACTTATTTTAAGTTAGCTTTTAATTGCAAGCGGTAGCTCTTTATTTATCTCTGGTGAATTTACGGCAGTATACTGATTTTATTCATTACATGGCATCATGTAGCTGCCATGTAGGCTAATGAATAAAATCATACATTTTAAATAGTTAAAGGACATGAGAAAGATGATAAACGCATGGAAAATGTGTGACATTAATAATACCATTAAAAGGATGTGTTTTCATTGGTGACAACGAATGATCAGTTTCTCCGTTTTTCAATTTAACGTGATTAAAATTGCGTGCACTTTGCCCTACTTTATGCTCTCTACTACTTTATGCCATTTCCGTTTCAACACGCTTGGTGGCGGTGTGGATGTTGTGTGACTGCAGTCTGCCAACAACTGACCAAAGAAGAAGACTGCAGCGTTCTGCGCATGTTTGTTGCGCATGTTTATCATAACATAGCATGAGCGCATGCTAGTGCAGATTTTCCTTTTATCGTTATTGCTTAAAGTTGAGTGTACGTTGTTCTAATATGCCGCCAAAAGGCAAAGGCGGTAAAGGCGGCAAAGGTTAGTGGCCCACAAGATATGTATGTTTAATTGTATTTTAAATGTCATTAGCCGAAAGTAATATGTGAGTTAGCACGCAGCTACATGTGATGATACAGTTCACTGTGACAGTAGAGCTATTTCTCGTGGGTGTCTTGTCTTTCATGGTTGCTGTGTCGTGTTGGTGTTGAACCTTTGTAGGAGCTGCCTCAGGAAGTGCTGACGCTGACAAGAAAGAAAAGGCCCCAAAAGGAGGAACTTCTGTAAAGGTGTCGTTCACACTAGCCAAATGAAACTGCACATGAATGAGACATAGCAGGGATTTTTTTTTTTTTTTAAATATTTTTATCTATATGTTTTTTTCTTGTGACACTACCCGCCACAGTGACTTGAGTTTCATTTGAGTCAGACATGACTCAGTGGTTGAGTTGGCATCCGTTTCTTGCACTTTATTAAAATATATATTGAAAATACAAACACACACAAACTGGTAAGACTTATAACATTCACACAAAAGGTTGTCATCTCTGAAATAATTTAATATAAACTAACTGATCTTCATCAATATTCATCTTGTAATGTAGTTGCATCCCTCCTCCAGTCCTCCAGCTGTCATTGACTAAGTGAGATAAATTTGTTAGACTCGGAAAGACAGTTTGTTATCTGGAGATATATTTAAGCGGCTTCCTTTGTCTGCGGGAGCATAAAGATCAGTGTTGGATCACATCCTGCAGAAGAGGAAGCGCCAGTGCTGGAAAGTGTTAAAGAGCTGGGGTCGTGACCTGCTGTTGGAGCACTTTTATCTGTGATCTTAAACCGTTACAGGTTGCGTCCATTCAAAGGCTAACATTGCTTTTATGATCCCTGTTTGTCTCCAGGTTCGGCATATCCTCTGTGAAAAACATGGAAAGTGCATGGAGGCGATGGAGAAGCTGAAGGCTGGAGTCCGTTTCAGTGAAGTGGCGTCACAGTACAGTGAAGACAAAGCTAGACAGGGAGTAAGCACGTGCACTCATAAACACACTTATTACTCTTCAGTATTTATTTGCGTTTTGTTTGGATTATACAATTACGAGTATTTTTTGTAGAATACTTGTGACTTTTTCCAAACAGTTGAGAAAAAGAAAACACAATTGATCTAAACATAAAAAGAGAAAAAATACAGAACTGCTGTGGTCCCAAGTGCTCATCATCAAAGAAAAGCTTTACAGTCTCTCTATATACCAGATTGACTTGAATCTTCTCCCGTTGTATGTCTACATGATTACATCAGGCACTCCATTTAAGATATTTGAGGTTTAGATTTCCGTTTTAACATAGTCCATATTATTGGTGTGTTAGCTTATTGAGTCTGTTGCATCTCGTAATGCCTTTGCTCCTTAAATGTTACCAATAAGGTCTGGGCTGGCTTGTTTACCTGTAATTAACTACTGCTATGGTTCATCCACAAACTCAGAATCCAAAGAATATTCAGCCATGTTGCAAAAAACGAGCAGTAGCAAAATACAGGTAAATGAGCTGATGGCCGCAGGTGCATGTGCTGCTCAGAGATGACATCGTTCAGGTCAGAAGACCTCATCCAAGGTCTGTAGGTCAATCTACAGACGACGGATGATGATAATGCGCTATTTAGAGTCTGCATTGCAGTGCCCTGATCACTCTCGCTAAATGGATATACGCTGATCTAATTATCTCCTTGAAAAAAAAAAGAAACAAAAGTGATATTGGTGAGAAAACAATGGTATTTTATGCTAGAAATAAGGTCCAGGCTGTAAAAAAACAGTAGTTCCCCTTTAAATCTGGGCATGGTTTTAGAAATGTCAACTGGTGTTATGAGGTCATAGCATGTGGAGTCCCATGGCCTAACACGGGAAAGTTTTCTGTTTGTATGGGATTGTGAGAGATCTCTGAGCTGATGTTCTGATAAGCTCTGATCTTATCTATTGTATTCACAGTTTATTGTTTCTTAAGTCCCTTTGTCAACAGCTTAGCAGTCTGCAAAATATTTTTTTTCCTTTTGGTGATCTTCATTTCTCGTAACATGTCAAATTTCTAGAGCAGTTTCGCTCTGGCATTGTTTCGAGAAGCTTCTGCAATGTCACAGGATTTATTTCCATCCAGTGTTGCATTAATTCTTCACTGAGAGAGAGCGTCTAGCCACTGCTCAAAGTCTTCTCCAGCACATCAAAGATTCTCAATGGGGTTAAGGTCTGGACTCTGTGGTGGCCAATCCATGTGTGAAAATGATGCTCTTTGAATCACTCTTACACAATTTGAGGGGGGAAACATCCATTAATGGAATAACCTGCTCATTCAGTATATTCAGGTAGTCAGCTGACCTCATTCTTGGGGCAACATAATGTTGCTGAACCTAGACCTGAGCAACTGCAGTAAGATCATAGCACTGCCCCCACAGGCTCGTACAGTAGACACTAGGCATGAAGTTTGCATCACTTCATCATCCTCTCTTCTTACCCTGATGCTCCGTCACTCTGGAACAGGGTAAGCTGGACTCATCAGACCACATTTTTTTACCATTCTCAAACAAACTAACATCTTTTCCACAGCCACAGGATGTGTCTTTCTACATGGTTGTTTAAGAAATGAGAAGCTACTCATTGCATCACTTGAGGTTAAATAACATGTTGACAGCTGAAAGATAATCACCCATGCAGTAATTATTCAGTAGGAGGATCGTACCGATTTGCTTTGTGAAATCCAGGTGTCGACTTTGATTTTGTCAGGCCGTGTATTTAAATGTATGGTTTGGTGGATTGCATTACTGACTTAGCTCTTTTGTTGCTTGACTGGACATGGAAATGTTGATTCATTGTGTTATGATACCATTGTGGAAATTCTCATGCTACATCATTTATGGCTTTGACTGCTCACTATTGCAAAGGAACGCTTTCATAAAAACAATAATCAAAATAACACAAAAGTTTCCGTGTCTATATAAATAAGATTTGTTTATGACTGAATAGAAAGGAGGTGATTAATAGGATGCTAAGGCCTAAACGTCATGAGTTTCACGGGTGGCTCAATCCAGACTGATGAATACAATAATTCTTAAGTGCTATCTTGGTACTGACTCTGTGCATGTACTCATTCTTATTCACACTCCGCTGATGTATTCTTAGCCACTAATGTAAATATTAGAGGTTTTAACATACACCATCATGTCCTGTGACCTCATCATTCTTGTTAACCTAAACTACAAATAATTTCCACTGAAGTGTCAAAATATAACCTGCAGTTTAACTTTTGACCTCTCAGTTTTACGGCACGTTATCTATATTTTGCGCCCACTGCATGTTTTCCTCATCACACTTACGTTCATGACAGGGTGACCTGGGGTGGATGACGCGAGGATCGATGGTTGGACCCTTCCAGGATGCAGCGTTTGCCCTGCCTATCAGCTCCATGGATAAGCCCGTCTACACAGACCCGCCCGTCAAGACAAAGTTTGGGTACCACATCATTATGGTAGAGGGGAAGAAGTAGCGTGGGCCAGCTCAGCACATGAACCTAGGACAAATTCTCCAGTGTGCTGTACGGATTTGATGATCATCCTGGTGTGGATTACTTTTCTGTTAAATGCACACAACCATGCTGGCAGTTCAGCCTGAGTGAATGATTTCATATGATTAACATGGTGAAAGTGTACAAAATGGCCAAATAAATGCATTTTTATTCACGTTTTACAAAATGTGTAAGCTTGGTATATGTGCGTATGAGAGAGTAAGAGTGAGACATTTGGAAGAATTTACTTTCTCTTAAAAAACAACCACTTCAAACACGCTCAGTAATGGAGATGCTGCTATTACAGGAACTTTTTTTGTTTTTCTTAATTTTGGCTCATAAAAATAAAACATTGTTGGTGGCTAAACTAAATCTGCATTTGTGTGAATGTGTTTTTCTGTAATTCTGTACCCAAGACAAAACCATAGTTAAAGTTAAGAGTATTTCTAACTCTTTGAGGAGTAGTTTCTCAGCTATAAAATGGGAAAACTTTCACCAGATCAGGTGAAATGAATTTAAACAATAGTAGTATAGTATCTATATATATTTAACTGAATATTTCTCTATTACTTTGGATGCTTACGTTAGAATTATAAGCATCATGCAACCCCAGTGCAATCTGTTGCACAGATATTATGGCCTATGACAATACTATGAAAATAACCATAGACGGGAGTCAAACATAGGGTGACATAGTGGGGAGGTGGACAGCACTGGTGTGTCACAGCGAGACTAAGCGGCTACAGAGGATGAATGAATGAATGAGTCAAACATAGCCTGTGCTAGGGCGGCCTAATCTATCTATCTATCTATATATTTATAAAAGTAATTGCTATTCTTAATTCGTCCAGTTCCTGCGACCCTTCACAGGAACAAGCAGTTACAGAAGATTAATTCATTTGTCCAGTTTTAATACAAGTAGTGGACAGAGCTAAACAGCAGATGGCAGCAATGTGCCCAAACAAATTGCACTTAATTTTCTGAGGAGGTTGTTCATAAAATGTTTGTAAAAGAATAGTTAATTAATTAAATGTAAACATTTTCATAATTTGCGTGTATTTCTTTGTATTAAAACAAAAGGAAACAGGCGTTTTCGTTATTTACAGGTTTATATGCTGTCATGTTGTTGTTATGTTAGACCCGGCCCGCTTGAGGTCTAATTGGGTTGTATGTGGTCCCAGAACTAGAATGAGTTCTGGTTAGAGGGTCTGTGATTACACCCCCAGGCCGTGTAGTGGTGCTACATCCAGAGCGCTAGGGGGCAGCAGCCCGCGCAGCTTCTGACAGCACAGCCAGCTTCAGGAAAAGACAGTTGACGTTGTTACGCCTTGCTAGATGATTGGCGAAGTAAGATGGCGGCGCCAGAGGAGCCAGAATTATCCCAGGCGCAGACCGAAAAACTCCTTCAGTTTCAGGTAGACAGCCTAAATTCCACACTAACACGCATATCCGTCTGAAACCTCAAATGTCGATACTCCGTCGTTGGCGTTGAGTTGCTGCGAACAGGTGGAGCCGTGCGGGTTTAAACGCTTTTCTGCACAGTCAACTTCGAACGTTACCCCCAGCCCCCTAGTGTTACCCGTCAACTTGAGTCAGGGCTAGCGCTAGCAAGGCTAGCGTACGTTAGCTAAGCTAGCTAACAAGTTAGCAGACTCTAATGGCCATGGGTGGACTCAATTAACATATAGTTTGCCGTGTGGTTCTTATCGACATGTATCCGAACCAGCCCCGACATTGATCCTCGACCATACTGCGCATTTAATTACATATTTTTTGACTTAACGTGGCTAACGTTAGGTTTCCATTGACGCTGCTCACTGAACACTTGCTGAGTTAACATTAGCATAGCAGTCACTGTGAAGCTGTCCGTTAAGTTACTGAGCTACACAACTGTATTAGCTTTAAGTTCAATTTATAACAATGGCACTGGTGTAGCTGTTGTTACTCTACCATTAATCTGTACCATTTAAATGGAAGCTACTATGATTATAGCACTTTACACCATCCTGTTTGTGGTTTACGTTTTTTTTTCTCTGTGTGTTTACGTTAGTTTCGATATTGGGTAGCGGTGTCAAATCGCACTTGATCTGCTACTTTGTTTATTTCAGCTTATCCCTTTGACACCTGAGCCAATGTTTTGTTTTTGTCTTTTATCATACCTGTTAATTCTTTAAAATGCATCCTATAGTAGGCTTATAACACATCCATTTTAATGGATCACTTGCAACATCTTCCAGTCTGACATTTTTCTGGCGTCTAACAGGATTTAACTGGTTTGGAGTCCATGGACCAATGTCGCCGAGCTCTAGAGCAGCATAACTGGAACATAGAGGTAAAATCAAAAGGCAGTGGAGATGTGTTTTATTCCCATATGCAGAAACTGGTAAATATGTCATTCTTATCTTAACCATAGTGTGGTGAGCGCAAATGTCTGTGTCTTTTCAGGCTGCAGTACAAGACAGACTCAATGAGCAGGAAGGAGTGCCCAGCGTGTTTAACCCTCCACCTTCAAGACCACTTCAGGTCAACACAGCAGACCATAGAGTATATAGTTACATCGTTTCAAGGCCACAACCCAGGGTAGGTTGGCAGGATTTCATGTCTAGTCATATCTGTATTTACCCCACCCAAAATGAGACACTAGATTCCTGTTATAGCCGTGTAATAGCCCTTTCAGTTTAGGTTTATCTCGTAAATGGGGCCGCTCAGATAACTCTTCTCACATAATGACGTGAACATTACCTTGAGAGGGGTGGTTTAGTCGTTTTGAAGTGGGGCTTTATGAGGAACTCATCCATAGTCAGTGCATCACCTAGGGTAATTGGCAGGCTGCCGGTTTGGAGAAACAGGAACGAGTACCTGAGCAGAAGCCAAACAATGTACTTCTGTAACGGGGTTGCAAAAGGTCCGTCTACCAACATTAATATCAGTTTAACTGCAATATTTTAGAATATAATCACTACGTTGCTTTACCATGAGACGATCTTCTGCAGCAGGAAGCTGAACGCGGTTACATTGCTCTGTTCAAAGCTACCTCAGAAAACAAAACAGGAATTGGTGGTCTACCAATGTGTTGATTGGTTAGTTTGCGTTTTTTGTGTGACCTCGGTGTGTTGTTCAGGTCCAAATGAATGTGTTAAAATGTCATAGTTATACAGTGTTAGAACAGCAACTTGCATGTTCTGCAGTGTGTAATTATAGGAGTGTCTGGCTTTGAAGAGAGTGATATAATGGAGAAGGATATCTGATGCCAGTGTAAAGTGGCGAAGATATTGTGGCTACACAACTTTTGTTTTGATGCTAATCTTGATGAATGTGCCAGTACTCCTGTGTGGCTCTCCAAGCTTCAGGCCTATCATCTGCTAATGATAAATGATGTCATACGGCCTCATGTGGAAGAATCTGAATAGTTTCTACCTATTTTCTGCTTTTTAACTTGTAGCCACTGTTTTTCTTTACAGGGATTATTAGGATGGAGTTACTACTTGATAATGCTACCTTTCAGATTTACATATTACACACTTCTGGACATATTCAGGTAAGTCACAATGATTCACACTTCTTGTTCTTGTTGCTGGATGAAGCAAGGTAATTGACTGCCACTGTGTTTTTTGTTCCAAGGTTTGCCCTGCGGTTCATCAGGCCAGATCCCCGTGGTCGCGTGACAGACCCTGTTGGAGACGTTGTGTCTTTCATTCATAGTTTTGAAGAGAAGTACGGTCGGTCACACCCTGTATTTTACCAGGGAACATACAGCCAGGTGAGTTTCTAGACATGGAGGTTAGAAAAACTATTTTTCTAGGGGTTCGGCAAAGTTAATTTTCAATAACATATGTTTCCTTTGTTTGTTGTGATACGTGTAGGCGCTGAATGATGCCAAACGGGAGCTCCGCTACCTATTAGTGTACCTTCATGGAGAGGATCATCAAGACACTGATGAGTTTTGCCGGTATGACACGTATTTTTATGGCGACATCTCCTAATTAATGTACTGCCTGTGGTCTGTGCATTAGTGAAGTAAAGCTGCAGTCCGCTTGAGTTTTGTGTGCAATTAAACTCCAGTTTAATATTTTTATTTATAACCTGTGTGTCTTTTAAGCATGTGCACATGAAAAAAAAACACCCCTTGTAAATTCTTTGTTTTATGCTACTGATCTGTCACTGTCTAGTTCCACGTTATGTACGGAAGAGGTCATAACTTTCCTCAACACGCGAATGCTCTTTTGGGCATGTTCAACCAGCAAGCCTGAGGGCTACAGAGGTATGCAAGTTTTATTGTTCTTTAACACCCACTTTGTTGTCAGTCAGCTGCTCTGTTCATAAAAAGTATGTTGAGCTTCACTCTTTATTATATTTGTACTTCCTGTATGAAAGCGATGCAGAGGATTTGAAATCAGAGCTTATTTTTAACCTAATGAAACCAGATTTTATAAAACATTATTTCAGCATGTAATAAATGGCTGTATTAAAGTTGATACAGCAATACACTTCAAATCCTAATAAATCTATCATGGTATTTATCCATGTAGACCGTTTTTATATTCCCAGGTTTGTGATCCACACTGAGACACGTGATACACTAATACAAACTTAATGGAGTTTTGGTTTCGCTCTGAAATGCATGAAAGGATTAGGAAGTGGCTCTTTTTGCCTTGAGCTGGAGTAAACGCCAATTCCATTGCTAAGCAACAGCAGCAACAGTTTGCATGTAAATTAACAACCCGTTGCATCACAGCGATGAGTGACATGTGACCGTGTCATCTAATTGTCGTATCTTGTTTTACTTTCGCTTTTAGTGTCCCAAGCGCTGCGGGAGAACACCTACCCATTCCTGGCCATGATAGTGCTCAAGGACCGTAAGATGACTGTGGTGGGGCGCCTCGAGGGTCTCATTCAGCCGGAGGACCTCATCAATCAGCTCACTTTCATCATGGAAGCCAACCAAACATATCTGATGTCAGAGCGCCTGGAACGGTACGACAAGTCGGTCCATTCGTACGACTTTGATTGGCTTTAAACATCTCTGCGGTTTTAATGTAACAGGAAGTTACATGTTGGGGTGACCCGCCGTGTTCATCGTCATGGTTACAGTTCAAAGCATGTCTCAGAGGGTGACCATGCCCTTGAATTCTGCTGGAAGCCTCTGTCCCAGCGCATTCAAAATAGAACAGAGCAGTGAGTGTAGCTGACATGGGCTCGTAGTGATGTGGTGTGTGATGTGATATGAAGGGTGAGGGGACAGAGGGAGGATTTAATGAACACACTGTAACATGGACAGCAACACAGAGCTGGTAGTCGGAGCCATGAGAAAAACACTATATATACAATATGTACGACTCTGCTTCTCCTGGAGTGTGATGGAGCTTTGTATCAAGAGAAGCTCATCAATGTTTCCCTGAAAGTTTTGTTAGATAAAATATTGAGTTCAGTTACTTCTTCCCACAACAAGCAAAACAAGAATTTGTCCCATTAACCTCAGTGATGTGGTAAATAAGTAAATAAACCAGTCAGGAAGTTGTAGATGTACTTGGCTCAAAAACGGTTGTAGTCATCCTCTAAGGTCACGCACTGTGAGTGGACCAGAGTAGATCATCAGTGTGTGCAGTTAAAGACGGACGTTTTTGTTTCAGCGAGGAGAGGAACCAGACCCAAGTCCTAAGGCAGCAGCAGGATGAAGCCTATCTCGCCTCCCTCCGTGCCGACCAGGAGAAGGAGCGAAAGAAGAGGGAGGAGCAGGAGCAACGGAGGCAAGAGGAGGAGATGGTCCGACAGAGCGAGCTGGCTGAGGAGAGGAGACGACAAGTGAGTCTTATTTCCTGTTTATGCTTCTTCACATGGAATCCTCAACTTTTGTTTTTAACATTCACGTCGTCACATGTTGTTGTGACTGCAGACACTCGAAGAGGAGAAGGAGAGGAAGTCAGAATGTCTTCCTCCGGAGCCGCCTGCAGATGATCCGGAAAGTGTCAAAATAGTGTTTAAGCTGCCCAACGACACGCGAGTAGAGAGACGGTTCCTGTTCGGTCAGTCTCTGACTGTGAGTACCAGTACCCTGTGTACATACCTGCTTATTAGATTTAGTGGTTTTTAGTAGCTTGAAGTAATCTGAATTAGCCAAATTGTTTTGTAATGGAGGTAAGTTTTCACTCTAGGCACATAGGAGTGACGTCAGTTAGGATTAACACCTGTAACGTACTACAGACTTGTGCTCCATTCCATATTCTTTCTTATGTTATTTTCCCTCCCATTCACAGGTAATATACGACTTCCTTTTCTCCTTGAAAGAAACTCCAGAGAAGTTTCAGATAGTTACAAACTTCCCTCGCCGAGTCTTGCCCTGCCTCCCGACTGAAGAGCAGCCTAACCCACCCACGCTGAAAGAGGCGGGACTCAGCCGCTCCGAGGTCCTTTTTGTTCAGGACCTTACGGACGATTAATAGATGACATACCTCTTCTACATGGAAACACACTTTCCTCTGACGCCCACCCACACTTTTTTTTTTCTCATTTTTCTTATTTTGTTAAATGGCCATTATGCATAAGGGATCACTGAAATGAAATCCTAACCTGGAAAAATGAAACCACCCTGCATCCAGTTCTTGTTTGGTTGTGTTTACAGGGTTCCCAATAGCCTGGAAAGTCTTGAATTTTATCAAATAAATATTTCTTGAAGTCCTTCCTTGAATCATCTTTATATCTGTGCTAAGTTTGTTTTCCCTCGTCTGTACTAGCTCCCAGTTGATTCTTATTCTTCCTCACCAGTTAACTGTCGCAGCGACGGTTTAATCATCTACTCATGTACTGAAACACTAGCATAGCTTTGTGCAAAACCAGAACTATTTCCCAAAGTGGTTCATGTTTGGGCAGCTGAGGAAGACAGGTTATGTTAATACCTGCTGAAACACAGGATGCAGCACTGAGATGTGTCTATTATGGTGTGAATGCCTTGCCTATTTTTTTTTTTTTTTTGTCTCTGTCAAAGACTTTATCCATTTGTCCTAATTCAACATCCTCTTCGTCTAGAGTTTACACGTGCGTCCTCCACAGTAATTGACGAACACAACAAAACTGGTCTAAGCTGGGTTTGGTACTTGTGCGACTGTTTATCCATGTGGTGTTTGTGGAGAGCACGTTCTACTTCATGGAGCAGGTTGGTGGATTTGGACATAAAGGACAGATGGGAACCCTGTTTTAAATGAGCCATGACCTGTACATAAGTTAGATATTTAAAGTCCCCAAGTTGACCTTATTTTTTTTTGTTTTGTTTTTGACTCGTGTGTCATGAAATGACCAAACGCAGGTTGGTTACTATGTAAAGCAGACTGCCTCAAGCTCATGAAGTCTAAAAATGAAATATTTAACGGAGGCCACAGCTTTTACATGTGGCTTTATCTAGCATAGTAGTCTGCCCATAGTGTGCCTGTGGTTACTCATAGATGCCTGTTTTGCCTGTAACATCTAAATGGGCTCATGTAAAGATGTAATTTTCCAACTATAAATTAAAAACATTTTAAAAATGTGGGTTTATTGAGAATGTACGACGCTTGCATGTGTTCATGAACAGAAAAGGGATTAGGGCTGCTGTAAAGATGTTTTTTTTTGTTTTCCCCCAGAATTCTAGAATTAATGCTAGAATTCTGGGATTAAATTTAGGATTCAGAATTCTGAAGAAAATAAAAAAAAATCTGGATTCTTTTATTTGACTAAACTCAAGATTCTGGAATTAAAGATATACGTTTTCAAAGAGATTAAAGTAAGAATTAGATTCAGAATTGTAAGATTAAACACAGATCACTTGAAAAAGTCAGAATTTTGACTTTAAACTAAGATTTATGGGATTGAAATCTGAATCAGAAATCAAAAACTGACTTTTTCCAAAAGAATTCCGACTCCATTTTCTGAGGATTTTGAGATTACATTTGGTTATCCGAGATTAAATCTAATCTCAAAGTCAATTCTAATATATATATATGTCAGAATTCTTAGAATTTGTATCTGTTAAATTAGAACTGATTTTTTTTTCTCAGAATTCCAAGATTAAAATCAGAATTATTATTTTTCTTTTTATAAACGGTGTCTGTAATATTCTGTAATGAAATGTTGAGAATACGATACTTTGTCCACAGTGAGTAATTTGGATGAGTGGGATATTTTGGGCAGTTTAACAGTTTTAACAGAAATACCATTTTAAAGTGTTGTGAGTCATAAATCACTTAATTTGAACCTTTCAATAACCTGTCACATGAGACCTGTGTGATATTGGTATACATCATACATTTATTAGTGAACAACCCTCTCAAATCAGCCACAACAATTAAGAAAAAAAAAATATGATTGCACTACTTGGTAAAGCATAACTAGCAACTTTCATTTAAAAAAAGTACAAATCTTAAAAATTTCAAACAGTATACAGATGTATATATAATACACTAACTAGTTATGTTAAATGCTACAAACAATATGATTCCAATGGAATGAAAAATTATAACATTAATAAGAACCATTTCCTATATATAATATATATTAGTCGTTTTCTCCCGCCCCACCCTCCCCAATACAAACATGGAAAAAATGAGGTAACTGTAAATGTGCAAGTACCAAAGCAAAATATCTGCCTAACACAGAACACATGCCCCTGGCTCTGATGGTGGGTGGGTAGTCTGGTGTTCAGGCAAGGACCCCTGGAGGCCAAGGAGAGTAAGAACAGTAAACCACTATCCCACCACAGCAAAAGAAAAGAAAAATCATTGGTAAACAATAATAAATGGCGTCTACGGAGCAATCAATCACAAATCCTAAATAAATTTTTAGCTGCTTATTGGAACACGTTTTTGCACCACACAAGCTGTGAGATTATTCAATAACTCTTAACGGAAAGACTACAAGACTCTATTCTCAGTTGTCGTGTAAAATTACCTCATTACCTAGGCCTTAAACGGGAGCATCTTTTTATTTCATAGGGTAGCTGGATATTGTCAATTAAATATTTAAAAGAACAGTGCTAACATTAACATGAATTAAGGTATCTATATGTGAACAATACATTTTAAGATATTGATACACTGAGAGCAAGAGCCTGATAGGCAGGTACAGTACTACACTGAAATAAGTATGACAACACTTTATTCGTCTTCTTTTTTTTCTCTTTTTTTCTTTTTTAAATCCCTTAAACTATATTGGTTTTTCACTGACATTGTTCAGGGGTATTGGTATAACATGCTTTAAGAATACATGGGATCCATGACAAACTATTGCATTCACGCAAGTGAGTTTTCATACCTAAAAGCAGAACATCTAGCACCTTTTCACTATGGCTTTTTGATAAACTACAGTAGTTTCAGAGCATGTAATTTTCAGTCGTTAGGGCAATAACAGTAACACAATGTATGTAAGAATTTCTGGATTCAAGACCAGTTTCTTTTTTTTCTCCTCTTTTTTTTTATAAAATGAAGGTAGCGCAATAAAATCTTGTAGTCATTCAGTTCTATTACAAATGTGTGCAGTACAATGCATGGCAGTTATCAGCTGAGCGTTAAGATCCAAACCCCCAGAACCCAAAGCCAACTAGAGCTAAAAATCAGTTGGGATCTGGTCGACAAGCATGCATATTGTGCACCGTTAAATAGGTCCCCACCGCATTTTGAGATGTCCTCCACTATAACACACTTGTTTTTTTTTTGTTTTTTCTTGTTTTTTTTTTGTTTGTTTTCTTTTTAAAGTCATGCAAACACCTCTGAAGTAGATCTGGGAGTGAATTAGGTAGAATAGTGTGCGCCGTGGCACGTTTAGAAATGGGATCACAGCCGCCTACGTCTGAACATGTGGTCCGAGGACGAGAACGAAAGTCAAACAGGTTGGAGTAATACACTTGTAATGAGTTGCAGTGTACATTGCCTCTTTTCAGTGAATATTATTAACATATTTACTGATCTTTTTTTATTTCTTGCATGCCTGTCTTTAAATGATGTATTATCTACTATTTCAGACAAAACAGAATATTATAATTGAGTACATTAAATTATTTATGGTCTGAGGAAAACGACCTAACTTAAATTCAGATATACCCTTTTCATGGCATCCGTTCCATTTGAAATGGACTGTTCTCCTTTATTTTTATATACCGAGAGGCCCTGAGTGATATTTTTTTTTAAACTTACAATATATGCCAGCGAATAGATATGTACACATAGGTTAATTCTCAAAGCTGTGGGTTTAACTCATTAAATGGCTTCTTTTCTCTCTCTCTCTCTCTCTCTCTCTCTTGAAGGTGGCACACGTCAAAGACTCACATTCACTTAAGAAACGAAAGAAAAAAGGCAAGATCCCTTTACACATAAAAGCAAAGGTTACAACTGCCTGTTAGTGCTTACTGGGGCAGTTAAGAGACAAGAGTGAATGCAAAAGTTCATTTGTCGCTCTTTTCCCTCCCACCCCGATTATATATCCTGTTTTTGTTTTTTGTTTTTTTGTTTTGTTTTTCTGAATAGTGTTAACACAAGCAAGGAATTAGAAGTCTAACAGTGTCTCTACACTACTGAACACTCCAGCTGTGTGTCATCTGAAGCCTGTTCTGATCTGACGGCGGGCGTAACGTTGGAGCGTCACCAGTGACTTCTACAAGACTTTTTAACATTCTTCTGTCTTCAAATGTTTTTTGTTTTTTTTCTGAAATCCTAAAAGCATTCACACTGAAGCTAAACATACAGTTGCTCTTTTACAACACCATTACCATGGCCTAAGACAAATGACCTGACCAAGTTACCAGATTATAACACATACCTTACACAAACATTGTTAGTGCTCCGACGGTTTCCTTCAATGGATTTTCTCTAGAAGATAAAACCAACAAATAAACCTTTTTTTTTTCTTTTTTTTTAACGGCATACTTTTAAAACAAGTGGAAATGACAAAGTATTTTTTTTTTTCAGGGTTAGTAATAGGTTTGTGCTTGTCAAGGTCATAAAAAGGCAGATCTGAAATCTTCCACAGTAGGCTATATCTGTATACTGGATTTGGCTCACGAACAAAGAAATAAAAAGCCCAGTCTTCCGAAAAGGGGAAGAAAAAGTTCCATTTAAAACTCGCTGCTCACTGCACAATATTGCTTTCTGCACAGGCCTCCAGAGCTCTACAGCATCGGCACAGCCTTCAGACGAGGGCTCCCGTGCTCAAACGCTCCCGGGGTCGTAACCACATGCTAGTCTTCCCTCACGGCGCTCTCACAATAAGCAAGCAGTTCTTTTAGTAACGCTTCTTTGTCTCTTCTTTTTCTTAAAATTGGATAAATTTTGGTGGCAATGCTTGATTAAAATATTGCTAGTCTGACTCAACAGTTCATGCAAATCCTAGCATGCTGCCCTGTATCCAGTGGTTACACAATGCATTGGCTCTGTGAACAGGACAAACACACACACGCACGCACACGCGAGCGCGCGCACACAATATGCACGCGCGCACTTGCCAGAGGAGCGATGCTGACGTGGAGGGTGGATGTAGCACTTGTGCAGTTATGCCAGGTGACCTCGAAAAAAGACGCAGTCCATTAATCCGTGACTGCTTTTGTACAGATCTGTGTTCCAGAGTGGATTATCTGGGGTAGAGGACACCCCACAGTTGCATGTCCCGTCACTTGCAGTCCATAAGCTCAGGCTTAACAGAATCTGCATTTAACCACAGCAAGTCGCACTTTCACAATAGCATTGGCAAAGTCTAAAACGAACTAAGGGGTAAAACTGTTAAAAAGGATCGATACATTATTGCAGAACATACATTATTAACAAGTCGCTTAGCCCAACACCTACACAAACATGCATCTATGATGGTCAGGCGTCGCCTCCAAACACAGACACCCATGTTGAAGTACTCCTATTATTTTTCTGCTAATTGCACAAGGTGTCCAGCCTATCATCCTCCAGGCTCCCAACACATCTCTTCCAAATGCAGGGCTCTCGCTTTTTCCACAAACACCACAACCAAATCCACTAAATAAAAACGAAACCCTGTAAACAAAAGCAGCAAATAATGCATTGTAGGGAAAAGATCTTTGGAATCTGCAACAAGGGGGCAGAGAAAGGACTGGCTGGCGATCCCAGAACTCTGGCTATAGGCTGCAATAGGCAGTGGGTTTTCATGAGATTCGGACAATGAAGCACAGCAGAGGTACAACAGGCTCCGGAAAACAATCCTGGATTGCTTATTATTTAGGAAAGGGCAGGAGTAGTGGGTTGGTAAGCTATATTTACTGGAGGACGCAGGTTAGGTGGCAGGTGTCCCCAGCTTTTGGGACAGACTCTGGTGTGTACAGCTTTCCAGTTCAGCACTCAGAGACAGTTCTCACTCCACCTCCCGGTGTACGTCCGAGGCGTCGGCTCGGCAGATGGGACAAGTGCGATTGGTCTGGAAGTGGAAAGGACGCCACGTTTAAAAACACATGCGGTACACCAAATAAATAAGGATCAAGTGTCAAGACTGACGTGAACTCACCTTTAACCATTTGTCCACACACTTGGCGTGGAATTCGTGGTTACAAGGTAATACCCGAAGTAGCTGCCTACACTCAAAGTCACTAAAGCACACAACACACCTGGAAGGAAAAGAGGAGCGAGTTACCAGGACGCTGAGCACGTATGCTGGCAGAAAATACAGCAGAGTGGGGGGGGGGGCAGGCTTACAGCGTTTGTTCAGATAGATGATTCTCTGAGTTGAATCTGTAGGACGGAAGTTGCTCTATATCTGCTTTTGTGAGTCCACGTGGTTTAGCTTCACCCAACCTCTCTGCCAGATTCAGTAACGCCTGGAGAGAGAGAGAGGAGAGAGAGAGAGGTTGATGTTTTAGAGCAAGGATTTTATCTTTGAGATGCAACCGATTGAAAAAATGAACAATTTGGTTACTGGTAGGGATGTCCGATAATATCAGACGATATTGAGTTAAAAATGTAATATCGGGAATTATCGTATCGGGTTTTTATAACCGATATTTGTTCTGTAGGCTTCAGGATTTCCGAGTGTGCATGAACGCAGCATGGGACGTTAACAGGCACGTGCTTGATGACGTATAACAACAACAACATGCTAGTCTCGTAGGTTGCTAACCGTGGCTAACAAGCTAGCTCGCCCGGTGTATGAGATGTCCGTGGTTTGGAAGTATTTCCAAGTGTCACCTACTAACAGTAAATTTGCGATTTGCAATGACTGCAAAGCAAAGGTGGTTATGAGAGGAGGAAACAAGGCGTCTTCCTTTAATACATCAAATTTGATCACCCACCTCAAGAAGAATCATGCAGAGTTATACGCTACATTTGTCGTCCTTGTTTTGATATTGTCTGTAGTGTTGTTAGAGGCAAAAATTTGTTTCTAAAAACTCAAAAAATAAATGAATGGCACTTTTTTGGCTAACTTATTTTGCACAGACAGTGTTTACATTTGGAAAGCCATGTTGCATTTATGTTTGCAAAATCAGGGTTAATGTGTTAATTCCATAATAGGTGATATGTTATGTTGTTACTTAACAATTTTGGTGTAAAAAGACTGCATATATCGGTATCAGGTGATATCGGTATCGCAAATTAAGAGTTGGACAATATCGGAATATCGGATATCGGCAAAAAAGCCACGTTTGCACGTTTCTCTACATTAAAACTATAAATTTAGAATTATGCAGCACTTCTTGCATTGTCCACTGTTCTAAATGTGTAAATGTATCCAAACTCATCAGCACTTCCACACACTCTGGTCATTGTCACGTCCAGTGGATTATTATAACTGACAAATTCACTAACTTCATAGTTCTCCATCTCCACATCATCCACATCCAGGTCTAGGCTGATGGCTGGGCCCACTGCGGTTGGAGGCACAGGAAGCATTGACCTGAGAGAGAGAGAGAGAGAGAGAGAGAGAGAGAGAGAGAGAGAGAGAGAGGGGGAGAGAGAGAAACTGCTGAGCAGGTATTAACCCAAACATGGAGACTTCACATGTGCCGCAAATACAGCTATTAGGGTGATTTATGCTTAGGGCCTTGGGAGCATCTCGCCCCCAGGTTGGTTCATTTGGGCCGCTGTGTACGCGGCAATCACACTCCACTATGGAACAAATCAACCACGGACCAGTACGACTACCCCTATAATTACATAACCAAGCAGTTTACCTGAGGGGCCTGTGAACACTAACTGAACCACAGTTAAATGCGACATTGTAACATCCCTCATGAAAAGAGGAAAAAAAGCCGGCCTGTCTGCATTATTATTAGATAACCCATTATTATTAACTCAGCTGCAGTGTTCTGGCACGAATATTAGTAAAACAGTCAGTCGCTAAGAACAGTAACTTTCACCGCTGAGCAAATAACCACGTGGCTACGACTGCTCGACTCCATAAACAGGACACTTTTATTGCAGGTACTCACAGGAAGTAAGGGAGGAAGCCTGGGTAGTAAGATGGAGGCGGGGGAGGAGGTGGGAGGGGTTGCTGCAACCGGTATCGCTGTCCACTCATTCGCCGGGGCAGCATGTGGGGATATGGCTGCAGAAGAAAAAACAGATCAATGGAATTATGTAAAACTGAAGGTTGGAATTTCATGAGACGTTCACCTGCACTGACCGCAAGTTGGCAAAGTCTTGGTGTGTAAATGAAAGTCCTGAGTTTACATCGTAAATTATGAGCATGCCAGGTGTGGCAGCTCTGCAGCTGTTAAAAGGCAACAGCAGGTAATGTAATAAGTAATTTAAACAAGTGCAACTGTTTAGAGGAGCAATGCCATTTTTTAAACAAGAGGCCGTCCAAGCAATGTGCCCAAAACTTGGTGCAATATTAGAGCCCATCGATGTCAGTTTCCCGTGTAAATAGAGTCCGTGTTAACACTTGAGTCGTGATTATGAACGGGGAATTTTTCTGAAAGCGCCAATATTTGTCTCCGCTAGATTAAAAAAACATAGGTACCAGAAAAAGGAAGCAAACATGGATATCTTACATAAGTCAACATTATCCATTGTTAGAGGTAGCTAAACAACCACATTCAGTGGTTCCTCTACCATTACATAAGGAGGTGCCCCACCCCAACCAGAGGCATCGCCCGCCCCCCCTTTGACGGTCAAGTTAACTTTATTTTCCATACAGTGCCAGATCACAACAAAAGTCATGTACAGTGACCGTTCCCATAGAACAGCCCTATACATCGTCCATTTATTAAACAAACTAATTAGCCTCAAGTTATTTATCTTATTTGCACAATGCCATGTCATTTGTGTCACACGTTGTTCCGCCCCGATGCATGGACACACACACACGCAGACACGTGCGCGCAGGTTAGCACAAACCGTCGAACGAACCGGGAAGAAATATTCAAAAGTTTAAATAATCATTCAAATACATGAACACCATGATTCCCTTGTCTGCCCCACACACTCATTTAGTAAACAGTTCGTTCATGATATTCTTTGAAGGACTGTTACATCCAGCACTAAGGACTGCTACAAACATATTCTTTAATTAAACTATTATTTAATTAGTTGATTAATCTGCAATTTCAGAGTAAATGATTAAACATTTGATAACTTACTAGTAAATAATAAACAAAACTACTTGATCTTGATGCAAATCTACATTGTTTTACAGGTTTATATGCATAAAAACTAAATGCTTGCAAATCCACTGGAAAGCACTGCCACCATACGAGCCAATGGCATGAGTTATAAATCACCTGTTTGTTTATTGTTTAAAAATGTATTTGATTCACATATTCTTTAAATGTCAAAGCAGGAAAAGCAGAAGTGATTTCATTTATTCAAACCATCACTGCAATGCAACAATATGGTTACATGTTTAACTGGAAACAATTTCCACCGTGAAACAAATCTATTTAACCTCAACCCATTAAGCCCTGGCTGTGTGTAGAGAGAAACGCTCATCCCACTGTGGATACTAAGGCCCCTCTGAGCAAGACGGTTAGTCCCAGACTGCTGCAGTGGAGCAGCTCAGGGACCAACCGTATGAGAATGCAGATGAACTCAAGAGCCTCCAGCGAGAATGTGTCGCACCGGATGGATATTTAGCAGGTTAAACTAAAAGCGCTGAAATAGCGCCATCGATTTCCAGTCAGAAAAAAGGTCTGAAAATTTCTGATAAGAGCATCTTACCACTCCGAAGGGAAGCTCCTGATGCAGAGGCTCTTGAGGAAGATACTGTAGGGGCAGAGAAGGAGGCAGCGCTGGTGGGTGATGAGAGGGAGGGTAGGAGAAGGTCCCTAAAGGGTGCTGGTCCCCTCTTAGGTCAACTTCATTGTCTACCCTCTGTAGAGGCTGACGGGAGGAAGAAAGAGTTCAGACTCAAAATATGCAAGCTACTACATCCTTACATCTTCTGTCTTGTCATTGCGTGTACAGATTACTACTCACCATGCGTGGGTGCTGAGGCTGTAAAGGGACAAACTGGCTCAAAGGAGTAAGGTGCGGCGGCTGGTGGGGGGGGACAGATGGGGTTGGGTGCAATACAAAATGTTCGCTGGAGATCAGGGGAGGAAAGGCTTGATAAGACACCGGTATATGCTGCATGGTACATGCCTGTATGAGCTGGAGAGAGAAAACAACAGAGGGACAAGACATTTAGCTCATTTATGTACCAAATGACACACTTTAAAGAAGCCTCGCCTAACCAAAGCAAATATTCTTCTCACATTCAAAATAAAGTCATGAAAGCATGTTATAAGCATGTAGTGAATAGAAGCGATGCGTTACACAAAGCCACACCACTGACAGGAATTCCACAACATCAATCTGATTAATAAAATAACTGTTCCACTAACACAAAATATTGCTTAGATGTTTTCCACAGCAAACAAATTAACTGCACAAAGGAACACAAGTTTATGTTGCCTAACCGATTCAAATTACTGCGCTAACATGAGCACTAAATTACAAATCCAAGCAACTTGTTTTGTTAGTCATGAACAGTGACAGATTGCATGGCTGGTATGGTGTGCTACATGGATGCCACTGACATTCGGGCTCTTCCTTTTCAAACTCACAGGAGGAGGAAGGCAGCAGAGCAGAGAGAGCTGTCCGCTGAACATTACCGAGCATGCTGGGAGCTGCTGAGTGTTGCACCCTGGAAGGGGCTGCCCGGTGTGCATGGGAAATCCATGGGTCGTCACCGTCGTAACAGTGTATGATATTGGAACGGATCCCTGGTGCATCTTTCAAGAAATGAAAGGAGGAGGTAATTCAGCAATTCTAAATCAACCCCCCCTTGCTCAAATTTCACCACACGGCATCACATAACAGACCCGCATTATATTAAATACGTTAACTGTGGAAGGCACATAATATTCCGTAAATAAATAGATTTACCCACGAGGCGTTCAGTCACCTGTTCATGTAGATCCACCATGATGGGGCTCTGCTGGGGCAGGTGAGCAGCAGGGTGAAGCATGCGTGGTGGTGTGCTGGTGTGGCTGTACTGTCTGGACTCATCTAAAGGAACCTGTTGGTGATGTTGGGAGAAAAGCAGATGATGGAAATTCTCATCCTGGACCGGGGAAGTGTGCAGTACAGGTCTGTCTCGTCTCCCCCACTGGCGTCTCACTGGTGGGCTGTAAGTTCACACAGAAAAAAAAAAAGAATCAGCTCGGCTTGTTCAACACATTATCTATAAAAATCTTAGCTGGACAGAAAGTTATTTCCATTAATTTTGCTCTCGAGAGCATAAGTTGATTTTGCACAACGGCCTCAATAGCACAGCAAATGCTTTTTATCTTCAATAAGCCAATATAAGTTTGTCAGTTGTCATACCAGCTTTATTTATTTCATACATGTAAGTAATAGACAGCTCTGTCACTAGAGTAAGACGGTAACGTATGTAAGGATTATATACACTGGCAAATGTTTCTTCCTTCCTTTTATGTTTAATTGTGAACAAAGAACGGTGGATGTTGTGGCTCTTATTAGTCTGTAAGAAAGGCAATGAGTCACACACAAAGCTGACAGCTGGTGGATGTTGAAAAACACCCCAATCTTCATTTCAGTCCCTTGAAATGATTCTACATAATAGCTACCTTTAAAATAAACATGTCTGAAGGAAGAACAAGGCAGGGATTCTTTACCTTCTCCTGAGATGCACTGGGGCGTTGCAGGGCTCTCCAAGGAACCTCCTCGGATTTAAGGGGGCTGTTGGTGGCAGCCTATTTACTGCTATTTCCCATGGTCGCATTGGTGACGTCGTGCAGACGAGTCACGCTCTGGGAAAGGAAACCGTACAGTGGAGGCACTTGTATGTTGCCTCTGATTGTCTTAACCCTGCGAAAACACATCAATTGACAGGTTAGCAGTCCTGTCGTTTACGTGCAAACAATACATACAGACCCAACATTTGTGCTGCGTAATTACATAATTATATGCAAATATACGTAGGTTCAAATAGTAGTAATAGTGAAGCTTTCATCCTAATCACTTTGGTTACAACAACTGTACATTTCAGGTTAAATCTGTCGTATCTGTGCTGTGCATCCCCTAAAATTATTACTTCATACAGGCATGGTTTCAGACACTCTGAATGTCTGCTTCATATATCTCAGTGTTACGTTCATTTCACTGACCATATTCACCGAGTTGTAGCTTTTATTGGAAATGTCCTAGATTACGATCACTGCCCTTCAGACTGACGCCAACACTGTCAGCATAGATTAAAATACAGTTCACCCCAGTTTCTAGATAACTGACACCAAAAGCAATAGTGCTCAAAAACACCCTTTGCAGTAGTTTCTCTGGTTAGAATTTGCAATATTCAAAGATCTCAAACCTAAACTACGTAAAATCAAGCCGCATTTTCCACAAGATACAACTGTTATCACATGATAAAATACCAGATCTTGCTCCAGTTAGGCACCTGTAGCAGAAGGCATATGTATGTTTCATGTTATTTCGAATTAACTATTAAAAGGCACAAACAACATGACAATTGTATTTTTAATGTTATATTGTGTGCTTAGTTTAACAGTAATGGTGGTTAATTAAGAAACGTTTAAGTGGCGGGGTAATTGACGCGGTAGATAATAAACAGGGGTCGCTGCAGCCTGCCTGAACAAAAACATGGAAAGCCATGTGCTCATAAGACAAAGCAACAACAAAAGACGTGGTAGGTAAGCGGGACTGCTCGCTACCATGCAGTTTAGGAGGCCACCGCACCATTACACCATTTCTTACAAGTGTTATGCAGAGCCGTGAACGCACCACTGCGGAAATTACAAATATTATCGTAGTAGCAGCCGCTGGTTTCTCATAGTAAGGACACATCCGTTGCCCCCTGTTGAAGGAGAGAAGCTAACTTTAGCCGAGCTAGGCTAACGCTTTGTCCAACATAGCAGGACTTAAAACTGCTACTAGTTAGCTATTCACAGCCAGCATGCTAATACATGGGTGGGATACGCTCAGTTACTATTGCACATCTAGCCCCGTAACGTGTTACAGCATATTCAGAGCATCTGTATGGACATGTTTAGCTATGAGTTCAGCAACAACACTGCCCACATCTTACTTTCTTAGCTAGTTTGCTTGCGCGGTGATGAAGGGTGATGGCAGGTGTTTCAGTCTCCGAAATGTCTCGTCCCATCAAGTTATCGTTGAATGTAACCGCCTCTAACCGACAACCATGTCCCGACGGAAGACAGCGCTAACGGGCTATCAATCGACTTGCTGCCTCCTCCGACTGATTTTTGACAATGTCCCGCGACAGACCAAGGTATTAGCTTGCTAACGTTAGCCAGCTAGCACGGGCTCTTCAGCTGCTGCATAGGAAATCCGTTTTCTTCAGAAACAAGGTGAAAAGGGGAAAGCTTGTCCGTTAACGGCAGCGACTACCTCAGCATGAAATACCGTTAAACTAATGGCTAAGATAACGTTAGCTACCCAACGACAGAAAACATTCCTTGGCGCGTGTATGTTCCTTGAAATGCATTGTTATGGTGAGGCCACGCCTACTTCCCCGAGTGGCCAATCAGCGTGCAGCAAACACAGACAGCAGACACCCAGACAGCCTGGTTACAATATATCAAAACAAGCAGTTCCTGTTGTTGGTACTAGCTTATAGACAACAAACTCCCCGAGAGGTTGCAGGGTCATCAAAATATATAAATAAATAAATAAAAATAAAAAGGAGGTACATTGAATTAAGTAGTGCAGTTTTTGGGATAATTTTTGGGCCATGTGTGGCACCTTTTCCTTCACAACATCAAATACTGAGACTTGATTTGTTTTCATGTCTACTCAGTGTTATAGAATAAACTACACCGTAACATGTCAAGCAATTAAGATTTTAGTTACACTTCAACATGTGTTAATTAAAGTACTTCTTTCATGCATTAGTGCTAATAGTAATCAAGTAATATTCACTAACCCTGGTTGTCTATTCTGCACCATGAGTACTTTAGGTACTTTAAGTGCATTTGTTTCATAAATCTTGTTTATTTTATACTTATTCCATTAACAGTCACATTAAACTTTTTTTCCACGAGGATCCTGTTTTGACATTTAACCATCTCTCTAATGTAATGCATCTCTTTTGCAAACTCCCTTCAATAAACAAAACATAAGTTTCAACATCAAAGACATTTGAATTTTTAATTAATCAGAAACACCCCACTGAAAATAGACACTGAGTGGTTTTATTTTGCAGAACACACTGCTTGAGGTCTCTAACTCTACTGTTGCTCACAGTCTGTTTTGACTCCCACTGGAGGCCACAGTGTCCTACTGTAGACTACCCAGTCGGTTATGTAATATTGCACTTGCATGATTAAGTCAGAATCATCGGCTATTTTGAGAAATGTTGCACTTATGGTTTGCAGGCCAGTGCATGCAGCTGCAAAATATGTTAGGTTGATGCTGCACTTATTATTAGGCCTTATTATTAACAGGCCCAGTTTGTCCTGTAAGAGTTAATAAATAATTCCGTGTGTTTTTGGAGGGTTCACTGCAAAGCAATGGAGCATATCGGGTCTTTTGAATGCATCCAAAGCGCGAACCTAATGGAAAGCAGGCTAAGAAGAGGAGTAGCCGTATGCAACATAGACTAAATGTAAACATTACAACATCGCACTCGGTAGCAGCAAAACAAGGAGGGGCTGGAGGTTGAGCAGGATGACAGCCTTACTAAGCCGTCTAACCATCTCATCGAAAACGCGCCGCAAACCTTCCAAAATGCAACCAAGACAAAGCAACAACGAGAGGAGGAGTGTAGTTACCTGATTGTTAGTATGCAACCATCTGATCACTGATATTTTCCCTGTAATGTTCACATCTCGCTAGGCTAAGTGCGGCATCCTATGGTCAGCTGTTGCCGTGTGGAACATTCCGTGGATTTCACCACTGCTGTGAAAAAGGTGCAAAACATTAGAGTCTCACATTATCACTACGTTCTTTCCGGAGACTGTGCCGGCGTATGGCTTCGCAACAGTCGATTTTACTTCCGCTAAAGACACTTTTTCCGTTTTGGAAGCGGCGATCCGGCCCCGCGGTTGTTTTGGGTTTCTGCAGTTCCCTGTTACACCCCCATTTCTGCGTATTTCATGAGCGGTGAGCACACGCCGTGCGGCCATTTTTACCGTAATGAACAGAAAAAAGTGGAGTCCCGTCTAAAACTGGAAAGTTCAAGGTTCGCCTGCCAAAAATCATCGTTTGTATGAAAGTATTTTACCGAAACTGGGAAAAGACATCAGAACAGTATGAGAAATTGTCAGAATTTTAAATCATGATATAGTCTATATCTATCTATCTATCTATCTATCTATCTATCTATCTATCTATCTATCTATCTATCTATCAGTTCTATATCTTCATGATCTTAACTCCAAGCAAATATCTAAATCAATACTCATACTCTATCAGTGTGTGTGTGTGGTGGTGGTGGTGGTGGTGGTGGTGGTGGTGGTGGTGGGGGGGGGGGGGGGGGGGGGGGGGGCTTGATCACTCACTGTCCCTCAGGGCGTGGCATGTTAACACATACTGGGCAGCAAGGTGTGCCCACTCTCCTTCTCCGAGGAGTATTTTTAGTTTGGATAGGTCGTCCAGCTCTTTGAAACCTGGAACCAAAGAGCTGAACTTGTTCCAATAAATTTCTCTTGTGTCATTTAATTTTGTACATTGTAGGAGAAAGTGCATCTCCGTCTCAACCTCACCTGTCGAACAGTGACCACATGTTCTGTTTTCTTTTGGTTGCCATGATTTTTTGTGTCTTCCTGTTTGGATTGCCAATTTGTGGTCACTGAGCCTGTACTTGGTTAGGATCTGTCTCTGCTTTCTATCTCTGACAGTAGAGAGATATTCTGCTAATTCATAATCTCTTTGAAGGGCAAGATAACATTCCAATCTACTTTGGCTTTTAGTTGTTTCTTCCCAATGGTCCAGATAGCTTTCTTTATATTGTGCTATAATTTGCTTTACCCTGATTTCTGTTTGTAGAGCAGTGTTGTTATGAGGCTGGTCAGAGTTTGTCTGAGAGGGGGCAGTTAGCCTCAGTACCAACTGACATAGGGGACTCTTTTCTGGGCTCAGCTCTTGGGTTTGGAGGGCTTTGGAGTGGAGGGTGTCTCTGGGACTGGATTTCAGGTGGTTAAAAAAGTTGAGCGTTCTCTTCTGAACGTTGGTTATCAGTGGGTATCTGCCTAATTCTGCTCTACATGCATTTGTTGGTGTGTTTCTGTGTACGTGTAAAATGTATCTGCAGAATTCTGCATGTAGAGATTCTGTTGGATGTTTGTCCCAACGGGTAAAGCTCTGATGACTGAGTGGACCCCATACTTCACTACCGTACAGCGCAATGGGCTGGATGACACTATCAAATATTTTCAGCCAAATTTTTATTGGAATATGGAAATGATAAAATTTTCTCTTAATTGCGTAAAGAGCTCTTTGAGCTTTTTCTTTTAGTGCATTCACTGCCATGTTGAAACTCCCTGATGCTGTTATGGTTATACCAAGGTAGGTATAACTCATGCTGTGTTCAATGACATGATTATTGATGGTAAACTGGTGTTTGTTCTCATGACACCTGGGGCGTTTTTGAAAAATCATGACATTGGTTTTCTTCATGTTTACTGCCAGGGCCCAGTTCTGACAGTACTTTTCTACTACGTCCAGCTGTAGCTGTAGTCCCTGTTCAGTAGGAGACAGTAGAACAAGGTCATCAGCATAGAACAGAGACTTCACCTCTCTATCCAGGAGGGAGAGGCCCGGAGCAGCACATTTATCCAACTCAACAGCCAGTTCATTTATATACACATTAAATAAAGTTGGACTTAGATTGCAACCCTGCCGAACACCTCTTCTCTGGGGGAAGAAATCAGTTAATTTATCTCCAATTTTAACAGCACACATGTTTTCCGAATACATTGATTTAACCAGATCATACATTTTGCCACCTATGCCACATTTTAAAAGTCTGTAATAGAGCCCTTCATGCCAAATAGAGTCGAAAGCTTTCTTGAAATCGATAAAGCAGGCGAATATTTTTCCATTCTTAGTTTGTTGTACATGTTTGTTGATTAAAGTATGGAGGGTATATATATGATCGGTGGTGCGGTGTTTTGGGAGGAAGCCAATCTGACTTTTACTTAAGATTGACTGTTCCTCAAGGAAACCTAGTATTCTTGTATTAAGAATACTACAGAATAGTTTACCCAGACAGCTGCTGACACAGATGCCACGGTAGTTATTAGGCTCTGATTTGTCCCCACTCTTGTGAATGGGGGAAATGAGCCCTTTGCACCAGATGTTGGGAAAACAACCTGCCTGTAGTATGAGGTTGAACAAGTGTAACACTGCACCCTGCATTTCTATCTATCTATCTATCTATCTATCTATCTATCTATCTATCTATCTATCTATCTATCTATCTATCTATCTTAATTATTACCAACAGTGTATATATTATAAATAAATTATTATTCTTATTATTTCATGTTGCCAGTTACATATACTGCGCTATAGCAGGGGTGTTAAACTCATTCTCGTTCAGAGGTCACATACAGCCCAATTTGATGTTAAGTAGGCCGGACCAAGAAGATAACAGCATAATAAGTATAAGTAATGACAACTCCAGATTTTTTCCAATTGTTTAGGTGCAAAAAAGACCAAGTAAATTATGAGAATGTCTGAATTTAATAAACTATCCTTGAAAATTTTTTTTATTAACAAAAGTAAGTGAAATTTGCATACATTGCTGTCTGCTGGGTCTCAGTGTTAGTGCAATGTCCACTTCTCTTACTAAAACAGTGGATATATTAGGGATTTCAGATATTTTCATTGCACTTTGCAAATTTATGCTTGGGGGCAGATTAGGCCCTCTGATGGGCTGGTTTTGGCCCGCGGGCCATATGTTTGACACCTGTGATCTATAGAGTAGGCAACTGGAGCTAAAAACCCACACTAGTGGGAAGTTTGACTCCTCTTGAATAGAACTACTTGAGGCCTGCCAGGTGGATGAACAGAAGTACTGTATACAAAAAAAATGTGGTCAGAATTATAGTGCTTCCCTTACAGTGTAGATAAAGTTGTATAAAGTTACAGGAAATCACTTTTAGGCCTTTTTTTCACCACTCTCTCATAATAATTATTGTGTGTAGCAGACCATGGCAACTTAAAATTGAGGAAAACAGAGAATAACACAACAACCACTGATATTAAACTAAAAGGTATTCTACAGGGACAGCAACCGATATCACTAGTAAGTGACTTTGAAACCTTTGCACAGTGAAATCACAAAAACACAGAGCTATTAGAGATTATTTATCTTCATTCATTATTATTGAAAAATCATTTTATTTACACGCACATCAATAGTTGTGTCAGACGTTCTGCTTTAACCATGGTAGAGCTTAAGGCAATGTGTTTTAGCTGGTTTATATTCCAGCCACTGAGGCACAAATATGTCCCTGCTACAAAAGACTGTTTAAACCCTTTGGAATGGGCACGTCAGTATCCCTCCACAAGGAACAATATTACGGAAAAAAAAAGAATAGTGCATCTGTTTGTTGGAAGAGAAAAAACAAAAGTTAAAGTTTAGACTTTACAGAGGGCTCCAAAGAAAGGAGGAAGGGTGGGATGGTTTTTAAACAACAGTGACTTAGTAACTATCAACACTTGTGTGAGACTTTCCAACGGGATGTCGCTTTGATGCAAGTTAACTATTATTATTTATTGCATTTTAATGAATGTTGCTTTCACTCCTATTGCACAATCATGTTACTTAATTTGTGAGCTGGTGTGCACCATGAATCTTATCATGACTCATAATCTTGTTTGTGAGGGACCACAACACCCTTAGCCTGAGATCATTCATTCTGTCCAATTGGATATTTTTCTTTTCTTTTTTTAAATAATGTTTCTGTTTACTGGAACTACTTAGAGAAGGTTTTATTATGTTCGCGCCCATTTTATATATTTCCATTGCTGCGTCAGGCGGCAGTATTTGAAGTCATAAACCAAAGTCAAACTGGATAACATTATTGGAGGCAATAATAGGATGTCGTCAATACGTACTGAGTCACTGTGTGTTCCTTGTTCTGTCACTCATACATTAGGTTTGTTGGGTCTTCCTAATAAAGAAGTGGATGATTTCTCTGTCATACACACTAAACATGAATATAAAAATGTTCCACTTTGATTCTTTTTCTAATGTTTGATGCAACTGTCAGATGTTAGACAAATATATTCCAGTTTTTATGCACAAATGGACCTTATGTGGACCTTATTAAGTTTTAATCAGCTATACTGTATGCTAAGTACCAATTTGCAAAGGCTTACATATTAAAATAAGATGGTGAACATGGGGAACCGTATGCCTGCATGCTATTTCAACATGTTGGCTTGTTAGCTAGATTACATGCCCACACTAACAGCAAAAAAACAGGTCACAAGAAATCCTGACTGGAGACCGAAGCTACAGACTCACAAATCTTGTCAGCGCTCCAATGACAAGGTGAGGCATCAACCAAAGTGAGCGTTTTATGAGTTCAATTTTCAGAGTGATGGCCACATAATAATGTAATCAAGTCTTTCAGCAGCACATCAACAGCTACTTATTGACAATGTAGCCGGCCACACCTTGATGTTCCATAACATGGGTCGCCATGTGAGCGTATCATCAGCCTTGCAGAGTTGCTGTACACTCCTAATCAGTGGCACGAAAGAGACATGACTGGTATTTCATAGTCTTAGTCACAGAGTGTAATTTTAAACAGATTTATTTCTAAATTAGATTACACATAAAACAGAATTGCATTCATTTTTCAGCGGTTTTACATGACACCATAGTCAGGCAGAGAAGCTTGTTCAGTGAAAGGCTGCCGTCTCTGTCTCGCTCCACGGACAGGTTGAGGAGGTCATTTGTCCCTCAGGTCATAAGACTCTACAACGTCTCCCTGTGAGGAAATAACTGGACTTTCGTCATTGCTGCCAGTACTGTGTATTTTTTACACAGCGTTATATATTCATATTGTTACGTAACTTAGACACACTGCCTGGCCAAAAAAAAGTGGATTTGGCACGGGAATATTCCAATGCACGGTTTCATCGGGTTCAAATTGTGAAAGAGTGGTTCAGAGAGCATCGGACATAATTTTCACACATGGATTGACCACCACGGAGTCCAGGCGTTAACCCCATTGAGAATCTTTGGGATGTGTTGGAGAAGACTTTGAGCAGCGGTTCAGACTCTCCCATCATCAACACAAGATCTTGGTGAAAAATGCGGGATCATTGTGGTGTTGGAAGGTCCAGTGATGTCCAAGCTTCAGCTTCCTAGCAGATGGCATCCCAGGGTTTCCTGATACTTTGATTAAATTCATCTCCTCCACACACTACAGCGCCAGAGGAAGCAAATCGGCCCCAGAGCATCACTGAGCCACCGTCAGCAGGGTGTTTTTTTCAGCATGTGCTTCATTATTTCAGACATATCATTGTTTCATTGTTTCACAGTCCCAAAATCTCTTAGGCTTATTTATATAGTTTTCAGCAAACTGGAAACTTTCCTTGTACTTTTGGGTTAGTCGTGGTGTACGTCTTGGAGTTTGGGCAGGAAACCACAGAGCGTTTAGTATGAGCCTTACTGTGGAAATTGAAACCTCAGTGCCTGCTACACCAAGTCTTGCTGCGGGTCCTTTGCATTCATTCGAGGGCTTTTGACCACCTGCTTCCTCAGGAATGTGGTGGCACCCGTTAATACCTTCCTTCCTCTGCCTCATCCAGGTAGTGTAGGTTGAAAGGCTCCAGCTTCTTAACAAATAGTAGTAAATAAAACATAACAACAAATTGCACACAAAACCGTATACCTGTATCAGTTATTTTGGGGTCCCTCCCTTCCATCCCGTGTCTGCACTGTCCATCAGTACATAGTACAGAATACAAGGACAGTTTATGATCTAAAGTGTTTCTTTTGGTCAAATGATTAATTTGTTTTACAACAGAAAGACAGGAAGAATCCTCCTTTGTGTTATCAAAAATAATTCTCTACATGTTGTTTTTTTCAGATGTACCCCCCCCCCCCCCCCCCAGTTTACTGGCAAATATTTCTTTGTCACAGCATGAGGTGTAGTGTTGGGCTTTTGTTTTGAGGCAAATGTCTGATTATGAATGATGCCAGCAAACACAAGAGAACACAATCCTTTGTGAGATGCCCTTTAATGAGGAGGGCAGGCCAGTGGGTGGATGGGCCGGTGGGTGGGGGGCTTCATTGGGAAGAGCTCATTAAGGGATGGATCTGTGGTTTTTCAACAAGCCATCGGTCCACTGATGAGGTTCTGATGAGACACGTTTCAGAAAGGCCTTTGGTCACATCAGGTTTTGTCAATGGAAGAAAACACGCTACTGTTGCTGCCATGACAACAGAAGTACCCATACAGACAAAAGATTAGTTCAGATGCTTCGGTGGTTCTGGTACAAACCCTGGTGGGCCCAAAATGGCCCCATGCCATGTATCACAGTGACAGGGCTGGCCAGTCAATGATGGGGTGAGGGGTTTGGTCTCTGGGCTAAGCTTGACCGGTGATAATGGGGCCACATGTGGGAGCAACTATTTGATATGTGAATTTTGTGAAGCTGGATCTCCTATTTCTTTTTAAGTAATCATCTTTTATTTTTTATTTAACTAACAAACACAGGGCGTTGTAAAGCTGTGTTATTGGCTGGGTGCGTAAATCATTTATGTTTATAGCTTTGAGGCGATAATCACTGGGAGAGACAAGATCCAAAGGTCTCCTCCAGACATCAGTACAGGAGAAGCTTCCACTGAACCTCCTTCGGTAAGTCTCACTGCTGCATTTCGATTTATATTTATCTTTTTAAAATGTCAGCGTAATTCTTTTCGTATCTGTGTATATAGCCCGGTGACTGCAAATCTTCTCAAGATACAAACGTGTACTTAAATTTGACGAAAAATAGATGTGCCGTTCTCTTAAAGCTAATTTGGCACAGTAAACTGTATAATTACATAATATAATTGCAGCCTGTGCTTTCATAGTTACAGAATAAAAGGGATAAATTCTAACAGAATGTAACTAATCCTAATTCTCATTAAAATGTAAACCTGAGACAAGATTATAACTTTCTTTGGTTTTTACACCAACTAGCAACAAACGGCGTTACGCATTGCAGAAGGCCATTCACTGGCATAAACACGGTGTAACTTGAACTCCTACAGTGGACTATACCCCATTTAAGCTTACATTTATGTCTGTAAAAGCAGACTGTAAGACTGCCAAACCTTACAACGGGGCAAACTTAAATTTGCTTTTCTTTCAAATCTGATCTTCAGGAAAAACGGCTTGAGTTGCTGTTGAAATTGTGCGTGGCTGTGGATGTGTGCCGCTGAACTGAGGGCATGTTTCAACTATAAAGTGAAAATAAATAAATGATTATTTATTATTTAATTATGATTATTATGTATTATTAATGGATAAAAAAATCACTGGCACGCGATCTACCGGTCGATCGCGATGTGCGAATATAAAGGCCACTGCAAAAAAAATAAATAATAAAAAATACACTCGTGTTCATCTTCTGCCGTGTAAATGTCTACTTAATATGGAAAACATATTTGACGCAAACGTATTTCCCACTGAAAAACAATTTCACATGTGAGATGTTTATCGCAAGCATATCAGTCGTAAAGGGAATATTTAGCCCCATGAGAACTTGCGCTCTCATCTCTCTGTAAATGAAAGTTAAACTTACAGTTTTTTTCACCGGCTGCTATCACTGATTTGGGAGTGGCATACTGCAATTTGCTGTTAAACTTTAACCCACCAAAGTTTAGGACAGAGATGCTTTCTCACCCGTATCATTCTGTAACAGTCATGTTTTATAGTCCACTTTATATCACACCACATGTCATGCGCCATGTCGAGTTGTTTTCTACCACAATGTAATGTAATGGGTGAGCTACACTGGCAAAGTACAGTATGTGTACACAATTTTAAATACCAACTATACTTCAGTGCTATTTATATTTTATATTTTTAAAGTTGCAAACACGATATCTTCTAAACGCAGGCTTGCTAACTTACTGATGTCGACATTTAGCTTTAAACACTGCTTAAATAGTCTCAGATGAGCTGCCATGTTTGTTTATAGGCTTGTTGACTGATACTTGGCTCAAAGCTATCTCTTCCTGCCTAAATGCCACGCAGTATACTTGAGTCTGATTAGGAAACCTTATATGAAACGCCAACCAAGTCACCTGCAACAGAGCTACAATTGTCACTGATACAGTTTTATGGCTCTGTGTTCTTGTTCATGCTCATAACTTATGAGCAGGCTGTTTACCCATTAAACTATTATCAATACTCAGAAAGGTAGCTCTAACCACCCTTCATATCTGCTATCAACCTCCTGTGTATCATGCATCAGCTAATAGCATGTGCTCCTGTTTGTATCATACAGTATATGCTGCATATGTATATGTAAGCAGATGGCATCAGCTGGGTTCTGCTTAAGCTTTCCTGAAATTACATTTTAAGAAAGAAAGAAATTTAATTAAACTGAATTGAACAATTAATAAATTGTAAATTTGTGTGTCTTTTCATTTGCAGACATGGAGACGATCACAGGAAGTATACTGCTGTTGTGCCTCATCAGTTTAGCCAATGGTGGGTATTCAGTAAATCATCTGTGTATCTTTTATTTGTATCTTTACATCAGCATTTAACATTAGAAAAACTGTATTCCCACAGCAAATTCCAGTCCTACTATCTCGGAGAGAGTTTACCAAGTGTGTGAAGACACACCTGTAGGTATGTATATTATGAGCGTCAAGCACTGAAACATTAAAATCTTATGATAATATGCCTCAGCAGATTCTGCGCATATTTTAATGTGTTCCATTTGTGTTGTTTTTGTAGGTGCCATTGCTTTTACAATAAAAGCAAACGATCCTGAAAGTGATAGAATAACATTCACACTGACTGGCCCCAATAAAGATTTCTTCGCAGTTGAAAGAGACACTGGGGTTGTAAGAGTCGCAAGGCAACTAAACAGAGAGGTATAATGTGTGAAGTGGAGACCCGATCATTTTAAACAACTTCATTTTTGGGTTATCGTCTAATTGTTTTATCTATTTATTTTCTAGCAAAATATTGTGATGCCTCTTAACGTTGAACTCTCTGACACCCTCAACACTGTGAGTGACATTATAGTTCTGGTCATCGTCTAAGTCGTATAAGTCTCCTCCTTATATTCATTCAGTCCTCCATGTCTTTCAGGTACAAGACAATCTTACTATAATATTAAATGATGCCAACGACAATCCACCAATATTCCAGCAGTCTTCATATGACAAAGCGGTCCCTGAAGTAAGTCGGACAAATTTAAGTTAATAATATTTTATCAACATTTTTATCGTTTTTTCTACCCCAACATTAGTTAGCATATAGTATATTGTGCCAAATTGATTTGCATTAATTTGCCGTTATGATGCACAAATTAGGGCAGTTCAGTTCTGTGTTTAACTCTCATTCTCCTTTCTTTTTCTTTTAACAGAACACAGCTGTAGGTACAACCCTGTTCACGGCGCACGCCACTGATGCCGACTCTGGAAGTGCTATGTCAGTCAGCTATAGCATCGATGAAGTAAGCTTCCTTTTTAAATTATAATACAATAATATTATATTTAGAGTTTCCATGAACTGTGAATCGTCATTTACACGGTTTGTTCTAGGTAACTCCAGCTGAAGGCATTAGCCTGTTTACCGTCGTGAGCTCAACCGGTGCTGTCAAATTAGCTGGAAGCCTGAATTACACATCGCTGAGCACTTTCTATCGACTGAAGATTAATGCAACTGTGAGTATAATATTGTGAGCAACAAAATGTTTCACCCGTATTGATGTAATGCCATCAAAGTATCATTTAAGAAGCCTGAGACAGCGGCATACGCAAATACCTCTCAACATAATATTCCTGGTTCTTTAAACCCCCAGAGACATAGTTTGACACTTTGGGAAATTGTCTTGTTGCATGAAAACATCTCTTTTAGCAGGTCTCCTAAAAAACATACAGTCACACTCATCTATTATAAATAATAACGAGTATTACGAGCCATACTGTAACATTTACAGCCTGGTTTTTGTCAGTACTCGTTCATCAATTTAGTTCAGTTGTGCGGCCTTTATTATTTATTATTATGTAGTAACTCATAGTAAAATTAATATCATGTGTCTTTGTGTGTCTCACAACAGGATGGTGGAGGAAAGTGTTATTATAATGAAACACAGTACCTCTCCAGTGCTGTTTATTCCTTTATCAATGTGGTGGACGTCCCAGACCTTGACCCGCGCTTCATCGGCCTTCCGTACATTGCCAACGTTCAAGAACATTCCCCTCTGGTGAGTGCTGATGGACTGGACACTGCTAAACAAAACTACAAAAGTGAATGAAATCAGACACGTTTCACTACACGTGATGCTTTACGTTTAACCATGGACCTACATGGAAATATGACAACAGTGATGAGACAAATCTACATGCGTAAATGAGGAGAAATGCTTCTGGTTTCAAAACTCTTTCTTTGTCCTTTCCCAGGACATGTCTGTATTCAAAGTGACCGCTCTAGACCAGGATACAGGAGTGAACGACAGATTGACCTACAGCATTGAAAGTGAGCTGCAGCAACCTAAGTGTGGGCAAACTGTGCTTTACTGTAAACAAGGAAGCAAGATTTGATGTGTGTGTTTTCACATTGTTTGACAGACTCCCCATCAAGTGACCTGTTTAAAATCACACCAAATGATGGCATCATACAAGTGTCCTCGGACATTGACAGAGAAGTTGTTGGTGATATTGTGACTCTGACTGTGAAGGTACATTTTTCAGTTTTCTTCTCTGTGTGTTTGTGCTTTGTCTGATTTCTGTTATACATATATAATAGTTACATTAGTCTTATAATGTAACACATGTGATGCTGGGCCAAATATAAATACCTTAAAAGTATTATTTATTATTAAGTTATTGTTGCATGTTTTATAGACAACAATTGTTTTAATTTAATTTAACACCTTTAACTCTAACTGTATGTTGATTTAAAGTGATGGATCATATTAGAGCCTCAACAATGTCCCTACACTAGGAGCCTTTATCAGTCCTCACTTTCCTGACTTACGTACTTTGAGGATGGTGTAGATGATGACGCCCGTAAAATGAGAAAGCGGGAAATATCTCAACATTTAGGACAAAGCCACTGTGGTGTAGAGTAATATGGGATAACCTAGTTACATAAGGTGTAGTACATATGACAAAGACATATAGGATGAAAAGATGTTCACAGACTTTAACTGAGGAATATAATCTTTTGAGACTGTAAAATAATTGTATTCTGCTCTCTGTTAGGCCACAGAGTCTACGCCAAACATCCACGGGGTCTTTGCCAGCACCACAGCAGCGGTACAGATCAACATCCAAGACATCAATGACAACGAGCCGAAGTTTTACAGATGTGATCCCAGCTGTGTGAGCGCAAGTGATTTCACAGGAGAGGTCGTCGAGCACTCTCTGGTGTCTGTTAACTTTAACATGACGGTTAAAGACGCAGATAAGGTAAGAAAAACGCTGCTCTGCTATAAATTGAGGTTTTCCTGAAGTTCGTTTAGAAAGAGCTTTGCTATAGACGAACGATGAGGTGTGAAAAGTTGTTCTGTGTTGTTCTAGTCCTCCCAAATCGAACTATCGCTGGAGGGACCAGACAAGGATGTGTTTTCTGTAGTGCCTGAATCTGCCATGTCAGAAACCACTGTTCAGCTGCTCGTCAAAAATCCCCAAGCACTGGATTATGAACTAAAACAGCAAATGGTTCTACAGGTAGGAAAGCTTTTATTATTCTTCTTTTATCATTCCAGTGATTTTCTTTAAATCTGGTGTGTCTCTATGTGTCATGGTGCAGGTGGTCGCCACAGATAAACAAAACCCCACCTTCCGCGCCAGCGCTACAGTCACTATAAACATAAAGGACGCCAATGACAACAGTCCCGTTTTCCTTAATGACACATACAAGTTGGAAGTACCTGAGCACTCACCTGTAAACACATCGGTGGCAACGATTACTGTAAGTCCATAACAAGCGGAGACAGCTTGGTCCAACATTTAAGAAAGTACTGAAAGAGAAGCTCACCTTGTTTTTGTTTCTTTTCCCAGGCACATGATCCCGACACAATGGATCAAGGCAAAATCATTTACAGGCTTCTTCCAGACAGCATGTAAGTTTACACTTGAGCCAGTCTGCCTGTCATCCTCTTTATTTGACTTTTCAAATTGTTTACTAATGCACTCAACCCCAATGAACCGCCTGTGTTTCAGACTCACGTATTTTGACGTGAATCCAAGTACCGGCGAAATTTACGTGAAAAACGGAGCTCTGCTGGACCGCGAGGGCAGAGCTCTGTATTCAGCGACCCTTCAGGCCACAGACACGGGCGGCAAGCCCGGCACCACGGTACTGGAGATCACTATTACGGACATCAATGACAAGCCTCCAGTCTTCAACAGGGAATCTTACCTTGAGTTCGTTCAAGAGGGAAAAGAGCTTGAAGTTAAGATAGAGGTAAGAGTGAACACTGTATTTCCATTTCATACTGCAGCTGTTGATGCAGTGTTATGGCTTTCTGACTGTCATGATGTTTTGCATCACCGGTGTAAGGCGTACGTCACTGTAGCAAATATTGTGTCTATAGCTCATGCCAGTGTCCCTGCATACAGCACTGACTACTTCCATGGAAGCACCATTACTAGCTAAAGGTTAATATCTCAGCAAACACCCATTTGCAGAGGAAAAGCGTGCAGCACTAACTCACAGCTGAGCTAGTGAGGATGCTGTCATTCAGCTCTCAGTTCCCCTGCTGAAAGCTGCTGAGTCCCTCAGTGGCAAGTGTGATTCGGTGCAATTGGCGCACTCACATAAACTTATTGCTTCTGTTTGGAAACATAAGCTACAAATCTGACTCCAGCCAGTATAATTTTAATGAATAATGCTTTTTTTGTGACCAAAAGACCAAAGCTCAAAAAGCCTAAACTCTGATCATATGATCATAAGTGGACAATGTGTTGAAATTTGTAATGTAAGTTTATAAAGGGATGTTTAAACTAAATATATGCATCCGCATCTACTTCTTTACTTTTAGTTTGCTTAACGCCACTTAACGGTATTTGCAAAACTAAGCGTACAGTGTTGTTTTGGAACAAAATCGTAATCGTAATATGACAATGCAGCTGCAACTTAAGCCCCCTGACTTAATGGTAAAGAACTAGTGAAAATCAGAATCAGGTCTTGGGGAACTTAATCGGAGACATAAATCTGACATCAGCTGGTTTTAAAAGTATTCTTAGTTTCTGGTATAAACTACAGACCTCATCACTCAACTTTATGGGCTCCCCATAATAAATTTGTTTTGGTCGAATGGGAGAAATTCAGTAGACGGCTCCAAAATATTATGAAAAGCCTCCCTAAAAGAGTGGAGGCTGTTATAGAGAGAGCTCAGATGTACTCTTAGTGTGTTTTTCATCTGGTACATAATCCAGTATAAGAAATTCCACTTCTAATCCATTTCTGCTTTGGACAGGCCACTGATGCTGATGAACCCAACACATTAAACAGCCAAATTGTGTATGGTATCGCACCGAGCAAGTACAGCGACAACTTCACCATTGACCCCAGCACCGGCGTGTTAAACAACAGCGGTGAACTAGATCGCGAGGCCCTGGATCCAGCTCTGAACGGGAGGATCCAGCTCAATGTAACAGCCACTGACAAGGGTACACCCCCGCTGTCCTCCATGGTCCCAGTTATCATCAATATAGAGGTAGGTCCTGTTATGAGTTATCGCTAAGGTGCTGTAACAGCTGGTTCCACTCACGTCGAGGATGATGACAACTGATGTTTTCTTGTGTTGCGACCCAGGATGTCAATGACAACACACCGTTTTTCGAAGCCCCCTCTTATACCTTTAATGTTAAAGAAGGAGAAATAGGTGAGCCTTTCATCTTACAAAGCTTTTACCTGTCCACAGCTACGTGTCAAGAGTTCTAACTTTTTATTTTTTCATCCAATCAGGTGCCTTTGTGGGCTCTGTTTATGCTGAGGATTTTGACCAAACGATGGAGTTCAACCGCATTTCTTTCAGCATCATTGATGGAAGCTTCGGGAGCTTCATCATTCGAACCTTTGCGGCGGGAAGGGGTTACAGGGGAAACATCACCGTGGACCCGGACA
This sequence comes from Planiliza haematocheilus, assembly GCA_005024645.1. Taxonomy (NCBI): domain Eukaryota; kingdom Metazoa; phylum Chordata; class Actinopteri; order Mugiliformes; family Mugilidae; genus Planiliza; species Planiliza haematocheilus. Next base: position 3,317,156 of record SRSE01000949.1, on the reverse strand, counting down.
TCGAGCTGAACTACGAGAGCGCTCGCACACAGTACAACCTGAAGGTCGAGGCGACGGATCTGGGGCAGAAGACTGCTGTGGCGGCAGTGGTGGTGAACGTGCTGGATGTGAATGACGAGAGGCCCGAGTTCGTTCCAACAGAGCCTGTGACGGTGAAGGAGAACACCACCATTACGGAGAGCATTGGACAGTTTACAGCGATCGACAAGGACACGAACCATTCCCTGATCTACGAGCTGGTATCAGTCAAATGCAGATGTAACAGCTCCCTGACTCCCTGCAACTGGTTTATCCTCAACCCATCAGGGGAGGTTAGAGTCAACCCGGAGGCCAAGATTGATTATGAGCAGTGTACTCAGGGGCTGGTTGAGGCTCAGGTGGTGGACGAGTACACGGAGAAAGGAGAGAACAACAGCGTTGCAACAGGTCAGCACGGTGTAGTTCACACATAATGAAAGCAGAGGAACACTGTGTAGGAGCATAATAGAAAGTCACACGAGTGTCACAAAATGTGGTTCACTGTTCTTTTGTGTTCATTTCAGGACAAATGGTCATCAACATCGAAGACGTCAATGACAATGCTCCAGAATTCATCTACTCAGACTCTGTGTTTGGTGAGTGTGTATCTGAGAACACATGACTGGGAGTAACTTTTATCCAAAGCAGCATTAGATTCTGTTTTGATGTAGTTTCATTGAGTGGATTTGTGTAAAAACGCCCTGTTTTGGCCGGAAGTGCCGAAAAATTACAGACTTTTATTGCTAAAAGAACACGTGCAAGCAACAACCGCAGCAAGTTTCATCCAAAAATGGCCCAAAAGTATATATTTAAAATGTTTTAAATATTGTAATATGGGGTTATTTGTCAAGAGCAAGGTTTAAGAAGTTCAAAGCTGCTGATTCTCTTGAACACATGCACCAACGCCTATGTGTTTGATACTTCCTGTGACTTCTTTCTTTTTATTTTAGTTACTTCTAAGTACAGGTTCAGTACTTTTTTTTAAAGTCCTGTTTTTAACTGAAACTAGTTTAACTAAAATGTTGGTAAGTTTTACTGTGTGTCTGAGCAAGTAGCATTATTTAAAAATGTAGTTTTAGTATCTATAACGCATTGCAAAGATCTTATACAAAACAGAAGAAAGATGCAGAATTCTATCACTTTGTTAATCAACGCTGATTTGTCACCATGTGAATCTAAGACTAATTCTCTCCTTTGTCCTTTAGTCGTGGTGTCAGAAACTGCAAACAAGGGGACATCGGTTGCAGGAGTCACTGTGAGTACCAATGAAAAACAAGCGTCAGGTGTGATTTCAGCTTCCTTGTGAATTCCTGCTCACATCTCTCCCTGCTCTCAGGCTACAGATGCTGACACTGGAGTAAACAGGCAGATCAATTTGAAAGTATCGCAAGTCCAGTTTCAAAACACAGAGAATGTTGTGACGGACATGAGGATGCTGTTTGAGGCCGTGACCACACAGCAAAATGACTTTTATGTCGGGATTATCCAGTGAGTACACAGTCGTCTGTCACAGCCATATCTCGTTCTGCTCTAAAAGTGTTTGAATTTTTCTCCCAAGATTTGGTGTTTGCTGATGGACTCATATTTAAATAAATGATTAAATAGCTGCCAATGCAAATGCAAAAACAATCGTAAAAAGTCTTCAAATGACTGGAATTAGACCCAACTTGCTTTATGTGGGCATGCAGACATGTCCACGTCATTCTGCTGATGTTCAAACCAAGCAACGGCATGGGAACAGAAAATATATATCTACTGTGTTTTTTTTTCGTGCACAACCATCTCTAGGGTTTACAAAGAATAGTCTCAGAAGCACAAGAGGGTCTCTGAATGCACAACATGTCGATCCTTGAAGAGGATCGGCCACAGCAGTAGGAAAACACCACACCAAGAAGGAAACTAAGGCCACAGTTTGCAAGTTCTCACCAAACCCCAGGAGAATCAGAAGAACGTTGCCCGGGCTGATGAGTCTCGGCTTCTGCTGTGACATTCAGAGGATAGGGTCAGAATTTGACGCAGTGTGCGTTTTCTTGGCACGCACGTCATGTCACAAAGCTAAAGTCATCTCCAGTTAATGTCTTGAACATAGTCCCCAGATCTTGAGGAGATAGAGCGCCTCTTGGGATGAGGTGGAACAGAAGAATGGATATTTAAGGAGTGTTACTTGCGCCTTGCTGAAGCTGAAGGCTGAGTTTTAGCATGGTGTAACTGCGTGTCTGCTTGCAGGAACATGTCCTCTTAATATGTCCATTCTCAACTTTCCACAGAACCACCGATGCCCTTGATATGGAACTGAAAGGGAAGTATTTGGTAACAGTAACTGCCACCGATGCAGGCGGCCTCTCCAACAGCACCGTACTGGATGTGAGTGACTGAAATCTCTGCGTTTGTAACCTTGACTCACTGTGCAGCGCCGTTACAGCCTGCGTTACAGACACTAACACTTCTCTTCTTTTTATTTTGCAGATTTTCACGGTTGACCAAACCTACAGAGTCCAACTCCAGTTTGCAGCCACGCAGTCTAAGGTTGAAGGAAACCTCCAAGAAATCATCAGGTGCATTTCTGAGCGCTGCGTCGCTTTTTTATACCCTTCATTTGTTTGGCGGGTTGTTGCTAATCTTCTCCTTCCCTTCTTAAAGGGCGCTCACTGCTGCCACCAAGACTTCTGTTGAAGTGGTTGCACTCAAGTCTGACTCCACTGAACAATCCAGGCAAGTCCCTTTTGACATCACCTCTAATTTCAGAGGACCTACAGAGAATACAGATCACAACTCATCTGCTGCAAATGATCCATTCCTTGTCATACACAGACTATTTTTGTTCACTAGGTGGAGCCAGTGCACCTGTAACTAAAATGATATTGTCGAAGAGAAATGCCTTGATGATAATTGTGGCGACGCAAGATGATTTAGATTTTAGGGTTTAAGCGTCTGAAATGTTTTTGGCAGATTAGATTTGAGTGTTTTTTATTTTTTTTTATGCTTCTCTCAGGGATTCAGAAACCACCATCTTAGAGGCATATTTTGTCTTCCCCAACGGGACAGCTCTTACCTCGATTGAAGTGGAGAAGAAGCTTTCTGACCCTGCTCATTATCCTGGGCTGATAGCTCTTGACCTCAAGTACATTGTGAGTAAAAGGCATTTTTACCTTCTCAAGGCGTGGGACTCTTCTTCAATGTTATGCAGTTATACAACGTTTTTTCTTGGCAAGGTTTATGTTTTGTTTTTTTACAACTGAACTGAATGAATAGTGAGCTCAAAGACTTAAACTACCTACAGGCCAGGATGTGTCTCACCTTCTTCATTGTCCGTTCTGTGAAAAGCTGAGTCTGAGGCTATTTGGGTATGCTGAACTTTGCTTGCCATTGACATAGTCCCATCGAGTTTATTGTTTACTGACTGCACTGGGCAAGAAGTGCACTGATCGTCAGATTTGCTGACTTACACCAAGGCCGCTAAGCTTCTCGCGAAATGTGTTTGAACTACGATCAAAAAGGAGAACTCACAGATACACTTCTTACCTCTTTTTCAGGGCACGCGTCCGGTTGTTGAGCAGGGGGTAGACCTCGCGAGGTACGTCCTGCTGGGGATAGTGGGAGGCCTCATCATCGTGCTGATTGTTCTCATCACTTCACTGCTGTGCACTCGTAGAACGTAAGAGGCCGCATGGTTAACTGTAAAACATACACTTTCAAAGTACATCTGGTCTGGAACATCTGCTGAGTCTGCTTACTAACAACTCATTTCACACTACAGCTTCAAGAGGAAGCTGAAGGCGGCTAAAGCCATGAACTCTGCATCCATGATGAATTCTGTCAACCAGAATATTGGCGCTGTGGTGCCTGGAACCAACAAGTACACCATGGAGGGGTGAGGAGACGACAGCGCGGAGAGATAAATGAATGATGAAAGTATAAAAAATGTCAATTATAACCATTTGTCCTCCTTGTGACAGCGCCAATCCCGTGCTCAACCTCAACATTGACACAACCATGGCCCTGGACTTGGACGAGGAGAGCTCGGATGTGGACAAAGTCAGGTAAGAGAAGCCTCTCTTTGTCGACACCCACAACGTTGCTCCCCCGCTCTGTGGCTAATGAACTGGGACAATTTCCAGGTTGACATTTTGTCACAGTGTGCTCTCTACAGCATGTCGTGACAGAGTGCTGGCTTTCTGCTCCCAGTGGTGTAATGTGATGTGTTTGTTTAAATAAAAACCCTAGTCTGAAATCACATGATCATATTTGAGGATATGGAGATGACTTTTATTTTCTCCACCCAAGTGTCAACTCCCTGGACCACGTCTATGACTCGCCTGTAATGGACAAATCTATGATGGTGAGTCCACATTTAAAAACCACCCTGTCTTCTGCTTATGAATATTAGAACATGGTCTTATTTTAAAACTGCTCCACATCTGCAGATGTCCCTGGAGGAAGACAGCTGGTCTGCGAAGTACAGTGAGCCTCCAGCAGCACTGGATCAGTGGGACTCCAAGAAAGGATTTAATAACCCTGCATTTAAGAATACTACAGAGTTGTGATGAAGACAATCGGAGATGGACACATGATGCAGCTTTTCTCTAATCAGACTAACCAAACTGTACAGATTGAGAGACGATTTACTTTATCTGAGCATTCATTTCCAGAAAAAGAAAAACCAAAATGTCATTATTTTATGAAAATAGTTTAGAGTTTAGTTTTGTTTGTCCAACAGTCCTTGTCCAACAGTCCCTCCAACCTTGCCTTGGTTGTTTCAGGAAGTTCATTTCCTGCTGGCTGCAACTTCAGCAACTAAAAGCTGAATCAATCCCCTCTAACCTTTAAGAACAAATACAAATTCAAACTCCTGCTTTAGCTTTGTATAACAATAAAAATGCTAAAAGATATGAACAGAAAAGCAAACAAAACCATTCTTTGGTGCACAAGTGAATCACTTTATTTATTTAATATATTAAGCAACTGTTTAAAAACTTGTTTGGTTTGCCTTGAATCAAACTGTATTATAAGTTAAACACACAGCGCAAAATTCCTGTGGCAGCAGACGCTACAGAAAAAGAACAAGAGTATTGCATAATGTCGGTGTATGAATGAAGTGTGTATTTATGACCGTTAAATTTTGTCCGTGTTCGCTCCTGGCGGCGAAAAAAAAAAAAAAAAAAAAACTCATGCAGAGTGACTTCCCACAAGCAGCAGACTGAAAACGATTATTTCACTGTTTACTGACAACTAAATGAATGTAACGCGAGTGCAATCTGTAAATAAAGTCAATTTCTTCAGATGTGGATCGGGCCGAAGGTAATGTGTGAACACCAACATCACTGCGACACTGCAACGACCTCTGAATTAAAACACACGATTTACAACTGAATCACTTATCATGGCGGCAAAGTACAACAAGTAGTAAGGGCTTAAAAAAAAGAAGGAAAAAAAAAGAAGAAGAAGGTAAGAATCACCTTGATTTCTGGCGACATTATTCCTCAAAACGTGATTGCTTTATCATTTTCACAACACAAGTCAAAACACTGTGCCAAATCTAAAAGCAGAATATAAGACATACAAAAGCCTGCATTCAGGTTTGAGGCTCCAGTTATGAACAGACCAAGGCAACATCTAAATAAAGGTAAAGTTCCAGTCGTCCTAAGCCTGACCTTTGTCGACTGGCAGAGCACAAGGTCAGGCCTCGGACCCCAAAATGACCACCTCTCTCAGTCGCAGAAGCTTGTTAGCAGCCGCGAGAAGGAACGCTGGTTGCCATGGCTTCACATTGTCTGAGGTGCATTTAAAAAAAAAAAAAAGAAAAAAGCACAACTGAAATGACTCAGTGGATTAACTGAATGAGTCTGAGTGAAAAACGTTAAAGAAGGAGAGCTAACAATGACAGAGATGCATCGCTTTCATTTCCCCCAAACACAGACTCCATTAATCTGTCAGTCTGGGCCGAAAGACGTCACAGGAAATTTATGAAAAAGAAAGATCCGAGAAGAGAGAGGGGGGAAAAAAATAGAACCGTATGGCTGTTTCTCTGTGATTAATGCTCCATGTTAAATGTTTCCGTGCCTGTTTGTCTTGTGTGAGGATTTGTCTCTCACACTGTCAACCCAGTGTCACGTCGGAGTGCATCAGTGAGTGCACTGCATCGCAGCCACACATATCAAATGCCGTGTGATACTTCCAGCGCTGAGTTTTCCGTCACCCCGTTGCTTCGTCGCTTTTCCTGTCACTCACTCGTGTGAGCTCTGGAGCAACAGTGCGGCTGCTGCATGTTCTCCATCATCTGGCGGAAGGGGTTTCTTCTGCGGCGGCTCGCTTTGCCCTCCTGCTCCCCTCTCTTCCCCAGGCGGCCCTTGCCCGAACCTGAGCCTGATCCTGATCCTGAGCCGGAACCGGACCCGGAATCCCCTTGGCCTAACTCTGAGAGGAGGGGAGTGGCCGAGGGGTTGAGGGGAGGAGGGGGAGGCAGGGAGGATTGCCCCTTTTGCTTCTTCACCTGCTTCTCAAGGTGTTTCTGGATGGCAGAGCCCAGCACGGCCACTTCAACCACGGCTCCGTACACCTCCCACGTCATCCCTTTTTCATCCCAGCTCACCTCCTGCACCGGCTCCTCGGATTTCTCCTCCTCTTTCTCTTCCCCTTTCTCCTCACCTATCTCCTCGACTTTCTCCTCACATTTTTCCTTACCTTTCTCCTCATCTATCTCCTTCCCTTTCTCCTCACCTTTCTCCTCATCTATCTTCTTCCCTTTCTCTTCGTCCTTATTGTAATTTATAGCCTCGTCTTTGTCCGCTTCAGCTGCTCTCAACTTCTTCTCCTCAGTCACTTCCTCCTCCTCTTTGAGTACTTCCTCCTTGTCCTCCTCTTTACCCGCCACCTCCTCCACTATCTTCTCCTCCACGCTAGCCTCCTTCCTGATCTCAGGAAACGTCGTAACGGTGGGAGTTCTCGGGGTCATGGGTGCTGTGGCGACAGAGCGAAACTCCACCTGCTGACCCACCTGCATCTTGGCGTCTTTGGTCTCCGCAGCCACGTCTCCGCATTTCCCGAAAGAGCTCGGGAAGTAGAAGGCTTGGTCCCCCTCGGGAGGGGTCATGGGGCTGGTGGCGGCAGACTGACACTGCACCACCTCCAGGCTGACCTGCGTGCGGATGTTGTGGCAGCCGAAGGGAGCTGGCGATTCGGGAACCGGAGGCTTTGTCGCAGAGGCATCACATGCGTCTTTGCTTTCTCCTGATTTTTCCAGTTCCATGTATGATTTTTGTTGTTTATTAGCAGAAGCCGGGGGCTCTTCAGGTTTGTTTTGCTGATGGTTTGAGTTTGAAGCGTCCCGTACAGGTTCAGGAGTAACAGCTTCCGTGGAGGTGTTTTCTCGCTTCACTTCGCTGCCGTTTTCTTCCTCGTACTCATCTATTTTGACCATCTCTGGCTCAATGGAGTAAAAAGATGTCTCCACCTTCTCCTCATCTTCCTCCTCATTGTTGCCATAGTGGGTGACCAAGATCGTGATGTCTTGATCCATACTTCCCATCCTCTGTTGCTTGGTCTGCTGCTTACTGTCCTCCAGATTTACCTGTTGATGCATTAACCCAGCAGCCAGGCAGCTGGTGGAGCTTCGAGGAGATATGTTTGAGCTGGAGCCTTCAGTCAGCTCCTTTGGCGTGTTGAATTTCAAAGCTCCAGGTATGTCTGCTTCTGCTGGACTTTTCATTGACGGCAAACCTTCAGTCTTCTCTTCACTCGCCTTCACTTTCTCCTCCTTCTGGACCGTCTCTCTCCCGTTCAGCTCTGGGAAGGCAGTGGACGACGGCGTCTTCGGGGTCATGGGGGAGGTGGCGACAGAGCAGAACTCCACTTGTCGGCCCACCTGCAGCTCTGCGTCTTTAGTGTCCGTCCCCACGCATCCAGTTTTCCCAAAAGAACTTGGGAAGAAGAAGGAATGGCCGCCCTCCGGAGGAGTCATGGGGCTGGTGGCTGCAGACTGGCACTGGACCACCTCCAGGCTGACCTGCGTGCGCATGTGATGCTGTCCAAAAGGAGCTGGGGAACGTGGGTCTGAAAGGTCCGGCGTTTGTGGCACGGGAACCAAAATATTCTCAACGTCTGCGTCCTTTCCTCTCTCACGATCGGCGGTTTTGTCCTCCAACTTTCCCCCCTGAATTTCAGCATCTCCGTCTCCATCACTTAGGAGCTCAACAGTGATTGTCGCATCTTTGTGTGTAGCTGTTGCCGTTTTATCGGCTTCAGGCTGTGGCGTCAGAGGCACGGCATCAGTCTGTGCACAGTCTTTAACTTGCTTAGAGTCTAATTGATCAGTGTTGTCCACTCCTGAAAGATCTTTGGAAATGAGCTTTTTCTCTGTCTCTTCAACAGAGCTGGCACTCACGTGTAGTTCTGGCTCACAGTCCGCTTGAGTCGTCGACTCTTGACTTGTGTACACTTGCGGTCCCTCAGGCGCAGGGCCGCCATCTGGACGGACCCCATCGTCCGTCTTCTCACAGGGCTGGTGATTGTCTCTGAGACCTTTCATCTCGTCCTTAAGGGTTCCCATTCTGTCTCCGCATGAAACCTGCACAACACAGCGCAGACACACACCGTTAGTGGGATTTGGAGCCAGTGACGAGAAGAAGCGCAGGCGAAAGGATGAAACAACAGGTTGTTTTTGCGGTTGGAAGAAAAAAATATTTCCTCTCGTGAAATGGACGCATTCAAACTCTCACATGTAACATCACTGTTACATCACTGCCACTGCTTGACAGAAATCTCACATACTAGTATCTTAGGACAGGTGATAGGTGATTGAATGCTTATTAAAAACTTCACTTAAGATTTCTTTTTAAAAAGAGAACATTTTACAGTTTCATTTTATATCAAACAAAAAAATACATCAGCATAGCTCCGGCTTGAATTCTATTTCTGTGCATAATCCCCTGACAAAAGAAGCATGCACAGGAAGAAGAAAATCAGTCAGATATCGACCATAAAAACTAAGACAATACTAAAAAAATTAAATAAAAATAAACTGCACAAAAAAACACGAGTGAGACAAAGACATACCTCAGCAGTCCAAGTCAGACTGAAGCCTCTCCACAACTCTCCGTCAGATTTGGGTCAAACATCGCAAACCTCGTGACCGACTGAGACCAACATCTGTCCGTGCGTCTCCCCTGCTGATTGATACTGATTGCAGCGGCTACAGGTTTGTCTCTAGAAGAATCTCTCTCAGGCAATCCTCGCTCTTTAGGCTGTGGCTTGTGAGTGTGTGTGTTGAAAAGCTTCACATTTCCAGTTTCCCTGGAAACCACAGTCGGGCTCTGCCAGTGAGTGGTAATGTAATGACAAAATCTCTGTTCAGCTCTCTAATCATCTGTAAATCATAGTAATTAAGTCCAGGTTCTCATAGCAACACAATGGCAAATGTGAGCAGAGAGATAAACCTGTGAACTGAAGATTTTTTTTTTATTTGAAGAGGCATAAATTGGTCCTAAAAGCTTCCACGACACTGCAAATGAACAGTGTGAGGACTTCTGGAGGGAGGGTGAAGTATGCAGGAGAGGGATTTCTCTTCTTATTAATGTTTTTGAGGTAAGACAGGAATGTTTGTGTGTTTGTGTGTGTGTGTGTGTGAAGGCCACCTTCAGTGTAGCAAAACCAGTAAATAGCAGCAAGAAGAGAAACACTTGAACCACATTGTGTTTTACGGCAGCAGATAATCAGAGGATCTTTAAAGGCCTTGGAAAAGTAATGCAAACTCAAGTCTTATGAGGGAAAATGTGAGAAATATTAGTAGGAGCGAGCGTTCTGCTGCAACTGTACAGAGAAATTCAGCTGAAGGAGCCTGGAGGAAGCGGAGCTGTTCCTCCCACACAAACAAGCACTTGTAAAACGCCAAGTCTTTAATGCTCCTTCCTCCCTCAGACCGCTCTGCTTTGTGACACGCATTGAGTCCTCGAGAGCCTCTGTAATTATGCTCGCTTCGGGTATTTTAAAATGCTGCGTGTCACGTCGACGATGTTCATATTTCCTTCTTAGTTTGGGAATCTCTCTCGGTGGCGCCGGCCAGAACACCGTGTGCTGGCAGAAGTGTTCTCACCATTAACCACCGAAGGCCTCCAACCAATCCCAGGCTGCTACAGAGTTCTGTTGCCTGGCAACCGCGTAGTGTGATGGAGGGAGGTGTGCTGCCGAGGACCAAGGTAGACAGCTCTGATCGCACTCTCATCAGGAGCCATCAGAACTGCCAAAGGCCATCTTCTCGGCAATGTGTTGGTAATAATGAGCGCGGTGATTCATTGACGAGTGCTCTCAGGGTGCAGAAGCAGGATGCCTCTGATATGCCGCGTTTCTAGGGCGAACTGGCAGTGTTACTGCAACTGTACGTGGCAGGATATCACATTTTAAGAAGCTGATGAAGTAGAAGGTTGTATTTTTCATTTATTTATTTATTTCTCAAAATAATCACATGTAATGAAATCTATATTAAAGCTATATTAAAGACACACAAATGGAAAATTAGAAAAAAAAAGACACCTTATATAAAGATTTCCTTTGGAATGTGAGCTGCGTGGAGATTTTCTTTTTTTCTTTTTTCTGATGCCAGCCTGGTCTGAAACCCATGCACGATCAGGCGACTCGTTCACTCGTCCCATCATCATTTGGTCTCCATTTTCTGTCCAAACTCTTTGATGGTGTCCGTGGCCTTGTCCGCAGCTTTCCCTATGGCTGCTTGAGTCTGCTTGGTGGCTTCTTGAGCAGCTTAAAAAAATAAATAAAACAGTGAAACACAAATCAGCACGTCTAGGCTGAGGACAGTTGTGTAGAGTTTGATCTGAAGGCTGTTTAACTTTAATTATCACATATAGTTTACATACAAAAAATGATTTAGAAAGACTTTGAGTTCATTTTTATTCCTATATAGTCCTGTATCAGAAACCGAGACAGATATATCAGACAAATGATAGTTTTATCTCTTTAAATTCACTACTACACATCAGCTGTGAGGGATTAAACTGCTTGAAATAATATATCCATCACAACTAATTCGTAATTCAAAGACAGATGCACTTTACCTGTGCTGACTGTTTCTTTGGAGGAGTCTGCCACCTGCTGCACGGCGTCTTGAGCTGCCTGCACTAGAAACACATCACAGGGTCTTAAGAGTGACTGACTGCAGAGAGAGAAATACTATAAAGCGGTGCTTTATAACACTTGAACTCGAGCTAAATGAAGTAAGTTCTTTTACGACCAGATCTCACATCGGCCCTGTGGGATCGTAGAGCTTTACATCTGTACCTGTACTCTCTGTGACTCCTTTCGCGGCTGACTGGCTCGTGCCTTTCAGGCCCTCGAAGGACTTCTTGAACGAGGCCATGGTGTCCTCCCTGTCTGTGTCCCTGCAGCTTCCACGCGGCAGTCTGAGCCCGAAAGCGGAGGGTGGGTCAGTTTAATACCCTCTGTTTGAGCCCGGCACCACCGAGCCTGCACGTTCCAGGCGGATTAACCGCAACAAAGCCCACCCAAAGAGGAGTGATCAGACAGGCATCCCAAATATGGCAGCAGCCTGCCAAGGGCCAGAGCCTGCTCAGCAGAATTTACACATCCTGCAATCAAATCCCCAGACAAGAGTGAGCACAAAGATGCATAATAGATCATCATTTAGAGCCGCACGCAGAAAAAGAAAGAGAATAAGGTACAAAAGATTTCAGACGTGATCCCACAAGTGAGTTTGAACAACGACAAAGGGTTTGTTTTTTTACTTTTTATTTACAGAGGATTTGTATGTCTGGCTTAACACATAAACCTTTATATTGACAAGCCCTGCAATTTAAAGCACATATTGATTTGACAACCATTATGATTCCAAGACGTAATATATTGACTTTAACTTGATAAAATCTTCAGTACACACAAACACGCGCACACACAAACATGTATACTGTCCGTTTCTAACAGAGAGTTTACTGGAATGATTCACAAGCAACTATAAAGATACAATGTAAAAAACTCTTACTTCAAAAAACGTCTCAAATTAATTTCCGAAGAAATGCAAAAAAGAAAAAAACCCACAAACAGGCATTGTCGACACTTAAGAGGATATTATTGTAGTCATATCTGCTTGCAACCGGTCATATTGATTTTTTCCTCTCCCAATGTCTCATTGGAAGATGATGAACATCTATTGCACGTTTCTAAATACAGATACACACAAGTACAAAGTCACAAGCCCCGGCTCTGGTCTCATTTCATTGGGAGGGAATCAAGGAAATGAGACCGACAGGGCGAATCCTACGTCTCAATAAATACCTACACCCAACACATTACATTAATAACATGACATTTACAATATATAATAATAAAAGATTTGTCTCGAAGGAAGAACATTTTTCAGTGGGAATGCTTGTATTTTTGTTGGGTTTTTTTTGCAACGGGGATATAATTGTAATAGTTTCAGCATTTGTCCTTGTTATTATTAGAAATATTATTGTGCTGCTGGTTGGATGGCGGCTTGGACTGACGCCTTTACGCTTCTGGCTCGTAGTCCTGGCTCTCCTGGGAAAAGAAGAACAGATTTTGAAGAGGCAGGTAGGTCAAATTTGTAGCACGGAGAGGCTACGGGTTAAATTCAACAGCGGAGTCTTTAATTAAAACTTAATCGTGCGAAATGCGGCCTTAATCCGTTTAAGGTGACTATATGACAGAGAGCTTATGATAGCTCATGATAGCTCTCAGCTGGCTGAAGGCAATGATGTCACTCCATCACAGCTGAGCTCCTGTGCTGGTTCAGCGTCTCTTCAGCCTGCAGAGGGCAGCACAGGCCTGCGCCGGCTTCAAGGACGCGTCGTGATCACATTCCTGTATCCCTGTAACCCTGCCTCCACCACAGACATGATCATGGAAATAATATCACAGCCTCCAATGGTCTCAAGTCGTCCAGTGTATTCATAAAAGTGTGACAGAAAGGGATTTTATTTATTTTTATTAATTTTTTATCTCCAGTTCATCCCTGAGTTGTCTGCAGCACTCAAGCCTCCATATTTACAGCAATGCAGGGAGACCCTGACATTACCCACAATGCACAGAGGCGGAGAGCGTCATCACCACACCCATTCAGAGAGAACTCGCACATCGCTGGTGTAGCAAAGGATGGGGGAGGGGAGAGAGATATGCGGAGGAGTAGGAGGGAGAGAGAGTGATGGAGGAAAGAGGTGGATGAGGATGAGGAGGAGGATGAGGATGATACAGGCTACTGGCACTGAGAATTTCACTTTTAATTTGGATCTCTGGGAATATCTCACTTTTGCTCGTTTCACAGATTAATTCAACCGGCGGAGGCTGTGAGCGGGCATTAGGAGAAAATCCTCAGAAAATGTGCTCAGGATAATTTGAATTGTATAAGAGATCGTGCAAAATCTCAAATTACATCTTTGCAGAGCTGATTCTGATTTTTTCCCGTGAGGATATCACAGGTTTCCTGCTAATCACATCAACTGGCTTTGAATTACTGTGTACTGTACCCTACACTGACAGCTTTTTGGGCATTGCGTGATATTGCTTACACACCATGATAGTTATTTAAAATCTATTTTCAAAGCTCTCCGTTCTGCACAGTTTGTCTCGCCCCTTGCTGCCAAATTCCAAAAATAACCATCTGTGTCAGACTCACATCCTTTCCTCCATGCACACACACACACACACACACAGCGACACACACCCAGCGCTCGGTGTAGGTAGGTGGTGCTATATCCACTGTACTCCATGTAGGCTCTGTGGCACTTGTCTTGTTGAGCCTCCTCGTTTCATTTCCAGAAAAAAAAAAAGACGAACTGCCTCAGCGTGAGCTGTAGTGTTTGTGTGGGACAGAAGTGGAGGGCAAGAGCGAAGTGCTATTGAAATGCAATATAACTAAACCGTGTAAACATGCTGAGCTCTTGAATACTGAGAGCTAGTCTCTGCCTTCTGAAATGAATGGACTCATCCCTGCCTGCAGCCTACAGAGCCTTTTTTTTTTTTTTTTTACATGGCATACAAAAAGAAGCAATCCACAATAAAATCGAGAAAGGTCAGTTTAAATGCACAGATTTGTGATGCTATGCGTATGTGCTTTATGTTGTGTACTCAGATTACCTGGGACTCATCATATGTCTCCCCTTCTGGCTCCAGCATTGCCTCTCCCTGGCCCTCCATGGCCTCCTGCCCATACTCCTCAGGCTACAGAGACAGCGAGAGGGAGACAGAGAGATGAGGAAGAGAAAGGTTCACAGGAACAGAAGCAACTGTGCATTTGCATTGTGTAGATGTTTATATACAGATTTAACCTGTTTCTTTAATTTTGAATTTTCGATACTGGAAGGCCAACAAATCTCTCTTTGTACAATGAAAAACACAGCATAGATAAAAAGTGATTTTCCTTCTAGCTGCACTGGTGGAATGACTGTAACACACACCACATCATTACTGTGCTCCAATATCATGACCAAATACAACGTCACATTTATCAGCCTCAGCTGTACTTAGCTCCGTGCTAAGCCTCAAGTGTAAGCGGGCTATCATTCTGAACTAGAATGGTGATTACACCTGATTAACTTAATCATGTTAACAGTATCATTGTTTATCGGCATGTGGCAGGTGTGACGCTAACGTTAAGTTCAAAATGCAAATACACAGTATTGTAGCTGTAGCTGTAGCTGTAGCTGTGCAGAGCAGCTAGCATGGCCGTAAATCCATGGCCTTGTTTAAAGCTTGCAGAGCATTTATCGCTCGGAAAATCCGACAGTGAGCGATGGGACTCAGATGTAATAATAAGTCTGGTAGAAAGTAGAAAAGTCCAAAACCAACAGCGCGTGAATCTGTCAGTACCCACTGTGCCCTGAGCACGTTGACTCTTATTGTTTTCAAAAATGGCTTTCACTTTCAAAAAGGCATCAATAACTTCCTGTAATCAGCTGCTTGCTGTGGTGCGCATCAGTCAAAGAGGAGTAAACATTACGCTGTGGGAAAGCTTTGAAAAGCTGGTGAGCGCACACTTTAATGGGATTGACGTGTTTCTCAGACAGCAACAAAGCTCTGAATCCGCTTTGTTAGGCTCAACGTACACAGGAAGTACTTGTTAGCGAGATCAGTTGATTGTTGGTTTTGATATTTGCGTGACATTTAGAAAAATGAGTAAGTCAACTAGACCCATCCTTTAATATGTGACGTGACATTGAATATCTAAGCGTACAGTATTTCCTTCTGCAAGCTAGCGCTCCATCACGGCTGCACCTGCTACTATGAGCCCTGAAAACAAAGCTAGTGGGTCACCACACGTTTATTTTTAAACCCAATACTAATGAAGTCAATTAGGTCAGAGAAGAACAGGCCTTAATCCTGCGCGCCATATCAAGCTAGTGTTATTGCTGTAAGCCCACCAACACGATTAGCATGGCCTCAGAGGCCACACAAAGGGAA
Source organism: Planiliza haematocheilus (assembly GCA_005024645.1). Lineage (NCBI taxonomy): Eukaryota > Metazoa > Chordata > Actinopteri > Mugiliformes > Mugilidae > Planiliza > Planiliza haematocheilus. Next base: position 3,301,697 of record SRSE01000949.1, on the reverse strand, counting down.
ACCAGCGCAACAACACACCTAATCAGACGGATCACTGCCTGAGCACGAGTCAACATGAAAAGACTGTTTATGTGATTACAGCAGAGGGGAAAGATAAGTTGTGTGTCTGATTGGTCACACACTTGAATTTGAGTCGAGATGTGACGAGGCTGTGTGGCACAAGTATGAAAAATGTCGTAAAAGCGCCACGCTATAGTGCAAAATCCTGATTAGCTTCCCTTTAGATAGCTGCGAAAGAGACGACACACGGGCCCGGCTGAACAAAAAGTAGCTGTGCACATTTGATAACGCTGTCAAGAGTTTAAGAGACTGTTGTCAGGGCGCTGAAATGAGGAGTTTTATCACTCAGATAGTGCCTCTGAGAAGCCTATTAGAGCAGGCTGTCAGATTTACTAGATTAGAGGGTCAGTGGAGAGGGTCCAACTCTGAGGGATGAAGGCTTAGGACAGGATGAGGACCTCACTGCTTCACTGACAGTCTGACTGAGATAGACAAAATGTCAGCACGCCGTAAGAGCAGGGCCAGGTCACTGAAACGAGAGAAGACTGGAGGAAAAAAAAACAGTCCGCTAATAAAATCTGTTCTTCTCCTCGTATCCTCGTCACACGGACAACCCTTACTACGGTAAACGGGGGCGGAAAGTGGCGACACCGAGGTCATCGGAGGGGCAGGGCTCGATAATGGAAAAGTCATGTCTCTTAGCGAGATGATAGCCACACAGAGAGATCGTTTAGGTCACAAATCAGCTCAACAGTGAAACCTTGTTATGGCAGCTCTGTGCGTTCATGCACCGCAGTAAAACAAGGTCATAATGAAAGATCTATTCATTTATTTTATCACGTTAACTGTATCAATGGTCAGTTTAATTTTTTAATTCTAAGTGTTCATGTTTTTTGAGCCCTTTCTAAATCAAACTGTGATCACGTTCCAGGTAGTACACATTTAGGAGAGGATGTGGGGCTAGAGCAATAAGGAATAACATGAAAATAAATAAAATGCAGGCTAATTATTAAGTTTGACTGACCCCTGCTGTAAAATAGCCGGCTCTGCTACAGCCAGGATCCTGTCCAGGCATTAATCACTACGACGCAAGCTGCCAACTGTAAGTGAGGCTCGGATTTGAAACAGAGATTTCCCTTTTCCTTTCCACTTGTTCTCAGGTGCAAACATAAAACTCAATCATAAATAACAATATGTTGTCACATTATTAGAATTTATGTAGGTAGTTTTTGCAGCCAGTTCATTAACTTCACACATAGTGGATCAGTTTGATTGAGGACACTGCCCCTAAGCATGAGAAAGCACTTGTATAATATCTTCTCTGGCTCTGGAAGATGACTTCCAGCATCTTTAAAAAAATAAATAAAAAAAAAGGCCTGATGACGGGTTAGTGGTTACTTCACGGCTGGGACCTTAAATTTCCACAAAACGCTTCTGTTACAATCAAAGTGCAAGCTGCAGAGGCTGAAATTTCATCTGCGTCGTGGGAAATGCAGGATCCCGTGTTTTCAGAGCTTGACTCCAGACTGGGTCGAGACGGGATCATTTGGCTTTTGCCTCTTCGCTTTGGACCATATTCTTTATTATTCTGTGTCTTCTGTGAGTCACGTAACTTTATGGTAACGTTGTGTTTAATGGCAGGAATACTTTTTTCGACAGGAAGGATAAAAGATGCGTGTTGAAGTGTTTTTATATGTCTGCTCTTTCTACAGCATTATTCACTACAGATGCATGTTTTTATTCTGCCACTAATACATACCTCAGACTTCTAATGAATTACACAGGGTGTTATATCCCGATCAGCCACAACATTATGACCACCCTCCTAATATTGTGCTAGTCTCCCTTGTGCCTCCAAAAACAGTTGTGACTCATCAGAGAATAGTCATGGACCTTTTGAGGGTGTCCTGATGTTGTCAGTGTGGGGCTTTGAGTCCCATGAGTTGAGGGGAGGAGCCTCTATGGATCAGATTTGTTCCAGTGTGTCCCACAGATACTTGATTAGTTTGGGATCTAGTGAATTTGGAGGTCAGGTCAACACCTTGTGCTGTTTTCATGTTTTTTTTTTTAGTTGTTCCTTTGTCAGGCTGGACCCTGAGGTATTTTATTCAGCAGGTCAGTCACCAAAGTACTAATATGATTTCATTATTATCAATGACCTACTGACTCCCTGCAGGTGTGTGTGTGTGTGTAAACAGAAACCACTGCTATGCAGGCGCTGATTGTAACAAACCACAGTACATACGTTTATGTCAGACGGGAACTCGTCCTTCTTCACCAGGCCAGTGGCAGCGGCGATGTTCCCCATGGCTCCAGTGGTCTTCTCAGCCACTGCAGAGGTGCACACACACAGACACACAGACACACACACACAGACACACATCCAAATGCAACATTATCTCAGCAGATTGCGCAGACAGATTAAAAGCATGGGGGTCCTCTTTTGTTTCCCAATTGATTATTGTGCATAATGACCACTTACACATTCCCCCCCTACAACACACGCCCTCCCTCACTGCCATAATGAATTTGCCATTTTCCAAGTAGGAGCTCTGTCTAGCCGCTTTAATGGAACTAAACTGCAATAATAACAATAATAAGACTGATGGAAAACTTACCCGAGCCCACGCTGTCTTTGGCCTTGTTACCTTAGTGAAGAAAAAAGGAAATTAGTCAGAAAATGTGTAGATTTTTGTACAAATCACAAACCCTTGAGACATCTCACGCGTTAGATACTAAAACTTGAATGAGGCTTCTTTGTCATTTGCTTAAATGACAAAGTTTCTGAACCACTACACAGCGGTATATTCTAGTATAATCCTAACATACTGTTGCTACTGTACAGTACAGCCTGCCGTAAAGATAAAATGCTGCAGTAATTCAAATATCCCCCCTCCTGTTTTACTCCTGTTCAATATTATTCTTTATTGCTCACAGTTTTCCTGGGTTACTGGAGGACAGTCATCACCTTGCACTTGTGTTTCCTTCCTTGTACTTTCATCTTGAGGAGTTATTAAGCTTCGGGGTTTATACTACAAACAGGCATTGCTCGGTTCCCTGAACTTTGGCAGATCTCATCTATCTCCACAGTACTCCATTAAGCTATTTGGGCAATCAACTGTGAGCCCACTGGTTCTGATCACTCCAGGCCGGGCGGCCTTCTCTAGTGTGCAGTAGTCACATGACTTATTGGTCCCCGAGGGCCTTTAAAAGCAAACCGAGAAGAAACGTAATAATGATAAAGTACAGAGCTCTCTCCACAAAAGGCGAGCCTCAAAGCAAAACATACATCTAAGGGATGCCTTCATTTAAGCTTCGGCTTTGGTGAAGCGCGGCTATTGGACTGTGCTGCTACAGATTGAGTGCTTCAGAGCCAGCGCTACAGTACTGAAAGCTAAATCATATTAAAATAAATAATATTTAGTCATTGATATGTAATGTTATCCTGTGATGAATAAAAGTAATAGATTTACAGTGTAATATTTCATTGAGTGGATTCTTTTTGAAAGTAAAATAAATGGCAGACCACGACCAGAATTAACAAAATAATGTTATTTTCACATGTAAATTAATCCCACAACTGTAACTTAAGGATCGATATCAAGTCAAGCTGTTAGTGGTTAGCAAATATTAGCAAAACTGATCATTTCATGAACTGAACTATAGGAAGGAGCAGATGAGATGTGATATCCAGGGGCCACAAAAGTAAAAGCACTGCCCCGTTGTGTCATAACAGGGTAATCGGATGATCTATGAATCAGCTTGTTATTGGTGACATTAAATGGCATCTTGTGCAGCGAGGGCTTTTTCATTTCCGCCTCTCCTTGCCTTCCTCACGCTGACTGCTCAGCTCAGCTGGGTGGGTGGTCTGCAGCGGCAGCAGCAGCTGTCAAAAGGTGGATCCCTCTTACCCCTCCTCCAAGAAGGGCCTTGGAGCATATCACACGCGCAGCTTTCTAGGGCACCACCACGCTCAACAAGCAGCACGCATAGGCACAGAGTTGCCACGGAAATTATCCCGTCCCTCCTCGTGTAGCGGGGATGTAATGATAATGAGCCGGCGCGTGTTTTGACTACAGCCCGACGTGTTTGGTGGCGTCGATGAGTGACAGGGACACCGAGCTAAATGGGTGCAGAGATTCCACCCAAATGCAGAAACAGCTGACAGTGGCTGCTGGAATATCCAACATCTCCTGAGTGCATCCAAAACACGCAGGAACAATGGTACGAGCTGGTGACTGCGCAGCAAACAGTAGGGGTGTCACTGGAAATTTGGGTCTAGCTCAACAGCCAATACATTCCTGGCTGGCTCTGCTCTGGACCGCCATGAGTCACACCGAACAATATGCAAGCAATTATTTATTGCAAACCTACTTGGGATATTTCTACAGTACGTATTTGCGGACATATACGATATGATGAGCGTTATATATTTCCATCTCACGCCTGCAGATTTACAGCTTCTCTCACCATAGACACAATCAATCTCTGTGGTTTAGGGGTTAGACTTAAACTGAAGAAGCAACCTGAAGACGTCGCAGTGGAATTATAACGGCTAGTTTTCATTTTTGTAGACAAACAAGCAAATAATCAACTAAACCTCCTTTAGAGAGTTAAACATACTGAAGATATACAGCTCTGTCTTTGAAATAAGGCTTCATATTGTTCAAAACTGGACTTTATTGAGCTTTAAAATGAATTATTTAGACGACATTAAACTTTAATGATTTCATAATAAATATAATATCAATTTTGAAGTATTGCCCAGCAACACAGACCATTAAATCATGAAGAGTTTTTACAAGTAAAGCATAACAGAAGATTAAGTGGAGTGTAATATGTGTGAATGCTGGTCTGTTTAAATATGCTTGAAAGATTGAGACAATCGTCTTCAAGCTGCTTGCTAACTCTTTTTCATGTGTCCATCTGCCTCTGCTGCTGTTTGCTTAGATCTAAACCAAGTGATGCAGATTGGGGTAATAATTTGGCTAATTTAAACCGGTGGAAACTAAGGGATGCAGATATCTGCGAAGGCTGAATGATCCTGCACCGAAAAGGACAAAAGCACAGGCCATCAGCCCGTTTGTCTCCAGGAGGTGACCGCGGGGCTGAGACTGTTTTACAATCTGCTGCTGTCCTGTGCATGTGGCCGGAGCCGTTCCCACCATCCTGCTGCCCCACCCCCACGCCTGTTCCCATCTCCAGCCCCGAGCCCAGTCAAGGCGGGCGAGAGGCCACAAGGACGTCCAGATTTTCTTGCATCACATTATCAAAATAACAAAACCACAGTGATCTTCACTGCTAACAATCGAGTCAAATCTATAGCCCATGCTCGGCCTCTTCATTTGATATGATGGGTGCAGTAGCTCTATATTTGAACACTGCATCAGCCTGCATTAGTAAAACAGGGATATTGATCAATGGATGGCTGCCATAAGGAGCTACACTTAATTAAAAAAAACTGAGCTTGGTTCTACTTAACGTGCCTACAAGAGGAAATATCAGTCATTTTAAGTTACACCACGGAGCGAGTCCTATAATTAACTGTAACATTGTGCCCTAACAATACAACCTTCTGTTGGTGTGTTTCTTGCGTAAGAGTAAAACCAGTTTTGCATTCTGCCATTAATCCAGCCAGCAAGGGAAGACACTGTATAATTTAACCATTTGTGTCAAGGCGCTGCATGAGGCGAATGATAATAAAATATTCCCTCTCCTTCTTAGATGCACGATGAGGGAGCATTATCAGTCACAGATGGGTCCGTGTAGGGTTTGAATGGAAAGAACCTGCGAAGAGAAGGATGTGTGATCATCTTACCTACAAACATGACTCCCTCCTTGGTCTTTTCAGCCGCAACTGCAACTCCTTCCTTGGTCTTCTCCGCGGCCACAGCCATCCCCTCTTTCGCTTTATTGAAACCTTTCATAAACACATCCATCTTGGCCGAGCTACTGTGGAGAGAGGTGGACCATACTGTCAGTGGACATCACCGCTGTCGGTACGCATGTAGCTTTTAGTTTACTCATGTTTGACATTAAACATCTCGTATTATTAATAAGGGTTTTTTTTGTGTGTGTGTGTGTCCCACCCTCCTTCTGTGCATTTTTAATGCACCTTTATGGATTTCAGTCTAATGTCAGAGCACATAGGTTGGGTTAAAAGAAGGCAGCACCGCCTCCTGTGGAGGATCGTGACAGCTGCAGAGGAGCCATCAGGCTGTAGTAAAAAACCTCCTGTTCACTCATGCATTCAACCCCCCTTTTCACATCCCCGTCAATGCATGAAATATTCAAAGGCAAAAAGATTTCAATGAAATGGTTATTCGTGAAGGCGCTCATTAATTATTACTCGTCTGTAATGCTACTCTCGGTGGCAGTGAGGTGACAGGACTGCGCCAGGCCCTTCTTCTTCTTCTTCTTCTTTTTTTTCTTAAGGGAGCGCACAACCCATCCTACTATAAGGTGGCATTTATTATAGGAGCTACATTACGCTCCAGGATGAAGGGGGGAAGGGGAGCACGATGTACAGTATGATATCTGCACGCATCACGGTTTTGAACGTCGAATAATGTTGAAGTGATCCGAGTCTGTCCGCTCACTGAGATGAAACAGAACCGAGCTGCAGACCGACACCGCGGACGGTCTCCTCGCACTGCTCACGAATCCTCCGGAGTCTCATCCTGGATGGTGCAAGTCAAGTCTGCAACATCCAGCATCCGTAACATGCATTCATTTGCTGGCGATTTGCATGCCCTCCCTGACTGTGCATCTCTGTGCTCGATTGTGTGGTAATTAAAAATGACCTGACGGCGAAAGCAATCACACGCAAGGCAAGACATTTGTGGGAGTTGGGTGATGTGGAGTTATTTTAGGCACGCTCCAAACCAGCGCCTTCCAATGACGACGCTCCCGAGCGTGGTCATCAAATGGTGGTGACCTCTATGTGCTTTAAAATAACAAACACGACAATAAAGGAATGCAACAAATTAAAATGACGATAATAATGAGATCCTTACCTATTTACAAATAGCCTTCGACTTGTTCCCTTATGGCTGAGCCGCGCAGTCGAGACAAAACTATCGCCTAAATGGGAGATATCTTCAAATGATCACTAGGTGGGCCTTCCGCGGGCTGATCTCCACTAACAGGGACGGCCCCCTTCACAGTGCGGCTGAGACTATCGCGTCCACCCCCCCCCCCCCCCCCCCCCCCCCCCCAACACACACACCTCCTCTCCCCGCCTCCCTCCCTCTCCCCATTCGTTACCTCGCCCCTCCTCCCCCCTTCTCTCCACATCACCGGCTCCATCCACTATTGATCAGCCCACATGTCAAACGTTACAGCAAGAAAAATGTGTTTAACGTAGTCACGCCACGTTTTCTCTCCCCCCCCCCCCCCCTTTTTAATGGTGCACGTACGTGTCCATTACGAAACACCCTAGTAATGAGGACGAAATGTGACTATATGTGGATATTATAGAAATGCAACAGGACATAGTGATTACTATTATTAAAATGTATTGTTCCCTAATGTGTTGACTTATTAAATTGAATATTAACAAAATTTACTTTTTTGTTTGGCCTACTTCACTTGTGCTTACTTGTGGACTCCATTTTGGATCTACTTGGCTGCTAACCCCCCAGCATTTAGCTTTATTTTATTTAGTGGCCCTTAATTGGTTGACTAAATACGTTTTTGTTTTGTCTTGAAGCTCAACGCCCTGCAATGAAATGGGCTATGTACCAATTTGCACAATTTGTAAACTGGCATCATTTATCATTTTGTAATCGAACCACCATCTTGCGTAAATATATTTTGCAGTTTGAGTAACTTTAATTTAATTTCAGCCTTATTAGCAATCATTAACAATACGCTGTTATATGTGGAAGCCATTTAAATCTGTAATGTGTCAATAACAACTGCATTGACCAGGAGCAAGCTCGATATGTGGGCGATACCATTCCGCGTAACACATGGGGGTGCATCGATTTAGCATTAAGCCTCACGAGGCTGTGCTAAATATCCTTTTTTTTTTTTTTTTTTTGCCCAGAAAATGTATCGAATAATTTGTTCTCGCAAAATAAAATAAAATAAAATAAAATGTTCTCACATATTGTATAAAATTCATTTTAAATATTTCTATAACACCAGACTGATGGTAAGGGAGCGTGTGTATGCATGACGCTTACTTCACGACCGCAGAGGGAAAGCCAATCAGAATAGAGGATGACCTCAGATCGGTCATGGAGAGTTTCTCCAGGCCCTGACGGTGATTCATGGATGCGAAACTAGAACCACACAATGATTAACAAACGTGCCCACAATCTTTATTTACAGCGGTCGGCCAATAAGGGTTAAACGCCATCCCTCCCCCCTTTTACCCCCTCCGTCTGACGTAAGTGCAGTGACGCCATCCTTGTTGTAATGGCAGAGTGATTGCGAAATTCCCCCATCTTCCCCCTCCAGTCTGAGGAAATCCCACATAGCTCCATCTCATTGAGTCGTCCTGCCCTGTGTCGGGGAGCATGAGTGGGCGGGATGTTGCCTCAGCCCGGCATGGAGGGATCTGGCCATTTTGTGCCACGATGACTTTATAATAAAGAGAGGGGGATAGAAAAGGGAAGTTGGCTTTAAATCATGCATAAAAATGACTTGGTGGTGATTGAAGCCCAGCGTTACATCAATACCGTGTTATTTCTTTGACTATGAGAGCTACCCCACATTTATGTTGTCTCTGCTTTGTCCAGTACAGTCCTACAGCCAGGCGCTGTCCATGGTGCTGAATTATGTCTCCGTCCATGGTGCTGATCCGCTCCAGCCCGCAGTTACCAGCCCTACAGGGAATAGTGCAAGATAAAAGAAGCCACCAATCCCTTTTCAAGCTCCCATCAACTCACTGAAAGAAAACTGAACATACAGTTGTCTGTTAGGATGCAGCAGATTCATTCATATCTTGATTCCCTGCTTGTACTTGTAAGACACATCTGCCCTCTTGTGGCCTGTTGACAGAAAAACAAGCTATTAGTTTTGTCTTTATAGCATCATTCATTCATTCATTCATTCATATTTTGTAGCCGCGTATTCCTGTGAAGTGTCACGGGGTCTGCTGGAGCCTGTCCCAGCCGTCATCGTGCGAGAGGCGGGGTACACCCTGGACAGGTCGCCAGTCTGTCGCAGGGCTAACACAGAGAGACAGACAACCATTCACACTCACACGTACACCTATGGACAATTTAGAACCACCAGTTAACAAGCATGGACGGCGGGAGGAAGGCGGAGTACCTGGAGAGACCCCACGCAGACACAGGGAGAACATGCAAGCTCCACACAGAAATGGATTTGAACCCGGGACAACCACCTCGCTAGTGGGCACAACAAAATTCATTGCAGTTAAATTCAATGTAGGCAGGGATCCTGGTGGTTGTTGTTTTCTCATGAATATTTAATTTAATGTTTTGCTATATGAGTAAAATCTCTCTGTCATCTTCTGTGCTTATATTTTAATAATGCTAATAATAATTATGTGGTTAGAGAGGCAACTTTGGGACCGAAGAGTCAAAAGGTCACATCCCCTTCCGTCTGTGGCTGAGGGGCGTGTAAGCCCCAAAGTGCTCCCCAGGTGCTGCACTCCAAGTGGGCACACTGCTGTGTGAATGAATGAATGAATGAATGAATGAATGAATGGGTCAGATGCAGACAAAGAATTTCCCCATGAGAGATCAAAGCAGAAACACAGTTGTAATATATAGTTTTTCACTCAGTAAAATATACATTTACCTTTTAAGGCTCTAGTTTCACTTAAGACATCACATCCATGTTGAGTTACCATCCTAACTTGCTATAACAAGAAACAAAGAAAAAGAAAGAAAGTCAAAAACAGACGCATCTCTTAAGAACCCAGCCACGCTCTTGGCAAGTGTATATGTTTTGCAGTGAGTGGGTGCAACAAGTTTCCAGCTATACTGTTGATACACGCTGCAGTTACATCTGTTTCTGTCAGTCACTTCACGCATCACAGTCACCGATACATCAGAGCCTCAGCCAGAGCGAGCAGGAGGATCGTAAATTCATCGAGCTGTACGTTGCTCTCGTCAAAGGAAAGAACATCTTGTGTTGCCAGAAAGTTGTCAGATTTGTTGCTGGGCCCATTTTTGGAAGGATGTTTGAAACTAGTTGTTGAAAAGTACAGAGGCTTTCAAGTCACGCACAAAGCTTTTAACACCGCGTGCCAGTGTTTAATATTTACTTAAAAACATCCTCTCTCCTCTAAATGACTCACCCTCACACACTCAAATCCCTTAATGGTTATTAGCTTCAGACAGAGACTGTTATTTCATACCGACTTGTCAGATTTTCCTTCCAGTGCTAATAATTCCCTCAAGAAGGATTTTCAGGTTTATTTAATCGCGTCACATAAAAAAAAAAAAAAAAAAGCCTAATCAGTGCAGCTTGTGCTGTGATGTTAACAGTCACACTCAGACCGGTGCTGCTAACAGACTTCACATCTGTGATTGAGTTGAAGGTGAGAGAACGAGTGGGAGTTGTGCTAAAAAGGATCCAAATGTTTAAGACCTGACAACCCGTTAAAAGACGCCCAAATTGTTGGTCTGTAATAAGGTAGTACAGTCGGAGGGATGTTTGTGGATTCACGGAACAAATTGAAGAAATTATAACCTCATCATTGTTAGAGGTTTTAAGCTCTTCAGATGTTTGGGGTACAGAGTCATTCTTTGATTAAGGCCCTGAGGCAAAAATGTGTGTATTCTGGACCCTTGTAGCCATGCTGCACATGTTCATTATTTTCAATCAAACAGTTTATTATTAATCTTATTGATGGAAGATAAATATGTGAAACTCATCATCCCAAAGGTTTTTAACTGCGGATCATACAAAACAAGAAATCTGTACGTGTTAACTTGAGCTTCAGAAACAGTGATACATTGTATTTTCTGACACTTCTGATGTTGACTACTTAAAAAAATGACAGATATATACGGTGATCAGGCATAACATTATGACCACCTTATTGTATTATTCATTCCAGATGTGTGGTTTATTTTTCTAGCACCACTACATACCTCAGACTTCTAAATAAATAACAACTAAATGAATTATACAGTGTGCCATACACTGATCTGCCACAACAATATGACTAATATTGTTTAGATGTTCCCTTGTGCCTCCAAAACAGTTGATGTGGGCCTTCTGATTGTGTCCTGTGGTGTCTGGCAACAAAATGTTGTTAGTTGGGACCTTTGGGTCCTACACTTAGACAGGAGGGGCCTCTGTGGATCAGACTTCTTCCAGTTTTCCAGTCTTCTTCGCACTGGATCACTTTGGGATCTAGGGAATTTGGAGGCTACGCCAACACCTTGTGCTGTTTTCCATGATATATATATATATATATATATATATATATATATATATATATATATATATATATATATATTTTAGTTGTTCCTAAACCATTTTTGTGTCTGAGCCTGTGTCAGGCTGCATCCTGCTGGGGATGTCTGCTGCCATCAAGGAGTGTCATTGCTATGGGGTGGGGCCGTCTGGTCTGGTCTGGGTGGGTGCTACATGTCTAAGTAACATCCACATGAACGACAGGTCTAAAAGTTTCCCAGCAGAACATTGAATTGTCACACTCACTTTTCATAATGTTATGCCGGATCGGTGTATTTATAATGACAGTAATTCGTGCCCTTATTTGAGATGTGCTGTGACTCAGTCAGCACGTTACTACAAACACAACTTGACAAGGAGATGGAGGGTGGAGGATTTATCATGACTGTACTTCAATAGAGGCTAATATCAAATGCATTCAGAATAAATTAAAAACAAAACTGAACTGAAATTATCTTGATACCTTTGGGGCAGTTGCTTTCTTCGCCTGGATGGTAATGCAACTTTGCTCAGAGTTATTCCAGTAAGCACATCACAGTCGGATTTGTTCCTGATTGGCTCCCCTCGGTGAAAAGTTCTAAAAATCCTTCCAGTTAAGCCTTTTAACGAAGAGCACATTGTAAAGTCTCCTCTCAGTAGGTTTGCCTTATTTGAATTAGAGGAGCTTGCTGTTTGCTGCTAATAAGGGCCCATAGTTCAGCCTTTGAAGCCTTGGTTTTCCAATCCATTTAACAAATACGCTTTTACTACACTACATTAACTTGCACAACAATTTGAACAAAACAGCTCTCATCCCTGGCTGCAGCTCATACGAATCCAGAATCGTAGAAATTGAATAATATCTGCTTCTTAACCTCCAAATGTCGCAGAAGATTTGCTCACTGCACTTGTCTGCAGCAGCACATCGTGTACGCGCAGGTTACTGCCCACATGTTTAATGTGAATGAGTAGCAGGGCACAGCTTAAGTAGACGGTGCAAGTTCTACCAAGCCAGCAGGCCAAAAATAAAGGTGATTCACCATGCGTTATATTCTGGGAAGTAAATTGTGAAATAAAAACGTTCCAAAAACCGCTAGCACAGTCAGATTTCTCAGCCTCGGTCGGCGGCGGCCCCCTCAGCCCCCAGTGAACCCGCCTTTATCTATCACGGCTTCTTTACGACCTAAGCCCCTGCATCATGCTTTTCCTTTTACAGATCCATTGAGTGGAGTCAGTCAGTCACAGCAAGCATTATATAATTCCAATCAATCTGAGTTATAAAATCTTGACACGGGCCCAGGCCGCCATACAGCTCAAATTTACAGCTGTTTAGATTGAAAGTCACTTCCCCCTGGCATGTGCGTACATACTGCATCTGCCCTCCGGAGCCGAGGGGAAATAAAAACTCGGCCCGCGAGAGGCCTCCTCCCCTGAAGCCGTCATAAATGACCGGGTACGTTTACCGCATCAGATTCCATACATATTCTGTAGTCGGCCATAAGCTGTGAGGGAATAAAACAAGGGTGGGTGCTTGCTGCAGGTCTTTGAGACGATTCTAGTTTAAGAACGACGAATAAATCAGTAAAGAAGGAGCAGCCCTCAGCACCTGTAGGTGGCAGCAGAGACTGTTTGTCTGCTCAAGGCGCGCGATTACTATTCACAGCACTAACCAGGGAGCATAACAACTCAGGACATACATGAATCGATTCAGTGTAATATACACCCACGGTTGCACGGAATGAAATATTTACCTGCATGTGACAGTCCTCCGGAGCTCGAGTGTGTGGCCTCTTATTAGACTTAGCAGGCTGCCGCTGTCATCATCTTGAACAGCCCTGTGTCTCACCGTGCACGTGTAGGACCAGTAGGTTGAACTTCACAAAATGGCTCGAGACAGACTCCAAATCAAGACGGAAGGAGAAGGAAACAGAAGGAGTTTGCTGTTTTCATCACACATAATGCCACCCCGTCGTGGCGTGCCCCGTTTGCAGCTGTTGCAGAGGATTTGCGGTCGGTTTGCTTTTTGTTTACGCGCGCCTGTAATTGTCATGAAGAAGCATCACTGTGACCCCTCCATATCTCTTAAGAACACATCCGCGCGCTTGATAATGTGTGTTAATTTATGTAGCATTCCTTGTTAACATATTTGTTTTACTGATCCTCTATCATCTGTGTACATTGCAAACACTGTCTATAGGCTGCTGATTGAACAGTCCTTTGGGTATAATAGCGGATGTACTAAAATTAAAGGCATTATGCAAATCATACACACAAAGTGCCCAAAGCTATTCTCCATCTTCTTTATGCACGCCGGCTTAATACAATGAATCTGTGTGAGAGCACTTTCACCAATGATTGAACTCGATATACAGCACCTGAACGTGAGCCAAGCTATACAGATTAACAATGTGACATACTGGAAGCAATATTACATTATATTATGTCATAGCAATTTGTTAAACTGCCTCGGGGCTGACCACGTGAACAGAATGAGAACTTATGGTTTTCGTGCGTCCGACTCGATCTGCTTCTCCTCACAGGAAAAGGTTTCCCCACTTCTTCTTCTTCTTCTTCTTCTTCTTCTCTTTTGCTTTTTAAATTTTGTTTAATTTGTCAATTTTTGGCAGTTACATAAACCCATCACAGCTGGCTGGTTGCCTGCACAATTGCCTGCTATTAATTTTGATGCATAATTGCATTACATAATGTGATATGCTGTTTTTTAGAAGAGTCAAACAGCTGTGGCTGTTGGCCCTTTTCTGCTGTGCACAGAGTCAAGCTCTCTCCTCCAGCGCCCTGCCAGACTCGGAGCCTAACCGTACAGTAAGTGGGAGCTGTCACAGGTCATTGTCAATTTTAAGCTATATCAATGGGGCTTTTATAATTGCTACAGCACCTCAGTATATACGGTATTTTGCCGATGAATAGACTTTTAAAGTCCGGGGAGATTTCATTCATTTATATTCTCTTATCAGAACGACGCTAATTTAAACACAGGAGTTGTACAATGTCATCAGTGACAGACAGAGAAATCAATCTAGAGAGAGAGAGAGAGAGAGAGAGGGGAGGGAGGGAGAAGGGAGGAAGGACAGTTGAGCGTTTGCTGCGTCTGACTCTGCCTGCAGGTTCCCCAGCAGATGGTAGTGCAGCATCACGGAGGAGCTTCTCTCCGGGCAGGATGAAAATGGTGCAGGAGACGGGCTGTCTGAAAATGAACGCTGCAGACTCTGAGGTATGGATCTTAATGGGATAATAGGGTAATATCTTACCAACGCCATCATCGTGCAAGGCAGCACGTTTGGTACAAGAAAAAAAAAAAAAAGTGACAGAATTGAGGATGACAGCAGTATATCTTTCAACATCTCCCATATGGCGTACCCAGGGGGACGATTAAAAGTGGAGCACATTGATAGCCGGGGTGCAATGAATGTATGCGCGTATCGCTGCAGTTTTAGATCCAGTCACTTACGTAAATGAATCCAGGATTGAGTGCAATCACAATATTCAAACTGCATATTAAAGGCGCGATGCAGCCAGAGCAGAAAGCAAACAAGGACCAGAGCAAATATCAAATATGCTCAGATGTGTCAAGCCAAAAAGTGTCTGCGAGGGCTTCATTTGCATTACAAAGAGCATTTTTTAAAAGCGCATTTGTGACTTTTGTGTCATCAAACATGGCTTTGGTGTGCATAGTTCTGGCATGTGACATTGGAGGTGTTCTGTAACACGACTGTAACACCTTGCTATTTCAGATTTGGCCTTTTCAAATTTGCTACGCTGTAAGCGCGTGTTGAAGCGAGATCAGGCTGGCAGATTCATCCGAGGCTGCAATTGCTTCTGTCCCTAAATGCAAAGTCAAGTATTGTTTCTGAGCTGTGCTGCATGGCATTTGGGAAATACCAGACCGGCGCAGATAGATTCATTCTCTCTCTCTCTCTCTCGCTTGGAGGAAGTTCGTCACACCGTTGCAAAAGCACAAAATAGACTCGGGAACAACAAGTGTTCAATGCGCTATCTATCTATCTATCTGCTCCTTAAAATGGAAATGAGAAGGCAGGGGCATCGCTGTCGGCTGATGTGGAGTTTGATTAACAAGAACAGAGGCGCTTCGGAGGCGAAACATACCTTGTCATATATGTCCTGACAAAATATATCAGTGCTGGAAACATCAGCCTGAACTTCTGAGGCAGAGCTGCATCCTTTGAAGTCGTGAGGAGTGGCTCTCATCAGATGAGAGCTCTACAGACTGAGACATCCAGCATATTAAAAATAAAAAACTGCTGTGATTGGAAACCTGGTAAGCTAATGAGTTTGCACTTCTATCTTCTCAATTTGTACAGGCTTTTGTGCCAAGGCCTTTGAGGTTTTTCTGTGCCAAGTCTTGTAATAGTGTCCTCATTGTTCGCCGGAGAATCTGACACTTTTTCATATAACTTAGGGGGAATCCATCTCTAAACTTTCTCTTTTTTTTTTTTTCACATGGGAAAGACAAGGAAGCCGGGAAAATTGCCCTGAATTATGGATATTGCTGCGGTGAAATGAGGATGACAAAGAAATGGGGAAACGAAAAAAGGGATCCTGTCTTAGAGGGCTCCAAATGGTGGATATATCACGTCCGCATCTGAGCTGCAATGCGGCGTAACAAGTCATAAGTGGCCCTTGTTAAAGACTTATGAAACCATATTGCTCATTCCTCATCCGCCTCTCATTGTGCCAGCCACTCCTGCAATCTTACAGGCAATAAGCATCCGCAACTGTTAGTTATTAGGCTCCTCAAAATAAGAAGCTCATTTGTTGCTCTTTTGGTTTGTGTCTGCCTTGGCAAACCGCACAACTATCTGATAAACGAGCTACAAATGAGCGAGGGCTTTTACACTCGGGAGTTGTTCAAATTATTGGGAGGGCAGTGACCACAGCGCTTATTTGAGCTTAAGATGCAGGCTGTCGAGATTAGCTGCGAGCAAAACTAGAGGCTGGTTGAGTCTTCAGGCATGTCCAATCCTATCCATTCAACCATTAACGCCTGAGAGTAGACCAGAGGAAACATTACAGCCCTCAGATCAACTGTCGGCCAGATAGTCCGGGGTCCCCTTTCCCTCCTCGAACTAACTCTCTTCCTTCGCCGAGCTCTGGTAAAAATTCAATTATTCTCACACATGAAAAGACAGAACAGAACACGCTCTACCTCCTCACTGTTTTAATCTACTGTACCCTCAGCTGTTTAGTGCTTTTTCCCCCTCTCTCTTTCTCTCTGTCTCTACTTAATTATAGTTAGATCTGATGACATAAACAGCTGCCTGGGGAATTTGAGATAAACATGTGCCGCTGTACTTTGCCTCGCCAATGAATGTTTACTCTGAAATATTCCATGGGTCAGTCTACAGGAGAGAAGTCATTTAAAGAGAAAATGTAAAACAAATGTCTCCTGTACATAACTGTGAATCACTCGGTACAGTACGGACTCACACACAAACCACGCTGTAATTCCACGAGGCTCAAGGTTGTCGTGCTTATTGAATATATCAACTTAACCACTGATGTCATTGATCAAAAAGCCAATTCCAGTTCTATTATTGTGTTAGAGGGTAAAACAATTGCCAAATGACTTTGTAAGGTGCACTCACTTGGTAAACAGATCTGAGATCCATTAAAGCCTTGGAGATTATCAAGCCTCAGTCCAACAATTTGTGGAGATTGCTCTAAACACCTTGTTGGTGACCTTCCTCGTCCAGTTGAAAGTCAATGGGAAACGTGGCAAGGAGCCCGCCAGCGCCACAAAGCCCCCCCCCCCCGCACTTTAATTTCACAGCATCTCCGCGGCCTGCCATATCCGTGCCTCACTTATATAACAATGTGTCCTTATCAATACCTTGGATGCACTTATGTGGTCCAGTTGTGCCATGAGGCTTAATAGCCCTCAAGATTGTGCTGGCCGCACTTAATCAGGGTATCTTTGCTCCATGATAGGTATGGCTTAGCATGAACTCCATCCCATCAATATTAATGCCGGGACTTTGCTCCATGCAGTGCTTTGTGGTTTACTGTAGCTGCCTCTCTGTGACCTCTGAGTGCCGAACGCGGATGTTTTCCGTGTGCTTAATCATAATGCACGGTGCCTGCTGCATTGATAGGTTAATGTACCCGAGAGGATCAATGCAGTCTCGAGGACGTCTAGTACGACAGACATTTAAAGGTTCGGGGAAAGAGGCTTTAACAATGAGTGCCGTCTGTCTACGTTAGGATCTCGCTGCGGCTTAATTAAATGGAGCTGTGTAAGGTCTGGTGACCGGTGTGATGAGTTACTGGAGATAATTGGCGGAAGCGTTCTGGAGAATGCAGATTTAGACAAGAGCTCATTAAGAGCACATAAACAACGTTTCCTACAAGTTTCGGGAACATTTCTTAAGATCTTTTCAATACTTCCTGAAGAGAGTCGCGACAGTGAAGGTTTGTAACCTATGGGGGCCTGAATCACGCTAAACTCAAAGCTGTCTCAGCGCTATATAATGTTGTGGTGATGTTCAGGGTATTTGAAGATATCTGAGACCGGCCCCTGAATAACTGATGATTGGCAAGGGATCGACAGTCGAAGCATTTTTGTACTGGTAATCTCCATAAAACTTTATGCAAATCTACTTAGAGAACAAGGGACAGGGCTTTTTCTTGCCTTACATGAAAAAACTGAAGCAATTTTTATTCCTTTGAGCCAAGAAGATGTTTTCAATCTTGTATTTGAGGGCAGTGAACGAAGTTTAAACACGGGGGGAGGTGGGGGAGTGTTTATTTCACGCCATTTTTCTCTTTTATTTTGTAAATTAACACCTGGGTTACTGTGTCTCCGTCCTGTGAAGGGGAAAAGGTCTCCGCCGGTCGATACAGGGGAAAAACATTTGCTGCCAATGAATAAATAATGAAAGGAAACGAGGTGCTCGCAATAATTTGCGAAGCATAAAAAAAAGCAGAAAATTTAATTTTTTTTTAGCCAAGGTTTTTTTCTTTTTTTGTTGGGGGGATCGTTTACCTCACGGCAGGGTGTTACAATATGCAGCCAAATATAGCAGCACTTTGGTGAGGAAACTTTAAAAGATGCAGTGTACTTGACGGTAAATGAAATGGAAAGCATTCTACATCCTTTTTATTTTTAAAGGAGTAGAGCCGAAGCCGAATGTGTCAGCGCAGCATGTTTCAAACTAGAATGTAGAACCTAAAAAATGGTAGAAACTCGTATATTTTTCCTTAGTTGGTGCGTATGCGTGCTCATATTTGTAACCGGAAAGATGCATATTTATACGTTCTGTATATGACAGTGAGCGGAGCTGATGTAGACGGCACTGACTCATTTTACTGAGCATCTGCATCTGGGGAATTGTCTCTTTCATTTCGCAGTGTCTGGCAAGGCGTAGCAAAGGTTTACAGTCCAAGACCTGGAAGGCTGCTGCCTTTTCTTGATGAAGACCTGAAAGCAAACACAGCTGTGAGCCAGTGACTGGTCAGACTGGACATTTATCTTTTGCAGGCAGGCCATATTGTACATCTGACTAGAAAGATGGCGAATTATATCTGTGGCTAAACAGCGCTGCAGAATAATAATTAAGATGCAGCCTTGGGCTCCTGTCTTAGCAGGGGTCTCCAGCAGTGGAGAAATGCCCTGAGCAGACCTGAGTTCACAAACTTCCAGCGAGGCGGCGTCTCACTCCGAACAACCAGATTTGCATTTCCGCATTTCTGTGCTGAGGAAGGAAAGTCATCCCAAGCGCCGCGATGACGAAGGAAACCCTAACACTGTAGGTAAATAATAATAATAATAATAATAATAAATTGGACTTATATAGCGCCTTTCAAGAAACCCAAGGTCGCTTTACAAGAGAACATATCAATGTTCCCTGTCTTGGCAGGGATGTGAGTGAGCTAAATAAATGAAAAGAGCAACAATCTGTCCCACATGGAAAATTATTTGTGACTATGAAGTATTACATCACTTAACAGTAAGACTCAGGATGGAGAAAAAAAAAATGAAATAAAAAAAACTTAATTAGTGCCTCCAGAGAGCAGAAGCAGATCCAAGATTTCAAGGGTAACACTCAGCCAAAATCTCAGCCAATGCATTATCTCTCACATTAGTTGGCTCCCTGCTGCAGGAGAGCACTCTTTTCATTTAGAGATATACAATACGGCAGGAGCTGATGAATATATATGAGGCCTGGTGGTGAGCTCAAATATTCTCCATGTTTAATTAACCAAGCTGTCAGCATACTCCACTTTTATCCGATTCAGGCTTGTACCATGTGTCTGGAATGTGTGAACGACTCATTTTTTCATATCAGAAACCGCAGGGAGAGAGAATCTGCGGTTTTTACCTCTGTCATTTTCTTTAAAAGAAATAAAGGGCGACCTTTTCAGAGAGGGGGCTATGTGTGTTCCTTAAATGTGACTGAGCTGCACACATGCAGCCAGAGGTCTTAATTGGCATGTGATTGCCTGTCATGAGTCATCCCGGGGACGCTGGGTGTTTTTCGGTGTCGCTCGGTGTGTGCAAATACGGGGATCCAACAGATGGCAACATTGTTCCTCCTTCACCGGAACAGGTTAGCTGGTGACGCGCCAGCGAAGGTAGGGGCGCATCGGCAAACCCTCAAAAATAAAAACAGCCATCAAACACAAGTGTGGGCGATGACGATGTGACTAATTGTTGCCATGGTGATCTGGTCTTTGAGATAACGTCTAACGGTGAGGGAAAGGGAGCGAGGCGCGCGCGCGAGCACAGCGCAGGAGGAGAAGATGAGAGAGAGGAAAGGGGAGGAGAGGAGGCGATGAAAAGGGCGAGAGAAAAAGGAGCACTAATGTTACGTGTGGGAAAAGAGGAGGCTGGCTGCGACCTTATAATGTAAGGTCAATTCAATGTCCCTGAGTCAGTTCAGCGATGTAAATACCTTTCAGTTCATTTATTCAAGAACCGGCCTTCATCCCCCTGAGACTATAATTTCTCATTCTGGAATTACAAGTGTTATAAATGGATTTGAACCGAACCTGGGTCAAGATCACCAAGGTTATGTTGCTTGTGAGTTTTTTTGAATCTGTGCATCTATGAGCACGGGAGCACTCACCGAAGAAATATGTACTGAGCTAAATAAGCTAATGTATTCATTTTAAGTTTTGTTCATGAAATGGTTTGAATATGAAACTAAATTTAGGCCCACAAAACATGATTACAGTCTCGGATAAAAATCCCTCTCACATAAAGTCTTCTAAAAGTAAGAAATTAGATGCTCCTGTGTTGCTGCTCGAGGAACAAAATAGATGATATACCTGCCATGGGCTGCAGCCTGGAGGATGTACTTATCCCTTCAATCACATCCAGGATCCTTTCATCGGGCTTTGTCTTCGACAGATGTAGCACGGTGGCATTATGTGTATTGTTTGCCTAAGCAGTGTTACCCCACAGCAAGTGTCGAGTCAGTGTCTGCTGTGTTTATCCTGTGCCAGGCGGAGACGTCTGGCCACGGACCGTTGCATCAGCCCTTCCTTTTGTTTAACAGGACAATGAGCACTGGATGCTGGTCAACACAAGACAGAGGAAGTGAGGGGGGAGAAGAAAAAAGGAGGGCACGAAAAGAAAGAGACGCTTCGTTTCAACAGCATAACATCATCCCGTCCCTTTGTTAAAAAAATCAGACTAATCCAGTTTTCCCCGTGGTCAAGGTCAGCTCTTTAATAAGGCAGATAGAAATCATGGCTTGGTTCATATTTCCCCTCGGCGCTATCTGAGACCCTGCAGTGCTGTTGTGTTATGTATTATCACATGGGAGCTGACAGTGGTGTGGCAAACTATGCTGAGCTGGGGCTTGTCACAGAGCTGTGTGTCATATGACAACCTGCTACCTGGCAATAGTTTCCACTGGGGCTGTGCGATAAGAAGGGTGCTGCAGATAAGATGTCTCCCGTTCTGGATGTGCCAGGAGCCCCGTGCCATTTACAAGCGAGGAACTGATCATTTTTAAAGCAGTGCTGGAAGTGCCAGGGCTCTGTTTCACCACGAGCCCCGCAGCACAAGCATAGATTTGTTTTTCACAGCGTGAGGCGGCCTTTGTAGCTGCGTTTGATGTCACCAAAAAATGTCATCAACAGCAGGAATTTTGGAGTTGCCATTACTGACATCTTTTTTAGTAGCGACTGGTGAATAGCAGCCACCACTGTACGTGACTAATCGTCACTCACGCCTCCGACTGCAGTGTGCCTGATAACCACGCAGGAATGTGGATTTGTCTTCACTCCCACACAGGCTGTTGCTAAATGACAGTGAAGTGACGAGTCCTGACGATTCTGACATGATACATGTCGTCTTTCGCCGAGGAAAATTCGTCAGTAACACCCGTCCACAGTGCCACTTGTCACCGCGCTCCTGCTACTCATCACAGTGCCTGTCACACACACACACACACACACACACCCACGCACACACACGCACACACACACACACACACAAAAAGACGACCCCATTCCCTGCTTGCCTAATTTTGTCCCCTCATGTTCTATATAATATAAAAAGCCGCAATTTTGTAAATTTTTGTAATGCTGGAAAACTGTTGCAAATGTTAATTTATTTATTTTTTTCCTGACACATTTGCTTTGGGTGAGAAGGTGTTTCTTGCCCATGTAATGCGCCCCCGTGTCCCCACTGCTCTCTCTGCATGTTTGCTGGACAATTTGTTTCTGTAACAACCTCTCAGCAGGCGTGCGTTAAATTAGTGGGGCGTGGTTGTAACTGTGGGCCTGTGTGAGAACATGAGGTCCAGGCTGTTTCTCTGTGTGAGCGTGCATATGTGATGGCTTCAAATAAGCCTAAACAAGGCAGTTGTGAGGAATTACCCTGCACATTATTAGCAATCAGCCAAGGCTTCGTTAAAATGTAAATTCCACCCAGGCCCCTTGTGAGCCTTCGCAGCGCTTCCAAAATAACCGAGCGAAGGCCTTGTGGGGACTTTACTTGTGATCTAATCTGTGTGTCTTATCTGAAACCTCCTTCTTTTTTTACGCGAGCAGAACTGGAGCGCCCCGGCTGATCTGGGGGGAGAAAGAACACTTAGGACCGATGCCTGGCCGGCATTCAGACCGTCCCGCTTCCACTGTTTGCTTGCTCTTCAAGAGCAGCATAAAGCTAATTAGACAGCTGGTGTTGAGCCAATTTGTGTCCCTCAGTCTGTTGTTTACCCACTTTTTGCATAATGCGGACGTGATTGTTGACATTGTATGATGCAGCTACGCGGTCACAAGTGGCCATTTGGCTTATTTTCCTCGCTGCAGCCCGAGCGGCAGCGAGGCGCACGCGTGTCGTTTACGTGTCTTAGGCGCTCATCTCTTTGCAATTAGAAACCAGACGTGATGACGGCGAACCAGCATCTGAGGAGATTACACAGCCAGTCTAGCCACGGGGTGTCCACTGACCCCTCCACAGTTTCATATGGCTCCAAGTCACAGTAGCTGTTTTTTGCGTGGAAGGACTCACAGTGAAAAGGCTGAACGAGCATAAATTTAAATTAAAGTTATTCGGGCGCAGTTATTCAACTTGAAACTGACAATAATGAATCTTCATTTATTAAAGGGAATTGTGATAATGATTATTATTATTATCATTTTGTTTTTCATTTCTTTGGCCATAAATGACCAATAGCAGGCAGAAAACACAAGAAGAGAGATATCGGGGGACATCTTCAACACAAGGACGCCCATTAATTTTACATGTCATTCAAAATAACAGCACATTAGAAGAAGAAGACGACTACTCAAACCCTTCTACCTATTGTTTATATAAATGTACCCTTAGGATTTACTAGATTTCTGATATTCATATGATTGTCCAAGTTACAAATCACTATGCAGGGAACTACAGTATTTAAAACAATTAGTTTTAAAGCCAAAGTACTTCATATACTCAGTGATATTTAAACTAGTCAGATAATAAAGTCGTTAAAGGGGAACAACTTTTTACAACCTGGACATTATTTCTGGCATAAAATATGATCGTTTACTCACCCATATGTGTCATTTGTAGTCGTTCTAGAGATATTTAAATCTGTGTATATCCATATAGTGGGAGTGACTGGGGCACCGAAACGCAGCCTTTAAATGACCGTAGGTACGCTAGTGCTATTCCCTGTTGAGTCCGGAGCTTTTTGTTCTGATCATCTGTGGTCTGTAGCTTGTTTGCCTGTTATTTGTTACTGCTGTGGTTCGCCCACAACCTCAGAACTGGAAAAATATTCAGCCATGTCGCAAAAAACTTGCAGTAGCTAACTGCAGGGGAAATTAATAAGTTTCACGGCAGATAATGCTTTATTTAAAGGCTGCGTTTTGGTGCCCCAGTCATTCCCACTATATGGATATACGAAGATCTAAATATCTCGTGAAGGACTACAAATGACAGTTAAATGAGTATAATGAAGTTATACGGGTGAGCAAATGATCGCATTTTATGCTATAATAATAACTATAATAGTAACATTTTGAATGAATTGACTTGTAATGATTATACGCCGTTTGTACTTTTATACTTTTAGCTATATTTATTCCATCTCTGCATGTTCTAGTATGCAATATATCTGCATCCAAAGCTTCTGGATTAAATATGCATACAGCGTGTATGGTATATATTCTTCACTTGTAATCACAGCTGAAAAGCTCTCAGCTAGCACTGAAAGAAAGCATAAGTAGTTTGACCGTGTAGATCACAGATGCTTTGAAATTCATTATTATCTGGGCTCGTTCATTCTGTGCTTCTGCTTTGTGCCGTTGATGTTGTCTACTTGTTTCACAACAGCTTTTATCAATGTGTATATTACATGCACGATAATGCCCCCGCTCCTCCCGCATCTAATTAATGATTACATATCAAATCAATGCGTACGAACATCTGACATCTATTCATCCACTTCCACATTCAGAGAGAGTCTGGGAGCCGTGGCCCGTAGACCGCAGGGAGAAGACGTAATATTTTTGTCTTGCAGACTCAGTTGGAGGTTAAATGCTTTGGTGGGTCAGATAGGGGCCAAAATATAAAAACATAAACAACTCAATACTGCTGTTTTCCAGAAATTTGATTTCTTCATGGCTCATTACTCAGTAGTAATGATCTTGGTTGTCTTCTTACACATACAGTAAGTCACATAGCCTCTCATAAAAAAACAATACCATCAACTTGGTTTGGTTTCCCCTGCGATTTTGTACAATTAATTGTAACGATTCTGTTCTTCTGGGTCATTTGCTGGCGAGAGTTTATCAGTGAAAAACACAGGGTTAGTTGTGTAGTTTATGACAAAGGAGTCAGAAGGGACCTCACTGATCACGACGTATCTTTTAAATTGCCTTCAATATATAATAATGATATTTCGTTCCAGAGGGGTCAAACATCACATCTCCGCTTCATCCGCCTCCTCAGTGACAAACCGGGCACAGGGCTCGAGAGTGTTCGATCAGAGGAGGACGCCACTGGGGACTGATTAAAGTTTGATGAAGCCTGCATCTGCACACGGATAGAAATGTTGTTTTGGAGGTTTTCACTGGTTATTCTGCACAAGTGACACAGAAAGTATTTTAAGCGCAACACGTGACGCAAATCATCTTAAGTGTCCGACGCATGAACAATGTCAGTTCAGCGAATGGTTTAATAGTATACCATGAGCCGGAAAATGTACTTCAGGTGAATATTTTTGAAGCCTACTTCAGAAATGAGACGAATGACTCAGAGCGGATGAGTGACAAATGAGATGACCCTACGAGCTGATTCACATTTTTAAGAAACACGATTGAGCCGACAATTTTATATCCTCTAAAAGTGAATTGAAGAAAGCAGGATATGCACGTTTTTTCCCACGTTGAACAGCAGGATGTGTGTAAAACCGTGAGAAACTTACAGCACTGTCATATAATTGTATTGTTCACACATGGGGTTATGTATTCAACATCTCTGCTAGAAAGGTCATCGTTATATCCTTTTACATGGCAACATGGGACTTTTATTGAAATTCTGTTTTTGTTTTCTGTGAGATGTTATTTTCTTGGGTTTTGTTGTTGTGAAACACAATTTTTTTTTTTACCCATTTAATTTCCATTAAAATGTATCATATGCTGTCATATACTAATATGATTTGCATTCTAACGTTGAGTTGTGCTCATCTTTAATGGTTTGCTCATTAGTATATATATTAGAATAATAAAATAATAACATTAATAATAGGTAGTCTCAGTGCATACACAGTCAATTTCAGCCTTTGGAATAAACTCCCTGTGAGTGAAATGTAAATGCGTGAAGATGTATAAAAAAAAGTGAGTTTCTCTGCAGTGCAGGATTGTGTATGACATGAGGCAGACTATTGACTTCACACTTCAAAAACATAACAGCAAGAGAACTCATTAGATGAGAAATCAGATTATACAACTCTCTGTTTCAACATTAAATCACATCTGACCATTAAATGATTTGAAGTGTTTTAGCCTCTCTCTTTCTAGAACCAGCATCTTCCTGGGCGTGGTTTTTCCTCAACTGGAAAACATGTCAAGGAAACGACCTGAACAAAAGCAAAGCTGAAGTAAAGGATGAATCCCAGAGGAAACACCTTAACACTTTGGCTAAATAAGCAATTTATGGCTTGTTCAACAGCCTTGCTCTCAGCTCTTTGACTCTTGGAGTTTCTTCAGTTGTACCTATATCAATATTGTTGACAGTTGTCTGTAGAAATGTGCACACGCTGGGCAGAGCATCATCATACTTCACACTGAAAACAAAATGGGACTTACAAAGCTCATCAAAAGTGCCCAAGGATGTACATGACTGGCATGGCGGAAGCTTTTTGTCCTAAACAACGTTAAAGGTGAAAACCTGTGGCTTTGAAGTCACTGTGGAGTTCCTTCCATGTTCAAGAGATGATCCTCAAGGTATTGGCACGACTGAAACAAGAAATATGTCCACTTATATATTTTCTTTATATATAAACATTGGACATTATATATATATATTTGGAGGACAATTGTATTGACAAACCTTGTGAAATTTTACCAGATGATCTATTGCCTAAAACCCTGCTCTTCTTGGGATGATTTCTTCCATCTGGTTGTGGAGCGAGTAGATGCAGCAGCACCAGGACACAAGCCATGAGTTTTTGTGAAATAATCATTGAAAACATAGCAACCTGGTGATTGTGTAGCGACTCAAGTAACTGCTTTACTACTCTGAGGAGGAGACTGTAGCTGGCTCATCAGCAGTGGCAGATCCTTCATTCAGGGCAGCTTTCAGATGTTATTTTAGGAGAGCAGTCTCTTTAACGTTCTTGGCCTCCTGGATGACTTTGTCTTTAAAACTGGTGTTCCATTTTTCAAGGAACCTTGACGCAACCTCTGCTCCAAACATCAGTGAGAAGTCTGGCAAAATCCACTTTTTCTAGTTTATATTTAACGCCAACCAGTCTCTTGACGTCCAAGAAACGAGGAAACATGTGTAGTACATCAGCTCACCGCTGTGGATCACGGAGAATCTGCTGATGGTAGTGGAAGGTTTCTCTCATCTTCTGGAGCACTAAGCCACTGTCAGTTGTGTGGTGAAGGAGAGACATAGCTTCCATACAATCACCTCCCATTCGCTTGACATCTGTGGTAACGTAAGCTCTTGATGATGTGGAACCTTCTCTTAGCTCTGCTCTGCTTTTAGATGTGGAGGAGGCTTTGGATTTATGTTGCACAGTCTTTACATGTCATTCAAGAAAGCCTTTGTTGCTCTGAATGTCACAGAAGTGTTCCTAAAAGAAAAAGGCAGCTCACAAATATACTGTATGTTGCTTATGGTACTTATATGCAACAAGGCAGACAAGCTTACATATACCCTTTTTGGAGTATGGGTCCTTCAAAGACGGGAACAGTGACACAATCCCAAGGGCATGGAAATCCTTTGCTGCTTTACTAACAAAGAGGGAAAACACTGTCTTATCATTTTTGTAGGTTATATATATTTAAAGCTTCTTCAATAATGTTAACCATGAATCATCTAGTGGAATCTTTCAGACTTCTGTCTCTTCGTACTATTTAATCACAGTTATCCCTGCTGGGTTTGAAGTGAGAATTTGCTCTACATTCTTAAAAAAAAGAAAGAAAACATAAAATTATTTACAACCAAATTCAGATCTGAAACATTTGTTTTAAATGAATAACTACATATCACTTTCCAGGTTCATTTCTTTTTCAAGAATTTTTATCTATTCATAGGCAAGTTGTAAAATACTTACAAAATTGGGGAGGATGGCCCTTCGAACCGTTGCTGCAGAACTGTTAGATCACAAACACACCAAAGTATTAGCATCAAAACCTAAACTCAGGTACAAGCAAACTATACCAAATGCCTGGCAGGATATTATCTGTCTCAAGACAAAACATGACGTATATTTCTGCTTACCACCAGAAGTGAGGGTCACATATTCTGCCAGGCTGAAAACGGTCACAAGACTCTGAACAGCCGGCCTAGTTTGTTGATGGGGGATCTGAAATGTAGTCAACACACACAATGGATAAAATGCTTGTCATCTACAAGTTCTGGAAACACATCCTCATCCACCGCTATGTCCTGGTATTCTGTGACTTTCAGTGCTGTAGTCTTGGACTAGACTTCTGCTGGTCTATACCATAACGACACCATGTTACTCATTACATCTTCATTAATACCTTAATAATAAGACTTACCTTGACTGACAAACTTTGAGAAGCGAGCTTCTTCCAGTTTAATGTATTTCTTCTTCCCAACATATTGAACTTTGTCCGGCATGTTGGCCTGACATTAAAGAGAAAATGTGATGTACTTTACTGTGACAGCCTTTGTTAGTGTGACTAAGAATAACATGTTCCATGACCAAAATACACACTTTTCACCACTGTTCAGGACATTACAGGCTTACAATTTCTAAGCTCAACCTTTAGCTTGTTAGCCAAAACTGCCAATCTGCTATTCTGCAGATACTCCTACAGACATACGGCTGCATTACTGGATAAGGTGCTACCTAAATAAAACTTAAATCACGTTCGAGTTGTGCGTCGTAACGAATTTACTAAGTTTAAATCAGAAATTATCTGCCATTACCGTTACACAGACAAGCAGAGTCCACACTAACACACAAAGGGAAATTTATTTTCAGAAGAAATGCTAAAGACAGTTAGCTAACACATAGCGTGTCTGCTACATGCTCAATGTAAATTCCTTGTACAAACATGCTTGGCAATAAAGCTGATTCTGTTTCTGATTCTGATGACGTAAGAAAAAAATGTGGAGCATTTTAAAGTAGTTATTTTAAAAAAGGGGCAAAAATATGTTTTTACGCACCTTGTGACAAAGTCCTTTGTTCTGATCTTTCCACGCCACATTAATTCATCAACTCAGACACATCATTAAGAGACTTGTTGCTGAACACCAGTGAATGAACTCCAAAATATAACTTAGCCAGGAAGTAACTTAGTCTAAATTTGGGTGGTTTTCAAACCAGTGGTATTCAGTAATCTAATGTGTAGTTGTGTGTGTTGTCTGGCTACAACAGCAATTTTAAACCAGTTTAAAAATAAAAATTTGGCAGTCTTGGTTAATTTGGCAGCTAATAATGACATATTGCAATAACGGGCCTCCATCCATCGTTTTGTGAACAACACGGCATGAGTCTGTGAACAGCAGGTGAAAGTAGTGGGATACCTCACTGAGAAGCTGGAGGTGTGGAGCCTGTCGCCTGCAGCTCTTCATCTAACAGCTCACTGCTGCTGCTCCTTCTTGTTCCTTTACTCCCTGAAATATTTCCGAATGATGTGCTGCCAGAAAACTGAGACACACATTGCATTAGCCAGTTAAACGTTTTAAATACATATTTGCAGCAGTAGGAAATGCTCTGCCTTCATATCCAGACATTGTTCATAGAGATTACATTAGTTATAACTTAGTGCAGCATTTTTCTTCTGGGAACGTTGACACAGACTCTAATAATGCAATCATCCAAAAATCCAGCAATACTTTCTTCTGTGGAAGAGTCTCAGTCAGTAGTGTGTTACCTCATTCAGCGCTGGATTATTAAAATGAAAATCTCTCAGACTACCACTTTGAGGTATGAAGATAGACTGGTGCTTGGAATCATAATCACACATCCAATGGGCCCATCCCGCCAGACACCATGCTGCTAGTTGGTTCAAAATATAAAAATTTTTGACAACCAAAGCTAAATATGAGCACGGCGCTTCCCCCCAGCGAAAAGCTTAGTTGCGTGAAGGCAGAGCACGAAAATTCTTTTCCTCAAAGGGTTCAGTGCTGCAGCCCTCCAGAAGCTTTTGAAAGCAACAGAAGTCAGTGCGTGTACAGTGTGCTTTTTATTTTTTTTTGTGTGATGTGCAACTCTTTATTCGCTAGTATTGTATTTTTCATTCAAACCTACAAGACAAACTCATTTTCTTTGTATCAAGAGTGAGTTTGATGTAACTGTGATTAATGAAGCACGGCTGTGCTGCTGCATACTCACCATCCCATTACTCACTGTGCTGCATGGATGCACATAGCGAGAGAATGCTGAATGCATGTACGCAGAATGATATTAAAGGTAGTCTCCTGTCTGTTGTACACGATGGATGCCCTGCTGGACCGAGTGAACCAGTTATGTTCCTGCGTTAGTTATTTATCTTTGCTTCAATGTACCAAACAGAAATGCACATTATTTTCACATTATTGCACTTGACAGTCACTTGCGCTTGAAAGGATTTTATATTTGTCAGCAGAAAAGTAAAAATAAAAGCGAAGAATATCTCGTTATGTGCCAGTCATGAAAATATTAAAGGGGGAGAAAAAAAAAAATCAGAAATAAAAAGTTAAACAGTGAATAACTACTGCCCTGGACCAAAGCGGGCTTGGATAAAAGTTGGCATATTGAGCTGCGGAAAAGCTTCAGACAAGGGAGTAATTGGTTTCTTTGGGACATGTGGCAGGGTGTCAACCGAAAGGTTACGAGGGGCCATCAGACATGCAACTCCCCAGGCCGCGACACCAGCGACGGCTTTTAAGAACCCCTCATCATCTCACGTTCGTGTTGATCACTTCATCAATACCAGCGCAGGTAGCTAGGGAGGGATTCATTCCTGTAGATGCTATGTGCACGTAAACTATCTTTTCCTCCAGTAACTTCTGAGTCTGTTTGCTTTTACAATCTGAAATAATTGCATGTAGCATGAAAGCGATCAAAAGCGAACCGAACAAAAGTTCAGCGCAGATGGAGTCAGAGGCCAGCCAAAGAAAGATCAAGCAGCAACGATAACGATAAAGGATGCGCGGCTCTAAAAGTGGGTATTTTCTGATTTGTTTGTCTGCGCGTTTGGTGTCTATGCAAAGTATTTTCCTTTCATGCGTCTCGTAGTCAGACTGAATGAGATGAAAGCCGTGTTTGGATGGCGAGCCCTTTGTTTAAATGTAACCGTTTCCTTTGACGGGGTGAGGGGTGGGGGGGTGGGGAGTCAGATCACGACCCTCTGCTTCTGTCAGTCATCCCTTCAGCCCGGAGGGGAACCGTCTGTCTCCATCACGCGGGCCTTCCATCTACTGCCGTCCTTTTGTATCAGACTCTATTCATAGATCATGAAAAGAGAGACGTCTCTTACTTTTTCTCTTTCACTCTTTAATCCTATTTTTTGTTAGTGTGCGGTTTGATTAAGTTGTCACAACGTATTCATCCTGGCAGAGTAATGAAATCGGAGGGGATGCATCTCGCATGCACGCCACCCAGGGGGAGGCTACAGGTGGGGGAGCTCATGTCTCTTATCATCAACAAACAAAATCAATAACCGGTGGTCATGTTCCTGCTGAATGTCCTCCTATCAAAGCAGGGTAAACTTAGCTCTGTGTGACACTACAGAACGTCTCGTTGCACAAGAGCTCACGTGCGCGTGTCTGCCTCCCTGCTTGCACTGTTTGCCTGTGCGAGCCATGTACAGTATCTGCTCCCGGAGTACTTAGCCAGAGGAGCTGTCTGCCGTTTGAATAAGGGCAGTCAGTCACCGGCACTAAAGAGAACATTCATCAAGCACTTTCACAGCTTACACCTGTTTCTGCTGGCTAAGGCGGACAAGCTGGGACGGCCCCGGTGCCACATCACTCTCCGCGCTCTCTCAAGTGTTCCAGCGGGGGCAACGCACGCATATTGTTCCTGATGTTTTTCACATTAGCTCCTCGCAATGACCGTCACCGTTTATAGGTAAATAAAGCTAACCCGTCCCGGCGTGACACTGGCGCGAGCTCGCTGCGCCGCCGCGGTTGTTATTAATATGCCTAAACTCACCTGCGCCCGCGTTTCAAAGCACATTAGAGCGTGGCCATCCTTTATGGTTCACTTGTGCTCTACACAGCGCCAGAGGTGCGATACAGTCGTTGCTTGTAACAGCAGGCATGGAGGCCTCCTGCCCGCTCAGCCTTGTTTGAAACTGTAGGACTGTAGCAATGCTTGATTTCCTGCTAATATGACAGCTGTGTTCTAATCACGACAAAGGGCCGCCTGTAACGCACGAGCACCCAGCGGTCTCACCTTCGCGCTCAAAGCATCGCCTCCTTTCACTCTGCTGCATCTCACATAATTGCCTGACTCCACTCTGACACGGCCACTCAGCGGAATTGGGCCTCTTCTAGTTGCGCGTATCACACTTTTGGATGATGTGCGCTCACTTCAGTGTGCATTTCCTTATAAGGGCAGGGTATGGACATTATTAGTGTGATCCATCAGAGGATATGCGTCACTACTTCGTATTTTCTTTGCGCCCGCCTCAGGTTTTGATATTACGCTCTTATCTTCTCCGTGCTCCCGTTGTCTGCCGTGGCGCAGGGGGGAGAAAAAAGGGAAGAGAAAAAAAGGAACGAAAAAGGCCTCTCCACTCGTCTCGCATCCAGTACACATTCACGGCTTTATCGATTTCCTTTAAAATTGTATTTGCAGAAAACAGGAAGAATGTGGGCTTTAATATTTCCTACTCTCTGCAACACCTGGTCTGGGTTGCTAGGTAACACGTTGCATGGCGGCGTTTGATGTGTGTGTGTGTGTGTGTGTGTGCTCTTTGCGAATGGCTTTGATCCTCAACACGCTGACAGACTCTCTACAGAGTTACCTTCCCCTGGTACTTTTGGCACCTCATCACACCGTGGAGACTAAAACGTATTTGAAAGCTCCCAAGTGAATTGGAATACCTAGCTTGTTAGGCAAAGTAGAAAAGGGAAGCTGTCCAGAAAAGTTTAAGCTTTAAACTACTTTTATTAAGAACGCAACAGGACAAGTCACAGACTCATGCGGGGAAAAGGGCAGAATAACATGATCAACAGCCGCCGAGAGTTCCTGCAGAAAATGAATACAACGGAACTACAGCTGAGGGCTGTAACGAGATGTGGGATCTTCAAAGTCATTCTCCCTATAGCGCTTAATTAAAGAAACACTCCCCGCACAGGATTTTACCTCGACGCCATGACATTTTATTTCTCCGCTGTAGTAAATCCTCAACTGTAGTCAAAGCAAAGAAAAATACTCATAAAAGAACTCTTCCCCCACACGCTACAGCATCTGTTTCAAGGCCGATGGTGACGCCACTCTGAAGATAATCTCTTTAATGCTTGATGCGCACAATATATTTCCAGTACAGGCATGCAAATATGTTCATAAAAGAGGTAGCAGCGTTTCGCCGCAATTGTAAACCGTTAATGTTGGGTATCTATTTGTCGTCCAGCAAAGCAGACAAGCTAAAGCGTAACTTTAGACGCACGACGCAAAAACTGAAACTACTGCAAACTTAAAAAGCCTTCTAGAAACATCCCATCACATAAAACTGGCTCCACTTTATGTCCTTGCTTTATTTCAACAAACTGGACAGATAAACTTTACAACGCCAAGCCGTGTGAGCTAACTTGAAAGATAGTAGCTTCAGGTGTGAACGCTCTGAAGTCAAATAACCGAGGTCTGAAATGAATCCTTATCGGTTTGCTGTTCTGCGCACGCATGCACGACGTGTAGACTTGGCCAACAGAGGACGCAGAGTGAAGGAGGGAGAGAGAGAGACGAGATGTGGCTCTGGCTGGCCCTGCACACGAGTGTATTGGAGGTGGTGGGAGGTTATTACAGGTTTGATTATTGAGTTCCACAGGGCAATTGGCTCAAATGAGGGCTGACAGCTTTGGAGGGCAGCAAACAGCTGGAGAGCTCATCTCTGCCAGCAGCCACATTAAGACCATTGCACTCCCAGGTGCATCCGCTGCTATGATCTGTGATTAAGGCATAACTAATGAAGAGTTGATGAAAGTAATCAGGTGCCACTTCATCTGCAGATGCTTTCAAGACACTGGAACAGAACGTTCATAGCTTCAGAGAAAAATAATCATAAATTCTAAACAGGGTGGGGTGGGGGGGGTTGGCGATAATAAAGACGCAGAATTCATAATTTAAGGTGGAGGCCCGACACTTAGTGCATCCTTTGCAGGCTGCTCATATTGTCATTTTCCCCTTAAAAGATTAATTACAGCGTAATAAGCTCATCCGTCAGATCTGTCTGAATAGGTGCCAATGTGTTTCAATACAGTATCACACAAGTGTCACTCCACTTTATTTACCAGTTTACATCTGTAACTTAGCAACCAATCAACCAGATGGCAGCTAGGAAACAAAAACCGAGCAGCTCCGTCGCTTTGAACATCTGCGCAAAAACACCGCCACTCCCTCTCGTGTAATAATGCTCGATAGCTAACGTGAACTCAAAGGAAATCCTGAACTATATAAATGAAATTATCTTTTGAATTCTCCTCTCTGGGGTGGGGTTGGATTTGGCTGGAGTCCAGGTGCATGAATTTTTGAGTGTTACACTTGCAGCAAAATGATGGCAGAGCCTGTTGGGAATGAATTGACATAATCTTTCCTTAGTGCAATATGTATGAGCAAGCACTCACCGTGGCAGAGTAAAATTTGGCCTGATGCTACGCACAACGTGGGTGTTTGCACCCCAAAGCATCCTGTAATTGCATTTCATAATGGTTATTTCTTCCTCCTTACCCTTTTCCCTTGCAGTGCGGGAGATAAAAGAGGACTGCACTGAAAGGAACTGATAAACCGATGTTCAAAATATTTGCGCGGTTTCATCTGTTATGTCCGTTTCGACTTTGCTGTAAATGAATCCGCAGACGCATCCTGTCATCCGCTGGAACGGGAGACCGGTCTCAGACTGATATTAGCAGTGGGTTTCATTCATCATTTAATTCTTCGGAGATGTCTCATCAGCCTGTCACCTGTTGTGCTGGCAGTAAACAGGAATGAATGATGAATCACGGAATTCAATTACGTGACAGCAGCTGTCACAGGGGCTAGTTAAACTATTTGCAGCGCTAATCTCGTAAAAGTGCGCGCCGACTCTCGGGCTGGTGGCGTTCCAGTCCTGCTCGTGGTCTAGGCTACTGCGCTGACATACACATGCTGCATGACGGTGGAGGACAGGAAGCCAAACTGCATCTCAAGGCTGTTTCCATGTAAAATTCATTGTCAACTGAGAACACAGCGGCCTCAAGTTTTAGATCAAAAGCATTTCAATTCAGCAACAAGGGAAAGCACTTGAGTGCGGAGGAGGAATTCACAAAACGCCTCGGACTGTGTTTGATATTTCCGTCTTCTGAAGGACCTTTGCCAGGGAAGGAACACAGTCCATGTAGCGCATTTAACAACTAACCGGCCCTTTGGGGAGTTAAAGCATCAATTTTCATAAAGTTCTATGAGCTACCAATCAGGCCTAGTGCTTAAAGGAGGACTGTTGTTTTGCGCATCATGTGTACATGAAGCTGAAGCATCTATTTTTATTTTTTTTTACTGTTGCTTGTTTGATGCCTTTTCTTCACACAGCCTTGCTTTCAACATTTCTAATGCCGCCTTTCATCCAAATACAGTTTGGCCAAGCGGCAACATCCCAGGCTTCAAAAAGTGTGGGCAACATGGAAGTGTCCCAAACTGCAGCGGTGTCTTGGACCACTGAAGGCTAGCTCCCCATGGACCAATCCCCATACACCTCTATGTTAAAATGCTCAGCTCTTTACATATAACTCAACCTTTATGTGGCCACTTTGAGAGACAGATTGGTACATTCACAGGTAGCTGGCTGTCTGCATCAGCCGCTCGGCTCAGCTCAATGCGTACTCCACCTCTTTGCCGGTATCGGACAAAGCCTGGAATGAGGTGGACTCAGGTACTGCCAAGATGGCGACAGTCACAGTCGCCACCACACTGGGCTTTTAAAACTGCTTTTCAGAAAAACAAAACAATGGGTGATGTCGGGTTTGTGGTGGTCTGTGGTCGTATGCAGCCAGCGAGCCCAACAGTAGCTGTGCAAAAATGTATTATAGATGTTCTCAGATGAGTGCTCTGATACACCATTTCATATCCCCAGAAATAAAACTGCAGCACTAAGCGAGTAAAACAGAGATTATCACAGATGAATCACTGTTTGCTTTTGTATCAGATCTTTATTTAGTTTTCCGTCCTCACCATTTGAGATACTGGTGCAGTTTGTGCACAGCGTTAGCCATCCATTCGTTGTCAGCTGTGAGTCCTGAGAGTCTTTCCACTGACATTTCCTCAACTGTTTTCCCTCTAGCCAGGAATACAGAGATATCTAAATTTAGACTGCAGCATGTGAAAAATCAGGTGAATTCAGGCTGTAAATCCGTCGCTTCTCTTATATTAACACCATTTAAAGCAGAGGCATGACTGTAGTACTCCACGACAAAAGGAAAATCTAATCTTTTTATCTGCCCGCATAGAGCACCACTTGTTTCACTTCCTTCATGGTAATTCTCGATCAAATTAAGACACGAAGCCTCCTGCATTTGCGTAAAACTCCTTTGCAGGAGTTGACAACGTTAGCGGCCTAATTTAAGACTCTTGACTACATCCATCTCCTGACCACTGGGATTCGCCTTCAATGTCCAATTCTTCATCCCGCATGCGTGCACGTGCTACAGTGATGTATCGAAGATCAACCAGTTCATTAAATATCCATTCGTAATTTCCTGTGCATTCGCAGATAGCCAGCCTATTACATATTTAGTCGTCTCTTCTGCTCCTGCACAGCACAGAAATCAATCTGCAGGGAGATACAAAGAGTGCGAGCCAGTGCACTACACACAGACACACACAGACAGACACACACCGACGCTTTATTACTTTCCTCTCACAACTGATCAGGAGCTCGTCTGATTAACACTCAGAGGACATCTTTTCTAATACTCAAAAAAGCGTCTGAAACTGCTGGCACTGGAGATGAATGGGTTCTTAAGTGTCATTGCACAAAGGGATACCAGCTCAAAGCTCAGCTGGAAGATCAAATATCTTAGTAGTCTAATAAATCTATGCAGGCATCCTTCGCACTGGTCAGTGGACTCATTAACCCTATCACTGACCATGCTGCATTCATCATTCATTCTTCCAATAATGATACAAGCTCCACATTTTGAGGTAGCAGCTGAAGGAAAAAAAATAACGCGACTCCTCCTCTCCCAGGACCAAATGATCTGACAGCATCCTCCCAAACCCGTGCGTTAGCTCGGGATCCTCAGAACATTGCTCCTCAGCTCGAGGAGAGCAGCAGAAAACACACAGCTACGCACTTTTTTTCTTTGCTTAATCTTTTGTTCATACCCTGATTTGCATTTCAAAGGAGATACTTATTTTGAGATCCGACTGTAAACAGATTCCGCAGTGGCAAACAAAAGCGCTTGGCCTCTGTGAACAGCGGCGTCGAAATAAATTAAGACATTAGTCAATGCATGGCATCGGTGTAAAATTACACGAGCGATTCAGCGATGGCTTTACCAGGAAGGGAAAACATGCGAGAAAACAGCACATTACATGTACAGACATATAATTAACTCGTGGTTGGAGAATAGGGGGAGAAGCGTTAATTTGATCCAGCAGCGGAAAAGACAGTTACTTCCTCCCACGGTGGCATAAAGTACTGGTGACGCTCTAGACTGATGGGATACTCGGCCTGTGAGTGAAACACACCATTTATACTAGCCTGAGTACGGCACGTCCCTGACAGCACAAACTCCCCTAATAATCCTTGAAACCCAGGACAAACTGACAACCGCATTTCAGCACCAAATGAGCCGAATGAGCCGGAAACAACTTTACGGTTTTGTTTGTTTTATTTGAGTGGGTTAACGTTACACAATACATTAATCTCCTTACATTATTTCGTGTTCTTGCTTAAGTGTGATGAGGATATTTTTAGTAAACTAAGGCAGCTTGCTGAATGACAGCTACAAGTTAAATCATTTGTGCTTGCCCCTCATGAACTGTGAGGGAGGGCACATCCGTACATAGAGCTGATAAATACATCCGGAGAAGGCGCAGTCTTTTTCTTTTTTCTTTTTTGTTCCAGTGCATCATTATTTCATATCGCACGCTCACTCCCGGAGTTTAAATCTGCACTACGCCAAGTCCTGAGAGAGGGCGGAAGGCAAACTGTTGTTGCATCTCACTTCTTTCTCTCTGGCAATTGGAGTTATGCAGATAAGCTCACGTTCCACTTTGGTCGGTTCATCCGGCGTAACACACAAGCGTGCGGGGGCTACAAAGTAATACCCTGACAAAACCCGACAGTTCAGCTTCGAGAAAAAAAAAATAGAGGTTAATGGGGAAGTCTTACATTCATATGCTGGTATCTAATAACGGTGTTAGAGTGAAACACAGTTATCATCAATGGCATCTCTCAATGAAAGTCATTTAAATAATTTCAGGATGCAGTTTTTTTTTTCTCCCCCTCCTGCTAGAGCAAATGTGGGTGTAGCCATGCAATCAGTCCTTCCAGCACTGAAGGCTGTGGTAATAGTATGCATGATCCAAAGTCCAAAGACTGTTTCGACAGTGCTTGCCCTGAGCTGGATTTACAAGCAAGCAAACAGCTGATTGCGCGAGTCCGGAGGCTGGATGTGTGCCTTGTGTGTAATGTATGCACAAGGTAGTCGACCGTCTCCTTTGTGCTTTAAAAACACAAGTTTTCGCATGCTGCATTTAAAGCAGCAACAGTTTTCAGACAAGTGAAGAAGCCTCGCAAGCGCACACATACGTAAGGTGATAATACAAGATCCACCCCAGCTGGGAGATGGTGCAGAAGATTTGCCAGTGCATGAAAGTCCAGTATTATCTCAACAAAGCAGAGAGCCAAGTTTTTAAGACACCACGAAGCCAGTAGTTTCCGAGGCAAACTCATATTGTGCGTCTACCAGTAAGGGCAGATCCCTAGAGGGCGATAACACTGAACTGGTGTCACCAGCGTGTGCCTTTCACCTGAGGTGTGCCCTTGGCAACGATCCATCAATACCAATGAAGTAAACACCGACAGCTGCACCTTAGACTGTGGTGACAGATAAGACAAAGGGTGGTCACTTGTAATCAAACTATAAGAGTGCACTGTGGAAACGGGCTTTGTGTTAAATGGTAATTAGAAAATCGATATCTGTAGATAAACTGAGTTTTAAATCTATACTTAGTTTGTTCATCTTCTCATTTGATGTTTTAATTGAACTGTCAGCAACCAAAATATAATATAATATAATATGATACTCATATGTTGCTGTACAGGACATATGATCTACACACTAGTTACTCTCTTATAAGCAGTGGTGGCAAATAACTCATTACGTTAACTGAAGGACTTGTTAAAGTGTTTTATTGTTTCTATTTTATGCTACTCTCTACTTCTCCTCCAGTTCAGGGTGAAATATTCCATTTTTAACTGCACGACGTTTACCTGCCAATAGTTACAGGTTAAATACAATTCTCTAAAAGCTCATAATAAGGCGGTAAAACGCGATTTATTGTTGAAGAGTATTGCTTTTGGGCTCGCGAGGCTTAACGTAATATATCCACTGAGAGATATCCAATATTTCACAGAAGAATAAGGAAAGAAAGAAACAAATATGAGTAGGAAAAGTTTCTTCTTCTTCTTCTTCTGTACACAAGCTAAAAGATAAAAAATTAACAATAAAAAAAAAATAAGGTTTTGTATGTATGATTTAGACGCGTTTACTGGAAAATATGATGTGACATGCATTTCCTAAACGGAAAAAACTTCCACCACAGCTGTAAATAAGGTATGTTCTCTCCATGGTGTGCTGAGCAGGAATCTCACCTGCGAGGACTCTGCTGAGAGAGATCGCTGAGAAAGTGGCTCCAGTGATGCCAGATTTGTCGACTTATGACATATTTATAACGTCTATACATACTAAAGGAGAAATCGTATTCATATTGCAGGAGCTCAGAGCGATAGCGGCTTCAGCTTATCAATAAAAGTTGAGATTTTCAACAGAGAGAGCTACCTGGGGGGAATTCACACCTCTGCATGAGAAAAATGGAGTCTGAGCCGGGGCTTGACGTCTCTTTGAGCGAGGTGGGTTAAAGCGCTCGCCTCAAATGAATCACAACCTGATGCAAACAGGCCTGTCAAATGAATTGCAGTGGGACTCGGCTGTCATGGTGAAAGCAGACTGAAGACTGCACAGAGGATGGCGTGGTCAAAGGAGGCGAGTCTAACTTGTCCAACATTTCAATAGAACGGGAGCAGCCTCTTTGCGCATCACCACTCTCAAACCTCCCGTCTAAAGAAAGCCAGCTGCAGTGTTCAGTGCTTTGGGGGGGAAAAAAAATTATATCAAAGCACTGCTGTAGGTATTTCTCTCCCATGTGGATGCTGTGGCAGTGAGGGGAGGGGTTACCCACAGCTCGTTGGACCATCGCCAAGCTGACACAGACCACGCAGATGGAGAGTGTGCTCAATGAGGAGAGGTTGAAGTAACAACCTGAACACGACCTGCCAAAACTTGCTAGTAATGCCGGCCTGCCGAGTCATATAAAATGACATTGCTGGCTTGAAGCAAACATCTAAGCACAGCAGAGCAGCAAAAGGTCAGGAACGGAAACTCTGGAGTAATACGCCCGCAGTGGAACAAGTTCATCACGGCTGAAGAGATGACTGTAGAAATCACTTTGAATCAAGTCCGCAGATAAATTCATTTCTCTGTGTCTGACAATCATCTGGCAGTCATTTTCTACATTGATCAAATAGATGTGTGATCATTAAAGAGCCAGACAGCTGGGAAGAAAATGGACAAATCTGACTC
Source organism: Planiliza haematocheilus (assembly GCA_005024645.1). Classification (NCBI taxonomy): domain Eukaryota; kingdom Metazoa; phylum Chordata; class Actinopteri; order Mugiliformes; family Mugilidae; genus Planiliza; species Planiliza haematocheilus. Next base: position 3,261,133 of record SRSE01000949.1, on the reverse strand, counting down.
TTCAATCTCGTGTCAACGGCCCGAAACAAAGATACTGGAAAATCCTCGACTGAGAAAGAAGGACTAAAGAGATGGGGACGTTTTAGCAATACAATACTTTTATCAAAATGATCCATCTAGGCTCTTTGCATGGCTAATGTAAATGAATATTCCAGTTAAGTAGACTTCCTCTTTCGTATCATATTCATTCATTCATTCATTTTCTATACCCGCTTGTTCCTGTTAAAGGTCGTGGGGTCTGCTGGAGTCTATCCCAGCTGCTATCAGGAGAGAGGCGGGGTCCACCCTGGACAGGTCACCAGTCTATCGCGGGGCTAACACAGAGAGACAGACAACCATTCACACTCGCACTCACAGCCAGACACAATCAGAAAACGGTAATTAACCTAACGGTGGGAGGAAGCCACCCGGAGAGAACATGCAAACTCCACATAGAAAAGCCCAGTCGGTCCATGGATTTGAACTCTGGACCTTCTCGCTGTGAGGAATCAGTACTAACCACCTCTCCACTGTGCCGTGCCGCCCTTCTTTCTATCATATGAAGCTTGCACCTTCTGGAACGGGTTAAGGTTTCAATATCTGGTCATATCCAAATCTGTTTGTGTCCAAATATTTCCTAATGTCTAAAATTAGGTGTGTTTAAACAAGGTCTAATTTGGAAGAAGGTGTTAACGGGACGTGAATTGAGCATAATGTGGAATATTAGTGTGCACGTACTGGCCGACAGTACTCTCGAGAACTTTTCTATTACAGCCTTACAGTACATTATGTGTGTATCTAAGTGCCAACTGGAGAAAATCCTCTCTGTGCAAAAATAGTATTTATATCTCTTAAAGGATCATTTTCAGTTTCGCCTACACAGTTATTTTGCCTGAGAGGAAACTTCTTTTTATCTTTTCCCAATATGTGCATGCAGCGTGCACATGCATGCATGCATGATGCTCCTGTGGGTTAGAAAGCTGTCTATATATGACCTGGATTACGCGGATGCTACGTCCTGCCCGAAAACAGGTTCTGCTTCAGCTGAGCGATTTAGCCCTTGGTAGATGTCAACTGTGCTTCTAAAAAGCTTAATATACATTTACGACAACCTTCTCGTTTTATATACTCCTCGGGCTGTGTATTCGAGTGAGAGTATGATTTTGACAGATGGAGAAGGGGAAAAAAAATCTTCAGAACTTCCCTTGGGGACATCTTAAGGCGATTCATTTCATTCTTTGACTGCATTTCTAAATAGAGAGGAAACGCAATGAGCTGACACATCAAACATTATCATGGCAAGTTAAAAGTAGAGTTAAGCTCTTTATGTCTACCTCTCTGAATTGAAGTTTTGTTGAAACCCTTCCAGTGAATCCATTCATTCCACATTTTGATCTCTTGTTCTCCACCAGATCAACATACTGTGCAATAAATCACGTTGACGGCACATCTATGGCAACTTTCTACTCCTCTTTTACCAGAAAACACCTCTGTTTATGAGACTGGTAACCTTGAGTGGTGACAAGAAGCAAAGAGTTGCGTTCCAGGGCCTCCACGGGGGGATATCAATCAGCCATAGTCGACCAATAACTCGCGCAGCATTTATCTCCGTGTCACAAAAGTGAGGAGAGAGAAATGATGAAGGCGGACAACCTCTGGTGCGGCTCACATTACACCGCGGATTTCCTCAGGCCTCGGGCTAAGGGGTAATGTCAAGGGTGGAATCTGAAAGGAGTGGAGAGTGCAGGGAATAAGGGCACGGTATTGAGATGGCGTGCCAAATACCGAGCAGAGCCGAGACCTTTGGAAAAGTCAGACAGTTAACTTCTGACTGATTCACTTCATCTCCATCGGCATTGTTTATTTATGTGGCAGATGGGTTGCATAAATTTTGCCGCGGACCTCACCGTTATAAACCTAACTCAATTAGCCAGCCGGGGTGTTAGCAGACACTTAGCCGGATTCATCGCAGCAAATCACAATGGGCAGATGGGTGATATTTTTCATTTTTGGTGGCTAAGCCTCGAAGCCATTATTTTTCCTTGTTTGTGTGAGTGCCTGACTCATTGAATAATCAGTTTGATTAATAAAACCAGTCTCCGTCGGCGTAATGTCTTTGGCTCACGCTGTGATGTGGAACCTAGTCCCTCCGTAGAATCGGGGGGAGCCTCTCTATGTGTTCACACACTGGGTTCATTTTTACAGTTTCTTTTTTTGTCATTCTCAGCGCTGCTACAGATAACGTGACAAATTCCTCATTAATGCTTAGAGCTTTAACTCAAATTAACTTGGCTCCTCACATCATGTTTTCTCCACGTGTCGCCTTTTGTCTCCAGCTCCTAACCCCTAATTACTCTCTTTCACTCCTGCTTCTATATTTCCCTTCCCATTGTCCACTTACCTGGATCCGCTGTGATGGATCTCTCCTTCACCCTCCATCATTTCTCTTTCTCGTTTTAAATATTTCTCACGTCCCCACTTCATCTACATACCAGCCTCCTCTCCCTGCCTCCCCATCCATCGCTCACTTCATATCTCCTTCTTTCTCTCCCCGCCGGTGAGCCCACCCTGGCAGCCTTGGCCCTCTTAAATGCATCATTTCTTCCAAGAGATATCCTTCTGCACTGACCTCTGTGCTAGCTGGCTGCCTGCCATCTCCGCTCAATGGACTCATCAATCCATCTTGGTTCTTGGATGGCCTTGATTTTATTGTCTCACGCAGCCCTCTGTCATCCTGTTCATCTCTCATCCTTAATGTCATCCTTTCAGATTTTAACATGTCTGCATTTTCTGAGCACACAGCGTTTGATTACATTGAGCCGGAATGGCAGAGTCCAGGTGGGCTATTGTTGTCAAGTCCTTGCCGGGGCAACGGATGCTCAGGCATGGGCGTGCTGCTGCTCCCAAACAAAAATCATTTGTTTGGGAGCAGCAGCTACTTTGAAACTCGATTTATTTTTCCTCTCGTTATTACTGGAGATTGATCGCGCCTTTAAACGCATTGATGCCTTACATTAAAGGGCGCTTGCACGTATGCACTTATCAATCATGCTGAGCTGCCAAACTGGAGACACCGAAGAGAAACAATAATGTTGTTGATTCGGTGCATTACATTTGCTCCTTGGTGACAAGTTTCAAACCCACGCCCACCCACCCGCCGCCTCGCTAGCTTGCTTGCACGTGGGCGTGTACCATGCAGACATAGGTAAGCGGCGAAGGGGGCCGTTTGAAACATCTGTAAATCATGAAGATTCGTGTCGAGCTAACCTCCCTCCAAAATATAGCGTCACATCCATAATACATGCGTGCCATTACAACCCATAGCGATCAGCAGTCAGCAAGTTTGCCTAGCTGCTCTCGCCGTTCGTGCGTGTGGGCTGCTTGCAGATGAGGCTTTCTAGATTACAGAGAATGTTTAAGCGGCGCTATAGATCAACAGCGTGGATGTGCGTCGCACGCATTACAAATTCCTTTCTGATCAGACGGTAAATGTCAGTGTGCGGGGTGAAAAGGGAAATGAATACATGCAGGAGCATATATGCCACGTGCTTTTTTTTTTCCATTTGCTGAGAAATGCTTTTATGATGCAGTTGCAGATCAATAAGTGTCTGCCACACTACCTACAGGACAACCTACGGGCGGGTCTGGGAGTTTTCAGTTATATATGGACATGCTAAACGTCAGTCACGCTTCCCCAGCTCTCCAAGGCCGTTATGGGCGTTTGCGCGGCACTATTTATAGAGAGCCTCAGCATGTTTAGTCATGAAACACCTGACCCTTCAAATCAGAGCCCACTGAGTGGAGGATTGAAAACTTGCTTGTATCGTCATTATTTATTTATTTATTTTGATGTTCACAGCGGCGCGGGGGTAAAATGAGGTGGGAAAAAAGATGTCAAAAAAGTCAGCTCTGAAAAGGTGAACGTGCTCCTTTCGCCGTAACCTTTATGTCTTTATCGCTCTTTCATCACATGTGTCTCTTTCAAGAAGTCCTATTTCGTCTCTGAAGGTCTCGCCGCTCCAGGCGCACTTGAGTCGGCAGCACCCACAGAGACGTGTGTTTGTATTTCTGTCTTCAACTGGAGCCTCTGGTTTACTATCCATAAATTCCGTTTTTATTTTTATTTATTTATTTTTTTTGCAGCTACCCCACTGTGCTGAGTGAACTTCACAGACAAGCGACAGGGACTGAGGGCACTTAACAGCCTGCACACTCAAAGGAGAGCCTCCTTTGCTTTTAGCCGGATTCAACGTGTGTTCAAAATTATTTAAAATCTCCTCCTGGCATTTTTTTACAACCACCTTCAATTTGAATACACTTTTCCCGTGGAAGTGAATGGCAGCGATAAAACTTGAATTTTATCACAACACCGAGCTGCACGAACGATCCACGAACGGCGGAGTTACTCAAAATGAAATTTGTTGCAGATGCATTGCAATGCTTTTGTAATCACGTCGTCTTCTTCTGCCTACAAAGGCAAAATGGCATTTAATTGCTATTGCAAATGTACATCTGTGTGACTGTGAATATAAATGAGACTGCCAGGCCTCTTGTTCTCATGGTAACACAAGCAGAATGTGATTTGCTGATTGACCTTGGGGATGCAGAGTTTCCTTTTTCTTTTCTTTTTTTCTGAATGACTATAGCTGCAAGGTGAGTCTCTGGGTGTCTGCGAGGAAGCGGTTCCGCTGTCTGTGATAGCAAAACCGTTAAAGATGTAGTCTGGGTTGGCTCATCTTCTCTGGCAGCATGTGTGAACCTGAAGGACTCTAAATAATTTATATAATGAGAAAAGCAAATCTGTCAGAAAAAAACAACAAACTAAACTGCAGCCATTTCATTCGCTGCACTTATCTTATTAGGAAATGACTGCAACGGTTCAGGTGATCATTGAGCAGTGTTTCAGTTTACACAGCCTGTGCATTACAATGATGCATGGATCGGTGTGTGCTGCTGTGGTGGTATGTCGGCAGGCCTGTGGGGGGCACTCCAGCACTTTCCCCGTCGCCTGTCACTCCTCTTCCCTCCATCTCCACTTCTTCTCGGCTCTCCCTCCCCATTTTCTGTCTTCCTTTTGTTCTGTGACTCTATCACTCCTCAGTCGTCCTCTCTCTCTCTCTTTCTTGTACTAATGTGCTCTCTCATCACTGCTTCTCCTCTCTCTATCACATGCGCTCTCCCGAGCCACTCTCCGCTCGCTCCGCTGTTTCACTTTTGGTGGACACCCATTTTCTCTCGTTCACTCCCTCTTTCTTCTCCGTCCCCGGTGCTCATTTCTGTCGCCTCTCTGCCACTTTTTGGTCTGGACTTTTAATCGATACCGGATCTTCCTCCTCCCCCACCGTTCCCTCCCCTCTCTTCCCATTCACATGAAATAAAATTAGCACATTAGCAATGAGACATAAGCAGCTCGACCTTCTTTCTGTTGCACCTATTTCTCATTCACTGCACTTCCATAATGCAGCAGCGTATAATTAGAATGGCGATCCATACATGAGCATTATCAGGTTGCTGTTAGATGGAAAAAAATAATAATGAGAGTCTGATGACACAGGACATTTGTTTTTTTTCCACCAAGCGATAGTCGGTTTGACGTCAGCTCATCAGTCACTCTGCAAATTTCTTGTTCATTCAATGGGTTTAATCCTTAGGCAGCGCTGAGAAGATAACCGGCCATCAAATTAAGGAAACACATTTATGTTAAATTGTCAGAAATATGAAATGTGCTGCATTTTCTTTTTCCTGAGACACATTAAACCAGAACCCAGTGATTCAGTTCTTATTCCTCGAGTAAATCCACCAGCCTCTCCCTTCAGAAGGACGGCAAAATGACGGAAACATTTAATCATCTTTGCTTTTGTTTCAAATCATTTGCCGATTCGCAAATAATTGCCCAGCCATTTAATCTTCTTGGAGCTGCCGGCTTAAAAGTGTCTTCTCAAGTAGACAGATATTTATCTAAAAAATGTCACCGTGCCAAGTGTGTTCATTCATGCCAGGAGTTGTAATCGAGTTGACAACATCTGCACCTGCGGATTAAGCGAAAGAACAGCAAAATGCTAGGGTGGGTCTGACAAATTGTATTTAATTACGCTGCCCGTGGAGTCATTTTAAAGTTTGACTTGTCTTAGTGCAAATGCACTGTCAGTTAAACCTATAGCACCCAAATTATTTTATTAAAATATCACTGATTTGTCTTTTGTAATAAAATGCAAGCTGTGTCAGGAGATTGTAATTAATGATTGGCCCTTATCTGTTTCACTTTGTCAGGGAATGACAGATGGCTGCTTGATGGCCGGTGGCCGTGACCTTGTAGGGCGGAAATGGCCGCAGAGGGGGCAGACGAAGGAGACAGGATTAGCAAAGCAGCCATTTCTTAATGAACGAGTTAGATCACTTTCATGGCTCCACGTCCCAAGAACACACAACGTCTTTAAGCGACGATGATCCACAGACAATAACTTAAATATGTGAACGATTTAAAGATGCGAATGAGTTTACATCATTCGGTCATTACTCAGTCATCGTAAATAACAGTGAAAACACATTAACTGAAGACACGGACGGGGGGAGGATGAGGGGCGTGTGATGGAAAAGGTATTGTGGTTTGAGCGTAGTGCGGGGTTGCATCACTAAGTGGTTACTGTCTATTAAATGAGGTGAAGTTGCAGGTAAATGAATTCTAACCACTTGTGCAGGATACACACATTAAATAAATGAGCAGCCCACCTCTTCTGCCCTACATAAGTGAAAAATGACCACTTAGCTGTGTTCACTGGCTGTACTGAGAGCTAGCTAACCGCACCAGCTGAATAACCAGCTGCTACAAGTCGGTGACTCCTTCAACGTTATGTAACATGACGAAAGAACCAAGGAACCCGTGTTTGTTTGGTGATCGAAGCTAGTGGAAGCTAGTCAGAAACTTGAAATGGGAAAGACACAATGCTAATGTTTGAAAGGAAGTAGAACACGTATCTTGAGCTCACAGAGGAGAGATGAAGGAATGGGTGGAAAGAAGAAGAAGAAAGAAGGACAGACGAGCCACCAAAAACATCACTGATGCTGAAAAAAGCGCCGCCCAAACGCTAGTCGGCGCTGTGTCTTTTTTGCCAGTCAGGTTCTTTCTTGCGTCACTTTCAACAATGGAAACTGAAACTTTCGCCAAAGATGAGTCATACAAGTGTTTGGATTTCCTCCTCAGCTAACCTTTCCTCAACGTGTTCCATCTTTATTGATCCAAAAAAATAAATCAATCAGAAAATTGCAAAGAAGGAGAAGAAGTCAGAAATACTACAGCTTGAAACGTGCTACTACCAAGCGGACCAATCATTGCTCTAGCAGGCTGCGTCACCGCGATCCGTAGTTACATTTCTTGGCGAGGTGCATAATGTATGCGTATTAGTGATGGGCAGTTCAGCTCTTTTCTGAGAGTCGGCTCTTTCGGCTACCGAACAGCTCTTTATTTAGTATCGTTTATAGCCTAATATTTTAGCCCAGCACAACAAATATATATGCTTTGTGTATTGATAGGCCCTTTTGCATCCAATGTTTTTATGAGAAGTCTCATTTTGTGCAGTTATTCTGTTACAACAGCATTCTTTTGTTTAATATTTCAATGAAACTTTAATTGTGAACAAAATACTGCAAATGAACAAACTACTGCAATCAAATCCACAGAAGCAAAAACAGCACCAAACTCACTAAACAAATGGTATAAATGTACTTGTGCAGTTTTCTGCTGGAATATTATTTTCATTTTGCAGTGTAGACACTCTGCTCTGCTCTTCCCCGATGTCTTTAAATTTCAGCCAGATGCTGCTTCGTTTAAGGGTGTCACGCATAACTGCATGCGCCCATACTTCCACAGCAATGTCTGCTGTAACTCAGTCAGCCACAGTGTCTGTCTGCCTGTCAGCTTTCACATAATGGTATGATCCTAAGTCGTCACATGGCGAGCCCATCAAAACTAAGATCTGCCCCTCCCTGACACGAGCAGAGGAGGACGAGCAAAACTGTGGGCAGCCGGCTCTCACTCGATGGGAATCGGCTCTTCTGATTCACTTAGAGGCGACTCTTTTATGCATGACACATCACTACTGCATGTTTTCAGCGCTGTCAGCGTGGCTACGGTGTCAAATTGATGCAGAAGCCTAAACCGCCTATTAGACAGAAGGTGATAACCCCCGGCTGGGTCGCTCGGATGAAGGTGTCTGATGATCAGAGATGTGAAAGACCCTGGGTTCATCACTGAAGATGTGTCACAAAAAAAAAAAAAAAACTGAAAAAACTTCCCTCAGACAGCAGACTGTGCTGCTTAAGCCGTTGTGCTAGCTAACGTTTTGGACAAGCAGCACTTTCCAGCGACATTTGAATAAAAGTCTCTCTAAGCAACATGTCCTTCTTTAGCAGTAAACCCAATATACTTGTGGAGGTAAGATGACGGTGGATTTCCTGAGCGGGTACTAAAGTATTTGTGTGTCTCCACGGAAAATCTGTCCCACCTAAGCAGCTGTTTTAAGCAGCTGGGCCAGATGCAGTAAACCAGCAGTATTCAGATCAGGTATGCTTATCATCTTAAATAAGACCAGTAAAGATTATGTCTACGGTCTAAATTACTTAATGTCTAGTGTGCAGCAGCTTTTGAAAACTAGTTGATACATTAATTGGTCATTGTCTGAGGGCTGCACTATTTCCTGCATCATACACCCACTATATTAATATTTTCAACTTGCCTGCAAATTAGCGTGCTGCAGTTGAAGTGAATGAGTGATTGTTTCATTACAATTCTAATCCATTTATTTTATCTCGTGCTCAGATATCTAATTTACTAAGATTATGTAGCAATTGTGGCTAACACAAGTAGTTTGAAAACATTTATTGTGATAAACTAACATGTTCAACAGCTGACTAATCCTCTGGAGTTTGCACCCATGGTTGATATACTTTAATGATAAGATTTTCTGGGAGTGGAGGATAGTTTTATCCAAATATCTAATTTGATTTGATGCTTTCATTAGCGGCTGTTCTGTGATATCAGCAGTTTGGGGGTCTGGTTAGGAGGATAATTTATAATGTATACAATAGTTCATGCAATTAAGAACAAGACAGAATAAGTAATTTGAAGACTTTGCTTCCCGCTAATTTAGACAAACTCACTACAGCCCTGTCACTTAATTAATGAGACTTCAAAAAATCTGTATATGGCGATTTGATACACAGTGATCTATCATCTATTTCCACAAGGAAAAATGAAAGGGAGAAGGAGATTCATCATTTATGGGCTAATATAGGAATGATCATTAACCACATGCGGTGCTCAATTTGCAAAAGAAAGCGGACCCGGAGAATTGCGAGAGGGCCGGTCATGTACGGTGGTTAATGTGGACTGGGCCCAGAGAGCGGCTCAACTGGTGAAAGCGTCAGAGGATAATGTCCGCTACACAGTAAGGGATTATTTTGTCAAAGCATGGATTGCCTGCCAATACACAGGCCTGTGCCCACATGGTGTGAGGCTCGGACAAAAGCGTTGAGACATTACCGAGGCAGGTTATCGCTGCGTGCTTTATTCCGAACTGAGAGGAGGGAGCTCAAATTAGTGAATCACAAAGTGCATTTCAAACAGCCTCTGCACAGAGATGTTGGATAATCCTTTTCTGTGTAGGGCCACAGTTTGTTCTGTTTGTATTTGATCCCGCATTTCATCATGAAAATTTAGTTTCAAGTACAATTCATGCATTAGCGGCTGTACAGTGATGCTGCCTTTAGAAGTAAACAGATGTTTAGACAACCTTGGTGCTGGCACACGCAGTCAGCTTGAATCAATCAGCCTCACATCTGCCTTATTACTATTTAAAAGCACAACACATTTGCTCTATAAGGCACGAGGAGCAGATGAGCAATTTGAAATATACATGCACATGCATTTCTATACCGAAATATCGTTCTAGTAGTTAGTTATTCCTAAACTGCACACAGACGTACAATCATCCACTCATATGGATCATGCATGCCTTCTGGGACGAATACCACGAGATCCTTTCTGTAAACCTGCAGCAGAGATACTCTGCTCCGAGCTGCTCATCCAGAATCAGGCCCGATGAGTGGGAGGCTATTGTACAACAAAATGCCACGGAGCAAACATTGCATTTACCAGAACGCATCTTTCTATCATCTGTAACATTTGCTGCAATTAGATGCGGGTTAAGTAGGAGTAGAAATTTCTGAGGTGGCCGAGGTCAGCAGCACCCCCCTGTTAAATGAGTGACAGTTCGGGTGGCATAAAAGCAGAGGACCCTTACTCCTTGGAGGCCATTTGTTAAATAACCCTCTTGAGGATATTTAAAGCATTTTGCTTTTAAACTGAGCCACACGCAGAGTAATGGAGCAAACTGTAAGAGTTTATGTGAAAGCCTGCTTGAATTTAAGAGCAACAAAAATGAACGAGTCATGAACGGAGGCTCCTGCAGTAAAGTGCATTCGACTTATATTCTCCGGAAAACAGTGGCGCAACATTTAACCGATTGTCTCCTTGCTCAACACTCCCGGTTTCATATATTAGTGGTAGGATTTCTCCTCTCATACGCTTTGTTAAAATAAAATCAATTATCTGTGATTAAAGCAATCCAGCAGCCAGCAGTCCCTAAAGCGGGAGGTGATTTAGAATTATCTGTCAGCTACGTTCGAGAAGAAATGGCAGAGCGCCATCCGAGTATGGTGATGAATTCGGTGGAATACCAATGGAACAAAAACAAAAACAACAGCCCACAAAGAGAAAGAGAGGGAGTAGGGATATTTCTGCTGCACAGAGGCGAACACATTTCACATTTCTACGGTGCAGACCTGAAATAATGCAAGAAAAATCGAAAGTTCAGCTTGCTTATTTTATTTTATTTTTTTTGGTTGCATGCTTGCTACCCTCCCTGTGAACTGACCCTTTCTGAGTTCACCCCACGTCTGTCGTAAGAGGCTGCTCCCGCATAAAAGGTTGACCAGCCGTCTCACCCATCCTCCTCCTCATCTGTTTCCTAAAATTGCAGCAGCTACACTCTGCTGTCATTTGTAGCTCGCGCTAAGACAAAAAAGCCTTCTGGGTAACATTGTTTGAAAGTGCCCAGCTCAAAGAGACTCCCAGAACCAACAGAACTGTTCACACAAAATCTCACAGTCAGTTCTTATTATCGTGGAGTGCTGAGCTTCTCTGCAGAACCCCGCAGCACAGTGAATCAATGAGCCAAAAGTACATAAAGATCGTGCCAATGTCTCACCACAAATCAAAGCTTTATGGCTTCATATCAACCCTTTTTTTTTTCATTGAAATTGGTTGGGGAGCTCTCTAAAACTTTCAAAAGTTGGTCTCTTGGATTTGTTTAAAATCTGAAGCAAACAAAGCACTTCAGTTGATGTGCAACCGATAAAACTGCAGTGACGTTGGCACACAGACGCTACTTCCTGCTAATCATTCAGAACACTGAGTAGGTGCTAAACAAATCAAAGTCCTCGAACAAAAGCCGAGTCATGTTTGTTTTGTCATCCACAAAATAACAAACTCGTGCTTATTCACGATGTTAACCCACTCTGCGCCGAGCCACTGGGAACAGCCACGCTGAGTTCTTCTTTTTCAGAGCCTAATTGAAAGAAATGCACTCCAGCGGGGCTCTTAGCTGTCCTGCCTTTTAGTCGAAAGTCTGGGCTCCGAAGCCAGCAGGTAGGCTTTTACACTTCTCCTGGTTAGCTCATTAGCTAAGCTCCCTCCGCCACACAGAGCCGGAGCTCTGAAAACATGCCAGAAATCAAAGCGAGGATCAGCCAAAGTGACTTCGTTGGCAACCAGCGCTTCAGTTTGTGTTCACACCATGATAGCTGGCTTAGATATGGATGCATGTGTGTCTGTTCAATGCATGGACGTGAAAGCTCCGGGCTACATTGGCAAGATTAACTGCAGATGCACAGGATATGCTTTTAGATGTTCCAACATACTTCAGTTCTTCATTTCCTGTGAGTACATTTCCGAGCTTGAGACTAATTTCTGTTTACGTACCAGGACATAACATAAGAGCCAGAATTGCTAAGGCATGTCAAGATCCGAAAGTCCCACATGCTCCCAAATCTACTCAAGGCAATTTTAAATGTGGAGCGTGTGAGAACTGCCAGTGCACTAAAAACATTAAATATTTTAATCAGCCCATCAGTGGAAGGACCAATGACATTAATGGCTGTATCAGGAAGGCACACAAATGGAGTTTACATGCTAAAATGCAACAAAATATATATAGGTCAAACATCTCGCACGATTAAAAGAACAAATCCCTGAACACAGAAGTGCCATCAAGAGAAACTATTTCTTTTTATAATTCTTATACTGGGTGGCTTTTATACCATTTTAATATGCGATGTGTTTCTTCATGACCCTGATGAACGTCATGAGCCAATGTGCTTCTAATAAAGTTCTTCCATTTACTGCCAGTCTCAACATTTCTGTCTACATACCAGGCAGCTCGACCATCTCTGTGACCTCTGGGTCTTCGGGTTCACTCGAGTTTCCTCAACACGGTCACCTCTGTGCGGCCCCGCTCTCCTCTGGTAAATCATTTTTTTCCCTGACAGACGATATTTAGCCACCAACAGCAGACTCCCGCTCTGCATTTATTGTACCCACTGTAAAGTTATGTAAACGGAAAAACAGCACTGCTTCCTCAGTTCGGCGGAACGGCAGAATGAATGACTGTTTAATGGATATGACTTTGCTATCTTGTTGTTTCTCTAAGCACAAAGAGATTTGTTACACACAGTCTAATTTATTTCAAATGCAAACCATACGATTAATAGACGGCAGCGAAACAATTATAATCCAAACAAGTGACTTTTTTTTTTTTTTTTTTTTTTTTTTTAATGTCTCCCTGTAATGAATATCCAGTGTCAACAACTTAATTTGCTTTTTCAGCCGCGCAGTGCTAACCGTGGCGACGGCAGATTAGCTCTGCAGACAAAAACAGTTTTTATTCACTTATGCAGATAAATAAAGGAATTCCATAGGAGACTACATAAACTGACTTGGGCGTCAGAGTCGAGACAATGACACTGTGGCTTTATTTTTAAATCCTGCGGCTGCTGCGAGTCTTGTAATTTACGTTCTCAGCTCAATTAGTTGTGCAATTTAACAAGGCGAGACTTCTGTCTGTGGATCTTAAGCTGATGAAACACGTGTTAAGTCTCATCACCTATGCAGACCCAGCGCACTTGAGATTATTCAGACAAATTTCCATCCATAAAATTTCAGACAGACTGTCTGACCCGTGGCCTGGCCCGGACAGTAACAAGGTCTCCCGTGCGAGTGAAGCAGAGCAGACACAGACAGCCTTTGTGCTGTATCTCATTATCAAATTGGCTCTCCTTCCTCTTCCCTCCCGTAACATACTGTAGCACGCAGAGAATTTCTGTGCTCTCCGCAGGATCCCTGAATGTCACTGGATCCGGGATGAGCCTGCAAGTTACGCTGCGAGCGAAAGGAATCCCTCTCATTTCCTGTCTTAATAAAAGCGCACAATGAGACGACACAGCCTAGGAGCAAACACTTTCAAGACGAAGACTCGGATGCGGTGACTCACTCCACGTCGGCCGCTTGAAGTCCAGACATCACAATGCCCAGCGCTTTCATCCTGGCAGATGATGGCACCGCCACGACCAGAATAGCATATTGAGAAGTCGCCAGGAGCCATGGGAAAGCCTCAGCTGCAACTACGGGAAAGAAATATAAAAATGTTGATGAAATATAGTGGCAGAAAATAACAATAGCCCACCCTGAAAAGAAGAAACATAATGAGAAGAGAGCAGCTCATTAGCGGCAACAGTTTTGGCTGTTCAAAACAATGTGTCACTACACCTTTCAAAATGACACCCCGCTGAGACAAACAAACACCATTTCTCTCCTGTCGCTGTGCTGAAGTCGAGGGAAAAGCCACACCGACGGCGTAATCTTCAAGACTTCAGTATCTCACCCCCCTTCGAAAAGCGTTTCCTCTTTTCTTTTCGGGTGATGTAAGCGCTTTATCTGTATGTACACGTGCGGCGCTTATGGGCTCACGTAAGGCGCTTTAATTCGGCATATTTTAAGGTGACAGAGGCGACTATCGGTTTATTCAAAACAAACAGGGAAATAAATATATAAGCCAATACCGTCAGGCTAGTTCAAAGCGCTGCCTTCTAACCTCGCCGCGCTGATCGAGGAACATGAAAAGGGGCCCCAGGAGATGGTGGGTTTCACATACAGGCGTGATTTATGGCCGACCATAACAAATCAACAAGTTTAACTTTAATTGTTTTTCTTTGCGATGGGAGGTGGGGTAGTTAATACCGAGCGATGATTGATGGCACAGGGCACCACGTTTGGCTCGGCACTTTGTCTTTTGTGGCGCAGTTCAGGAATTGCACCAGCTGATAGATGCAATTAATTTGAGGGACTTTCTTTTTTTTTTTGATTCAGGAAATATACAGGTTCTAAAAATACACTTCAGTTGTACCACTGATGTGTGATCTATCTGGTCTTTTTTTCTTTTCTATTGACATTTGTAATTAACGCAGGTCTACCTTAGCATCCATCCATATGTATCCAGGAGATATTTGAATGTTTATACAACATCTAGGTAGGTGACATTTCATATGGTTTAATAAAGTTAGCTTGTGTGTTAAGGTACATTAGTTTGCTAAGTAAATGAGACAACCATTTAATTAAATGCTTTGCTGATGATGCTTCTCTTGGAATAGTGGCTGTTAACCATTAATCAGTGGCGCACACCTAATTTACAGGGACAACAGTGCAGAAATGGGGCCGGCACAGGAGAGGAAATGGTCACACTGATACATTAAATCACCATTAGTAATTAGTGAAGCTAGGAGCACTCGCAGCGGCGATGATATATTGCCGTTAGACGAGATCACAGGATAGAATAACATCTATAGGCGATATCACAGCTGATCAGCGCGCCATAGATCATCGCACAGCGCTTTAAACAGACTTTGTCTCTGATAATTGTGGTCTAAAGGTGCCTCTGAATGCTTCACAGAGTAACCTTGCAGCTCCTGCCAGTAACTCAAGCCATGCCAGGGTAGGTCTATTTATTTTTTGCATTTGTTCCAGCCTGCTGGCGACTGATGCAATAGACCGTAGATGATTTACTTCTGTTGATTATTGAATCATAGAGGAAGAAAAAACATGAAGGAAAAAAAACAAAAACCTTCCCAAGAAGGATACACCTGACTTTTAATTAAGTTTGAACAAAAACTGGTCTTTCCTCGGTCGATTCATAAGAGCGACCTTCATTGCGAATTGGCGTAATGAAATATGATGAGCACAGCTTGGGAGCGTTGGTTGAACACCACCCAGAGGGCTGGGGAAGAGAAGGACCTCGGGTCTGTGAGGGAGGCCGCACAGAAACTTTTAGTTCTTACAGCGTCTACTGAATGCATACCGAAGCTGCAAAGACAATAAATCAAACATAATTGACTGCAGCACTGTCTTGCAGTGTCTTTGCAAGCATCAATCACATTTACAATGAATTACAAGGACTGCTGCGAATGCCTATGATGCAGAGCTAACTGGGATGGTTTCACTGCAACAAACAAATGACAGTGTGGTGTTTGGAAATGTGAAGGTAAAGGGCAGCAGAACAATGGCTCCTTAATTTCAGATTTAAATTGATACAGAATTAAACTAATAAAGTGAAAATGATCTGATTAGACAGATTAGTCAGAAATTAAATTTAAGAATCTCATTTAGAACATATCAACATCTTATTAAAGAACAATGAGAGGAGGACACTGGGTCCATTTATTGACGTACTTTTCAATCTGTAGCAGTAACAACACTTAAAAGTGTCCTGCCATGACGACTGTGCATCTTTGATGTGGCTGCAGCTATTTGTGGCGGAGCACTACACGATGCACGTTAAATCTTGCATTATCCATGTGTTCTGTGCCTTTTTACAGCAAAAACCTAATTAGTTTATCATCGGGTATTTGCCAAATTTGAAGACATTCCCTCAAAGTGATACTGTGTTCGCCATTTTCCCACTGCAACAGCAAATTCACTGTCGTGCCCAAAGACACGTCGGCCAGAGGAGGGGCCAGGGACCACCCGGCAACCCTGCAATTAGTGGACAACCCACTCTTCCACCTGGGGCCAAGCTGTCCAGCCTTCTAATAAAATGTTTCCAGCCACAGCTGTTGCCAGAACGGAGGCATGAAAATAAATTAAAAGGTAAAAAAAATTGTACTTCTGAGTAAATCTTGGCAAAAATGTGACAAATGTACTGAGCAGGACCATCGTACTTGTTTACACTGGTTAGGGCAGGTTAGGGGAAGGACTGTAAACAGGTGTAAACAGCTATTGTACAGGAGCGCCCTGTGCCCCGTTACCACAAAGATTATGCAGATTTATGTTCATGTTGTTGCATACTTAAAATGAACATAATTGAGTTGCATACTTGAAAATGAATAGTTGATCATGGTTACGCACCGACTCTGGAGAACTGAGGCGGTGAAATACATCTGGAAACCGCTCGTAAACGCTGATTATTTCCTAACGCCCTTATAAGCAGGCGAAACATTCCTTTCTCCTGACATCTTACGCTCTACTTTCAAAAATTGAGAGGACCACAAAAATCATCTTCACGTCTTGACAGCTCCATTTTGTCATGCAAATTTTCACTAGTATAAATGAATATGCGTTAGCTCAGCGTGCAAGATCTTGGTGTGATTTCTGTCGGACGGTGGATTAAGAAACAATGATATGGACTTGGTGTGCAACTGCTTTAAGACGTGATGAGCCTACTTTAGATGTCTCCTGCTCCATAATGAGCTTCTGTAAAATTTTTGTTTGGACAGCGGGGTGGACGCAACAGTGACAAAGGACAACTGCAATCCCCAAATTATACAAGACATTAAACGCATCATGATATAACAATGAGAAGAAGAGGTTAATAAGCGATTGGAACAGACAGGTGGTTGAGTCTATCCACGGGGAGCTGAACTGTAAGATGAAGAAAGGGGAGAATCGTCTGCAACAAAGCAGCGTGAGGCCGGGGAAGAGTGGTGTCAGGAAGATTATTAGCTGAAGGCACCGAAGGCCGGTCGGAGGCAGGAATACATATCGACATGAATACGCTTTCACAGGATGGAAGCCCTGTTCTAGAGAAGGTTTAACATGAAAACCTCAGATATTTTCACCCACGCCAGGTCACCAGCCAACCTAGCAGGACCTCTATTACCAACATCCTCCACCTCTAAGTCACACTCATCTTAGCTTGTCATAGCCCCCAGCCATCCTTCCGCCCCCGGCCATCATTTCTCCCACCTTGTCCTCCTCACTTTTTGAAATGGCAGAACGAGTGCTTCGGAAACAGGTAAAGGCTCAGATCTTCTGTTTAGAACACAGCACGTATCATGAAATACCCTGCAACGTACATCCTTTGAGTGTGTCCTCTTACGAATTACTGTATTTTTACACCAACAGTATATCAAATAACAATATGCTGCTTTCCGGTGACTAACCCACATCTAACTCTGCAGCTCCACTCAGAGTTTTGCTGTCTCTCAGCTCATTGTTCTGATTTTACTCGAGAGTTTCCGTCTCGCTCTCATTAATTTCACTGATCTAATTTCCAACCAGAGCCGGCTGGTGTTTACACCAAAGAAAGCTCTGTGTTCTATCTGCGAAGCAGCTGGTTGCTAGTGACAAGAGACAGCCACGTCCTTAAGTACACTAGTGCTGAAAGCAACTATTTGCTAAAAGTCGCACTTTCGTCGAGGCGCTTTCATGTCAGTGTCGTGTTTGCCGCTTTTTGCGTCGGCAGCGTGCGGAAGCAGCTGGTCTTCTTTTGGACATAGCCGCCAATTCGTATTGTCACCTGGATCACAGGCATCACACGGAGTCAGACGGGAGGCGGAAGCGGCGCTATATGTCAGAGGAGGTGTGAGCAGTAGCCTGCCGGTTCGCAGCAGATGCCGGGACACAAGCAATTCTGCTCCTCTGCTCTACGTGGAGCTGATAATAACCTCATGAATTTCTAACGCAATGCTTTGTATGTGTTCCCGCATGGCGACTGTTCATGTATATCAGTTTCAGGAGTGCAGGTGGAACTGAATCTCCACGACAGGGGAAGGGAAAAAGGCAGAAAAATTAAAAAGTGTATCTGATCATTTATCCTAACAAGATCTTTTACTATTATTTGCACTGTGTATAAAAGAGTACCGGTGTGTTTTCTTGCATTCGTGGTGTGTAAATATCTCTTTAGGCTGTCGTGGAACCAGCCGCGGAAGTTGGCAGGGTGGGCCAACCTGTCTGAACAGTCTAATTGGTTAGCAAGGGCACTGAAAGGAAGCAGGCCATGTTTCGTGGCGCTTCCACCTCCTGTCTGAACCCTCCGTCGTGCTGCACACTAACCACCAAGCAACCGTACAACAGATGAAAAAGCTTAGGGGATACAGGAGGGTGGCTACCAAGCCAGGTGGCCCCGTGTTGTTTTTCACCTTAAGACACTGAACAAAACAAAAGAGGAAATAGTTCCTTCTCCTATAGCTTGTTTTTCTTATCAGTCGTTTCCGAGTACAAGGCCCAAAACGAAATTAAAGGTTGGCGAAAAAGGTTTATCCTCTGTTTTGATGATGCTTTTCTTTTCTCTCGCAAAGAGATGCAAGTCAAAGGAACTTGCTTTATACCTTGCTCTCCCAAATGAACTCCCCTCTGAATCTGGTCATCCTCCATTCTCTGCCCCTTTCTCCTATTCCCTTCCTTTCTAGTTCAGAGCTTCTTTGCTCTGAGACTCACCCAAGCTCCCTTTGTGAGTGTTTAATGATGCATGCAAATGCAAATAAACCCACGGACATCTCAGAACGCTGGTCCTGAACCCAGAGGCAGCAAACAGCGCGGGACAAACAGACTCTCCCTACTCGTCGAGAGGCTCATTTTTAACCCTCGTCCCCAGGATGGAAAAAATACATACATAAAATCAGTTCTGCAGCAGAAAGCAATTACCCCCTCCCTCTCCCGTTCGTCTGTACAACAAACTCTTTTATTGATCCGGTGATAATTACCTCAGTCACATCATAAAGCACCTGGAACAGATTGGTGGCTCAAATTATCGATTACCCCTGGGCTACCCTTCATCGTTCATTGTATTGCCGCCATACATTACTTGATGAGATCTGCTTTGCCGCGCTTTCCACCGCATTCCTCATTGGCACTCTGCAGGGATACATTGACAAAGGGGTCCGGTGGTCAAAAGCACTCTTTCAAAGTCACTTGTCATCTTTTCTTAGTCTTTAGGTTATCCCTCGAGCCACACCAAAACCAAGGTTAACTTACAGTATACCTAATCGGCAGCTCACACATGCACCACCTCCCAAGCGCCGCAACAACATGCATTTAATCCAGCTCAGTCTTGGTCCAAAAATGACCTTTTATTCATGGTTGTAACTTGCGGCCTGCCCTGGCAAGCACCAGCTGTGTCTAAAGCTTCATTACACATCTTCCTGGAGGCATGTCTGTGCATGACCCCGAAACCTCTGCCCACTAGTCACACGTACGTCCACTAGCAAAGTCCCTAACCGGCGTCACAACAACACTCTGACCTCCACTGAGGCCAGTGCATTTTGTTGGCAATGAATAATGAGGCTGGAATTTCGGTTCCAGCTGTTTTTTTTTGTTTCTCTCTCTCTCTTCTCTTTCAATTTTTCACAAAGCTTACTCGAAGGTGGCGGTATTATTTTACAAGCCTTAATTTTTTTTTTTTATAGATCACGGTGGCAGCTTGTCATACGTCTCCCTCAGCTTGTTTTTGCTGAAAAGAGAACAACAAGGAGACGCGCAGGAGATGTACTGCTTTGTTACCGAGTCGGTCTTAGCTTTGTGCTTGTCTGGTTATCAGAAGAACAATGGCTCCTGGCATTTCCCCGGATCCCTCTCTCTTCAAACATGACAAAAATACATCCGAATCTGAACCAAAACTGGCTTCTAGACTTGTAAAGTATAATCTGTGGTTATAAATAATGGCTTTCCATGCTCACCTCTCTTTTGGTTGTTGTTTGTTTTTTTACCAACTGGGTTAGCTTCGAGAATTGTTGAACTGCACTTCAGCAGCTAATTTAAATACATTTTTTCTTTCCGGTTATTTCAATAATAATAATACATTTATTAAATGCAAATGGGTAAATTAGATGGTTAAGTTCAGAGAGCAACCTTTAATTATCTGCAACATGTTGCATTTGGATAAAAAAAAAGCTTAATAATATAAACTATTGCTGTATTTTGTAAGAGATCTTGTGAGATCCATTAAAAGAATAAATATCTGGTTAAAGAGGATGTGATGTAACCTCTTGTGTACTGTAACAAGCTTATCAGATAAACATTTTATTATAAATAGCTGTCTATCTGTTTTGTGTATTAATGCCACCCTGACAAGAGCCTTAATTAGGGGACTAAAAGACACCAACTGCTTCCCCCCGCGAGATTATTATATTTAATACTTTTAGCCACAAAAGTCACACTGAGAGCTGGAGAATAATCTTGCATCGAATATAAAACAGCCTGATTAGCTGCGTGCAGAGTGTATACAACCTCAGCACAAAAGCCTCAATGAAGGCAGGATTTGTTTCTTTCAGCCCGTGTGTTTCTTTGCGTTACCCCACAATGACTTATATTATACAACAAAAAAAGCTTTATGGGCCAACATTTTAGCAAATTCACACCCCGCTTTTTAAGCATGTGCACAATTGTTGTTGATGAATCCGCCCTCTTTGATTCGTCCCCGCCGTCTTTATTTCTCCTCTCACTCTGAATCGTCTCATGAAGCTAATAACAGAGAGCAGGGATTATCCTGACGTAGCACTGTCTGAACGGCGCAGGTCTCTCCGTGTGAAAAGCTACCGCCTGCAGGAAAGGTTGCTGAGGATAGACAGCTCACCTTAGCCGTCTGCAGTGAACCAAACTGGCTCTGGGCAGGTGTTCAACATGGCCAGGTGGAAAGCAGCTGACACAGGCATAGCTCCCCGGCGCTATTTGTCACTGTAAATAACATTTGTTTCTTCAATATTAGAATTGGACGGGGGTGAGCATCCAGCCAGCCTCTTTCATTCTCCTCTAATTTCGGCAATTAAAAAGAAAGGTCATGTGTGGGAACAGATGGCCAAACTTCAACTGTGTGCTGAGTCTGGAGACTGAAAGAGACAATTGGCATTTTACATGTGCCATTCATGGACTATAGTGGGGACAGACAGTAAATGGCTGAATGACTACCACTTTTATTTACTAGCCACCAAAGTATGTATGCACTCAAAGATTGCTAGATTGCACTGCGGAACAATCCCATGAGAGGCTTTCTCATTTGAGCTGAGCACATGCTCTTGTTTGCATATTAAAATTATGGACTTGGTCACACTCAATAAGACTTCCTATGGAACACATTTTGATGGCGCTGTGTATATTTTATAGCTTTGCACCCTTGTGCAGCAAACATCGATATAGTAAAACAGCCATCTAAAAGATGCTGTGTCAGAGGTAGTTTCAACTTGTATTAAAGATAGTGGGTTGTTGTTTTTAATTATCCACTGTACCCTACGCACAAAGAAGAAGAAAAAAACAATAAAATCAACTAAGAGTACATCTGGGAGAAGAAAAGGTACATTTTCTGTGCTCGGGGACAGGACAATTAAACTAAAATAAAGTCTGGTAAAGTTAAAACAGCCTGCTGAACCTCCCAGGAGTAACACAGGAAGCTTGTGTAGGCAGTAAGGTGGGGAGGAACAGCAAACACTGTGTTGTCACACTTCCACTCCCCGCGGAGCCGAGCTAAAAGGAGGGGAGACGTAGATCTGGAAGCAGCACAGCGCCTCAAGCTTCTGTTATTTTCTAGCGCAATGTTTGTGAAATTCCTGCTGATGAGGTGATTATGCTCGAACATGTGCTTCTTTCTGAGGACATTTGAATTTGCCGTGGAACAGAGGACACAGAAGCTGGCCGCGGCTACTGTAGGTGTTGTTTCGCGTTAGGATTTGTTTGAGGTCAGTGGAAAAATGCGTGTGTGCTTTTTAGTCCAACATCTGACTCCATTGTACATACAGGCGCGCTCCACACACACTGTTTGCTCTAGGGATTTCGCGGCGGTGAGAGGTTTTTCATGGAGAGCGTCCACTGTCCATGGGTTGTTAAGGTTCAATGGGCCTTTTGAAGTTAACAGAGTGTATGCTCTGTAACCGACAATTTTGTTTCAGCATGCTCATCATTTCAACCAAGAACACAGCTGAGACGAAGGTTTTTGCCTGTACTTCACAATCTACTGCGTATGACTGTATTCTGACTGCAAAGTTCCCAAGAAGGGAATCTTTTTGCGGAGCTATCCATACATCCCTTTGGGGAATGTTAACTTTTCCAGCTTATGGAGCATTTGACAACACTTACAGGCAGCGCCAGGCATGCTTTTAATGTAAGGTGTCACATGGGTGCTGATGCATTGAGTAGGATCACATCATCTGCTACTAGAGTATCTGCTCGTATTTATGAGCGCGTGTGTTGACAGTAATCTCTGCAAACAAGCCACAGCTTGCCACGGGTGCGACATACATCTCTTCCCTCACCGAAACTGGCTTCAGCTCAGCACATACATACATAAACCGGAAAGCTAAGCAAAACGTCTCGTTCAAAGTTAGGAGTCAGTAAAGCAAGCAGAAACACTGGAGCCCGAAGAGAGCGATAACCTGGTAACTCCCTCCAAAATCAGCAGATGGTGCATAGACGACTAGATGAGCAGCCAGCAGACTTTTCAACAGACTGTAACAACTTACAAAAATCAATCAAAGGACACTTGCTTTGCCAGGTTAAACAAGCATCTGCTGGGCTTTGTGAGTTACAGTTCACATAACACTGTGTGAATAAAGTCACGGCTTTGAGCGAGAACTGTTTAAAGTTGTGATGACATCAGACACTTCACTGAGATACAATAAAAAAACATTTTCACCAATTATAAAGCCAAATTTGTAAGACAAAACACCATAATCTGGTCTACTGCATACCTCAAAATACCTGTTATTTTGCCATAGTTACTGTAGTGGCCATAAAATTATATGGAAATGCAGTGGTTAAACTTAAACTCATGTTGAATGTTCTTTAACCCTGACATTTACAGGGGACTTGATAGAGACAATCAAGAAATGTATCATGTATTTTATGAGCCTGGAGTAGCCCAACCTTCTGATGGCAACAAAATTGGAGGTGAAACTTGGTCTGGAGTCACTCCATTGGGAACCAGTCACGATGATCTGCCCGGCCGGTCAAATCGTTTGATTTTATTCGGTAATGGACACAAGAGTGACAGCAAAGTCGTTTAGATTCTATTGTGTTTGATTAAGACATTGACAGCAGAATAACATTAGAAGATGAACAGTTAATAGTGACTATTTGTTGAGAGAAATACGTGACATAATTTGTTGTGGGACTATCCAATCGCACAAATAAAATACAAAACCAGACAATTTTGTTTTATTCCATGCACAAGAGTCTTAAGAAAGTCCTACTAAAAACGCTACCATGAAACGAAAAAGAATTATTCTTTTAAACACGTTTTATCAAAATTGAAATGGAAGTGTTTAATTTAGAAGTCGAACGCTAAAAGGCGTCATTTTGCTTATCTCTCCTGGAGTGCCTGGTGCAAGGAAAAAAAAAGGGCTTCGTTTGCAATAACAGAGGCAGCGATGCTGTGTCTCTGTCACCATGAAGTGCGCTCTTCTGCCAATGTTAATTAAAACGGTAGAGTCTGATAGGGAAATTAAGGAGCATCGTATTGATGGCGATGGGTGTAAACAAGGCCAACTTTAAAAGGGAGATTTATTTTGTTTGGTGATCAACTTTTGAAAACCTGGCAGCTCTGAATGACCACATATCTCACTGCACTTTCTACACCACTCCGTTTCACCATAAATTCACTTTTTCTTGTTTTGTTTGTGACTCACACTCAAGTAGTATGATTGAGTCTCATTGGCCTCTTTATATAGCTGTTTTCCCTGGAGAGCTAATAGTATGTTAAATGTTCAGTGCAAAAAGACAGAGTGACTAAATAACAGTGACTGGTAAATAAAGTCAATGGCAATGCACAAAACCAGAAACAAACACAATGGTAATGTTTCTATGTCTGCTGAATCTATGTGTACAACTTGCCACTTACAGACAAAACTGAGACAGTTGTGTTTATTTTGGGAACCTTCTGCCCCCTAGTGGCAGAGAAACTCTAAATATAGCTTTAATGACTTAATTATATCTCAAGGAAAATGCCACATTCACACTGCATCAAATAAAATGAAACTTTCTGATGATCACCAACTGAAAAGGCAATGAATTGTGATCGTGGGGGACATCGGACTGTATGTCAAGATAAAACATGATACTTGATCCCCATTAGCAAACCATTAGACCACAGCTTACGTGTGCATTCAACCACTTCATGGCTTCCATCACTGTTTGATCATGTTACATGATTTGATAGAAAAACTGAATTAATTCTGAAATTAATTTACCACTACACGTGTATTTAAGTCTGTGAGTGAAACACAACCGATGCAATCAAGGTAACTGATTACATGACATTATGCTGACTGAAACACACGTTTCTGTGTAATGTTCATACAGATTACAAAAACAAACGTGTGTTCTAACAACGTTTCGTGCAGAGGCTGGCAAGAAATGACAGCTCATTTCTCCTGCAGTCATATCACTGTATCATGATGATGCAGGTGGACCATGAAACCGTATGACATGGTTAGTTACTTTTTTAACATTTGCACAAGCTAATTAATTTACTTCTGGTTTGCTAGCCTGACATTAAAACCTTTTCCAGACTGGATTCCCTAACAATTGAGAATCTAAGCTTCATTTCAGTTTGCTCTTTTGGGCGTTGTGGCAATTTCATGCACTGTTTTATCATTTTGGTCAAAGTGTAAACTAGTTTTTTGCCT
Organism: Planiliza haematocheilus; assembly: GCA_005024645.1. Lineage (NCBI taxonomy): Eukaryota > Metazoa > Chordata > Actinopteri > Mugiliformes > Mugilidae > Planiliza > Planiliza haematocheilus. Next base: position 3,236,161 of record SRSE01000949.1, on the reverse strand, counting down.
AGTTTTACTTGATAGCGTTGAAGGTTTTTCACTCTGAGCATAGTGTCAGTAGGGAATTTGCTGGTATAAGAAAATGGACTAAAATAAATTAAGCATGCAAAACCATTTTTGCATGGAGAAACATTCTCGATACATATCCTGTGAATTTTGTTCTAAGACCCAGACATGTAGTTAGCATAAAATATTTACAGTTTTTTTAGTAGAGCTTATTAGACAAATTAAGTCTAGTTTTAAAATGACCTTAATATCTTAGAATTTCTGCACATTTCTTTACAAATCACATATCATGTGCATAGATACATACTTAATATTTGCATTAGAGCACTATTAGGCGCACTTAAAGCATTATGAGAAAAAATTACAATAAGACCTTGTTTAATGACTAAACTGTTCGTAAAATAATCAGCATTATGACCAGGAGTAGTATATAACATTGACCATCTTCAATGACTATTCAGTGTTCTGCTGTGAAACTTTAGGGTCTGGCATTCATGTGGATGTTACTTAGACATGTAGCCCTCACCTAGACCAGACTAGACACCCCCACCCCATAGCAATGACACTCCTTGATGGCAGCAGTCATCCCCGGGAGGATGCAGCCTGAAACAGACACACACACAAAAATGGTTTAGGATGAAAACCAGTACATAGTGTTGACCTGGCCTCCAAATTCACTAGATCCCAAACTGATCAAGTATCTGTGGGATGAGCCACAGAGGCCCCTCCCCTCGACCCATAGGACCCAAAGGCCACCACTAGCAACATGCTGTTGGACACCACAGGACACCCTCAGAAGACCCATGTCCATTTTCTGATGAGTCACAACCGTTTTAGAGGCACAAGGGAGACCTACACAATATTAGGCAGCTGGCCATAATGTTGTGCCTGATCGTTGAGCAGCCGGACACGTTGTCACTAACTCATCAAAATATCTCTTTCCTGGTTTCAAAATCAAAAGACAGCCGTTAAATGTCTACATCTGAAGTTTGAGCGGAATCATCTTAATTAAAAGAAGAAATTAAACACCAGATCCGGGGGCTATAAAAATGACATTCATTGATAATATGTGGGCATTACTCTTACAGTGAGAGAAAGTAATTTGGGAGAGTAGTTTATTAGCCCTCTGCCCTTTCAGCCAGATTCGACCTTGCAAGCCCATGTACCAGAGGACCAGCTGCAATCCATGATTCATTTAACACCTTCTGGGCCTCTGGAAGCACTCGAAGCACATGCGCTGTTGATTAAACGCTTTGTGGTAGAATTCATATTTTAAGCATACGCCGCATGAAAATTAATGATAACCAGCCAAGCAGCAGAACACTGTACAGAAGAGCCATGATGGGCAATTTATCAGAGATTCAGTCCAATTTACAATTTATTCTGTAATCATCACAATGTTTCTTCCATATACAGCATAATGTAGTGCACATTTTTGAGTGGGTGGAATAATAAGGAATATGAGTAGGCTACTCACAAAATGATATAAATGTCATTACAGTGCATTCAAGCAGGAAATCTAGCACACGGAACGAGAGATTAGCCTCTGGGTGGGAACGCTCCACATATGCCCATAAGAGGCTAACAGAGTCAGTGAGTGAATGAATGGGTGATTGAGCAAACTCTACTGAAGTTTTTGTATGGTCCCGAGTCAAGTGTGGAATTTAGCTACGGGTTTGTTCATCTTTGAACTAGGCCACAGTGGATTTCAAAGGAATCTGTAATTCTCTGCTTACTGCCAGAGCCTTAAGTGAAAAACGAGAAGAAATGCAGTAAAAAGCAATGCTGTAATTTTTATTTACTTTCGCCTTGATGTTAATGTCAGTCATGGCCTCTGTGTCAACTCTGCCTGCTTTCTATGTTCAAGAAAATGTTTTCCAATTTTACTTGCAGAAACACTGCACGTCCTGGACTCAACATCACCGGCGGCTTGGTGATGGAAGCCATCAATCTTGCAGAGTTCATGGGTTGTACAGCAGGTCTGTGCGTCACGGTCATGCTGCCAGATCTAACGCTCTGCCCCCCGTCTGCCCTAGACCTTCTACAAGTGCCATTTTGCATCAGCCTAGATGATGCTTCTGTTTATTAAACTGCAAAACGCTTCCCCCAGTGACATTACTTTAAAAGGTTATTGCTATACTGTTGTTTTGTTTATTTGCCTTATACCACTGATTAAGTGAACACTCATAACTGTGTCCCACAGCTGTTCATTGTGCTGCAGTGACATTTTGCAGTGACATGCATGCTCCACAAATTATAAAGATAACTCCCAGTGACTGCTTTGTCTGCAAACTGAATAACTAATGCAAAACTTGAGGTTTTGTGCAAAGCTAGTATACTGACGTTGGCATTTAGCTTAAAGTAGTAGTTTTTGGCCTTAAAGAGCTTCTAAAGGCTCTTTTAGAGTACTGCAGGAAATAACTAAGCAGCTGGTGCGAGGCATTTATACTTGAGCACTCGCCAGTCTGACTAGCCTTCTAAAAACGCCACCCAAATGCTAGTTAGCGCTGTGTCTTTTTTGCCATTCAGGTTTATTTTTGTTTCCACTTCCTGCTTCGCTTTCGACAATGGTAACTGAAACCTACTTAGTTAATCTAACCCCAGTTTGAAAATTGCAGAGATGGAAAACACCTGGAAAAACTAAAACGCAAACACACTACGTTGCCGTGATGTGTAGTTACATTTCTATGGAGGTGCACGTCAGCTACAGTGCTAGCGTCTGCGCTGTTGCTATAACTTTAAAGCTACAGTCTAAACCACCTATAATTCTACATCATTTTTAAAAGAGGCATACCAAAGTGCCCAGGCTGATAACAATGGCTGGTACATCATGATGGATTTTCAAAATTTGAACTACAAATATTATGCTGCTGCTCGCTCAATTATTTTTATTTAAATAAATGTCTGTTAAGACACAATGCAATTGGGATAGGCGCCATCCGCCCCACGATCCTCCAGAGGACAAGTGGTTACGGAGATCTCAGCACTATTGAGATTTAAAAAAAAATGTGTTGACAAGATAACTGCCTTTCTTCTGATTTTATGACAGCAGATCAGTTTGATATATTTCAAGGAGTAATGGAACAGGAAGGAGCAGCCGCAGTGAGCTGTTAGATGAAGAGTAAGGAAGAACAGATGTGTTCATAGCTTTGTAAAATCTCCCTGCTGGGGTGACTCGTCACCCTGGTAGCCAAGAAAATGGTTTTAAAAGACATTTTCCTGATAATGTTTTTTTGATGCTACGAATGGCCCTCTCATACCAGTGTCTGATTTGTCTAGACGCCTGAAATGCAGCATTTGACTTTAGGAGTCACATGCAATCATGTAATATTTATTTATGAGTTGAACTGTATTCACACAATACACATTGTCGGTCTCCAGACGGCACCATCATAACCTTCAAGCACAGTCTGCCTCATACAAGCAACACATCTGTATTTGTTCTTGTCATTCTAGCCTTGAGCTTGGTATTTATTTGTTAAAGCCTTCCAGGATTAACAGTTCAAAAGCAACAGAAATAGATCTGAGAAATACTTATCTCTGTCCGTGCCATTAAAATATGCCGGTGTCTTTATGCTCACAGTCGCCATATGCATGAGATTGCGACTGTGAATTGCAAATGGCCCCCACATTAGAGTGTTGTGCTGCAATTATACTATGAAAAGGACATCTTAATGGAAATACTAATGAATCTCATTTTGATGTTCCATGATTGTGCGTACATGCATTTATACATGTGCTTGTATGGGTTTATGTGCCCGCTAATGCAAAATAATTCTGGCTAAAACTGAAGGCGTACAGCTACTGCAAGAGCCCATAGCTTGTGTGATGTTTATGAGAACAACTAACGTAGTATTTCTCAGATAGTTTTTTCGCCTGTAGGGTTAGGGTTAGACAATTTGCTTGCAGTATTGGATGGACGATATAAGCTATATAATATGATATGCTTAAAAAAGGGGCAGATTATAAAATTAGCAGCCATGGCAAGAACTATCCCTGGGTGTGGATAATGAATAACGCCCATTAGAAGAACTTTTGAGGTGCTGATGAAACAGGCACATGCAGACACATAAGTACTTAGTGGTTACTGAATGCATGAAGGACTTGTCATAACTAGGACTGAATTTATGACTTCGTTGTAAGTAATCTCTCTTTTTTTTTTCTAAATAACACTATTTTTAGAAAGGTAAACACTTGGGTGGAAACTGCTGCAATGCTCTTTAATGTAACCTTGGCAAGCCAGTAATTCACAGCTTTCTGACAGAGGCTTGAATCCTGAAAAATTATGCACACAAGAAGCGTTTCCTAGATCAGGTTAAGAAGAAAAAGAGAAACTAGATTAAAGGTGCGCATTTAATGGTTTTAAATCACATACATTATTTTTTAAAGTGTCTTCTTCAGTGCCGTATTTGACATTAGTTACTGCTGTCAGTCACAGATGGTCCTTCAGAGACGCGTTCACACCAATTCACACTTTATCTCATGTTAGTCTGACAACCCTCACATGATTGTCGTGTGACCTTAGCGTCTCACGTCTGACGACAGTGACCTTCATTTGACATAAATGACTCCAAAGGTTTCCGGGAACTCGCCAACTGACAGTTGAGCTGATGAAGCTTCGTGGTTGAGAGGAGATGAATGTCTCTCAAGTCTAAAACAGCATCTGCTGCTGTCTTTTGACATAAGAAATACAAGACAATCCATTACCTGCGCATAAATCCTCGCAGACAAGTCTTCAGCAGAGGCGTTTGCATGTGAAAGAGGCAGGACAGGAGCACCGTCACTATGCAGTGAAAGGAAAGGAGGGGGAATTACTGACCCACATGCTGTTTTGAACTCAGGGTTCAGCATGCTCCTGAGTGTTGTTCATTTCTTCGTACAAAATGCCAAAAGATTTTCCTGAAATCATTGTTAATGCGACTCAAGTTGAAATGGTTCCGTGTTTCAGAAATCGCATTCGAATCAAATATCCGAAGAATGCAGGTGGGAAGGGCACAGATGAGAAAGTGGTGTTGCAGAAAAAACATTACGATGTCTGTTGGCTGACCATTTCGTCCTCAGTCACAGCACAGGACAAAACTTTTAACTGAACTTTTAAAATAGAAGTGTACTGTGTGTGTCGAGGGTGCTGCTTCTCTCAATGCGGTGAATGTAGCAGCAAATGTTGATTATGGGATACTGTTTGTCAGAGAATAAATGCTGCAGCTCTTAAGTAACCAAGCAGAGCTCCCAAGTCTTGTTTACCAGCTGTTAGCCGTGACAGATAATAACCCTGAAGCTAGCTATAACTACGCCCTGGAGCTCCAGAGGTGTCTCCTCTGTGCTTTCCAACCAAAGCTCGACGCTGAAGAACATTTTACATTGTGGTTGTAAAAGTAATGCCATTATAAACTTTATAACATCCCGCTGATGGAATTGCGGTATAACTGAAGCCATAAAAGTCTCATTCTGACCTATTTAAAATATTTATCATTTTAAGTGATAAGAGATGTTAAACAGAATCTACTTTACTGGTAGTGTTTTTGCGGTATGTATATTGCGCGCTCACAAATGTTAAAATGAAGTATCTTGGTCCCAGGTGGCTATAATAAACCATGAGTTTCATCAGTTGTTGCTGAGGTAGATGTAATATTGATATGTGATATGGATTTGCGCTAATATCACCAGGGCCAGGGATAGACGGCAGACTGCAGCTCTGGCTTTTTCTGCAGCTCCAGGGGCGTATGACGTGCATTCAGAGTGAATGCAAAGCAAAATTAGATGTGGTGTGATTACACTGAAAGTCAATGCAAAGATGGAAATAAACTGCCTGGCCATTATGACCTGAAGCGGAGACACATCCGTGTGGTTAGCATGTTTCAGCTCGGAGAAGAAAATAGTTGTCCTCATAGCATAGTGGTCTTTCTTTGCTATTTAGCTGGGAAGTAAGTGACTTTACAAATTAAAAACAAACAAAAATAATGATAGAGGGATGTGAATAGAAAAAAAACAGAAGAGTACCTGGAAAGTTTTGAGATAATTTAATGGCTGAGCTGAGACGCAGTCAGGCACACGGACCCTCGGCAGACACAAAATCAGTGCATACATTATCTGCACAATTGGTTCATTGAGACCAATTAACACTGAACAAACAAATCGGCGGCCAAATATTTTGGTCTATTAAATTAGCCCATTTCATGGCATGACATTTTGACATGTCACAGTGGGGAAAGCACAGGGGTATTAATGATGGCCAAGTCCCAGTAAGCCGTGAACCAGAATGCACAAAAGCCGGACCTCCCCTACGTGGAAAGCAGCCAACATTAATGCACCTGTGCTTTCCCTGCTGTGACAAGTCAAAATGTCTTCCGTGAAAGTGGTCCATTTATTCAACAGCCAATACAATCTTTTAGGTACTGTAGGCCGCATGTTTTATTGCACAGCATGCAAATTCATATCCATTTCTGCTTTAACCTGATTTCTCAAACTAATGCGTGTGTACTTACAAGCCGCGGAGAAACACACAAACGCACATACCCAGCCAAACACAACAAATTAACTTAACTAAAGTCATTAGGAGGAGAGAAGTCGCAGACCAAGCCAAAACCCATCTCACCATGGTGGTTCCAGCTGCTTGGCTATTGACAGTATTGACTGGAGCTCTAACAAACACAAGCGAGTAGTTGTTCTCAGCCGATTATATGTGTTGCAGTGAGAAATAACTTGCTTTCTATAAATTACACTGTAAGCACGGTGTCAATCTGGAGCTGTGTATCTTTCAGGAACCCTATTTGCCTAGCAGCTTTTTAGCACTGAATGTGTCTTCTTACTTAAATAATTCGCAATGCCTTAAAGCGCGTTATTTGGAATAACTGCAGATGAGCACGAGGAGCTCTGTGTGTTTTGCATGTCTCACTGTGTGCACAAGTGAATGACAGACATAGAGGAAGATGGTTCTGTTTGCTTGGGAATCACTGGGACGACTAGAGGCATGCGTGCAGTCTGATCCAATATTGGTTGCCGTCACGGGCAAATCGGTAAAACTAGCGTTACGTCATTTGAGTTCTGCGCTGCTGTTTTGTGTCATGGTTTCAGTTTTGTTAAAGGGGAATTACTGTTTTTCACAACCTGGACCTTATTTCTGGCATAAAATACGATTGTTTACTCACCCATATAACTTTGGTGTCATTTGGAGCCGTTTGGACGATATTCATGTCTGCATATACTGTATCCATATAGTGTGAGTGACTGGGGCACCGAGATGCAGCCTGTAAATTAAACATTACCTGCCGTGAAATCTTTTAATTTCACCAATATTTTGTTATGATAGGCTCGTGCTATTCCCCGTTGAGTCTGGAGTTACCTGTCATCATCCGTGGTCTGTAGATTGACCTACTAACCTAACCCCACGCAGCTTGTTTACCTGTAATTTGCTACTGATATTTTTTGCAACATGGCTGAATATTTTTCTGATTCTGAGGTTGTGGACGACGACTTTGTGATCACGTTCTTACCGTTTTGAGCCAGAGTATATGGATGAGGAGCTTGTTGAACTCCTTTCGATGCGGATAAAGAGAAAGGAACAGCTGGCCAAAGAACAACAAACCACTGCACGGCTGCAAATAGATAACAGGTAACTCGGGGGAATAGCGTTAGCGTATCATAACGAAATATTGGTGAAATGAATGAGTTTCGCAGCAGATAATGCGTTATTTAGAGGCTGCGTTGCAGTGCCCTAGTCACTCCCACTATATGGATATATGCCGATCTAAATATTTTCCGAACGACTCCAAATGACACCATAGTTATGGGTGCGTACACGATCATATTTTATGCCAGAAATACGGTCCAGGTTGTAAATAACGGTAATTCATCTTTAACAATTTGCAAACACGCGTGCACTGTGAACTCGGAAAAATGCCAAAGAAATGAAGAAACTGCACAACAAAGACAAGATTTAAAGTAAAACACAAGAGAAGTATCCAAGGAGCACCAAAAAGCGAAAGACATTGTTAACATGCTGAGCTTTAACATATTTAAATGTGACCATAAATACAACAAATACTCTCTGATTGCTTGCCGAATTTCTGTTAACAGTGTGTCTCTGTGTCGGCAGTGATGTTCTCTTAATTTACTTGTATTTCATCTGTTTTCTCAGCTTCCTCGACATCTGTAAATGAGATCAAATACTAATTTCAATTCGTAACAGTAAGCCTCTTTGTCTGTGACAGTGTGTAAAAGTACCTTAAATCTCTAGAATGTTTTGGAGCCTTCAGGTTATTGTGTGGCATCACTTAGCCTGTCGTGGCCTGCGTATATCTTGTCATAATATTATCATACTATTTTCCTCTGTCCATGCTTTCTGCGTCCGCGTTGGCTTCATGTTACCGCAGCCTCGGGCTGAATGTCGTCTCAACAGCCCATCATATTGAGTGACAAGTGTTGGCCTAAGCTGCACACCTGAGGGGACAAATACGGGCACTCACAATGCACTTTGTTGCCTCAAGGTGAAAAGTTGCATATTGTAGCCTCAAGGAATTTGATGATGAGGATGATTTTTTTTTTATATATATATATATTTATTCTCAGTTATCCAGGTCACAGTATATCCAAAAAGCGTTAAAGAAAGGCCTTGCAGAGTTTTTTCTTTTTCTTTTTTCTGAAGTCTCATCCCAGGAGCTTCTTCACTTCTAAGGGATTGGTGGGAAATTGAGGTTTAAATGGGAACCGTATACTAATCCTATCAGTATGTAATGGAGGTTAACAACAGAATTATGCAATCAGCTGTAAAAGGGATGGCCAATAAAGCTTCGTATAGGCAGCAGTCATGTGGAGCTCGATAGGAGCTGTTAAATGAGAATGAAAATCTTTGAATACAACATAGATTTAAAGAACTTGAGTAGCTGTATTAGTAGTGTTATTTTTTTATGCTGTTTACTTCACCACAAAAGCACACCGATGTTGCTTTGGGAATACATAACGATTACCTCTTTTGTTTCCATCCATCCATAAATTTAAATTGGATTTTCTATGGTCAGCTGTTGATCTGATTAGTGCTTATGTAGTGCTTTTCAAAATCACTTCCTCATATCTGAAATAAAAGCCCATGATAAAACACGCGGCAGATATTGTTTTGCATCTAAGGGTCAAACCCATTTACTGCTGGATTTTATGTGTCTGCACCAACTGCTTTGGGGAGTGCTTCTCAGCATGGAGACTCAGCCATCATTAAATGAGAGTGAATCACGGCTATTACAGTATGTAGACATTTTATTCATTAAAGCCTCTAATCACTGAGAATAATTAAACTGATAATAATGGAACTTTGTAATCTGCAAACTGAAAAGTAAAGGCTTATCTTTTAAGGCAGGAAACATTTTAATGAAATTATGAAGTGGTGCTAGATCAATCTAAGTGTGCAGTTTTTTTGGAAATGCGGCTTTGGTATCTTTATGTGTCATTTTTTTGATGTGGATAAAAGTATGATTTTGTATCAGATGTCTGGCGCCTTAGGAAGTCAAAGTCATAGCTGAGATTATCTCAAGTTTTGTCATCGTAATTACAATCCTCAAATTAACCCCAGTTATTGTGCTTTCTCAGCCCAATTATAAAGCATCGGCTCACAGTCATTAAGTCATCTTTAAACTAAAGAACAGACATTACAGACCATCATTACGATAAATGTTGGTTGATAAATGGCCTTCTTTTGAACTGTCACTTTCAGATAATTGTCTTTGCTCTTGTTTTCTGGACTGGAAATTAATGCAACACACTGGTATATCACCTCAAGGTTTTCCAAATGTAGCCGTGTATGGTGCCAAAAACTGCAGTTCTTTAAACGGCCACTGGAGGCTCTAAAAGCAAGTGAATGCCCATATACGTTAAAAACGCCCAGACAGCTCAGTACACATGGTTCTGTATTGGTCTGTACAGCTAATTAACCCATTCATTTCAACAGTACAGGGATATGTTTCAAGTGTATAAGCATGATTAAAGGTGTAGTCATTTTCAGTGTTGTCTCATGTAGCTGTCTGTCTAGGAGTCACTTGACTGCCTGTGCTTCAATCAAGGCTCTACCTCTTAAGCTTGTTACATGCTCTGCGGGAAGTAAGAAATTTGTTCTCACTCTTTCAGGCTGCAAGAACAAGAAAAAAAGTGTTGGCCAAGTAATTTATACTTCATGAGAAGCTCAAGTTCTCTAGGGAAGTCCTCACAGGGCCCTCCTGCTGCATCATACTTCACACGCGCTAAGCACTGTAAGATGAGGGAGACGGAAGACGAGAGGCACTTTCCTTATTATTTTCGGATGTCAGCCAGTCGCTTTGACGACCTTGTTCGGATCACGGCGTTAATGCAGCATGAACCCGCACACACAGTTTGATGGTTTGATCTCTACCCAGGAGAGATGAGCGGGTCAAACTGCGAATATTAGCATCTGGGAGCTCACAGAGTGGCTGCTAGCATTTCTGCTTGTACACATAAACCACGCCCACTTCCAATTTCTGACCAATCGCAGAACAGTTGTGGAACACCACCACAAAAAAATGAGGGCTGTGAGAACAAATTTCCTGCTTCTCGTGGGTATGTAACAGCCTTTAGCCATTTTAGCCGGAAGTAGCCAGGAAACAGGCGTAGTTAGGCACTGCCAAGATGGCGACAACCGGATACACCCACACTGAGCTTCAAAAGGTTTGTCCATCCTTATAGTATATACAGTCTGTGATTACAATCCATATAACCTCTGTCTGTTCCAGTAGTCAAAGCGGCATTAATAACATTTGGTCATACATTTTAGTTTAGACTAAATAATGGGCACATCCGAAAGAAAAGCCAAAAAGCACCAGTTTATAGTGACACTACTGTGATAATATGTTGCTGTGGGGTAATTTTCTTTTCTCTGTGTTAAATGTGGAGTTTATGCAGCTGACGTTATTGTGTTATATTGTGGCTGGTTATAACTGCTCAGTGTGGATTGGACAGAGGCCTTGCTGGGATTTAAGGGGAAGTCATTTCATTTTACTAATGAAAATGATGAAGCTGTAACTTGCACTGCAACAAAAGTTAATAGGGAGAGAGTGAGAGGGATATTTGAATGCTCGTTCAAAAATGCCTCATTAGGCAAAAACAGTTGAAATACTGGGTTTGGAATTGCAGGGTCTTAGGACCACTCACAGTGATATATAACAGTACAAATGAGCTCCACCACAACGGGACACAATACAATTCTACTTACATTCTAACACATAAATAATGACGACCCAATCATGTAGTATATTGAATATGCAGCCAGCAAAATCCTGATTTAATCTTTTAGGACTTTGGGGACAAGTAGAAGATTCAAGTAGAATACATCTTGAATCATAGTATAATAATACACCGTGATACATCTGCTTTTATGTACAGTACAATAAGCAGAGTCTATGGGACCATCCTGTCATTATTCTGTGCCAGTGAAGCAGCAAAATGAGGACATTTTATGCTGATAAAGTACCAGATTCATTTTATAAACCTGAGCAATCTGCAGGGAAGAAGGTTTTACATTACAGTCAGGTACAGTACTCCAATATAAATATGACAAACTCAGCATGATATATACAATTCATACAGTTCAAGAAAAATCTGAGATAAAAGAACATAATTAGCCTAGATATTTATAATATTTGCCTATTTTTTTAAGGAGTCGACCATGCCTTGTGTCAACAATGTTTACACATCTTATTATCCCACTCATTACAACTGCAGGGGCATAAGTTTTAAACGTTCCTTTCTAAATTGAATTACGGCTTACGATATGCATAATTAAGGTTGTGGTCATGTTCAGTGTTGTCTCATAGCTGGCTGTCAACTTCAAGGTACGATTCAATGGGTAATAGCACTTACGTATCATAACAAAATATTGGTGAAATGAAGTTTCGTGGCATATAATGTGTTATTTAGAGGCTGCCTTTCGGTGCCACAGTCACTACCACTATATGGATATACGCGGGTATAAATATCGACTCCAAATGACAACAAAGTTGTATGGGTGAGTAAACGATCATATTTCATACCAGAAAAAAAAAAAACTGTAATTCCTCTTTAAGCTCATTACATACTTAATGAAAAGCAAGAAATTTGTTCTTGTTCTTGAGGTGAGCAAGAATAAGAACAAAGTTCGTTCTGGACAGGCATTTATATTTGACCAGAAACTCAGGTCCTGAACTCCAACTTATTATTGTTCGACACTAAAACTTTCATTCATCAATAAATTTGCAGAACAGTTGTGATTTTCTGGATCCACCAAAACGTTTTTTGACCACTCAGAGCTACCATGCATGCAAACATTTTCATCCAGAATGACTTCACGTCCTGCCAGCCACCAGTGTTGTATAAAGTACTCAAAAGCCATACTTGAGTAAAAGTAAAAGTACCTTACTGGAAAATTACTCAAGTAAAAGTGAAAGTAGCCTGCTAGAATATTACTTGAGTAAAAGTAAAAAAGTAGCTAGTATTTACTGTACTTAAGTATCAAAAGTAAAAAGTACTGTTAATAAAATGCAATCAGAAATTTGAGTTGTAACATTTTCTTTATTCCTGTTTAATTTAGTTTTTAACTTTTGTTTAATTTGCAAAGTGTCACATGACACTTAAAGGAGCTTCAACGCCTCCTTACATAAACCCAACCATATACAAAAATACACAAACATATCCTTACAGACCGGGTCTGCGGGGAATGTTCAGCTACATCATGTAGCTGAACATTCCCCGCAGGTATGGCCACGGGTGTTCATCGTCGTCGTCGTTGTCGTCTATGCTGGTTGTTTCAGCAGCAGGTTCAGGTTCAGTCGCCGATTCAGTCACCTCCATCTCTGACATTTTAGGCTTCTCTGTCTTCCTCCTTCTCTTCAAATAACATTAGAGACCCGACTTGTCTGAGACTACTGACATGATAATGCGACCATTAATTTGAAATGTACCCGCTGGCCGCTGATTTCATCCGCCGCACAACGGGGTAAACCAACGATAATGTCTTGCGGTTGTATCTCCAACTCATTGCTCTGGTCCCACTAACAAAAGAGATTGTCCATGTTCCTTCTATTTGGAACGAGTAACGATAAAATGTAATTAAAATATTGTTTTTTTCAATGTAGTGAAGAAAAGTAAAAGTCGTCAGAAATAAAAGTAGTAAAGTAAAGTACAAATATAAAAAAATACTACTTAAGTATAGTAACGAAGTATTTTTACTTCGTTACTATACAACACTGCCAGCCACTGCTCAGAATCCACTGGATCATAAAAATTGCAGGTCTTGGAACACACAACCTTCTTCACTGCTTGACGACTCACTTTTGTGCTGTGAATTTTGTGAGACTCATAACTCGTAGCCATTTGGATTTCATTAAGAGACGTGTAAAAAAATAAAATAAAAAATACCTCTGCATACAACTGGACAGTCCCACGATCAATCAGAGCCATTTTGCTGTAAACGAATTCAGCATTTCGCTGTTGCTAAACGATTCGATTGGCCCTGCAGATCTTTGCTGGAGCATAATCAGGTCCCAATGGAGCCACTCCAGACCAACGTTCCCCACTGTTGGTCGAAGGCGGGCTGCATTACAGGCTGATAATGATAAATAACAGTATGCGTTGAATTTTCTTCTTTAAAAACACACATGAAAAGTATTACCACATCAAACAGACATGGCTTGTGGATGGATGTGGTAATGCTTTTAGTTTTTTGTTCTTTTGTTGTTCAAATATGTTCACAAGGAGCACTTGTACATTGGCAGTACATAATAAAATGTGAGTAATATGCATGAAGTATGCATCGTACACTCTGTACTGTACAGACTGTGTGATGAAGTGCTTTCAGAATGACACATTAATGTCCTTGTCTGGCCGTCATTAAAAAGGAACATGGAGTATATAGAGCATTTCCGGATACACTCTCCAGTCTCTCTGGCGCTTTCGGTTAAAGATGATCGTTTCATGTCATTTTACTGAAGGATTCAGCAGGAAGGAAAAAGAAACATCCCTTCACTTGCAGTGTCCGCTGAATGTGCTTCAATGTGCACAAACCAATAGCGCCGTATCAATTAATTCCACCGTGGTAACCACCCCTTTTCTCTGGGGTACTTTGACTACAATTGCACTAGAAAGCTGTATAAAACTGTAGGACGTTACATCCTCTCATTTAAGCCTTGAAAGTTTCCCTCACAGGCCGGAAATGAAGTTTAGCCTGAGTAACAACACCACACACACACCACTGCGTCCCCTCTGCATTGAATCAACCAGGATGCTGTCTATGTTGTACTCAAACACAGTGATTTGACAGTGAGAAATGAGTACTGACACTCGCATAACCAAACAAAACAAACCCATTTTGTATGCCACCCTCATAAAAGTAATGTTTTGGCATTCAAGTAACGCATTTATGCTAATAACACGTTTTAATCACAGTTGTTCCAATACATAGATCAACAGTTTAAATCAGCAGTGTTGAAAAATATCAACAGTGAATATTGAAGCTTCCTATCCACCATTAGTCATACTTAATTGCAGCCTGCATCAAATTAGAGAGGATGCAAATGTTTACAGAGTGCCAAGAAAGTCTCAGACAGGGATGTGTTTTGTTTTTCTGTTTCCGTGTTCCTGTTCTGTTTTTACACGATGGAACATTGTCTGCCGCAAAAGTGTGTAATTTATTTTTCGAATTATGGCAGCAGGAAGCTCTGTCCAGCTGTGTTGCTTTCTTTAGATGTGCTTCTGACGATGAGAAAAATATACTACCTTTATCAAAAATTGATCTTTGAGTGTTCAGAGCCAAACATACCTCTGTACATTACCCCAGGTGTTTTTCAGCTAAATGAAACAATGTTCTGGTACAATGGCTGCGTGCTCAAAGGAGTACTGCTTTTCCACTGTGGACCCTCGCTGACCCGCGGCGCTCTGCATACCTTATTTACGCGACGCGTCGGTCACTACGTCCGGATTCAAGTGTGCGCTGGCAAATTTGTTCACCCGAGGGAAAGTTGCTTCAGGGAAAATTGCCTCGGGGGGAAGTGAGCCCAGTTGTTACTCCTGTCTGTCTCCATTATGTGAGATTTAATGCTGCTGTACCTTGTTTACAGCTCTGTCAAAAATACAGCTGCCGCTCTGCCTCTCATATGAAAATATTTGCGGGAAAAAAAAGAAAAGAAAAAAAAAAGCGGACGCTGAACAACATTTGTGTTAATCAAAACCGGCAGAGTGTTGTGATGATGTGTGTGCACGTTTGAGTAATCAGATGCCAATGCTGAATGGTTGCTGCAAAATGAGGCTTTTGTGCCGCTTCCCTTTGAGCAATTAAGAGTCAATTGTTTATTGCTCTCCTTTCAAGAGAAGACGTAAACAGATGTACAGCCCAGGTTGACTTTCTTCCTTTTTCTTTTTCGACTGAAAGGAATTTTGAACACGTTCCCATCACATTATGTATACCAGGAGATGACACATGGGTCACTGAGGCTGTTGTGACATTTTGTTATTGACAGAAACAGAGAAACAACCCGGTTATTATCCTAACCCCTATTACCTATTCATAGAGTAAGCGCACGTCTTTGTACCCGGGTGAAGAAAGCCACACTGTCAACCGTAACGCGAGGGTTTGTGTTTCCTCTGGATGCAGCGATCGCATGCCTCCGCCAGAATTCCTCACTCGCATATTGTCTTGGCTTTGAAGGCGAGCTGTCATGCATGTTTGATCACAGGCAAAGACAGACACTCAGAAGTCCCGCAACCCCGGCAGTGAGCAGTGAATTACATTTCTGCTTTATAAAAATGTCGGATCCTATACCATATCTCCACTCGCATGGAATATTTGCTAATGGCCAAAACACACCTCTGGAAGCACGCCGAGAATAGAAGGGCTCCTCCTCAACATCTGCTCCCTCCATCTCCGAGGGTTCCCTGGAGATCTGAAAGACGAGATCCCTTCCGTCTCTCTCCCCCACGTCCTCCCCACTATTTACTTAGAGGACACACTTGAAGGAGTGGGTTGTCCTGGTAACAAGTGCAGAGAAATTCATGACACAGCCAAACACTTAAGTCGTGGTCACATCTATTCCAGTGTCGTTATAATCACGGAGTCTGTTCCCGAAGAGTGTTCAATTAAGGCGCTACTCCGCCTGAAAACAAAACATCACAGGAACAAGATGCCATACGTTTAGGAGCTTTCTGAAATATAATCTGTTTTCAGATTTGAAGCTTTCTGGCAGCACATGCAGGCACAATGTCAGCAAATGTTTCAAACTAAATATAGAAGATATATATATATAACATGTATAAACAACCAGTGCCGAACAGACTCTCTTTTTGTCAGATTGTTTGTTTGGATTACCCTTTGCAAACCTGGAACATATTTGACTTATTTTGAAGGCGGTTTCCACAAATTAAAGTCAGTGTGGCAAAACACAAAACATGAGCTACGAGTCATCTGAATGTTTAAATGTGGGAGTCTCAAAAACTGTAGTGTTTAGTTTGCTGATGTGGAGAGACCTGTAGTTACAAGCAAACATGTCATTTTAATACAAAATTCAGGAAATTATTGGGTAACCATGATCTGATTTTAAGCTGCACACTGCAAGAAGCTGTGAATAGCAGGGCACAGTGGTGAGTGTTGGTTACCAGACACTGGAGGCCTGCAGCTCTTCAGCTAACAGCTCACTGTCACTGCTCCTTCTTGTTCCATTACTATTCATAATAATATAAATACATAAGCATTACAATACTTTCATCAGTGGCTCACAGGATCAGGCAGCACCTCGTTCAGAAACAGACATGTATCAATCAGCCACAACATTAAAACCACTGATCACTGATCCCCAGCAAGTTGCAGCACACGATGATGACCTGGCCTCCAAATTCACTAGATCCCAAACTGATCAAGTATCTGTGGGATGATCCACAGAGGCCCCTATCCTCAACCCATAGGACCCAAAGGCCCCCACTAACAACAGCCTTTTGCCAGACACCACAGGACACCCTCAGAAGACCCAAGTACATTCTCCATTTATCTACACATTAGGACATAATGTTATGCCTGATCTGTGTGTTTAGAGGTTGACACTTGAAATGGGCTTCACTGTTTATCTGTGTATTTGGGATGGACAGGTAGAACTGGCTAACCGTCATTTAAGGCTAAACAATTCACATTTACTTAATTCAACAAGAACCATAGTGTTACCCATAATGTTCAGTGGCCATAAATATACAGTAATATGTTCTGACTTCTTTCATCAGTAGTTGAAAATCCAGAAAACCCAGAATAATAATTGTATTTCCACACTATGTGCCCTTACGGACGGTCTGATTTCTCTGATTTCAGCCTGATGAAATACAATGTCAGAGTCGGCGTAGACAAAATAAATCTATTTAACGCTGAAAGAGGACACGAGGATCGGTGATAGAAGATGTGCTCTTCAGAAGACTATGTTCATTTGCCGCATTGTGGGGATGAAATTAGCAAGGTGCCTTTCTGAGTCGGCGAGTACGAAAAGTTCGGCTTCGCAGCTAATCAGACCATTATTTGGCAAAATGGGGATGGTCAAACAGAGTCCTCTGAAGTTGGTCGACCCATTTTAAATGGAGACTGAATAAGGTCAATTTAAACAGAAAATGAACAAAGCACTTCTGCTTCTGGGACTTATTTCTTTCAGTTTTATATTAAAAATTTCAACAAATATTCTCCGTCATTAACGTTCAGGTCTGCTCGATTCCACCCACTTTCATCTGTGACAGAGGAGAAATGTAAGAGCTTGGAACATACGGAAGAAAAGGACCAATGCTGAAGACGTTGCTGTGAATGATAAAACATTTTAGAGCAACGGTGACATGTAGAAGGAAGGGAAACTTGGCGCTATAAGTTACAAAGTTGTTCTTAGTATATACTACAGTTGCTTTACTTTGCACTTTAATATAACTTGTAAAACGCATTGGTAGTCAGTGCAGAGCAGTGTCCCTTGCTTGTGTTCAGTATAGCTTAGAAGCCTTGCTGCATTTGAACCAGTCGCCCGAGGGCACATTACATATAAATAGTTGCACTATTCGAGGCAGGGAGAAACAAAAGCATGGATAATTCGCTCAACTGTATTTCTAGACACTATTGTCAGAGACCTCTCTTGATTACAGAAGCAGAAGGATTGCGCAAGGATTGCCTTTAACGGGGCCGATTTCTGGCTCGTATTTGGTAGGCATCAGCCCAAGGCAGAAGATGATGGTGCTCAGGATCTCATAGGACTCCAAAGAATCCAAATGTAAGGCTACTTTGATGCGAGGAAAAACAAAAGGCAGATTAACAAAAAGTAATTTCAGCCTTGCAAAGCTTGTTCAGCTTGCGATATTTAATCACGTATATCCCTGAGAGAAAGGAGTGAGTACTGGCACAGGCAATATACCAGTGATACAAATCAAGAAAGCCTCAGTCTAGGAGACCTTAAGATGAAAGGAAAAAGGTTGTGGGGGGGAAATGGAACAAACCGCTTCAGACAGTGCGACGTCACTTGATGTTCTGAATGCGTTCAATTAAACTGGGCAGCATATTTCTTAAGGGTGGCGCATAGCTGCTCTGCAAACTGAGGCGATCAGTGGAGTGTAATGTAATGCTGCCTGACGGACAGCAGTAATGGATAATAAATCCTAGGTTCAGGTGCTGTTTGATCATGAATCACACTCAGACTGTTAGCCAAAGTCAAATCCATCAGGCGGCCGTGCAACAGGGAGCGCCGGGCTGGAGGAGTGCGAATAAATCCCATTTTGCTTAATGGTTTGTCTCCCGAACTATCTCAGTACACGACAGAATATTAAACAAACGTACACCTTCCATATTTCGCCTTTAATTAAAAAGAACATCAACGGCTTCATTGGAATCTGGAGCTAAAATAGGTCAAACACGCTCCAAGTAAACATGAGCCGGATATTGAATGCTTTGATCGGAAAACACTTGCTACATAAAAAATATACCGCTCCGCACGAATTTCAATCTTTTTGATATATTTTTTATATCTGTCCAGATTCATGAGCCGGGTAGGGTAGGGTGGGGCGGGGGGGGGGGTCCGGTGAAGTCAGAATGTATCATCTGCTCTGTGGCAGAAACCCAAGCAGCGGGAAGCAGTTGAAAGGTTCGCTAATATGATGTTTTGCTGCTTGTTTCTTTTACTGCAAGGTCATCATAAAGATAAAAATAATCCCCCGTGACAAATTTGTTTTCAAAAGGTTTCACTCTGCTTCTCTATCATGCTGCCCGATAGTGCTGACTCCAATGGAATGCTTTGATCGGGGCCTGATGTATTACCCTGTCTTTCCTGTAATTCAAATGCCTCCACCACTTGTTTTGGGGAGGAACATGAGAGTGTGAAACGGTCCTTCGGGAATCCTACCGAAGGGCTTCTTTATTCCCAGACATTTGCTGAGGCATGTCAAATTTCTAATCTGATGAAAACCCGCGCGGAAACACTTGCCAATGGAAGGTAATTGTGCAAATGAAAATGCACACGTGAGTGGTGGGAGGGGCCATTTGTCGGGGGGGGGGGGCAATTTGCGTGTCTTGGCCCGGGTTCAAAATTAGATGAAAATCCAGCAGTTGATGCTTCAAGCAGTGTTGATGAATTTATCTAGAATATGGCTGCATCAATGTGTAAGACCCAAGCCAGCGGGAATTATCCACTCATTGAGACGTAATGACTCACTGAACTATTGGCTTTGTGTTCAGGCTCTAATGGAGCTTCTGAACAATGTTTACATTTGTTTTGTTTTTTTAAACTCAGTATCCCAGTCTCCACATTTTTGAAACAGGGCAAATTGCAGAACAGAAAGAAGACCCGAGAAGTTGCACATCGTTAATAACAGACGACGCAGTCCCTGGCAATTTGCTTCAAAGATTTGCGTGTTGATTTAGACCAGAACCAGTTACAAAATGTCCAATTATGCGGTGTGCCTGTAGGAAACACTGCCATATGTAATGAGCAAGAGTTCAGAGAGTGGCCTCAACCTGATTTATATATTATGCGAACACTAACAAGCTGTCAGTAAACCTAACATACTGTAGACGATATGTTTGGAACAGACGTCAGACACATGGAAATATTCTAAAGTGTTAGTTAACTTCATTTGATTATAATTGCTTTACTGTCTGTGTGTACAAATAAGACTTTAGTTTTAACATGAAAAAAAAAAGGCTTCAGTGAAAGCTTATTAAAATAAAATGACCATCTTTCCTGTGCTTCAACCACATCTTATCCTTTTTTGGGCTAATGGCAAAATCACATACTGTACAACCTAATGGCTCCAAGGCTTGACCGCTCTTTTGTTGGTCCTTCAAAACAAATTTGGCTTCCTTTATACACTTATTTTATATATATATAAAAGAGAGAGGGCACAGAACTTAAAAGGTTCTTTGGAGCCGGGGAAAGGGACACGAGCCTCTGCTTTTTGTTGATCAATACCATTTTGAAGCCACTTCCTCTTTAATGGCTTGTCGATCAGCGTCAGCAAAGCATAAACCTTTGCGTTACGCTTTTATTGAAAGTAAATTGATAAAGCATCAAACATTTGATGATGCTCAGTACTCCTTTAATTTAGCTGGGCCCACTGTACAGCTGTTCCACTAACGCCGTGCAATTTAACAATAGCGAGCAAAAAGGTCAGTTTTCTTGTAGACAGTGGTTTCTAATAAGCACACTACTGATACTGCGGTGGTTTTGAATGATTGTCGGTTTGAATTGCTCTCTGTAAAAACACGTCTGACTCAGACTCGATCTGCCCAGACAGAAACGTTCAGCTACTTGGTTGGGTTGTTTTTAAGACCTTGGTGTGAGCACGCATTAACAAGAAAAGGCCTCGACAACCCACGCCTTTACTCATTTCGGGTGCCCCGTGACGTACGCTGGCATTTTACATATCTGAACCCGTGGATGTTTGCCACATTCTGTCACTAACTTTTTTTTAAATTTAATTTATCATTCATGTGAGAGTCACTCACCATTTAAAAATAAATAAATATATATATAAAAATAAAACAAGGTGATGAAAATGTATGTTGTCCGTTGCCAAGCAACTGTGGGTTCTCAGGAGGTAGACCTCTTCAAAAATAAGCATCAGGAGTCCTGTGTCAGAAACACAACCTCACTAGTTCAACTTAAAGACAGTTTCATGCCGAACATTCAAATCACTCTTTACATACGGATCTATTCTGGAGTTTACATGAGCACACATTGTGGGCTACAGATACCACCTCTCTTTCTGTTTGTATTTCATTATCTCGCTGTAAAACCAAAGAATCTCTCTCTGTCCCTGTGTGTGTGTGTGTGAGAGAGAGAGTTCTTTGCTTATCTCAACAACCTTTCATCCAATCTAATTCACACTTGGCGGGTGAATTGCTGAGGACCTAAGTAAGTGCATTGTCAACTCTGAAGTCGTCTGGATGAGCAGCACTTATATTTTTAAAAAAAGTTTTTTTCTGTCAAGCTTTCACAGTAGTGAGACACTTCGTACAGGACAGGCAAGAAACTTCATGACCCCTCTCCCCCATCCAGCCGAGGCAAATTCCTCTCCACAGCAAGGTGTCAAAGTGGACCAAACTTAGCGGTACCTAAACAGGAAAAGGACCCGCATTATTGTCACATGTATACGCGTCTAATCTCAAAGTGTACGCGAAAAATGATTATCACCTTATGCTGAATCGGTTTTTGACAAAGCAAGCCACTAATAAAAGTTTAGTTTCTGTTTGATAACTTAGCAACCGCTGGCTCAGCCCTAATTAGGTCTGCTCCTCTAGCTGCTGAAGCAACGTGAGACGCTAAACCAGGTCAAAGCAAGCTGCTGTCTGAATTACACCGAATGAAAAGTATTATTCATTTTTATTATAATGTGGTTGGATCTCTCATTGCGCCCTGGGGTGTTCAAACATGACTTTTATGTGATTGGATCGCCCAGATCGGATCTCATTGCAAGGTCCGAACAGGAACATTGTCAATGTTAGGATGGACTTTGGGCTAAGCCAGGACTTAGCACTGTAAGCTGCAAGTTGTACTGATCAGGACCCAAGAACACAGCGTCAAGCGTTAAGCCAAGACAGGTCCGTCCATTCTGAAAAGGCAACATTTGGTAAGACTCTTGCAGTAGTTTCAATTACTCCACATTTATTAGGATGATTCTTATGATTGCTGGTTTGAATTGCTTTCTGTAAAAACATGTCTGACTCAGACCCCAGTCTGCCCTGCTTTTGGAGAGACTCGTGTATTTCAGAGGTTCACCAGACAGAAGTTTTCAAATACTTGCGTTTTTAAGACCTTTGTGTGAGCACACATTAACAAGAACAGCCCTTAACAACCCACGTCTAAACTCAGTTCAGATTTCATGCGCTGTGACGTACCTGGATATTTTTTAAGCAAAAGCAAGATGCTGTCTGAATGACACTGAATGCGAAGTATTATTAATTACTATTATAATGTGGTCAGAGATCGGATCTCTCAGATCTGAATGTGTCCTGGGGCTCTTCACACCTGTCTTTTACGCGATTGGATCTCCTTGATCAGATCTCAATGCAGTGTATGAACAGGCCAGTGTTAGGATGGATTTTGACCAAGGCGGGGGCTTAGCACTGTTAGGGTAGGCAACTGCGAATATCATGCTAGCTGTACTGTTCGGGACTCAATAACACAGTATCAAGTGTAAAGCCAAGAAAGATCCACCCATTCCTGAAAAGGCAAAGTTTGGTAAGATCACTTCGATTACTCCACACACACACACACACACACACACACACACACACACACACACACACACACACACACACACACACACACACACACACACACACACACACACACATATAGTATATAACAACAAAAGCTGCAGCTTGGTGATCTAAGAAAGGGCCGCAAAACAGTTTCTGCTATTTAATTTTGCGTTTCATATGTGCAAGAGCAATCGAAGACTAATCTGCGCAGAGCAGTTAATACCATCATCTGCGCAGACTTCTGCTTAGGTAAGCCTCTGTCCACTTTAGGAAACAAACAAACAGAAACAAGAAAGCTACACTTGTACGACCGGGAAACGCCGCCGTCTTTGTAGAGTGATGGCAGCGTTGCCACGTAGACATATTGCAAAGGCAAGCTCTTTGAGCGGGCTATTTCATCTGAAGTAAATGGTTTTCAATCTCTCCCGACTTGAAACGTGCCACACTGCAGGAAATGAAACATGGTACTTACATCTATGGTCGACCATGACGACATTCACCTTCATATAATTTTATGTTGCGCCGTATATTTTAGAGTCTGAGTGCACATTCACTTAAGAGGCTCGTAATAGAACAACAAAATTGATCAACTCTCATAGGACCTTTAAGGGGAGCTTTTGGTTCATGTACTTGTTTTGTTTTAGGGTTTTTTCTGTGCGGCTGCTTCACTGTGAATCCATAACGGTCATATAAAGGCCACCACACAGAGAAACAAGGCTGCAGCAAAATTCACTGAAAAATGGTTTCGGAAAAGTGGCTGTTATAAAATCAGTCAGGTATTTCTTATTTCTTTTACTAACCATTTAAAAAAAACAGAATTGCACATCTAATCTAAAATCTTTAAGCTAATTAATTAACAAACACTACATTTATTATTTACATTTTCTGCTGCTGACACATACGTGACATATAGGCTGAGTGAGCAGGTGGGCATTCAGGCACACCACGACAGCACACATGCTTACTGATGGATGTATAATGGCTGTAGCGAGGATTGACCATGTGACCTTTCAGATCCAAGAAGGCCTCTCTAACCACAAGGACTATCCACCACCGCAGCGTCCATAAACCTTGGCCGAGGAATTTCTAACTCAGTGAACAATCAACGAAAAGTGCGCACGATCGAAAATGGTTAGCCGAGCGGCAGCACCGCAAGACCTCCCCGGAACTTGTGGCGCTGTCAGCGATGTGTTTCAGTAGAGCTGACAACATACTTAGGTGTACTTATCTCAGAGAACATCACGGCAAGAGGAGATAAGAGACTAGAGTTCTGTCCTCATTTTCCAGTTCATTTTTCATTTCCCCCTACCTCTCTCTCTCGCTCTCTCTCCTTTCTCCACTCGGCTTTTCACTAGCTCTGTGGTGGATTGTTGAATTTCCCCTCCTCTAGCTATCATCCTCTATGAGTTGGCAGAATTTTTCACACAGCTTTTGGCCTGAGATCAGTGAAGCACCTTGGGCAGAGTACGGAATATAGAACTGGGACGCGGAGACAGACACAACCTCCCGCAGCAATCTCCTCCCAAGCAATTTTGATAGCAGGGGTGGCAGCGTGGGTTATTCCCTCTGTAATACACTATGAGGCCCTAAGCTTGTTCCCTGCACAGCAGAGAGCACTTGCTTCCCTCTGCATGACTCTCTCGACAGTCAGACAAACAGACATCCAATCTCCAGTTTGGGTGATTACGCTGCTATTGACCATGACCTTATCATTCATGTGTAGCCTGCGTGAAGGAATTCAGCGTCGACGGGGACGGGACGGGGAAATTTCCAGTGCTGCTGGTGATCATTTTGCTTTACAGGTGCCCTGACAGGAAGGAAACAAAAAGAGAATGAATCTTTCCGCTTACGCTTTAAACATAGGTGGGCTTCCAGGTGGACATTTAGCCTAACATTTGTGCCTGTTTTTGTTTTATTTTTACGGTCCACAAGTTATTCCATCGATCGGGTGGATAACAATGGACGCCTTTCAGTGAAATATGAACTGCCAGCGAGAGCAGCTCCGCTCTCTCATTATTAAAAGCTTCATCGTCCATCCAAGCCATTTGTGACGCTGTGGTTAAGGCCAGTATTGACACTTTACGTGCTTGAATCATGTTTGGGAGGGACAAACAAATCTAGACGATGGGTTATTTAAGCGCTATAATAAGCTAGTCTAAGTTATTCACAACAAGCAGAATCCCATCTGTGATGGCCTGCAGATAAGGGAATTAATCCATGCCACACTGTAATTCACATGAGCACTTCTCCCTTTGTTAAAGAATCCAATTACCAATAACCTGTGATATTTTTTTACAAAAGAAGTTGCTGGCTCAGACTCTAAGAGGGAATGAGTTACACGGAGGAATGTTATTGTTTCAAAAAGAGGCTTTAAATTTGTGCTGCTGAATGCAAATGAATGCCTTTGAAGTACAGCGATCTTAGAAAATTAAGAATCTCAGTTTCTTCTCTCTCATTTTTTTTTTTTGCATGAATTAAACTGCGAGCCTCAAAAGTTGGCACAAAAATAACCTAGATGAAATAAATCACAAAGCTGTTATGTTAACGGTCAAAGACGACAACAGCTATCTAATCTTGTGAACCGTTTTCGACGAAGCTAAAAAAAAAAAATAAAATAAAAAAAAATAAAAAAAAATGAAAAGCCAGGAAGTAGTGTCAGTCTTTTTCGCATTAAATGGCATATTTTTGTTATTGAAGAGGAACCTCTATCAGGGATGTGCAGGCAATTACACCAAATGCTCCCATGCATGAAATCCCAGCTGGTTGTTATTGATAAATTTCCAAACACCTCCAAAGACTTTTCAAATTACCTCTCTCCCTTATTAAAACTTTACTCATGCATTTCATTTTTTACCACCCCCCTCCTCCACACACCCCCTTCACCCTCTTTTTTTTTTTTTCTTTTTTCCAAGGGTATGTGAGAGGGTTTTTCTGTGATAGTGCAAGAGCAAGCAGGAAAATATGCCCGGGAAAGGGAGAGGGAGAGAGAGAGAGACAGAAGAGGGCAGATAAAGAAAAAGAGGGAAAGGAGGGAGGAAAAAGAGAATGACTGTATGTAGGATTGCGGCGCCGGACATATGAACAGCATCCATTTATCTCCTCCGGGAGTACCGATGGACAGAGCTTCATTATTAGTAGGGAAGCCATAAGCTGAACATATTTGGAGTCTCTTCTGTATTCATGCTGCATACCTCTGCATTAACACAAGCCATTTCTCTTTACATGGCTGAATGAGATTCCCTTTAAAACCAGCTGAAGGTCAAAGGAATTGCAATACTCCAAGGATACACGAAATCTCCACTTCTCCCTCCTAAATATTCCCTTGCTTCGGTGTCATCTCTCAAGGGTGGATGTGCTTATTTGAAACGACATCTTAATTGCACTGAGCGGAGATGAATGGATTGCATAAATGCAAATGAATAAGTAAGAACAGTTGTTAAGTTATTTAGTTCCTCCGGAGCAAAACACCCTTCGACACGTGAGGTGTGTTCGGAGTTTTTTTAAAAAAAAAACAAGAACGGCACTTAACGAGGCGTCTTTTGGCGCCGAACGTATCGGAAAACACTTTTCAATTAGCAGACAATTGCGAGGAAAAAAAGAAAACAAAAACACCACCCCCGCTGTAATCACGCAGCACATTTACTATAAAAGAAATGACGAGACGCTTTTACCGGCCCTTTCGACTCTCGTTTCAGTAAACCATTTATCCACGTTGCCACGAGATGAATTCGTCATTCTTCTCGCCAAGAACAGAAAAACCTCTGATTGCGTGAGATGTGTGCCGCGGTTTGCAAACAACAAGACTGACCGTTCGTGCAGGGTTCCCGCATTTGGTCTGACATCATTTCCAGAACGCTCAAGCGGAGCTCAACCATCACGTCTCCGCTTTTGAACCCATCTTGACCCCCCCCCCCACACACACACCTACGCCTGGCAGATAAGAACGTCCCCACCCATGAACGCATTTAAATGTAAATGCGGCCGGGACCTTCATGAATAAAGACCCAGTTCTAACGGACGAGCCTTTATTAAGGTGTAATTAATCATCTCATTGGGCTAAAGATTAATAGCGAGGGAAAATTAAATGCATCTCCGCGCGCTGCCTGGAGATTGACTTTGTAAGCTTCAGAAAAATAATGAAAGGTGCGATATGATTAAAATAAATGGCGCCGCGTGTTGTTCGGCCCTCCAATATTTACAGAGTGTAAATATTTATTAGCCTTAAGAGACTCCAGCCACCAGCCATCACGGCTACTTTAGAGAGCAGCAGATTTCCCCCTGATGGACGAGAACTTTTCCCTGAAAGCGTAATAATGGCACACGCTTTGATGTCAGATGCCTTGAAATGATACATAAAATAGCATCCCCTTTTCAACCGCCCCCCACAGGTGCCAGAAAGATGTACTGTACTTACAAGGGCCTGTTGGTTATGAATTACTTATTCCCTCTCATGCGCCCTCCTTCCAGTCCTTTGGCATAAACCAACAGCCATAAAGTAAATATGGAGACCTTTCGCCCCCTATAGTGCACAGGCCACCGAGGGGCCGCGGCAGCTCACACAGGAGCAGACGCAGCAGCAGAACTAAGTGGCACCGGTGCCACGCAGCGACGCAAGGAGGCAGGCTGCCACTTCTGACTGGTCTGCGGGCTGCAGAGGTGCATATGAGGCGGGATTAGTATGCACCAGCTGTCTTGAGAGTCATGGTGGGGCATGGCGTGTTTCCTTACAAAGCACAGGTGGGAAGAGCGAGTGTTCTAACAAAAAGGCAGCCTTCCTTTGATGCTGCAACACTCAGACTGTCAACCAAACAATATGTCAGTTTCCTATTTCCTTCTTCTTTTTTATTTTTTTTCCACCCTGGCATTCTAGATGCAGTGGGAGGCAGCGGCAAGCGGCGGCGATTGTCTGCCGTTGAGATGTTAAAAGGAGCATATGCATCTGTTGTGTGGGACAACAAGCGCTAACAAAATGAATACATTTTTTTAATCCTTAATTTACTGGCTGAGTTCACTAAGAACATATTCTTTTTCATGGTGACAATGCGGAGGATCACTAGCAGGGAGAACAGGAGTAAATCACGACTGCGTAGCTGGAAGCCATAATGGATTTTCCTCACCAGAAGCTCAACACCTGTGGCTCCAATTATAGAAGCGTTTCTTTTCCAAGTTTTACAGAAAAGACAAGGGCGACGCTTGTTAATATATTACAGTTCTACTGCATATAGTACTGCCCCCACCAGCGACCAGCAACCACACTGCAAACACTGCGCTTGGCGTTCGCCCATATCTTTAACTCCTTCTGCGGCTGGCTTGCTTTGAGGCGATATTTTTATATTAGAGAGGCGCTCTGATTCATGTTTGACCTCTCCGCCACACCGGCCCCTTTGAATGCAGCGCTGGCCGAATAATAAATGCTCTCGTTGGTTTAAAAATTGTGAATTTTCATGACTGCTGGTGAGAAAATTCACAAAACGCTCACGTAGGTAGATGTAATGTAAAAGGAGCATGAAGAAGGGGCTACTGCCGGACCGACGCCTCAACATTAGCTGAAAGTGAAATTGGAATTTTCCCGGTGAACACGCGCCGGCTAATTTGCATGGCTCGTGGTGTTTGAATGCTATTTTTGTGCACGCGCTGAGCACTGTTTCCAGGTTTTAGCAACGCTTTATCCTCCAACTGTATCAGACAGGGCACTATCGGAGCAAATGGGTTTAATAATTTACAGCGTAAATTCTTCCTGAAGGTCACACGTGACATGATCCATGAGCTAATGTCTGCAAATAATGACAGGAGGAATATTTTTCACCTTGCTTCCGTCGTAACCTAAACGTACGCGATGTATAAAATCTATGTTAAATGCCGTGTCTCATAAGTGACTGCTTGCCTCTAATGAAAGCAGACACCAGATTGCATGTTGCATCGCTGGTGCACTCCATTTAACATGAGCTGACAGACAGATTGCACTCGGTTTTATACACACCCTTTATGACAGCGTCCTTTACCATCCAGCAAACATAATATCACGTCGTTACTTAGCACATAGTTTTTGTTGAATAGATTTACCACTTGACCTTGGGACAAGGTACCATATATTACGCTGTTACCTCTGCAAAAATTAAATGTACGCGTTTGTCCTTGTGTCAACCATTAAAGTTACAGCTGCTGATGTTGTGTTGTTAACGTGCTTGGGTGGAAATAATTACGCCGAACCAGAAGTGCAAGCAATGGATGTAATGAGGGATGTTCTGTACTTTGCTGTACATGATTGCACCGCTAGCTGTTTGTGCGATAAGGTCTCTGCGGCCCCCTGGCACCGCAAACCCCGTCACCCCCCTCCCCGCCCTACTGTTGATTCATGTGAAGGGGGTGACATCTTAAGGCACATACCTGCTGAGTGCTCCTCCTCGCATCCGATATTTTTCCTTCCATATACACAAAACTATGTTGTCAAGCTACATCAAGCTGCATGACTTCAGACCAATGTGCCTGCTGCGCAAAGACTCCGGTGTACGTCCCTATTCCCACTGCAAAAGCGCCGTGTCGCATTGTCAGATCACATCATCGTGGGCATATGCAGTCATACATTAGTTACACGAGGGTATACAGAATCTCTGATTCCTGCAGTTGCTCTCATCTCCCAGGGAGCCCTTCCTGACCTACACCCAAGTGTGACTGGTCACTGGTGAACATCAAGAATACAAATCCATGAGCTGGTAGGTTCTGTTTCGATTTGTTCCAGCTAATTCCAACATCCACTGGAAATTTCATCTGACACCAAAGCTTTTTTAAGAAAGGTCATCATAAGCATTTTTCTAAGAGTCGTTCTTATATATGTTGTATTTTATTGTTTGTGCTTCTTGCTGCTCACAGGATGTACAGCATATCTCTTCGGTGATTGCTTCCCCTTAAGTGATCCAGGTTTTTTTTTACTCTTATAGCTGCATTAATCAATTTTTCTATCTCTGCACATGAACTCATTCCTCTGCCCACATTTCTGTGTGTGTCTGTTTTTTTGTTTTTCCCAACATCTATTCATCAATTACCCACTCGGTGAGTGAACTACTGGGGACCTAAGTAAGTGCATGGTTGGATGAGCGGTACTTGTATTTTGGCTGGATGCTTTGGCTGGATAACAGGACAGGCAGGCAACGGCAGGAGTCCCAGACTGAGGAATCACCAAGCAGTGTCTCAAAGCGCGCCAAACGCAGTGACCAAAACCCTTTCCCCCTTAAACGACACATGGGAGATTTGCTGTGGTATCTCGAGATCTCCACAAAAGAGGAGCACTTATAGGGATGTACACCAGATGGGTATATCACTAAGTGTACTAGGTGAGTACTTTGCTGTCGTCTGTGTGTGTGTGTGTGTGTGTATCTGTGTGTCCAGCAGCTCATTCACAGACTGCCGCTCATTGTGTGCATGCAAAGATACCGAATATAGTATTTAACACAGTCCATAGAAATTATAAGCTGCCCCACTATATTTGATCACTGTGGTGGTTATATCAAAGGTTCCGTTTGATTACCTAGCAATGGTTGGTTCAGCTTCCATTACCTGCGCCCCTCAGGCTACTGCTCCAGTGTGAGCCAATATTTGGTCAAGCGAGTACTGTCTGAACTTTGTTGTACCTAAGCTAATGTTTTCATGGTAAGAACTTGCCTTTGAGCAAGTTTTAGGTTTAGCATTGCTAGGAAATGCAACCATGTCATGCCAGGGTGCACAGTGCCAATTGTAAAGTTTAAAGAAATCTTAAAACCGCAACTGTCTCATTCTATACTGCCACATTTTGAAAGGGCAATATAGAATAGGATAGACACTGGATCACTTGATTAATCTGAATATCAAGTAAGTTGCCTGGAGTGCGAAAGCCGTCGTGAAATATCCCCCCGGTTCCCTGTACTCTTGGAGAGATTTACCGTCTTTCAGCATGTTTTCTGACCCAACCTGACAGCTCACTGATGTAATCTATGTACAATACCTATACACAACTACAGTATATAGAAATACTCATCAAAGTGGGGACAAGACACAAAATCAAGCCAACAGATACCTTTGAAGGTTGGTTTGAAACATTTCTTGACTGTAGGACATGAATGGAAGATGCCTCAGTTTGGATCTTTGATGCTGCGCAACAAAGATGGCAGCGAATACCTTGTTCTGCTGAGTGTAGATTCAGTGCTCCCCTTGAGACACTGGCCTCCTCTGAATCTACTTCCATTGGAAATGCCCCAAGGGAACCCTTGGATGATAAGAATTCTTCCCTAAAGCAGACAGATGTCCCAGTCACCTTCAGCTCTGGGAATCATTAGATAGCTACTCCTGCTTTAAAGAACATATACATGGATCAAAGGCACATCAGAATGCCTTGGACTCCTAAGGCTTGCTTTGATGGTGCATTTAGATATGTATAGGGGAGGTCAAACAGCTGTTTACTGTGTTCCTTTTCCTGTGAGCGCAGAGAGATTTTTTCCCCCTGAGTGTTTTATTGGAAAAGAAGAAATTCTAACTTTAGAGTGACAAACAGTATGCTAAGCAGAACATGTGTCTGATTTAGTGAAACGTAAGAACCCAAGATCCTAAATGGCAGCAGTGGTGTACTCTCAGTTTGTGAAAAATGGAAAATCTCATCTTTTACCTTGAGTGAAGCTGTGACTGCGGGTAAGCTGAAATCTCTCACTTCTGCTCCGGCCTCCTTGAGATAAAGACTCCAAAGTCAATCTACCCGCCACTGATCACTGCCTATAAGCCACTTTTATCCTCATTCAAGTGACCGAGAATCCAAACCAGAAGTTCATTCTTCCACCCTCACAAAATAAAAAAAACATACATCACTAAGCTAAAAGCTTAACCTCCAGCTTGAGTAGTGCCTTTGAGCTTAACTCTGGAAAGCTGACATATTCACATCGAGAAAAGCTGCAGTGGAAAGGACAGGAATCACGGAAGTGTCCACCAAGTATCATTTGATGATGAACTGCTTTGAAACACGAAGCACTGCACTGAAATGTGTACTGTTATCGCCTTCATCTGACCGTTTGTTTGTGCAACCTGAAAATATCTCAGAAACTAATGGCTGCTTTGGCATGAAATGTGCTGTGCACATCCATGCTCCCAACAGGGAGAAACATATTGTTTTTTGAGACCCGACTTTCCTCAAAAGCCGCCTAGAGTTCAAACTTAGCCTGCTCTGGTGGCACCATGCCTGGCTGTTAGCACTGGCTCACAGCAAAATACCCTCCATTTTTAACTCCTCTCAGGTTAACTGGAGGGATACAGAATGCATGTTTATAAAAAAAGACTCTTACTCCTGCCTTTTACTTTCCCACTAACCTAACATTAGGCAGTGTTACCAGTGCCTTTGAAAGCTGAGAATCTTTCATATATAAAGAATGAATTCAAAAGCAATTTGAAGTGTTTACCCTTACTGTGCATTTTAACATTGATCATAAGAAACAGAAGGAATAGTCAGTCTGCTTGTATGAAGGTTACAGTGTATTAATGTCTTTGTGGACCAAAGCAATAAACCAACACACCAAAATACAGATGAATGGTGGAAAACAATGCCCGGGTGGTTTGTGTTTCTATTCCTTTCCCCCTCACTAAGAAAGCTTGGTACTGACAGGAATTCAACCAACATAAATAGAGCACAAAACAAAAAAAATGTTTGTCCCCACACAGGCAAAGAGGATGATTCCCAAAATGTTTAAACTTTTGGGAGTGTGACTTAACATATAATTATATGACTATTCTGTCATCAAAGAACAGTATTCACTGCAAAGTTACAACTGAGAAAACTCACAAATTCTCATTAAGAACCAAAGCGTTGACTGTTTAATTCCAAGTTTTGTTTTCAAACTGTAACAAGGGATATGTTTGAGTATTAATTAATTATTGTTGGGCAGTGGGTAATGGCATGGAACCAAGGGTGCTGCTGTTGCCTACAGAAAAATGACCTTTGTTTGTTTCACTGTTGTGAAGTGGCAAGAGAGCAGACCAGTGGTTTTCAAAGTCTGTGCCCCTGGGTCATGGAGGATTCTGAATATTGCCAAAGGGTAGCCATAAAAAAAACAAAAAAAACAAATGTGGATTGTTAAATTGACAAAATGTAATGTGCTTCACACAGGGCAGGGATTCAAAAACAGTGTGTGTACAGAATGTCTAGGGCACATATGCAAATGTTATCTATAAAACACCTGCCCTGAAATTTTAACAATTTGAACATGATCAACTGTTTTAACTTTGAACTGGTGTAAAGCATTTAGATAAAAATTGGCCTAAACCAGGGTTGCCCAAAAAACGCCAATCATGATTGACCAGTAGATTGTGAAGGTAATGCAGGTAGATCATGTGCCACTGAAATAAGATTGGCACAGATCCACAGCCATGCACGACATCAACAACAGCAACTCGAGACTACCGTCGTACTCATTTGCGATTTACTATTTCATCAGTGTTCTGTTTTGACCATCGAGTCTGCCCATCATTCTGGATGCTGAAAGATTTCTTATAAGAAAAACCAGACTGTTTATCAAACCCTGGTTGTCACCTTGTGTGTTTAATCATCACGGTGAAAGTCATTCTTTAACCTATCACCTCGGAACTGAGCCCAGCTCTTGTTTTTGCTGACACACTGAAGGTCACGTTGAGATGAATTGCCGGGTCCATAAACCGTGCAACTTTGACACCACGGTGCGTGTGTTTGTGTGTAAGTGTGTATCAGCTTTGTAACTTGATGTGAACATGTTGCCCGGGAGATGGCCTGAGCCAAATGTTTAGTCACAACTTGTTATTAACACTTTAATCATGTCAGCTCCTCTATTAAAGACAAACACTTCAAATGAATTCAAGGACATTTCGAGGGAAATTTAAGAGAGGCTTGATCAATTACAGAGAGGACTACGGGACCTAGCTACACGGTTCTGAAAGAAATACTTTGAATAATCTAATCAACAAGGTCTCTTACAATTATTGACATAAAATATGATGAACACTTCCAAGAGATTGTACAATGCAAATGGGAAAGTCCAAGCAATGTGCTCAGTGTATTTTCCAGAGGTCCACTTGCAATTAAAGATGTGTGGCATGCAGGGACACCAAGGCCATGTGATCTTATCATCTGTGATAATAGACACACACACGCTGCAGGCTAGGTTATCATCCTGGCAATTATTACCCCTGTAGTGCACGAGGTCTAGCGTTGCTCGCTTCTGCAACCAGCGCCTGACCCCTTGCCCTCCTTCAACCCCACTTCAGTGCAATGGAAAAGTACCAGACACAGGGAGTGACAATGAGAGAGGAAAAAAGTGAATAAAATGCCAGACAACTCACATGCGCAGGGTTAACCCAGACCCGTTCTGAAAGCTAAGCGAGTGCCACCTTTTTTATTGAGGAGATCCATCAAAAGCATTAATTCACTCCTCTTTTTGCCAACTCAGACTGTAAAGTCAAGACATTAAGACTGAGAGACTGCATTTCATAAATTTCTCTTGAAAGTCTAAAGATATGAACTTTGGAATGTGCTTTCCATGGTTCACATCACTGTGTCCTGAGGCATTTCTGAAGTTAAAAGGGAACTACTGTTTATTACAACCTGGACCTATTTCTGGAATAAAATACGATCATTTACTCACCCATATAACTTTGGTTTCATTTGGTTGGAGTCATTCGGATGATATTTAGATCCGCGTATATCCATATAGTGGGAGTGACTGGGGCACCGAAATACAGCCTCTAAATAACACATTATCTGCTGCAAAATGATAATATTTTGTTATAATTTGCTAGTGCTATTCCCCGTTGAGTCCGGAGTTACCTGTTAACCTCTGACCTGGATGATCTCCTTTCCTGATAATGTAAACTACTAGTTTTTTGAGGCTGCGTTGCGGTGCTCCACTCACTCCCACTATATGGATATACGTGGATGTAAATATCTGATGAAAAGACTCCAAATGACCCCAAGGTTATATGAGGTTACATGAGTAAACGATCGTATTTTATGCCAGTTCCCCTTTAACTCATTTTGTAAAGGCAGCTACTCGCATATCTATTATGGGTTAGTTTTAATTTGGCGATTTGTTGATCCAGAAAACAGTAATCTCTGTAAACAGATATGTACAATTTAGGCATAGGACAGGCTTTGTATTCCGTCTGTGTCGGCTGATCATTAAGCTAGAACACTGATCAAGCAAATACTGTTACCAAAAACAATTTGGAGTAAACTACTTGTGAAACAATCCTGTCACTGCTTGAGTTGTCTGAACAGCTCCATTACCATGCCTCAAATTGCTTGTGAGACATGCAAACGATGACTGGCACACAGGAACAGAGAAGTCTAGGTCCAGATGTCCGCTTCTACATCATGACCCTGGCAACACCGGCCCATTACCCTCAGAAGCTAAGTCAAATCATTTATGAAAATAAGAAGAAGATTAATATCCGGTCAATAAAGTGTAAAAATAGATGAATAAATTAAAATATGTTTGCAATCATGTTTTGGCAGATACATGAAAGCCGTCTCCAAATTTACCAATTAGGTAACTGTGATAATAAAATGTATTTTAAGCCTTCAGGCCCTGTGCCAATTATAACTGCCCTTTCTAGTACAAGAAAACTGTTTTGACCAGTCAGACTTTCTCACAGGAGAAAATGGAAGATCAGAGCATCCACACCAGACAAAGGAAAATATAATTATTTCTGCATCCTCTTTCAAACTTGTAGAGAGTCAAGGGTACCTCTGCTGCCTCCAAATCTGGTCAGCTTCAAACCTACGCACCTGCAGCAGGCTTTGACTGCGAATTCCTTTTTCTTCACACGACTACATTAACACTTTAAAGTGTGTCTTGACTCACCGGGCCCACATGTCTACCTGAGAAAAATGTGTCAGTACTCAGCATTACACCGAACGCCAACCCAAACACTAGTTATTCTCTCCTAACACAATCCTGCCAAACACCCTCGGTGCCTGCATATAGTTTGCGCTGTCTAAATACTGTAGAGCAAATTAAATTACATTTGCATGACATACATTGTTATAACTCTGTGTTTTCATATGCGATAGTGTGAAGATTAAAACCGAACTGTAGTAAATCTGCCAGCTCTGTTTGCGACACTGCTGCTGCTCTATCTCACAGTGTGACAATATAGTCGATCTCAAGGTGGGCTTGTGTCTACAGTCTGTGATTGATTTTATCGCACCCTGTTAAAGGAATACTATAGTGAAAGGAGCAAAATAATAAAGCAGCATTCAGGTACTTCAAGGAGTATAAACCCTTTCCTTTGAAGGTGAATATAGTGATAGAAACGGAGCGACTGCACAGATGCAGAAAGACGAGAAGACCAGAAATATTTTCTTTTTGTATGAGTTTAACAGTGTTTTATTATTATTATTATTATTATTGGAAAAATTCTACTATTGAAAATAATTATCTGATAGACCATGAGAGGAAAATGTTCATTGTTTTGGTATAATTTGGCAAAACCTTAGATTGCACTCTCAAAAGAGCATGGTTCAGGTGCAGTTTCTTCATGTCTCTACTTGATTTTACAGTTCTGTAGTTTTGTGGACTCAACGGGAATAGCACTAGCGTTTTAGAGGCTGCGTTTCAGTGCCCCGGTCACTTCCACTGTATGGATATACGCGGGGCTCCCCTGGAGCTAAGTATCTTGCGAATGACTCCACATGACACCAAAGTTATATGGGTGAGTAAACGATCCTATTTTGCCAGAAATAAGGTCCAGGTTGTAAAAAAACTGTAATTCCCCTTTAAGCCTGACATGTGTTTGGTCAAACACAGCACAACAACATTCATTAGGGCATGGTCTGGTTTGGTTTTAATTAAAAAAACAAACATTTGTTTGGTTATGCTTCTGGATCTGTTGGGTTGAATTTTTAAATTGTTATAAAAAAGATCGTGGTCATAAAACGCTGACTCGTGGTAAGAATATGCGACTGCTAGAGGCTTTTGTAATTTTTGGACATTTGTTGAAACAACTGTCGTTACCATTTTGCTGCAGGACAGTGTCATAATAACTCTCCACGCCGTTCAAACACCGATGTGGACTAAAACTGACATAAAACAAAACTGCTTTGATTATAACATATATGTCATGAATTCCCTTGTAAAATTCTTTTATTTTACATACGCTCTGCAAGAAGATTATGCAAAGATCAAAGAATAGCAATGTGAAGGAAGTTCATACAAACAGAACAGATGCAGCGCATCAGCAGGCAGGAGCAAAGCTCAATATTGCTTAAATGCTGCTGACACAAATGACTGCCAATGCAACTCTACACCTTTAAGTGAGCACAGCAATTACTGAAAATGCTCACTATGGACTTGTTAAAGTGGAAGCTGTGCATGTTTGTTTTTGTACTTTGTTCAGTAACAGCTTGATACTAGACAGCAAAATAGTCTTTTGCATCCATTGAATGACCACAGCTTTGTCAAAAACAACAATCAACATCTGCCCTTACTGCCCCTTAAACTGCCAGACCTGTCCAGGTGACGATCACCTTAGCTGTCTGCAGACTGGAACAATCTGTAACTCCTCGCCCCTGGATGGTGGACAGGTGTCAACGACTGCTTACTTGACATTAGTGTCAGTCGGCAGCAGCTGGTTCTTATCACACCTCCAACCAAGAGTCCCTCCAGACTCTGCTACTCCTCCTGTTTGAAATAAGTAATGCATTGTTTGATCTCCAAGTATAATCCAGCCTCCAGTGGAGGGAAACTGAAGTTAACAGTAACAGACAAATTAGCAGTTCAAGGTGCGCCTGGTAATGGAGAAGCTGCTGGAAGGAAGATTTTTCATGCTGCAACCGCTAGTGAATTACACTTACAATTTTGATTTGAAGTGTAAGCAGAAATATTGTCAAATCCAATAAAATAATCACCCAAAGCAAACGGGTTCTCATTGTGAAAAAAAAAGAAGAAGACACAACTAAAGCTCTGAAGTGTGTCTATTGAACGCCATGAATGTCAAAGATGTTTATAAAATCTAGTGACATAGATTACAAATGTTACTGCTACCAGTCAAAGTAAGAAAATGGCAAACAAAGCTCACATAAGACTCGGAAATCTAACCAGGATATTTAGAGAATGTGCCCATGGAAACCTCACATGTTTTATATGTGGGTCGAAATGTGACTCACACTCACCGAAAAGGGTGGGTGCAGCGTGAATTCTTCATTTCATTATAGTCTTATTTTCAACTATGAAGGACGACGCGTCACAGCCTACACACTTTTGACTGGTGCTGTAGGTAACAGTGCCGTCCCCTGAGGCAGCCCTTTACCATTCACTGCTCTGACACACTGCTCTCGACACAAACTAAGCGTGGCCTGTCCTTGTAGTCTGTAATCCAGGAAGCGACACCTCTGTTCGAGTGCATCACTTAGCACCTCTCTAAAGGGAATGGGATGAATTACTCCTGGCTTTCCCTAATATCCTTCACATGGTTAATAAGCGTACAGGACATGCTCGCATACGTTGTCCACTTCTGCTACTAACAGTACTTTAATCCATCTTTTTTTGAGTGCTGAAATTTTACTTGCCTTGCCATTTGGATTTGCATTGTGTAAATACAAAATACATACATTAAAGGGGAACTACTGTTTTTTTTTTTTTTTTAACCTGCACCTTATTATTTGATCATTTACTACGCAAAACTAGCCCATTTCACTAATATTTTCTTACGATACACTAGTGCTATACCCCGTTGAGTCCGGAGGTACGTGTTATCTATTCGCGGACGTGTGGCAGTTTGTTGTTCTTTGGCCAGCTGTTCCTCTCTCTGTCTCTGCATCCTCCTTTCAACAAGCTCAAAACAGTGAGGACGTCCATCATAAACAAAGTCGTCGTCCACAACCTCTGAATCTGAAAAATATTCAGCCATGTTGCAAAAAACTAGCAGTAGCAAATTACAGGTAAACAGGCCACGCAGAGTGTGCGTGGTGCTCAGAGAAGACATCATCCAGGTCAGAAGTCAGTAGGTCAATCTACAGACCCCGGACGATGATAACAGTAAATCCCCTTAAATAACAGAATGCTATTTGTTTCCACATATCTACATGCCTCCTGTCCCCCACTGTCTAAAAGCCCAGTTGCAGCCCAAGTGCAGGATGGATTATCAACATTTTTAAATACAGGAAATTCCAAACTATTAAAATATTATTACCAATACTTTTATTCAAAGTTCAAAGTTGTTACACTGCTTTATGAAAACCTTGAATGATTCATGGAGACTTGCCGTGGGCTTTTGTGAAAGAAAAAAACAAACAGATGAAAAAAACTACTGCAACCACTGGTTGGTTGTATGACAACACGGGAGAATTTAAACCACCAAGTAGACTCTTTCTCTTGTTTCTTGGTCATATGCAGGCCCATAAGCAAGCTAAGGATATTCTCATGGATCTTTACAAAGGGAGAACTGAACCTTATCAGTGGCTCGTTGCTGTGGGCCCAGCCGCCGTGACTAAAACTGCATACAACCGGATACACAGAGTACATTCATAGTCTTGTGTGTACAAACACAAGTGTATTTCATGAATGCTTAATTTGGGCACGACAGTAAAATTAAAGGAGACCGTGTGCGCACTTACGTAACCATGCAATCAAAGAGGCGCTCTCGAACAGACAGGGGAAGAAACGGAATGATTTTCTTTGAACAGCATGATGGATCATTGCTAAGCACTGCTGTGCCAGGCGCTCCAGACTGTTTCCTTGCCTTCTGCTTGGTGCATGCTAGGACATCATCGCTGTCAGCCTGATCATGAATAGTAGGTTTTGCAAACGGGATCAAGGCATGAAACTTCGACAAGAGACTCTGAAATGCTGACAGTTTAGGTACACCACTGTCTATCTACACTACTGTTCAAGGGCAAAAATATTGTTCTTCCCATAAATAAATGAAAACACAACTGTTGATGTCTGCAGTAAAATGTCTGCAGCACACAGTATATGTCATCTAAATCAATGTTACATTAAATGAGATAAGTTCTTCTGAGAGGACTGAATTAAATTTGGATTCAATGATGTGCTATAGACCTTAAATATTCTAAATCTTAACTTATACTGTCACATCCAGCTCTGCTGCTTCTAGTCATGGTTAAATATTTCTGTTTTTTGGGCACTTCCTGTTTTACTTTGAATGTTACTAAACTCTCAGTGATTCCTAATGTCTTCACTGCCCCCTTGCGGCTGCTGCCCCTGATTATTAGCCCCACCCATATGTATCTCACCTGTGTTTCTTTGTTCCATTTATATTTAGCTTATTTGTTTCCTTCCTCCTTTGCCAGTTCTTCTTGTCTTTGTTCGCCAGTGTTTTTGGCTTTTGTCTTTCACCTGTTTTGTAATTGAAGATCTTCTAACCTTCATCTGGAGCTTCGGGCATCCAGCAAGAGACGGGGTACACCAGTCTATCGCAGGGCTGACACTGAGAGACAGACAACCATTCACACTCACATTCACACCTACAGCCAATTTAGAATCACAGATTAACCTAACGAGCATGAAAAAATCCATATATTCATCTCCCCAGCTGGTAGATGGATTCAAACACAGAACTTTTTTGCTGTGACACATCAGTGCTAACTACCACACCACTACACCGCCCCAAAAGTCATACATAATTTAGAATATCCTGTACAATGTTGAAAATATTTTAGCTTTGCATTTATACGCACTTCATAGAGTTGAAATAAAGGCTATATGAATACACATACCCAGTGATGTTAGCATGTATTTGATGTTTCTTTCCTCTTGTAAGTCCGTTTCACTTTAGTTTTTATCTCAGTTTTGGTCTCCACCTCCTCCTGACAGAAATATGTAGCTTTGGCCACCTGTGTTCCCAAAGCCATCCTCCTCCTCAACTCCTCCCCCCACACACTCCTTCTCTCTGTCTCTGACTCTTCTCCAGCACACACACAACCATAGCACAGTTGTACCCCTCTTGCCCCCCACCCCATACTTACAAACCAGAGACTCTTAGTTGTTTTTCATTATTACCTATTCTACCTTGACTATATTGTAATATAACCCCTGTTAACTACTGGTTACAGTTTATATTTGCACTTCAGTCACTTTACTCATACAGTCTGTTTACATTCTCCATGGACATTTTGGAAAGTTATAACATTTATGGCATGGTAACTTTCTGTTTTTTTTGCTCCTTAAATTGTCTGTACTTGCACGTTAAGCTGCTCACTTGTGCCTTAAATTACCCCCCTAGGACCAAAAAAAATTTCTCAATCTGAATCTTTTCAATGCTCCGCTGTGTTCACCAATTGTTCGTTAAGTTCGTGTTGCCGGACGGTGATTACCATCTTTAAAACCAAAATAACGAGCTGGAAGACGCTGAAAGTTCTACACATAGTTGGACATGTCAGTACCGTTTGTCACTAGAAGCAGCCGCTCTCTAGTCATTTAATACGATGTTACAGTTATAAACATTCTATTATTTTTATTTCTATCAGGATATGTAGGATATACATTATATTTTCAAATCCTTCATATACGACAGGTAGCTGTGGTACTCTAGCGTTATAAAAGGGCAACCAGTTATAAATGTTCTTACTAAAATCACAAGCTTCACGTCGAGTGCTCTTCTTAAATAAAATATTCATGTAACGAAACATAGATTACATTGTTATTTGAAGTTAGGCAAATATGTCTATTTCAAAATATCAATCGTATCTGAAATATTAGGAACTAAAATATATAATATGCACACAGTAAATACTGTTCACCTAGAATCTAAACATGTTTCTTTACATGCAGTGACTGGCCTGACTTTGAGGTTGGTTTTAATCTCGTAACGACAGCAGTAGCATGGTTTCATTTCAAAAAGAACAACATGTGATAAGCTAAAAGGGTGCATTACACAAATGGAAATCTCCAGATGAATTAATGATGAAAAATAGTTCATTCCTCTCAACTTCCAGACTAGTGTGTTCATGTTTGCCGACATGAAGGAAAAGAAGTCAGCACTGAACTTCTCTGCTGCAAACGTTTGTGCTTCCAGATAATCACTTTCATGTTCATCATCATCATTAGTTGTATACGCTGCAGAGTCTGAACCAAATGCTTTCTAGTGCCAGTATCGAACCAGCCCCTGAGACAGAACAGTAAACTTTCTATGGACATAAAAGGTGTAATATTGGAATACAAATCACCTCTGCTGCTCAGGACATAGTCATTGCCACACACATTACTGCCTCACTAGATTCATTTACTGTTGTCTCTGCTTACACATAGATCAATATCATAGCCAAGAGGAAGCCCTCTACTGCGCCCTTGATATTCTGCACTGTAAACGACTTGCAGAAATTTTGTGAAATGACTGTCAATACCACGGGGTGGACAAAATATTGTTAAAGCTTGATGATGAGAGAGCATTGACGCCGTTTCAATCCCCACTTCAAGCGATGAGCAAAGTCAAGCCAAAGGTTACATAATAATCTCAAAAGCTTACTGTGCACACAGCTTTTGGTACAACAGTTTGGCAAACAGGTTTAGTGCTGGCCATGTCACATTAAACCTTTTTCTTAACCAGCATATCAATACTTCTTTTAGCAAGTTCTTAAATGGAGGCAGATCTTTTATAGTTCCGGTTAACTGGTCTTTACTGGCTTTCAAGTAGGTTGCTGCTACTTAAGATGTAATGCCATGCGATGTAATTACTTTATCATAAAGTATTATGGCTGCTATTATTACCTAATATAAAGTATTTGAAAGGGTGCAATGAAGAACATCTGGGCTCTGTAAGTACACTGTGTAATGGACGCAAGCACGAAGGTGACATATACATTCGATCCAATGGT
Organism: Planiliza haematocheilus; assembly: GCA_005024645.1. NCBI lineage: Eukaryota > Metazoa > Chordata > Actinopteri > Mugiliformes > Mugilidae > Planiliza > Planiliza haematocheilus. The sequence continues at coordinate 3,193,619 of SRSE01000949.1, read as the reverse complement.
TTCGCCACGTTGGCAGTACCACGCCTGCAAAGGCAGAAGAAGACTGCTAATATGCAAATATTAGAATGATCAAAAAATCTTTTACGTATTCGACATGTTGGTAAGGCCTCAAAGATATGCACTATATAAGGGTTTTTGACAGTTTGCAAAGAAAACCTTGCAAATTTGCCGGAAGCATTTTATTACTGAATTTCTTGGAAAATATTCAGAATATGAGACAAAACTGAGGCATTAAGAAATGAAGATGAACAAAATAATGGGTCTTTCCAGCACTCAGGAGAGGTCAAAATCAAGGAGAGGTTCTCCTCCTAATAAAGGAGCTGGGCAATTGTCACTATCTTTGGAAGTGTTACGTTTGTTAAGCTGCTAGCGTCACTGGAACCAGACATTAAACAGAAGACGAGTAATTTCAACTGACCCTGGCTGGCTGTATGTCTTAAGAACGGATCAATGACTACACACACACAAAAAAAACTCTGTAACTTCACTCACAGGTTTTATGAAAGAGAGGTTTCGAAGCTCAGTGTCGTGTTTCGGATGTTGCTATGTGCCCAGTGCCTGACTCACAGCTTAAACAAAAATGATAGAAGAGTGATAGATGCCCTCACTTGTCGCTGAAAGCAGCCACGCCCATAATCGTGCATTATTTAGCCCTAAAAAGATGTGTATGACTACGCCACTGTTACTCTTCTGTCCATCACCACACGCCAAGCCTGACTGAATGATTTCAGTGGCCTGGCAGATCTTTCCTGAAACATAATTAACTCCCAACAGAGCAACAACAGACCAACTTTCCCCAAACATTTTGCTAGCACGGAAAGTTTGGGCAGGCTTTCAGGCTAGTTTATACAGACAAGCCTGTACAGTTGATAGCCTCAAATGGCCATTCAAGGAACTGTAGTTTTTGGCACTTCCAAGTTGGCTTCATTTTTCAACCCCCAAGATTAGACCTTGGTATCTGAATGTTGGTTCTAACTTGCCAAAGGGGCAAATATTTATATCTGAAAAGCTGTGATATGTTTCCGGATACATTTCTGTTGTTTAACTGATATATATATATATATATTGAATATTTGGAAGATTTTGGTTGGAAACAGTCAAGTACCTACTTAATACTTCCATTACTTCAAGGACAAATTTTTTGTTATCTTGCCTGGTACTCACTTCTGATGACTTAGCCTTAAGTCTTAGCCTTAGCCTAGATTACTTCTCTGTCTTTGCATGCAGCCAGTAAATGTATCGTCAGCAGCTGAAGCTTTTTCAGGAGGCTAATTGATGCATTGCCTCAGCAAAAGTCATTGACAGGAGGGGAATCCGCAGAGAGCCAGCCAGGGGAGGACCGGCCATCTGGAGTAGTGGGAGTGTTCCTGGTGGACTGGGAGGCGTAAGTTCAACGCGTCTCATGAGTCCACCATTCTCCCTGAGCCAATTTAACTTTCTGAACTGGTATTATTGTGTACTCAACTGAAATTGTTACTCACTCACTGTTTGGCATGAATTTTAACTAACAAATGAGCGACATGCTGCCTTCGGGGTGCCGTCAGAGATACCAGAGACAAGTTAAGTATGAATGAATTATATGAACGAGGAGGTAAATGACATGGGACAGTGGGTAATTTCTGTCCTTCGACACATTTATTTTATGTCGGATATAATTATGCCTGTTCATGCACTTGAGGATGTGACCACTGATTGGTGTGTGAGGTGCTGAGTTCACTTAGTTAAAGCCCCTGCATGTATAATTTGAGATATTACAGAATCTTTAAAATTATTCCGATGGCGTACTGTAAGCAGAATAATTAGACCAGCTCGGTGATGCGGTGGCTGTTAAAGTTCAAGTTGCTGTCAGTTCCACCAGAAGTTGCTTAAAGTCAGTAATTTTCAAATGTACATAGAGGCATTAAGTCTTTAGTCTGTTGTTGGTTTTTCATAAGCCTGCAGTGCTGAGCAAAATGCATTGCTCATGCCAGTAATAATTAAACGACCATAAATATTTTTATGAGCTGAGCAAGCAGTTACTACCAAAACTACATTTACATTACTCTTGTATTTACAATGATCAAGCCAAAGTGATCCACCTACATATTATATATATAAACTACCCTAAGTCATATTATTTGTTGCTACAGTGTTAAAAGCTGTATCCGTCTTTATTATTACTAAGAAAATTTGTTGCACAATACCTTTAGAAAAATGGGGAACTACTGTTTTTTACAACCTGGACCCTTTTTCTAGCATGAAATACGATCGTTTATTCACCCATATAACGTTTGTGTCACTTGCACACAATTAGGGAACTGAGATGCAGCCTCTAAATAACACATTATCTGCCGCGAAACTCTTTCATCTCAGCAATATTTTCATGTCATGATACGCTAATGCTATTCCCATTTGAGTCCAGAGTTACCTGTTATTCTGTCTTCTGACCTGGATAATGTAATCTCTGAGCGGCACGTGCATCCGCAACAGTCTGTTTACCTGTAATTTGCAGCTGCTGTGGTTCGTAAACAACCTCATAATCGGAAAAACGTTCAGCCACGTTGCAAAAAAATAGCGAAATACTGGCGAAATGAACGAGTTTCGCGGCAGATAATGCGTTATTTTGAGGCTGAGTCTCGGTGCCCTGTCAGTCCCGCTGTATGGATTTACGCAGATCTAATTATTCCCTAAATGAGTGCAAATGACACAAAAGTTACATGGGAGAGTAAACGATCGTATTTTATGCTAGTAATAAGGTCCAGGTTGTAAAAAACAGTAGTTCCCTTTTAAGAAAGACGGTAGTCTTGAGTTGTCGTTGATTGTTCATAGCCGTCTGTGTGTGCCGCTGAATTGAGGGCATGTTGCAATAAAAAGTTGCATCTTTTTCCGGACGTGCAATGGATAAATGACAGACTAACATGTAAACCATTTTTTAATGGCACGTTATCTACCCGCACCACCTTTGCAATTTACAGGTCGATTACGATAGACTTACTGGGCACCCCTCATCCACACATTTGTGATACAGTCACTGGCTGTCTTTGGACGACAGCTCAAAATTATGAATGAACATTTGATTTGTGAGCTGCTCTAGAGATCTGTTTCACAGAAAACAAGCTTGCAACAAACACCCGGCTAGCTTTCACTCATTTATCTGTAGTTGTCACTCACTGTCTTCCATTGTCTGCCAGTGTCAGAGAAACAATACTTTTTGTCTGCAGATGGAAATGCAGATGGAGGCAGATTGTTTGGCAAGTATTTAATAACTGTGCTTCCTTACAATTACGTAGTCATTATCAGCTCTGTGTCTGAAGATCACAACTGGGACAAGACCACTTGTGACAACCTGAGAACAGTTTTGTCCTGGTGTGATCTGGTGCAGTGCAACTGACGCAGGGTTACAGCAATAAAGTTATTGGCAGAACAAGCGGGGTAGAGCTAAAACGGGTGGTAACAGACTAAAAAGGAACAGCTAATTAAAAATAATGAGCTGCTACGGTTGCCTGGGTACCAGTCACATACAGTACTGCACTGATATAGTCAACCGTGATCCGCTATACCCATTGCTATTTCAGATCAATAAGATTTTAGTCCACAAGTGAGTCTCAGAAGCCCACTCGTGGACAGTGAACCAAGGATAAACACTCTTTCTAATGATTATCTTGGGAAAAAAAGTAGAGTCTCTTCTCCTCTTTCTAATTGGCTTGTTCATCGTAATCTGTTTAAAGTGATTTATAGAAAGATTTCTACTTTCTTGTGCATGAAAAAACATAATTAAGCTTGAAGTGTATTACGGATGGGTGGCACAGCGGTGTGGTGGTTAGCACTGATGCCTCACAGCAAGAAGGTCCCTGTGCCTGCGTGGGTTCTCTCCGGGTACTCCGGCTCCCTCCCACCGTCCAAAGACACGCTCGGTGATTCTAAATCGGCCGTAGGTGTGCAAGTGAGTGTGAATGGTTGTCTGTCTCTCTGTGTTAGTCCTGCAATAGACTGGCGACTTGTCCAGGGTGTACTCCGCCTCTCACCCAGTGACAGCTGGGATAGACTCCAGCCCCCCCGCGGCCCTCCAGAGGATAAACGGTTACAGAGAATGAATGAATGAATGTATTATGGATGGCAGTTCTGTGTTAGAAACCTGGTGGAAGATGCTCTTTATTAGCCTGGCATACTTCTACACGCTACTAGTTGAACAACCAATGAAATCCCTTATGTTAAAAACAAAATTTAACTCATCTGCACTCACATGACTTGGATGACTGTGCCTCTGTTACTCTTCTGTCCATCACTACTGTGTAAAGCCAGAACAAACATCTGAGTGGCCCTAGTTCTTTATTACACGGTAGCATTGCATTCACAAGGAATAACCACATGAGATAAGCAGTAGAATCACGTCACACTTTTTATTAGTAGAACATTTATTCCATCTACACACATATATGCCATCTGATCCCAGACATATCCACAGTACAACAATGTGTGTGATGTACTGCTAAAGCAGCAATCTCGAGGATTGCAGTCGTGGTTAGTTTGGTGGGTGGTAACAGCAAACATGGTTTAAAACTACAGAATGCTGAAGGGCAGCAAAACAAACCATTGCACAAAGTCTGTTGTCAACAGGACACACTGAAAGGAGCTGGTGAGAATGTCCCCGGCAGCAACAGTAACTCAAATATAAACACAAAAGTGGCAACTGTATTGTTTTAAGATGCGTTTTCGCCGAACAATAACAGCACTAAGCTCACTGACAAAAAGCACAGTAAAGGTACACTGATCGGCCACAACTTTAAAAACCACTGACAGGAGAGGTAAATATCATCGAACATCTTGTGACCTGGCATTTGTGTGGATGTAACTTAGACATGCACCACCCACTGAGAGCAGACCAGGCACCCCCACCCCCATAGCGATGACACTCCTTGATGGCAGCAGCCATCCCCAGCAGGATGCAGCCTGACACAGGCTCACACACAAAAATGGTTTAGGAACAACTAAAAAAAAATACATAAAGAACAGCACAAGGTGTTGACCTGGCCTCCAAATTCACTAGATCCTAAACAGATCAAGTATCTGTGGGATGCACTGGAACAAGTCTGATCCACAGAGGCCTCTCCCCACCACCTAAAGGACTCAAAGACCCCTACTAACAACATTGTGCTGCCAGACACCACAGGACACCCTCAGAAGGCCCAACTACATTCTCTGATGAGTCACAACTGTTTTGGCAGCAAAATGAAGACAACAAACAAAATTAGGAAGATGATCACAATATTATGCCTGATCAGTGACACACTGTTGCCCATAAAGTTGGAATACAAATATAATTGACTTCTTCTCATGAAGTGATAAAATATATTAAGTTATTAGGTTATACATATATGTATATACATCTACTATATGATGAAGATTTATCATTCTGTATTCTGATTCTACATTGACATTAACCCTCGTGCTACCTTTGGGGTCTCTGGGCCCTAAGTGAATGGACAGACGGATAGAGAGCATGCAAGAGGATAGCACGAGGGTTAAGTAAATAAAGCGTCTTCTCCTGCGTCACCATTGTGTTGCCTCAGTCGGCAATAAATAGTGACTTAACGGACATTTATTTAAACGAAAATCTCGCTACTTTAATGAAACTATAGCATTCTTGTCATCATAAACCCTGCAGCCTGTCGGGCTTAAATATACGCACCTCCTATAATCAGCGAGTGTCTTGGCTGGTCGCAATCTCGGCAACAGTTTTGTGTCGTTTGTGTTGTAATGGATACAAACAACATAAATCTTACACTAGGGCAGAGGAAACTACTAAAATAGGGGGGGAGTAAATAAATAAACAGCAGGAACAATAACCTTTCAGGCACAGTTGCGATCGCATAAATATTGATTTCATGGGGTTTGGGGATTTACTCGTGTCCTCCTCTCTTCTGGTTTTGAAAAGGGCTATTGAGGACAAGAAAAGCCTCCAGACTGTGCCTTAAAGTACAGGGCAACACTGCTGATATAACCACATAGTGAGTGTGAGCGTAATGCGAAAACCTAGGAAATAAGTCACTTCTTAATATTCATGCACTAAAGCCCCATTATGAACAGTGCTGGCTCTGTATCGACATTCTTCACGCACTGGCCGGGACTCAAGTCAGATTGCAGTGTGTCCCTTCCAAACAACAGATACAAATTTGCAAATTACAGAGCAGCGGGGGGAAAATGGCAGGTGTAAGAGCGCCGGTTTGTCAGCGTAAATTTAAAGAAACTGTAAAAGCTCCAACGGACGTTTGGATCTCAACGAATGTTAATTCATAAACACAAAAAAAAAGGTCTCTATTGGTAAATTATGTGTTGGCAGATGAGACCATTATGGAAACAAACGGCGGGCAGCATTTGCTGCCCTGCTGTGGTATGTTAAAGTGAACGTTGTGTGCGGGAAAGCTGAAAAAATGAAAAATGATTCACTATTAATTCATTAAATTCTTGTTTGTGCTTCTGCTTCTGTTTCTTGTTTGCAATTATAGCTGTGTCAATTATCCACACTCACCCACGGTGGCTGCGATTCATAATTAAAACACAGATGCACTGTCTTTGACTATATATTTCATATTACATTTCATCCTGAATGTGTCCTGCATATTCAGCTCGCTTTTATCCCCAGTGTTAGAGCAGCACAGAAGGGTTAAATGTCTCTCATAAAAGACTCTAATCAGTGTTAATGGAAGTGACAAAAGGTGCAGGAAATTGCTCGAGGCTGACAACCAAGACATACGTCCTGATGACAGCGCTCATTATGACTTTTTGATTGAAGATCATGCGTTAAAGCTGTTCCCGGCAGAAAGCATAGGGTGCGTTTCCAAAACTCAGAGCCTCACGGACCGATTCCCGTAGTCTCCGGAACAAAACTCAAAATCCCAAGCCTATTACATCTGTCCCAGAGAGGTAAAACTGTAAAGGCAATTAGCCTCGGCCTCCCAGAGGATCACCTCCATAGGGATGGCATATGTTTATTGTTTGCTATGCTCTCAATGTTCAGCTGGCGGTGAAAATGGCTCGCATGCTCTTTTTAGGTCAGAAACAAGAGGGCTGCAATTTTCTTGCACAACTCGTAGTTTAACTCTGCTGTCTCTGTATCAAAATCTCTTCTGAGACTTTGATGAAAAGTTTTAATTGGCTTCATTACTGACACATTTGGCACCACCTGAGTTCTTTTGATGAATGGATAAATGCCCACATACTCATCCTGTTTCCCTTTAATTCTTCTCATATTACTTCAGAGGTTTAGTTATTTAATTGTTAGTTTAAATGTTCTTTTTCCTCTTACGCTTCATATACCCGGCGATGTTAAGCAAGGACACTTTACTGCAGACCTGTCACTAGGTCTATTTTTTATTCTCCTGGACTTCAAGGGTACTTAAAGGTAATGTGCAGACTAAATCCCTCTTCGATGACATCTGTCAAATCAGAAATGGTGCTAATAGGTTGTGCCATTCAGAGACTGTCATACAGGTTGAAAGTCATATGTCTGACCATATTTCAGCGAATTCTTTCCCTTTTCAAATTTTTTTTTAGGGCTATAATGCTACACACACAACATATGCTGCCATGGGACGGCAGTAGACCTTGAGTGTATATAAACCTAAGTTGCTTTTGACATTTACATGAGGATTTCATTATCACTTTGTGGCGAGAGCTGCAGGTATGACAGAAGTCAGGTGTTGGATTTTGCAGCCATGCTACACAACACAATCACACGCTTCAGATGCAAGTGTCAGCCCAGTGGCAAAGGTTCTGTTGATTTTTCTCGCGTCGTTATGAGATCCCCCGGGGTTCGCTTTGAGATATGATTTTTGTGTGAAAGCGAGGCACAGTGGCTGTATGAGCCACGTGGGAGTCAAGGAGAGGAAGCATTAAATGCAGCCATAGCTGAGATGTCAAGTTTAGATGCCACATGTGGATGCACAGCAGATTTTGTGGCACGGCACCAGGTTTACTCTGAGAAGTCGAACTGAAGCGATATAACTGCATGTTTGTAGCAGTGCATCTGGGTGCTTATCACTATGACGGCACGTTGTCAGACCCCATGTCACAATAGACTACATCACAAATATGTCACGACTACGTCACAGCCATGTCATGGCGGGAAGCTGGAGGCAAAAACCACAGCAGCTAGCGTTATCAGCGTGTCATTGTTGCTGTCTTAAACAACTTCAGCCAGGCTCAAAACCACCAATCAATTATTTTGAGGATTTGAACCCTTTAAATGCAAGTTTGATTACTTGGCTCCCAGCATGTGTTATATAGAAAATAACTCATTTCCTGTGTTTGTTTTTTTCATAAATAACATATCAACCTATCAAGCTGGCATTTATAGGGTTAAAATTTTCAAAATTATTGAAGGTTTGCTAGTTGTAAAGGGCTGAAGAGATTTAGCTAAATTTTATAGTAGTTTATAGAAGTCCACATTTTTGTCCTTAATGACTTACGAGGGAAATAAATTAAACTGATTCATAAGGTTAAGGGCACAGAAAGTTGATTGATTGTTTCAAAAACACTAAACTGCTCTGATTTGCTGGTGATCAGTTAATAAAAGACACCGCAGTTGCTTTGAGGCATAAGTGATAGGCGTTATTAACCATGCGCAGGAGATGTGTGTGCTTTAGGTCTGTGCTGTTTTGGTTTGAGGTGGGCTCAGAGGAAACCTGTAATGCCACAATAATCAGGATTTACAGCAGCAGCGCTCGAACTAGAACATATTGACGGCTGAGAGGTTGTTCACCAGACTGATGCTGATCTAATTTTATCAAACCCCACCAACACAGTCCCAGTGAAGCAGAGACTTATATATATATATATATATATGTTGAACTTTGAGTGTTGTTAACTCTAGGAGGAATTGCACCAAGTTCTTCTTGAAGACTTGTTTTAAGGGCAGAAGTGAATCATAGGTATTATTGCATTTTAACCAGAAGCATTCATTTGTAACTAATCACTTTCAGGGTTAATGTATGTTATGAATATCGCAGCTGTAAAGTTCAAACTGACATTTCTGTGCTAATTAAAGACGTCTTACGTGGAAAATAATATTACACCTCACCGTCACCACTTTTCAAACGGGCTTGGGCAACTCTAATGAGCAAGACTGTAAACATGTGACGAAGGGGAGGGAGGACAGGAATGACAAGCAGCAAAGGGCATGAATCAAACAAAGTGTGCCCGCGATTATATATGTGCGCGTCTTGACCACGACGCTCCCTACACATTTAGATGTAGCTGTTAAACAGGGCGGAAAAAGTCGGTTTTTAAAGTGGATGTCATCTGTGAGCTGTATGGAAATGAATTCTCTCTGGTGCCACCGCCACCGATTACTTCTCTGAAGATTAAGCACTACGTGCGCACTTAAAATTCATTTCTTCAGAAAGAAATGTATCTAAATAAATGCATGTAAGTACCGATGATTCAGTGTCTCGGATGAAACTACTTAACAGAATATAAAACGGCTCAGATTAGCTGTATATCGACCGACAGCACCCGCAGAACAATAATTACACTGCATTGATGTGTCAGTAAAAAAAAAAAAAAAAATCTATAATATTACGTGTAAGAGGCAGTTGCCATTTTTAGTCATTATGAGACTTCCTATTCAGAATATTTTCAGTAATTTTTCTAATAAGCCATCGAGGGCTTTCATTGAAATGAAGCCACTTTGTTTTAAATACAGGATGTGAATACTTCTGTGCGTCTGAACGCATACACAAATGATCCTAATGAGTGCATTTGTTGTGATTTTATTACAAGTTGTGCCGTGTCAGCCCGAGACAAATGTTCCTCCAGCTTATTAAGTAAATATCTAACGCTGTCAAGCACTGACGGCACCTCGGTGGCTGCAGCTATTATTTTATGCAAATGTTAACTGTGTTTAAAAGGAAGATGTGTTTATTTCTCCGTTCAGTCCAAATACTTAAGACTTGATGGTGAAGTGGGAATTGATATGTTTACTCATAGCATAGCTACAGTACTCAGTGCTTCCATCTGGGCTTAAATGTGCCATTGACGAATACGCGTTCAACATTTCACATCTTGTGCTGCTCATATTTAAGCTGGACCCACATTTTTTTGAATAATGCTTGGCTCTACAAAGCTGCAGTAATTCTGACTCTGGTCAAAGACATCTCTAAACGGACTCCACCATTGTTCTGAGTAGCATTTATTCTGAATGCGTTTTTTTCCAGCTTCAAAACAGTGCAAAGTCTCAAAGAGGGATAAAACGTTCACATGTGTTGCTCATTGTCACTTTTCCTAATATGTCATTAATTTCACGGGTTAAACCGCTTGTCCCCAGCGCTCTTATAAAAATAAAACGTGTGGACGCACTGTTATTGTTATCGTCAAAATCTTGCCCCCATCCAAGAGATACTGAACCGTGAAGTGTTACATTCAACGAAAAAGGTTAAGGTCACTTCCAAAATTGAAAAGGCCAGAATGTTGGCTTTCAGTAATAATATGCAAATTAAGGGCAGTTTATTTATTACTAATTAAGATTAATTCATCTATGCCAGTGATTATATCGGCAATCTTCCAAGCAGCCTCCTCTCCTCGAACAGTAAATTACTGTTTTCTATGCAGGCTTTGTATTTGATTAACACGTTTATCTTGGGAACATGCAATTATGAAGCCTCCATTAGCTCTCCATTGTCTTGCCCTTATTGAAATGGATTTTTTCTCCCAAGCATTCGTGTGGTGGTCGGTCTTTAATTTAATCTGGATGGCGAGGTAGTATGAAAACATCAAAGGTCTCTGAGGCAGCACCTTGCTCCCGGTCTAAGTGAAGCCTCGCTAACTCTCTTTCTAAAATAAATGCCCCCTCCACATAATTGGTGGCTGAGGCTCCAGCTCATGCACGCTCCTTTTTTTTTTTTTTTTTCTGCCGGAGCCTCCCTTGTGAAAACAAATCCTCCATTCCCGCAGCCGCATTACTGCATAGTCACTGCGCCAGAATCCCCATGGCAACAGACATGTGCAACAGTCTGCCCTCCCCGCTCGCTTCCCCCCTCCACCCGCAGAGCTCTTTCCTCGCTAAGAAAGTGAGCCCGAGAGTACAAATGTGCAGCATCTTCCACAATGATCTACAGAGGTAGATGCAGTAGAAAGGAGAAAAGATATCTTTCATAATAATATGTCAACTCAAAAATCTCTTTTAGTTCAGTTGGTTGCTATTGGAAACTGCAGAAACTGAGGACATGGAGTAGGGAGCAACGAGCATGGGAGGCGGGCTGGTTGAAGGTGGTATATTCACTGTGACAGGGAGAAGCAGCCTCTTGTTCTTAAAGGTTTCTGGTCCAGAGAACAACATCTAACCAGTTGAAAGAGCAGAGTCTGGACCGCTACACTCTTCATTGAGTTTTTCCACCACAAAGTTACGGGGTGCCTTACGTGGCGAGCGCACAAACTGATATATACCTTCTCGCTTTGTCTCTCTTTATTTCTGTCACTCTCGACCCTTTTCAGATGCTCATTGTCTGCTCACCTGCCCCTCTCCTCCTTCATTCTGTGTTTCTGCTCAGCCTGACCTTAACTGTAATAATATTGTGAATTGGGGTTACTGCAAGTGAAGAAGTCGGGCTGACCGACAACCCCTATTTCCTGCTCCCGCGGCACCTCATCACAGTGGAAAAGACACATGATTTCTCAATCCACATCTCGCACATCGTGTCCCACTTACGCTGCTTGTTCTGAAATGATCTAAAGCTGGAATTAAAGTGGACTTCAGTCCTTCTTGCTCCAGTTAGCAAAGGAAAAGCACAGCTTTATTGTAGCTGGATTGCAAAAACAGATCAAATATATTATTTAAAGGATCAATGTTGCCGTTTACTTGGTTTGTGTTATACTGTAAATAAATGTGGACAACGTGTCGCCACTTCCTTGCATTGGCCAAACCGGACACTATTTTCCTGGGCATACATGCAGCTCCATTATGAGTTTGGAGCCAGAGGCTGCACAGTACGGTCCCAGAGTGGAGCCATGCGGAGCCACCCACCCTTCCACCAGACTCACACGCGTTTTTATAATGAAATTAAATTAATGTAAAACTTATTTGACAGATATTTTAGTGTTTTAGTTCGACCCAAGTCCTATTCACTAACATGGTGGAGGTGGAGCCTATGAGCTATACTGCGCCCAGACACCAGGGGGAGCTCTATTTGCTTTGGCTTAAATTTTGAGGAGTAGTTTCACTCTCCATGTTTATATTTTCTAAAGTTGTGACAAGCCCTCAACACTGCACGCTTGCTGGAATTTTTGGGATTGATCATAATTAAATTATTTAAGGTTAGTTGTTACTAACCTTAAATAATTTTACTTGTTTTATTTATTTTATTTATTTTATCTATTATCTTACACATTTTTATTTTATTTATTTGTTTACTTAATTTTTATCTTTTAACGTTACATCTTACTTTCAGGGTTTTATCCTATCTTAGTTTTTACTTTTAATCATGTCCTCAGGGGGTCTTCCACGCTGGAGCTGTGCGCTGCTGTGGGGGCGCTGTCCTGGTCCCTTCGAGTGGCGTGGCTGTCGGTCGGACTGGGCGCTGGTGCCCCCTGTGGCACGCCTTGCGATCCTCCAGTGTGACGGCAAGATAGCGCTTCTCAATCCTCATGTCATGCCATGTCCCTGGTCATAGTGAGAGAGAGTGTGTGTGGTGTGTGTGTGTGGTGTGTGTGTTGCGTGTGTGTGTGTGTTATATGGAGTTGGGAGGGAGGTTTTTTACTTGTATTGTTTTTATTTTTATTGTAAGCACTTTGTGTTGCATTTCGCATGATGAAAGGTGCATATAAAGATTGATTTGATTTGATTTGATTTGATAATTATGAAAAAAAAAAAACTGAACTCCAGGAATCCATATGTACTGCGAGTGTGGGCACGTATTTAGGCAGTGCCTTTTATGCAACATTCGCCATTTATCTCATATGAGAAGCATCTGCGAAGGATGAGCTCTGGAAGCATTGAACAACATGTAGCGCATCGGGTATACCGCTTGGTTATATAATTATCAGCCTATAAATAATGGTCATATCGGTCTGTGGGTAACTGGAATTCACACCGCAAACGAAATGGTTCGGTATGCAACTGCAAGCGGGCTGAAACCACCAATTTAGTTGATTTGCTCTGGGACGGAGTGTGATTGCTGTGTTCTCACCAACATAAACGAATCGACAGAGTGGGGAAACGCTACCGGCTTTGGAACAAGGTGTGAAAGCACCTTTTGATTAATTTAACCACACCAGTGATTCATGTGTTAGTGCTATTTAAGAGAAAATGGTTCAATTCCTAGCAAGTCTGCTATAGATGTTCATCTACAACATCTAAATTCAGTTGATTGATGTTGTGCCATATACTCTATGAATCTGCTCATTTAGAAGTTGCCGTGGGCTACAGTGATAGTCTAGCATTGTGCTTCTTTATAACTGAGATAATGTTCATTCATTCTGCTCTGTCTGGAATTTTTAGAAAATTTCAGCTAGAATGAGCCCACAAGGCAGATGCCTGACTCAGAAAGTCTACACACCAAGCTGTACGCTGCACACCATATACACAGATAAGCAACCACAACTTTAGTAAATTACACTGACCATCTTGTGACAATTCAATGTTCTGCTGGTAAACCTTTGGGCCTGGCGTTCATGTGGATATTACTTAGACATGTAGCACCCACCTAGACCAGACCAGGCACGCCCACCCCATAGCAATGACACTCCTTGATGGCAGCAGCCATCTCCAGTAGGATACAATCTTGTTGATTTGGCCTCCAAATTTCCTAGATCCCAAAATCCCAAACTGATCAAGTATCTGTGGGATGCACTGGAACAAGCCTGATCCACAGAGGCCTCTCCCCTCAACTCATAGAACCCAAAGGCCCCCAACTAACAACATCCTGTTGCCAGACACCACAGGACACTCTTAGAAGGCCCATGTCCATTCTCTGATGAGTCACAACTGTTTTGGATGCACAAGGGAGACCTACAAATATGGTCATAACGTTGTGGCGGATCGCTTTATATTTAATAGCACTTTTATGTATCTGCTGTACAAACAATCTATCTGGTGGCCTGTTGCTATGGTGTTTGAATGCTCGAAATACTGAGTAAAGCATTGCTATTAACCTCGGTTGCTAATAGGGGCTAAAATGACTTGTCATGAACCTTTATGGATGTACTTTTCAGTTTGTTGTACTGGAAGGCAGTCCGTTTGGGTGTGACTTCATTCCCAGCTCTGACTTCCAGCTTCCAAGATAAATATATATAGGATTATGTCGCGGATCCACATTTCATCAGATTATCTTTACTGTCTGTGCCTTAGCGCTCAGATTTTATTTAATTTAACTATATCATTCCTCACTTTACTTGTCTTATTGTGTGTTTCGCTTTTGACTTGCTGAAGTTAGAAAGCCAAGGGACACTCAGAGTGGACTGTGCTTTGTGATGGAGAAGAGTCAGTCGAGGTGTTTTCAGGCGCCAGTAAAGGATGCCACCTGGGCGCCTTCCTTAAGAGGTCTGCAAGGCACAGGCAGCTTAGTGGAGCGCTCAGAGGCCTCCTGGCCAACGCAGAACTCACTGGGGGGATTGCTACCGCAGCCCAGGAGGACTAAGTGGTTTAAAGGAGGAAGGAATGAAAATGAATTAAAGGGGGTTTGCTTGTGTGCTGTACATACCAAACCAAACACGGTGGACAGTGGGAGGAAGCTGGAGCACCCGGCAAACCCGGGGTTGAAGCCTATGCCTATGCCATATCCTGCCATTGGGTCCTACTCGCCAGTCTATCGCAGGGCTAACACAAAGACACAGACATTCACATGTACACCTATGGTCTATTTAGAATCACCAATTAACCTAATGAGTATGTCTTTTTACAGTGGGAGGAAGCAGGAGTACAGCATCAGTGCTAACCAGGACACCACCCGCATTGGAAATCAGAAAAGCTTAAACGGCAGATTGGCTGGCAGTTACTTTAAATGCTTGCGCCAGCTAGCACCTTCCCCAAGTTCCTGTCACATAAAAAGGCTCCATGACTGAACCACTTACATTGCAATGGTATTTTAACGCTATATACTTCAGCTTAAAGCCCACTATACACTGTGTGAAAGGCTAAAAGTGACTGAAAGCCAAATGCCCTTAAGAGTGGCAGATTGCCCCATTGTATCGCGCCGTCTCCCATTTTCCCCCACTTGTGCAGCTTGATTTAAAGGTGCCTGGGTCATCAAGTCCACATGACACCCGGTCCAAGGTGATAAAAGGGCGAACTCTTTTACCATGATTAGGAGAAGCACTAGATTACCTCAATTAGCGGGTAATCACCTCCGACATTAGAGGTGAACGGCCCGACGCCTGAGCGCTTCTTAAATACCATCACCCTCGCGCCCAGTGCAACCACTATCTCTGCCGGCTACGATTCCTCCCCTTGCTCTTTGGCATGTACCTCCCTTTTTTTTTCCTTCAGTATACCCCTTTAGGGTATTTTTGTCCTTTATAAAAGGGAGATCATATCCATACAAGTCACTTACAGTACATCACTGTCTTCATATGTCATTTGCATTTGCCATGTCATTGGTGCCATTTGACAGCCACTTCTGGTTCATCGCAAGAAAATGTCAAACTCTCTGACAACATAAAAGGTCACTAAAGAGCAGTTTAGGGACTTTGTTTTAATATCACTGCCACTGACTGCAATCAAATTTTCAAAAGAGCCAGAAATAGCACTGGTGGTGTTGACCAGAGTGAGAGAAATTATAAATTAGGGATAATGAGGACTTACAAATGAAAGTCAGTATGACTGATGCCTTTCCCATCTTTCAGCAACTAGGATTGGGGTCACTGGCTTTTGAAGCAGAAAAGTCAAAGCACAACTGAAGGTTCCTTTGTCAAGATTTTCCTCTTTTATGTGTTCTTTTTATTTCTCTGGACTGTGGATGATCGTAGCCCAGAGCTGTTAATTTCACAGCATACATGCAAGCACGCACACACAGAAGCACAAAATCTACCTTAATTTTCCTGACGATTAGTTGCACAGAAGCAGACTAAAGAATAAATGAATATATTTTTTGAATGATTCAACCTCATTACAACGGCTCCGTGCGAATTCTAGCTCGATGTTGCAGATGTACTTCCAATTTGAGAGCAGCCAAAAAAGACATTCCCCCCCCCCCCCGACACTATTATTATGTCATGTGGGTCAACTTGTGAAAGATTGAGAGGGAGGGAGGAGAATAAACAGAAAAGCAAACATGAAGCAAGGCTGATATTCAATTCTCCAAAGACAGCTAATCTTCCTCAGCAAGGGACTGCTTTGTGCCAGCAGGGCTTCATAGCAGCAACATCTATGAACATGTCTTGGACCATCTCCTCCACATTACTTGCAAATTGGAGGCAGGAGGAACCCTTGGCGCCACG
Organism: Planiliza haematocheilus; assembly: GCA_005024645.1. Lineage (NCBI taxonomy): Eukaryota > Metazoa > Chordata > Actinopteri > Mugiliformes > Mugilidae > Planiliza > Planiliza haematocheilus. The sequence goes on along the minus strand of SRSE01000949.1, from coordinate 3,177,212 downwards.
TAAACTGTCTTAGGGGACTTCAGTTCTCTCTCTTTCCACCTAATTGGTCTATCTATCCTCATTTTACCCCTTTTCTTTGGTATTCAGAGGACGCGCTTCTTTTACTTTGTCTTGTAGCGCAGGATAAATGGTGGATGACAAGAGCAAAATATGTCTTCATGAATGCCACAATAAGAGAACAGTGCTGGAATCTGTAGGGCAATCTTTAAGAATGAAATAATATCCTGCGTGATTTTGTCCCTGCACCTTCTTTATTAACTTCGGGACTCATATCTGTCGTCATTTATAAACAGAGCAGGCCATTTATTCGTTAGAGCGTGTTTCAATTTGCTGCCTTATACTATGTCACCGGTGCCCTCTAATGACTTTTCCTCAAGACTTTACAGCTTCATTTACCAACATCCCAGCTCAGCCTTGTTAGTATGCAGAAGATTTCTGCGCACTTGCTTCTCATTAGTCAAACAACATGTGAATATGTGACTCATCCTGAAATAACTACACGTGTCACGAGTGCGTCCAAAATCATGTCCCTGCGCTTTAATTTTCTTTTCCACTTTCGCTGCTCTGCTAATTCCTCCTGCCCTACTCTCAAATGCTCCTCTAAATCCTGCGACAGGGACTGGGACTCACCAACTCACTGACAATAGTCTACCTTTCAGGGTTTATGCATATTTCTTTGCCGGTGACCTACATTGCACACTTGTGCTTCAACCTGCGCCAGTGTGCCTCTGGCAAAGCCACTGAGGTATTTCATCAAAATCACAACAAATGAATAAAAAAAAGGGGCAAAAATCTGATATTTTTTCATTCCAGGTAATGAAAGCATTAATGAATGTGGTAAATTAATAATGAGTGTAGCCGATGAGCTTAAAGACGAAACTAATATAATTAATCACAGATTTCTTTTTTGTTTTACACCCTGGAGACATTTACAGATCAACTTAAAAATCAATGCCACCTCAGATTGTTGTCCACAAACTAAAGAACGTTTTTTTTCCTTCTTTAACAATCTGTCCTCACTGTGGAGGGTCTGATTCTCGAATTGCATCACACGAGGAGAATACAAATCTTCCAATAACAAACACATAAAACGGATTTGAATTGTATTTATGTTTTCCTTCCTCTTCTACCTCCACCTCCCAGTTCAGTTTTGGCATTTGTTATCTTGATTATAGACTGGAGGATTATAATTGAATATTTATTGGTCTTTGTCCATGCACAACTCAACATTAATCATTTCTCCTCTAATCCAGCCCGTCTTTTATCTTCCCACATAAAGGAGAGTTAATCCCCAAATCCCCGTTCGGAGCATGCAGTCATTTCTCCTGCTCACTTGATGAAGTACCATTTGCCAGTTTTGTCAGGTGATGAAAAAAGAAAAAAGAAAACGGCAAGGTTAGGCATTATACTTAAAGGTATTTCAATTTAAATGTGCGAGGATGTTTTAATGACCTGTTTTAAAATAGACCCGTGGAGTGAGCTGCGTCTTTTTCACATTCTCAATTTATTCAGGATGCCCTTAAACAACCGAGCTTCATAGAAGTCTCGTTAATCCTGCACATAGTTATCTGGCTTTTGGGATAGTGACGCAACTCTTGAACTCTTCGCCGTCATTCAGGATAATGTAAGCTCTAGGTCTGCGTTCACGCAGCATCTGAGCGCAGGAAAACGAGTCCTTACTGCGCTGAAACTCCCACAGTGGTGAACTTTTTGTGCCACTGTTAGAAACAGACGTGAAAAGCTGTTTATCACTGTTCTTAACCAGGGAAGGCCACACTGTCCCTGCAGGTTTGAGTGGAGCCGCAGAGATGTCCTTGGAGTTCCCAGCAGGATGAAAAATATGACACAACCATGCACACAGCCTCCTATGGCTGCACAAAATAAGCCCAGATAAATTCAATTTTGTTACAGGTGAACTGTCATTTTAACAATTAAAGCTGCAGGATGATGCACATTTAATCTTTTCAAGTCATTTAAAGTCAGAAATCTGATGTAAATGTAAAATTAAATCAAAACTGTACTCAAAGACGACGCGGTGGTATTTAAACTCATTTTAGACTTCGTCAAAATAGCGCACGAAACATATCTTTCGCAATTTGCCGCTTCACCCACCTTGATGCTTTGCATAAATAGCACAACAATGTCAAACAAATTGCCTCTTCCAAGGTCACAAAACCCCACAAAGATAATAGGGCTTGTGCTAATCCTCACTGTGTAATGAAGAGCCCATCGCTTCTCCTTTCTCTCTAATGTAAAAAGTTGTTTTTTTACACGTCTTTCTTTTTCAGGTGTGGTTAAGCTTGCGGTAAATTGCACACGAAGATTTCTGCCAATTTCAAATTAAAACACAGCTTTGTTATTTTGGCTGGGCAGAATTTGAATGAACCTGCAAATATCATCAATCAGCGATGCCATCAGGACTCACGCCAGTGGTGGCACGCGTTCCAAAGACAGAGGAAATTGGGCTGGCTGGTAGCAAACATTTCGATTGCCCAGGTTCTATGCCCCCAAGCAAAGTCGGCCTCTATTCTGAAGCTTCACGTTGGCAGGTTTTATTTTTAGGTTCGCTGTTTGTCCTGGTGAGCCCGACTCTCTTTTACTGACTAATTCTGCAAAACACTGCAGCGTGACGATAACTTCACTGCTGAGTGTTTCATTGTTGAGACTGCGCTGCAGATATCAGCCACCTCAAGTGTGCATCGTGTCAAATTCTAGTTTCACAAGACGGAGACTGCAGGTGGTAAAGTGGGATTAAACGGGGGAAAAAAAAGTATCAAAACAAATGTACAAAAATAGGCAAGAATGTTCCACAGAAAAATAATGATCTCCGGGGGTGTAACATGCCGATATTCATTTACCCCAAATGATTTGAAAGGAACCCCAGCAAATGAGTCTATATGCGACTCAAGTCTGCATCTTAAGCAAATACAACCCTCCATCGTGTTCTTTATTTACATCCAGGCTCTGTAAATATAGATTGGGCCTTTCAGTACAAGAGGCTGATAATTTCACTTGATTAACAAACTGGTGAAGATGAACATCTGGCAGCAATTAACCTTCAGACCTGCATTTATACCCATGGACCAGCATGCATCAGTAGAGGTGGGCTTAGCTCCAGTCATCTAAATCCCATTTCTTTCTACAAATGCTGCTCTTTATCGGAGGGAAGGGCTGCAGTAACGTCTGCGTGTGCCTGATTGTAGAACTGTAGGTGAAAGGCCATTTTACCAGAGAGCTGATCAACAAGCCCTAAAGAGGAACTGACTGATTGTTACTTATCTGCCTTAACAAATAGGCAGAGAGGGCGCCAGCAACCGCAGTCGTCGTGAAAAATAACCGCCAATTAGTCATGCTGCCAGTCAAATCAAAGCGACGGAAGATAAATTCTTCTTTTTTGACCTTGCCTCTTGTTGCTATGGAGGATGATTTTGCCAGGCCTGTACAAATCATCCCCGGTCTCGACATCCGCTCTTGCCAATTCAAAAAATGCTGCGTGTGCACGGTGCTCTGGGAGAAATAAACAGCATCACAGAGGCTGCAGTCTTTGCCCACCTGATTCCCCTATTTTGTGGCCAAGGTTACAGAGGTAACACAATCATTGGACTTCCATGAAGCGGTATGGAAGTCTTTGTTGCGTGGGAGGAGGCCAAAAAAAAAATGAATGTAGGCTGCTCTGCGTCTGTGTGTGGTGCATTCAGCAGCTATTGTGAAGCTGCGGACACCCAGAACTTGCGAAAAGACAGCCAAGATGAATGGATTCACGAGGAAAATTACCGTATACTGAAAATAACAGCGAATAGAATGATACAACAAGATTACTATCAATGAAAGTGATGTACATCTGACAGCTTCTTTCATTAAAAAAAACGACGTAGCTTGCTATGTGATAGGTGGGTTTTACTCATAGCATATCAATGCATCACAGCACAACAAGTGTCAATTATGCACAGCTTGGAGCAGACTTCTCTGAGCAGCTTGGTAAACCAAATGGTATAAGAACGAAAAACAGTGCTCTGCTGCTTGAATATTGTCACAAAAGACAAAAGAGTGAGGAGAAGAAAAAGGAAAGTGAGTTTACCATCCTGTTAACACTTGTAACAGTGCGGAGATGTGCTGTCATTACTGTATTTATCTGTCATCGTCGCTTTAGTGAAAAATGCAGTGCGTTTCCTCTGCGAGTGCCATTTGGTATTATCCACGCAGCAGTTGTATCAGGAAGCAGAAACACAGCACCAGCTCCTTCAAACCTGCAGTTTCTGTGTTGTTCTAGTCTTAGACGTGCCAGCGAGGAAAATAAAAGTAGCAGCAATTTACAGCTATAGAGGTGGACGTGCACTCCTCATCGCGGTGGAGTGGTACTGGAGTAGGGCTACCTTGCAAATTGCTAGTGGCTTTAATCTTTTTACCGATTCTAACCATATAGACGACCAGCCGCAGGTCAAGATTACCAGTGACAGGCGAGAGCAACAAGCTGCATTTTGCAGTTTCTATACCCTACATGAGCTAAGATAAATGCACCCAATATCTGATGGCCGAAAATGAAAAGCAGCAGTGGACAAGGAAATGGCAATTATTGTGGCATCAAGCCTTATGTTATAGTCAGTTTTACTTGTTAGTTTGACTTTTGTTAGATATACTCTACAATGACACATCTGCAAGATAAAGGTAAATATACTAACAGTAAGTTATTGAGAACGGCTTAATTGAGCCTTTGAGCAAGTATCACCAAATCAAAATCTATTCAGTTGGTTGTTTTCAGTCCTACAAACAGTCAGTCAGTCATTTTCTAAACCCGTTTAGTCCTGTTAGGGGTCACGGGGGTCTGCTGGAGCCTATCCCAGCTGTCATCGGGTGAAAGGCGGGGTACACCCTGGACAGGTCTCTAGTCTATTACAGGGCTAACATAGAGAGACAGACAACCATTCACACTCACATGCACACCTACGGCCAATTTAGAATAATCAATGAACCTAACAAGCATGTCTTTGGATGGTGGAAGGAAGCTGGAGTACCTGGAGAGAAACCACACAGACATGGGAAGAACATGGAAACTCCACACAGAAAGGCCCTACTCGCCCATGGATTCAGACCTGGAACACTTCTTGCTTGTGAGATTCACAAGCGAATATTTACTTTGGAAAAACCACATAATGTACGACAGCTTAGACCTGTGAAGGTTCTCATTCATCCAGATCAAGGTATATCCAAAAACGTTAGAGAAAGGCAACTGGACTTATAGATTTTCTTGAAGACCTTTCGCCACTCATCCACGTAGCTTCTACAGTTCTACAAGTCTAGTATCGAGTTGGGGTTTGAATAACACACATCTGTGGGTGTTACAGATCAGAAAATAACTGTGATGTGGTGGCAAAACATCTCTAAGAAACTCTACAAGTCCAGATGCATTTTTTAACGTTTCTGGATAAGCAGCAGCTTAGTAAAACACTGAATCTATTAAAAGTGTACATGTTCCGACTTAAGCTTCTTGTGATAATTGATTGTCTTTCTAAGTTATGTTCATTGAAGGAGGAAGGAGGAAAATCCATGTGCGTTTATCAATGCCAAGTACGGCAACTTTGGACTTGCGCACTGTATAGTTTGGACTTGACAATTTAAACCTGAAGTACAGACAGGAGGACACAGATGGTTCATTTTGTATTTTGAGCAGGAATGAACGTGATGCTTTCTGCTAAATGTCTTCTGGGATACCTGGGTGTCCCATGTCCACACAAGCTACCTCCCGATGTGTCCTGAGTAAAACGGGCGAGGCAATCACACATTTGGACTGTACTTGGTCAGATGTATACTTCAGATTGAAAGAGTACTTGGGCAGCTAGTGACGATCTTTCACAAGTCAACCATAACAGAAGTAAGAGACAAGAACGTATACTGATAAACACCCAGTGGCAGTCAGCACTCATTGGCCTTGTTTGGTCTGCAAGTAGAAGGCGTAGCATGTCAAAGGAAGTCTTAAAGTCGATTCAGCACTACCTTTTGTAGCTCCTGTGGTCTGATGCATTCTCTCTGCTGTGTGTCTCCTTACATACAATCCTCTAATACTACCCTAAATGTCAAACTTGGATTCATCAGTAAATTGGACTTTTCAGTTATCCTTTGTGAAATGCTGCCATGCCTTAGCTCATCCCAAGCGGCTGGCCTTGTTTGTCCTCCTGGGAAGTGGCTTAGAGACGGTACTTGTCCTCTGAGATCACGACTAGACAGCCTCCTTTTGAAAGGACTTTTCCTGATTGGAGTCTTTCATTCTTTATTTAATAAATGCCGTGTCTGTGGTGAAGTTGCTTTTCCACCTCTCAGTGAACAAGCCCGGGGTATTGATCTTCTGATGGTGTGGTCTCTTTTGTTCTGCCTGATGGTGCTTTGGATAAAAGCGATCCAGTTTCCAGAGTCTTTTAGAGTGTCATGTACTGCCCCTGTTAGAAACCTTCAGGTCAGCCACGATTTGAACCCGAGAAAGAGCCTCTTTTCTTTGAATAACATTTTGGCTTTTGACACAGTGACTGACTTCTGATGCCATGTTAAAATGCTACTTGCAATAGTAAGCTCCGTCCTTCTGGAAACTTGAGACGCGGCCATAAATATAAGAGGTGGCAGGGTGATTGACCTGAATAAGCCTCTGACAAGTAGATCAAACCCAACTGTGTGTCATCTGAACGCCGCTTCAATGGAGGGCTACAGCTCGAGGCGAACCTGACCTTTTGTACAAAGCAGTTAACGTGATCAATGGCACAAAAAAAGTTTCTAAATCTTCTCAAGCAGTTCATATTAACATATTTTATTAACTTTGGAATTTACATTCTTTACGTTCATCATTTTAATTACTAGTGACTGACGACTATAAGTTGTCCAGGTCAGACCAGGACAGTTGAACCGTTATTTTTCAAGCCGTACACCTGAATGTAATCCTGTAAGATTTGCACTGTGATGACTGTGTAATGGACTGAATAGCAGTGAAGCCTGCTGAGGCTGAAAATGACAGCCTGTTGATTTCACTTTAACATTCTGAGAGGACATCTAAGGCGAAGTCACAGACATCAGTACAGATTTTATCTTGTAAGTATTTCTGTCAGATGTAAAATATATATATATATATATATATATATATATATATAGGTCCAAACAGAGGGCATGGAATCTTTGCTGGATCTTTACAGACGATGTTATTCACTACACATGCTTTGACCTATTCGTTTTCTCTCCATTTCTCATGAGTGACTACAGTCATTATGTATTGGGTTAAAACAGAGGTCACCCACTCTCAACACTGTAACACCACACAGACAGAGCACTCGCTGCTATTATGCTAAATGTGCTGTTCACAGGGGCCTGACATTGTGACATTTTCTGTGTGTAGAAAATGCGAGAACGCCACATTCCCACCGTACTGGCCTCCCTTCACTGGCTCTCTGTGCGCTTTATGACAGATTTTTAAGATTCTGGTGTTTTTCATACAAACCACCAAACCGCCTGGGCTCCTAAAACCACACATCCCACTAAAGTCTGCTGACCATTTGCCAATGGTCATCCCGAGAACAACGCTGAAGCGCAGGGGAGCTTGTGTTTTTTGCAGTCGCAGCTCAAACTCTGGAGTGGTTTGCCTCGGTAATTTACGCCAGCCCTGACGTTGCCCGTCTTTAAACTCATATTCACCCTCAGGCATTTCATTCAGTTTGAATGCTTCTGATTTCTTTGGTTGTGTGTTTTAAATGAGTAATTGTAATTTCATCTTTGTGTGTGTTCGTGTACTTTTTATGATTTGGCAACTCTGACTGCAGAGAACTTAGGTAAACATTTGTTACTGTTAAATGTGCTTTATAATTAAAATTGATGTGACTTGACTACATATGGAATGGCGTCTGCACTGGTGTGTGCCGCTGTTAGACTAATTTAGACAGGACATTAAATTAGATTTTTTTACCCCCATAGAACTAAAGTTCTGTCACCTTCAGCGAGCATAGGCTAGCAGTGACTGGACACCTCTCTAAGGTGGTGAAGCTTTGGTCTCTTAAAGGGGAGCTACTGTTTTTTACAACCTGGACTTTATTTATGGCATATAATACTTCACTCACCCACATAACTTTGTTGTTGTTTGGAGTCCTTCGGAAGATATCTGGCTCCAGCTGAGCACCACGTATATCCATATAATGGGAGTGACTGGGGCGCCAAAATGCAGCCTCTAAATAACGCATTAACTGCTCGTTCATTTCACCAATATTTTCTTATGATAGGCTAGTGCTATTCCCCGTTGAGTCCAGAGTTACTGTACCTATTATCTATTCACTTATGTGCAGCGGTTTGTTGTTCTTTGGCCAGCTAGTCCTGTCTCTGCTTCCACATCCTCTTATCAATGCTTCTCATCCGTATACTCTGTTTATGATGGGCGTCCTTACTGTTTTGAGCCAAAGTCGTCGTCCACAACCTCAGAATCTGAATCTGAAAAATATTCAGCCTTGTTGCAAAGAAGTCGCATGGGGTGCGCGTGACGCTCAGAGATGACATCATCCAGGTCAAGTGTTAGTAGGTGATAACGGGTAACTCCGGGTAACTCCGGACTCAACAGGGAATAGCACTAGTGTATCATAACAAAATATTGGTGAAATAAATTAGTTTTGCGCAGATAATAAGCTATTTCAAGGCTGTATTTCGGTGCCCCAGCCAGCCCCACTATATGGATATATGCAGTGCTCCACTGGAGCTACAGATCTTCTGAAGAACTTAAAATTATACCACAGTTATATGGGTGAGTAAACAATTTCCTTGAAGCATTAATAAAGTATTCTGATTCTGAAACGATCATATTTTATGCCAGAAATAAGGTCCAGGTTGTAAAAAAACAGTAGCTTCCCTTTAAAGAAAAATTCTGTGAGCTACTTCCATTTATTAATAATAACAATAATTAAAAGACCGAAGGCTTCACCAGTTGCCCTTATGAAAGTCCATGCAAATAAGGGTCTGACATTGTGACTGGGAATAACAGCAGAATAACAGCAACAGTAGTCAAGGTGATAAACTCAGAAATTCAGAGTCACCTAAAGTTACACTACAGGTAATGTGGTTTTCTCCATTTAATTTCCAAAACCCAATTATCTTTTTCCCTCGAGCACAGGAGCAGTGTGCAAGACATAGAACTTGCTTATTTTTTAAGACTTAAGTCAGTTTAACATACTCACATTTTTCAAGTACACCCATTGTTCCTGGACGGGAAAAGCGTCAACTAACAGATGGCTGTAGGAAATGTGAAAAATACAACAACAACAAAAAAATTCTGTGATTTGGTTAACCACCTACTTTACTGAGAACGGCGCGGAACACTTCACAGCAAACAAATGCAATTAAACAGCAATTCCTCAAAATAAAGCTTAGGGTCTTTGGCATAATACACGGAAAGAAAGGAAAAAAGTCTCAGTGATTTATTGTCAGTGCTCAGATTTGGCCACCATTGATTAACTGCGTCCTTATCTGGCACCACCTCAAACGCCCAAATAATGATTAAAAAGACCCAGTGAAGGGTGTAAAAGAAGGTGAAATAAATATGTTCCCGTTAATTCGAAGAGATGTAAATAACGTCAAAGTCCACGTTTTTGTTCTTTTTCCACTTCATTTACTCTGTTGAAGGCTACTGATGAATATTAAGTATGTTTACCCGACTTCTTTTGTCAGCAGAGATGGCTTACCATAATGACACTGCCAAGATTGTGTTGTTGTATTAATTTGGCAAACAAAAGCTATTCATCAGTGGTTTTCTGTATCTATCAAACTGTTTAACTAATCCAGGTGGGAATTAGACCCCAACGAAAAGCAATCTGATTTTCCCGGTTAGCAAGACATTTTGGCAGGTCTCTTATTAACCTGATGTCATCATATCGTACACTGCAACATGACACACAGCTGATTACATTATCATCATCTCCTGCTGTCTCCACAAGTCATTATAGTCAACAAACAAACATAGGGACAACGAGAATATTCGCATTTTAAAAATGAGCTTTTGAATAGTTTGCCACTCTTTGGTGCGAGGAAACTTTAGGAGACGGTTCAGTTCTTAAATATCACTCCACGTGGAGAGCTCACTGCTGCCAGGACAAAATTCTTTGTTTTTCTTTTAAATACGAAGATAAAAAGTCCTTAAATATAAACTGGTATTTTACCTCGTGGCAAAGCCGGCGCCTGTTGAGTTGTGTTAACATTCTCTCCAGCCTCTCTCCAGTATTCATTCGTTCCCCACAGTCCCACTCAGATATACTCTTATCCTTCTTATCCTCAGCAAATCAATACCTACCTCAGCTACTTTGGGAATCAACCATCCACACACAGCAACTAAGGAGCGATGCGTCAGAAGCACAAAGCCGAAATCCTTGGTGGAAATCTTTGCTTGCGTTAGCATCTTTAGGTATATCTCGGCGGGATTTGAGCTTTTGGAAAAATACTGAGGAAGCGGCTACAAGGTAACTCATCCTCATCATCGCACACGTCAGTTATTAGCGGAGTTATTTGTGCGCGCTCCCATGGCACCGTGAGGAGACACGTTTCTTTTAATGCAGTGGGGGAACGGCGCTTACAGGACACACTTACAGTACGTTACCGTATCGAATATCAAACATTTGAATCAGCCCATTCCCTCATTATAAATTAATTTCCTAAAGCGTGGCCCAATGTCTTGGAGGATGATTATTAAAAGTGCCTTTAATGGAGGTCAGTGAGGCTGGTTCAAGCCATTAATCTAATTGTGTGTCATTTAAATATCATAAATCACATAGTACATGTTTACATTTGACATTTCTTTGCACTTAACAGTGCAGTAATATCTTTGCCTGCTTCCTGTAATCATCGGTGCATGAATATTGATGTGGTATCTCTCCAGGCACTTCATCTAAAATGAATGAAGACGGGCCTCCAGCTCAGACAGATCTGCACAAACACGGCATGCTCATTAAAGACCAATTGTATAATAATGTGCACCTGTCTGGAGAAATGAAAGGTAGCCTTCCTTCCCTGCACGGAGATCAGAAACAAGCCATTAAAATATAGATGTTTTCTGTTATTTTATGTGCTGCAACTGCCATGTTCAGTTTTACGCGAGGGAGTAATGATTTATTGCCGAAATGATGAGACTTGCGGGTGGCAAAAAGAATTTACCAAGATGAAATGAACTCTACTATTTACATAATTACAAATCAATCAATTTTACAACTTTTGTGGCACTTTTACTAACATTTGCCTCATTCAAACATTATCACTACAGGTAATTTTACAAAATAAAATAAAATGAAATAAAATCTACTCCAAAGTATAATAACAAATTATAGTAAGGTTTGACTTTTCGAACAATAATGTAGTATAGCTTTATGTTCTCAAATCAAAAGTGGAGATATGTTTTTGAAATAAGAGCCATTTTACTGTAGATGAGTTTTTCTAAGCAGCGTTCTCAAGCAGGGAAGTGGCGAGCCCAGATGGGGTCAGGTCACGTGACTGGCTTGTATGTCTCATATGCTAATTTCGCATATTGCAAGGGGAGTTGGGACCTGAGACCTGAACCTTGTAATCTGAAAGCAAACTGAGAGGTAATTTGAGTGTTCCCGTCTAAATTAGACACGTCATTATGAAGTTCTGTTTGTTTTCAAAAGAAAAAAAATTCTTCTACTCTCCATACTAACTTTTTTCGCAAAAGATGTCGAGAAGCATTTCATTTTAAGCAACAAATATACCTCCTTACCTCCTCACAATCTGTGTGTGTCTGTGTCTATAAATACAGGACGATAACTGTGATTCAGTAGAAACATAAGTTAATACAGAGGTATGCTGTGTGTTTAAGTGAACTTAATCACTGTCTTTATTTAAAATCTAAACTCGATTTACTCGAATATGAAACGCAACACTTGGTTATTTGTAACCTCGGGGTTTACAGATTTCTTAAGGTCAGTGCACGATAAAACGGCTCAGATAGAAATCAAAGGGTCTATAATAGCGCTACCATCTGGGGAGACATATGTCAGTTTTCTTTGTAAGCAGAATGAGTACTAGGAAAATGCACTACTACTATGTTATTTAAAAGCTGATGGGTAAAGTTGATGTAGATTGGGCCCCTTCTTAAAAAAAAATACCACATAATAGTCCAGATCAAAAAGAATACTGGAAGTCATCAAAGAAACTTTTAAGCTCTTTCAGTCGTCTTGTCTCATCTGAGGAGATTATCTGCAAGTCTTGTGTTTGTGTGCGCCACCATAGTGGGTGACACTGCTTGTGTAAACCACTAAGATCCTCTCCTTTATTCAAAACAACACACTAATGCAGTTTCCATTGTAGCGGCGCATCATCTCTTTGTTGTCTGAGTGTTATTTTCCAGGAAATAGGTGCCGGCTCACAGGTGTAAACAACGGCGAAAGCTTTTATGAGCAGTGTATAATGTGCATATATATTGTACAAATTGAACCTGAGGTGTTGCTACAATAACATCCAGAGGACGGCTCTCCTCTGACTGCACAGCAACTTAGCAGGGTCATCTGTCATTTGACAGACAGATGTAATATTACAAACTCTGGTGTTATCTTATAGTACAACTGCCAAAATGTACACAAATTTGGACAGGCTGATTAAATTCTGTGTCCTCTAAAAAAAGGTGACAGATATATTTAGTGGTTTTTACAGCTTTATGGAAGCACTCAGGTACACCACAGAGCCAATGACTTTCATGAGCATTTTGAGGCTACACCAGCAAGGCTCCAGTCTGTGTGCACAGTGGTCGAATTGACTGTTAGAAATCCAGATTTCTGCATCATTAACTAATGCGAGTCATGTCTGTTGCTGCATCTGTTCCGTTGATATCCCGCCCTATGAAGCCCACTGAGTACAGACTGCACCAAAAGTCTCTTCTTCCTTTATTGCGCTGCCTATCACTTTCATTTTTTTGCTTGGAGACTTTCCAAAAAGCTAATTCTTTTTTTCTGGATGGCTGAAGGCAGTCAAGCCAATCCTGTGGAGCAGCTTCTGCCATGCTGCACTGCACCTACTACAATCCAAATAGGGTCATGACTAGAGGGTATCTGCATGCTGTTGAAGTGGCATTCCTCTCTGCAGAGTTGGTGCGTGTTGTACGATCTGGGCAGCTGCTGGATGTCAATATTACTGGAGGCCACTGAACGGGACGTCAAACTGAAAAGCATGCATACGCCACAGCCGCCGCAATTAGTTGTTTTCATAATCTCGATTCTAAATTAATTACATTACACAGTACATAATTTCCTTCTCCATCAGGCAGAGGAATAGGCAGAGGCAGAGGATCATTGGTTCCTACCAAGTTATTGTAGAGATAGCAATAAGAGTTAGTTTGGTTACTGCTGGGAAATTTCTATTAGCAATAACTCGAGCAAAAAAAGAATAACTTTATATAAGATATTGGAAGAGTGTGTGCTTAAAAACCCTCGGCTGTCTTTGGGCTTGGGTTTTGTGTTCTGGTGGCTACTGAGGTCCTTCATTTGGCACAAAAGACATCTTAACACTGAAAGCATGTGTACTAATGGTGACTGCTGAAGCTATGTGAAGGCGTAACAAAGAAAATTCTCAATGCGCCAGTGTAATTGACGGTTCTCTAATCCTCTTCCCCCAAACAGCAATTGTCGAATTCTTGCAAACGTAACTTGGCACAGCGGCCCTGCGAAGCTTTGGATTTCTCTCCGTGTTGAAGCTGTGTGTAAGAGATGGGGCTGTAGTAAGAGATAAACAGCAAAGGGGGATGGATTGCATGGACGGCAAAAAAGCACGGATTAAAGCGTGTGTTCGTCTGCTCCGGAGTAAGCTACAAACGTTAGCTTTTCCAGCTAACTAGCTTACTGAGCGCAAAAGTAACCTTGCTTTTTTTTTTTGAAAGCCAAGCAGCATATCATTAGTGGTATCCATTGCTAGGAGGTAGCAAACTGTCTTGTTCAAGACAAATTCACTCAACCCTCCACCAAACACTTTATTAGAGGCATCACTTCATCTGGCAAACGTTTCATTCATTCATTCATTCATTCATTTTCTGCAACTGTGTCCTCTGGAGGGTCGTGGGAGGAGCTGGAGCCCATGCCAGCTGTCATTGGGTGAGAGGTGGGGTACACAGGTCACCAGTCTATCGCAGAACCATTGGTTCATGCACAACCTCAGAATCAGAAAAATATTGAGCCATGTTGCAAAAAACTATAAGTAACAAGTTACAGTTAAACAAGCCAACCGTTGCAGGTCTGCGTGGTGCTCAGAGATGACAACATCCAGATCAGAAGACATCATCCCGGATCTATAGGTCAATCTACAGACCCGGGATGATGATAACAGGTAACTCCAGACTCAATGGGGAACAGCACTAGTGTATCATAACAAAGTATTGGTGAAATGAACGAGTAGATAATACATTATTTAGAGTCTGCGTTTCGGTGCCCCAGCCACTCATATATCTTCCGAATGACTACAAATCACACAAAAGTTAAAAGTGAGTAAACAATCGTATTTTATGCCAGAAATAAGGTCCCGGTTGTAAAAAACAGTAGTTCCCCTTTAAACAAACACAAAAATGAGTTATTTAGCTTAGCCCACTGATTACAATGGGGTTGTCAAAATAACAGAAACATGTTTTGGTACGACGCAATGAAATTTAACAGTACTACAAACCATAGCCTCCAAAATACAAATACTAAAAAATAAAATCAACAGCTAAATCAGTTAAATCATATCCCACTACCAGTTGTACTCACTGGACTCATTATTGTTATGTAATGCTAGTATTGTACTACTGTTCATTATCATATTAATAAAGAATTTCCTATTATTATGGAAATCACCATCATTATGTCATATTGATTATCATGATTATAGTATTCAGATGTATTATTATTATTATGGTACTGAATCCACAAAATAGATAATTAGTAATGTATGGGTAGGATTTTCTTTCTTTCCTCCTTTGCATAGATACTGTGTACCTAATTCTAGACTGAACAGAGATGTATACACCCACACACCACATTATCACACATATACCATACACAACTGCACGCAAACACTGACATTGTTCAGTATTCATCCCTCTATTTTCTAGTATGTGTGTTATTCCGTATGTTCTGCAGATGTTCAGTCACTGCTCTATTGCAGTGACTGAACATTTCTCATATGAATGGACGGGGGAGCAGCTCCTCAAAGGTGAAGCCAAAGCAAGTAGAGGCCCCCCCTGTGACTGGCTATGTAGTATAGGTCATAAGCTCCACCTCTTCCATGTTAGTGGAAGGGGCTTGCGCCAAACTAAAACACTAAACACTGGTTCCAAAGTTGCAAGATGGCGCCGCCTGTATCCCCGGAAAAATAGCATCAGTTTGGGCCAATGCAAGGAAGTGGTGACATACTTATATACAGTCTATGGCTAAGACCAACAGCACTGTGGTGATGTGCAGTCAAAATGTAGAAGTGCATCTCTTTATATTAAATCTTTGATTGCAATCATAAACTAATTGATTTTTGGTTCTTGGAGCAAACGTGCAGCTTAGCCTTAACATTAGGTCATGGGCATAACAGCAAACCTCGTCACCAGCAGGTAAGACAAACCTGAATTAGTTGACTTCTTTATGAATTCAAACACTCATGTTACCTGTAAATTCATAAAGAGGGTAAGCAGAGATAAGCTGCTAATCATTTGTGCTGTAGCTAAACGTTCGTGGCATTGTGGATTTAGTGGCTGTTCTCATTTGTATTTATTTTTATTTCAGGTAAAAAGATAACGTTATAACATTACAACAACATTCAGGAGACTCATAAAATAATGACTAGTGTGATTGTTTTGACCCAGACAGATGATTGAATTTGTCATAAAACACAGCAGCTGTATGAAAAGCTGACTAATCTAAGAATTAACATTAGGTTAGCTGAGGTGATTTGCTGCTTTTTAATTACAGTCGAATATCTATAAATACACAACGCGAGTAAATCGTCAATATGTTCCATTGCCTGTGAGTATGATCTGATTCATGACGATGGTGAGACAACAACTCCCACCATCCCATGCAAGTTATCAACAATGTCCTCAGACGACGTCTTTCGTTGTCGTTTTGACTCACACCGGCTGAGGCTGCACTGCTGCGCTTTGAGGATGAATGAATGATGACGAATAATAGCTGCACTACAGCGCCGTGTACCATTTCTCACCGCAGTCATACGGGAAAGACAAAGTTGAGAAACTGCGGATGCTCTTGGCCTGCGTTGCATGGTTCCCTGCGGTTTAACAATGTGGTAACCTGGCAACAGCGAAACACTGAGCAAATGAAACATCACTTCAAAGTGCAGACGCCCTACAGTCATACAGCAGTCTGCAGCTTCATGTTTGTTCTCCTTTGCCTGGCTGTATAAAAATCCCTCATCCTGGAGTAGCTGTTTTGTTGCAACAAGATTTTCAGTGAATGTTAGAACCACACCAGAACCTCAGAAGTCTCATGTTGCCTTTCGCGTCCCATTGCTAATCATGACGGTGCTCTAAAACCATTGAACTTTCAAGGTTAATGCACAACATTTGTCCAGAAAAGCAAAAAGAAAAAAGAGAAAAAGCACTGACATTTTCATTCTTTAACCTTTTTAAGCAAATTGCTTAACTATCATCGCAACTGGTAAAACAATTTTCCAAAGTGGTTGACCTAAGCGTCGACTGAAACGTGGTTGCTCATGGGCAGAAGAGTACCGGCTACATCGCAGTACAGGGTGATCCACTTTATTCTCCGCTACAGAGACGCATGGGGCATGGTCAGCACACAATTACTCTAGAGAACAAGAGCACACACACACGCACGCGCACACAGTTGCAGGCTCTCTCCTTCCCTTCCGTGTGTGTAAAACAAGTTCGGCTCAAAAGTAAGGCAAAACATTACATCGGCTCAGCTGCACGCCCGTTGCCTTGGGTCCCGTGGTAGCCTTGCTTTTACACGAGCAAATTTTTAAAAAAGCACTTGGCAGACAAATGATCGCATATTCACGGCCATGTCTGAAGTACAAGCATTTTAGCAGGACTTCTTACAAATGCCCCAAAACATTAGTTTCCGATGAGGGGTTAGTACACTTCAAGCCATCTATTGTTGTGCTTACAGTGCGTTTAATTAAGTGGTATTATCACAATAATGGTGTCAGTCAGTTTTAAAAAAGATCAAATCGGGAAACGGCATCACTATACCAGTACGTGCTACTACAAAAGACTATCGGCTGTTGCTAATATAAACCTACACTGAGAAATGCAACGTACTGCAGAGATTTACAAGTGATTACACTGCTTGTTATGTATTGGCATAGGTTGTTATTTACTATTATTACCATGTGACTGTGAAGGAGAGTGCGAACAAAGCTGATAAAAAGCAGAATGTTATGCGTTTAACTGAAGACTGTGATCACTGGCGGACAACGTATACATTTATTAATACACCGATCAGGCATTACATTATGACCACCTTCCCAATATTGTGTAGGTCTCCCTTGTGCCTTCAATGGACATGGAATGGGCATGGGCCTTCTGAGGGTGTCCTGTGGTGTCTGGCAACAGGATGATGTTAGTGGGGGCCTTTGGGTCCTATGGGTTGAGTGTAGGGGCCTCTGTGGATCATCCTGCAGATACTTGATCAGTTTGGGATCTAGTGAACTGGTACTTGTGTTCAGGCGGCTTAGCACCAACCCTCCATCCGACCATGTAATTTCGTTGTATTGTATAATGACAAATAAAGCACGTTACCTTTTACTTTATGTCTAAGTAACATCCACATGAATGAAAGGTCCAAAAGACGGTGTTACAGTGTTACTTACTTCTCCTGCCAGTGGTCATAATGTTACGCCTGACCCGTGTGTATCAGTCAAACCTCATCAGAGCTCTATATCAGAACATTCATTGGCGCAGCTTAAGCTTAAAGTTTGTTTTAAGGATAAAGATCAGGTACAAACACGCGCCGATGCTTGAACAGCTGGAATGAGGTGCATGTTCAGGCCGACCTGATTGGGAGCAGAGCCTCAAGCCTGTGCCATCTCATTCTTTCAAAATCCTTCATGCGGCTCTCGAAAGAATAGGCTCGCTCTAAAATCACCCGTCTACTTTCACAGAGAAAGGTGAAAAATAAGTGACGACCACAATTACCATGCAGAGATTTTTTATCTTTTCATTACAGCTCACTGCAGAGGGGCAAAACACGGTATCAGGAATATACCTGAAGCTCACAGTGTGAAAACAAAAAAATAAAGAAACAAATTTGCCGTCTCATCCGTTAAACAGCTCCACATCCCTCGTAATGTTTTCATAGAGTTTAAGGGGTATAAGCAGGCTCCATGCAGGGACGATCTGGTGCTCATCTCCACTTCAAACCAGGGAACGCAGCCAGTCCCGCCGCAGACCGTCGCTCTGCATCCCTACCGCCGACTGGGTTTATATGAGGCCAAAGAGCTTCACGCAGTGGGGAGGAACGGGGAGGGTGGAGGAGGCAGGGAACGGGAGAGGGAGATCAAGAGAACGGGAAATCACACTGTACTTGTGTTCACTCGCTCCTTGTGGCGGGCGCAGCAAGAAAACCTCTAAAACAAGGTAAAGAATGTCACATGCTAGCTAAATGTGCCTCAGTATAGACACATGCTGCTCCTGTCTGACCTTAGCTCACACTCCGGGTTTACCACAAGCATAATTCAACTCCCTGCACTCAATACACCCACGACTTTCTATCTCCTGGAGCCTGAATGTGTTCCAAAAGCAAACTTTACTGAAAATAAATACTCTGATATCCAGGTCTATATAGTATGTTACTTCTGGGGCTGGTAACAAGCCTGAGGAATTTCAAAGAGCTCAATTTTCAGGGCTAGTCTATATTTTAATCTTAGCTTAATTAACAAAGCCTTACTTCTTTTCTTTTAATCATCAACTGCTTCGTTTTCACCAGCGTACAAACGGTGCAGGTTCGCTCAATATTGATTCTGGGAACCAGACAACAGAAAATAAATTTGCTGTTGCCTATAAATACACACACTTGACATTTTAGCACAGAATGAATATCACTCTGTGCCTTTTTCAACAGAGAGGTGTGTTCCTCTAGGTAAGCAACCTCACGTAGGCTATAAAAAGTACATTATGTAACTAGCACGCAGCTTGACGAAGCTTAGGCGAAAGCTCACCAGGCAAGGTCTGTTCCCACTCGTTCTGTCTTTATTACTATGGGGCTATTTCTGCTGTGCCGCTCTCTTCATCACTTTCCAACAGAGTCAAAACGACTTCCTTCTCAATTTCAACATCATTACTCCAGCCCAGTGATTTATTTGCGCGCAATCTGTCCCCAAATCTGCGTGCTTTAAATCCAAAAGATGTTTGTCTCTCAGCTTTTCAGATCGTATTATCCTGCAGCCCTCTCCCTTACCCGTCTACACCTCATTTTGATTGTCCAGGGGGTCTCCTCTGGTCTTCCACCGCCAACAACGTCTAGTCACCAGGGGGTCCTGTTTCTGTCTATTACCTTCAATTGGAGCTCCGCTCTATGGGTGGTGACAGTGTTTGTATAAGGCCATCAATGACTGGACCAAGTTTTGGCAATATGTCCTGCAACGTTGCCACTAATAGGACCTCTGACAGCCGATTCATCATGTTGAATCGATGGCGATGCACGTCCGTGACTGTGAGAGAGCTCACACGAATTGGCTGCTGGGCTTAGCAAATCGGAGAAACAGATGTGATGAGACGCAGAAGACAAAGTCGAGTGAGCGCACACATGGGAAGGCATTTCCCATGGTTCATTCATATATACACTGATCAGCCACGACATTAAAACCGCTGACAGGTGAAGTAGATAACACTGACCATCTGGTGACAATATAGTGTTCTGCTGGGAAGCTTTTGGACCTGGCACCTCGATCCCAAACTGATCAAGTATCTCTGGGATGATCCACAGAGGCCCCTCCCCTCAACCCACAGAACCCAAAGACCCCCCCCAACTAACAATATTCTGCTGCCAGACACCACAGGACACCCTCAGAAAGCTCATGTCCGTACTCTGATGAGTCACAACTGTTTAAGAGGCAAAAGGGAGACCTACACAATATTAGGAAGGTGGTCATAATGTTATGCCTGAATGGTGTATCTCCAAAGTGCACATTTCTTCCCTAGAGCATGGCTGCCTGGAATCAGAAAACTGTTAGCCAGCTGATGAGTGGGATCAGGCCAGCTCTGTACCACGGTTTCCAGCTTTTCTCACCTTTCTTGCTAGTCCTAGCTCTTCCAGTTTTCCCCTTTTGAATTACAATCACACACCTCTGCCCCTGCTTGTGCAGGGAGTTATTTCCAGGATTGCAAGAAGACCGTGGGCTGTATTCTTAGCGGTGTGTTCACGCGTAACGTTTTGGTCCGGGCACAGGCGGCTTAACAGTCGGCCGTCGTTGCCAGTAGTTCCTTAGTGTCGGTTTGGTGCGTCCGGGCCTCATGATGTCACCTCTCATCTGAGTCTAACCCCACTAGCTCTTGTTAGTTTAATAAATCTGGCTCAGGACGTTGAAAAAAACTCTTTTTGTTGAGTTAGTACCTGTAGCTTATTGGGAACACAAATGCTCCAATAGCTGGAAATCACAATTGTTAGAATTTCCCAGTATTACTCCTCAGTGCCACCTACATTTTAATCTCATCGCACTGAAAAATATGAATCTACATGTCTAGGATTCAGAGCTGTGAGGCAGCTCAAGTGCAGATATATCAGCAGTGACAGGTGGAAAAAAAATGTATATAACCGACATGACTTCAAAAGGTTGGTCTTCATGGGAGATAACAGGCTGCAAATCGGCAAATACAGTGTAATGCCACGTTTGAGTGACATAGTTATACATAAATAAAACTGATTAATGTACTGAAATATCCCACTGCCCCCAAACATTAAGTAATTTGAATCATCAGTTGAGAAGATCCTGACTCACATAGCAGGATAACAGCTGGCAGATTACCTAATCACAAAACTAAATGTGATGGAAAAGGAGTGGGTGATGGAAATAGCTGCAGAGCGGCGGCATCACTCATTTCTGTTCACTCCTCCAGCTCCAACTTTTTGAGCCAGACACTGGTACAACCCCCTCTAGTGTGATTGACGCTTGGGCTGACAGCGCTGTCAACAGCCAGGCAGGAGGGATGCTTTGTGGCGCGCTAGGATTTTATAACTGAACCATGACCAGGATGCACACTTTTTATTTCTCTGGCTATGGGGAAATCTCGTGTCTTCACATCACAAACAATGACCGGAGGCATTAGAAAGCAAGTCTTAACCCTCAAAAGTCAGTCCGGGATGGTTGCTCAGCAGGACATTTGTCACAATAGAGTGCACTGGAAAAAAAACGCAAAGAATACTGTTGGGTATTTCCGAACATGAAATATTTCTATGGACAAGAAAAGACATGAGGCACATGACAAAATGATATAGCCATTTGCCTGAAGGGCAAACTGTGTGCTGAACTGGTGATTTTTCTCATACAACACTTATTGAACACAAGGACAACTTAAGGAAAGTAATGTACTTATGTCATTCTATTACTGTAGAAAAAGATTGTAATTTAAAATTCAATTTAAATATCCCCTTATGAAGCAAAGGTGATGCAAGGACGATCAGTTATGGCGACTTCAATGGTTTATTGAAGTCCTATGAGTCCTATTGTGGCATTCACAATCTCAAAAGTGGAAATTTTCTGAGGCTGCATGTTGAAGTTTTTTAAAACGGTGGAGGCCACGGTAGCACAATCTTCAGCTGATGGTAAATAAATATACGCTGGTATTCCCAACTACCTCAATTTATTATTATTATTATATATTATATAATTTATTATTACGACTTTATATTTCCAAGGCTCCGTGGTTTCTAGGCGCCGACAGCAGCAGCGCTCTCAGGCCTCAAGGTCGACGCTACCACTTGAACGTCGAGCATTATGCGCACACGACTTACCACTTTAAGGCGGCATTAGCATCCCTGCGTGTGAAGTGTCACGCTCCGTATAGTGTGCAGGGCTATCACGTGACGCAGTTTGTGTTCTGAGGCCTGGCATGCAAATACGCAGTGATAACGGGGCCCGTTTGCACGAGCGTCACAACAGCTTCCTCGTAAAACAGGGTTCATCTGTGCTGATGCCCGTTTCCACTTGTTGCAGGGCGGCTCAAGCGGAGCCGCTGATTGACTGGGTAAGTTCAAACATCTGCTCCCATCAGGTGTGGCACCTGGTAATGAGCACAGACCGGTGCGATCCATGCTACCCATCTTCTTATGTAAATGAATTACTTTGCTTTATTCTGACCAGCTTACATGCGGTCAAACATTCAAACTAAGCAGCTTTTTCACAGCACACATTCAGATTTGTTGAGGTGTAGAAATCACAGGACTATTAATAAAAATAATGCCTTAGTTTTTTTTTAATTTTCCCAGTCAGCTGTGAAAGTAAACCAGCAGGGAGAAAAAGCAGAACGTGGAAAGCAGCCATCGCTGACCCACCTTTACTTGCCCCGTTAGTCTGAATGTTTGCTGTGAAACAAGGTGTTTGGACTTCTTTTTTTTTTTTTAACATGTCACAGTAGGAGAAGCACAGGTGTGAAAATAATAAAATTAATGACTGAGCTCCACTTACCCGCTTCAGATTCAGGATTCTAGTCCTGTTCCTCCTGGCCCTCAGACACATCGCCGGCGCTGACCGAGACACTGGAAGAGAACAGAGCCCTCATTAAAGTTGTGTTTTTCCTACAGCGGGAAAAAAAACAAAACAAAAAACCACCTGTGGAAGTCAAAGACGGACATAATCGTGCAATCATCGACTTGCTCCCCGTTAAATTATTCATCAGAGTATGAGAATTGGCTGCGCCACGTATGTTGTTATATAAAACTCATTTACACATTAAAGTTGCACACAGCTGCTGATGTGGTTCACTTGGAAGCTAAAGGGAAGCGGAGTCCATCAGCACGAATTAAGAGAACCTGAAAAGCAGCACAGAGGCTGCAGATTCACAGCTGGAATTGAAGTTTGTGATCAAACCGTACGGGTTATTGGCTTTAATTAGGCCTAACAGCCCTGGGGCTGTATTTGTAGTTTTAGCGAAGACATCTGGAAACAAAACAATCTTCGTGTGCAGGGATCATTAGAGCCAACCCAGGCACAGGTGTTAGCAGGAGAAATATCCCATCTCGCCCTACCCCAAACCTCCACCATCACCCCTTTGAGCCAGTGATGGAAAAGATGGGTAAACTTTCTCATGCGAGGAGGCAACCTGGGTTAACGCTTCAGTTTAAACTGATATTCGTCATTAGGCAGGAGTGGGGTGGATGGCATGGCTCTCACACTTTTGACTCAAGATCGTTCTGGGGTTTTCAGCAATGGGTTTCCTCCAGCAGCTCCAGCTTCCTCCCACAGTTCAGAAGTACGCACTCTAGGTTAGGCTGGTGATTCTAAATTGGCCACAGACGCGCAAGAGGGAACTGCTGTTTGTCTATCTGTGTCAGCGTCGTAATGGACACAATGGGATCAGCTCCAGCCCTCCACGACCTTCTAGAAGATAAGTGCCTATATATACACAACAGATGGATGGATGCGACAGCAGAGAGAAGCTTCAGGATATGAGCACTCTCCAATCCCTCACAGTAAACCACTCTTCTGTGAAGCCACATTAAAAATATAAAATCCCTAGTACACTGCTAGAAACTGATGTAAATCTACACTGAAATATCAACAGTATAGCCCTGTTACATCTAAATGCAGGACATTGCTGTTAACATCAGTTAGTGAGATAAAATATATATAAAAGCAAACAAAACTGAGTCCGTGAGTCCACACATGCTCAAGTGGTGATTATTTATCCATGTCCATCTTGTGAACTAATTGGTGAGTAATGTGTCTGTGAAGGTTCTCAGTCATGCAGGTCATGGTATTTAAAAAAAAAAAAAGCATTTAAAAAGGCAACTGGACTTGCTTGTTAGCGTAGGAAAATAGTTTTTCTTAACTGGATTGTTGTCAGGCTGAGTCATTCTCATTAGACTTGGATTAATATTAACACGTTTTATATTAGACTGGACTCAGTGTATTCACCTAACATTAGGGAGCCTGCTTTGAAATAAAGAAATGAAGTTAAATACAGAGTTCTTTCTCTTCTGACGTTAAAAAGTTGTTTGATATCGGAATAATAAATTATTTCTTTTGACATTTGTTTCAGTGGCAAGCTAACGGTGACACACAGGTTAGCTTGCCATATAAACTGGATATAAATGGATATAAATACTTTGGTGTTCACTTCAATAATGAACTGAACTGGTTGGACCACACTAATGCAAAAGAAGGGCAAAAGTCTCCTCCACTAGCTGGGGGGACTGAGGTCCTTTAGGGTGTGCATGACACAGTGGTTGTATCTGCAACCTTGTACACTGTGATCTGTTGGTGTGGTGGAGTTACAGAGGGGGACAAAAAAAAAACAAAAAAAAAAACAGACTGGGCAAACTGATAAAGAGGGCCAGCTCCATCCTGGGCTGTCAGTATCGCAAGTGGGGGAGAGGAGGATGCCGGCCAAACTGTCAAACATCAAGAACAACCCCTGTATGAGTCAGCTGGGACTTTGGTAGCTCCTTCAGCCAAAGACTGCTGCACCCTCAGTGATAGAAAACATGAATTCTAGTAAACTGGTCATAGGTGAGCATGTGAGAGTGAATGGTTGTTTGTCTCTCTGTGTTAGCCTTGAGCTAGACTGGAGACCTGTCCAGGGTGTACCCTTCCTCTGGCCCAATGACAGCTGGGATAGGCTCCAGCAGACCCTCGACCCTCCACAGGACAAGTGGTTACAGAAGATGAATGAATATTTGTACTGTCAAGTTAATATTAGTGAAAGTATGTTTTTTTTTCTCACACAAATTCCAAAAACACATTTTTTTTTTAAGCTCTTCGTCAGAATGCATCCTGAGAGAGGGACCAAGGCTGGACGAGTATCAAAACGGACGGGGCAAGGTTATTCATAAAAACATGACAACCATGACAACCACCATGTTTTCGGTCTCCACAAAAAAAAAAAAAAAAAATTCAATGGGCTTTGAGTAGGATTTCATAACCGTTTTTGAACCCACTCATCTACACACATGCACAAACGGACACATTCAACATCCCAGCAACATGCTCTCTGTTAGCCACCTTCTCAGTAATCCACTCTGTCAGCCTTTGTCTTTGTATCTCAAGTGCAAGAGTCAGTGAGCACCGCAGGCATTATTTGCATGACTGGAATTTAGGTTCTGACCTTGAGCTTTGGTGTGCACTGATTTCACTTATATTTCAACTTTAGCTTGAATTTCTGAGATTTTTGGCTGATGTTTTAGTTTTGCCTCAACCTTTGGGCTTTAATTTGTTCTCTGAGAAAAGTTTGTTTTAAAAGCTTGTAGTTTGCCAATTAAGAGACACATGATCAGTGATGGGATTAACAACGTTAAAATAAATGGCATTACTAACGGAGTTTATTTATTTATTTTTTCAGTAAAGGGTAATCTCGCTGATTACCATTTCCTCCCTTACAACGCTGTTACTGTTACCGACGGTTAAATGTGGTGCGTTCCTTCAGTCAGCCACAAGAGCTGCAAAGGTGTTTTGGTTTTTTTTTCACCCCCTCTGGGTGGGGGTGG
This sequence comes from Planiliza haematocheilus, assembly GCA_005024645.1. Lineage (NCBI taxonomy): Eukaryota > Metazoa > Chordata > Actinopteri > Mugiliformes > Mugilidae > Planiliza > Planiliza haematocheilus. Next base: position 3,151,569 of record SRSE01000949.1, on the reverse strand, counting down.
CGGTAGCCACATAAGGGACGATGATTACCAAGGTAGGGTAAGATGGTAAACCAATCAGTGGCAGGGCAGTGTTCAGTTGGGCAGGTGTTGTTTACACACAAGCGATCAGAGATAGACTGCAGCAATGGAGAGTTCGGAGCATTCACAGAATAGGCACTACTTTAACCTCACTGAGGTAAAAGGCAAGAACGTACACGTGAAGTTTACATTACGCTCAGAAAAAAATCTAATTCTTGGACGTATTTAAACACAAGTTACTTTCCCTGGTAACAAGTTACTTTTATGGTGGAGTAATTCAGTTACTAACTCAGCTACTTTTTGGGATGCCCCACACTGCACATGATACGTTTGAAGCTGTATAACAAATACTACTTATACTGACTATATTTTTATTCACACCTTTATCCGCATTTTCTTCCTAGGGGGATGCCAAAGGTTCGGACATTTTCGCTCGCCTCCCGCCGCGTGGCTCTACTTTGCATACTCTGACGCCATTTCTCCCAGCTTACCTTGCCTATAATGAATAGAGCAGAGTGAAGGGCATATTCTAAATGTCATTTCATGCACCATTCAAACGGACAAGCTAAGGATATATTGGTAAACATTACGGTGTTGCTTTGCAAGATGAAACAGTGCGTGTGAGGCCCAGATCAATTTCACAGCCAACTATAGTCTTCTTGCTTCATGAATTTAAATGTTTATCCAGATATGATTATGCCAACACGGAGCTCAAAAAGATGGCTGAGACAGGAGATGACAGAGGAGGGTGGTGTGTGCGTCCAAACGCCTTGTGAATGAGGAGATGAAATATGTTCACCTTTCTTTTTGCTGCATGATTTTAGATAAGCATTCATCTAAACTGATCCTCCAATCCATGGCCTGGACCTCATTTCAGACTAATGAATTAAGACTGAACTTCAAACAAATCTCGATCTTTTCTGTTAGCTTGTGCTTTTTTACACGTATTCCACTTTCTTCTTGTGCTCAAAAGACATCCACTCTTAAAATGGAAATTGAGCCGCACATCGTGGTCCTTTTCTACTTTATTTGAGTCACAGCGACCGAGGAACCCAGACTGTTTTCACGTTTCAGCTCAGAGGGCAAAGCATGCAGATCCGCGGGTATACATTTCCTCAGAAGCAACAGTTGACTTTGCAAAAACGGAGATCCCACTCCTTAGCGTCCAAAAGTATACATCATCTGGGCTGAGGTGGAAGTAATGAAATACACTGGCTCTAGTTTATTTAATAAAACACACTGTGGGAGAACAAGGCCACTGAACACACATTTACTTCATTTTCTATGTTTGATTGATGATGGCTACAGAAAAGAAATGTGGAGCATCTGGGCCCGCCGGCTGCTCTTACGCAATCCCTTCAGTTTTATTGTCTTTTTATTTTTTCGTCTTGCTTCTTCCCAAACTCTTAAAATAAATTCTGACCATGACTGTGAGGTTCTTCATTAACGATGTTAATGGACTAAGGGCTGATTTATGATCATGTGCATTTTGACCAAGGACCAGCCTCTCTGTACACGGTGGGGCACTTATTTATTGAGATGTGTGTCCCAAGTTAATTGCGCTCTGACCAGTTCTAATAAGCAGAAATGTGTTCATGTTCCTGGAATCTTTGAGAAGAACACTTACGGGGCTAATTTACCACCTTCTTTTTTTTCTCCTTTTCATTGAATGGGTGATGAATAAGGCAATTTAAATTATTTACCACAGACCATTTTGTCACTACTCATTACTCATGTTTAAAAGAGCAAGGGGAGAAGTTGAAAATGTCCCCGGGAATGAAGTGAGACATTTATGTATGTAGGTAAAAAGTTATCCTGCAAAAATGTAAATGACTTATTATGATAAGCTTAAAGGCAGAGAATTTCTCTTACGTCTTTTACCTGGGCTTAATGGAGCAAACACCCTGATGTACACCAGTTTGCCAACACCGCTGTCTTCTTACAATTTAGTGTTGTGAAATAGGTTTTCAGCTGAAAGCTGTTTAATCTCTCCACAGGGATTCCAGCCCTTGACTTTCTGGCCGCAATGTGGCTTTGTTGACCTCAGAGCCATTAGCATCTACAATTAAATGTTACATTTAAAGATTTATTTATTTATTTATTGTACTCCACGCTTAAATTAAAATGGAATGACACCAAAATCGTTAAATATGAACCTTCTGAGGCGGTCGAGGAGGAGAAAAGACGGACCTGTTTATAAATGTTCACAAGTCTGAGTCACCTGGTAAACATGAAAAAAAAAATAAACTTTCAAGTTGAAAATGCCATCATGTGACATTAAAAAGGCAACAGTCGATCCCAGCATGATGGAACTCAATATTTGGGATGATGGTGATAAATAGCTCCACATATATTTTTTTTCCCAGTTTCATTTGCCGTGCTACATGTAGCTCTGCTAGTGCTTACATGAAAAAGACAAACTGGATTTACTATAACTGTACTACAAAACAAGAAGTATTTGTTATCTACTTTTCATTTTATTCAACTTAATTTTCCCACTCCCCTGCATTTCAGAGGCTAACATTGCACTTTCTTGTGCACCACTACATTTATTTGAGACCTTTAGTTACTTTAAACACGAACGATGTGCACAGTGGATTATATAACAAGTGTTTAGTATATATAGTTAAGCATAAACTTGTGATTTCCAACCTTTTTGTCAGGAGTGTAGTCGGGGTCACATTTCAGATAACTATGAGCTGTTAAAGCCACGCTGTATGACTAATCCAATGTTGGCAAATGACCTTCATACGTCATGCAAGTGCACATATGTTCTTAATAGTTTAACACGACACCAAGTGGTTAAGTTACATGACGCTGAGAAGTTGCTTCTTAAATATTCAACCTCTGCTTAGAGACATGCGTCTCTGGCTTCTCTGGTTTTACTCTAGGAAAATCTCCATTGCCTCAAGTTTGTTATCTAATTAGTATTTCACATAGCTTAATTTCAATGAGTATTCGAATCATTCACTATTTTAACAAAAAAAAGTGAAAAAAAAGTTTTTCTTTACTGCAATCAATCATCTCAGATTTATCTGGTATCTATATTTATATAAAACTATATTAAAAAGCTCAAACTACGTCCAGCTCCCACAGCTACAACAGTAACACGCTGCTTACTTACTGATGCCTCAGCAGTATTGATCTTCTGATGTATTTAACAATATCAATCAAAGCAACCAAACTAGTACTGCTGCATTACATTTCAAATACATTTCACAAACACTGATGTACTATGACTTACTTGGCTTAATTTGGTGTTGGAGTACATTTTCCATTTGAAGAGAAAAAGCATTACTTTTTAATTTCATATTTGACATCATCAGTCTTAATAATAATATTCAAACGCCCCAACGTTCAACACCAAGTGAACCAAATCAGAGTGGGCTTGGCCTAGGCAGTTGGTTCAGTGTTTGTGAGTGTTTACCCAAAGTGGCACTCTCTTCATTTTCGTTATTCTTTTCATTATTGACGATGAGCACAAGGAAACATAGATAGAAAAACTGTGCAGCATAACATTTCTTAGAAAGTCTTTCCATCTCATTCACAACAAAATGCACTTTGTTGTATTTTAAGTGCATATTAGCACAATAACATTTCAAGGTTATACAGTATGTGATTCTCCATGTCTGTGTGGAGGGTCTGTCACATCAGTGGTTAGAAGCTCTTTGCTGACAAAAAACAGTTGTATGTGAAAACTGGTAATGGAAGAAGCCTTGGTAAAGAGATATTATCTTCTTAAAGAAGTGAGCCGAAATATTTTTAGAAGTTTAATTAGGGCTTTTTTTTTTTTTTTTAAAATAAAAACATCAAAAACAGTCTTTACTGAAACATCCAATATCATTTAATTCTTAACTATATTTAATTTCCTACATCCTCTTGTTAGAAATCTCGCTGTGATGCGAAACCAGTCTCACAAGACCATGAAAAGTGATTGGTCCAAGTGACGGATCTCTAAAGGAATTGATACAGAATTAAATCAAATAAAGTTGTGACCTTTTAAATCGCAATACCCAGCCCTAGTTTTAACTTGCATATATATTCATTTCTAGTCATTACTGTGAAACATATTAGCTTTCACCGCTTAATGTCATACACTAGACTTTATATTCAATACATTAGTTACGTTTAAAAACACTATGGAAAGAAGCAGGGACACTGGAGGGATGGTTTTACACTGAATGAGTAATTTTCAACCTGAATTTAAGATGCGTTTTTACAGTATACGTAGGTTTTTGTGACACCGTGAGCTTTGATATCAGTTACGGCCCAATGTTCCATATGTGCATTTTATATTTATGTACCGTATATTGTGGAGTTTGGAATGATAGTGATGTAGATGTAATTTTAGGAAATTTAATCATAACGTAACATTTTTATGTCTTAAAGCATGTCTAGAAGGGATCTTTAACAGAAGGAGTTATTTAACAAAACGCAGTTTGGTTGAGCTTCTTATGCATGATGGGAGGATTTAAGTTGAAGGGATATCTCAGCTGCACAGTGCGATGAGGATGGGTCGTCAAAACAGAGGATTTGAGGAGAATCTGAGCTCAGGGTATATTTAAAACAAATCCATGAAATGTTGAGTAGGGCGATCATCACCTGGTCTCTGTATTGCAGCATATCTCTGTTAAATCGCAGCAATGCAGTTTGGGTCAGCAACGGAGAAGGAGCAGCAACTAGGAGTAGGGTGGAGCCTGTGGTCGACAAAGGAGAGTCACGGAAGTAACCATGGTTCTATGAAGTCACAATCTCTGATGGTTCAGAAGAATGAAACATAATTTAAGAGGTGTCCAAGAAAGGTTTCAGATAAAAGAAGTCTAAAAAGAAACTAGTTGATTGCAAGCGATCGTAAAGGAGTCCGTGCCGTGGCCAAGTCGTCCCCAAGCGGGCCGCAGAGACATAAGACCATATTGCACCAAACTTAGTGGGCTTGTAAGGAGTCATCCACAGATTGTTATTGTCACATTGTGGAGGATCGTGAGATATAAACATGTAGTCGTTGTAGCACCCCCTACAGGCCGAATTTCATGAAACTTGGCATGATTGTACGTATAGGAGAAGTTTCGATTGGGTGAATACTTCAAAAGTTATAGGCCTCACAATCATAGAAAATATTTACATGTCACCTGTAGCGCCCCCTGTGGACGTAATGTCACGCAAGTTGATGGTCATCTTCATAATACGTTACAGGTTGTCTATGCCAAATTTCATGACGTTAGCTACAGCAGTTTTTGAGATATTGAAATGTTGCCTTTGTAGAGGCCAAGGTTCACAAAAGTTGGGGTGCTTGTACAAAATGATATTATTGTCAGTGATATGAAGTTAGATTAAGTTATATAGCTAATATATATAAATATTAGCTTTTGCGTTATACTGTTGCCAAAAAAATGGTCAATATATTATTATTAATATTATTATCAATAACCCTCCTGTAATTGTTTTGAAGAATTTTCATTATCTTTGTCCATAAATGATACATGCCAAGTTTGGTGAGAATTAGATGAACAGGGTAGGAGGAGGTGCAATTTTTTCAAAATGGTGGGAAAAAAATGGCAGATGGAAAAGGGCGTGGCCTAGTCCATTAGAACCATAAGGAATCAGAGGGAAATGAATTTTGTTTCTAGGGAACACTGTTCTCGAGATATGAGGCAAGACGTAAATTGAGTTAAAATAGCACCACCTAGCTGTAGGCATGTGTATTGACACCTTAACAAAGTGGAATGGCAGGACTAAGTTACTGCGTTTGTTGGCTTGTGCCCTTGCAGTTTGTCCCGGACAGACATTTGTAGGTATGCAGAACATGAAGGTGAAGAAATACTAGAAGAAGAAGAAGAAAAATCTAAAGAAAAATAGTAGGGATCCTGGAACTTCGTTTGCATGTTGCAACCGCTGAAAGAGGGAGAAGTGAAGGGACTGAGGATCTTACGAGTTTAGTCTTACACATGTCAACAGCGTTTGCATAATTACTCTCCCCACTGGAATCAGAATTCTCTTTATTGCCACACATGTTCACGCGTATGAAGAATTAGTTGTGGTGGTTAGTACAATACACATAGGCATATGTTGGGAAATTCAAGAATAAAGAAATATACAAAACATATTTTTAATTAAGTTTTGCATGATAAATAGAGAATGAACAATGAGTTAAAATCTCATTAGCTAAGTTGTAAAGTATACCCCCCATACTTCCCCCATCCACGTTATTCATCAGTGTAAAATTATACCAAGTGCATTAGATCCTGAATGAATTATATGAAATGTATTAATCAGCTGTGTTTAACAGGGCTACACACATCACTGCACTAACTGGTGCATGTACAGAGTGTGTGTGTGTGTTTGGAGGAGGGCTACTCGCAGTGAGCTGCAGGGAGGCCCTGCATGGATGGATGGATGGATGGATTTGTGTTATGGTACTGCTCAGCAGCACTGATAGTGACATAGCTCAGCTATTTGCCTTTAAAATGTGTTCTTGCAGCTCAGGTATCCCAGCAGTCGAGGCAAACCCTGGAGCGCGAGGACCTTCCTCGAGACTTACAGCAACTTAAAAGAAAACAAAAACAAACCTCAGCACGCTCTTAAAAAGCAGATTTACCGTTGTTTTGCATGCAGCAACGCTCATCAATTACACACACTGTGAGCGCATGTTGTCTCAATCATTGGTTACTCAAACAGAGTAATTGTTTTCCCAGGAAGTAACAGGAAAGGGTAACACATAGCTCAATACACTTCCTCTCTAATGTGCTTCGCTCCAATGATTATTCCCCTTGATGACACCATTACTCTTCTCCCCTGGCAAAACTGATAGACAACAAATTGACTACATAAACTAAACCTCAGCCCACCACTACTGACATTAACTGGAGCTTTTCAGCCCGTTTTTCAGGGTGTCATGTGGGGGTTATTTCTCCAGAGGCTAAATGATCCAAGAAAGTTTTGTGCCTAATTCTCAGAGAGCCCTCTGCAGCATGTGACTTTCTGTTCAAGATGAATCTTTTAGCTTAAAGCATTTGGGGCTACAAGGAGATGGGCTTAATGCACTCCTCAGCTTAAACACTGCACTCTGCATTTACATGCTCTGAAATTTAAAGGTGCTGCTGCGTGATTCACTCAAAGTGCTGTCTGGAACAGCAGACAGTGTTAGAAAGGACCTTCGCAAGGGTGGAATTAGGGAAAAGTCCGCTCCTTGTTTTTATTTTCTCAAACTGGCCATTTACACACACAGAAAAAGAAAAAACACCACTCTGTGGTCACTTTTGCCTTGATGCGACAATGGCCAGGATTGTATGGTCTCTTTTTTTGATAGTGGTAGTTGAACACTGTGTTAGGAAGCGCCAGGCCTCTCTTTGACTGCATGCTTAGTCCTTTTGAGTAGAAAGAAACAAAACTACGATTCTCTGCTTCACTTTTAGTCCCAACATCAGTTGCTAGTGGCACTCTGATTGGCGGTTAGGCTTCTGCATCAATTTGACGCTGTAGCTAATGGCGATGGCCCAGAACACCGTATGGCTGACACCGGCACCTCCCCAGAAATGTAACAATAGACCACAAGAGCTGTGATTGGTCCACTTGGTAGTAGCATGTTTTGGCTTTAGCATTTCCATCTGGTTCTCCATCGTTGCAGTTCTTTTGCAGCAATAAAATACACAGAGGGCGGCACAGTGGTGAGGTGGTTAGCACTGATGCCTCACAGTGAGAAGATCCCAGGTTCGAATCCATGGGCTAACTGGGCCTTTCTGTGTGGAGTTTGCATGTTCTCCCTGTGTCTGCATGGGTTCTCTCCGGGTACTCCGACTTCCTCCCACCGTCCAAAGACATGCTCATTAGGTCAACTGGTGATTCCAATTTGGCTGTAGGTGTGAATGTGAGTGTGAATGGTTGTCTGTCTCTCTGTTAGCCCTGCAGTGGACTGGCGACCTGTCCAGGGTGTACCCCTGCCTCTCGCCCGATGACAGCTGGGATAGGCTCCAGCAGACCCCCGTGACCCCTAACAGGACTAAATGGGTATTGAAAATGACTGACTAAACGTTAAGTATCAGTGATGATTTAGAAGAAATCCAAGAGTCTGCCAGTCTAAAGGGAATCTCAAAAGGAACTCGATACCAAAGTCTCAGCAGGACAGGTCACTAATAAACATTATGAACATCCTATCAGTCCATTTCCCTCCTGGTGATCCAAGCCTGGAAACTGATGAGCTCCATTAAAGATTCCCTGTCACCACTGCATCTGTATCCTAACACACTGTCAGAGTATTTTTGAGTTGTAGTCTATTTCTAGACTCTATTGAATACAGACTGAATAATTAACAATCTTCAGAAACAGCAATGGTGGAAGCTTACTATAGAAATCACTGTATAGAACCGAAGCTTTGTTAAAGGTTTATTAAGGAAGATCTGTACACTCACGCTCTGTTTACTTTCCTCTGCAGTATAAGGGCTAGTCCTGCCACTCCATTTCCTTACCTCTTCAGCTTTCCCACACTGTCAAAAACCGCTTCATTCTCAATATCTACCTCTCTTGTCCAATAATCTATTTGCTCGCCTTCTCTGAACCAATCAATTCCCCACTCAGCTTTAAATTAATTGTAAATCTGTCACTCTGCTTTCAGGCTGTTTGCCATGCTACCCCCATCCTCCCTATCGCCTCCTATTCCTGATCAGCCCAAGAGTCTCATCAGACCCCCCAGTGTCTAGACTGCAGGGGGTTTCTGTCCCCATCTTCCTTTATCGTCTGGGATCCAGCTCCATGACACCGATGCTCTTCGGAGTCTAACCATCAAAATACTTTGCTTGCACATGATGCCACAATAAATGTTCGGTCTGCACTCTCACGTCATCTCTCCTTATTGCAAAACATTAAGAACTATGAGATAGTAGAACAGAAGTTTACCGAACTTGGGGAGAATTTAAAGGGCAACTACTGTTTTTCACAACCTGAACCTTATTTCTGGCATTAAATATGATCATTTTTTGTCGTTGGTCAGTTATTTAGATCCACGTATATAGTGGGAGTGACTGGGGCACCTAATTGCAGCCTCTAAATAACGCATTATCTGCCGTAAAAGTTGTTCATTTCACAAATATTTTCTTATTATATGTTCCCGGTTGAGTCCGGAGTTACCTGTTATCTATCTGCGAATGTGCAGCAGTTTGTTGTTCTTTGGCCAGCTGTTCCTCTCTCTGCCTCTTCATCCTCCTTTCAACAAGCTCCTTATCTGTATACTCTGGCTCAAAACGTCAAGGACATCTATCATAAAGTCGTCGTCCACAACTTCAGAATTGGAAAAATATTCAGCCATGTTGCAAAAACCTAGCAATAGCAAATTACAGGTAAACAAGCCACACAGGCTATAAAATAAAAAACAGCAATACCCCTTTAAGTCACTCTGACCGTGGAGGAAAGTCTAACATAGCACCTCTCATCGGGGTAACACAGGTTGTGGAATATTTGTTGATTGCCGTTCTTAGAAAACACTTGCTACTATTTGCTAAATAATGTCCTCTGCAACATCCTGAAAGACCGCCTCGTCCAGTTGCGTTGGCTTCCAGTTAACGCTAATGTGACGAGACAAGATGGTGTATCACTCCCAGAGCAGTGAGCTCTGTGCTGCTTCCACAGGAACAGGATGGGTCAACGTTTCACCAACATGCCGTTTACATGACCTCTTCCATGGTATTCCCAATGAAGAAAATAAAGACATGCAATGACATCTATTTACTCTCTAGTCTGTGGGTTTAAGCAGGTTATCCTATGTTTAATAGAAAATAGAGCAACTCTGGACAGGTCTTGATCATAGAGACACACTGTTCCCTTTAGTAGTCTATTCCTAGCAAGCATGCACAACAGAAAAAGTCACCTTGGTAATAAAAATATTTTAGAGAAGACATTATTTCTACTAAAAGTTTGATGTGCCCTGGGAGTGGAGCAAGCGATGTGACTGAGAAAATTAACCTGCAGCGACCGGCGGCTCAGCTGCCGTCTTGTCAGCGTCCAGGTCCGGGCTGCTGTTCACGCCTCTGGCTGGTGTAGGATGTGGGTCAAATAAGCCCAGCGTAACCCAGCTCTCTGGGACGGAGACCAGACTAGGTTTTCTTGCTTTCCCAACAGCACATCTCGCTGAGCAGAGATTTAGCCAGGTCCACATGCAGTCTGAGCACCGCAGCCACATGGACTTGATGGCCTCAGACGTATTATAGATGGATCTAACTTCCCCTGCTACCCGCAGTGAAGAAACTGGCAGAGATGCACCTGGCGCGGGGCTCTCACAAACTTTCAAAGCAATTTAACTTCTTTCTTTCAAAAGTTAAGATAAATCTTTGCTTTTTTTCCCCCCTCTTGTTTTCCACTGGAGCTGTGGCAGTAGTAACCGTAAAATTATGATTTTTCACATTAACTGAAGGAACATGGAACAGGATTGTTATTTCTGAGATAACCACTCCGCCAGTTGCGATGATCTCGTCCACGCTCGCCACCGTGTTTCCGTCATAATGTTTTCCATCAGTTTGATTAGTTAGCTAGCTGACCCTGACGTTCTCACTACTGCCTCCTAATAGACATAACGTGTCTATTTGAAACACAGAACGCATTTGAGGTGGGCAGGTTTGCGGGGGCGAGGTGAATCACAGGTCTGGAGCCAGGCTGTGTGTACCTGACCCTGAGCCTGACATCTGTCCAGCATGAATAATGACTGCACTTAAGTAATTACCCAGTGCCGCGGTATGGCTATTTTGTATGTTTTTAATGAAATCACAATTGTGATTTTAGTTATGGAGGCACAGGTAATACTAATGTGTGGCTACGCAGATAATACTTCACAGGTTAACAGGATACATTGGTTGTGGGAGGTTCTAGTCTCTTCAGGGTAATTATTAATAATACTAGGAGAAAAAATAGCAGTCTCATGGTAGGGATAAAAAAAAAGAGGATGAGAGGAGCTGATGTGATTGTCTGCCCTGTTCCTCATCTTAATACTGTATTCCTCCTGCTACTAATGTATTCACCCTGCGCCAACCCCTTTCCAGCACCGTGCATTGCGTTGTGATTGCATTTGCATCTTCTGTCCACCAGAACTGAAAAATCATTTACCCAGACCCAAAGGCACATATTTGATGGAGTTTGCGTTAGAAACAGTCCCAGCATCAACGCTGCAGTCCTGTTTTTCTCACTTCAGCTGTTTTCTATCTGGCAACTTGACCTTTGCATTTGTGGGCACGCTTTTAGATCTAGTGTTGTTTGTCTTTGACCTTCAGAATCGTACTGTCTGAATTGTGGTGCTGCAACTTAACCTCCAGTCGTCCAGCAATGCACAAAAAATAAGAATTATTTCTTTATGGAAATTCTTCCTTATGATGAAACTCTACTTGACCAACGCATTCGTTCACACAGTAGGGTTTACACTTGGAGAAGTGCGCTGCCACTTCTGTAGCGCCCGGGGTAGCACTCAGCCATGGACGAGTGGGAGGAGATATGAACCTGTGACCCTTCGGCCCCTGCTTCTCTTACCGCGCTTGAGAATACAAATGCATACTGAGGCATTGCTGCGCAAAATCTCACCTTCACGTAGCTCACGGTATTCAGCATTTGTTTAATGTAACTCAGGGAGCTGTTAATTCCTCAGTTAATCTCAGTTTAGTCTAGGCTAGGCTAAATAGCAGAAACACTTTTGTGTTTAATACAGTCCACGTTAACAGCAACACAAACTACACCCTCCAAAATGACCATACAGTTGAATTACCGCCTTTCTGGTGTTGTTGCAGCATAAACCGAACATTATAACCATAATGAAGCAAACATTTAGAGCAGGGCTGTTATATTATAATGCATTGTTTTTACCCGTGTACCTAATGAACTGGGGAGTGTATGTATTTATACACTGCTGAAAAGAATATAAAGGAATATATATATATATTTTAATCCGAGTATAGCATCAAGTCAATTAAACTTCTAGGATACTGATCTGGTCACTTCAGTAGCAGAGGGAGTTTTTAATCAGTTTTAGCTTTAGCTGCACTAAAGGGGCACCAATGAGACCATGCCAGACCAAACAGGAATGGTTTTACAAGTGACCCCACTGACTCTTCTTATCTTTTGTGACAGTTTTTCACTAGTTTTGCATTTGGCTAGGGTCAGTGTCACTCCTGGTAGCATGAGGGGATGCCTGGACCCTACAGAGGTTGCACAGGCAGTCCAGATCCTCCAGGATGGCACATGAGTAAGTGCCATTGCCAGAAGGTTCACTGTGTCTCCCAAAACAGTCTCAAGAGTATGGACGAGGCATCCTGATGGCCCTGCAGGTATCGGGATGAAATCCTTGGACCTGCAGTGGGTCCTGCACCAGTCCTGCGTTCCTCCTGGTTCACGACAACGCCCGGCCTCATGTGGCGAGAGTATGCAGGCAGTTCCTGGAGGATGAAGGAATTGATACCACGCCTGACCTAAATCCAGCAGAACACCTCTGGGACATTACGTCTCGGTCCATCAGACGCCGCCAGGTTGCACGTCAGACTGCCCAGGAGCTCAGTGTTGCCCTGGCCCAGATCTGGGAGGAAATACCCAAGGACATCATCATCATCTCATTAGGAGCACGTCCCTGTGTTGTCAGGCATGCATACTAGCAGTGAGTACCATTATGAGTTACTGCAGTGAAATTTCAGCAAAATGGACAGGCCTGCTGCATAATTTTTTCACTTTGATTTTCGGGCTGTTTTTGAATTCAGCCCTCGGTAGGTTGATCATTCCATCAAACGATGTGGCATCCTTTTGGTCTTAACACATCTCCAAGTTCATATCAGTATAGAAATCCAGCACGATTCATTTCATCCCATTGAGATCTGACGTGTTTTCAAAATGTTCCTTTAAATTCTTTGAGCAGTGCAAAAAATACACAGAAACGAGCTTCTTAACATGATTCACCGTTTAGCCTCATGATGAACAGACAGACTGAAGCCACACAATGGGAGAGCGTCTTGTCTTGAGCTCTCTATCTCATGAAAAACTCTTATCTGTTGCTCCTAAATTTCTCACTAGCTATTAACACAACCAGGGCGCTCATTAGGAGCACTGATATCTGATTGACTTCATCCCAAATTGAGGTTCTTTCCTTCACCCGCAGAAGGAAATTAGGAAACGCGGGCACCTCTAACCGCAGTTCATGATCACCGCCACGCGCGAGATTACGGTTATCTATTAATTCCACTCTGACTGGTGGGACTCGGGCTTCGTTCAGAGAGGAGGGCCGTGAGTGACTGCAGTCCTTCTGCGGTCGCCTGACATCTCGCCCATATGCCACAGTCTCATAATGATTTCATGCCCCAGTGACTTGTTCAGTCTATTGAAAAGAAATGCGTGTTGCCTGCAATTTACTATTAGCTTCCATTTTACTGAACAAACAAGTACAAACAAGCCACTCACACCTTGGTCATTGTGTCATGGTCTGGTTTTTGACCATGTAATTGCAACATTTACAGAGACGCTACTTAGAGAAGAAGAACAAGATTTTTCTTTTTGTTAAATAAAAGAAAACTCCAAATAAATCATGATCGCGACCTCAATTAAAACTGTATTCATCTTCTCTTTTCTCTCTCTATATATTTATCTTTATGTAAATTTACGTGTTGTTGCTAATACCATTGTTTATATGTCAAAACAGAAATTATGCTTAGGATTACAAAAAAAAAACATAGATGCATGTAGGTCAATATTCTTGTAATTACTTGATTATATTCCTGTCACTGTGTTAGTGGTCTCTATTAACCTCAGTCCCCCTTTTGAACTCTCTGAAAGAGTTAACAAGGATGAGTCACACAGTATAATGTGTTGGCTGCTATTATGTAGAGAGCGTCCAAGTGTTAAATAAGCACGGATCACTCTGAGATTTGAGTTAATACCGTTGCTATGTACTTAAAGCTGCAATACAGATGGCGTTAAAATCAAAGGTAATTAGGGAGCTAAAACAGAAATGTAAATTGAAAATAACTGTATGGACTAAAGCCGTGGAAAAAAGCAAGTTTACACTCGCACAAGTGCTACTTTTAAAGTGAATGAGATTTCTACACTCGCATTCTGTGTTCTCCGAGTTGCGTTGGTGCGGGTCATTGTTGCCAAACTGTAGCATTCATGAAGTCAGATTGTGAGAAGAGAATACGAGTTCATTAATTCAAAGTGGAGCCCGAGCACTCTCACAGAAGAGTAGTCAAACCGAGGGCCTGAATGTTTGGAACTGGAGGCAGCGGGCCAAATGATTTCATACTCACTCAGTGGCCGTGCGTGCTAGCGCAGTAGCTGCCAGTGGCACTCTCCACAGGGCAAAGAACTCCTCGGAGCGCAATTCACGGCCGCTTTTCAATTTGCATGTTATTTACTTGCCTTGTCACATGACTTCTTTTTTTTTTTTCCTTCCCCTCAGTCTGCCACAGTCATCTTCTTTCAGAGCGCTAAGCTATTATGATCTAACCATAAATCAAAGATTAGGGATAATCTATTCTCTTCTGTCTGTCTTTTATTTGTTTGTTTTCTAATAATGAGGCTCTGATTGAATTTACGAATGGGCCGCTACAAAGTGACTGTTTCAAAATGAAATATTTAAGGTAAGTGTATCTTCTTATTGCAAGAATTATTAAAGCAGAGTCAGACAGATACAAAATGATAGATGGCGCTAAATTAAAATGCAAAGTAATTATGAGGGGAATTAGTAAGTGATGAAAAAACAATGGCACCGCTCTTACGCACTGAATCACAATGACCCTGACAAATCAAGCAATATGGATTTAAAGTTAGCTATACAGTAGATAACTAGGGCTCTAGCTCTGTCTATTGCTTAATAACAGTATTTTTCTGAATAAAACTTTTGCATTTTTCCTCTATTAGACCTTTTCTTTTTATACAGCAGACGTTTTGACATGTCACGGCATTCCACATGCTGTGCCTTCACTGCCAGAGTACAGGAGCCATCATTAATACCACCGGCTGCAATATTAAGAACACAAATGGAACCGTTCAATTATTTACCATTCATTGGCTTCTTAAGGAGCACATAATATTAATAATAGGCAACTTTTTTTTTTTTTTTGCTAGTTATTTATCTGTATTGGACTTTTTTAAGCCAAACAGTCCATAAATCCAGCTCCCCTGTTGTCGGGATTTGCTTCGTCTCAGTGACGATTGCCTTAGTTTTCAAACGTAATTGGAATCCAAAGAGTCGTAGAATGAATGATTAACGCTTTGATTTTGGAAATAATCAGCAGATTCATT